>CM035837.1:322078576-324478576 GCA_020510985.1 Pholidichthys leucotaenia | reverse complement strand
GCAGGTGTGTGCACACCATGATAGAGCTAGAACAGGAGCAGAGCATAGAGACATGCGTGAAGGTGCAGAGAATGTCTCACAGATGGCACCGGGTCCCGTAATGCCTAAACCAGGGGACGCTGTCTCATCGGCACAGACTGCGGTGTAGAAGGATCACCCGTCTTCAGCTCATGGAGTGGCTGTGGGGCTGGCAGCGGGGCTGGAATTGTAACTGGAGCGGACACAGGAAAGATGGGGAGGAGAAGAGAATGCCAGAGGCCGGGGACGCTTCTTCGTCGGCACACACCTCAACAACCCAGGTGCATTCCTCACCATCCCACAGTACATGTGACAGAGGTTAGCAACTGAAATTAACAGCCCGCCCAGCTCAGGATAGCTCCACAGGCTGGGGAATGCCTGAATCATTTTGGCTGTTCCGGTGAATGGATGGTGCGGGCATCTGAAATAAGATCCTCAACGGTCTGAGCAGCCTACACTTCTTCTGCATTGGGTCCAAAAGTTGCATAGTCCGTACCTGCTGAGTCCTGTTCAGGTTGGGTCCAGCTGTCATCCTTGGGCTCAGCAGGTGACGAGGAGGGGGGTGGCAGTGATGGTAGGGGGGGAGATAGAGATTCTGCACCCGAGGGTGGAAACGCAGGCTTGATCTGGCCTCCACCAGACTGGTGATTCCACCCAGCAATGCATCTTATCTTCCTGGGAAGAGCAGCTCCGAGCAGCGGCCACTAAATCCTCAATTGCCTGGACACACTGCTTCTCTTCTCAACTCCACCTCATCCTCCCCTTACCAGACTCGCCCGCTAGGTCCAATCTTGGCTACGACATACTGTCAGGGCAGCGTTTGCTCCTCCTGGGCAAATAAGGAGAGGACCCACTTGCCAGGTGTATCTGGTAAACCACGATTTATTAACAAGCAGAAAATAACACTGCACAAGGGCAGAAGCGAAATGAAATGATAATCTGAACAGTGTGGCAAAACAAATAATAATATCCAAGCAGCGTGGTGCAAATACATGGAGTTAGCATAACGTCACAAAAAGAACACAGACTGAAGAAGCACATATATAGACAGAAGGATAATCATGGTAAAGCAACACATGTGAGGAGAGCAATCATGACAAACAGCTGACAAATGAGGAAAACAGCTGACCGGATGGGCGGGGCTGACAAACACAGAGGCGATACAAACCAAACATGATAAATGAGTCAGAAAGGAAGAAATCGCTGAACACAAGGCCCAAAAAAACGAGGTGACTACAGCAGAGAAAATGGAGGACGCCAAACTCGATACTATGAACACTGGCATTGCCAATATAAGTAAAGACATAAAAGACTTCAAGCGACAACTCCAACAGGATTTAGCGGCTCTTAAGGAAGAGCTGAAAAAAGAGATGAAGGAGGAAATTATGGGTCTCCGAAGAGAAATGGAGAGCAAGCTAGCTGAAAACATGGAGGAGCTGCGCACTCAACGGGCATGTATGACAGAAGCACAGGCCCGAATATCGGAGTTGGAAGACTGGAAGACCGAGGCAAGCGAGCGGCTGCAGACCCTGACGGCACAAACACAGAAGATGCAGGAAAAAATAACCGACCTGGACAGCAGGTCCATGCGGAGCAATATACGCATCTTCGGGATTCCGGAGGGCATTGAAGGCAACTCGATGACGAAATTCATGGATCATTTCTTAAAAAAAGAGCTTGAGCTGCCCGATGAAACGGACCTGCAGATCCAACGAGCGCACAGAGCCTCGGCACAGAACCCGAATCCAAACTCTACACCCAGGTCAGTTGTGGTAAACTTTCTGAAATACGACATAAAGGAAAGAATCCTGACACAAGCGTGGAAAAAAAAGATACGAGTCGGCGACAAACAGATATTCTTTGACCATGACTACCCGACAGAAATTGTGCAGCAGCGAAAGAAATATACCAACATTAAAAAAATGCTGAAAGAGAAGAAAATTAGATTCCAAACGCCGCTAACGAAGATGAGAATTCATTGGGAGGACAGCGTAAAAACCTACAACACGGCCAGAGAGGCAGCGCGGGACGTGACGGAGCGAGGCTTTGTGGTGAGCGTACCGGAGGAAGCGGCTGGGGCAGCGGCGGAACTGAACGCATCACGACAGCCGGAGTGGAGGCGAGTGAGCGGCAGAAGGCGGGAGACGGACGTGGCACACCGGGCCCAAGAAAAACTGCAAGGCTTTCAACGGAAAGCCTAGATTATAACAAAGATTAAGAAGGACACAGAAGAAATGAAGGCCAAGAAGACAAGGTAAAAGAGAAACAAACGGCTAGGAGAGGTTAAAGTGATTTTTGTTGGACATTTCTAGACTAATGACTATTACTTGGATAGTAACTACAGGTCTAGGGAGGGCCCCTCACTCGGTGAGGTCATTCCCTCCACCCACCAACAGGGACCAGTGGGCAGAAGAAAGGCCCAAAGTACGGAGGTCAAGATTTGTTAATGTGTTTTTGTACAAATATGTGTTATTTTTGTTGTTAAAGGGGCTAGGAGCACAAGTTAAAAAAATGGAAAAACATGAATATGGTTAAAAATCTTAAGATAATGACATTAAACGTGAATGGTCTGAACTCACCTGTTAAAAGGGAAAGAATAATAAGAAAATTCAAGAAGGAAAAAGCCGAAATTATATTTATGCAAGAGACACATTTGAGCAAGACAGAACATGAGAAACTAAAGAGATTTGGCTATAAGAACTCCTACTACAGTTCATTTAAGGGAGGAACTAAAAGGGGGGTTATGATACTAATTTCAAATAAAATACAATTTGAATGTGAACAAGAAATCCAGGATAAAGAAGGCAGGTATGTAATAATAAAGGGAAGAATAGATGGTATGCAGATCACATTAGTGAACATCTATGCCCCACCAGAAAGTGACAAGGGTTTTTTTCAACATCTGTTTGATCTCATAGCAACACACAGTGAAGGAGTCCTAATTTGTGGAGGAGACTTAAATGCCATCATGGATCATGAAGTTGACACAACAAATGTTAAGAAGACAAAAAAACATGTAACAAAGTTCATAAGAACCTCACTGGCAGAAATGGGTATGGTAGACATATGGAGGGACCTGCACCCACTCAAAAAAGACTATACACATTATTCAGCAGTCCATAAAGTACACTCTAGAATAGATTACTTCCTTATGAATGAAGGTGACAGACACAGGGTGAGAAATTGTCAGATTGGAGGGGCAGAAATATCAGATCATATAATCCTATATACATGGAAATATATTTAAACAATAGAAAACGACAAACAACATGGAAACTTAATGTAGGACTGTTAAATGATGAGAAAATGAAAGAAAGAATAAAAGTAAACATAAACGAGTATATCCAAGAGAATGACAATGAAGAAGTGGACCCAACAATACTATGGGATGCACTAAAAGCCGTGTTAAGAGGTAAATTAATTGTTGAATCAGGAAAAGCAAATAAGTCTAAACTGGAAACATATGAACAAAGATGTGAGAGACTGAGGGAATTAGAACGTAAACATCAAAGCACAAATGATCCAAAAATATATCAAGAAATTAAGGAAGAAAAAATAAAGATAAAAGAAATACAAATAGATGAAATTGAAAGGAAAAATAGATATTTAAAACAAAAATATTATGAAACGGGGCCAAAGGCCACAAAACTGCTGGCAAAACGGTTAAGAAAACAACAAACAGTGAATAATGTATATAAGATTAAGGACCCCATCACAAATAAAACCACAGTTAACCCAGAAAACATCAAAGAAATATTCCATAATTTCTATCAAGTACTATACTCGCAACCTGAAGAGACAAATGTTAAGGATATTAATAAATTTCTATGCTCACTGGACTTGCCATCAATAGGAAACCAACAAAATGAAAAGCTAACAGCAGAAATAACAACACAAGAGATTAAAGATGTGATTAAGTCACTTAAAAACGGTAAATCACCAGGTAGTGATGGATACCCATCTGAGTTTTATAAACTGTTTATAGAAGAACTCACGCCACAACTCCTAAAGTCATTTAATTGGACATTAAACAACAACAAAATACCTCCATCATGGAACGAAGCCATTATTTCAGTTATTTTAAAGCCAAGGAAAGATAGGGAACAATGCGGAAACTATAGGCCAATCTCTTTATTAAATGTGGATTATAAAATATATACAACAATTATCTGTAAACAAATAAAGACATTCTTGACAGAACTGATAGAGGATGATCAAACTGGTTTCATAGAGGGACACCAAACATATGATGATATCAGGAGAACAATACATATAATTAATCAAATACATAAAGAAAAGAAAAGCGCAGTAATAATGAGTTTAGACGCAGAAAAAGCATTTGATAGGGTTAATTGGATGTTCCTATATAATGTGCGGGAATGCTTTGGATTTAATGAAAAATCAGTACAATGCTGTGGCAAGAATCAAGATAAACGGTAGCTTAACAGACAAAGTAAATATACAAAGATCAACTAGGCAGGGATGCTGCCTATCGCCCCCCTTGTTTGCTCTGTTCATAGAGCCACTGGCTCAAGTGATGCGACAAAATAAGAAATTAAAAGGTGTAACAATAAAGGGAGCGGAACACAAGATTGGGCTATTTGCAGACGATATTATAGTTTACCTTGAGCAACCAGATGAATCAATAATGGAAATAATGAACTTGATAGAAAATTTTGGAAAATTATCAGGATACAAGATAAACATAACAAAAACACAAATACTGACATTCCACTATAACCCTTTAAACCAGATAACTGATAAGATCAAACTAAACTGGAAACAAAAAGAAATAAAATACCTTGGAGTGAACATACCTAAAGATCTAAGCAAAATCTATAAAGCAAACTATGATAGGTTGGAACAAGAAATAAAAAAAGATATTGATAGATGGTCAATCTTAAATATGGATCTGAATTCAAAAATTAAGACAGTCAAAATCAGCATACAACCTAGATTACTTTACCTCTTCCAGGCTCTACCAACAGAGATTCCTGATGCCCAATTCTCAAAGTGGGACAGGATGATATCGAGATTTGTTTGGGGAGGTAAAAAGCCAAGAGTGAAATATAAAATTCTCCAGTTACCAAAAGAGAAAGGAGGCATGGGCCTACCGAGTCTAAAGGAATATTACTACTCAGCACAAATAAGATATATCATATGTTGGTGCGACGGAGGATATAAGGCAAAATGGAAAGAAATGGAAAAGGAAATTGAGGAACTCCCAGTACAAAGCATAATAGGAGATAAGGATGCATATAAGCAAATCAAACAAATAATCAGAATCAGAATCAGAATCAGATTTATTGCCATTGTTCATGTGATACACAAACTAGGAATTTGTCTCGGTGCCATGCTGCAACATTAAAAACATAATGAGAAAAAGGGATAAACTAAAAAACTAAAGGACTAGAAACGTGCAATAAGTGTAGAAAAATAAGTAATAATAAGTAATAATAATAATAATAATACTAGTAATAATGAGTAGTACTAGTCAAGGCAGTTTTAAAAAATTAGCATGTAGCAGATAATGTGAAGTGCCACATAGTGCAGTCAATAATGCAACAGAAAAACAGTGATGATTGACATGAGTCTGGTTGAGCTGCTGTACATAGTGCACGAGAGTCAAAAGTCACTTAGTGTTCAGCAGTCTGATGGCAGAGGGGAAAAAGCTGTTCATGTGCCGGGAGGTTTTAGTCCGAATGGACCGAAGCCTTCTACCTGAGGGGAGGGGGGCAAACAGCATGTGACCAGGATGTGAAGGATCGGCTATGATCCGGCCAGCACGCCTCCGGGTCCTGGAGATGTACAGGTCCTGGAGAGATGGGAGCTTGCAGCCTATCACCTTCTCAGCAGTGCGCACGACGCGCTGCAGCCTTAGTCTGTCCCTGGCAGTGGCTCCTGCGTACCACACAGTTATGGAGGAGGTGAGGATGGACTCGATGATGGCCGTGTAGAACTGCACTAACATCTTGGTGGGTAGCTTGAGCTTCCTCAGCTGCCGCAGAAAGAACATCCTCTGCTGGGCCTTTTTGATGAGGGAGCTGATGGTTGGCTCCCATTTGAGGTCTCGGGTGATGGTGGTGCCCAAGAAGCAGAAGGAATCTGCAAAGGTGATGGGAGAGCCTGTGATGGTGAGGGGGGGCAGGGGGGATGTGACTTGCCTGAAGTCCACAATCATCTCCGCTGTCTTCAGAGCATTCAGCTGCAGGTTGTTGTGGCTGCACCAGGACACCAGCTGGGCCACCTCTTCCCTGTAGGCGGACTCGTCACCGTTGGAGATGAGCCCGATGAGGGTGGTGTCGTCCGCAAACTTAATCAGCTTAACAGACTGGTGGGAGGAGGTGCAGGAGTTGGTATAAAGGGAGAAGAGTAGGGGGGAAAGTACACAGCCCTGGGGTGATCCAATGCTGATGCTAACAGAGTCTGAGACAGACTTCCCCAGCCGCACATGCTGTCTCCGGTCCGTCAGGAAGTCGGTGATCCACCTGCAGAGGGAGTCAGGCGCGTTGAGCAGGGACAGCTTGTCCTGGAGCAGATCGGGGCGGATGGTGTTGAATGCGGAGCTGAAGTCCACAAACAGAATCCTGGGGTAGGTTCCCGGGGAGTCCAAGTGCTGTAGGATGGAGTGGAGGGCCAGGTTGACTGCATCGTCCACAGACCTGTTAGCACGGTAGGCAAACTGCAGCGGGTCTAGGAGGGGTGTGGTGATGGACTTGAGGTGAGACAGGACCAGGCGCTCAAAGGACTTCATGACTACAGAGGTGAGCGCTACAGGTCTGTAGTCGTTAAGTCCAGTAATCCGTGGCTTCTTGGGGACAGGGATGATGGTGGAGGATTTGAGGCAGGTCGGCAGATAGACCCAATCACTAAATTTACTTTGGAACTGTGGTATAAAATAGTACAAAAGTATAATATAAAGGAGGACATAAAACTATTGAAATGGGTAGCATTTGACAGTCAGTTTGAACCGGCAAAGCAAGATAGGGGATACAAAAATCTGGTGAACAAGGGAATCACAGCATGGGGCAATGTTGTAAAAAAAGATTTCGGGAGTTTTGTAAACATGAGAAGAAAATTTAAACTAAAAAAATCTGAATTCTTCAGATATCTGCAGATGAGAGATTATTATATGAGGAAGATTAGGCATAACCTCCACACAGATGTGAGCGAGATTATACAATTCATTTTAAGCTTGTATGCAGGAACTAAAATAAGAATTATTTCAAAGCTATATCAGAAACTTACGGAAAACAAACATTCAAGTAACTATATAAAGGAGAAATGGGAGAAAGAGCTAAATTTAAACATAACAGAAGAAAACTGGCAAGAAATATGGAAAACACAACACACATCAACAAGTTCAAGGACATGGAGGGAATTTGGATGGAAAAACCTGATTCGCTTTTTCATTACACCACAGATTCAAAGAAAATATACAAATACCCAATCTATATGCTGGAGGGGCTGTGGGGCTCAAAATGCAGACCACTCACATATGTTTTGGAAATGCTGCAAAATCTCATCATTCTGGAAATCTATACATGTGACAATACAGAAGATATTAGGATATAATATACCAATGAACTGTAACTTGATATATTTATGTGATCTTAAAAGAGACAATGCAATACAGGCTGAGGACAGATATCTAGTTAAAATCTTGCTGATTGCATGTAAAAAAACAATCATAAGAAAATGGCGATCAGAAGTTCTTCCTGACCAAGAGCAATGGACTGACATTGTTGAGGATATACGTTTGATGGAAAAACTAACATATCGACAAAGAATGCAAGAAGGACAATATGAAAAAAAATGGCGGAAATGGACACACTACAAAGTGCAACAACGAGACAGAAATTGAAAGAATAACCAAAGACACTGGAAAAACCAGAAGAATTAAGAGATGGAAACTAAAAACTTGATGCTCCAACATTTGTCCCCCCCCTTTTTTTTCTTTCTTCCTCTAGCCCCTTTTTTTAAATATAGACTGTGATCTGAATGTAATATGTATGATGAAAAATGAATAAAAATCAAAGTTACAAAAAAATAAGTCAGAAAGGAACATAAAGCATGGACAGGGGCTGCAGACCTGTCCAAAACCATTACAGTTCTCATGATGTCAAAATTTGAACACCATGATGAAGAGGACTGTTTAAATATCAATTCTAATTGAACCAGAAAATTTACTGGTTGATTCATGTATCAAACACCTGTTGTGAATTTTGCCATTAAGCACCTTGTTAGAGAACAGCAAGTTAGGCAAAAAGTACTGAAACATTGAACAGTTGAACATGTGTATTCAAAAGGTTAGAGGACAAGTTAAGTTCACTTGTAAAGGTTATAGTGCATTTTAGGTGCATCCTGAAAATTCACCCGTAAGTCGAATATCCCTAACTTTTTGTGAGTAGTGTGTGTGTGTATGAGAGAGAGAGAGAGAGAGAGAGAGAGAGAGAGAGAGATCCACATATATGTAGTGATATACTGAAATATAATTATCCCACACACATATAGTAATTTACTATAAACAGAAGAGTTTCTTTAAATACATTATACATTTCTGGTGCTTCCTCCTCCATTTATTTATTTATTTTTTTATTTTTTCAAACCCTTATGTGGCGAGAAGAACCACAGAAGTCTCTAAACTCTGGTTTCCAGTGTTATAAACATAGACTTCAATATGTAAAATCCATACTAACCTTCTGATTGATAAGATACAAACACCTGGCAGAACACTGAAGTCTGTTGTATTTTTTACCTGTTAATGGTAAAACATTTTGAGAATTGTGATCATGTTCATACTTCAACTTTAATATTTTTTGTTTGTTTTATTTTTACAATATCTACCAGTTTTGTGGACTGTATCTTACGCCACATTTAACATAAGTTTCCTTCACAATGAAGGTCAAACCACTGTATATATGCTCTGAAAGCATGACATCAAATTTCACTGTAAATTTGTTACATATTTATTTAACATTTATTGTTTGAAATATTTGCAAATTAATGCTCAAAATTAGATATAATAAGACAAGAGCTTCATTTGGTGAGGAAGGTAAGCTTGGCTGATCTGAGTTTGTCCTACAGGTGGCAGTCTGGAATTAATAATGGTAGAGGTAATTTCCACGGACATGAGAACTCTTTAAGATGTTCATAGTCTCACTTCCACCAAGGAATTTGGTTTTGGTGCCATTTGCCTGCCTGCTTGTCTTTCTTTTAGTAGGATTATGCAAAAACTGCTGACCCCATTTCAATGGAATTAGGTAAATGGGTGGAGCTTGAACCACAGAACAATGCATTAGAGGTGAATTCACTTTCTTTCTTTCTTTCTTTTTTCAAAACAAACCTTTTCTTTTTAATTTCTCTTAAAATCATGCATGGAACTTGATGAAAAAAAGAGATTATGGGAAGTGTGTATCTATGAATGTGCAGAATAGAATTTGGATCCAAATAAAAATCTGCCTCTTAAGTGATGGAGGCAACATTTTCTAGTTCAGTGCTGTAATTTGTTTTTATGTAGTATGATATCTTGTGTTACTCTAGGTGGACAAACACGTTGATGACTGAATGTTACTATACATCCGACCACATAGAATAAAATGAAAACTTTTGGAGGTGGGTGAGGGAGTGGGGAGGGGGAGAAAAAGAGAGAGGAACAAACAGACTATCACAGCTGAAACAAACAAAAAACAAACTGTGTTTCTGAAGAGGTCTCATCACAATGATATCTGCACCTGTACGAGAACAAAGATGTCGCCACACACACACATACACACGCCCCGGGAGCCACCCGGCACCTATGCCCAAGGGAGGCATCAGCAAGGATTGGGGAGCCCCAGGGGAGGCCAACACTGCCCCCCCTCCCCCTCAGCCGCTGGAGGGAGCCCATGGACTAAACACAACCCAGTTTTCAACATCTATGTCTGGGTTAAATATGGTCCATATTAGATGGACTAACACAGCCCAATTTTCAGTGTCTATTTGTGGGCAAAACTGGCTTGAACTGACGAACCTGATTGAGCCCAAAATGCAATGTTTAAATTACGGCTTGTACTGGTGGGGGCCAGCTCTGCCTTCTGTCTTTTCATCAATGCCATTCTCTCCAAACCATACATCATAGCAGGTCTCACTACTGCCTTGTAAATCTTTTTTTTTTGTTGTATTTTATATACGTTATTGATCCCCAGAGGGAAATTCAGGGCATCCACGTGGATGGATGATGCAACTACGGTGCAGCGCCAATCCCTTCACCATTTATACACACATTCACACCTAGGGCTATTTTAGAGTCTCCAATTAACCTAACTTGCATGTTTTTGGCCTCTGGGGGGAAACCGGAGTACCCGGGGTAAACCCACACAGACATGGGGAGAACATGCAAACTCCACACAGAAGGGTAACCAATGGTCAGGGGGTGGGATCGAACCCCCGACCTTCTTATGATTTTTTCCTTTCACACTGTGGTATTTCTGTCACAAATCACCACTTACACTTGTCTCCACCCTGTATGCACATTCTTCTTCACATCTCTTGTGGGCTGTCCATTGCTTTGGATGGTTGACCCCAGGTATTTAAACTCATACTCATACTCCTTGCATTGTTACTGTTACACCTGCCTTCTTCTCATTCGCATACATGTACAGTTGTGCTCATAAGTTTACATATTCTAGCAGAATTTATGAATTTTTTTGGCAATTTTTCAGAGAATATGAATGATAATACAAAAAACTTTTCTTTCACTCATAGTTAGTGGTTGGGTGAAGCCATTTATTATCAAACAATTGTGTTTGCTCTTTTTTAAATCATAATGACAGCAGAAACTACCCAAATGACCCTGATCAAAAGTTTACATACCCTAGAAGTTTTGGCCTGATAACATACACACAAATTGACACACACAGGTTTAAATGGCTACTAAAGGTAACCATCCTCACCTGTGATCTGTTTACTTGTAATTGGAATGTGTGTGTATAAAAAGTGAGTGAGTTTCTGGGCTCCTGACAGACCCCTGAATGCTTCATCCAGTGCTGCACTGACATTGCTGGATTCCGAGCCATGGGAAAAGCAAAAGAATTATCAAAGGACCTGCAGGAGAAGATAAGTGAACTTTACAAAACAGGAAAAGGATATAAAAAGATATCCAAGGAATTGAGAATGTCAATCAGCAATGTTCAAACTCTAATTAAGAAGTGGAAAATGAGGGATTCTGTTGAAACCAAGCCACAGTCGGGTAGACCAATAAAAATTTCAGCCACAGCTGCCAGGAATATTGTTCGAGATGCAAAGAAAAACCCTCAAATAACTTCAGGCGACGTACAGGACTCTGAAAAAAGTGGTGTGGCTATATCAAGATGCACAATAAGGAGGCACTTAAAGAAAAATGGGCTGCATTGTTGAGTCCCCAGAAGAAAGCCATTACTACGCCAACACCACAAAGCAACCCGCGTACAATACGCCATACAGCACAGAGACAAGCCTCAAAACTTCTGGAACAAAGTTACAGACGTGGACAAAATTGTTGGTACCCCTCTGTTAATGAAAGAAAAACCCACAATGGTCACAGAAATAACTTGAATCTGACAAAAGTGGTAATAAAAATTCTATTAAAATTAACCAGGGAAAATCAGACAATGCTTTTGAATTGTGGTTCAACAGAATTACTTTAAAAAACAAACTCATGAAACAGGCCTGGAAAAAATGATGGTACCCCTAGAAAAGATTGAAAATAATGTGACCATGGGGACATGTTCAACCAAATGTGTCCTCTAATTAACATCACAGGTGTCTACAAACTTGTAATCAGTCAGTCAGCCTATTTAAAGGGTGACAAGTAGTCACTGTGCTGTTTGGTGACATGGTGTGTACCACACTAAACATGGACCAGAGGAAGCAAAGGAGAGAGTTGTCTCAAGAGATTAGAAAGAAAATTATAGACAAGCATGTTAAAGGTAAAGGCTATAAGACCATCTCCAAGCAGCTTGATGTTCCTGTGACTACAGTTGCACATATTATTCAGAAATTTAAGATCCACAGGACTGTAGCCCACCTCCCTGGATGTGGCCGCAGGAGGAGACGGATAATGCGAATGGTAACAAAAGAGCCCAGAACAACCTCTAAACACATTCACAAATTCACAATTCACAATTCGTTTCGGAACTCTGGTCCACAATGGCCCCAGAGCCTGGGGGTCAAAATTCACCGTACTTCCGTGTACACCCCCCAGGCTAACGGGTTATGCAAGCGTTTTCACAGGTTGCTTAAGGCAGTGCTCAGAGCTATGCTCACGAATACAAATTGGGTTGACCGCCTGCCCTGGGCTCTTTTAGGGTTGCGCTCCACGCCTAAGGAGGATCTGGCAGCTTCCCCGGCAGAACTCCTTTTTTCTCAGCCACTGTGGATCCCCGGAGAGTTTTTACCGGAAAACCCCGTGCCCAAGGCCAATCCGCCCAAGCAATTTTTGCACAGTACAGAGGCTTTTAATGTACCGGACCCGGCCCACCATTGTTTTCCCCGCACTTTCATCCCCAAGAGTGTACAGAACACCAGCTTTGTTTTTGTCAGGCATGATGTGCACCAGACCCCGCTGCGCCCACCGTACGACGGACTGTTCAGGGTGTTGGAACCTGGGGCGAAGCATTTTGTGTTAGACTTGGGGGGGCATAGGGAGACCGTTTGCATCGACAGGCTGACGCCTGCTTTTGTGTTGGCAGATGAGCAGGTGGTGTTGGCCCAGTCTTCCAGCACGGATGCCCGCCATTGGCAGTCCCACAAGTTGATGTTTCCTCAGTAGGGGCCTGTGCCTGCGAAGCTGATGTGTTTTCCCCCCTCCCTTTTTCTCTCCACAGACTGACGTGCCCTTCTGTACATATTGCCAGCAGGGCGTTTCAACTGGATCGGCAACCCCCTTACAGCTGCTATGGGCACCGGCTCATGCCCAAAGGGGGGGGTAGTGCCCCTTCTGGTTGTTTGGGGGGGGGGGATTCTCCACCCAGAGAAGGCAGCTGGGGAAAGGGGAACAATGGACTGAAGGAGGAAGTGTCATTGGGGGGGTCTCAGTCGGGACAGTAAGGACTATTTGCCCCCCGGGGAGAGGAGAGAACGCCAGAGCCGCTGGAAGAAGGGTGTGAGAAGCGTTGCTGGCGTGATGTTATGTTAATGTGCCACACAGGTCTTTGTTCCAAACAATGTATCATGGTTGGAAGTTCCGGGTCTCAATGCATGGAATTAAAGGTATAAAAGGAGAATGCACAGAGTCCCGGGAGTTCTTGGAGAAGGAATAAAGTTTGTGTGTTGTCCAGCTCTCTGTCTCGCCTGTTTTCTTTCTCCACAAAAGAAAAGTTTTTGGATTTTAATTCCTATTCTCTGAAACTTGGCCAAAAAATCATAAATTCCGCCAGGGTATGTACGGGTACTATGAGCACAACCGTATTCTGTCTTGCCTCTACTGACTTTCATTCCTCTTTTCTCCAGAGATGCCGCCACCTCTCCAGGTTCTATTCCACCTGCTTCCTACTCTCACTACAGATCACAGTATTGTCTGCAAACATCATGGTCCATGGAGAGTCCTGCTTGACCTTGTCTCTCAGCCTGTCCATCACCATGACAAACGAGAAGGGGCTCAGAGCTGATCCCTGATGTAATCTCACCCCCACCTCAGCTACATCTGTCACCCCTACAGCACACATCACTGTCCTCATACATGTCCCGCACCACCCTCACACACTTCTCTGCCACTTGTGACTTCCTCTCTTGGCAACCTGCCATATGCTTTCTCTAGATCTCCACAGATACTGTGACACCTATATTTTAGAGTTATATTTAGTGAAATACGCAGTGATCCAGTGCCTCTCACAATAGCCAATGTCAAGTCAAATTTATTTATAAGCACATTTGAAACAACAAAGCTGACCAAAGCTCTGTATGAAATTCTAAAAAAAAAAAAAATTAAAACTAGAGGGCACTCAGAGTGCATACCTCTGTCAAGGCTCCGTCCCTGCCTCCCTTTGTCCTCCCCTCCGTCCCTTTGTCCATCCATATCGCCATCCATCTGTGCATTGCGAGATAAGGCTTTGGTGGAGGAATGCACTCAGGGTCACTTCCAACATCTAATGAGTTCATCTTTGGGCCAAGAGCCACCTCTGGTGAAAATGTCATCCAAATCCACCTAGGAGTTTTTGCGTGATCCTGCCAACAGACAGATAACTGCAGCAAAAACAATAAGACTACATTATATGTCTACATTATAATAAAAAGGCTGTCATAATTGTTGTATTGACCATACACTGGGGCTGGGCAATTTGACCTTAAATCAGCATCATGGTTTATTGAATCTTTCAGGTCGGTTTTCTTTTTTCCCCCCTCCTCTCTTCTCCCTTACAGTTTACTGACAAGGTTCATAATTATTTTCTTCTTCTTCTTTCGGCTGCTCCCTTTAGGGGTCGCCACAGCGGACCATCTGCCTCCATCTCACCCTATCCCTTGCATCTTCCTCTGTAACACCAACCCTCTCCATGTCCTCCTTCACTATATCCATGAATCTTCTCTGTGGTCTTCCTCTTTTCCTTCTGCCTGGCAACTCCATCTTCAATATCCTTTGTCCAATATGGCAGACAAACAGGCAGACAAACAAACAAACAAACTAGAAAAGCACTTGGAGAGCGCAGACCTCCGCCAAGCGCCACAGTTCCCCCCATACAGTGTTTGTGTGTACATTTTCAGATTCCTTGACCATGAAAACATATGACTAGCAATTGGATTGACAATGATAGGATTAGTGGTTCATTAATTATTCACGAAAATGACATTTTCCGTAATGGCGGCCACAGTTCCCCCCATACAGTGTTTGTGTGTATGTTTTCAGATTCCTTGACCACGAAAACATATGACTAGCAATTGGATTGACAATGATAGGATTAGTGGTTCAGTAGTTATTCACGAAAATGGCATTTTCCGTAATGGCGGCCACAGTTCCCCCCATACAGTGTTTGTGTGTACGTTTTCAGATTCCTTGACCACGAAAACATATGACTAGCAATTGGATTGACAATGATAGGATTAGTGGTTCAGTAGTTATTCAGGAAAATGGCATTTTCCGTAATGGCGGTTTTCTTCTGGACGGTGATCCGGATCACCACCAAAATTTAATCAGTTCTTCCTTGTACCATTTCCAACAATGCCTGAAAGTTTCATCGAAATCCGTCCGAAACTTTTTGAGTTATCTTGCTAACCAACAGACAAACAGACAAACAAACAACCAGACAGACAAACCCCGGCAGACAAACCACTCTGATTACATTACCAGTGGTTTGTCTGTCTGTTTGCTTGTCTGTCTTTTAGCAGGATTACGTAAAAACTACTGTACGGATTTGGATGAAATTTTCACCAGACGTAGCCCTTGGACCAAGGCTGAGCCCATTAAATTTTGGTGATGATCTGAGAGTGCATACCTCCACCAAGGACTTTGTTTGTTTGTGCAGTAGGGTTACACAAAAACTACTGGATTGATTTGAATGAAATTTTCACCAGAGGTGGTCTTTGGGCTAGAGAGTAACCCATTACACTTTGGTGATGATCTGAGAATGCATACCTCCACCAAGGCTCTTAACTTCTCACAGTGTGTTAGCAAGAATACTCCAAAACTACTGGCTTGATTTGGATGACATTTTTACCAGAGGTGGTCCTTGAGCTAGAGAGGAAGCCATTACATTTTGGTGATGATCCTAGAATGCACACCTTCACCAGGGCTCTTATCTTCTCACAGTATGTTAGCAAGAATACTCCAAAACTACTTTAAAGACTTTGATGCAGTTTTCACCAGAAGTGGCTTGTGTCATGACTAATAAAACATGACAGCACATGTGCACGATGCCAAAGCACAGGAGGAACCACACAGAGTTTTATTAAATATCAAAAAACCAAAGCGCACTGCTGCAGAAATAGTCACTCGCCAGAGGAATGGCCCCGTGGAGAGAAGACAAGAACTGTGAGCAGAGGAATGGAGCAAGGGGAAATGGGTGAGCCAAATTACCACTTACTTGGGAAATCCAGGGATGACCGGCAGGACCCAGTGGGGAATAGACGAACCAGTAGGGTAAGGGGGGAAGATGAGCTGATGTGCCTGACCAGGTAGAGTAGGAGCTGAAGACGGTGAGATGTGGCAGAAGAGTGCGCGCAGTCCAAGAGACACATCTACACGGTGCGTCTGTCTCACGGTGGCAGCAACCTGAGGAAGGAAGAGAAATAAGGTGAGACAACATGTTCACACTTATCGTTTAAATTTGCTTGCCTGCTAGCAGGCAGTACACCCAGATGAGCCAGCGTTGACTGCGCGGAGAGAGCCTCTTTAAGTACGCTGGCTGATGAGCGGATGCAAGTGTGTCTTGTGCCTCAGGTGTCGTGATGAGTATGTGAGGCAGGACAGGAGGGGCGCGCTTCCACTGCCCATGACAGCTTGTGGTCTACACAAGCTTCTGGGTTGTGGGGGTGCATGGCCCTATGGCGTGGCCATGCATGTAACTCAGTGGACACATCTTAAGGGGGCAGTACATGAAAAGCGCCATATTAATATATAAAACAATATTCAAAAAATTCCTGGATCCAGATCATGATCCAGATCACCACCAAAATCTAATCATCTGTTCCCCGTGCCATTACACACCTTTCCTGAAAATTTCATCAAAATCCATTCATAACTTTTTGAGTAAAGTTGCTAACAGACAGACAAACCAACTAGAAAAGCAATCAGAGAGCACATACCTACACCAAGGCTCCTTCTGTCCCTCATGGATCACCTTCAAAATGTAATGGGTTTGTCTGTAGGTCTAGAGCCCCTTCTGGTGAAAATTGCATCAAAGTCCGTCCATTAGTTTTGGAGTATTGTTGCTAACTTACTGTGAGAAGATAAGAGCCTTGGCGGAGGTATGCATTCTCAGATCATCACCAAAATGTAATGGCTTCCTCTCTAGCCCAAGAACCACTTCTAGTGAAAATTCCATCCAAATGTACTGTTGCTAACACTCTGTGAGAAGATAAGAGCCTTGGTGGAGGTATGCATTCTCGGATCATTACTAGAATGTGTCACGCCGCGCCATTCATCAGCGGCGCCACCTGCTCACGCACCTGACAATCATCAGCGGCGAGGGATAAAGGCCGTCTCGCCCGGAGGCTCGGCCTGAAGCCGTCAGACTTCGTCCCTCACCGTTGTGAGCATACTTCTCTTCAGCGTCACCATTTTGGTAAGAAGATCGCTTACCTCTCTTCTTCAGTCTTCTCCCCTGTGCACAGGTGGATTCCCCAGCGGCGGACATCTCCTCTCCATCGCCCAATCCTCGCTGCTGTACGGAGCTCTCCAGGTGGCTGTCTTCCGGGCTTCGCCCCCTTGTTGTGCCAGCTGTCCTGACCCACCAAGTAAGTCCTTCTCTCGCCATAAATCCCTCCTGTGTTGGTGTATGCCCGTCACCCTCTCCCTGTGCTCTCTCCATAGGGTTGCTCAGCTGTACGGTCACCTGCCTCTGTGCCTGGAGCAGACACCATCACCAACACATTTACTTCCCGCAGACACGCACTCATTCACCCCTGCTGTTAATAAACTCTTTGAACTACTCTAAGCCTGTGTGTGTGCGTCTCCTGAGCCGCGCATTATGTCAGTACGGCTTCAGCAGAGCGGCTCGGCGGACGGCGGGCTCGCACACCGGTTTACCACTCTCGAGGCTAGAGTGGATCAGATTGCTTATCAACAGCAGGTTATCCTAAATCAATTACTAAACTTAACTAACCGGTTGGGCCACTTAGATCCTCAACAGCCGTTCCCCCCGGCTCGTCAGGGTGGCGCGGCTCCTGCCGTTCCAACGGCCGTCCAGCCGGCTCCAGTGGCACCGGTTCGGCTCACACCGATTCCGACCCCCGCCCGCTTTAGCGGTAAGCTCGGCGGAGCGCGGGGGTTCATTATGCAGTGTGAGTCCGTGTTCCACCGTGTGCCCGGAGATTTTCCCTCGGATCACAGTCGGATTGATTACTTAGGGAATCTTCTGGAGGGGCATGCGTTAACTTGGACCTACGCCGTAATGGCGAGGCCCAGTTATGCCACCCTCACCTATGACCAGTTCGTGAGGCGCTTTCTGGAGGTCTTTGACCATTCTCAAACCGAGACGGTCCAGGTCGATCGGCTTCTCGCTCTCCAGCAGGGAGGCCGGTCGGCAGCGGACTACTCGGTCGACTTCTGGGTAGCGGCGGAGGAATTGGGCTGGGAGGAACGCTCCCTCTGTGGCCTGTTCCTCCGCAGCCTCAATAATGATCTGAGGGATGAACTGGCTGGACGGGATATCCCTGGGACGCTAGCGGAGCTGACATCCTTAGCGATAAGTTTGGATAACAGGCTGCGCGAGCGCTCCTCGGGGCGGAAGTCTTCTTCTTCTCGCCCTCGTGGAGACTCGGCACACCTGTTCCAAGCTCGCCCCCTGGCGGCGCCGCCAGCATCGTGCCCCGAGGAGTCGGAGCCGATGGTGACAGGCTGGACCAAGCTTTCCCCTGCGGAGAAACAACGCCGCCGTGAGTTGGGCCTCTGCATGTATTGCGGAGGTGACCAACACACTGTGGAGCGTTGCCCGCGGAAAGCCAGTCGGCGGGGTCCGCGAATCGCTGTAGGGAGCCTCGCGGATCCCAACCGGTTAGACACTCTCACTCAATTAAAGCTGCCCATCCGTTTTTGCCACAATCCCACTGGGCACCTCACCCACGCACTGGTGGATTCGGGCGCAGAGGGCAGCTTCATTTCACAAGGCCTGGCAACCCGATTGGGCATCCGCTGTCAGGCATTAAAACACCCCATCTCCCTGGTCCATCTCTCCCGTGCCTCCCTTGGGAGAGTTTCTCACCAAACCATGCCTGTCCCAGTCATCATCTCAGGGAACCACCGGGAGGAGATGGTATTTTACGTCCTGCCCAACTCTGTGTCGCCCGTCATCCTGGGGTATCCCTGGCTACGCCTCCACAACCCTGTCCTGGACTGGAGGTCCGCTGGGGTATCGGCATGGAGTACCTTCTGTATTGGCACCTGCCTTCAGTCCGCTGCCTGCTCCCCGTCCGCGGCTCCCCCTGTGGCGGATACAGCACCTCCGGACCTGTCACTGGTGCCTCCAGAATTTCATGACCTGGGTATGGTATTTAGTAAATCGAAAGCTATGTCTCTTCCCCCGCATCGACCATATGACTGTGCCATCAATCTCCGCCAGGGGGCTCCCCTGCCATCTGGTCGGCTCTACAGCCTGTCGGCGCCGGAGAGGGAGACAATGAATACGTACCTAAAGGAATCACTGAGCGCTGGGATTATTCGCCCATCGTCGTCACCCGTGGGGGCAGGGTTTTTCTTTGTCGGGAAAAAGGACGGTTCCCTCCGTCCCTGCATAGACTACCGAGCGCTTAATGACATCACTGAGAGGGACCGTTACACCCTGCCCCTCATGGACACTGCTTTCCACTCCCTCCAGGGGGCGACCTGGTTTACCAAGCTGGATCTACGCAGCGCTTACCACCTCGTCTGGATCCGGGAGGGAGATGAATGGAAAACAGCCTTCCGTACCCCGAACGGCCACTTTGAGTATCTCGTCATGCCGTTCGGGTTGACCAACGCTCCTGCCGTCTTTCAGCGCCTCATCAATGACGTCCTCCGGGATTTCATCGGCCTTTTCGTGTTCGTCTACCTGGACGACATTCTGATCTTCTCCAGGTCCAGAGATGAGCACCAGGTCCATGTGAGGCGGGTCCTCCAAAGACTGCTGGAGAATCGTCTGTACGTGAAGGCTGAGAAATGCGAGTTCTACGCTAGGACCACATCCTTCCTGGGATTCATCATCGCCCAGGACCAGGTGCTCCCAGACCCGGAGAAGGTGAAGGCGGTGGTGGAGTGGCCTACTCCCGCATCCCGGAAGCAGGTGCAACAGTTTGTTGGCTTCGCCAATTTTTACCGCCGCTTTTTCCCGAATTTCAGCTGGATCGTCGGACCGCTGACCCGCCTCACGTCCCCGAAGGTCCCGTTCCGGTGGACTGAAGAGGTTGATGCTGCCTTTAAGGCGCTGAAGGCGGAGTTCTCCTCCTCCCGGGTCCTTCGCCAGGTCGACCCCGCGCTGCAGTGCATTGTGGAGGTGGACGCATCGGACACGGGAGTGGGAGCAGTGTTATCCCAACGATCACCGGACGATGGCGCCAAGCGACCGTGCGCCTTCTTCTCCCGGCGCCTGTCCCCGGCGGAGAGGAACTACGATGTGGGGGACAGAGAGCTCCTGGCCATTAAACTCGCCTTACAGGAGTGGCGCCACTGGCTAGAGGGGGCGGACCTGCCGTTTGTGGTCCTGACGGACCACAAGAACTTAGAATACTTGCGATCTGCCAAGCGCCTGAATGCCCGCCAGGCGCGCTGGTCTTTGTTCTTCGCCAGGTTCCGCTTCTCGATCACCTTCAGGCCGGGCTCCAAAAACAGCCTGCCTGACGCCCTCTCTAGGCAGTTCACCCCCGTGGAGGCTGAGGAGACGCCCCACACTATCCTGCCCAGGTCGTGCGTCCTCGGTGCCATTTCTTGGGACATTGAAGACAAGATCCGGAAGGCGCAGGAGGTGGAACCTGATCCTGGCGGCGGACCGGAGGGAAGACTGTTCGTCCCATCTGCGGTCCGAGGAGAGGTCATCCACTGGCTCCACACCTCCCGGCTCACCTGTCATCCCGGCACCTCTCGGATGATCAGCCTCCTCCAACGGTCCTTTTGGTGGCCAGGCCTGCGGAGGGATGCAGCCCGCTACGCCCGGGCTTGCCCAATCTGTGCCACCAGCAAGTCGGGAAATGCCCCCCCAGCGGGTCTGCTCCAGCCTCTGCCCGTCCCCGGCAGGCCCTGGTCGCACATCGCACTGGATTTCGTCACCGGACTCCCCGTTTCCAACTCCTTTGACACCGTCCTGACCATCGTGGACCGTTTCTCCAAGGCGGCGCACTTCATCCCCCTGTGAGGTCTCCCTACTGCCCTGGAGACGGCGGGCCTCCTCGTCCAACACGTGGTCAGGCTGCACGGGATTCCGGTGGACGTGGTCTCGGACGGGGGTCCCCAATTTTCATCCGAGGTTTGGAGATCTTTTTGTAACGCCATCGGAGCCAAGGTGAGCCTCTCCTCCGGCCATCACCCCCAGTCTAACGGGCAGTGTGAGAGGACCAATCAGGAGCTGGAGGCTGCGCTCCGCTGTGTTACTAGATCCAAGCCGACGTCCTGGAGCAACCATCTCGCCTGGGTGGAGTATGCCCACAACACCGCCCGCTCTTCTGCAACGGGGATGTCCCCCTTCAAGGCGTCCCTGGGTTACGACCCCCCGCTGTTTCCAGCGCAGGAGAACGAGGTAACTGTCCCCTCTGTTAGGGCGCACCTTAGGCAGTTCCGCTCCACCTGGGCTGCCGCGCGTCATGCGCTTTTACGCACAGCGGAGCGCAACAGGACCGTGGCGGACCGGCACAGAAGACCTGCCCCGGCGTACAGAGTTGGGCAACTCGTGTATGTGTCTACCCAGGACGTCACATTAAAAGGCGAGAGGAGGAAGCTGGCACAGCGATTCATGGGTCCCTTTCCCATCACCCGGATCATCAACCCGGTGGCTGTGCGCGTGGCTATTCCCCCCTCCCTCCGCATCCATCCCACTTTCCATGTGTCGAAGGTGAAGCTGGCAGTCACTGACCCCCTTTGCCCTCCTCCTGCAGCGCAACCCGCGCCCCGGATGGTTGGTGGCCATCCGGCCTGGTCCGTCTCCTCCATCCTGGACTCCCGGCGCCGAGGTCGTGGGTTGCAATACTTGGTGGACTGGGAGGGCTATGGGCCCGAGCATCGACAATGGGTGCCCCCGTCATTTGTGTTGGACCCATCGCTCATCGCGGACTTCCACCGAGCGCACCCGGATAAGCCATCGCCAGGAGGCGTTGCTAGAGGGGGGAGTACTGTCACGCCGCGCCATTCATCAGCGGCGCCACCTGCTCACGCACCTGACAATCATCAGCGGCGAGGGATAAAGGCCGTCTCGCCCGGAGGCTCGGCCTGAAGCCATCAGACTTCGTCCCTCACCGTTGTGAGCATACTTCTCTTCAGCGTCACCATTTTGGTAAGAAGATCGCTTACCTCTCTTCTTCAGTCTTCTCCCCTGTGCACAGGTGGATTCCCCAGCGGCGGACATCTCCTCTCCATCGCCCAATCCTCGCTGCTGTACGGAGCTCTCCAGGTGGCTGTCTTCCGGGCTTCGCCCCCTTGTTGTGCCAGCTGTCCTGACCCACCAAGTAAGTCCTTCTCTCGCCATAAATCCCTCCTGTGTTGGTGTATGCCCGTCACCCTCTCCCTGTGCTCTCTCCATAGGGTTGCTCGGCTGTACAGTCACCTGCCTCTGTGCCTGGAGCAGACACCATCACCAACACATTTACTTCCCGCAGACACGCACTCATTCACCCCTGCTGTTAATAAACTCTTTGAACTACTCTAAGCCTGTGTGTGTGCGTCTCCTGAGCCGCGCATTATGTCAGAATGTAATGAGTTCGTCTGTAGCCCAAGAATCACCGCTGGTGAAAATTTCATCCAAATCCATTGAGTAGTTTTTGTGTAACCCTGCTGCACAAATACAAACAAAGACCTTGGTGTCATCGTCTGGTGAGCGCGCACCCCCTCCTTCCTGTTTCTGTCCTCCTCAGGTAATCAACGCACCTGGGAGATTGGCCGCACCTGCTGCCTCTACTCTGCTGCGCTGGTTCATTTGGGTATACTGCCTTGCAGTGTCTACGTTGCAAGTATTGTTCGGGTTTTTGGTGAAGTTTATGCACTCACCTGTTTCTCTTTGTTCCTCTTTGTTCTCAGGTTGCTGCCACCAGTGCGGGTGCGTCTTTGGGGACTGCGTGTGCTCACCTGCCCCTCCATCCACACTCAACTACAACTGTTCTCTACCCGGTCAGGCACCATCAGCTCTATTCCATTCCACCTCATGACCCACTTCATCCTGCTGGTTCGTCTCTCCCCGCTGGGGTCCCTGCTTATTTTCTTGTTCTGCCCACGTAAGTGGTAATTTGGCTAGCCATCTCCTCGTTCTCCGTTCCTCCTCTCACAGCTCTCGTTTCTCTCTCCACAGGCCATTTCCTTTGGCGAGTGACATTTCCTGTAGCTGTTCCCCGTGCCCTTTGAGATTTAATAAAGATTCTCAAATGTGTTTTCTGGTGTGTGGTTTGTTCCGTTGTTGTTGCACTCTGCATGTAAGCTGTAAGCTTATAAATCATGACAGAATGAGCCAGCTGTCATCTCGGCTCAGCAAGTGCAGTGACATCGGAGCATTCCGCCCTGGATTGCTTAGATGTGACTGAGAGGCAGGTGGCCATGCTCACTCAGCAGCTGAAGACTATTACGCAGCAGTTGGGCACGGTCGCCGGCCATTTGGCAAACATGGCTCCTCCGGGTCCTCCCGTCCCACCTGTTCCTGTTGCTCAGACCACTGTTCGCTGTACTACTTCTGTTCCCACACCTGCCCCACACGCGGGGGAGGTGGGGAAATGTAAGGAGTTTTTGTGTCAGGTGCGGCTATATCTGGAGCAGGTGGGGGCGGGGGGGAGTACCCGAACGACTCCGCTAAAATTCACTTTATGACCCTCTTGCTTTGGGACCGGGCCCTCAGTTGGGCACGGTCCATTCTCAACAGCCTGGAGGGGGCTGTATACATGTTTGAGCGATTTGTGGTTGAGTTCACCCGTGCTTTTGACCATACAGAGACTCAGGGGAACATCATGAGCCACCTCTTGTCTCTCTGCCAGGGGACCCGGTCTGTGGCTGAGTACTCAGTGGAGTTTCAGGTCGAAGCGGCGGATTCGGGGTGGAACGAGGTTGCGTTACACAGCACGTTCCTCTTCGGTTTAAACTCCCTCCTCCGTGACAACCTGGTGGTTCATGCGGTCCCCAACTCTCTGGATGGTCTAATCAATCAGGCCATTGGACTAGATAACCGCGAGCGTGAGCGCAACAAGGAGCGACAGTCCTCCTTTCGCCTATCCGCCGTGTGGGTGCCCACCTCGGCTACTGACATAGGGGGCACTGGTTCTTCTTCCGAGCAGATGGAGCTCAGTCGGTTTCGGCTAACCGACGGCGGAGAAGAAGAATCGGCGCGCATATGTACTGTGGTTCCATGAAGTACAGAGTGGACCACTGCCCCCTGGCGCCAAAAGACACGGCCCGTCAGTAACCGTGGGGGGTCTGGCAGGTGGGACCAAATCTAATCCCCCTGGTAATTTCTCTATTTTGGCCCTCGTCCAATTACTGGGGGTCAAGAGGAGGGCTATGGCATTAGTGGATTCAGGGACAGAGGAAAATTTCATCTCCTCCCAGCTCGTGCGGGACATGGGTATTCCCACTCAGAAATTGCCCACATCTCGTAATGTCACCACTATATCTGGCCAAAGGATCGCAGTAGTCTCTGAACACACGGCACTCATCGTGGTCCTTCTTTCTGGAACCCATCGGGAGGAACTTTCGTTCTTTGTGTTTCCCAATTCATCTTCCTCGATGGTTCTTGGCTACCCATGGCTCCGGAGGCATAACCCCATAATAAATTGAGCACAAAACTCCATCTCCTCCTGGAGCCCGTACTGTTTGGCTTACTGTTTGAGTTCAGTCAAGTGTTCGCAGTCTTGCCCCACCTCCTCTCCTCCGGCCGAGCTGCCGGACCTCAGCCTCATCCCCGAGGCCTATCACTATCTGGGGGAGGTCTTCAGCAAGTCTAGAGCGCTGTTGCTTCCGCCTCATTGCTCTTATGACTGTGCTGTGGAACTCCTCCCAGGGGCGCAGTTGCCGTCTAGCTGGCTCTATAGTATTTCTGGCCCCGAGAGAGAGGCAATGGAGAGATACATTAAAGATTCTCTGAATGCCGGCTTTATTCAGCCATCTTCGGCTTCGCTTGGAGCAGGGTTCTTTTTTGTTGGAAAGAAGGACGGGTCACTGCGCCCGTGCGTTGACTACCGTGAGCTTAATGCAATCACAGTTAAAGATAAATATCCTCTGCCTTTGATAATGTCCGTGTTTGAGCTCCTTCAGCGCGCGCGGGTGTTCACCAAATTAGATCTCCACAATGCTTACCATTTAATCTGTATACGCAAAGGAGGTGAGTGGACGATGGCACTTAAGACTCACTTGGGGCAATTTGAATATTTGGTCATGCCATTTGGGCTCACTAGCGCCCCTGCCATCTTCCAGCGGCTCATTAACAATGCCCTTCGCCATATGGTTAACCGGTTTGTTTTTGTTTATCTTGATGATATATTAATTTTTTCCCGCTCGCCAGAAGAACATGAGGTCCATGTTAGGGCCATTTTACAGCAGCTTTTGGAGAACCAGCTCTACATTAAGGCCGAGAAGTGTGAGTTCTCCACCAACACCACCTCCTTCTTGGGCTTCATAGTGGGTGAAGGGGAGCTGATTGCCGACCCTGCCAAAGTAAAGGCTGTGCTTGATCAGCCAACACCCCACTCCCGTAGGGAGCTTCAGCACTTCCTGGGGTTTGCAAATTTTTATTGCAGGTTCATTCGGAACTACAGTGGGGTAGCACAGCCTCTTACACAGCTGACCTCTGTTAAGATACCATTTCACTGGTCCGAGGCAGCTGAGCAGGCCTTTGTCAAATTAAAAGGCCTGTTCTCTTCAACACCCATCTTGGCACAGGTCGACCCTCAGCTCCAATTTATCGTCGAGGTGGATGTTTCCAACTCAGGGGTGGGTGCCGTCCTTTCACAGCGCTCATCCCCCAACCAGAAGCTCCACCCGTGCACGTTTTTCTCTCAGTGGCTCACGCTAGCCGAGTAGAATTACAACGTAGGCAATAGAGAGCTCGTGGCCATTAAGTTGGCTTTGGAAGAATGGAGACATTGGTTAGAAGGGGCTATTCACCCCATAGTCGTGTGGACCGATTTATTTATTTATTTATTTATTTATTTTATTTATTTATTTATTTATTTATTTATTATTTATCGGTTTATTTCTCTTATCTTATCATGTTTAATGTTGCAGCACTGTACCGAGACAAATTCCTAGTTTGTGTACTACATGAACAATGGCAATAAACCTGATTCTGATTCTGATTCTGATTCTGACCGACCACAAAAACTTAGAATATCTTCGGTCGGCCCACCAACTCAATGCCAGGCAGGCCTGCTGGGCATTGTTTTTCAATAGGTTTAATTTCACGATTACCTATCGGCCTGGCTCTCGGAATAGCAAACCGGACGCAGTCTCCTGCCGGTTTGGTTCCAAGCAGGTAGCCCCCCGTCTCTTCCCCAGCCAATTGTTCCTCCTTCCCGCATCCTCGTAACCCTTACCTGGGACATTGAGCGGAGGGTCCAACAGGCCCAGTCTCAGGAGCCCGAACCAGCGGGATGCCCCACAACTGCCTGTTTGTTCCTGCTGCCCTCCGCAGTGATGTCATCCAGTGGGGCCACACTAGCCCCTTCATCTGCCACCCTGGGACCGTCCGCACCATCAGTCTAGTCTGGCAGGCATTCTGGTGGCCCACGCTTTGGAGGGACGTCCAGGAGTACGTCAAGGCATGTCAAATCTGTGTCCAAGGCAAGGCAGACTCATCGCCCCCTGCTGGCCTCCTGCATCCCTTACCTGTCCCTGGTCGCCCTTGGTCCCACATCGCCCTTGACTTCGTTACTGGACTTTCCCCCTCCCACGGGAAATTGGTCATTCTCACCATTATCGACCGCTTCTCCAAGGCCGTTCACCTGGTTGCCCTGCCCAAACTTCCCTCCGCCTCAGACACTGTCGAGCTACTTACCTCCCATGTTATCCACCTGCACGGCATTCCCTGCAACATTGTGTCTGACTGGGGTCCCCAGTTCACGTCCCAAGTCTGAAAGTCCTTTTGTCACACACTTGGGACCACCTTCAGCCTCACCTCAGGGCATCACCCACAGAGCAACGGGCAGGCTGAGCGCGCCTACCAGTCCTTGGAAGCCACTCTCCAGTGTGTAGCAGCCAAGAACCCCTCGACCTGGAGCACGCACCTGACCTGGGTGGAGTACGCCCATAACTCGGCCATTTCCACCGCGATGGGGCTCACCCCTTTCGAGGCCTCAATGGGTTACACCCCTCCTCTGTTGCCCATGACCAAGAGGGAAGTCGCGGTGCCGTCCGTGGAGGCCCATGCTCGCCGCTGTCGCTGCATTTGGAGGGCCACCCGTGCCGCCCTCAACCGCTCGTCCGACCGAAATTGCCAGGTGGCAGACCGGAAGCGGGTCCCTGTCCCCAAGTATGCCGTGGGGCAGCAAGTCTGGTTGGCGGCTGACCAGATCCCTCTGAAGACGGACTCTAAGAAGCTGTCCCCCCGCTTTTTGGGTCCCTACTCCATCACCAGGGTAGTTAACGACGCCTCAGTCCAATTAAAGCTCCCACGGACCCTGCAAGTGCACCCGACCTTCCGCTTCTCCAACATCAAGCCTGTCTCCGTCAGTCCTCTTTGTCCTCCCCCAAAGCCACCTCCTCCTCCCTGGACACTCGACGGCCACACCACCTTCACTGTCCAGTGTATCCTGGACGTTCGCCGTCGGGGTCAGGGCCTGCAGTACCTGGTCCACTAGGAGGGCTACAGCCCAGAAGAAAGTTTGTGGATCCCCAAGTCGCACTTCCACAACAAGGGGATGGTCCGGGCCTACCATTGAGCCCACCCAGAGAAGCCTTGTAGACCGCCAGGAGGTGCTCCTTGTGGGGGGGGGGGGGGAAGGACTGTCATAGTATGGTGAGCGTGCGCCCCCTCCTTCCCATTTCTCTCCTCCTCACATAATCAATGCACCTGGGGAATTGGACGCACCTGCTGCCTCTACTCGGCCAGTGCTTATTAGGACCATCTCTTCGGTGCCTCAGCGCTGGTTCGTTTGGATATACTGCCTCGCAGTGTCTACGTTGCAAGTATTGTTCGGGTTTTTGGTGAAGTTTATGCACTCACCTGTTTCTCTTTGTTCCTCTTTGTTCTCAGGTTGCTGCCACCAGTGCGGGTGCGTCTTTGGCGACTGCGTGTGCTCACCTGCCCCTCCATCCACACTCAGCTGCAACTGTTCTCTACCTGGTCAGGCACCATCAGCTCTATTCCATTCCACCTCATGACCCACTTCATCCTGCTGGTTCGTCTCTCCCCGCTGGGATCCCTGCCGGTTCTCTTGTTCTGCCCACGTAAGTGGTAATTTGGCTAGCCATCTCCCCGTTCTCCGTTCCTCCTCTCACAGCTCTCATTTCTCTCTCCACAGGTCATTTCCTCTGGTGAGTGACGTTTTCTGTAGCTGTTCCCGGTGCCCTTTGAGATTTAATAAAGATTCTAAAATGTGTTTTCTGGTGTGTGGTTTGTTCCGTTGTTGTTGCACTCTGCACGTGAGCTGTAAGCTTATCAATCATGACGCTTGGTGGAGGTATGCACTCTCAGATGATCACCAAAATCTAATCGTCTGTTCCCCATGCCATTACACACCTTTCCTGAAAATTTAATCAAAATCCATTCATAATTTTTTGAGTAATATTGCTGACAGACAGACAAACAAACAAACCAACAGTGGCAAAAACATTACCTCCTCCCTTGGCAGAGGTAACAAACAAACCAACCAACCAACAAGTCAACCAACACCAGCAAAAACATTACCTCCTCCCTTTGCTGAGGGAGGAGGTAACAAACAAACCAACCAACCAACAAGCCAACCAACACCAGCAAAAACATTACCTCCTCCCTTGGCTGAAGTAACACATAAACCAAACAACCAACCAACAAGCCAACAAACACCGGCAAAAACATTTCCTCCTCACTTTTCGGAGGTAAAAACAGCGCTCACATAAAAAACTAGAAAAGCACTCAAAGAGCGCCTACCTCTGCCAAGGCTCCTTCCGCCCCTCATGGATCACCTCAAAAAAGTAATGGGTTTGTGTCTAGGCCAGGAGCCAGGTCTGGTGAAAATTGCATCAAAGTCTGTCCACTAGTTTTGGAGGATTCTTACTAACACACTGTGAGAAGTTAAGAGCCTTGGTGGAGGTATGCATTCTCAGATCATCACCAAAATGTAATGGGTTCCTCTCTAGTCCAAGGACCACCTCTGGTAAAAATGTCATCCAAATCCATCCAGTAGTTTTGGAGTA
This sequence comes from Pholidichthys leucotaenia, assembly GCA_020510985.1. Classification (NCBI taxonomy): domain Eukaryota; kingdom Metazoa; phylum Chordata; class Actinopteri; order Cichliformes; family Pholidichthyidae; genus Pholidichthys; species Pholidichthys leucotaenia. Next base: position 324,449,403 of record CM035837.1, on the reverse strand, counting down.
TTCTTGTTAACACACTGTGAGAAGATAAGAGCCTTGGCGGAGGTATGTATTCTCAGATCATCACCAAAATCTGATCATCTGTTCCCCATGCCATAACACACCTTTCATGAAAATTTCTTCAAAATCCGTTCATAACTTTTTGAGTAATACTGCTAACAAGGTAAGGGAATGCTTCCTGTGGTAACATATTGTAACGTTGGGGCCATGTTAAGTGAATTTCCCAGCATGCTTTGCCAGTTTGAAACGTTACTGTGTGTGTTAAATGTGTTATTTCTGAGTTACACTGCTGTGTCATTATAACTGCATTATAATGACCCAGCAGTGTTTAGCAGGATTAGGGCAAGATGTATCTGTGTGTGTAACCATGATTGAAACGGAGGTCTGGGAGAATGACCTCCACTCCATTCTGTAGCACAGAAGCAAGTTGGGGTTGGGGTGTACAAAATAAATCTGGTTGATCACAGCCATCTGCTCCATTTTCTTTGTGTGAACCTTGCAGACGTTACACTGGTGTCAGGAGTGGGCATGGAGCAAATGGAAGCGATCAGAATGGAGATCCGGCAGCTGGAGCAGGCCATTGCTCAGCTGATGATGGATGACGAGACACCACCACCGGGAGCCTGGAGCCGGGACGAACGAAGCGGCGGACCTGACGGGGCCAGCGCACCCCGCCTCCTGTCTTTTTCAAGACAGAGCGGGCAGAACAGAGCAAACGTTCCACCCTTCTCAGGACAGCACGGGCTGGCGACCCCACAGCGATCAAGGATGGCGATCGATCAAGAAACGACCACCCCACCTGTTCGACAGCGGGCCAAGATTCCCCGTTTCAACGGCGAAGCCACATTAGATGACTACCTGACACAGGTCGAGCTGACTGCGGCACTGAACGGCTGGTCACCAGAGGAAACCGCCGTACAGGTCGCGCTGGCCTTGGAAGGGAAAGCCCTCTGCACGCTCTCTGATCTCCGGCCCGAGGAGCACCACAGCTGGCCAGCACTACAAGGGGCGCTCCAGAGACGATTTGGGAGAATAGCAGACGCTGAGCACGCCCAAGAACAACTGACCCGCCGCCGCCGGAACCACCAGGAGAAACTAGGAGCCTATGCTGCAGACATATGGCTGTTAACCCGGCGCAGCTACCCAGATTTCGCGCCGGAGGCAGTAGAGAAGCTCGCCCTCCGGAGCTTCATCCAAGGTCTCCGCCCGGCCCAGCTCCAGAGCCACGTACGGCTCCACGCCGCGAGCGACTGGAAGACTGCAGTGGCAGAAGCAGAGCGGGCAGAGCCGCTAATAAATCGCACCGCTGAAGCAGCAACGCACAGCCGAAGAACCTACCAGGCTACGATGGAGAGCGAGGGGGAGGAGGAGGAATTACGGCAGACCACGGCGGCGCGTCCACGGAGAAGATGGCCTCGGCGGCACGAGGAAGGGTGCTTCCGCTGCGGAGAGATGGGACACATCGCGCGATACTGCCCCGCACCCACCCCACGACAAACCAGCCCCTCGCCGGCGTTAAACTAGAGCGAGGTGGCGTGAACGGGGACAGGCCACCTCCAGCAGATGTTTCCCCCGAGGAGGCGGCACCGCGCGTGGGCCGAGTTGGACACTCTCCAGGGATCTATCTACAGTGCAGCTTGGGGAAGACGTCGATCCGGGCCCTGATTGACACCGGCTCTACAATCTCCTTGGTTCGACCGGGCGTACTGCCGGGCACGAGCAAGACGGCTCCGCGGGGGTGGGAACCCACCGAGTGCTGCGTCACCACAGCTACCGGTGAGCGCGCCCGACTGAAGGGGCGGAGAGTGCTGGTGGTGGGGGTGGCCGGTCAGAACATAAGACACCCGTTCTGGCTGGCTGACATCCAAGACCCCTGTATTATTGGATTAGACCTGCTCACAGCCTGGCGTGCCAAGATCGACACCGCCGGACCTTCCCTCCAGCTGGGAAACCGGACCATCACGCTCCACAGCAGAACCCAGAGAAGGGACGCGGGGGCCCGTGCAGTCGAGGGATCGCCAAGACAGACCGGACCAGGCAGGCCACCGCGAGGACTGGACACGATGACGTCACCAGCACGGACAGAGGGAGCACGAGCACACACAGGGACAGCAAGGGGAGGGGCCAACGTGTCAGCAGAGATGCAGCAGGCGGTGGAGGAATTATTTCAGCGGAGCTGCAGCGGGCTGGACCCGGAACAGAGACGCCAGCTGCGGGAGCTATTGGACTATTACGTGGGTGTTTTCGCTGCGAAGGATGAGGAATGCGGCCGGACCGGGTTGGCGCAGCACGAGATCGACACCGGTGAGGCCAGGCCGATCCGACTCCACCCACGCCGGCTGCCCTTTTCAAGGCGGGCAGCGGCGGAACAAAAAGTGCGAGAAATGCTGGAGGCAGATGTTATTGAGCCCTCCAGCAGCCCCTGGGCAGCGCCTGTGGTGCTGGTCAAGAAGAAGGACGGGTCGTGGCGGTTCTGTGTGGATTACCGACGCCTGAACGATGCCACCAGGAAAGATTCCTACCCCCTGCCCCGCATCGATGACGCGCTGGACCACATCGCAGGCTCCAGCTGGTTCAGCTCGCTGGATCTACGCAGCGGCTATTGGCAGGTAGAGCTGTCACCCGAGGCCCGCCAAAAAACAGCCTTCTCCATCGGGCAGGGACTGTACCAGTTTAAAGTGATGCCATTTGGACTCTGCAACGCTCCGGCCACCTTTGAGCGCTTGATGGAGCGAGTGCTGGCTCACGTGCCCAGGAGCCGCTGCGTTGTTTACCTGGATGACCTGCTGGTGCATGCAGCTGATTTTGACAGCGCCCTGTCAAATCTCCGAGAGGTGCTGGGAGCCATCCAGCAGGCGGGGCTACGGTTACACCCTAGGAAATGCCACCTGTTCCGGCGAGAGACCACCTTTTTGGGCCACGTCGTCAGCGCAGCGGGGGTCGCCACCGACCCGGAAAAAGTGGCAACAGTGAGAGACTGGCCAGTGCCGCGGAACGTTGGAGAACTGAGGAGTTTTCTTGGATTGGCCTCCTATTATAGGAAGTTTGTGAAAGACTTCGCCACCATTGCCAGCCCGCTGCATCAGCTGACGCAGAAAGGACGCCCGTTCCAGTGGAGTGACAGCTGTGCTGCTGCTTTCTGCCAGCTTCGCGCAGCGCTCATCAGAGCCCCCGTCCTGCGGTATCCTGACCCGAGCCGCCCTTTCATTGTGGACACGGACGCCAGCAACCAGGGCATCGGGGCAGTGCTATCCCAGGAGGGAGAGCATGGAGAGCAGGCAGTCGCTTACTTCAGCTGCACTCTCAGCAGAGCCGAGAGAAATTACTGTGTGACTCGCAGAGAGCTGCTGGCTGTCATTCAAGGACTGCGTCATTTCCGCCCGTATGTGTACGGTGGGAGGTTCCAGCTCAGGACGGACCACGCTTCCCTGACCTGGTTGTTAAATTTCAAAGAACCGGATGGACAGTTGGCAAGGTGGCTGGAGGCACTGCAGGATTATAATTTCCAGATTGTGCATCGGGCAGGCCGCCTCCATGCCAACGCTGACGCGCTGTCTCGGCGCCCCTGCGCGACAGAGGAGTGTCGTCACTGTCAACGGGCTGAAGATTGGGACCAAATCGCCCCAAGGGCTGCCGCTCTCCGAGCCGCTGCGAGCAGGAATCACACAGCAATGCACAGCCCCTCCTCAGATGATCAGGCAGTTCTCCCCGGCGATGACGTCACAGAGGTTCTTGGCACGCAGCAGCTGCACAGCGAGCAGGACAGAGACCCGGTCATTTTGCGGGTTCGGCAGTGGCTGGACGCAGGACAGCGGCCCGCCTGGGAGGTTGTGTCACCGCTGGACCCAGAGACTAAGGCCCTACACTCCCAGTGGGCCAACCTCCGCTGTCATGAGGGCGTGGTGTATCAGCAGTGGCAGATTCCAGCTGGGCAGCGGCACATTTGGCAGCTGCTGGTTCCTCGTCGACTCCGGCTCAAAGTACTCCAGCTGGTTCATGGGGTGGTAGGAGCGGGCCACTTTGGGGTGACAAAGACGCTGCAGCGCCTTCGGGCCTGGTTCTACTGGCCCGGCTGTCATCAGGACGTGGAGCTCCACGTTCATCGCTGCGACACATGCACAGCTCAGAAGGGACCAACTCAGCGATCCCACGCTCCCCTGCAGCAGTACCGGGTGGGAGCACCGATGGAGCGAGTGGGAGTGGACATCCTGGGCCCTTTCCCGACCACGGACCGGGGGAACCGCTACGTGCTGGTCGCGATGGATTATTTCACTAAGTGGCCAGAGGCGTACGCGGTCCCGGATCAGAGCGCCGCTACGACGGCATCAAAGCTGGTGGATGAAATGTTCTGTCGGTTTGGCGCACCGGAGGAGCTGCACAGCGATCAGGGTCGGAACTTCGAGGCGGAGGTCTTCGGAGAGGTCTGCAAACGGCTGGGCATCCGGAAGACCCGGACCACCCCACTGCATCCACAGAGCGACGGCCTGGTCGAACGATTCAACCGGACCCTCACCACCCAGCTCGCTATCCTAGTGGACCAGCGACAGCGAGACTGGGACCTGCATCTGCCTTTTGTTTTGTGGGCGTACCGGACGGCTGCTCAAGAATCTACCCGGTGCACCCCTGCGGCGCTCATGTTTGGACGCGAGCTGCGCACACCGGTGGATTTGGTATTCGGTTGCCCCCCTGAGCCGGAGGTGGAAGGAAAACCTGGATTGGATTATTTTTTTTGTTTGAAAGAACGTCTCCACACGGTGCACGAGCTGGCTCGAGAGGCCCTGGCAGCGGCAGGGGGTCGGCAGAAGCGAGCGTACGACTCCCGCTGCCAGGGGAGGGACTTTGCACCGGGAGATCGAGTCTGGGTTTTCTGCCCTGAGAGGAAGAGAGGACGATCACCGAAGCTGGCGAGCCAGTGGTCGGGGCCATACGTGGTCCTGGAGAGACTGTCAGATGTGGTGTACAGGGTGAGGCTTAGAAAAAGGGACCGGGTTGTGGTCCTTCATCGTGACCGTCTCGCCCCGTATCGGCCATCTGCACCGCTGGTGGACGAACCGGAGCTTCCATCCCGGCCTGATACCCCGACCGAGACCCAGATGGACACTAGGGGGCCTGTACGTGCTGGCCACCGGCGCCGAAGACCGCCCCGACACCTGGATGAGTTTGTATTGGACTTTTAAATTGGACTTTAATTTTTCTGGAGACAGAAACCAGTCCGGGGGGGGGGGCAGTGTAACGTTGGGGCCATGTTAAGTGAATTTCCCAGCATGCTTTGCCAGTTTGAAACGTTACTGTGTGTGTTAAATGTGTTATTTCTGAGTTACACTGCTGTGTCATTATAACTGCATTATAATGACCCAGCAGTGTTTAGCAGGATTAGGGCAAGATGTATCTGTGTGTGTAACCATGATTGAAACGGAGGTCTGGGAGAATGACCTCCACTCCACTCTGTAGCACAGAAGCAAGTTGGGGTTGGGGTGTACAAAATAAATCTGGTTGATCACAGCCATCTGCTCCATTTTCTTTGTGTGAACCTTGCAGACGTTACAATATCGTCACTTCCTGTATTGTTGGCTGTCCTTGTGGTTTGCTCTGTGGTTAGCTCTCCTCAATCTCCTGAAGATTATTGCCTTTAATTGTATTTTAATCACTTTTTTCCCATCTACCGTCAGCTCTCACTTCTGTTTAACAAGCGTCTTGCACCTGTGTGCGCACTCAGTGTCATCTAATCACTCTCTTTAGCTTTCTGTTCACCTTTCATCGGTGTTTGTGTTAGCTTCAGGTTAGCCACTAGCTATGGCTACTAGCTCTCCTTCCCCTTCTCCTCTGGTGTGCTCTCTCTGTCAGATGTTTAGCTACACCTCTGCCTCTTTTAGTGATAACGGTAAATGTAATAAATGTTGTCTTTTTGAGGCGCTCGAGGCGAGGTTGTCTGATTTGGAATCCCGGCTCTGCTGCATTGAAACACCATCAGCGCCAGTTAATAATGACGGACGCCCCTTAGCTACAGTGGAGCTCCCTAGCATAGGGCGGGCTACTAGCGGTCCTCCAGTTCTGACCTCTCCTGAGCAGCGAGGAGAGAACGGGTGGGTGACGGTGAGAAGGAAGCTTAGCTGCAAGCCCCTGGTATACCACCAACCTGTTCATGTTTCTAATCGCTTTTTCCTGATCAGCGACACACCCGCTGAGGAAAAAACTCTGATCATTGGCGACTCTGTAGTCAGAAACGCGAACCTAGAGACTCCAGAGGCCATAGTCAAATGCATTCCTGGGGCCAGAGCAGGCGACATCGAGTCAAATTTGAAAATGCTGGCTAAAAGTAATTGTAAATACTCCACAATTGTTATCCACACCGGCATTAATGACATCCAACTCCGGCAGTCGGAAGTCACAAAACTTAATGTGGAATCGGTGTGTGACTTTGCAAGAACAGTGTCTGCCTCTGTAGTATTCTCTGGGCACCTCCCCAGATTGGGGAGATGTTTAGCTGCTTGTCATCTTTCAACCACTGGCTGTCTGTGTGGTGTCATGCAAACAATGTGGGCTAGACAATTGGAACTCCTTTTGGGAAAAACCTGGTCTTATTAGACGAGACGGTGTCCATCCCACTTTGGATGGTGCGTCTCATTTATCTAACAATCTGGCATCATTTTTATCCAAATTTCCTAAACTTTGACAACTCAGAGTTGGGACCAGGAAGCAGAGTCGCAGTCTTACACACCCCTCTGGAGCTCCTCTTCATCCGCCACCCCTCAACTTAGCCCCTGTCTTCCCCATCAGAGAATCATTGTCTGCTCCCTCCAAAGTAAATAAAAATATATAAGCATCCCAAAGTGATTAAACAAAAAGTTGGTAAAACTGAAATTAAACATGAAGTCTCTAAACTGAATGATGTGTCCTCTGTTCCTCCTCATAATTTAAAAATTAAATGAGGTTTGTTAAATATTAGGTCTCTAACTCCCAAGTCTCTGCTAGTCCATGATCTGTTAATTGATCATCAGATTGATTTAATATCTCTTACAGAGACTTGGTTAAGGCAAGAGGATTTTGTTGGTTTAAATGAATCAAAATAAAGATAAAAATCTTCAGTTTGTAGAGGAGCTGAAATAACGAGGCGATTTTTGTATTAAAAACAGGGTTTTTAATGAATAGCTCTTCTATCGAGTCTCATCAGGTGTAGAGCTTGGCAGAAGGCAAGAGAGAGATCTCTGCTCAGCTCGCTGGTTAAATACAAGCACACATAGAGCCACACATTGAAAAAGCTGACATCCCCCCGTTATCTTAACCCCCCCATTGTTCTGTTATCTCCTCTCCTTGTCTTGGGAGGTGATGGGAACTCCTCCTCTCGCCTTAGGGGGTAAAGGTGTCAAGTCCGTCTCCGCCACCGTGTCTTGGGAGGTCCAATGTCTTTAACCCGGCGGGGGAGATCCTTTGTCCTTTCCAGGTGTAAAGTTCCTTACATATGCTGTCACAAAACATTTCCACTTGCTCTAACATATGTAGATATGGGATATAAGAGTTATATATACCACAGGCCCCCCCAAAACTAGGAAAGGACACAGAAAGAATCACAGTCTAAGATAATAACTATGAAATACTACGTGTTACAGCTGTTGCCACAGGAGAAGTTTTCTAGCAGCCATGCTCCTAAGAAAGTTCAGTGGTAAACATAACAGCATAGTGAAATCATAAGTAGCCTTAAACTGTTGTAGCGCAATCAGTGAATAATTGCGGGGTGGTTGGTATCAGTCCCTGTGCTGTCTGGGCTTTAATCTTCTCCCAAAACTGCTGTAGGTTGGTTTAGGTGTCCTGCTGGGACCTTCTCGTGGTGAATCTGCATTGTGGGAAGGAAAGAGATTATTTGTTCCCTGCCTGGGGGCTGAGACTTTTCCTCTGGGGGGTCTACCACGCCGAGGTGCTCGTGCCAACTGTGCAGGTTCGTCTCTCAGCAAGAAAGCAGGTTTGAGTCTGTCAACACTGACCACTTCCTTTCTGTCCCCATAATCAAGCACAAAGTGTTTGTCACCATTTTCCAGCACTCTGAACGGGCCATCGTAAACTGGGCGTAACGTTGGTTTAAGGGCTTCGTGCTTAACAAAAACGAACTCAGCGTTTTTTAAAGTTTGAGGAACAAAAACTCGTGGAAAAGAGTGATGAGCTGGACCGTGGAGGAAGTCCGGTCCACTGCTGCCTAAAAACCTTGGGACTGGAAGGTGTCCTGGTTCTGGGTTCTCTGGTAAAAATTCTCCTGGGAGTCTGATAGGCTGGGCAAAAACTAATTCTGCAGGAGAAGCGTCTAAATCCTCTTTAGGTGCTGTACGCAACCCCAATAAAACCCAGAGAAGTTTATTTACCCAATTTGTGTCCGTTAGTGAGGCTCTGAGGGAGGCCTTTAAGGACCTGTGAAAACGCTCGCATAACCCATTAGCCTGAGGGTGATAAGCGGTGGTGCGATGAATTGTTGCCCCTAAACTGTTGGACATGGCTGACCAGAGCTCTGAGATAAATTGAGGCCCTCTGTCTGACGTGATGTCTGATGGGATGCCGAAACGTGCCACCCAGTTTGCTAGAAAAACGCGAGCGACTTCCTCCGCTGTGGTTGACGCTAGAGGGACTGCCTCTGGCCAGCGCGTGGTGCCGTCTATCATTGTTAACAGGTGTGTGAAACCTTGGGAGGAAGGTAGCGGCCCCACAAGGTCGACATGAATGTGGTCGAATCTTCTAGCAGGGATTGGAAAAGGCTCCAGAGGGGCTTTTGTGTGTCTGTGTATTTTGGCGCGTTGACAAGGAATGCAAGTTTTTGCCCATTCTTTTACGTTTTTGCGCAGGCCTGGCCACACAAACTTTTCGGCAACCATTTTGACTGAGGCGCGCACACCTGGGTGTGCGAGGGAGTGAATTGCGTCGAAAATGCGGCGGCGCCAAGCAGCTGGTACTAACGGGCGAGGTCGGCCGGTTGAAACGTTGCATATTAGGGGGGGGCACGCCGTCGCGCAACCCTTTTTTCTCCAGCCTTAACCCTGTTGGTCCAGACAGGAGCGCGCGCACGTCTGCATCACTGCTTTGTTCTTCCGCCATGGCTGCATAATCTATCCCATCCTGGATAGGTGCTGCGTATGTGTGTGCGTTAGTGAAGAGTTCCGCTGCTGAGGCGGTGTAATCTGTCTCCTCGTGCTCTGGCGGTGTCACAGTGCGAGAGAGACAGTCAGCTACTACGTTAAGTTTGCCTGCTACGTGTCGAATGTCTGTGGTGAACTCTGAAATCGCAGCTAGCTGTCTTTGTTGTCTGCCTGACCATGGTTCTGAAATTTTAGCCATAGCAAAAGTGAGCGGCTTATGGTCCACAAAAGCCGTGAAACTCTGCCCTTCTAACCAAAACTGGAAGTGGCGGATGGACAAATGAAGCGCCAACAGCTCTCTGTCAAAAGTGCTGTATTTGCGTTCAGTTGGGTTTAGCGATTTGCTAAAGAATGCTAAAGGTTGCCAGACCCCACTGACAAGTTGTTCTACAACTGCCCCTATAGCCAGGTCTGAAGCATCTGTGGTTAGAGCAATGCGGGCTGAGGGATCTGGGTGGACTAACATTGTGGCGTTAGCTAGGGCGCTTTTTACTTCCGCGAAAGCGCGTTCGCGCTCCGGGGTCCATTCGACTGCGTTGGAAGCTTTCTTTTTTCTGAGCGTGTCATATAGGGGTTGCATGAGCTGAGCTGCATGGGGGAGGAAACGGTTGTAAAAATTAACCATCCCCAAAAATTCCTGTAGCGATTTAACCGTTTGGGGCCGTGGAAAACCTTCTATCGCATGAACTTTGTCTGGAAGCGGAAATGCACCTTTTGGGGAGACTCTATGTCCCAAAAAATCAATTTGTGATACGCCGAATTTGCATTTGGCTGGATTGATTATTAGTCCATGCTCTTCCAGCTTCTGAAAAACAGTAGTGAGGTGCTGCTCGTGTTCCTCCTCGGATGAGCTGGCTACCAGCATGTCATCGAGGTAGACGAAGACAAAAGGAAGGTCGCGTAGGACAGCGTCCATCATCCGTTGAAAAGTTTGAGCAGCGCCTTTGAGGCCAAATGGCATTCGTAGGAATTCAAAAAGGCCGAAAGGGGTTATTACCGCTGTTTTAGGAATATCTTCAGCTCGGACTGGGACTTGGTGGTAACCGCGGACTAAGTCTATTTTTGAAAAAATGCGCGCACCCGCTAAATGCAGTGAAAAGTCCTGAATGTGAGGAATGGGGTAGCGGTCATGCGCTGTAGCGTTGTTTAGCCTGCGGTAATCTCCGCACGGTCTCCAAGAACCGTCAGATTTCGGAATCATGTGAAGTGGTGAAGCCCAGGGGCTCTTCGAGCGTCTAACAATGCCCAATTTTTCGAGAGCTGCAAATTCATCCTTTGCTATGTTGAGCTTGGCCGCGTCTAAGCGGCGAGCTTTGGCAAAAACAGGAGGTCCTGTTGTCGGAATGAAGTGTTTAACCCCGTGTTTGGCTACAGTGGCTGAGAATTTGGGGGTTGTGAGTGCTGGAAATTGGGTGAGGAGTTGTTCAAACTTACCTCCCGCTGTGGTGACGTTGGCCTGCACAGGTGGTGGGGAAACTCGAGCTGAACATGGAATAGAAGCAAAAGATAGTGCATTAACCAGGCGCCTATTTGCAAGATCCACTAATAACCCGTGTGCACACAGAAAATCTGCGCCTAACAAGTTAAAGCTCACCGCTGCTACAACAAATGTCCATCTGTAGCTGCGGCCGTGGATGAGGAGGTGCAGGCTCTGTTCCCCGAACGTGTCGATGTCAGAGCCGTTGGCTGCCACTGCTCCGTTGCCCCGGGTGCCCATGGTTCGATCTGCGTGGGAAGGCATGACGAAACTCAGCTGAGCTCCCGTGTCGATGAGGAACTGCTTGCCTGTGTATCCATCCGTCACATATAACAGCTTATTCTTCTCGCCGAGAACCGCTGCTGTTAATGGCCCTCGGCTTTGGCGTTTCCACGACATCGTAAACTTGCAGGGGGGAACGCATTTGCGGGCTTTCTCTGCGAAGCGGTGGTGATAATAGCAGACGTCGTTCTGCTCGTTGCGCTTGGGCCGCGCCGCTGTCACCGTGGGTTGAGTCTCTCCAAGGCTCGGGGTGTCAGTTTTCAGATCTGCGGATGCCGCTGTGGGTGTCCGTTCTCTGCAGGCGTTGACGAGCCGGTAAGCCTCGTTGGCCAGTGTGCGGAAATCCTGATGATTATTGCACTTCATACTGGCGAGTGTCCCTCTCAAATGCGGTGGTAGCGTGCTGAGGAAAATGAATTGGAAAAGGAAATTATCATTATCCTCCTCCTTGAGTTGTAGCAAATCCTCCATGAGGGTCCTCGGATTGCTCCCTCTGTGGCCGTAGACCGCCAGGATCCTCTCGGCTCTTTCCTCCGCTGACGGGACATAATTCACCACGATGGTCGCCTTGAGTGTCTCATATTTGTCCCGGGCTGGTGGTCGCCGGACCAAGCTCCACACACACTTCGAAGTGGCAGAGTCGAGTTTGGAGACGATGTGGTAAAACTTAATATCGTCTGCTGTGATGCCCGCCAGTATAAACTGGGCTTCAGCTTGCTGAAACCAAGAGGCGGGGTCTTCTCGCCAGAAGTCTGGCAGGTTGACAGCAACGGCGTTCGTGCACACCATCCCTGTTGTGCCCGCCGGGTGAGAGTGCCTTGCCTCGGCCCTCACGGCGGTGCTGGAGCTCGGTTGAGCTCTCTCAGTGCCCTCTGCCGTGGGGAACAGCTGTCTGCTTGTTCCCTCGTCTGCGTCGTCGCTGGCGTATGCCCGAGTCACCATGGATGAGCAGCTTGAAGAACGCCTCCGGTCCATATTCTCGTGTCAAGGTCACCAGTGTAGAGGAGCTGAAATAACGAGGCAATTTTTGTATTAAAAACAGGGTTTTTAATGAATAGCTCTTCTATCGAGTCTCATCAGGTGTAGAGCTTGGCAGAAGGCAAGAGAGAGATCTCTGCTCAGCTCGCTGGTTAAATACAAGCACACATAGAGCCACACATTGAAAAAGCTGACATCAGCCACACATTGAAAAAGCTGACATCCCCCCGTTATCTTAATCCCCCCATTGTTCTGTTATCTCCTCTCCTTGTCTTGGGAGGTGATGGGAACTCCTCCTCTCGCCTTAGGGGGTAAAGGTGTCAAGTCCGTCTCCGCCGCCGTGTCTTGGGAGGTCCAATGTCTTTAACCCGGCGGGGGAGATCCTTTGTCCTTTCCAGGTGTGAAGTTCCTTACATATGCTGTCACAAAACATTTCCACTTGCTCTAACATATGTAGATATGGGATATAAGAGTTATATATACCACAAGTTGATTCAAAATGCTGCTGCTAGAGTTTTAACTGGTTCTAGAAAAAGAAATCATATCTCCCCGGTTCTGTCCTCCCTTCATTGGCTTTCCATAGAATTTAGAATCAAGTTTAAAATCCTTCTTCTTACTTTCAAAGCTCTTAATAATCAGGCCCCCCTATAAGATCTGATATTACCTTACCATCCTAATAGAGCATTACACTCTCAGAATGCTGGATTACTTGTGGTGCCCAGAATCTCCACAAGTATAGTGGGAGGCAGAGCCTTCTGCTACCAAGCTCCTTCTCTCTGGAACCAGTTACCACTCTGGGTCCAGGAGTCAGACTCGGTCTCTGTTTTTAAGAACAGGGTAAAATCCTTCCTTTTTAATATAGCTTACATTTAAGGAGGGATTTTGTATCTCTTAACCCCACTTTTGTTCTGTTGTTATTTGATCAATACTGCTGGTTGACCTCCAATAATGTACTTGGCATCTCACTGTTATGTTCTTTATGTCTGTCCTCTTGATCCTCTCTATCCCCTCACCCCCAGCCAGTCTCAGCAGATGATTGCCCCTCCCTGAGCCTGGTTCTGCTAGAAGTTTCTTCCTGCCAAATGGGAGTTTTTCCTCTCCACTGTCGCTAAGTGCTTGCTCACAGGGGATCGTCTGATTGCTGGGTTTTTCTGCGACTGTGGTTTTTTTTCTGCTCTGTGGCACCACAAGATGGCTTCTGTTGTGATGTGGCGCTGTATAAATAAAGCTGAATTGAATTGAATTGAATTGAATTGAAAATCAACTCCCTCTGGTTATTTAAACTGTCAAAATCCCAGAAGTTCTGGTCGTGGAGGAGGAGTAGCAACAATTTACCATTCCAAATTACTAGTTAATGTAAAGCAAAAAAACACGTTATAATTCCTTTGAGGGTCTGGTCCTCAGTATTGGGCATTTTAGCAGTTTTAGGTTAAACCCAATTTTATTTGCCATAGTTTATCGTCCTCCCTCAGCCTACTCAGAGTTTTTATCCGAATTTGCCGAATTCTTAGCTGATTTAGTGCTGAAATCATAGTTGCCCCTAATTATAGTAGGGGACTTTAATATACATGTAGATGTAGCTAGATGTAGATGTAGTTATTTCTGTGACCCACAATGGTCACAGAAATAACTTGAATCTGACAAAAGTGGTAATAAATAAAAATTCTATGAAAATTAACCAATGAAAATCAGACAATGCTTTTGAATTGTGGTTCAACAGAATTATTTTAAAAAAACAAACTCATGAAACAGGCCTGGACAAAAATGATGGTACCCCTAGAAAAGATTGAAAATAATGTGACCATAGGGACACGTTCAACAAAGATGTATCCTCTAAATAACATCACAGGTGTCTACAAACTTGTAATCAGTCAATCGGCCTATTTAAAGGGTGACAAGTAGTCACTGTGCTGTTTGGTGACATGGTGTGTACCACACTAAACATGGACCAGAGGAAGCAAAGGAAAGAGTTGTCTCAGGAGATTAGAAAGAAAATTATAGACAAGCATGTTAAAGGTAAAGGCTATAAGACCATCTTCAAGCAGCTTGATGTTTCTGTGACTACAGTTGCACATATTATTCAAAAATTTAAGATCCACGGGACTGTAGCCAACCTCCCTGGACGTGGCTGCAGGAGGAAACTTGATGAAAAATGGAAGAGACGGATAATACGAATGGTAACAAAAGAGCCCAGAACAACCTCTAAACACATTCATGGTGAACTCCAAGGTCAAGGTACATCAGTGTCAGATTGCACCATCCGTCATTGTTTGAGCCAAAGTGGACTTCATGGGCGACGACCAAGGAGGACACCACTGTTGAAAACAAATCATAAAAAAGCCAGACTGGAATTTGCCAAACTGCATGTTGACAAGCCACAACGCTTCTGGGAGAATGTCCTATGGACAGACGAGACAAAACTGGAACTTTTTGGCAAGGCACATCAGCTCTATGTTCACAGACGCAAAAATGAAGCATAGCAAGAAAAGAACACTGTCCCTACTGTGAAACATGGAGGAGGTTCTGTTATGTTCTGGGGCTGCTTTGCTGCATCTGGCACAGGGTGTCTTGAATCTGTGCAGGGTACAATGAAATCTCAAGACTATCAAGGTATTCTAGAGAGAAATGTGCTGCCCAGTGTCAGACAGCTTGGTCTCAGTTGTAGGTCATGGGTCTTGCAACAGGATAATGACCCAAAACACACAGATAAAAACACCCAAGAATGGCTAAGAGCAAAACATTGGACTATTCTAAAGTGGCCTTCTATGAGCCCTGATCTAAATCCTATTGAACATCTGTGGAAGGAGCTGAAACATGCCATCTGGAGAAGGCACCCTTCAAACCTGAAACAACTGAAGCAGTTTGCTCATGAGGAGTGGGCCAAAATACCTGCTGAGAGGTGCAGAAGTCTCATTGACAGTTACAGAAATCGTTTGATTGCAGTGATTGCCTCAAAAGGTTGTGCAACAAAATATTAAGTTTAGGGTACCATCATTTTTGTCCAGGCCTGTTTCATGAGTTTGTTTTTTAAAATAATTCTGATGAATGTGGCGGTTCGGTTAACCCCCACAACAGACTAAGGACAGTCAGCTCGCTTTCTTGGTTTTTTCCGCTGCACTACTGAGATGTAATGTGCCATTCATGCTTTGAGATGTTAATGTGCCATTCATGTATAGTGTTCATGCATCCTGTCCTTACTGTGACCTAGAGACTGAGATCAATATGTAGATGTGCCTTGTAACCTCTTTGTCCTGCAAGCTGGAGCAGAGGCCAGCAATCTGCCTATTGTTATGTATGTCTCTTAAATGCAAATGTCTCAACTGCTGTGAATACCCTTTGATGTATTGTCTGAGTTGGGTATAAGTACTGCACTGAAATCCATGTTCTCTCTCTCATTCTCTGCTACTGCTCATCTGCACACTTTGCTGGAGAGCCCGAGGGCTCGCTCATGGAGCGAGCCCCGTGACGGTGGTATGATAATAAACCTATTTAAAGCCTCACTTCGCTGCTTCATTTTATCATCCGCCGCACTGGCGACCCGACGCTGAAAAGAACACGCTGCTAGCGAACGCAGCACCCGGCGGTGATTCTCTGACGACAAGCGAACGCGGCAGCCTGACTGATCTGCCCTCCCTTCTGCTTCAGGGAGACCTCAACGCGGAGTTTCCAGGCGAAACTCTCCGGAGAACACCCACAACCGGGAAAGCTGAGCAACGTTTCATGGTGAGATCTGCACGCCTAGTTCGGCACATCCACGCTGGACCGGCCACGCTTGCAGCTCCTCCACATGAGAGCGCATGCACCTCGTCCCTTCTCCGCGATGGCGACCCCCACGGCCGACGGAGCACACGTGGACCTGAACGCGCCATGACCCATCCACAGCTCACCATGGATGATTATCTGCGCCGACCGCGCCGATCTCCACCAAGATTCTGCACCCTGGTTCTCCTCTCCAGCTGGCCCACCCAAGCACGGAGCCCCGGCACACGCACCGGGGAGTTACGAGGATGGCGCACCACGCACGGGACACATATGGCTACACTGACCGCCTTCCTTCTGCTGCACACTGGCTCTTCAGGCTTGCTCGTACACCTGAGGCCCGCAGCTTGCTCACTGGATTTTATGGTCTTAGCCACGGCACACAAGGGGAATTCAGCTGTCTGCGGTTCCCGAGGCTTTAGGGTTACGCCTGCAACTAAAGTCAACAAGCCAGTCCCTCTGCTTTTGTCTTTTTTTTTCCTTACAGCCGCTACGCAGCCTCGCCTCTCCTGTTTTCTTCATGGCCACGAGAGGAGTCAGAGACTAATTTTTCTTCTTGTGATTGCCGCACGTGCAACGGGACAGCCCCTCGACGCGCGGAGCAACAAGCAATTTTTGCGCGGCTCAGACGATTTCACCGTCCCCTGCCGGCACTTACTACCCCCTCCTCCCTCCCCCTCCGCCTGCAGCAAGCTTCTCCCACAGCTCGCTCCCATAGATGGATTATCGAGGTCTCGGCCCCCTGCCGTGCCCTCTGGGGGGGAGCGTGTGGCGGTTCGGTTAACCCCCACAACAGACTAAGGACAGTCAGCTCGCTTCTCTTGGTTTTTTCCACTGCACTACTGAGATGTAATGTGCCATTCATTCTTTGAGATGTTAATGTGCCATTCATGTATAGTGTTCATGCGTCCTGTCCTTACTGTGACCTAGAGACTGAGATCAATATGTAGATGTGCCTTGTAACCTCTTTGTCCTGCAAGCTGGAGCAGAGGCCAGCAATCTGCCTGTTGTTATGTATGTCTCTTAAATGCAAATGTCTCAACTGCTGTGAATACCCTTTGATGTATTGTCTGAGTTGGGTATAAGTACTGCACTGAAATCCATGTTCTCTCTCTCATTCTCTGCTACTGCTCATCTGCACACTTTGCTGGAGAGCCCGAGGGCTCGTTCCATGAGCCAGCCCCGTGATGGCGGTATGATAATAAACCTATTTAAAGCCTCACTTCGCTGCTTCATTTTATCATCCGCCGCAATGAACCACAATTCAAAAGCATTGTCTGATTTTCATTGGTTAATTCTCATAGAATTTTTATTTATTACCACTTTTGTCAGATTCAAGTTATTTCTGTGACCATTGTGCGTTTTTCTTTCATTAACAGAGAGGTACCAACAATTTTGTCCACGTCTGTATGGCATAGAAATAAAAAATCTGGTAGTGTCTCCTCATAACCATGTACTGTCAGACCATTGTCTGTTAACCTTTGATTTTACTATTTCTGACTATTTGGCTCCTAAAGAAAAATATTACTATCAATCAATCAATCAATCAATCAATCAATCAATCTTTATTTCAGACAGATTAAAAGTACAGATTAAAAGAAACAGAATAATATAACAAGGGGGAAAGAAAATCCAACAAGGTCAAATTAGACAATAACTCCTCTGATTATACAGTTCAACATAAGTTATCCGAAATGGGTGATGGCTGAAGCCGCAGCTTATATTGCCCACCCATATTCCATCCAAGAATTCAAAAGAAAAACAAACAAGAGCGATTACAATTCAGAACAAAGCTAAGACAAAATGTGACAAAAAATAAAACAAAAAACTAAGCAACAACACAACGCAGACTGGATATGACAATCCTTATGTGATTTTATATGTCATCTTGTATATATGTTTGGAGTATTTCTTCCTTTAGTTTTTGTTTAAACTGTCCAAGCGTTGTACATGATTTTAATTCAGGTCCAAAATCGTTCCATAATCTGACTCCTTGCACTGAAACACAGTGTTGCTTGGTGGTAGTTCTCACTGAAGGTTTTTGAAATATACATGTTCCTCTGAAATGATATTGTTTCTCCCTTATTTGGAACAACTTTTGGATATTTGCGGGCAGTAATAGATTCTTCACTTTAAACATTATTACTGCAGTTTTAAAGTCAACCAGATCTTTCAACTTGAGAGCTTTTAATTTAAGAAAAAGTGGGTTTGTTGGTTCCCTGTAAGCTGCTTTGTTTATTATTCTAATAGCTCTCGTCTGAAGCATAAAGACTGGACATATGTTTGTTTTATATATACTTCCCCATACTTCAGTACAATATGTCATGTATGGGAGTATTAATGAATGATACAAGGTATATAGTGTGGGTTGATTCAGCAAATATTTCACTCTGTGTAGTATTGCAATTGATTTGGATATTTTACCTTTAATATAATTAATATGTGACTTCCAACACAGTTTATTATCAATTTTTACACCAAGAAATTTTGTTTCGGATACCCTTTCAATCTCTACACCATTTACACTGAGTTTAGATACTAAGTTGTTGTGATGGTTGTTAAAAACTATAAATTTTGTCTTACTTAAATTGAGCGTTAATTTGTTTGAATCAAACCACAGTTTAAGCTTTCCTAATTCCTTTCCGAGTGTATCCAAAAGTTGTTCCAAATTGCTTCCACTGCATAATAAATTAGTGTCATCAGCAAACAATATTAAATGCATTTTTTCTGAAACTTTACATATATCATTTATATACATATTGAACTAGAAAAGCACTCGGAGAGCGCAGACCTCCGCCAAGCGGCACAGTTCCCCCCATACAGTGTTTGTGTGTACGTTTTCAGATTCCCTGAGCATGAAAAGATCTGACTAGCAATTGGATTCACAATGATTATTTGTTTATTTGACATGGACAGTGCAATAAACAGACAATTAATGAATGACAATCAATGTGATAGTGATAGGATTAGTGGTTCAGTAGTGTAAAACGGGGCTATAAGGGACGGCGGGTTGATAAGGGACACTTTTCTGGGAAATGTTTTAAATGTAATTCTGCTTTTTTTATTTTGAGCAGGACGCTGAGTTGTGTTGTTATTGTGAAATATCCATGAATCCTTCATCAAATCTAGGTGAAAGCAAAATTAAAAAAGCAGAATTAGGACTTCCGGTTATGGCTGCCACGTAGGACGGACGTGTCTCGCTCTGCTCTGCTCCTGGAGAAAAAAATCGGCAAATAACTCTCTCATTTGGGACAGAACGTATCCCAGCATTTGGGCGAGGATATGTCGGCGAAGCCTAAGGCTGGAAAACCAGGAAAAGGAAAAAGCGAGCCGCCGAAACAGTCCAAATTAACGGACTTTCAGGTCTGTGACGCAGTAAACAAAACTCCATATATGGCGGAGGAGGCTGGCAACGGTGCGATTTCTGCGGGGAATGGCGCAGATGCGCTGATGGCTGCCATGAGTTCAATGAGAGCGGACTTTTCCTCTAGATTTGATGGGATTATGACAGCGTTGGAAGGAATAAGAAAGGAATTGGGTGACTGTGTAGAACGAACGGCGCAGATGGAGCTCCGTCTCGCTAGTGCTGAAGATGACGTCACCCGTCTTCAATTAAAGGTGCGCACTTTGGAAAAAAAAAATAAATCTCTGGAAGATAATATTTTGGATTTGGAATCTCGGTCGAGACAGAATAATTTGAGGCTGGTGGGTCTTCCAGAGGAATCAGAAGGTCGGGACGTATGTTCCTTTCTGGAAAAGTGGATTCCGGAGGTGCTGGGCAGCGAGGAGTTGCAATCAGCAGTGGTTCTGGAAAAAGCACATCGTATTGGCCCACGGAGAGATAAGGGACCGCCGAGGACCTTAATTATGAAGTTTCTTAGCAACAGAGACAGGATGAAGATCTTCAACGCTGCACGAGCTAAAAAAGGAGAGATTAAACACCAGGACCAGCAGGTGCGGTTCTACCCAGATTTGGCCACAGGAATCCAGCAATTGAGGAAGCAGTTTGATCCCGTACGTAAGGAGCTGCGCAACCTTGGGATTCGTCATGGTGTAATCTATCCTGCGAGACTGCTGACCACGTATGAGGGCAGAACCCACATCTTCAAGACCCCAGAGGAGGCGCAGGAGTTCATCAAGAAGATCAAAGAAGAAGAAGAGACTGGTGGGAGCTAAGCATGAACAAAATATAAGGTAGAATAATTAAGCATTTGCACAGGCATCTGACTGACTTGAAGTAAATAGTAAGTTTACAAAATATACGTAGATTGTATTATATATTAAAAAAACAAAACAAAAACAAAACAAACAAAAAAAAAAACTATGATGTACAAAGTTGTTAAAAATTTTGGAGTTAAGTTGGAAAACTACAGAGGAGAGTTAATGTTACGTCATTAAAAGCAGTAGAGTTAGGGTGATTGGGAGGATGAAGAAGGAGTGGCTTAGGCTGTTCCCCGTGGGTGTGGAACGGTCGATGGCTATATCGGGAGACAGAATTTTTCTTTTGATTTTGGGGGGTTTGCCACAAGTGTGGGAAGGGGAAATTTGTTTGTGTGTAGTTTGTAGGATGAATGTTCAACCACTCATGTTTTTGCTTCTCTGTATGAGCATGTTTACACTGCAAGGTAATCCCAAACTCTCTATTGATCATGGACCAAAGTGTTAATCTTAATTTAACTTCATGGAATTGCAGAGGTCTACAAAATTTTAAAAAACTTAAACAAGTTATGAATAAAATAAAGGACATGGGTTCAAGAATTGTGTTTTTACAAGAAACTCATCTGATAGAGGAGGATGTTAAAAGAATTAGGAGTAGATGGCAGGGAAGTGTATTCACCTCTTCATTTTCATCCCGAGCCAGGGGAGTTATGACTCTCATACATAAATCAGTTCCTTTTCAAGTGAAAAATGTAATTGGAGACAAATTTGGAAGATATGTAATCATTCAAGGTTCTTTGCTATTAGAAAATATAAACCTTGTGAACTTATATGGTCCCAATATAGATGATCAGAAGTTCTTTGCTAATTTATTTCTCATCTTATCATCACTTACAGGGCAACATATAATAGCAGGGGATTTTAATTGTACATTGAATCCAGGTGTGGATAGATCAACAGGACTGGATTGTACGCACATTGGATGTAGGATGACTATTAATCATTTTATGAAAGAACTGAGATTGTTAGATATATGGAGAGAAATGAAACCACAAGTTAAAGCCTATTCTTGTTATTCCAGTACCTACAAGACATTCTCACGTATTGATTATTTTTTGATTTCCACAGAATTAAGGTCCAAGATTCAAAACTGCTTTTATGATAACATCGTGATCTCTGATCATGCACCCTGTTGTCTAATATATGTAGATAAAAAATTGACAAAGGAATCAGGTAGATGGCAATTTCAGCATAAATGGCTTCAGGATGAGGAATTTGTCAAGTATATAGAAAAACAGATAGACGAGTTCTTTGACATCAATACTACACAAACATCAGCATGTGTAAAGTGGGAGGCTTTCAAAGCTTTTATTAGGGGACATATTATTAGTTATACAGGATCAAAATCTAAGAAGACTCGAGAGGAGAGAGCTAAATTGGAACATAAAATAAAAAATCTTCAGGAAAAAGTGTATGCAGGAAGTGACCCAAGGTTGGAGAATGAATTACTGATTTTGAGAGCTGAATACGACAAAAAATCAGCGAATAGAGCTGCCTCGAGTCTTCTAAGATTGAAACAATCTTTTTATGAACAAGGTGAAAAATCAGGAAAATTATTAGCATGGCAGATTAAACAATTGGAAATTAAAACACCAATTACCAGTATTATAAGTAATGGACAGGTAGTTATAGATCCTTTAGAAATTAATAGAGCCTTTAGAGATTACTATGAAAAATTATATGATACCAAAAATGAACCTGATTTAACAAAACTAAATGGGTTTTTGAACGAACTATCTATACCGTGTATTCCAAATGAAAACAGGGAGATATTGGAGTCTAAAATTAGTCAAGAAGAAGTTGGGCTAGCCATTGATAATATGAAATCAGGAAAAAGTGCAGGACCAGATGGTCTTCCAGTTGACCTTTATAAAAAATTTAAGAATAAATTAATAAAACCTTTTTTGGAAATGGTTTTAGAAGCATTTCAAAATAATAATTTACCATCATACATAAATAATGCCTTAATTATACTGCTGCCAAAACCAGGTAAGCCCTCTAATAAATGTGAAAATATGAGACCAATAAGCCTATTAAACGCCGACCTTAAGGTAATCTGTAAAATTTTAGCAAGACGAATACAAGAAATTTTACCAAATATTATTAATCGAGATCAGAATGGCTTTATAAAGGGTAGACAAGGCTTCCATAATGTAAGAAGACTATTTAATATTATTTATTTTAATAAAGAAGCACCGGATACAGCTCTCCTATCATTGGACGCCGAAAAGGCCTTTGATAGAGTTGAATGGCCCTTTCTTTTTGAAGTCCTACAAAGGTTTGGACTTGGAAATAATTTCATAAAATGGGTTCAAATAATATACAATAATGCTACAGCAGAAATCCTAACAAATAACAATATTTCAAAACCAATAAAAATCAATAGAGGATGTCGACAAGGCTGTCCACTTTCACCTTTACTGTTTACTATGGCAATTGAACCTTTAGCGATAGCGATACGTTTACATTCACAAATATATGGAATTAAAGTTGGACCAACAGAACATAAAATCTCCCTGTACGCCGATGATATAATTTTGTTTATGTCGAATCTAAAAAAATCAATTCCAACCTTGTTGAATTTAATAAAGAATTTTGGGGAAATATCAGGATATAAAATAAATAAAACTAAATCTTCAATATTAATGCTAAATGAGACCCAGAGAAATTACCCAGCCCCTGAGGTAAATCAATTCAATGTTGTAAATCAGTTTAAATATTTAGGAATCCAAATTATGCCTAAGCTAGAATCAGTCGCCAGTGTCAACTATGAAGCCTTAATGTCAGATATCAGTGAGTTAACTCAGAGATGGATGTCACTACCAATGTCGATGATCGGGAGAATCAATATACTTAAAAGTAATATTTTACCTAAAATACTTTATTTATTTCAATACATTCCCTTATCACCACCTTTAGATCTATTCTCAAGAATAAAAAAAAAGTTAGTGGAATTTATATGGAACAACAGGAGGGCTAGATTACGTTTGTCTTTATTATATTTACCATTTGATAGTGGAGGTCTGAAATGTCCAAATTTTATGTTGTATTATTGGTCGGCACAACTGAGGTCTATGACATATTATTTTTCATCAAATGATCTCCCTCACTGGACTGAAATGGAATCATACAATTTACCTTTACCTCTTCCCATATTCATATACTCAGATTCGGCAAAAAAATTACAAAAACAAGTTAAAAATCCATTTGTAAAGCATATGATCAAAATATGGTGTGAAGCTAAAAACTATTTAAAAGAACCACAGTTATTGTCACAATTTAGTCCAATATGGGGTAATCAATATTTTAAACCAGGGAGAGCGGACGCTGTATTTAAAGTATGGAATTTAAAAGGGATACAAAAGATTCAGGATTTATATTTGCCATGTGCAGACAACATAATGTCTTTTGAAGAGCTGAGGATCAAATTTAATCTCAATAGAACACATTTTTTTAAATATCTTCAACTTAGAAACTTTATTCGATCAAATCAAAATAAAGCTCTCACTCGACCTATTTATTCATCCTTGGAAAAAATGATGATGAAAGATAGTAAAAGAAAGGGTATTATTTCAGAGTTTTATAACTCATTGACACTATCCTCAAGTGAAAATTCACTGAAAAGATTAAACTACTGGAAAGAAGATCTGCAAATTGAAATTTCAGAGGAACAATGGGAATTGGCTTGTACAGAAGCTCAAACCAAATCAATAAATGCACGCCTTAAATTGATACATTTCAAATGGTTAATGCGGATGTATGTTACACCGGAGGAGTTAAATAGATATAACAAAAATATACCAGATACATGCACAAAATGCATGGAAAGTAAAGGAACCCTATTTCATTGTTTATGGGAATGTAGATTAATAAGAATGTTTTGGGAAGAGGTGAGGGTAACAATTGAAAAAATAATCTCAAAACAAATCATATTGAATCCTAAACTGTTTTTGTTGGGTCTGTACCCAGAAAAGCATAATTTTAATAAAAGTGAAAGAACATTCATAGACCTCAGTTTGCTTAATGCCAAAAAATGTATTGCACTATTATGGAAAAAGACTCATAGACCAGATGTGACTCAGTGGTTAAGACAGATGTTAACAAACCTCCCATTAGAAAGAATAACATATATACTAAAATCAAAGGAAATTGTGTTTGAGAATATATGGAGACCTTTTATTGATTATGTAAAAAATTTAAACATAACTCTTGAAGAAGAAGGTGAATGATGTGTGTGGACCTTGTAAATTCCAAACTGGTGAACATAATATGTATACTTATGTATTGGATTGTCTAGACTAAACAGAGGAGCATTGTTGAAGATTTGATTTTGTTGGTGGTTGTTGGTGTTTTTAGTGCATTTTTTTTTTTTTGTAGTACTTTAGTGTTAGTGTTTGATTGTTTGTATCATGTTTGTTAAAAAAAAAAAAAAAAAAGGTTCAATAAAGATATTGTGGGAAAAAAAAAAAAGCAGAATTACATTTAGAGAAGTGTCCCATATTACCCCGCCGTCCCTTATAGCCCCGTTTTACGGTTGTAAAAGCATTGCCTCCTTGGCGGAGGTAATAAACTGAAGTGTTGGTGTGTCCATCTCCTCCACTGACGGATGCAGATTGGTTAGACAGGTTGCCGTGGGTTTTATATTATATTGTGGTTCAACAGAATTATTTAAAAAAAACAAACTCATGAAATTATAAATTATAAATTATTGGGGCTGCGCTCCGCGGCAAAACAGAATTTCGAATTTTCCCCGGCAGAGAGGTCGTTTTTACGCAGCGCCTATAGCTGGGCGGGGAATTTGTGGCAAATAATCGGGCGGCGGACAGGTGGCCGTGTCAGGTTTTGCAGCGTGGCGCAAAAACACGCACGCTGGCGGGCCCAGGCCAGCAGTGTTTTCCGCGTGCTTTTGTGCCTAAAACATTGAAGAACGCGGAGTTTGTGTTGGTCAGACACGACGACCAGCGCAATGTGCGCAGCGCCTATGGCTGGCGGGCCCAGGCCACCAGTGTTTTCCGCATGCTTTTGTGGCTAAAACGTTGAAGAAGGCGGAGTTTGTGTTGGTCAGACACGACGCCCAGCGCCGTCCATTGCGCCTGCGCACATGTTGAAAATGGCCATATGTCACAGTGTGGAAAAATGCTTTAAAAAATTCCTGTATGCAGACGGTGATGCGGATCATCCCCAAAATTTAATCAGTTCTTCCTTGTACCATTTCCAACAACGCCTGAAAGTTTCATGGAAATCCGTCCAAGACTTTTTGAGTTATCTTGCTAACCAACAGACAAACAGACAGACAGACAGACAGACAAACACACAAACCCTGGCAAAAACATAACCTCCTCCTGGCCTTTTCGGCCTGGCGGAGGTAATAACAATGGCCCCCAAAACTGAACCCTGTGGGACTCCACAAGTAACCTTCAGTAACTGTGAGTTTTTGTTACCAACACATACATACTGATATCTATTCTTTAAGTAACTACATAACCAGGACAGTGCTACTCCCCTAATACCACAATTTTGTAGTTTCTTTAATAATAAGTTATGATCCACTGTATCAAATGCTTTTTTATGATCCAGGAATACCCCAACTGAACACTCTTTATTTTCAACGGCAGTTGATATTTTTTCTATAAATTCCATTAGAGCAAATGCAGTTGTCCTCTTGTGTCTGAACCCATATTGCTGCTCACACAATAAATTATTCTTCAGTATGAAGTTGTCAATTCTCTCATAGAATATTTTTTCAAGTATCTTGGAAAATTGCGGCAATAGTGAAATTGGTTTATAGTTTGAAAGTTCCCCTCTGTCACCCATCTTGTATATCGGAATTACTTTAGCTATTTTCATTGCATTGGGAAATGTACCTGTTTGGAGAGACAGGTTACAGATATACACTACCGTTCAAAAGTTTGGGGTCACTTAGAAATTTCCTTATTTTTGAAAGAAAAGCACTGTTTTTTTCAATGAAGATAACTTTAAACTAATCAGAAATACACTCTAATATCTAATATACATTGCTAATGTGGTATATGACTATTCTAGCTGCAAATGTCTGGTTTTTGGTGCAATATCTACAAAGGTGTATAGAGGCCCATTTCCAGCAACTATCACTCCAGTGTTCTAATGGTACAATGTGTTTGCTCATTGCGTCAGAAGGCTAATGGATGATTAGAAAACCCTTGTGCAATCATGTTAGCACAGCTGAAAACAGTTTATCTGGTTAGAGAAGCTATAAAACTGACCTTTCTTTGAGCAGGTTGAGTATCTGGAAAAAATTATTATTTCAAATACAAATCATTATTTCTAACCTTGTCAATGTCTTGACTATATTTTCTATTCATTTTACAACTCATGGTGGTAAATAAGTGTGACTTTTCATGGAAAACACAAAATAATTTTCTGAGTGACCCCAAACTTTTGAACGGTACTGTACGTCAGTGGTTTCACTAAGCATTCAATAATAGTTTTGACTAAGAGCATGTCAATACCATCACAGTCCGTAGATGTTTTACTTTTAAACGATTTAACAATTTCAATGACCTCTCTCGTCTGTGTTCTTTATGAAAATGGAGTCTTTTATAACAGTGTTTTTGCTTATTGTATCACCTGTGGGTGCCGTAATGGGTATTTCTCGAGCCAAATTAGGACCACTACAGTAGATGCCTCTCAGATGATGATGTTACCAAATTTATGCAGATTGTTTCCTCTATGCCATGTGTCAACACAACGGAAATAAGCTATGGAGAGCTTGCTCCTTCTGTAATTGATAGCATGGTAGATAGTGTTACAGCTTCTCTGCATCAGACTCTAGACATGGTGGCCCCTTTAAAAAAAGAAAAAGTCTAATCAGAGATTTCTAACTCCTTGGTTCAACACAGAAACTCGTAGCTTAAAACAGAAAACTCGTCAATTAGAAAGAAAATGACACTCCACTAAATTAGATGAAATCTATTTAGCTTGGAGAAATCATCTTTTACTTTATAAAAAATCTCTTAGAAAAGCTAGAACAACTTGTTTCTGTACTTGTCCTTTTAGACCTTAGTGCAGCTTTTGATACTCTCGATCATAATATTCTACTTGATAGATTAGAACACTATGTTGGACTTAATGGAACTTCGTTGCAGTGGTTTAGATCTTATTTATCTGATAGGTTCCAGTTTGTTCATGTCAATAATGAGTTTTCTTTCAACTCAAAGCTCAGTCATATAGTTCCACAGGGATCTGTGCTAGGCCCTACTCTTTTTAGTCTATATATGCTTCCATTAGGCAACATTATTAGAAAGCACTGTATACATTTTCATTGTTATGCAGATGACACGCAATTATACCTGTCAGTGAAGCCAGATGATAGTAATCAATTAGCCAAGTTGGAAGCCTGTCTTAAGGAAATCAAAGCTTGGATGACTTGTAATTTCCTGCTATTAAATTCAGATAAGACTGAAGTCATTCTTGTTGGTCCAAAAAAACATAGAAATACCTTTCCAAATCAAACTCTTCGTTTGGATGTGATTACTCTTTCTCTGAATAGTTCTGTGAGGAACCTTGGAGTTATTTTTGATCAAGATCTGTTTTTCAGTTCACACATTAAATTCATTTCTAAGACTGCCTTCTATCATTTGCGTAATATTGCCAAGATAAGGAGCATCTTGTCTCAGAGTGATGCTGAGAAACTGATCCACACTTTTGTTAGCTCTAGATTAGATTATTGTAACTCTTTATTATCAGGTTGCCCTAAAACATCTTTAAAAAGTCTTCAGTTGATCCAAAATGCTGCAGCAAGAGTTTTAACAGGTACCAGAAAGAGAGATCATATCTCTCCGCTTCTGGCCTCCCTTCATTGGCTTCCCATAGAGTTTAGAATTAAATTTAAAATCCTTCTTCTCACTTACAAAGCTCTAAATAATGAGGCTCCTTTTTATTTAGAAGATCTGATACTACCCTATTATCCTAACAGAGCATTACGCTCCAAAAATGCTGGATTACTTGTAATACCTAGAATCTCCAAAAGTACAATGGGAGGCAGAGCCTTCAGTTATCAAGCTCCTCTCCTGAGGAACCAGCTGCCAATCTGGATTCGGGAGTCAGACTCGATCTCTGTTTTTAAGAATAGTTAGATTAAAACCTTCCTTTTTGATATAGCCTACAATTAGGGAGGGATCATGTGTCTCTGAACCCTCCCTTAGTTATGCTGCTAATAGGTTTAGACAGCCGGGACAGCCAATAATGCACTGGGCTTCACTCCTTTCTTCACTCTCAATGAAATATTTTTGCTGGTCATTAACATCTGTTTGTTCTCTCCCATAGACTGAGTCCCCATCGTGCTGTTTGCACTCTACATGTCTGTTCTTTTCGTCTTCTCTATCTCCTCACCCCCCAGCCAGTCGCAGCAGATGACTGCGCCTCCCAGAGCCTGGTTCTGCTGGAGGTTTCTTCCTGTTAAAAGGGAGTTTTTCCTTTCCACCGTCACCAAGCGCTTGCTCACAGGGGATTGCCTGATTGCTGGGGTCTTTCTGCAATTGTGGGGGTTTCCCCTACAGTTCAAAGTGCTATGAGATGACTGTTGTTGTGAAATGGCACTATATAAATAAAGCTGAATTGAATTAACAGACAAACAAACAAACCGACAAACTAACCAACCAATGCTGGCAAAAACATTACCTCCTTGGCAGAAGTGAAAAAATCAGCCATTTCCCTAAAATCATTTTTTTACAAAAGAAATATCTATACATTTGCTCGACCACTGATCAAGTTCAGTGTTGTGGGGATGCTGGAGTCTACCCAGCAGCCTGCATGTAATATTCAGAGTTCATGATGGACATATCATCAGGAAATGACAGGGCCAACAATGAGAGACACACTCACAGCTACACTCAAAATCATCAGTTAACCCAACTATCATGTCATTTGACTGTAAATCTGTGCACTCCCAAGGATAACATGCAAATATAGGCCTGGAACATTATTACTATAGCTGAGAATGTGATGGCCTGAGCCCTGATCCCATCCGCACTCGGGTTGTCAGTATTTTCCATGTTCTCCCATTTTATTTCAGGACTGGCTATGTGGCCTTCTCCAGGGCTTTTATTGTGACATCGTCACGGCGGGACTTCCAGCTGTCAAAGCGAGCCGGCGCTGTGACAGCTGTATGTCATTTCACTAATTATTTTCCCCTCTTTGATTGGTTTATGTTCTACTCTTAAGGGAGCAGCTGAGGCTTACTCCTCGCTGTGATCTACAACTCCGTGCACCGCCATGTATGCGACTGGAGTCCCTTTCCCCGACTACAGTCTCCTCTGTGATTCATCTTTGTTCGTCCTCCCGTAAGTGTTTATTGTTCAGTGCAGGCTCCGACCTCGCTGCCGTTCATAGTTTTTTTTTTCCACAATATCTTTATTGAACCTTTTTTTTTTTTTTTAACAAACATGATACAAACAATCAAACACTAACACTAAAGTACTACAAAAAAAAAAAATGCACTAAAAACACCAACAACCACCAACAAAATCAAGTCTTCAACAATGCTCCTCTGTTTAGTCTAGACAATCCAATACATAAGTATACATATTATGTTCACCAGTTTGGAATTTACAAGGTCCACACACATCATTCACCTTCTTCTTCAAGAGTTATGTTTAAATTTTTTACATAATCAATAAAAGGTCTCCATATATTCTCAAACACAATTTCCTTTGATTTCAGTATATATGTTATTCTTTCTAACGGAAGGTTTGTTAACATCTGTCTTAACCACTGAGTCACATCTGGTCTATGAGTCTTTTTCCATAATAGTGCAATACATTTTTTGGCATTAAGCAAACTGAGGTCTATGAATGTTCTTTCACTTTTATTAAAATTATGCTTTTCTGGGTACAGACCCAACAAAAACAGTTTAGGATTCAATATGATTTGTTTTGAGATTATTTTTTCAATTGTTACCCTCACCTCTTCCCAAAACATTCTTATTAATCTACATTCCCATAAACAATGAAATAGGGTTCCTTTACTTTCCATGCATTTTGTGCATGTATCTGGTATATTTTTGTTATATCTATTTAACTCCTCCGGTGTAACATACATCCGCATTAACCATTTGAAATGTATCAATTTAAGGCGTACATTTATTGATTTGGTTTGAGCTTCTGTACAAGCCAATTCCCATTGTTCCTCTGAAATTTCAATTTGCAGATCTTCTTTCCAGTAGTTTAATCTTTTCAGTGAATTTTCACTTGAAGATAGTGTCAATGAGTTATAAAACTCTGAAATAATACCCTTTCTTTTACTATCTTTCATCATCATTTTTTCCAAGGATGAATAAATAGATCGAGTGAGAGCTTTATTTTGATTTGATCGAATAAAGTTTCTAAGTTGAAGATATTTAAAAAAATGTGTTCTATTGAGATTAAATTTGATCCTCAGCTCTTCAAAAGACATTATGTTGTCTGCACATGGCAAATATAAATCCTGAATCTTTTGTATCCCTTTTAAATTCCATACTTTAAATACAGCGTCCGCTCTCCCTGGTTTAAAATATTGATTACCCCATATTGGACTAAATTGTGACAATAACTGTGGTTCTTTTAAATAGTTTTTAGCTTCACACCATATTTTGATCATATGCTTTACAAATGGATTTTTAACTTGTTTTTGTAATTTTTTTGCCGAGTCTGAGTATATGAATATGGGAAGAGGTAAAGGTAAATTGTATGATTCCATTTCAGTCCAGTGAGGGAGATCATTTGATGAAAAATAATATGTCATAGACCTCAGTTGTGCCGACCAATAATACAACATAAAATTTGGACATTTCAGACCTCCACGATCAAATGGTAAATATAATAAAGACAAACGTAATCTAGCCCTCCTGTTGTTCCATATAAATTCCACTAACTTTTTTTTTATTCTTGAGAATAGATCTAAAGGTGGTGATAAGGGAATGTATTGAAATAAATAAAGTATTTTAGGTAAAATATTACTTTTAAGTATATTGATTCTCCCGATCATCGACATTGGTAGTGACATCCATCTCTGAGTTAACTCACTGATATCTGACATTAAGGCTTCATAGTTGACACTGGCGACTGATTCTAGCTTAGGCATAATTTGGATTCCTAAATATTTAAACTGATTTACAACATTGAATTGATTTACCTCAGGGGCTGGGTAATTTCTCTGGGTCTCATTTAGCATTAATGTTGAAGATTTAGTTTTATTTATTTTATATCCTGATATTTCCCCAAAATTCTTTATTAAATTCAACAAGGTTGGAATTGATTTTTTTAGATTCGACATAAACAAAATTATATCATCGGCGTACAGGGAGATTTTATGTTCTGTTGGTCCAACTTTAATTCCATATATTTGTGAATGTAAACGTATCGCTATCGCTAAAGGTTCAATTGCCATAGTAAACAGTAAAGGTGAAAGTGGACAGCCTTGTCGACATCCTCTATTGATTTTTATTGGTTTTGAAATATTGTTATTTGTTAGGATTTCTGCTGTAGCATTATTGTATATTATTTGAACCCATTTTATGAAATTATTTCCAAGTCCAAACCTTTGTAGGACTTCAAAAAGAAAGGGCCATTCAACTCTATCAAAGGCCTTTTCGGCGTCCAATGATAGGAGAGCTGTATCCGGTGCTTCTTTATTAAAATAAATAATATTAAATAGTCTTCTTACATTATGGAAGCCTTGTCTACCCTTTATAAAGCCATTCTGATCTCGATTAATAATATTTGGTAAAATTTCTTGTATTCGTCTTGCTAAAATTTTACAGATTATCTTAAGGTCGGCGTTTAATAGGCTTATTGGTCTCATATTTTCACATTTATTAGAGGGCTTACCTGGTTTTGGCAGCAGTATAATTAAGGCATTATTTATGTATGATGGTAAATTATTATTTTGAAATGCTTCTAAAACCATTTCCAAAAAAGGTTTTATTAATTTATTCTTAAATTTTTTATAAAGGTCAACTGGAAGACCATCTGGTCCTGCACTTTTTCCTGATTTCATATTATCAATGGCTAGCCCAACTTCTTCTTGACTAATTTTAGACTCCAATATCTCCCTGTTTTCATTTGGAATACACGGTATAGATAGTTCGTTCAAAAACCCATTTAGTTTTGTTAAATCAGGTTCATTTTTGGTATCATATAATTTTTCATAGTAATCTCTAAAGGCTCTATTAATTTCTAAAGGATCTATAACTACCTGTCCATTACTTATAATACTGGTAATTGGTGTTTTAATTTCCAATTGTTTAATCTGCCATGCTAATAATTTTCCTGATTTTTCACCTTGTTCATAAAAAGATTGTTTCAATCTTAGAAGACTCGAGGCAGCTCTATTCGCTGATTTTTTGTCGTATTCAGCTCTCAAAATCAGTAATTCATTCTCCAACCTTGGGTCACTTCCTGCATACACTTTTTCCTGAAGACTTTTTATTTTATGTTCCAATTTAGCTCTCTCCTCTCGAGTCTTCTTAGATTTTGATCCTGTATAACTAATAATATGTCCCCTAATAAAAGCTTTGAAAGCCTCCCACTTTACACATGCTGATGTTTGTGTAGTATTGATGTCAAAGAACTCGTCTATCTGTTTTTCTATATACTTGACAAATTCCTCATCCTGAAGCCATTTATGCTGAAATTGCCATCTACCTGATTCCTTTGTCAATTTTTTATCTACATATATTAGACAACAGGGTGCATGATCAGAGATCACGATGTTATCATAAAAGCAGTTTTGAATCTTGGACCTTAATTCTGTGGAAATCAAAAAATAATCAATACGTGAGAATGTCTTGTAGGTACTGGAATAACAAGAATAGGCTTTAACTTGTGGTTTCATTTCTCTCCATATATCTAACAATCTCAATTCTTTCATAAAATGATTAATAGTCATCCTACATCCAATGTGCGTACAATCCAGTCCTGTTGATCTATCCACACCTGGATTCAATGTACAATTAAAATCCCCTGCTATTATATGTTGCCCTGTAAGTGATGATAAGATGAGAAATAAATTAGCAAAGAACTTCTGATCATCTATATTGGGACCATATAAGTTCACAAGATTTATATTTTCTAATAGCAAAGAACCTTGAATGATTACATATCTTCCAAATTTGTCTCCAATTACATTTTTCACTTGAAAAGGAACTGATTTATGTATGAGAGTCATAACTCCCCTGGCTCGGGATGAAAATGAAGAGGTGAATACACTTCCCTGCCATCTACTCCTAATTCTTTTAACATCCTCCTCTATCAGATGAGTTTCTTGTAAAAACACAATTCTTGAACCCATGTCCTTTATTTTATTCATAACTTGTTTAAGTTTTTTAAAATTTTGTAGACCTCTGCAATTCCATGAAGTTAAATTAAGATTAACACTTTGGTCCATGATCAATAGAGAGTTTTGGATTACCTTGCAGTGTAAACATGCTCATACAGAGAAGCAAAAACATGAGTGGTTGAACATTCATCCTACAAACTACACACAAACAAATTTCCCCTTCCCACACTTGTGGCAAACCCCCCAAAATCAAAAGAAAAATTCTGTCTCCCGATATAGCCATCGACCGTTCCACACCCACGGGGAACAGCCTAAGCCACTCCTTCTTCATCCTCCCAATCACCCTAACTC
This sequence comes from Pholidichthys leucotaenia, assembly GCA_020510985.1. NCBI lineage: Eukaryota > Metazoa > Chordata > Actinopteri > Cichliformes > Pholidichthyidae > Pholidichthys > Pholidichthys leucotaenia. The sequence goes on along the minus strand of CM035837.1, from coordinate 324,415,932 downwards.
TACTGCTTTTAATGACGTAACATTAACTCTCCTCTGTAGTTTTCCAACTTAACTCCAAAATTTTTAACAACTTTGTACATCATAGTTTTTTTTTTGTTTGTTTTGTTTTTGTTTTGTTTTTTTAATATATAATACAATCTATATTTTGTAAACTTACTATTTACTTCAAGTCAGTCAGATGCCTGTGCAAATGCTTAATTATTCTACCTTATATTTTGTTCATGCTTAGCTCCCACCAGTCTCTTCTTCTTCTTTGATCTTCTTGATGAACTCCTGCGCCTCCTCTGGGGTCTTGAAGATGTGGGTTCTGCCCTCATACGTGGTCAGCAGTCTCGCAGGATAGATTACACCATGACGAATCCCAAGGTTGCGCAGCTCCTTACGTACGGGATCAAACTGCTTCCTCAATTGCTGGATTCCTGTGGCCAAATCTGGGTAGAACCGCACCTGCTGGTCCTGGTGTTTAATCTCTCCTTTTTTAGCTCGTGCAGCGTTGAAGATCTTCATCCTGTCTCTGTTGCTAAGAAACTTCATAATTAAGGTCCTCGGCGGTCCCTTATCTCTCCGTGGGCCAATACAATGTGCTTTTTCCAGAATCACTGCTGATTGCAACTCCTCGCTGCCCAGCACCTCCGGAATCCACTTTTCCAGAAAGGAACATACGTCCCGACCTTCTGATTCCTCTGGAAGACCCACCAGCCTCAAATTATTCTGTCTCGACCGAGATTCCAAATCCAAAATATTATCTTCCAGAGATTTATTTTTTTTTTCCAAAGTGCGCACCTTTAATTGAAGACGGGTGACGTCATCTTCAGCACTAGCGAGACGGAGCTCCATCTGCGCCGTTCGTTCTACACAGTCACCCAATTCCTTTCTTATTCCTTCCAACGCTGTCATAATCCCATCAAATCTAGAGGAAAAGTCCGCTCTCATTGAACTCATGGCAGCCATCAGCGCATCTGCGCCATTCCCCGCAAATATCGCACCGTTGCCAGCCTCCTCCGCCATATATGGAGTTTTGTTTGCTGCGTCACAGACCTGAAAGTCCGTTAATTTGGACTGTTTCGGCGGCTCGCTTTTTCCTTTTCCTGGTTTTCCAGCCTTAGGCTTCGCCGACATATCCTCGCCCAAATGCTGGGATACGTTCTGTCCCAAATGAGAGAGTTATTTGCCGATTTTTTTTCTCCAGGAGCAGAGCAGAGCGAGACACGTCCGTCCTACGTGGCAGCCATAACCGCGCCGTTCATAGTTAATCTTCTGAGTCTATTATCTTGTGTCTTAGTTTATGTTCGTGTTTTTGCCCCACGTGGCTGTTTATTTTGTCATTCTAGTCTTTTGTTAATAAACAAGCAAATTCACTGGTTGGTCTCTAGCGTCTCACTTATGCCCTGCAAGGGGCATTCCATAACAGTAGGTCGCAGCTAAAACGAGACGCCGGTCACCGTGAGTTTGTTTTTGGGCTTGTAGTTTTTCCCTTTGTTTTTTCATGCCAGTGTGGTTCGGGAAATGGCTTCGCCAAGAACTAGCTATTCCTTGGACTTGGGCTACGAGCTAATTGTGGCTCTAATTGTGGTAGATGGTCTCCTCTCCATCGCTCGTTGCAACGTCACCCCCAACAGCTCACGCTGGTACTTGGACCTCGCAGAGGCGGCAATTCAGCGCAATCCTCGCCATGCCGATCATATTGAGGGCAGGAAGAGGATGGCCAAAATTACGGCGCTTTGGGAGAGGATCCGTGGGCCGGAGAGGAGTCCCAGTAGGAAGCCGAAGTCGAAGCCGATGGTGAGGCATCCCTGCTCCTCGCCTCGGGATCAGGTTCTTGCCACCCATCCAGCCCAGGGGCCTGAGCCACCAAAGTGCCGTTCCCATCTGCAGCGGAGGAAGAGGACAGCCAGGACCCCCCGTGAAGAGACGCAGTGGGCAGCTGAGCTTATCAGGTGTCGTGTGGCTGAAGCACGCTCTTTCTCCCATCCCAGTAAGATTCTGAAGAGTGTAGTGGCAGCAGTCAGACTGGGGGAGATCCATCCTGAACTCTGGGATTATCCTGAATACGCCGAGCTGCTGGACTCCGTTTCTGTGCAGCAGCGGCACTTTCCAGATTTAAATCTAGCCTCGTCCTCTGCCGGAAGACGTTGCCACCTTGTCAGCGATCAGCCTCTGTGAGATCCCCGTCCGGATTCTGTTCCGGGCTGCCGAGAGAACTCTGCCTCTCAGCCAGCTGTTGCCCCTCCGTCACGACGGAAGGGAAAGACAGCAGCCTCAGCCTCCGAGTCATCGGTTCCCACTGTTCCATCAGCTACTCATCTCCGAACTGCCTCGGCTGTTCCTCCCTCCTCCTCGGCGCTCTCTCCAGCTGCTGCGAGCTCAGTGAGTCCTGCTCTGGCTCCGCCCATCTCCGGTCCGGTGATAGCGGCTCCTCTTTGTCTTCCAGGGGGGCCCTCCGTCACCATCCATAGGGGAAAGGGGATAAACAAGTCCGTTGCAGCAGCCACCACCGTCCCTCGGGGGAACAGGCAAGTGTTTCATTCTCACACTCCGTACAATGAATTGCCTTGTCTGACTCCTGAGGGTGGAGTTTGGGGTTCACAATCCCCTGAGCTTCCTTCACCTGCTGCAGCCATAAACATTGAACCTGCAACCTCTGTGTCTCTTTCCCCTCTCTCTGAGCATCCCCCAGTGCCAGGAGTAGACCGTGGGACAAAGGAGGAGCCTGCAGCCCTAGAGAGCCTGATGCCAGCCCCACAGCCACGTCACGGGCAGAGGAGGAGGTCAAACTGCTGTTTGGAGCCTATACTGACGATTAAGCATCCCCAGGTCTCTGTGGAGGAGCAGTCGGACCCAGCAGGTCACGGATCCCCTGCCACCACGCTGTGCAGGCCGTCAGCGTGGGCTTCAGCCCCTGGGGGTTCCCAGACTGTGACAGCCATCATGCCGGCTGCGGAGACTGCCACAGTCAAGCCAGAGCCTGGAATGGACCTCCAGATCATCGAGCCTGGATCGACGGAGTCCTGGACAGTGATAGAGCCCGAGATCACGCAAGTGCTCTATTTTGTCTTCTTATTTTCTGTTCTTGAGCATTCTTGTCTGTCTTTTAGAGAAACGAGCCAGGTGCAGCCGACTGCTGCATCCGAGCTTGTCTCGCCGGGCTCTGCTGCTGCCGGTGATCCTGATCCCTGTTCTCTTTGTCTGTCTGAGCCTTCTCCCAGGGTCACTGGAGACGAATCAGCTCCGGTTATCGTCGTCGAGTCTCCAGGATCGTGTTCAGAGGTCATCGAGGACGCAGCGCCGGTCCAATCGGGGCTCGTCGAGCATGCAGTGCCAGTCCAATTGGGGCTCGTCGAGGACGCTGCGCTGGCCCAATCAGGGCCCATCGTGGGTGCTGCGCCGGCCCAATCGGGTCCCATCAAGGGTGCTGCGCCGGTCCAATTGAGTCCCATCGAGGGCACAGCGCCGGTTCGGTTTGAGGCCAGTGAGGGAGCTGCGGAATCCCTTCGGCCGGACGCTGGGCCGGTTCCTCCTCTTCCCTCCTATTTTTCCCCACTGGGTGCCGCTGGGGTCCCCCTTATTTGGGTTAGCTCTCCCCCGCTGTCCCTCTCGGTAGGGAGGCCGCCTCCGAGCTTCCCCCTCCGGTCCTGATGGTCTAAGGATGCAGGCCAGCCGCCTGAAGAACCATCTTGTTGGGTTGGCGACCAGGTTCGGCCGCCCGAGAAACTGTTTCGTGGGTTCTGCGTTCTGGGTCGGCCGCCTGAAGAACTGCCTTGTTGCTTCGGCGACCTGGTCCAGCCGCCTGAGGTACTGTTTCCCCGGGTCTGGGACTTTGGTAGGCCACCCGAACTGTTTGTTTCCCTTTATGGTATGGGGATTCGAGATGCGGGTCGGTCTCCGAACTGTTTGTGTGTCCCCATCCTCTGCTTTCTACCTGCTGGCGCCCTTGAAATTGTGTGGCTTTTTTGTGTGTGATTCCATGTATTCTGAAGGACTCTTGGTTCGTTGCCCGAGTTAGTGGTGTTATATTTGGTTCGGGTGGGAATTTGAGTTTCTCTTTTTCATGTGTTCTGAGGGTGATTTTTTTTTTAACTTGACCCTGACCTTCCAGGAAGTAAGCTCACTATGATTTGTTGGTGTTTTGGATGACCCAAATATTTGATTGTGATCAAGAGTGCTGAGTATGGTCTCCACCATTATCTCCATCGTTACTGGACAATTTCAGACCTAGTTGGACTTCTTAGTATTGCATGTAAATGTTTTTTTGTTTTGTTTTTTTTTCCCCCTAAGATTACTTCATGTCAACTCTGCGTGCAGTTAACAGCTAAATTGATCATGTTCTTTGTGGGAATTTGTTCTGAAATACTGGATATCAACATGAGCCATTCTGAACATTTTTGCCCCAGAAGATTTTGCATGTTCAAGTCTTAAATTAATATAACTGGCAAGTTATTAGTATAACTAACTAACTAACTAACTAACCTGCACTTATATAGCGCTTTTCTAGTCACAAAGACCACTCAAAGCGCTTTCATTAATACTAACCCTCTATTCTAAGGGCCTATAGGAAACAGATATCTAGGGACAATTTAGAACAGCCAATTAACCTAACATGCATGTTTTTGGCATGTGGGAGGAAACCGGAGAAATCCCGGAGTAAACCCACGCAACACGGGGAGAACTGCCCTGTCAAACTGTGTAGTAGTAGAGACTGCCTAAACTGCTCTTTTTTTTCTTTTTTCTTTCTTTTTTCCTTGCTTTCTACCCACCGGCATCCCTATAGTTGTGTTGTTCATGTTAAGGGATTGCCATGTGTACTGTACATATATTTTTGTTTGTCTACTCCGTGGAGTTTGAATATTTCCTAAGGTGAAGTGTACCTGTATTTTTGTTTTCCCTATCCGGTGTACCAAGCGGTACTATACATATATTTTTGTTGCTATTCTGTATTCCCCGAGTTTTCTCCTGATTGAAGTGTATTGACACTTTTGTTTTCACTTGTTCGTCGAGTTTGGTCATTTCTGTATTTAAGCCCCATCATTTTATGTTTGTCTTGTGATGTTACCCGTTCTTTTTGTTTTTTGTTTTTGTTATGATCCGAGCGCCGATCTTGTCCGCGCTCGGGTCATACGTCATCCTCTGCAGGCTTGACAGCAGTGATTTCCTTCTGGCTCCCCAGGCTCTTATTTTGACAGCGCTCGGAGGAGCTTCCTGCTGTCAAAGCCTGCCAGCTGTGCTGCATTCAGGGCTCATTAGTGGCCGGCTTTTGAGCAGACGCTGAATGCAGCCCAATGCAGCAGCCTCGTCAAACATTCCCTCATCGGACGTCGAGCGAGCGTTCCTCGTCTCAGACGTCCTTATTGATTTCCACGTCTACAATCTTCCCTCGTCCTTGTATCGTAAGTGAGCTTGATCAGCCTTACAGTCTCTGTTTCCTGTGTAGTGTGTTTTTGCCCATCGAGGCTCGTTACTCTGTTACTTGGTGTCAACCCTAACCCTTAATAAACATCATTGCAAACTCATCGGTGACTTGTGGCGTCTTATGGTGGCTCGCGAGGGCCACCCATGACAGTAGGCTGCTGCTAGGACGCCTAAACGGAGGCGCCACACCGAGACGCCGTTCCCGGTGAGTTTGCATTTGGACTTTGCTCTTTCCTGTCTGGGTACTGCGTGCCGGAAGCATGCCGTCGTGAAGGGGCCGCCCTCTGAGTCAGAGCTACGAGCTGGCGGACACCCTGGAATACGTGGATGAAACGCTCCTCTCCGCCTCCCTCCTTGACTATCACAGCGATGTGCGCTGGTACCTGGACTGTGCTGAGGACGTTCTGAATCATCTCCCCCACTACGCCGACCACCCCGAAGTCAGCGTGAGGAGGGATGACATCGCCGCACAGCGCGAGATACTCCACATGATGGAGGAGGACTATGGGGGTAAGCAGAGGAGGAGGCATCCCCGCTCCCCGCTTTGGGATCCCGTTCCTGTCCTCGATCCAGTTCTGGAGTTCGCACCATCCGGGGGCCGTCGAAGACGTCGGCGCCACGGCCATAGTCAACCTCAGCCAGAACCCCGTCCGGAACCTGTTCCGGGCCGCCTGAGAGACTCAATCCCGCAGTCAGCTGCTTCCTTGGCGTCTCGCCAGGAGGGAATCCCCACAGCCTCTTCCCCCGGGTCATCTTCTCCTGCTGTCCCGTCAGCGCTCCATGACCGGTTTGTCTCGGCTGTCCCTCCCTCCTCCTCGACGCCTTCCCCGGCTGCTGTGAGTGTCCAGAGTCCTGTTCCGGCGAGCCCCGTCCCAGATCCATCACGAGCGGCTCCCCCTCGTCCTCCCAGGGGGCCCTCTGTCACCGTCCGGCGGGGAAAGGGAGGAGCAACGTCCGCTACAGCAGGCACCATCCTGCCTCCGGGAGACAGGCAAGTACAAGTTCACTCATCTCCTCTTGTGATTTGCCTTGTCTGACTCCTGGGGGTGGAGCTCGGGGTTCGCAGTCCCCCGAGCTCCCACCACCTGCTGTAGCTTCTATTATTAAACCCGCTGCCTCTGTGTCTCCCTCCGCTGAGCGGTCCTCGATGCCAGGCCAACGTCGCCGGATGAGGAGGGGGCCTGCGGTTCTGGAGAGCCTGGTTCCAGCCCCGCAGCCACGTCGTGGGCAGAGGAGGAGAGCGGACTGCAGCGTGGAGCCTGCGCTGACGACGAAGCGTCCCCGGGTCTCCACAGATGAGCGGTCCGGTCCAGCGGGTCGAGGGTCCCCTGCCGCCTCGTCGTGCGGGTTGTCGGTGTGGATGTCAGTGCCGGAGGGTCCTCAGGCTGCGGAAGCCACCATGCCATGTGCGGAGCCCAACGTAGCTGAGTGGGAGCCGGAAGACGACCTCCTTCCATCTGAGCCCGGATTGTCGGAGTCCTGGGCAGCGACAGAACCCGAGTACAGGCAAGTGCTCTACTTTGTTTTTCTCCTCTCTATTCTGGAGCACTTTTGCCTGTCTCTCGGAGAGACGAGCCAGGGGCAGCCATCCGCTGCGCCCAAACTTGTCTCACTGGGCTCTGTCGCTACTGGTGATCCTGATCCCGGTTCTTTTCTCTCTCCTGAGCCTTCTCCCAGGGTCACTGGCGCGGAGCTGATTCCAGTCGGTCTGCCAGAGGTTTCGGGGTTGGAGGTCTGTTCTGGTGCGGCGCCGACCCAGTCGGGCTCCGACGCGGGTGCAGCCAAGGCCCAATCGGGGCCCATCGTGGGTGCAGCCGTGACCCAATCGGGGTCCGACGCGGGTGCAGCCGTGACCCAATCGGGGTCCATTGCGGGTGCAGCCGTGACCCAATCGGGGTCCATCGCGGGTGCAGCACCAGCAGAAGTCAAGGTCGGTGAGGGAGCTGCAGATCCCCTGCCACCGGACACTGGACGGGCTCATCATCATCATCATCCTTACCCTCAGGATCTACATCCCAGCTCATCTCCACCGGGAGCCGTTGGGGTTCCTAAGACTCCACCCGGCTCTCCCTCGTCTTTCCCCTCTCCAGGGAGGCCGTCTTCAATCTCTCCCCTACGGTTCTGGTGGCTGAGTGATGCGGGTCGGCCACCTGATGAGCTGTTCCGCCGGTTTGGCTTTCTGGGTTGGCCACCGACAAACTTTCTTGTCCATTCGGCAACCTGGCCCGGCCGCCAGAAGAATTGTGTTTCCTGGCTTGGGACTGGGGTAGGCCGCCCGAACTGTTCCTTTTCCCCCTGCCAGCAATATGGACGCTAGACACAGGGCGCCCCCCCGAACTTTCGGCTTTCATACCGTGGGGTTTAGACTGCCTTCATTCCTGAGTTGCATTTCTGTCCTCCTGTAACCCTTTGGGATGTGCGGGGGGTCTTGTATTTGTTATTGTGCATCTCACCCCTTCCTAGCGGGTGTTTTCTTTGTTCATCTTTCCTCTGTTAAATGTCCATTCATTGTCTGTAACAGTTGGTGTGTTTGTGCCTTTGGGAATATGGTATTTTCTGTTGTCGTGCCCTGTAATTGTTTTATTTTTCAGTCTGCCTTATCATGGTTCTTACATTTGTGATTATCCTGTTTTCTGTTATTTTGCCCTGTGGTCGTCTCCCTTACGCTCTGCCTTGGTTATATTTTGTGCATGGGCGTGTCGTTTTTTTTTTTTTTTCCTCTGACTGTCTGTGTGCTCCTATTTTCATCATGGTTTTTTTGGTCTGTGCTGGTCCTCTCCCCCCTGGCCTGTCCCCCCATCCGCCCACCCTGGGGGGGGGGGGGTGGCTTGGGTGTCTCTGGGCGTTCGGAGCCCGCCCTTGGAGGTAGGTACTGTTATGATCCAAGCGCCAATCTTGTCTGCACTCGGGTCATACGTCATCCCCTGCAGGCTTGACAGCAGTGATTTCCTTCTGGCTCCCCGGGCTCTTATTGTGACAGCGCTCGGAGGAGCTTCCTGCTGTCAAAGCCTGCCAGCTGTGCTGCATTCAGGGCTCATTAGTGGCTGGCTTTTAAGCGGATGCTGAATGCAGCCCAATGCAGCAGCCTCGTCAAACATTCCCTCATCGGACGTCGAGCGAGCGTTCCTCGTCTCAGACGTCCTTATTGATTTCCACGCCTACGATCTTCCCTCGTCCTTGTATCGTAAGTGAGCTTGATCAGCCTTACAGTCTCTGTTTCCTGTGTAGTGTGTTTTTGCCCATCGAGGCTCGTTACTCTGTTACTTTGTGTCAACCCTAACCCTTAATAAACATCATTGCAAACTCATCGGTGACTTGTGGCGTCTTATGGTGGCTCGCGAGGGCCACCCATGACAGTTTTTTTTTGTTTTGTTTTTGTTTTTTGTTTCTCTCCCTCCTGACCTGTTTCCCCCTCTGCCCTCCCTGGGTCGGTCCTGGTAGCCTTCTGGTTGGAGGGCCGTGGATGCTTTGTCTACGCCTGGAATGTGCCTTTTGAACTGGAGGTACTGTGATGGCCTGAGCGCTGATCCCATCCGCGCTCGGGTTGTCAGTATTTTCCATGTTCTCCCATTTTATTTCAGGACTGGCTATGTGGCCTTCTCCAGGGCTTTTATTGTGACATCGTCACGGCGGGACTTCCAGCTGTCAAAGCGAGCCGGCGCTGTGACAGCTGTATGTCATTTCGCTAATTACTTTTCCCCTCTTTGATTGGTTTATGTTCTACTCTTAAGGGAGCAGCTGAGGCTTACTCCTCGGTGCAATTTACAACTCCGTGCACTGCCATGTACGCGACTGGAGTCCCTTTCCCCGACTACAGTCTCCTCTGTGATTCATCTTCGTTCGTCCTCCCGTAAGTGTTTATTGTTCAGCGCAGGCTCCGACCTCGCTGCCGTTCATAATTGATCTTCTGAGTCTATTATCTTGTGTCTTAATTTATGTTTGTGTTTTTGCCCCACGTGGCTGTTTATTTTGTCATTCTAGTCTTTTGTTAATAAACGAGCAAACTCACTGGTTGGTCTCTAGCATCTCACTTATGCCCTGCAAGGGGCATGCCATAACAGTGAAGTTACAATTCTAACACTGCTCCAATATGCTGCACTAAGAAGCTACATATTTATATTTATGATGTGATGCAGGTTTGATGAACACATTATATATGACAAAATTATACCAAGTCTAATAATATTAGACAACATTCACAACATCCAAACTCTGTGTGGAGTTTGCATGTTCTCCCCGTGTCTGCATGGGTTTACTCCAGGATTTCTCCGGTTTCCTCCCACATGCCAAAAACATGCAAGTTTGGTTAATTGGCACCAAACTGGGGATTCTAAATTGTCCTTAGGTATGACTGTGAGAGTGAATGGTTGTCTGTCTCTCTGTGTTGGCCCTGCGATGGACTGGCGATCTGTTCAGGGTGTACCCTGCCTCTCGCCCAAAGATGCTGGGATAGGCTCCAGCCCCACGCGACCCAAAAAGGATTAAGCAGAAGAAGATGGATGGATGGATACACAACATTACCAGCAGGATCTCAGAAATACTTTGTGTCCAGTATACACAGCCACATAAACATTTGTCCTTTTTGTTATTGGAGCAACTCCCCCAGGCTCTTACATGGATTTAGTTCATATGAATCAGTGAGAACAATGACAAAGTGTTGGCGTTTTGGGACTAAGTTCACTGAAGCTTGTGTGGATGGAACAGGTCTCATTCAATAAAACATCTGGAAAAGATGGGAGGGACAGCCCCTAGTGATGTAGAAATCCTTTCGTTTCTCATAAGACCTTTATCATACCTTCCTGTCTTTTAGGTCATTATTGCTTACTTACATTCATAAAGCCCAGACTGGAATTGAAGTATATTAATTATTCAGCTAAATAACTTTTTTTATGATCAAAGGGGTCAAAGTGGTAAATGAACAACCTCTTTCATCGCCCACACCTTCTTTACAGCGTGAAAATTCTGTGAATCTTTGTTCTCAAAATAGATGCAATCAAAGCTTGCATCCTCTTTCACTACCTTCAACACCCACATTCAGCACTCCTCCCACTCAAAGTCCGATTGTCAAACAGAAGCCTAATGTGTCTTTGTTTAAGACTGACCACACACCTGCCCATTCTAATCTTATTTGGTGTCAATGCCATGACACACCTGGTATATGGATGTGTCAATAATGGCTAGCAACAGATTTCATTCCCTTTTTCGATATTGAATGAGATTTCAAGTTCATTTGGAGACTCCTGCTTTCACCCAGTAGTTGGGTTTAGTTTGATCCTCCCGACATAACAGCATCCACTTCTTTAGTTCTGGCAAAGCAACCACTGATGGATGAAATAAAATGCGTCTGTGATGAAAGTTGTCCTATGAGATCATAACTCCTGAAATAATAGAAAAGAGACATTTAACTTTGTTTACAGACTTTGCATCAGCATCATGTGAAGATGTAAATGCTTGAATAAAGGATTATATTGATATTAGCACATTTTTAAGAAGACTGTTTTATATCATGTAGCAACTGAAAAATAAATTTAGATGGTACTCCAAAATAACTCCCCAGAGGCATTTCCAAGACAGCTGTGGATTACCTTTTAAACGATTTTGATGTCAGGCTGCTGTTTTCACTTGTTCTCTGACCATTAAGCAGTTAAGCCTTATCATATCTTTTAACTGAAGCGATCTGCATTGTATGCACTACTCACAAAAAGTTAGAGATATTTGGCTTTCGGGTGAAATTTATGGAAAATGTAAAAAGTTCATGCTACAGTGATATTATATCATGAAAGTAGGGCATTTTAAGTAGAAGCATGCAATGGTGATTTCCTCATCTCAAACAATTTATTGAAACAAAGGCCAACAACAGTGGTGGGTATACCACAACAAAAAATGTCAGTGTCTCAATAACTTGTCATGTGTCCTCGAGCATCAATTACAGCTTGACAATGACATCTCATGCTGTTCACAAGTTGACTTATTGTCTGCTGAGGCATGGCATTCCACCCTTCTTGAAGGGCGGTCCTCAGGTTGTTGAAGTTGTGGGGTGCAGGGTTACGAGCTTCTACACAGCGATTCAGCTGATCCCATAGGTTTTCTATGGGATTTATAATCAATAACATAAAAATTTAAGTCATACCCAAAAATCAACAAAGAAAATCAAACAGAATAAGTAGACAAAAAACAAACAAACAAAAACCTTTAAGTTATCACAAGTTTATCTCCTATCATTTACAGTGAGATACTGAGAGATTTTCTCATCTTTGTACAATTTTTTGCATTGCTTCAGAGTAGAACATGTTTTAATATTTTCAGAGCAACAGTTCCACAGCTTAACTCCAGTGACAGACATGGAATGATACTTTGTATTTGTTCTGACCTTAGGTTTATTAAAAACAGAGTTTCCTCTTAGCTCATATTTGCTTTCCCTTTTTTTAAACAGTCTCTAAATATTAACAGGTAATTGGTTATTATTTGCTTTGTACATGATTTGAATGACATTATAATCTACTAGATCTCTAAAGTTAAGGGTATGTAATTGAATGAATAACGGATTTGTTGGTTCACCATAAGGTTTCTTTGATACAATGCGTCTGGCTTTTTTCTGTAGTAAAAAGATTAAGTTTATGTTTGTTATGTATGTGCTTCCCCAGATCGCCATACAGTATGTCATATAAGGAACTATCAGTGAATTATATAAAATGCAAAGAGATTTCTGACTCAGAAGATCCTTAACTTTATACAGTACGACAATGGATTTAGACATTTTAGTTTTGACATAATTTATGTGTGATTTCTAGTTTAGTTTGTTATCAACAATGACCCCTAGGAACTTGGTTTCCAAAACTGTGTCAGTTTCAACATTATTTTAATTTTTCTGTGATTATATAATTTTCATTCATTCATCTTCTTCCGCTTAATCCTTTTCGGGTCGTAGGGGGGCTGGAGCCTATCCCAGCATCTTTGGGCAAGAGGCAGGGTACACCCTGGACAGATCGCCAGTCCATCACAGGGCCAACACAGAGAGACACACAACCATTCACTCTCACAGTCATACCTAAGGACAATTTAGAATCCCCAGTTTGGTGCCAATTAACCTAAACTTGCATGTTTTTGGCATGTGGGAGGAAACCGGAGAAATCCCAGAGTAAACCCACGCAGACACGGGGAGAACATACAAACTCCACACAGATCACTGTTGGTCGGGGGCTGATTTGCGGTTTCCAAATATTACACATTTTGTTTTTCCAAGGTGAATAGATCATTTAATGGCAGTGAACCATTGATTAAGTTCATTTTCTACTGAATCCAGAAGCTGCTTAAGATTTTCTCCACTACAAAAAAAAGTTGTGTCATCTGCAAATAAAATACACTTGAGCAATTTAGACACAGAACATAGATCATTAATATACAAAATAAACAACAATGGACCAAGTACAGAACCTTGTGGCACCCCACACATCATCTTCAGCAACTTATTTCTGTATTATTCACATGAACATATTGATATCTGTCTTCTAAATAGCTGTGTAACCAGTCAAAAGCAATTCTTCTGATGCCATACTTATGTAACTTACTGCGGAGAAGTTTATGAATTACTCTGAATTTATGAATTACTTCACATACTAATTACTATGAATTAGTAATTTATGGTCAACTGTATCAAATGCCTTTTGTAAGTCGAGAAATATTCCAACTGTGTATTCTCTTCTATCTGTTGCATCCGTAATCTGTTCAACAAAGTCCATGAGTGCCAGTGAAGTGGTCCGGTTCTCCCTGAATCCATAATGTTGTTCGCAGAGTATATTGTGCTTATCAATGAAATTATTTAGTCTCTTAACAAATATTTTTTTCCACTATTTTGGAGAACTGAGGTAACAGTGAGATGGGTCTGTAGGTTGACAATAAGTGTTTGTCATCAGTCTTATACAGAGGAATGGCTCTTGCTATTTTCATTTTCTTTGGAAATTTACCAGCAGTAAGTGACATGTTGCATATGTAAGTGAAGTGTTTAACAATACAATCAATAATACATTTAACCAAGAACATACTGAAATCATTACTATCAGTGGATTTTTTTTGTCTTTGAATTTGTTAACAATGTCAAGAATTTCTTTTTCATCTGTTTCTTTAATAAACACTGAGTAAGCGTTTATGTTGACAACATTGTTAGTTACCACCTGTATTTGTTGATGATACAGTGGAGTTGGCAATCTTTTTTCCTATATTAACAAAATATTCATTAAACGTGTTAAAGATCAAGCTATTTTCATTGATTATTCCATTTTCTGAATTTAAATAAGAGATGTGGTTGGAATTTAGTTTTCCTGTCTTTGTTATATTATTTAACACCTTCCGTATATTATATGTATTAGCTTTGTTATTTTCCAATAATTTACTGTAATATATTTTTTACTCGAGCTTAAGATACTGATGAGTTTATTTTTATAAGTCTTGTATTTCTTTTCAGCTTCCACAGTTCTTAATTTCAGAAACGCTTTGTATAACAAGTTTTTGTTTTTACAAGCATTTTGCAGGCCTTTGGGGATCCAAGGCTTATCTCTGTATTTAATTTCAGTTTCCTTTACCACTAGAGGGCAATGTTTATTATATAGTTTGGATAAAATAAAAACAAATTCTCCATATGCTGTGTCAATGTTGTCAACATAAATACCACTCCTGTCTTGTATTTTTAGATAATTTCTAAGATGGTTGATTGCGGGTTCTGTTACAAGTCGTTTAAAAACCTTATCTATTTCAATGTTATGTGTTACACCAGTGTGTGAAGAAACAAAAACAGGTAGATGGTCTGTCACATCATTAATAATAAGGCCAGCAGATACATTCCCCTCAGTGACATTAGTGAAAATGTTATCAATAAGCGTTGATGAATTTCTTGTTATTCTAGTGGGGTATGTTATTGAAGGGTAGAAACCCATACAAAACATGGAATTTATGAATTCACTTATTTAGATATGGCCATTTGGATTTAATAAATCAGTATTGAAGTCTCCACAAATAAATACCAGCTTATTACCTACTGCACTGCAAAGCTCAGTTTTTCTTTGAAAATGTCAATATTGGTACCTGGTGCTCTATAAATACAGCTTATTATGATGTTTTTTGTAGTTGCAATTAATTCCATAGTTACACACTCCATGATGTTTTCCATTTCAAAAGACATATTATCCACAATTTGGCTGTGGTAGTAGGACCTGATATAAAAACCAGCACCACCAATCCTTTTTTTTTTTTTTTTTTACCTGTTTGTAGTATATAAATCATAGCCTCTCATTTGCACTGTATGAAGTTGGTAATTTTTTAGCCAAGTCTCAGAAATTGACAGCAGAAAAATTTGTGTTATATTGCAACAAACTGTCCTGGATTTTGGAAAAATTCATGTTGAGACTTCTACTATTAAAGTGTATTATTGACAATGATTGGTCAGACATAGTATTTTTTAGTTGGTCTGAGCTAAAGTATTTACACCGATGTTTTATACCATTGAAAAAGTGATTTTCAGGATCAGTTTCATATTCAACATTGTGCTCAGTATAATCGTACCCTTTAAAAATGGGGTTGTTTCCTATAAAAGTTTGCATCTTAATTATTTCAGTCAGCGGCAACAAATACACAGTTTATATCTCTCAGATGATAATGAAATATTAATCATTTCTAGTTGATTTTTGGCTCCACTGATTTTGGTGTACTGTTACGGGGATGACGTGGTTGAATAATGAGTCTGTCATACCTTAAGTAGGCTATGTCCCCCCTTGCTCTTGCAGATTTCAGCTCTGGCATTAATTCTTTTCTCTTCCTTCTTACCGCGTCAGTGTTCTCATTGACGAAGATTTTTGTTCCTTTGAGGGACTTGGCTCTTTGAAGAATGGTCATCCTGTCCTTGTGCCGCAGGAATTTGACCACAATGGGCCTTGGTCTTTCTCTTCCAGGTTTCCCGGTGTGGTGGGCTCTCTCCATCTTGATCCCCGGTGGTAACTGTAGTTTCTCCATGAGAATATTTTTAATCTTCCCCTCCGTGTTGGCCCAGATCTCTCCTGGTGCCTCCACAACACCATCAAATACCAGATTATTTCTTCGGGATTGTCCTTCCAGGTATTCATATTTGTCAGTGACAGTCAACAGACTGTCACACACTTTAAAAACATCTGATTGCTGTGCATTGTTGCAGTCTGCTTGTTTAGACAAATCAGCTTTTATGTCATCTACGTCTTTCTGGGTGAACTGTAGACTAATTTTAATGCCCTGCAACTCTCTCGTCATCGTGTCCACTCTTGCATTAACTGAATCCATGATCACTTTGATGAGGCTTTTGAAAGTGTCTTGTTGTTGGTTTAACACCGCAGAAAACAATTCTTTTTGCTGTTGCAGTAAGTCATTTATCTGTGCCAGGGACATATATTCCTCCTTGGCTTTGTCCTCTGCTTTTGGCTTAGGTGGCATTTTGCTGCAGTTTTGCGATAATTTACAGTGGACAAAAAGACAAGAGTCTGTTTCCAAGAATATTTCAGTGTCGAGGAAAACTTCCAGCAGCAACAACAACAGGAATGCATGTATGGCCTGCTGCCAGGCCTGAAGCCTGATGGAAGTGGCTGCAGGGCCTGGTGGTGGTAACTGCCTGTGAAGCCTTGTGGTGGTGGCTGCCTATGGAACCAGGTGGTGGTGGCTGCCTGTGAAGCCTGATGGTTGTGGATGCCTGTGAGGCCTAGTGGTAATGGCTGCCAGTCTGCTTATAAGGCAGAAAGGCCCAACTCCAAATCCACCAGAATCTTCCCCCAAGCCACCAATCCACTGCCAAGTGTCAACCAAATCACCTTCAAAAGTCCAGAACTAGCCACAGGCAAAGAATTGAAAATTAGAGAACAATGTATTCTAACATACAGTATGTTATTCTTTGTTCAGTTTTGCTGTTTTTTTTTAACAGTTTTGCTGTTTTGTGTTGAAGTGCCTCGGTAATTAAAAAAAAAAAAATGCTTGTACAGCAGTGGTATAGCCACAGCTGATATTCTGTAAAATTCTGAACAATGAAGAATAACATATGTTAGAAGAAATCAAGTATTAATACATTGTTTTCTAATTTTGATCTCCACAGTATTACCTTACTTTAAAAAATATATATATACAGTGGGGCAAAAAAGTATTTAGTCAGCCACCAATTGTGCAAGTTCTCCCACTTAAAAGATGAGAGAGGTCTCCAATTTTCATCATTGGTATACCTCAACTATGAGAGACAAAATGAGAAAAAAAATTCCAGAAAATCACATTGAAGGATTTTTAATGAATTAATTGGTAAATTCCTCGGTTAAATAAGTATTTGGTCAATAACAAAAGTTCATCTCAATACTTTGTTATGTACCCTTCGCTGGCAATGACAGAGGTCAAACGTTTTCTGTAAGTCTTCACAAGGTTTTCACACACTGTTGCTGGTATTTTGGCCCATTCCTCCATGCAGATCTCCTCTAGAGCAGTGATGTTTTGGGGCTGTTGCTGGGCAACACAGACTTTCAACTCCCTCCAAAGATTTTCTATGGGGTTGAGATCTGGAGACTGGCTAGGCCACTCCAGGACCTTGAAATGCTTCTTACGAAGCCCCTCCTTCGCTGCCCGGGCGGTGTGTTTGGGATCATTGTCATGCTGAAAGATCCAGCCGCGTTTCATCTTCAATGCCCTTGCTGATGGAAGGAGGTTTTCACTCAAAATCTCACGATACATGGCCCCATTCATTCTTTCCTTTACACGGATCAGTCGTCCTGGTCCCTTTGCAGAAAAACAGCCCCAAAGCATGATGTTTCCACCCCCATGCTTCACAGTAGGTATGGTGTTCTTTCTCCTCCAAACACGACAAGTTGAGTTTTCATCAAAAAGTTCTATTTTGGTTTCATCTGACCATATGACATTCTCCCAATCTTCTTCTGGATCATCCAAATGCTCTCTAGTAAACTTCAGATGGGCCTGGACATGTACTGGCTTAAGCAAGGGGACACGTCTGGCACTGCAGGATTTGAGTCCCTGGCGGCGTAGTGTGTTACTGATGTAGCCTTTGTTACTTTGGTCCCAGCTCTCTGCAGGTCATTCACTAGGTTCCCCCATGTGGTTCTGGGATTTTTGCTCAGCGTTCTCGTGATCATTTTGACCCCACGGGGTGAGATCTTGCGTGGATCCCCAGATCGAGGGAGATTATCAGTGGTCTTGTATGGCTTCCATTTTCTAATAATTGCTCCCACAGTTGATTTCTTCACACCAAGCTGCTTACCTATTGCAGATTCAGTCTTCCCAGCCTGGTGCAGGTCTACAATTTTGTTTCTGGTGTCCTTTGACAGCTCTTTGGTCTTGGCCATAGTGGAGTTTGGAGTCTGACTGTTTGAGGTTGTGGACAGGTGTCTTTTATACTGATAACGAGTTCATACAGGTGCCATTAATACAGGTAATGAGTGGAGGACAGAGGAGCCTCTTAAAGAAGAAGTTACAGGTCTGTGAGAGCCAGAAATCTTGCTTGTTTGTAGGTGACCAAATACTTATTTTACCGAGGAATTTACCAATTAATTCATTAAAAATCCTTCAATGTGATTTTCTGGATGTTTTTTTTTTCTCATTTTGTCTCTCATAGTTGAGGTATACCTATGATGAAAATTGGAGACCTCTCTCATCTTTTAAGTGGGAGAACTTGCACAATTGGTGGCTGACTAAATACTTTTTTGCCCCACTGTATATGTGTGTGTGTGTGTGTGTGTGTGTGTGTGTGTGTGTGCGTGTGTGCGTGTGTGTGTGTGTGTGTGTATCCAGATCATAAAAAAATATTTTAGACATATTAGAAGAAATGACACAAACAAAATTAGGAATAAAACTGCAAGTAAACAAAAGCAATAAAGTTTCCATCTTCAGTTTATACAAAATAATGATTTTTATTTCACATAACTTTCTTTATGTACTGAAATGTGTGTGGACTTCTTGCATTAATACCAACATCTATTGAAAGTTCCATATGAGTAGCCTTTTTGTAAATATACTGTATATAGTGGAAAAAATGCTGACATGTTAAATATTTATTTCCCCCATTGTAAATTGTCAAATCATGTAAACCATACAGGTATATTACAGACAACATAGACAGTAACATCTTACTCGTCTCTCAGTAATACAAAATAATAGGCATCTTTCTGGTCATCCTTTTAATAGTTCTTAATCATCCTATCCCTGAGAGTTTAAAGGTCCCATTTGTTATGTATGAGAAAATGGGTGTCTGGGATGCTGTGCCCGCCCACAGGGTGAAGTCAGGCGGGCATGGCCCACTCTGTATATAGTTGAGTGTTCGGCCTAATAAAGTTGAGTTGTATGTTCCTCAAGAAGCTCTCCGTGCTGTGTGATTTACGATATAACATTTGGCGACGAGGTAAATCGGTGTTATCTTGAATAATGGATTACCTGTACGAGGACTGTTTCACTCTCTCCAGGAGAAGAGGCAAATTCATGTGCCTTAGCCAGCGGATGGGCAAGTCCCTTACGTTGTTTCTGGCGAGGCTTCGTAGCCTAGCTAAGAAGTGCAGGTTTGGGGCTTTGGAGGATGACATGGTGAGGGACAAATTGGCCCATGGCACCAGCGACGTTCGGCTGATGTACACGCTGAGGACAGCTAAGGTGCCACCGTCGTTGGAGGAAGTGCTGGCCTTGGTGGAGCAGAGGAAGTCCATGATCCAGCGCGAGCTAACGGCTAAGGCTAGCGTAGGGCCGACCACATGCGATTTCCAACCGAGAGCGGAGGTTCGCATGCTAACTGGGCAGCAAGACATGCTAACAGCACAGCGGAGCACCGAGACCATGAGTGCTGGGGACAGCGGCCGGGAGCCGGGGTCGGAGGACGAGACCGGTGAGGGTGATGTTGTGAGCCCCGGAGGTGAGCAGCAATAGCTGCTTGTGGAAGCTATGCAGCGGGCGAGCGAGGCCAGGCAGGCTGACGGCCCCGGGGAGGAGCAGCAGCTGCAGGAGACAGTGACAGAGACGTGACAGTGCAGCAGAGCACCAACACCAAGAGCACTGAATGCAGCGGTGAGTAGCCCAGGTCGGTGAGTGGGCCCAGCGAGGGTGATGGTGCATGTCCCGGAGGTGAGCAGCAGCAGAATACAGAGACTACACAACAAGGCACGTGGAACGAGGGCCTGGGCACGTGGAACGGCCCAGGCACCTGCGTCGAGGTGCCTGGGCCGGAGAACGATGCCGGTGAGGACGACGCTATGAGCCCCAAAGGTGAACGACAAGAGACGGGCATGGTGGCAGTGTGGCGGAGCGCCCTGGACGAGGATACTGGGTGCTGCGACGAAACACCCAAGGCAGCGAGCAACGCCGACGAGTGGGTTTCAGCGGTCCCCGGAGCACAACCACAGGGGGCCGAAGTGTTCGGGCCCAAGAGTGAAGAGAGCGGAGCAGGACAAATTGGCGCGGTTCTGCAGAGCGCCAAACGGCATTGTCGGGATAGGAGTTCGGACCGGTTCAGCGGGACAGCACGACGCAGGAAGGAGGTCCAGAGACGACGTGGAGGGCATAGGAGACTGGGTTGGGTTCGCCTGCGGGTCGGCGGCGGAGTCCGGCCCAGAGAAGAAAAACAGGTTTTGGCGGTTGGAGACATTTTGGCCAGGAAGGAGTGCTTTGACCCTGAGGGGAGGCAGCAGACGGACTTACTGATGCCGTGGGGATGCCCAGGCCCTCCGTGGCTGTATAGAAGATGGTGGCGGCAAAGGGACATATTTGCCAGGGAGGGGGGCTTCGACTCTGGAGGTGGACAGAGGCCAGGGGCGCATATGCTGTGGGGGTGCCCGGGGCCTCCGAGGCAGTTTTGTGGATGGTGGCTGCCCAGAGACATTGGGGTTACCTGAAAAAACAAAATTTTCTTCCTCGTGTAAATACCTGTGCATATATATATGTTCTGGTTCCAAGGTTGTCATAGCCAGGAGCGGCACTGGGGTTAAGCTCCCAGTGCTCATAAAATGCTCCTTATGGCATGCGTCTCAAAAAGCCTCTGACAACTAAGTCCAACTCCTAGCCTGCCCGTGTGGTTTAGTCTCTAAGCCCGGCGGAACTGCTTTTACTAATAGGAGAAGGGGCGAGGGCGGATCTCTGGTGCCTTAAAACCAGATGCTTCGGGTAGATATACACACACACATATACTGTATATATATAGATATAGATAGGTAGATCGGGTAGATATACACATATACACACACACACTTCTGTGTGTGTGTATATATATATTTTATAGTAATATGTACATATGTATATTAGCTGCTCTTGCTTGCTTGTTTTTTGATTTTTTTTTTTCTTGCCTTCTGATTGTTGCTCTGAGTGTTGCTATCCCTGTGCTGTTGCAATCCTGAAATTTCCCCGTTGTGGGACTAATAAAGGCTTATCTTATCTTATCTTATCTTAGATGGTGGCTCGTCAACCTGGGAAGGTAGCCCATCTAGGGGAAGGTAAACCCTGATTTCAAACCTCTGCTGCCTTGCGGCACACCCGGTCACGGGAAAGGCTTCGGGAGTCAACCCTGAGGAAAAATCCGGAGTCAGAGCCCCTAAGGCAGTTCTCTGTTGTGCTCAACATCGTTCTGGCAGCTCCTGCGACGGCGCTGGTGCCAAACTGTAGCAGCCCTGGTGTTCCTTTGGATTCATCGGTGACGTGGAGAGGGGGGACATGCTGCATGGGCAACATCTTGTCCTCCATATCTTCCTGCCCAGGCTTGAATCCTACCAACTCCCAACGCTGGAAGGTAGAACACCGGATCACTGGAGAGGACACTCCAGCTTCGCCTTTGGCGTAGACAAAACACGGGGAATGACAGTTACCGGTTATAAGCCGCCACTCAATTGGCGTAGAGCGCAGCGCCAGGGGTTGTTCCCGATGGTGGGAGGGATCATCGGATCTCACTGGACCACTACCGCCCACCTCAAGCTGGGCAGCCCCCAGCCAATAAGGTGTTGCCCACCACAGCTTGCTTTCCTCATTGGGTGCATGGGGATGAGGAGAAGTCCAAACAGCAGGCTGAGAACCTTCGCACCAGGCAAGACAAAAACCAAAAGAGACCAACTCTAAAACTGGGAACTTGGAACGTCCGCACTATGATGACAGGACTCGCTGCTAACCTCAAGGACATCAACGACACCAGGAAGACTGCCATCATCAATAATGAGCTGAAGAGACTGGGAGTGGATATCGCCATGCTCCAGGAAACACAGTTGGCTGACGCAGGCACACTGAGAGAGAAGGACTACACGTTCTACTGGCAGGGAAAGGGCAGTGACGAACACAGGGAACACAGAGTGGGCTTCGCAGTGAAGAACACCTTGCTGAAGATGGTGGAACCGGGCAGCAGTGGCTCTGCACGACTCCTCACCCTCTGCCTCAACACCATTCAAGGCCCAGTCACCCTCATCAGTGTGTATGCTCCAACACTGACAGCCACACCAGAGGCAAAAGACGAGTTCTACGAGAATCTCGCAACAACTGTCAGGATCATCCCCAACTCTGAACAACTCATTCTCCTTGGAGACTTCAATGCCAGAGTGGGTGCTGACCACGACTCCTGGCCCTCCTGTCTTGGACCATTTGGCGTGGGCAGAATGAACGACAACGGACAGCGGCTGCTCGAGTTCTGCACATATCACAATCTGTGCATCACAAACTCATTCTTCAAGACCAAGCCCCAACACAAGGTTTCCTGGCGACATCCACGCTCAAAGCACCGACACCAGCTGGACTTGATCCTGACCAGGCGCACCTCACTGAAGAACGTGCTAATCACCCGTTCGTTCCAGAGTGCAGATTGTGACACAGACCATTCATTGGTGTGTTGCAAGGTCAAGCTGCAGCTGAAGAAATTCCATCGTGCTAGACAGCCTGGAAAGGCACGGATTGACACCAGCAAGATGGCCCAACCAGAACTTGTTGAGCAGTTTGCCTCCACCTTTGAGAAGGAACTTGGTGTACCACAAGAAGGAGAATCTGCAAAGCAGAAGTGGGAAGAGCTGCGAAACACCATCCACCGCACAGCCTTGGCTACCTTTGGGAGGAAGACCTCGAAGTCACAGGACTGGTTTGATGCCAAGTTGACCGAGATGACCCCCGTCATTGAAGCCAAGTGCTCAGTACTTGCTGAGTACAAGAAGTACCCAAACGAGAAGAATCTCCAGATTCTCAGGGCTGCGAGAAGCAAAGTTCAGCAGACTGCTCCGCGCTGTGCCAACGAGTACTGGACTCAGCTCAGCCAAGACATTCAAACCGCTGCCATAACAGGGAACATCCGTGGTATGTACGATGGCATCAAGAAAGCACTTGGCCCGACTCAGAGCAAGACGGCCCCCCTCAAATCCTCCACTGGGGAGATGATCACAGAAAAGAACAAGCAGATGGAGAGCTGGGTGGAACACTACTCCGACCTCTACTCCAGACAGAACACCGTGACACCGTCAGCCCTTGATGCCATCGACTGCCTGCCATCCATGGACGAACTTGACGCCGAGCCAACCATCGACAAACTCAGCAAGGCCATTGATAGCTTGGCCGCTGGAAAGGCACCCGGCAACGACGGCATACCCCCCGACCTGATCAAGCACTGCAAGACCGCCCTACTGCTGCCATTGCATGACGTCCTCTGCCAGTGCTGGAAGGAAGGTGCCGTACCACAGGACATGAGGGACGCCAAGATCATCACCCTCTATAAAAACAAAGGGGAGAGAAGCGACTGCAACAACTACAGGGGCATCTCCCTCCTCAGCGTTGTTGGCAAAGTCTACGCACGAGTTGTTCTCGTTCGTCTACAGAAGCTTGCCGAACGTGTCTACCCCGAGTCTCAGTGTGGCTTCCGCGCTGAGCAATCAACGGTAGGCATGATATTCTCCATCCGCCAACTCCAGGAGAAATGCAGAGAACAGAACATGCCCCTGTACGTCGCCTTCATCGACCTCACCAAAGCGTTCGATCTGGTCAGCAGAGAGGGCCTTTTCAAGATCCTGCCAAAGATAGGATGCCCACCAAAGTTGCAAAGCCTCATCGAATCGTTTCACACCAACATGCAGGGGATAGTGCAGCACGACGGCAACGTCTCAGAGCCATTCAACATACGCAGCGGAGTGAAACAGGGCTGTGTACTTGTGCCAACCCTCTTTGGGATTTTCTTTGCTATGCTCCTGAGGCATGCCTTCAGCACAGCAACAGAGGGAATCTACCTGCACACAAGATCTGACGGCAGGCTTTTCAACCTCACCCGCCTGAAAGCCAGAACCAAAGTACGCGAGGCTCTAATCAGAGACATGCTGTTCGCAGACGATGCTGCAGTCGCAACCCACACACAGCAGGAGCTTCAGACCCTGATGGACCGCTTCTCCCAGGCATGCAAGGACTTCGGGCTTACCATCAGCCTGAAGAAGACTAACATCTTGGCGCAAGGCACAGAAGCACCACCAACCATCACCATCGACGACTACGAGCTGGAGGTCGTGAATCAGTTCACGTACCTGGGGTCCACGATCAGCAACAACCTCTCCCTTGATACAGAGATCGACAAGAGGATTGGAAAATCAACCTTCACACTCGCTCGCCTCACCACACGAGTGTGGGAGAATCCCAAACTCTCTGTCAAGATGAAGATGGCAGTATACAACACCTGCGTCATCAGCACACTGCTCTATGGGAGTGAGACGTGGACAACATACGCCCGGCAGGAAAAGAGACTGAACTCCTTCCACTTGCGCTGCATTCGCCATATCCTGGACATATCCTGGCAGGACAAAGTGCCCAACACAGAAGTTCTGTCCCGCGCCAGCCTTCCCTCCATGTTCACTCTACTCAGGTAGCGCAGGCTCCGCTGGCTAGGCCACATTCACCGTATGGAGGATGGCAGAATCCCCAAAGACGTCCTCTACGGAGAACTGGTGACTGGCAGGAGAGACGTTGGCCGCCCACAGCTGCGCTTTAGAGACGTCTGCAAGAGAGACGTGAAGGCCCTGGAGATCAACACAGAGCACTGGGAGGACCTTGCAACGGACCGCTCCAAATGGAGAGGCACCCTGACCAGACAGCTCAAGGCGGGTGAAGAGAGACTGACTGCTGCAGCAGATGGAAAAAGGACCCGCAGGAAGAACCGCCACAGACCCAGCAGCACAGAGACCACCCACAAGTGCGACCTGTGTGACAGGGACTGCCATTCGCGCATCGGCCTGTTCAGCCACAGGCGGTGCTGTTCCAGCAGAGTAGACGCTTAGGATTCTCTTCCATGGTCATCATAGACCGACGGAGGCCGACAAGGACGACATATATGTGAGATGATGTGTCGTTTGTATATTTTTGATGCTGGTGTGCATGTGAGTGAGAATAGATGAATAGATAGATAGATAGATAGATAGATGTACTTTATTGATCCCAAACTGGGAAATTACAGTGTAACAGCAGCATGACAGTTGACAGCCAAACAACAGAAACACACACGACAGACAAAGGGATTACCCATGGAAAGTAAAAAGAAACTAACACGACTATATATATATATATATATATATATATATATATATATATATACATATAGATGGCGGCAGCGCGCTCGGACGCAGCGGCCCCTCTTGGCATCAGTGAGTGTGAGAGTTTTGAGTGTTTTGATCTTCCCAGACGTACATTCTGTAAAATTTACAACCGTGAGACCTTATTAAACATCAAGGTACTGCACGCTGCAAGAATCGCGGCGATCGCTTGTGATTTGGACATTCTACGCCAGCATGGAATTCTGGCGGAGTCCCCGCTGGAAGCTACCCGAGAGAGGAGGAGGCATAAGCAGAGCAAACGCAAGCAAAAGTGCGGAAAAAGGGCCGGGATCCATGCTAGGCTAAAGGCTAACCCCTCCAGACCAGCAGTACCGTCGCTTCTTCTCTCTAACGTCCGCTCCCTCGAAAACAAGGTGGACGAGCTGCGTCTGCTGAGAGAAACCCGGAGAGAGTGGAGAGACTGCTGTGTGTTTGTTTTCACGGAGACATGGCTCCACGGCAACATTCCTGACGAGGCCATTCAACTGGAAGATATGGCGATGTTCCGTGCCGACAGGGAAACAGCGAGCTCCGGTAAGAGCCGGGGGGGTGGGCTATGCATCTATGTTAACAAGAACTGGTGCGTTAATGCCACGTTAGTGTCTAAACACTGCTCTCCGTTGGCGGAGTTCCTTATTGTAAATTGTCGGCCACATTATTTGCCGAGGGAATTCAGCAACGTGTATGTAGCTAGTGTTTACATAGCGCCGAGCCCTAATGCTAAAGCTAATGCTAAGAAGGCACTTGGGGTACTGCACAATGCTATTAGCGAAATCCAAACTTCACACCCGGAGAGTTTTGTGGTGGTTGCGGGGGATTTTAACCACACCAGCCTAAAGACTGTGCTCCCCAAGTTTAAACAATGTGTAGACTTTAAGACCAGAGGAGAGAATATGTTGGACTTAGTGTACACAAACACAGATGCATATAAGGCGATACCCCGCCCCCATCTCAGCCGTTCTGATCACATGTCCGTGATGCTGCTGCCTGCCTACAAACCTTTATTGAAGCGCAGCAGGCTAGCAGTGAAACAAATCAGGATTTGGCCAGAGAGTGCAACCTCTGCACTGAAAGACTGTTTTCTGCACACAGACTAGGAGGTCTTCAAAATAGCAGCCTCCCAGGAAGACAAGACAGATGTGGAGGAGTATGCTGATACAGTCACCAGCTACATCGCGAAGTGCACAGAGGATGTCACTACAGTGAAGACCATCACTATGCGGTGTAATCATAAGCCCTGGATGACTGCAAAGGTGCGCTCGCTGCTTACAGCCAGAGATGCAGCCTTCAGAGCGAAGGACAGGATCGCCCTCTGCTCAGCCAGGTCTGCGCTCTTAAAGGGAATTAAGGCGGCAAAGCGCGCCTATGCGGAGAAAATCCAGGGACACCTCTGTGACACTAGGAACACCAAGCAGATGTGGCAGGGAGTTCGGACACTGACGGGCTATAAGTCTAGGCAGGGGGTTGATGATGACGACGCTTCACTTCCAGACAGGCTTAACGACTTCTTTGCACGTTTTGAAGCATCAAACTCGACAATCAGGGGGAGGGCTGGCCCACCCCCACCATCGGTCGGACCAGCTTTTACCATCAACACAGCGGACACACGGAGGACCCTAACCAGAGTCAACCCACGCAAAGCTGCAGGTCTGGACAACATTCCGGGACGTGTGCTCCGAGACTGCGCGAGCGAGTTGGCGGATGTCCTGACTGACATTTATAACATCTCCCTGAGTTAGGCCATCGTTCCCAGATGCTTCAAGACCTCTATCATTGTACCGGTGGCAAAGAAACCAGTTGTGTCCTGTTTGAATGACAATCGTCCTGTTGCAGTGACACCAATTGTGATGAAGTGTTTTGAACGGCTTGTCAAACCACACATTACAGCCTGCCTCCCTGCATCACACGACCCGTTCCAGTTTGCATATCGTGCAAACCGCTCCACGGAGGATGCTATAGTCACCACCCTACACTCTGTCATCACCCACCTGGACCAGAAAGACACCTACGCCACACTCCTGTACATTGATTTCAGTTCAGCATTCAACACCATTATTCCCCAGAGACTGATGGAGAAATTACTCCTTCTCGGTCTGAACACCGCCACATGTCTCTGGATCCTGGATTTCCTGACTGAGAGACCTCAGTCTGTCCGGGTTGGAAACAACATCTGCAACTCTGTCACGCTGAGCACCGGATCCCCTCAAGGCTGTGTACTCAGTCCACTGTTGTTTACACTTCTAACACATGACTGTGTATCCAGACACGAGGGGAACCAGATTATTAAGTTTGCAGACGACACCACGGTGGTGGGACTTTTTCAGAGGGATGAGGAATCAATGTACAGGGAAGAAGTGAGAGACCTGGAGGGCTGGTGCAGGGAGAACAATCTGGTGCTCAACGTGGACAAAACGAAGGAGATGATTATCGACTTCCGGCGGTCACAGCCTGAGCACGTCCCCCTCAGCATCGGCCGCCGTTTAGTGGAGAGAGTAGAGAACATCAAGTTCCTCGGAGTGCAGATCTCGCAGGACCTGACCTGGAGCAAGAATTCCTTGGAGATCAGGAAGAGGGCTCAGCAGAGACTGCACTTCTTGAGGAAACTCAAACAGGCCTCTCTCCCCATCTGCATCCTCAGGACCTTCTACAGAGGTGTGGTGGAGAGTGTTCTGACGTATTGCATTGCTACATGGTACTCCAGCTGCAGTATGTCAGACGAAAAAGCCCTGCAGAGGATAGTCAAGGGGGCTGAGAGGGTAATTGGAGTCTCCCTCCCCTCTGTCCAAGAACTTTTTCAGAACCGTTGTAGGAGCAGGGCACTGAACATTGTCAAGGACCGTTCTCACCCTCTGCATAAACACTTTGAACTTCTTCCATCTGGTAAACGATTCCGGAGCATCAGAGGCAGAACCACCAGACTGATCAACAGCTTCCTTCTACAAGCTGTCAGGATGCTGAACAGTTGACCCGGAATCTCTCATACACACTACTGCACCTACGGACATTTTGTATATTATTTGTATATTATAGTTAGTTAGTGGTGTTTTGTTTCCCCCCCCCCAAATATGTCTCAGGGATGTGTGAATGGATGGGGTGGGGATGGGGGTGGGGGGTGGAGTTATGTGGGAGTGTGTTTTAAATCATGCTGCTTCTATTTATATGGATACCGAGAGAAACACAATTTCATCTTGCCTGCACTACAGTTGTATGTACAGCAATATGACAATAAAGTTTGATTTGATTTGATTTGATTTGATAATGTGTGTAATATGGGATTATTTTATGTATTCTAGAGACATGGTCCATTTTGATTATTTTGGTGTGAATGCGATAGATTGTTTTATTTCAGTATATTATTCTCCCTGTTCTTCAAAGTCAAAGTCAAATCAAAGTGCCTTTATTGTCATTCCATTGCTAATAAACAATGCAACGAAATAGAGATACTGCTCCCTAAAAACAAACTATCACACTCACAGTTCACTCATGCATTTAACATTCTTATAATTACAACAATAAATAATGCTTGAAACAATATTACCTAAAAGATGAACACAATATGTACATAGCAATAATGAAAACATACTGAGTGATAAATATATAAGACCAGCTTATACACACAGGGTTATTGCCACAAAATAACCTAAAATAACATAAAATAATATCAGCAGTCTGTACGTGTTACATAAATCCGTTCAAAATACGTACTGCTGCTGGGAAAAAACTAATGATTAAACCTGGTAGTCGGGGTTTTATGGGATCTGTACTTCTTTTCCCGAGGGGAGCAAGTGAAAGAAATCATGGCCTGGATGAGCACAGTCTTTAATGATGGCAGTAGCTCTGTTGAGGTACCGAGACCTGGAAATCTCTTCCAGAAAAGGGAGAGAACAGCCAGTGATTTTTTGCGCAGTCTTGATCACTTTCTGGAAGGCTTTGCGGTCTGCGGCTGAACAGCCCTCATACCAAACCGTGATGCCATATGACAAAATGCTCTCAATAGCAGAGCGATAAAATAAAACCAGCAACTGTACATTGTTGAGCCTTTTTTATCGTAGCTATGGTGTTAACTACCCAGGTAAGGTTGTGAGAAATATGAACACCCAGAAACTTAAAAGCCTCCACCCTCTCCACACACTCCTTGCCTATATATAGAGGAGGCGGCTCACTGCTATGCTTCCTAAAATCAATAATGAGTTCTTTTGTTTTTTTTGTATTCAGTAGCAGATTATTATCTGAGCATCATCTCATCAGTTTCTGGACCTCATCTCTGTATGCGGACTCATCTCCTCCTGATATGAGCCCCACTATTGTTGTGTCATCTGCAAACTTCACTATAATGAATAATATAGATAGATAGATTGATCTAACTATTCTTAGTGTGTGATTCGGGTTTCTAAATTTGGGCGGTTCAATTGTGTGTGTGGTTTCACATTTTCTAAAGGGGGGGAATGTTATGTATGAGAAAATGGGTGTCTGGGATGCCGTGTCTGCCCACAGGGTGACGTCAGGCGGGCACGGCCCACTCTGTATATAGTTGAGTGTTCGGCCTAATAAAGTTGAATTGTACGGTATGTTCCTCAAGAAGCTATCCGTGCTGTGTGACTTATAATATAACACCATTGTCATGCTTTACTAAATGGACCCAAAAGCAGTCATCCACACAAGACTGAACAAGTTTTATAGTTTTTTTTATTTATGCACAAGTAACTATTTATAAGCTGGTGACCTGGTGACCTGTGAAGAAAAGTGAGGTTGTCATGGATGGCCCTCACGAGCCATCATAAGATGCCACAAATCACCAGTGAGTTTGCACAGTTTATTAATGGAACAGAAAAGAACACAAAATAACAAGCCACAGGGGGCTAAAACACACTACACGGAAAACAGGTTCACAATAGAGTAAACTTACGAATGTGGAAGATGATTAGACAACGTCTGAGCCGAGGGATGCTCGATGCGTCAGATAATGGGGAATTTCTAACGAGACTGCCGCGTCTTTTTGCTCCCAGCTGCCCTCTTAAGTGGAGGTCCGCTGATGAGGCGAAATGCGGCTCAGCTGTCAAGTTTGACAGCCGGAAGCCCCTCCGAGCACCGTCACAATAAAGGCTCGGGGAGCCAAAAGGGGCACACAGCCGTCAAACAGCCAAAGATAGTGCATGGCTCGAGTGCGGACGGAATCGGCGCTCGAACCATGACAGTTACTCCCCCCCAAGGGCGAACTATGAGCGCCCCATGACACCCAAGCCCCCCCACCCCCCAGGGTGGGTGGACGGGGGGCAAGGCCCGGAGGGCGAGAATCAGCAGGAGAGAGAAAAAAAAATACAACGATGGCAGGACAAATGAGGTAATACAGAGTATGGTTAAAAGAAAAGCACAATACTCCATAGTGCACAAATGCTACTTAGAACAGGGCAGGAAAAAACAACCACGACGGAGTCAGGGAATAAATGAGGCAATTCCAGAGTAAGATCAAAAGAACAAATACTCCATAACGCACAATGATAATTAGAACAGGGCAGGGAAAAAAAACCACGGCAGAGACAGGGAATAAATGAGGCAATTTGCAGAGTAAGGTTTAAAGAAAAACACAATGCTCCATAACGCACAAATGATAATTAGACCAGGGCACAAATGAGGAAAATGCTGAGTATGGTTAACAGAAAATACAATACACAGCGCTACATATACAGATCAACCTAGAGGGCAAAACACACCCAAGTGACCTTAATATTAACTGAAAATAAGAGACACCCGAGGATGACGGCAGGCAGAGTCCAATAAAGTCGGGACTGTTCTAGTGGTCTCCCTCGTCCATTGTCCAGCTGGTGAACTGGGGGAAAAAAGGAAACGTTCGGGCGGCCTACCCCAGTCCCAGGCCCGGAAAGTCGGAACCTCCGGCAGCCGAACCAGGTCGCCCAGCTGAAAGCACCGTACGTCGGGTGGCCGGCCCAGGGCGCCGAACCAGCGAAAAAGTTCATCAGGCGGCCGACCCACATCCCTCAGCCACTAGAACCGTGGAGAAACAATTGGCGACGGTCTCCCTGGCGAACCAAAGACGTGGGAGAGCCGGGCTGAACGTAGGGAACCCCAACGGCCCCCAGTGGCGAAGCGCTGGGATGGTGACAACGATGAGGGGGATGAAGATGACGATGAGCCAGAACAATGTCAGGCGGCAGAGGATCCGCAGCTCCTTCACCGACCTTGAACCATACTGGTGCTGCACCCACGTCGGACCCCGATTGGGTCTTGGCTGCACCCGTGATGGACCCCGACTGGGTCACGGCTGCACCCGCGATGGACCCCGACTGGTTCAGCGCAGCACCAGTGACGACCTCCAACCCCAAATCCGGAACCTCCAGTACAGCGACCGGGATTGGCTCCGCACCGGTGACCCTGGGAGAAGGCTCAGGAGAAAGGAAAGAACCGGGATCAGAATCACCGGTAGTGACAGAGCCCAGCAAGACGAGCTCGGGTGCAGCGGACGGCTGCCCCTGGCTCATCTCCCCGAGAGACAGGCAAAAATGCTCCAAAATAGAAAGAAGAAAAACAAAGTAGAGCACTTGCCTGCACTCGGGTTCTGTCACAGTCCAGGACTTTGCTGATCCAGGCTTAGGACGAAGAAGGTCGTCGTCAGGGTCCCACTTGGCCACGGCTGGTTCCGCAGCCGGCATGATGGTTTCTGCAGTCTGAGGGCCCTCCGGCACTAACGTCCACGCCGGTGACCCGCATGGCGTGGTGGCAGGGGACCCTCGACCCGCTGGCTCGAACTGCTCATCTGTGGAGACCCGGGGACGCTTCCTCGTCAGCACAGGCTCCACACTGCAGTCCGCTCTCCTCCTCTGCCCATGATGTGGCTGCGGGGCTGGAACCAGGCTCTCCAGAACCGCAGGCCCCCTCCTCGTCCGGCGACGTAGGCCTGGCGTCGTGGACCACTCAGCGGAGGGAGACACAGAGGCAGCAGGTTTAGTGACAGAAGCTACAGCAGGTGGTGGGAGCTCGGGGGACTGCGAACCCCGAACTCCACCCCCAGGAGTCAGACAAGGCAAATCACAACTACGGGGAGAAAAATGAACTTGCACTTGCCTGTTTCCTGGAGGATAGATGGTGCCTGCTGTAGCGGACGTTGTTCCTCCCTTTCCCCGCTGGATGGTGACGGAGGGCCCCCTGGGAGGACGAGGAGGAGCCGCTTGCGATGGTCCACTAACGGGCTTCGCCGGGGCAGGACTCAAAGCTCTCTCAGCAGCCGAAGATGACGTCGAGGAGGAGGGGACAACAGCCGAGACGATCCGGGCACGATGAGCTGACGGGACAGTGGGAACAGGTGACCCGGGGGGAGAGGCTGCGAGAATTCCCTCCTGTCGTGACGCAGAAGGAGTGGCTGGCTGGGAGGCAGAGTTCCTCCGACGACCCGGAAACGGATCCAGACGGGATTCTTGCTGAGGTTTGCTTGGAGCGTGGCGCTGACGTTCACTGGCTGATGTCAAGGCGAAGGTGAGGTCCGGAAAACGCTACTCTTGTGCGGAAACGGAGGCAAGCAAGTCAGCGTATTCCAGATAGTCACTCAGCTTGGGATTCCTCTCAACCAGCCTGACAGCCACCGTCACGTGCTTCCTGATTTGTGTGGGGTGGCTGGCGGAGCGAGCTGCCGCCACTCGGTCCCAAATGGAGATTGCTGTCAGCTGCAGCCTCTCTGGGGGATTCTCGACTGACGTCATGCTCGTTTGGGGATGACCCCTGGATGGTGCGAACTCCTGGACCGGATCAGGGACAGGAACGGGATCCCGAAACGAGGAGCGAGGATGCCTCCTCTTCGGCTTCCTGCCAGAGTTTCCCTCCAGCCCACGGAGTATCTTGCGTTGTGAAGCGATGTCAGCCTTCCTCGCTGTGACTTCTGGGTGGTTGGAGTAGCGAGGAAGGCAATTAAGAATGTCCTCAGCGAGGTCCAGGAGCCGGCGTACATCGCTGGGAGCGTCATAGAGGGTAACGGTAACGAACGTTCCATCTACGTAGTCCAGGGCCTCCGCCAGCTCGTAGCCCAGGCTCCGAACGTGGGCCCTGAATGACGACACGACCTCCCAGCGTGCAGGTACCCAGACAGGAAAAGCAAACGTCCAATTTAGGCAAAACTCACCGGGACTGGCGTCTCAGTCTGGCGGCAGTCTACTGTCATGGATGGCCCTCATGAGCCATCATAAGATGCCACAAATCACCAGTGAGTTTGCACATTTTATTAATGGAACAGAAAAGAACACAAAATAACAAGCCACGGGGGGCTAAAACACACTACACGGAAAACAGGTTCACAATAGAGTAAACTTACGAATGTGGAAGATGAGTAGACAACGTCTGAGCCGGGGGATGCTCGATGCGTCAGACAATGGGGAGTTTCTGACGAGACTGCCACGTCTTTTCGCTCCCAGCTGCCCTCTTAAGTGGAGGGCCGCTGATGAGGCAAAATGCGGCTCAGCTGTCAAGTTTGACAGCCGGAAGCCCCTCCGAGCGCCGTCACAATAAAGGCTCGGGGAGCCAAAAGGGACACATAGCCGTCAAACAGCCAAAGATAGTGCATGGCTCGAGTGCGGACGGAATCGGCGCTCGAACCACGACAGAGGAGAGAGCTGGGAAAAAAGAAGTTATTTACAAGAGAGGAGTGGTTCACAGTCTTACTTTTCCTCAGTTTTATCACTGTTCAGTTTGTTCAAGTTCAGTTTAAAAGTAAGGATATGAGCATCGGGAGAGCATGCAAGTAAGAGTTCCTTCATCTCAAATGAATGTGGTTTCATGAAGCGTCTGTTTCAGGGGAAACAGGAGTCCAAACAGAGCAGCTGTTGGGGATATCTCAGGTGGTTCCATTCCTGGAGGAGGGAGAAGTTGAGGGTGAGTCACATAGTTGGGGGAAAAAATAACAAATTAACTAGAGGGCACTCAGAGAGCGCACACCTCTGCCAAGGCTCCATCCCTATCTTCCTTTGTCCTCCCCTCCATCCCTTTGTCTATCCATATCGCCATCCATCTGTACATTGCGAGATAGGGCCTTGGCAGAGGTATGCACTCACGGTTCACCTCCAACGTCTAATGAATTCATCTTTGGGCCAAGAGCCACCTCTGGTGTAAATTTCATCCAGCTCCACCTATGAGTTTTTGTGTGATCCTGCTAACAGACCGAGAAACAGCAGCACAACCAATATGACTATATGCAGGGCTTGACATTAACTTTTTTGCTCACCGGCCACTGTGGCTAGTGATTTTCCCAAGTCAATAGCCACTCAGCCTTTACACTAGCCACAATTTTGTGGTTGGAAAATTATGTTTAATATGAACAAATTTGACTATCGCATGCTATGTATATAAATTACCCTTATACGTACATACATAAAAATAGCAAGAGAAACACTGTTTAATTGTTGACAGGAGTAAATACTGTAAAGTAGTCAAGAAAGATATTTACAATATGAGTGTGAAGTACAGGTAGATTTGGGGTCCGTCCAAATTCTCATTTGGACTTTATTCAAGCGTAAGTTGAAATCTTTTCTCTTTGATAAGGCCTATAGTTAAAAATGTTGCCGCTGCCAGGCCTTCACTCGCATGTGCAGCCTAACCAGGCTTGATACTGGAATGTCTGGCCTTGAATATTGTATTTGTCATGTTTGTTTTGAATGTAGCTACTGCCAGGCCTCTTACTTTTTACCTCTTTTTTCAACCCAGCTGGTAGAGGCGGCTGGCCGTCCTCTATGAGTTATGGTTCCGCTTGAGGCTTCTGCCCGTTAAAGGGAAGTTTTTCCTCGCCTGTGTCGCTGCAGTGCTTGCTCTTAGGGGTCTCTGCTGGGTTCTATAAATTTGAGAGCTTGGCCTAAACCCAGTCTTTTCTGTAAAGTGCCTTGAGATAACCTGTGTTGTGATTTGGCGCTGTATAAATAAAATTGAATTGAATTTGTACCTCTTCCCCTTTGCCTGCCCCCACCCTTTGGTCCTTGAAATCAAAGGCCAAGGGGTAGGGGTTGAAAATGACCCCTATGAATTGGGACACCCCTTCAGGGCTGCACAACGTCATTAGTAATTGTTGATGGATTTAATCTAAATGGACACTACCGGTTTTCACTAGAAAAAAAAGAAGACAGAGAAAACTGATGAGAAAAAAAAGTCTCATCTTAAGGAGAAAAATGTCTCAAATTTACATGAACAATTCTAATCAGTAGAAAAAGTCAAAAATTACTAGAAAGGAAGCTGTAAATTCAGAGAAAACTTGGACCCCCTGGCAGGCCGCTTTCGGCCCGCGGGCCATATGTTTGACTCCCCTGGACCAGCACATACAAAAATACATAATTAGAGGTTTTGCTTCCATGAAATAGCTGCAAATCACACATATCAGAGATAATCACAGATAAACAAAAGTTCACCTCAGAAGAAGCTTCAGTTGCTCTTTGCAGCAACATAAAGTTTAATCACTTTTTCTATCTCTGTCATATGAAAACTTAAATTTGCACAACTGTGGACAGTAAACAGGAACTTCTTGCTCTAAAAATAATCATATTTAACCACAGAGGTAGGAGCTGATGTGGGAGGAGAGCAGAAGTTATTCTCACTGCTGGGACAACAGGAGATCAGGGGCAGTTGTCCCCACGATCTGATCACTGAGAGCGACTGCTGTCTGTTCATCGCAGTTTTTCTCCAGACTGGAAAGAAAATGAGCTGACCTGCTGAGCCAGAATCCTGGGCTACAGCTGGCTGACGGTAGACCAATGAGAATACACTGTGTGTGTGCAGATAGTGCTTATGGGAGTTGTAGTTTTGTAGTCTCACTTTGTGATAGGTTTATTATTTAGATGTTGTTTAAGAAAACTACAACCTGCCAAACTGGTTAGTGGGAGTTGCTGTGTTACCCGCCACAGTTGAAATAAACCAGCCAGAGCAGGTGGGCAGGTGTTAATGTCAAGGCCTGATTATATGACTGCATTATAATAGTAATAACAAGACTGTCACAATTGTATTGACCATACATTGGGGCTGGACAATTCGACCTTAAATCAGCATCATGGTTTATTGAATCTTTCAGGTTGTATTTTCCCCTCCCCTCTTCTCCCTTACACTTAACTGACGAGGTTCATAAGTGTTTAGCAGTATTACACAACAGTGCGGTATCATATCACTGCAGTGCATAGTAAACAAGCATAATAGAAGAGGCCTGTTGTGATTTCACAAACAAAAAAATTAAATATTGTCCAGTGCTGAAGTTTACTGTATTTACATACCATGTGGGTCATGTGACTGCAACGACATTCTTGTCTGCTGGCCCGAGTTATGGCCGCATGCTCTCCAAACCCCATCTTTGCTTGCTTTTTCTTGGCGTCTTCAGATGAAATAATGTCAATCATCACATTCTATGTGGATGAAGACCACATTTGTTTTCGTTCCAAGCCATTTTATACTTTTTCTGCAGTGTTTGTCTTCTGGGTTACAGAGGTGCCTGGCCCTATGGCGTGGCCACGTACATAACTCCGCATGACTCTGTGGAAACATCTTAAAGGGGCAGTACACGAAAAGCGCAATATAAATATATAAAATAATTTTCAAAAAATTTCTGGATCTAGATCATGATCTGGATCATTGCCAAAATCTAATCATATGTTCTCCATACCATTACACACCTTTCCTGAAAATTTCATCAAAATCTATTCAGTATGTTTTGAGTAATGTTGCTGCACGGTGGCGCAGTGGTTAGCACTGCGGCAGCACAGTTTACCCTTGGCCGGGGGATTGTGGGGATCGTGGGATCGTGGGTTCGATCCCAGCCCCCGACCAACAGTGATCTGTGTGGAGTTTGCATGTTCTCCCCGTGTTGCGTGGGTTTACTCCGGGATTTCTCCGGTTTCCTCCCACATGCCAAAAACATGCATGTTAGGTTAATTGGCTGTTCTAAATTGTCCCTAGATATCTGTTTCGTATAGGCCCTTAGAATAGAGGGTTAGTATTAATGAAAGCGCTTTGAGTGGTCTTTGTGACTAGAAAAGCGCTATATAAGTGCAGGTTAG
Organism: Pholidichthys leucotaenia; assembly: GCA_020510985.1. Lineage (NCBI taxonomy): Eukaryota > Metazoa > Chordata > Actinopteri > Cichliformes > Pholidichthyidae > Pholidichthys > Pholidichthys leucotaenia. The sequence goes on along the minus strand of CM035837.1, from coordinate 324,378,935 downwards.
TTAGTTAGTAGTAGTAATAGTCAAAAAAACAAGCCAACAAACAAACCAATGCCAGCAAAAACATTACCTCTTCCCTTGGCAGAGATGATAATAAAATGGAAATCCACTTGAAACAACTGTTTCAGAAGGAATTTTAAAAATAACTGTTTTGATGAGCTGTAAAACAACATATAGACATTTCTGGTCTTTAAAACTACATATACATATATGTCATTGAGGATGAAATAAAACAAAATGAATCCCTAGAAAATGCACAGTATTGGACCTTCATCCATCCATCTTCTTCCGCTTATTGCTTTTCGGGTCGCGGGGGGCTGGAGCCTATCCCAGCATCTTTGGGCAAGAGGCAGGGTACACCCTGGACAGATCACCAGTCCATTGCAGGGCCAACACAGAGAGACACACAACCATTCACTCTCACAGTCATACCTAAGGACAATTTAGAATCCCCAGTTTGATGCCAATTAACCTAACTTGCATGTTTTTTGGCATGTGTGAGGAAACCGGAGAAATCCCGGAGTAAACCCACACAGACACGGGAAGAACATGCAAACTCCACACAGATCACTGTTGGCTGGGGGCTGGGATCGAACCCAGGATCCCCCGGCCAAGGGTGAGTTGTTGTGCTGCCACAGTACTAACCACTCCACCACCGCGCTGCCCAGTATTGGACCTTTATATTGCTATGTTTATACAGTACTTTGGTTACTCTGTGCATAAATTGTATAAGTTTATGCTCTTAAATGAAATCCTGTGGTCTGTAACAGGCTGGACACTGGCACCAGCCCCACCAGGAAAATTCTGGTGGAGCTGGTGATGGCCTGTAGTTCAGTCACTTATTCTGTTGCAGTCTCTGCAAAAAGATAACTGAAGTAATAAATCCAAGAAAGAAAAAAAAAAACTAATGAAAGAGTCACAGAGGTTTTGTGGAAAAGAAATCACAAAATTACTGTAAGCAAGGTGTGGAAATAAGAGAGAAAAAAATGCAAAAAGTCATCTTTATGATGAAAGAGTCAGATTTTGAATTTAAAAAGACAGAATTACCATAAGATAGTCAAAAATTTATGAGCAAAAAGTAGAAGAAAGAAAAAGACACTATTTTCCCTGGAGATTTACCAAATTGTTTGGATTGATATGCATTTTTCCCTCGTAAATTTAATTTTTTTTTAATCTAAATCAGCAGCTTTCCTCATACATTTAGCATTTTTCAATATTTTTCTGATAATTTTGCACTTATTTGATGTAAATTTTAAACCAGTGAGATTTTCTTTTTTCACATTTTTTAGTCAGAACTTTGTAACTTGCCGATGTTATTTTTAAAACTGTAAATTTCCATTTATTTATTTATTTTTTTGTCATTGCAACTTTATTCCTGCAAATGTGTGGTTTTATCTCATGCATTGCTGCCCTTATCATGAATGAGAATGACGGACCTTCAGGTGCTAGAAGGCGCTAGTGTAAAGCCCTGATGTCATCATTTATCTGCTTTGGAAAGACAGCAGTGCTTTTATATATGCACACTGTGGATTGCATTTTTCTGAACTTCCCTTTCCATGTGTTTTACTGATCCCCACTGGCCTTCGGTCCATTTTCAGGTCGGTGTTTCAGATAATAAAGCAGAGATAAAGCTGCTGTGACCCAGGACAGCATCTCCTCCTGTGTGGGACCATCATGTCACTAAGCTCGGCGGAGGGATACAGTACCCAGTGTCATCGTGGTGCTGAGGCTTTAGCAAAGCAAAAATGTCTGCCTAAGGGAAACTCGCAACTGATATACATAGAGGATATTTCCCACATATTACTATTTAAATCGACATTTTGCTTTTCCGAGGCGTGCTGCCAGGAAAACGGCTCTACACCAGATCACCCTAGTTGGGATTTTTTAATCGGAAAAACAGGTAAAATATCAGCGGGAGTTTGCCAGGAGCTTTCGGACCCGTGAAAAAGAAGTTAGGAGTTGAGAAAAGACCATCATTGCGTTTTATGTTCTGGAGCTGGGGATCAAGATTGTCATCCGCAGTGTGTGTTTGCTTGTGTTACCTTAACTATTGCAAATTGTTGTACATGTTTTGGTGTTCGGGGCGGCATTGTCTCCCCTGTGGAGGAAAAAGGCTGCGGTTGCTCGCTATTTTCAACCCAAATGAACCAGTAACTGCAGCTAGCGTTAGCCGGCTAGCTGAGGGACGTTATGTGCCTCGGCAAACGTTAACCATCGGTGTGTTTATCACGTATTCCGCCCTTATATCTGTTATTGGGGATGATTAACCGGATCTCCTAAATGTCAGTGTGTTTTTTTTTAATTCAGCAAACATTGTTGGTGGACTGAGGCGATGCTGTGGGTCCTGGCTCCATCCAGAGCGCTCCCACCAACGATCGAATCCCTCTCGACCGTCTCACTGAGCGCAAATAAAACCTAAACAGTTGTTCTGCCCCATTTAATCTATTTAGTATGCCCTAAACTAACTGTACCTTTTTAATAACGATGCCACGCCGCGGAGCCAACTTCTTCTTCTTTTAGATTACTTGACACAGCGGTCTTTATTCTGCATCCATAACAAACGCCTCCCGTGGCACTAGTCCCCGCTGTTAGATAAACCTGCAAAGATGCGACCTGATGGACTGTGTTTTTCTTCAGGTTTAACGATCGCCACCATGAATCCTCAGCAGCGGATTGCCGCTCTCGGAACAGATAAGGAATTAAGTGACCTGCTGGATTTTAGTGCGGTAGGATGGCTTTTTTTTTTTTTTTTTTTTTAAATAAACCCTTATAATACTGTCTGTCCCTCCTGTTAGAAACCCCAGAGGTGTGAAGCTAAACAGTGTAATAACGATTACATGATCAGTCGTTAATAGTGTTAACTGATGTGATTTCACAGTTTATTTCTCTGTCTAAACACTGTTAGAAGATCAGCTGTTATTTTAAACTATTTGTAAATTCAGAAACGCTCTTGATTAGCTATTTTTTTTTTTCAGATGTTCTCTCCACCTGTAAGTGGAGGAAAGAACAGGCCTACCACACTTGGAAGCAGCCAGTTTAGTGCATCAGGTAGGAACTGAGCCCTCAATCGTATCTCTATAAGCCCCTGTCTGTGTAGTCTTTATTCCCGCCTGCATGACTCATAAGTCTGCACACAAACACTGGTTGTTTACTGACTTCTAATTTGTTTAAATTGTGTTCTGACTTATTTATAAATGGAAGCTGGTGGAAAAAGGGGGTCTTAGTTTTCAGTCTTGCATGTGATTCTTCTCTCTCCTCTGTGTGATGCCTGTGTGTGCTTTTCACATCTGGCGCTTGAAACATGAGCTCTCCACCTGGAATTGCAGTGCAGAGCTGTAGTAAAGATGTAGAACAAAGCCCACTTCAGACCACAGACATGTGTAAATGTTTTATTGATTAAAGTAGCATTGGTGCTATATTGTGCATGTTGTATTTTTACTTTTAAGTGCATAAATAAGGCATGCTTTGACAAGTGAAGGTGTCAATTTTTGCACATGTTCACCAAAAACGATAATGAGGATTCCCTGTGAAAACTGTTTTTCAGTATGGACAGTGTAAGTTTGAGAGCTGAGCTTGTGTTGAATTGGGACTGGGAGAAGCCGTTTGGTAATTGCTCTGTTTCTCAAATACATGCATAAGTTTTACCCTCTTCCTTTTATGTGAGCATCTTCATTTTGTAAATAAGTTGATGGTTTGGTTGCGATAGCAAGAGTTCAGGTTCTCTGCTTCTGGATTGCTTCCTGTTGCTATAAATTAAACCGAAGCACATCTATTGTCTGATGTGCCACTAGAGAAAGTCAACAATCAAGCATTATGTGTTCTGAAAGCATGTCTTGTGTGCATCCACAAAGCCTCGTTGTCATCATTTATCTGTGAGTCGAAAGACACACACTGAGTAGAAATGACAGAGACGCAAGAACAGAGCTGTCACATGTGAACTGCGGAGCTGACTTTTATAATACCTAATCATTCAAGTGAGAAGGAGCCGTGCATGTAAATGTGTGCTCCCGAGTCCCTTCAGTAAAACAACTGACAAAGAAACTCTTGTGATATTGCTGCATCTTTTCAGATGAATCCCCACACCAATGAGGTGTCATCATTTTGTATATCAGGAACACAGAGGTTTCACAGTGTCACATTTCTGTCTGTCAGATTTAAAAAAAAAAATCAAAACAAAGGAATTAGAGGTGTGTTACTGACCTGAGGAGAAAACATGTAAATTTTAACAAAGCCTCCCCTGTGTCCCTAAGATGTTACTATTAGGTTTAAATTAAAGATGTCAGAAGTGGAATTGATTGATTGTTAAACTGTAGCCTTTTTGGATGTTTATGCATATATTGTCTGGGCTGATTTTTGTATAAAACATACTAAATAATACTTGATAAATGACTTGAAGGACAATTTAATTGGACCGCAAAACTAAAAGCTGGATTTTTCATGTCACAGATTTGGCATCTTTATTTTGATAGCACAAGAATTACCTAAATAATTTGGCTTTATAAAGTGGTGTGTACGCATGCACCCTTAGGGTGGGCACCATACTCTCTGACTTTTTAATGTCAGCATGGACCTTTTTCTGTGGGACAGAAAAGATTTGGAGTCAGTCTAGAGAATTGTGTTTTCTTTGCAAAGCTCATTGACTCTGTTTTTAAAATGTAAAACTCTTATTTTTTTTTTTAAAGTATCCTGTTAACTTATAAACCGATCCTATTTTCTTAAGTTTCTCCCTCTGTTGAACGTTAAGACAAGTGTCTTTTTTTACATTTGGCAATTGTTTTAATAACCACATTTTCTTAAAAATAGTGTAAGTCATGTTTAATATTGTTTTTAGATATTAAATATCACACACACACACCTGCCAGTTTGAGGTTTCTATATATTTCTGTATTTTTGATCAAGATTTTGCATAACTGTGACATATTGTTGCAAAACTTTTTAGAATAAAATGTTTAGCACAAATCTGTGGTAATCTGGCTATCACATGATACATTATACTCCTAAGTAATAAAGACTGTGGCATAAAAATATCAGTAAAATAATACATATAACCTAATTTAAAGGTTATACTGAAATTCTAACTCCACATAAAAAATGAAAAAATGTCTTTCTATTTTAAACAAAAAAGCACCTCAACTTTGACTCTGAGGTGGATTCTCATTTCAGGAGGATAAATTTAGTTTACATCTGCATGCATACATACATTTTAATTTAAATATTCTACCACTGAAGGGCTGTAGCGGGTAAATCCCTCCCCCCTTCTCCACCCTACAGTCAGAGCTCATGTCTTTCAGATCCTCAAGGTAGGGGAAGAAGCACCTACATAAGTGATTGTGAACTTAAGGCAAGTGAGTGTGCAGTCACAAGTGTGGAAATTGCAGGGAATGAGGGTTTGGATTATTGCATCTCAGCTGGGCATAGCAAGATAATTGAAGCAGAGTGGGAAAGGCAGGACCCTTCAAAAGTGTGCCAGAAAAAGATGGATTGGAAAAAATAGCCAAAGTGGCTCTAACGGAGATTCATCACTTCTCCCCTCCAGCTGTGTTGATGATGCAAATCTGATGAGGCCATTGACTCTTTAGTGTAGTGGGGCAATGGATGGTGGCTGTGAAATGGGTAATTTTCATTCAGTGGAATGCAGTAGTACAATTGTTGGCTGTGACCAGCAGCTGCTGAAGGTTGGTTTCAGTCAGTCAGTTGTATTACAGAATTAAATGTTTCATTGTTGGATACTACTACAGAATTATTTTTACTGTTGCATCATCTTGAGTTCAATTTTGTGCTTAAAAATGATCAAATTATTTGCTGACTGATTATCTCTGGACATACAATATATGAAAATATAATATCAAAACTGTCCTAATGGCAATCTTCTTTGACAATTTTTAACAGTTTTTGAATTTTTTTCATGATAGATACACTAACATTGATGAATTGAATATGTTAAAAGATAGAGACAAAACTCAGCTTTCATTGTTTTCCTGGATGTTAAAGCAACAGTAACAATGTTTTTTGTCAAATAAGAAAAACAATGCAACAGTTATGCAATATTTGCGATTCAGTTTACTGACTATACCAAAAAGCAAGCACATACATTGTAGATGAATCTTTTCAGTGCATGTTGATTTGTCTGACCATGAAGAATGACTCTGTGTGATTTGACTGAACTGTGTAACTAGCTACTGATAAAACTCATTCATTGGACATCTCTACATTTGCATAAGAACAGTGTCTAACTGTGGATTGTATTGACTGTGGACTAGAACAGGGGTGTCAAACTCATTCCATGGAGGGCCAAGACCCTGCATGTTTTGCTTCTACCCAGTGTCATCAGCAGGTGTTTTCACTGATCAGCAATCAGTGGGAAGAAATTCAGTGAAAGCACTTGTTGAAGACACTGGGTGGAGGTAAAACCTGCAGGGTCTTGGCCCTCCATGGAATGAGTTTGACACCTGTGGACTAGAAGGATAACTTGTGTCACCTTGGCTGCCTCATCCATCCAGGTTGATGCCCTGTAATTTCCCTCTGGAATTAATAAAGTATACCAAATATGGATGGATATGCTTCTGTAGTAGCAAAAAGTTTTGGGTGTTTGTCTCATATTTAGCATCTGTTTCACGTTATTTTTTTATTTGTGTTTGTTTTAATTTACATATACTGCATCACCATAACCATGAGTCCAGATATGTTTGCAATCCTATTCTAAGTAACACATGTATAAATTTTTTTACATGGGTTGTTTACAAGAATCAAAGGTTATTGATGGTTAAAACTTATTCAAATTAATGTCCAGTGAAAGGAGAAGTACATTGCCTTTATGATACGAAATGTTAAATGATTTAACATTTTATAGCACTGAGCGTGTTATCTAAGTTGAACAGTGCAGTGTTTGGTTTCATAAACAACAGTCTAGATTAGGGGTCCTTCACGATAATACCGGTATAAATTTTGATACCAGTGTAAAAATGGATATTGCGATATTTGGGGTCTGCTGCGTGATGATGTCACATGTTACGTTGCCGACTAAAGTTACGCATTAGTATAGAAACTGCAAAACAAACATGGCGCGGGAAGCTGCAGCTCTGAAGTCAGACCATCTACATCCAGTTGAGTGGAAATATTTAAGTTTCATTTTCTGTTTCAGACTGGTGTCATGTTAAAAAGAACGGTGCAGCAGTGTGAATAATCTGCCAGCATTTTTTCCGCATGTCAACAGCACCGCTAGAGTGGTATTAACATCGGACAATGTGGCACTTGAAGTGGCTGTAGCTGTATTTTACTTCCGTTTTGGCTGCTTCATCTTGATTATATTCAACCACCCGAAGAGAGAAAAAAAACATCCATTCAGTGCAACGAAAGCCAAAAAGCCCCAGGACAGGTCCTTGCAGCTAGAGTAATGCAGGTAAAGTGATTCAGCATAAAACCAGACATCTGTGTGCAGTTAAGATGTAACGGTTTATATTATTTTCTTGTAATATTTGATACAGAATTAAAAATATTTTAAACTAAATCTGAGCTGGTGTTTATGAACTGGAGAAATAAGAATTTTTGTTTTGTTTTTTTCTCAAGATGTTGATAGTAAATAATACTGGCCTATGAAACTGTCCTTTTAGCATAAATTTAAAAGAAATAAAACAATCCTGTATTCTGTAATATTGTCAAAATATCATTATCGTGAAAATTCACAGAAATATCGTGATATCATTTTTAGGTCATGTTACCCACCCCTAGTCTAGGTCAGTGTTTTTCAATCAGGGAGCCCTCGTACTTTCAGGTTTCTTGAAGAAATTATCTAATTTCACTTCTTAACTGGTCCAAAAAATGCTAATAATTTGCCATTGTGGTGCATGGGTGCCTACAGAACCCATGCACACCAACGGCAAATTATTTGCAATTTATTGGACCCTGCCTCTCGCCCAAAGATGCTGGGATAGGCTTCAGCCCCCCCCACACGCGCGACCCGAAAAGGATTAAGCGGAAGAAGATGGATGGACGGATGGACCAGTTAACAACTGAAATGCGATAATTTCCCATAGAAGCCTGAAGGTACCAGGGCACCCTTGTTGAAAAACACCTGTCTAGATTTACTATAATAAATGACAAGTTTCCAGGGTTTTAACTAAATACATCTAATGTTAGTAATCCCTTTTAACTGTAATTTAAATTTTAGAATTTTGAATACTTTTTATGTACACCTGTATTTTTGATAACAAAATTAAACAGGGCAGCACGGTGGCAGACTGGTTAGCACTGCAGCAGCACAGCAACTCACCCTTGGCTGGGGGATCCTGGGTTCGATCCCAGCCCCCGACCAACAGTGATCTGTGTGGAGTTTGCATGTTCTCCCCGTGTCTGCATGGGTTTACTCTGGGATTTCTCCGGTTTCCTCCCACATGCCAAAAACATGCAAATTAGGTTAATTGGCATCAAACTGGGGATTCTAAATTGTCCTTAGGTATGACTGTGAGAGTGAATGGTTGTCTGTCTCTCTGTGTTGGCCCTGCGATGGACTGGCGATCTGTCCAGGGTGTACCCTGCCTCTTGCCCAAAGATGCTGGGATAGGCTCCAGCCCCCCTGCGACCCAAAAAGGATTAAGCGGAAGAAGATGGATGGATGGATGGATGGATGGAAAATTAAACAATTTTTGAAAATTCTTCTGTCAGGCCTTTTTTCAGATTGTTTTTCTAAATTGCACTTCTCATTAAAATACCCCAAAGGTTTTCTAGTCAAATTGAGTAAACCACAGATAAGGCTAGGCCCCATTTTCTTTTTTATGAATCTCTTTCTAGATTTTTTTAGGCCTAGTAGCAAGAGTGGCTAAAGACTATGCCCCTGTACCACATTTTTTTGTTTGTTTTTTCCATATGAATTAAGATATTTGGTTGGCCATTTCATGTAAAAGAATGTTACCACAAGGTGAGAGTGACTCAATAAAGTCCATTTGTTATGAACAAAGTGTGCATGATCGTCTTGGTCTTGAACATTTTTGGACTGTTGTTGGCTTGGTGGCCCAGTGGGCATGTACCATGGGACTGCATTTAAAAATGCCTTCCTCTCAACATCTTTTACGTTTATGGAGCCTCATATCATATCATCTCACTCCCACTTTCGTGTTTCACTGTCAGGACTAAACACTCACTGTGGTTTCACACAAAATATTCTGGACCCAGGATGAGCATTGCTTATTCATCTTAATCTCCTTTTATTAAAAACTCAGTCAGTGCTGAGTGATATGGCCTTAAATCGGTATCATGATTCATTGAATATTTTACCTCACTTATGATTATTGAGCCAATATTTATTTACTGTATGTGCCCTTATAGTTAACTGAAGTGGTTTGTAATTTAATGTGGTTAACTAATAAAGCAGATTTTTTTGTCTTTTGTCACTGAAACAGTGTTTAGATTTAAATCCTTTGTGCCAGTATGTGTCAGTAAAATCTTCACTAAAGCCAGACTTTTTCCATATGACAAACATGGCGGTTTTTCTTTGGTAAAAATAACACAGTTGGCTCAGTGTTTGAGGTCTCTCCCATGTTACTTTCAAGTCACAGATAGGACATTTGACAACACACATGAAAGTATGTTTTAAGGGGATATGAGCTTGAAGTCAAATAAATGAACACACTGTGGGAAAAGTATTAATGGAATAAAAATTGGCAGTGGGATTAAAACAGACCGAAACAAAATAAGCTATCTGGCATAGGCAAGACTACGTTGGATGTTCTGATTGTCAGCTTCAATGAAGGTTGATGTTAGTCTGAGCTGTTACAGAAACTGTAACTGAAATTGATAATTGCTGTGTGTGTGTGTGGTTTTTTTAAAGGCTGCATTGTTTAACTGGGCAGTTTTTTGTTGTTGCGTTTTGCTAAGAATATGCACACCTCTGTTTGATTTAGGCTTGATAATAACTTGTAAAACACCGTTAACAAATATAGTGCCGGAATGTGTTGGCTCCTTGTTTGTGATTGTGTTGTTGACTGGTGGATGGTGCATCACAAGGAGTGGGAATTGAAAACTGGTTACTGCTGGGAACTGGTTCAAAATTTTTTGATTCTCAAGAATCGTATGCTTCTGATGTTATCCATTCCTCTTATCAATGCTGTGGGTTTAAACACTTCTATTTTTTTTTTTTTAATTGGCATGTTTATGTAGGGTTGCAGCTAACGACTATTTTTAAGCAACTAATGTAATGATTATTTTTTTGATTAGTCTAATGACTAATTTCGTCTTTAGTTGATTAATTCTTTGGTCAAGGTCAAGGATTTCTCTTACAAGAAATAGACACTTCAAAGCCAAACATAAAAAATAAACTCCCAAGAATGCAGAAAGGGATTTATGGCATCAGTACATTTATTCCACATTGCTGCTTGTGTCTATTTACTTTAAGGTCTAAGTAAAACATAAATCAGTCCATATCAATCAGGAAAGTGAAAGAATGGGATTTTAGGAATATTTAATACAATTCCTAACTTTCAAAATTCCCAAATAAATAAACATGAACTGTTCAGTTCACTATTCACTATTCAATATCATATTTTTCAAAATTAAATTGTTTAAAAAAACTTGAAAATTACCTGTGTGTGGGGGGTGGGTGGGAGAGAGAGACCATAAAATAAATTTCACTGGTCGCCATCTCTACTGGGGGAAATTTGCAGCAGCAGATGTGAAAAGAAGCAAATAATGAAATAAATGCACTTATATATAAACTTTATGGAAAGCAGTTGTTGGTGTTGGCAATTAGCATATGAATGGATACAAGGGAGTCTTGGGTTAATGTTAAGCTATGTAGGTTTAAATACACCTAATAAAGAAACTAGAAAAGCACTCGGAGAGCGCAGACCTCCGCCAAGCGGCACAATTCCCCCCATACAGTGTTTGTGTGTACGTTTTCAGATTCCTTGAGCATGTAAACATATGACTAGCAATTGGATTCACAATGATTATTTTTTGTTTATTTGACAGGGACAGTGCAATAAACACAGAATTAATCAATGACAATCAATCTGATAGTGATAGGATTAGTGGTTCAGTAGTAAAAGCATTGCCTCCTTGGCGGAGGTAATAAACTGAAGTGTTGCTGTTGTGTCCATCTCCTCCACTGACGGATGCAAATTGGGTAGACAGGTTGCCGTGGGTTTTATATTATTTTGAGGTTGCGCTCCGCGGCAAACGAGAATTTAGAAGCTTCGCCGGCAGAGAGCTCGTTTTTGCGCAGCGCCTATGGCTGGCCGGTGAATTTCTGCCAAATGCGCAGCTCCTATGGCTGGCCGGGGAATTTCTGCCAAAGAATCCGTCGGCGGACAGCTGCCCGTGTGAGGTTTTGCAGTTGCGCGCAAACACAGGCACGCTGGCGGGCCCAGGCCAGCAGTGTTTTCCGCGTGCTTTTGTGCCTAAAACATTGAAGAACGCGGAGTTTGTGTTGCAGACACGACGACCAGCAGCCTCCATTGCACCTGCGCACATGTTGAAAATGGCTGTATGTCACAGTGTTGAAAAATGCTTTAAAAAATTCCTGTATCCAGACGGTGAACCGGATCACCCCCAAAATTTAATCAGTTCTTCCTTGTATCATTTCCAACAACGCCTGAAAGTTTCATGGAAATCCGTCCAAGACTTTTTGAGTTATCTTGCTAACCAACAGACAAACAGACAGACAGACAGACAGACAGACAAACAAACACACAGACAAACCCCGGCAAAAACATAACCTCCTCCTGGCCTTTTCGGCCTGGCGGAGGTAATAAAGGGACTTATGTTTGGTAGAGTTAGCAAGTATTATACAACATTTAGTTCCGACCGAGCAATTTGATTCGACAATAGGGATTCCAGGAGTTATTATAATCCCCCATAATTGCACTCCAGTTTCACCGGATATGTGTCACTCCACTTTAAAGGTGTTCTAGTAACTGTTAATTAGTAACTGTTATTTACCGTCGACTCCTGGTCAGCACTTAAAGGCAACATTAATGGAATACAGCGGAACGATCGACATTTTTATGAATATATATGGTCATCAGAAGAGGAGGAGGAGAAAGGAAGAAGCTAGGCTGTTTCCATGGAAACCTCCCGGTGTGCAAGAATTTCATCAGCTGACCTGGATAATCTGGAGGAAAGTAAAAGTGAGAATAACACGGTAAAACAATATTTTGGTGGTGATGGACTCTTTGTTTCATCTGAAAATGCCAAGAAAAGCGAGTGAAGTGTGCCAAAGAAATCGCTAGCATGCTAACTATTAGCCATCGGTTTGATCTCCGGTGTTTCACATTGCCCACTCAACAGCTTTATTTTATAAACACTTATTACTTTTGCACTTGACAATATTTAATTTGCTTACACGTGTGTGAAATGATAATAGATGTCTTCATGCTGATTGAGATGTTTAGCAACAGTTACTGGCTACATGTAGAAGGGACTATTTTTTTTCTCTGTGCAAAATAACTGGTTAATCAAACAAATCATAATATTTTGTCCAGTACTGCTGCCATTTAATAAATTGTGCTTGCGGAACTGTTGTATAAAAACAATATTACACGTGAGTTTGTTATGGTGTCATGCGGTATCATCAGCATTAATCCAAGACTCCATTGTATCCATCTACGCGGAGGGCATTAGAGTATCACTGCCATAGTTAGTATAATCACGATACCAAACTCACTTTTGTGTAATATTGCTTAATTATACAACAGTTAGTTCCAACCAAGCAATTTGATTGGACAGTAGGGATTCCAGGAGTTACTATTTTTTTTTTTTTTTTTTTTTTAATTCCCATGCCAGTGATGTTTGGCATAGGGTGGCGCCTGTCTCCGTTTCGGGACCCTAGGCCACACAGCTACTGTAGGTAGTGAATGTTACAGTGGGGGGTCAGTCCTCTGGTAGCTCTGTGTGTTAACTTTCCTTTCCTATAATCTGCGTTAATTGCACTCCAATTTCACTGGATATGTATCACTCCTCTTCAAAGGTGTTCTAGGGACGTTAATTACGAACAGTATTTTTCTGTCAACTCTGACAATTGCAGTACTGTTTTGGGTACTTTAATTTCCACAGTGAAGCGCTGTTTGACAAGAATTGTACATCCGTGACCCGCAAGTCCCACCCTTTTGCAAAGGTCCACTTCCATCCTGGTCATTTTAAGATCATTAAATGATTTCACATCTGTTTAAAAAATAGGCAGTGCTAGAGTTTGTTTATTGTCTTGATTAACAAACCACAATACCTTTGTGGTGATGGACTGTTTGTTTCATTTGAAAATGCGAAGAAAAACGAGCAAAATGTGCTAAATGGCTAGCATGTGCTAAATCACTAGCATGCTAACTACTAGCTTCTGGCGATTGGTATTATGTTTTGATCTGGGATTTTCGGAAGTATTGACTTAACAAGTGTTTTATAAACACTTATTATGTTTGCGCTTGACAATATTTAATTTGTTTACATGTGTGTGAAATGACAATAGATGTCTTCATGCTGATTGAGATGTTTAGCAACAGTTCACTGGCTAGATTTAGGGACTTTTTTTTCTCAGCTGCGCAAAATAACTGGTTAAACAAACAAATCATAATATTTTGTCCAGCATTGCTGTCATTTACTAAATTTTGCTTGTCAGAACTGCTGCATAAAAGCAATATTACACTCAAGTTTGTTACAGGATCATGACTATACTAACTCCAGCAGGGTGTGATCGGCCAAATCATGCCCTGCTGGCGATTGTATATTCATGATACCGAACTCACTCTTGTGTAATATTGCTTAAGTATATGATTGGATACAAAGGGGTATCAGGTCACATGCTAATTAATTGAGTTAACTTTAAGCTACAATAGTTTTAAATACAGCAAATAGTTAAACAACAACAACTCCCATGCACTAAGGCCAAACTGCAACACTGACAATAAGAAATACTTACTCTGAAAGTTGATTGGTTGCATATTTCTGCATGCCGGGAGACTTGAAGATGCTATTTTCGTTACTGTGGTAAACACTGTGCTGCGTGGACTCATCATATGTAAGTCGATGTATTTATGTAATTGATGTAATCGATTATGTTGATGCATCGTTGCAGCACTAATTTTATCACACTCACACATGCGATCACTTCAGTATTATATTTATACTTCATTCCATTTATTGCTTTTCAGCATTTAAAAATTTCAAACGTTACAAAGCATAAATGCCCATTTTTCTAAGGAAAGCATCTTTACAGTCTTTTATTCATTCATTCATCTTCTACCGCTTAATCCTTTTTGGGTCGCGGGGGGCTGGAGCTGATCCCAGCATCTTTATATTTGATTATATTTGATTTGATTATATCTTTTTAAGAGAAGAAGCATTGTTTAAAGTCAGACAAATAATAAACTTCTGCACTGATGCTGAAATCCTGTGAAGGCCTGCTTTTTTTCCACATAGAAATCTGATCAAGAATTGATAAGGGAATCGATAAAGAATCAAATCGATAAGCAAAATCGACAATGCCATTGATTATTGATAAAATGTTATCAGTTCCTATCCCTGTCCACAACAGAGATGATCTGTTGTACAGTTCAGTAATTAGTAGTGAGTACTACAGAAAAAAGCACTGGGATTGAAGTATGTTGTACAGTGAAGTGCTTTGTGCTAAATTTTGAGCTAACAAGTTATTTTACAAGCTGTACTGTATAAGTTAAGTGCATGGTATTAGCCCGAGGCCAACATAATCATGCTTTAATTGCAGTGCATTGTGTTCACCTGCTATTCTTGCCTCAGTTAAGGGTTTCTGAGTGGTTAGTTTAAGTCCTTTAACTCACTGGTGTAGTCCCGTTTAAAACCAAAATAATAAAAAGAGAAAAAAAATCAACACACCCTGCTCACAACCTTCCTTTGCACTCACTGAGGAATGAAAGTTGAAATTGTTCCAGTGGGTGTACTCATACAGAGTATAGGTTCTGTTATTTATTTACATTATGAAACCCAATACAAGTTAATGTTTTTGAATGTATCATAGTTAAGGTTTAACAAATAAATGTTCACAAATCCATTGTATTCCTGCTCAAATCTTTACCTGCCTTTGTACATAGAAATAATTAGACATTATGGATTTGTGATGGGAATATGGTTGATTTGTTTTTAAATGACTGTCATTTCTCATTTTATTCAAGATGTGTTTTTACTATCCCTTTAGTCTTGTGGTTTTGCTGCCAGCTTTTTTTTTAACGAGGGATGGGAAGTATTCAGTTCTAGAGGAAATTGGCTCATATAGATTTCTATCACAGCCAGCAGGATCGTTGGTAATGAATAAAAGCTCTGATATTTGGCTGTTCTTCCCTGTAGTTTGCTAAGCTGACACTTTGAAATTCATCATCCTTATTGCATGAGCTTACATCACTAGTAGGCATTACTTGTTGGCTGTATGCTTTCTATTTGTCCACAAACATCATAAAACACACTTTTTTTTGTTTTTTCGGCTGCTCCTTTTGGGGTCACCATCTCATCTCAATGATCCGCATGTTGATTTGGCAAGGATTTTTATGCTGGATGCCCTTCCTAATGCAACCCTCCCCATTTATCCAGGCTTGGGACCGGTGTTCTGACATTTTAGCATATTTTGTCAGAATAGCATACCCGTATGGCAAATCGATAGATATAGCTATTGGTTTAGCCTACTTTGTCAGGATAGCATACCCACTGTATGTTATGATGGTCTGGTTGGTACATTTAAGCTAACAGAAAAGAATACTAGTTTAAGACAGTGGTATGATGTTCTGATAGATTATTTTACACTGACAGAATGGTATACCTGACACACCCTCTGACCATCGGTGACCCTTTTGTGTGGAGTTTGCATGTTCTCTGCATGTCTGCATGGGTTTCCTCCGGTTTCCTCCCACAGGCCAAAAACATGCAAGTTATGTTAATTGGAGAGTCTAAAGTGGCCCTAGGTGTGAATGTGTGTGTGAATAGTGAAGGGACTTGGCACCACACCGTGGCTGCTTCATCCATCCAAGTGGACGCTCTGAATTTCCCTCTGGGATTAATAAAGTATACAAAATACAAAAAAAAAAAAATACCTATAGTTTAATAAAGTGGTAGAACTAAACAAGACAATCATACAGTTGCATACAAAAAACCTTTGATGTCAATAAAATTATAGTTACACAAAAGCAATCTATATACCACTAATTTTCTCCACTACAATAACGATTGTTTTTCTTTTTTAACGATTTATATATTAGGGATGGGAATCGTGAGGGACCTTGCAATTTGATTTGGATGGCATTACTTGGGTCATAATATGATCCTATCACGATTCAACGATAATCACGATATCAATTATCATAATCCCATACATTTCAATTTTTTTCACCTTATTCAACCTCAAATCATGTCCCAAAGTGAAACTGTTGACATCTCTTTTATATAATAAAGTATTCTCAGGGCTTCATCTTCCATGGAGACACATCTCTGCACACGGGGAGGGCAGTGGACTGTTGTTTGGACTTGACTCCCACTCCAGCTATGTTTAGCTCACTCTGTGGACTCTTAAAAAGAAGCTGCAAACTTTTTTTGTTGTAAGGAGGGTTTCCGTTGAGTTTCAATTCAACTGCTTTTTAATGGTAAGTCTGATATTTTTAAATTATTTTTATCTTGTGTTTTAACTTGTTTTCCATCCATCCATCGTGACGACCTAGTAGTATTGAATGCAAAAGACGCAACAGACTTACACAAATGGTCCCCTCCAGTATACAACTAGGACAATATCAGTCGCTATGGAGGGTGACAATATGTATGGGTACATATTCATACTATGTAGGATAACTACTGGGCTGCACGGTGGTGCAGTGGTTAGCACTGCGTCAGCACAGTTTACCCTTGGCCGGGGGATCGTGGGGATCGTGGGATTGTGGGTTCGATCCCAGCCCCCGACCAACAGTGATCTGTGTGGAGTTTGCATGTTCTCCCCGTGTATGCGTGGGTTTACCCCGGGATTTCTCCAGTTTCCTCCCACGTGCCAAAAACATGCAGGTTGGGTTAATTGGAGACTCTAAAGTGGCCCTAGGTGTGAATGTGTGTGTGAATGGTTAAGGGATAGCGCCGTATTGTGGCTGCTTCATCCATCCAGGTGGTGGATGACCCTCAGTTTCCCCTCTGGGGATCAATAAAGTATACTAAATCTAAAAAAAACTAAGTAGACGGTTATGCTGTTTATTCCACCTTGCTACAATGCTCCGCACTTTGTATATATATTTATATATTTATGTGTACGTATGTATATCCACTGCTCTTATTTATATTTTTCGTATCTTCTTAATTATCGCTCTGAGTGTTGCTATCCCTGTGCTGTTACAATCCTGGAATTTCCCCATTGTGGGACTAATAAAGGCTTATCTTATCTTATCTTATCTTCTTCCCCTCAATCCTTTTTGGGTCGTGGGGGGGCTGTATTTTTAAAATGATTTTTTATCTATCAAATTACTTTTATTCCATTTTATTGTACAGCGTTTTGTGACGTTATCTCTGTGAAAAGCGCTTCCTTCATAAATGAACATAAATGAAAGCACCAAGGTGCTGATGCCTCAGTGCCAGGAGGTATGCATTCTCGGATCATCACCAAAATGTTATGGATTCCTCTGTAGCCCAAGGACTACCTCTGGTAAAAATTTCATCCAAATCCATCCAGGAGTTTTGGAGTATTCTTGCTAACACACTGTGAGAAGATAAGAGCCTTGGTGGAGGTATGCGTTCTTGGATAACCACCAAAATGTTATGGGTTCCTCTCTAGCCCAATGACCACCTCTGGTGAAAGTTTCATCCAGACCTATCCAGTAGTTTTGGAGTACATGCATCTGCAGTGAAAATAATCTGCAGTTCACATGCCCTTACTGTTGGTGGCAGCCAAGAGCCACCAAACTGATTTGAACAGCTGCAATCCAAACATAAAAGAAGAGCACAATGGCAGATGTTTTAAATGACTGAAGTGATGGAGGTACGTGAATACAATGACAATCAAGATGAACAGAAGCTTTTGCTGTTAAGTGGCACAGGAAAAAAACAGGCGGGCAAAAAGACTGACATTTGTTCACCCAGTATTGGCAGATTGCTCAGTACTTCCCTCTCGTGGGAGTTTCCAGGCGCATGTGCAGTTCACTGCGACCATTTGCGTGCAAGGAATGTTGGGATTTGTAGTTTTTAGCAAGTTTTTTAACGAGTTTTACCTCATCCTTCCTCTGCAAAACTAAACGGCAAAACCAGTGTGAAAACAATTGATGTGATGAATTTATAACAGTTCAGGTCCACGTGCTGGAAAAAAACAAGCTGTGTTGTGCTGTAAAAACAACGCACTGCCGCCTCTAGTGGCCCAGCACAGTTATTACAGTAATATCTACACTGGCTCCATTGACTATACAGGTGAGTTGAATTTGTGTTTATTTCAAAAACAAAGCCTTATCTTGGAATTCTGGTACATTAAAAGTCGAGAAAATATGGTGATACAATGATCCTGTGGTGACCCACCACAATGTACATGGACATTCAGCCTTCACACTCAGCTAGGCGGCAGGAAACAGAACAATTTGCATACGGACAGAGAGCCCTTAGGAGACAATCAGAACAATGGCTATTGTTATACATCACTGGATTAAGGAGAGGAAGTCCGGGCCCAGTTAATCACGCGATTGATATGTATTGACTGATATATTTTTTTTTTTTTTTTTTTTTTTTTTTTTTTTTTTTTTTTTGTTACTTATTTGTACCCGTAGGTAGACTTGGTTTGCAGTCTGGTGACAAGCCACCGGCTGCTGGTCGCTGCGTGCGCGAGCGCCCTAAACCTACATGTTTTTTTTTGTTTTTTTTTTTGGTGTGCGGGAGGAAACCGGAGAAATCCCGGAGTAAACCCGCGCAACACGGGGAGAACATGCAAACTCCACACAGCTCACTGTTGGTCGGGGGCTGGGATCGAACTCACGATCTCATGATCCCCGCGGTCCCCCGGCCGAGGGTAAAACTGTGCTGCCACAGTGCTAAGTATATCAATTTGCAAATGTGCCATGCATTCTTTCTTGTCTGTATAAAAGAGCTTACTATACATGACATAGGACGCACACACAGGACGCACACACACACAGCACAGCGCACAGCGCTACAGTGTGTCTCATGATGGAGGAAATAAAACTCTGAAACCTTCCAGCTCGTAGCATCTCGCCTGAACTTATTTATTCCTCCACACTACAAGCCTTTAGTTGCACTTAATTTTGACTGGGCGAGCTGAAACAGACTGGCGGACAGATGGATACACACACAACCATCCACACACAGACGCATTGAGTGATTACCGTATGCCTTCGTTTCACCGAGGCATAATAAACTTTCCTTACTTGGTGATCAGACAAAAAGCAAGCTCCATGCCAGTGTCTCTTTAGCTTAACCGTTGCTCATGCTGCTCCGAGACGTGTGCTGGCCCTGCGTGTTCCGAGTGGTTTTTTTTTCGTGCAGTGCTTCTTGCAGGTTGTGTGCCTTGTCAAAGTCTTTCCTTCCATCTTTGTTATGAAATCGAAAAAAGGCGGCATTTGAGCTAGCTTTGAGCTCACTGCTTCCTAACTTTCAAAGCTGGCTGCAGATCTCACCGAGACAAGCCAAGACTTCACTTGACTGGGTGCTTGCTTGGCGCCATCTAGTGGACTGAAAACACAACTGGTTGAATACCCAAGAGAGTATGCAATGTTTTCATGAATATATACTGTATATACAGTTAGGCCCAAAAATATTTGGACAGTGACACAAGTTTTGTTATTTTAGCTGTTTACAAAAACATATTCAGGATACAATTATATAATCAATATGGGCTTAAAGTGCAGACTCTCAGCTGTAATTTGAGAGTATTCACATCCAAATTGGAGCAAGGGTTTAGGAATTACAGCTCTTTAATACGTAGCCGCCTCTTTTTCAAGGGACCAAAAGTAATTGGACAATTGACTCAGAAGGCTGCAAATAAAATAACAAGGCTGCATGGGCTCTTCCCTCGTTAACCTGTCATCCATTAAGCAGTTAAAAGGTCTGGAGTTGATTCCAGGTATGGCGTTTGCATTTGGAAGCTGTTGCTGTGAACACACAACATGCGGTCAAAGGAGCTCTCAATGGAGGTGAAACAGACCATCCTGAGGCTGAAAAAAAAGAACTCCATCAGAGTGATAGCAGAAATGTTAGGAGTGGCCAAATCAAGAGTTTGGTACATTCTGAGAAAAAAAAGAGTGCACTGGTGAGCTTGGGAACTCAAAAAGGCCTGGACGTCCACGGAAGACAACAGTGGTGGATGATCACACAATCCTTTCCTGTGAAGAACAACCCCTTCACAACATCCACTCAAGTGAAGAACACTCTCCAGGAAGTAGGTGTATCAGTATCTAAGTCTACCATAAAGAGAAGACTTCATGAGAGTAAATAGAAAAGATTCACCACAAGGTGCAAACCATGAATCAGCCTCAAAAATAGAAAGGCCAGAATTGACTTTGCCAAAAAACACCTGAAGAAGCCAGCCCAGTTCTGGAACAGCATTCTTTGGACAGATGAGACTAAGATCAACCTGTACCAGAATGATGGGGAGAAGAAAGTTTGGAGAAGAATTGGAACAGCTCATGATCCAAACCACTACATCTTCTGTAAAACATGGTGGAGGCAGTGTGATGGCATGGGCATGCATGGCTTCCAATGGCACTGGGTCACTTGTGTTTATTGATGATGTGACAAAAGACAGAAGCAGCCGGATGAATTCTGAAGTGTATAGGGATATACTTTCTGCTCAGATTCAGCCAAATGCAGCAAAGTTGATTGGACGGCGCTTCACCAATGATCCAAAACATACTGCAAAAGCAACCCAGGAGTTTTTTAAAGCAACGAAGTGGAATATTCTGCAATGGCCGAGTCAATCACCCAATCTCAACCCAATCAAGCATGCATTTCACTTGCTCAAGACAAAACTTAAGGCAGAAAGACCCACAAACAAGCAACAACTGAAGACAGCTGCAATAAAGGCCTGGCAAAGCATCACAAAGGAGGAAACCCAGCGTTTGGTGATGTCCATGGGTTCCAGACTTCAGGCAGTCATTGCCTGCAAAGGATTCTCAGCAAAATATTGAAAAGTAGCATTTTACTTAGGGTTATGTTTATTTGTCCAATTACTTTTGAGCCCCTGAAATGAGGAGCGTTTGTATAAAAACAGCTACAATTCCTACATGTTTAATCATATATTTTTGTTCAACCCCTTGAATTAAACCTTAAAGTCTGCACTTCAGTTCCATTGTAGTTGTTTCATTTCAAATCCAATGTGGTGGCATGCAGAGCCCAAATCATGAAGATTGTGTCACTGTCCAAATATTTCTGGGCCTAACTGTAATTAATAAAACATCGATCCATTCGTTTAGGGATCGGTGCATTGTAGGTAGTGTCAAGTATCGTGATCTATCACTGAATCAATCTTTTGTCCCACCCTTACTATATATCACTTATTTTCTCCAGTTTAACAGCGTTTTTTTTTTTCATTTTTTTTAATGTTAAGTTAACTGCACTCTAATATATAACAGAGTGCAACAACAGAATTAACAATATGCAACTCTGTACAGTTATTACATTACATAATTGCTTATTTTAGGTCAACTGTATGAAGTCTCTGGTGGTATGCTGAAATGATGGACTTTTGCTCAGTACTGTGTATTTCTGTTGTACACCTGCACAGTCACCCAAGGTGTGCTGTTTTGAAAGGTATGTCAAAATGTCAGAACACGGGCACAAGGACTGTACTGGCTTGTGCTCCTCCAGTGGCCGGGTAACCAACTTTCCTTCCCTCATTCTGTTATGCTGAGCATGGGGATGTTAATGATTAATTGACTTTCGATTAGTTGTCAATAAGAATTTAGTCGACTAAATTAAATTAGTTATCAATTAATTGAAAGTGGTGCCATTCTTTTTCGTTTAGTTTAATTAAATGTAGTGGCGTCGCCAGTCCTGGTGAGGGTGCTATAGCCTAATCTCTACCACACCTGACTTACTTCACTTGAGAAAATGAAGCAGTTTAAATGGAGTGCGTTGTGGGATCATCTTTATCTGGTAAACGCTAACAACGAAGCTAAATGTACACTATGTGGAAATACAACAGCTCAACCAGTTCGCTGAGTTCCCACCAAAGAACTCACATTCAACCATGCTGCAAGGAGCGACTTGTTCGGCTTCATCACAGCCGACAGTTACCGCAGTCTTGGGGAGGCAGGTATGTGATGAGAGGAAGACTGAGAGCATTACTCAGAGGATTTGCAACATTTTTGATTTAAAAAGACATGATGCTAATAAGTATTTTTGAAGGCGAGGGCTTTCAGGAGCTGATAAACTTTATGGAGCCAGAGTATAATATTCCGTCTAGAGCAAGCCTATTCAATTAGTGGCCCACGGGCCACATGCAGCCCAGAACCAACCTCTGAGTGGCCCAGGCCATGCCAACGAAACCTAAATTTAAGAAAAAAAATATGAAGGAATGATGGTCCACAAGCGTGCACATGAACAACACGCGTGACCGTCATCCGCGCGGAGTTCAGAAGTGTCCCGCCCATGTCAGCATTCCAGTCGACAGGCAGAGAGAAGCATGAGCTTATTAACCTCTTGCACTCCGGGATACCACGGGCGGTCACGTCTCTGCGCACGAGGGTGCCCTAGGACGCACTGAAAAAAAAAAAGGCTGCATTTCCGTTCTTCCACTACAGACACAGCCGCGAACAGAAAGCTAAAGGAGTGCTTTGATTGGTTTAGATTTGATTGACCTCTCATTCGACTAATAAGAGCCTTGAATTGGGTTTCTGAAACCTTGAAGAACCAATGACTGAAAACCTAGCAAGAAGGACCTGCCTACCAACGGCTGCGAATGCAGCGAGCCAATTGAAGCAGAGAAGTTCGACAATTGAAAGCATACGTCCCGTGCGTAAAATCTGTTTTGTGTAAGCTGCTGGGTGACACACACGCATTTGCCAGTCTTTTTTTCTTACAACTGTTCTTATTTGTTTTGAAAAATCGTTCGCCAAAACCGCAATCATGGAAGCGCAAAACCGCAATAATGGAATCATGGTTTGACCGGGTCGCGTGACCAGAACCACGAGTCGTAACAAGCGGACCAGCGTCATGTTCGTCTGACAATGAGGAAGAGAAGTTCGCCAGCGACACTGCTGTTGTGGACAGGTAAGTGTTATAAGCTAAAATATTCTTTATCCCTGAAAATTGTAATCAAAATGACTTTTGACCGATCGGTAAATTACAACTGTGCGTCATCACCACATGACGGACCCGTGCGCCGCGTCCGGACCGTGAAGGCCCCCCCCCCCCCGCTACTCTTCTGTAGCGGATTGCAGATATATTGCAGATATTTTAGTACAACTGTGCGTAGTAGACCGCGGCTCACCGTCACCGCTGTCCGTCATGTAGCGATGGGCGATGTCCGTCCTCTGTAGCGGGGGTGGGGGTGGGGGTGGGAGTTGTTATCCTCTACATTAGATATTTTAGTATAATTTTTAGTGCACTGTAGGTTATTTTTTTCTTGTAAAAAAAGCCACACATTTTTTACGTGGCATGCTTCTTTGTGTGTGGGGGCTTGTTTGTTCATTCATTCATTCATGAATGAATAAACAACCCCCCCCCCCCACACACACACACAGCCCTGAGTGTCACCTTTCATTAGAGCCCAAGATGAAGCTTCTATATTGAATCATTCAAAAGTTACAGACGTTTTTCCAAACTGTGCCATTTGACACAATTTGGCACAGTTCAAAAACGCCTGGGAACAACCTGAGAAGAAAGCTGTGTAATATATTCATTTTTTGTGGTATTGTTACAAAATTTTGACCTCAGCTGGATAACACTTGGTTCTACATTTCTGTTGCATTTTCCAGCCCGGATCTGACAGCTGTGTGTTATTTGCAAGCATTTGTATCCAAAAAAAACACCCAGGCGAAATTTATTTTCTTCAAGTTCAGTATGTTTAGATGACTGTTACTCAGTGGCAGGAGCACTTAGAGAGATTATGACTGTTTTGACAAAAAATTCAAAGTGTTTTCTTTTAAATGAGACCAACCCCATGAAGGTGCTGCAAAGGGTTGAAGAACAGCTTTTGATTTACTTTGGGTACGTTATTTTTAGGCGTTTTTAGGGAAATTGACCAGAGTGCAAGGGGTTAAAGTACTTTACAGGTGCATCTCAGTAAATTAGAATGTCATCGAAAAGTTCATTAAATTCAGTAATTCAATTAAGAAAATTAAACTCCTATATTATATAGATTAATTACACACAGTGATATATTTCAAGTATTTATTTCTTTTAATTTTGATGGTTATGGCTTACAGCTCAAGAAAACCCAAATTCAGTTTCTCAAAAAATTAGAATATTTCACAAAATTAATTTTAAAAGATTTTTTTTTTTTTAATAGAAATGTTGGCCGACTGAAAAGTATGTCCATGTACACACTCAATACTTGGTCGGGGCTCTTTTTGCATGAATTACTGCATCAGTGTGGCGTGGCATGGAGGTGATCAGCCTGGGGTACTGCTGAGGTGTTAAAAAGGCCCACATTGCTTTGATAGTGGCCTTCAGCTCATCTTCATTGTTGGGTCTGGTGTCTCTCATCTTCCTCTTGACAATACTCCATAAATTCTCTGTATAGTTGAAGTCAGGCTAGTTTTATGGCCAACAAAGCACAGTGATACCATGGTTATTAAACCAAGTTTTGGCACTTTTGGCAGTGTGGGCAGGTGCTAAGTCCTGCTGGAAAATGAAATCAGCATCTCCATAAAGCTTGTCAGCAGAGGGAAGCATGAAGTGCTCTAAAATTTGCTGCGCTGACTTTGGACTTGATAAAACACAGTGGACCAACACCAGCAGATGACCTTTTCAGATGAAAGTAAATTTTGTATTTCATTTGGAAATCAAGGTCCCAGAGTCTGGAGGAAGAGCGGAGAGGCACAGAATCTAAGTTACTTGAGGTCCAGTGTGAAGTTTCTACAGTGAGTGATGATTTGAGGAGCCGTGTTATCTGCTGGTGTTGGTCCACTGTGTTTTATCAAGTCCAAAGTCAGTGCAGCCATCTACCAGGAAGTTTTAGAGCACTTTATGCTTCTCTTTGCTGACAAACTTTATGGAGATGCTGGTTTCATTTTCCAGGAGGACTTCGTGCTTGTCCACACTGCCAAAAGTACCAAAACCTGGTTAAATGACCATGGTATCACTGTGCTTGATTGACCAGAAAACTAGCCTGACTTCAGCTACATAGAGAATCGATGGAGTATTGTCAAGAGGAAGATGAGAGACACCAAACCCAACAATGCAGACGAGCTGAAGGGCGCTATTAAAGCAACCTGGGCCTCCATAACACCTCGGCAGTACCACAGGCCGATCACCTTCATGCTACACTGCATTGATGCAGTAATTCATGCAAAATTTTTTTTGCAAAAATTTTTTTGCAAAAAAATTTTTTTTCAATTTTTTCAATTTTTTTTTTTTTTTTCCGGTTCCGGCTCTGCCGGACCGGCGGCGCCACACGAGTCGGCTGCCTGTTGCAACAGCCTTTTTTTTTATCTTCCTTCTTCTTTCTACACCTTTCACTCTGTATATATATCACGGACGCACGGATCGCCCCGGGGATCTCCCGGGTCGGCGGACGGAGCCACGGTTTGCAGCGGGAGACGTTACAGCGGGGAGGAGCTAGTGCTAGCTAGCACTTGGCCGCCGCCCGGTGCTAATGGGAAACTCGACATACCGGGAGCTGTAGCGAAAACGAAGCGGGTGCCGGGCTGGAGTTTAGGCGGCGTGAAAGAAATATAAGACAGAATAATAAAGAGCGATGGCAAGAACCAAGCAGACCGCCCGTAAAATCTACTGGAGGAAGAAGCCCCCCAGGAGACAGCTAGCCACCAGGGCTGCTCGGAGAGGCGCTCTGGCCACCGGCAGAGTGAAGAGGCCTCGCCGTCACAGGTCCGTGGCTCTGAGAGAGATCCGTCGCTACCAGAAATCCACGGAGCTGCTCATCCGTAAGCTGCCTGTCCAGCGCCTGGTGAGGGAGATCGCTCAGGACTTCAAGACCGTCCTGCGTTTCCTGAGTTTCGCCGTCATGGCTCTGCAGGAGACCAGCGAGACCCACCTGGTGGTCTCTTCTTCGCTAAGGGGGTCACCATCATGCCCAAAGACTTCCAGCTGGCCCGCTGCATCCGCGGAGAGAGAGCTTAGACTTTCTGCTGCACATCCACCAGCCATAATGCTCTGCACTGTGTGTCTATATATATACATTTATAGTAATATGGACATATGTTTGCTAGATGTTGTTTTTTCTTGCCTTCTGATTGTTGCTCTGAGTGTTGCTGTCCCTGTGCTGTTGCAATCCTGGAATTTCCCCATTGTGGGACTAATAAAGGCTTATCTTATCTTATCTTATCTTAAAAGGAGCCCTGACCAAGTATTAAGTGTGTACATGGACATATTTTTCAGTCGGCCAACATTTCTATTAAAAAAAACATTTTTTAAAATTAATTTTATGAAATATTCTAATTTTTTGAGAAACTGAATTTGGGGTTTTCATGAGCTGTAAGCCATAACTATCAAAATTAAAAGAAATAAACACTTGAACTACATCACTCTGTGTGTAATGAATCTATATAAGAGTTTCATTTTCTGAATTGAATTACTCAATTGAATTAACTTTTTGATGACATTCTAATTTATTGAGATGCACCTGTAAACAAGGAAAAAAAGAAAAAGAGGTAAGTAAGCAGTGGAGGCATTTATGGTGGTTTTAACCCGCTGGTAATGGGAACAGTAATGGAAGAGTCGCTTACCAACCAGGTGTGGTTAAGCTTCATACTGTATGCAGGGAATGGCAAGAGTGGCTGAATCGCTGAGGATCGACTTCATCAGCTAATACAATATTAGATAAGATAAAGATAAGATAAGCCTTTATTAGTCCCACAATGGGGAAATTCCAGGATTGCAACAGCACAGGGATAGCAACACTCAGAGCAATAATTTAGAAGATAAGAAAATAAGAGCAGTGAATATACATATGTACACATAAATATATATATATACACAGTGCGGAGCATTGTAGCTAGATGGACTAAACAGCATAACCGTCTATTTAGTTACCCTTCATGGTATGAATATGTACCCATACATATTGTCACCCTCCATAGCGACTGATATTGTCCTAGTTGTATACTGGAGCACAACCTCTCAACCTCTCTGTTGTGCACCTAGGATGATGTAGTCTACTGCTAAATGAGCTCCTCAGTGCGTCCAGTATGTCCTGCATAGGGTGGGACTCGGACTCCAGCAGAGATGACAGTTTAGCCACCATCCTTCTCTCTCCTATGTCCTCCACTGGGTCAAGGTGTTGCCCCAGGACAGAGCTAGCTTTCTTGATTAGTTTGTTCAGTCTCTTCCTATCGGCTGCTATAATGCCGTTGCCCCAGCAGACCACTCCAAAAGTGATGAATGATGCCACCACCGTGTCGTAGAATGTCTTCAAGAGCACCCCTTGTACACCAAAAGAACTGAGCCTCCTCAGTAGGAACAGCCTGCGCTGTCCCTTCTTGTAGAGTGCGTCAGTATTGTGTGACCAGTCTAGTTTATTGTTCAGATGAACACCAAGGTACTTGTAGGATGTCACCATCTCAATGTCTGTTCCCTGTATGTTTACTGGTGCTGTGAGGGGTTGTCCTTGCCTGCGGCAGTCCACCACCAGCTCCTTAGTTTTCCTCGCGTTGATCTGGAGGCAGTTCCGATGGCACCAGTCCACGAAGTCCTGGATAAGTCCTCTGTACTCAGCTTCATCTCCGTTGGAGATGAGGCCGACGATCGCAGAGTCATCAGAGAACTTCTGTAGATGGCAGTGTGTTGTGTTGTGTGAGAAGTCCGCAGTATAAAGGGTGAACAGTAAGGGAGCCAAAACCGTTCCCTGGGGGGCCCCTGTGCTGCCAATGATTGTGTCGGACACACAATCCCGGGTTCTTACAAACTGTGGCCGGTTAGTGAGGTAGTCCAGGATCCATGATGACAGGTGCTGGTCCACCCCTGCGCACAGCAGCTTGTCTTTCAGGATCATCGGTTGGATGGTGTTGAAAGCACTGGAGAAGTCAAAGAACATGATCCTCACCGCATTCCCCAGCTTCTCCAGGTGGGACAAGGATCGGTGAAGGAGGAAGATCACTGCATCCTCCACCCCAACGCCATGCTGGTAGGCGAACTGGAGTGGATCCATCGCTGGTCCCACCAGGGGGCGGAGGTGAGCAAGGAGCAGTCTCTCCAGGGTCTTCGTCATGTGAGACGTCAGGGCCACTGGCCTGTAGCTATTCAGGTCTTTGAGGTGGAAAGTCTTTGGTACAGGTACCACATAAGATGTTTTCCACAACTGTGGTACCCTCCCCAGCTTCAGGCTCAGGTTGAAGATGTGCTCCACAATCCCACACAGCTGGTCTGCGCAGGACTTGAGGAACTTCGCGCTGATGCCATCCGGTCCCGAGGCCTTCCTCGCCTTGATCTTCCTCAGCTCCGTCCTCACCTGGGTCTTAGTGAGGGTCAGGTTGGGGTGCTGTGTGCTGGGGGTGGGGGGAGTTGGTGGAGTGGGGTGTGGACAGCAGGGCTCGATGACTTTAGAGGCAGCAGTGGTTGGTGTGCAGTCGGGGGGGAGGGCGGTTGTTCAAACCTATTAAAAAACAGGTTCAGATTGTTCACCCACTCCCTGCCCCCTGTGGCCTGGGAGGAGGTATTCTGGAGCCCAGAGATGGTTTTAAGGTTTCTCCAGACCCCATCGATGTCGCTCTGTTGCAACTTGTCCTCCATCTTCTTCCTGAAGCTGTCCTTGCCTTCTCTGATCTTCCTCCTCAGCTCCCTCTGTACGGACTTCAGCGTCTCCCTGTTCCCCGACCTGAAGATCCTCTTCTTCTCTCTCAGAAGTGTTTTCATCTCAGGATTGATCCAGGGTTTGTTGTTCGAGCAACACCGTATGGTCTTGGTGGGTATGGTGTTGTCCATGCAGAAATTGATGTAGTCCGTGATGGTGTGAGTGAGGCCATTGATGTCCTCACCATGTGGATTGCAGAGCTGCTCCCAGGCAGTGTTTTCAAGACAGTCCTTTAAAGCGTCCATTGCCTCCTCAGACCATATCTTCACCGTGCGTATGACCGGAGGTTGTCTGTGTACTAGGGGTTTGTACACCGGCAGGAGATGAACCAAGTTGTGATCCGATCTCCCGAGTGGGGGGAGTGGTGATGAGGTGTACACCTCCTTAGTGTTAGCATAGAATAAGTCCAGTGTTTTATTGTCTCTAGTGTGGCTGTGACATACTGGATGACCGTGGGCCGAATGGGGGACAGTGAAATATGGTTGAAATCACCTGAGATGAGGAGAAGAGCATCTGGGTGTTCTGTCAGCAGCCTGCCAGTTACTGAGTGAATGGCGTCATGCGCTGTCCCAGCGTTCGCCGTCGGATTTGCATAAATAACAATGCAGATCACGTGTGAGTATTCCCTCGGGAGATAGGTAGGCTGCATGCTAACAGCTAGCAACTCAATGTCTTTGCTGCAGTGATGTTGTTTAACCATGATATGTCCCGGTCTGCACCAGCTGTTATTGACATACATTATCACTCCTCCGCCCCTTGCCTTCCCACTGTCTGGTGTCTGGTCTGCCTGTATTGCATGGAAACCCTCCAGTTCGATGTTAGCATCTGTTGCTAGTTCTGTTAGCCACGTCTCAGTAAACAACATCAAGCTAATCTCTCTGAAGACGCTCTGGTATCGAGCCATAGCCGCTAGCTCATCTGTCTTATCGAGTAGTGATCGAACGTTCCCCAAAATAACGGATGGAAGGACGGGTCTGTACCTTATATTTCTCGGTCACCGTCTTGCTCCAGCACGGCATCCACATCGTTTCTGTCTTATTTCACCATCCATTGATGGATATGGATGGATGGATATTATGTACCTGGCAAGTTAAGATGACCGAAATTCACAGAGTCAATGACTTTAATCCATCAACAACCTTCAGACAAACTAAACATGCCAACATTTGTGATGTCATTTGGATTTCAAAATAAGGGAGGTTTTTCCTGTTGTCTGGGTTGTGAGGAGAATTCTAAAAAAAAAAACTGTAAATATATAGAAATATTTTAACAGAAATAACTGCATCTTTGGTCATTTAAGTTAATTTATTTCATTAAATTAGAGAGTGATACATATTCAGTGAAGCATCTGAGTGTGATTATTGGGGAATATAGTAACTCCTGGAATCCCTATTGTCCAGTCATATTGCTTGGTCAGAACTAACACTTGTGTAATCCATAAATAGGTAGGTTCTAAAAATGTTTCATTGTAGCACCTCTCAAGTTCAAATATCACTGAGCTTTTCAAAATAAATAATAAAAAGAGCAAATTAGTAAACACTCTGATCTTACATCCACCGGAAGAGAGATCTAAATTTTAGGAGCCATCACTTCAAATGGCAGTGGAGGCACACAGTTTGATTTTTTTTTAAGTAAAAAACGTTAGTGTCTTGTATGATTTGTGATTTGCTGTAAATTTTTAGGTGTCTTTGTCACATAGTACTGAATAATGTAGAATTACTTCTCTAAATGTATTGCATTGTCATTACAGTCACTACATTATTTTTTTTCTTTTGCCTGTTGTGTCAGTAAGCAATGTCATGTTGCTGGTTGTAGATGGTATGGCCCTTTGAATCTTTGAAGGATAAATTAATCAGATGAGATGACAACCAGTGGTCCAGACAGCGCTGACCGTTGTCACACTTTCAGTATACAGTTGGGTGACAATATGCCAAGACTGTGTTGTCACACTACCAACAGCAGAAGGTGAATCAGCAACACAGCTATCACAACCATGAATCTGAAAGACAGCAGATCCACACAATGAAAGGGAGGAAGCCTAAGTTTAAGTTTTCTCATTAAAGAAGAGGAATTGAATCTCTTGTTTGCCAGCATGAGACATATCTCTAGCTCTGCTCACTGAAGCATGATTTCTTGTTAGAGAAACATATCTGACTTTCTGGTTAAGTCTATAATTAGTTGTAGAAGTTTCTGAGTGAGGTTGCCAATAAACAGAGGTTGAAAATAGTGTAAATGTTGAAAAAAGTGACCAAAAACAATGTCAAAATTGTTTTTAACTTTGTATTATTAACTTCTGTTTTTATTAAAATGGTTTATTTCACTTGGAGTAAATTCTGCCTCTTGGATGTTATGCCAGCCTTGCAGCATGAAGGCATCTTTAATGCATCACCTGCTAAACTCTAGCCTTAAATATGCTTTATATTGAAAAGTTTGTGGTTGTTGAAGGCTACATTATTATTTTTCCAAGCATACATGTTTTTAAATCTGATATTCTTTATTTGAAGTTGAAAATGAACAAATGGTATTGCATTTTACTGAGAGAGATAAAATTACAACAAAGGCAATCAATAATTCTGAGAACGTTGATGTTTTACCATGATGGAGTTATGGTTGCTTTGTGAAGACGTTAGCTGTTACTGGAGCACAATATTGTTTCAAACAGCGAGAACAATTGAGGCCTCAAATATTTGTTATGTGTTATCACATATAAATTAGATTGTAAAGATTTTTCAACATATGCCAGATGGTCTAGCTTTGTAGATTGGTTGGTGTTATTGATTTTATTTGTTTATCAGTTTGACTTTTCAAACAGATTTTGAAAAAAGTTAGTTATAGTGCTCAGGTGTTTATCCTGACAGTCATAAAATTGTAAACCTTTTATTTTTAGGACATCAGGAAACTCTCATTTACATTAAAAATAATGTGACATTTTTGGAAAAAACCCATGTCAAGTGCATCGTTTTATTTTTTTGAGTTTACATTTAAGGGAAATGTTAATCAGATCACAGATCTGCCCTCTTTATTTATCAAAGCATAATTAGTGCCTTGCAATATGGCATTATTTTTGAGACCCAACCTGATTAAATAGCCTAACAAAAGTTTCTTTAGTATAGTGCAGGGGTCGGCAACCCGCGGCTCCGGAGCTGCATGCGGCTCTTTCATCCCTCTGCTGCGGCTCCCTGTGGCTTTGGAAAATAAATAATGAGTATTTAATTAAAATGTATTTTATTTTAGTTCATTAGTTTTTAAAATGTAATTCTAAATTTGAAGATTATGGTGATCTTGTAAAATCTAAAAAAAAAACGTGTTAAAGTTTAATCACTGTCAGCGAAAAATCAACACGATTACATAAGCACTCGGCGCTTCCCCGGAAGTCGTCTCCTGCGATAACCCGGATGTGTTGTGTTCAAGCTACTGCTGTATTGCAGTAGCTTGACAGCCCTGCGATTGGATAGTTGCAAACGATTGGACCAATCAAATGGCTCGTTGTATGCTTTTTCAAAGATTCATGGCGGCGTGTTCTCAGGGATGTGATTTTCTGCTAATTCGCCGAATTCCGCTTTATTTTATCTTCCAGGAAGATAAAGTACGTTAAGTACGTTAGCGGCTTGTGGTCCACGAACGCAGTGAAGCTGCGCCCTTTCAGGCAGGACTGGAAGTGGCGTATGGCCACTTCCGGTAATCGGTATGGCCAGGTGAGTCATTAACTCTCTGTTACTGGCGGCGGACAACAGCTGTATGAGCTGGGCTGGCACAAGGGAGGAAACGGTAATAAAAGTTAACCATCCCCTTTTATGATTCCAAACAGTTTGAAATTGACAGTGCACAGACTTGGCTACATCAGTGATTGTGCAAAATGAACTGCTCAAGTCTCAATGGAGATTGAAACTGGTGACCTGAAATGAATGCTGAAATTATAAAAAGTAATGGTATGTTGGAATTTTATTTCTATTATGGAACAGATAAAATTAACTGATTTTGATTTGATCAAGTGTTAAAGCATGTGATGGATAATGCTTGTTGGAATATTTTAGGAATGCTATCTTCTTGGAACATAAGTCAATATTATACATTAATAAGTGGCATTCATCTGTTTGTTTTATGTCATTTAAGCACAGTTCTGGTACTTAAAAATCATAAAAACCCAGGAGCTTTGCCCCCCTTGCCCCCACCCCCCACCCCACCGGGGCTCTGCCCTGGACCCCGCTGGGGAACTGTGTCCCCCAGACCCCCTGCTGAATTTTCAGATAATTTCCCCAACCCCAAATCACATTGCTGGTTCGTGTTGGAATTCTGAGCTTTCGGTATTGTTTTCAGCGGAATTATGAGATTTTTACCGAAGGATCAGGAGTCATCAGTGCTAGAAATAGCACTCTCCTTTCAACCCAATGTCAACCTTCAACCCAATGTCTTTTTTTTTCGGAGTTCAAAATGTTTTTGTTGCATTCAGAAATGTAATTTTCTTTTCTCTGCAGGAGTTCCCTGATTTCATAAATGCAACACATTATAGTTTGTTTATACATAGCATAAAGGGAAAAAAAGTTATATGCAGTGTTATTTCATTTTAAGTGTCAAAAGGGTTTTTGTGGCTCCCAGTGTTTTCTTTTCTGTGGGAAACGGGTCCAAATGGCTCTTTGAGTGGTAAAGGTTGCTGACCCCTGGTATAGTGGTTTAGATTAATTTTTGAAAATTTTATCTGCAGAGTGGCTGACATTTTGGACTGCATTTAAGAAATGGTGATGAGTAATTTATTTTGTGATTTTTAGCTCAATCCAGGAAAGCAGATAGGAGCTAATGCAATGACATGGTGTCTGTCTGTCTGTCCACATTTCACTGGAATCGCTACTCCTCCTAGGCATATGCCCAGATCTACTCACCAAACTCACTCACAATGATCCTCAGGTGGGCCTGCATCCAAATTGTTCTCAAGGTCAATAACGATACTCCTCCTAGGCCACTGACCTTGACTTTAAGCGCATCCAAGATGGGTCTGCATCTAGGCTGTACTTAAGGTACTCAATGGTCAGGAGATCTGAGCACTCCCTGGGTGATTTCGTCAGACCACACTGAGCTACTCCATCATTGATTTAAACTTACTTTGAAGGCAGTGGAGTACAAAAAGCCATATATTTCCTGTCCACTGTATAGTTAGCTTGTGCCTTTACCTATATATTATTATATAAAAAACACCTTTACCCAGTTTACCCAGGGTTCTTTGCTTCCGTCAGGCTCAAACATGATGCACATTTATTTAAATGCTCTTCTGGCTATGTGGTGTCTTGCTAATTGGTTACTTCTAATTTTTGGCAATCATGAACGATTAACAGTTTCACAGAAATGCTTTCACAGACTGAAATAGAGCAAATCATTATAGCTGTACCATCAGCATAAATATGCTCATTTCCATGCATGTAATATTCACTCAGAAGCAGTTGATCTGTGCTCCGACTTTGACATCCCTCTTTTCAAAAACAGAAAGATGTCAGCATCTTGAAAGAAAAAGACATTAAACTCAATTGCCATCCTCTGATGTAATTAATGCTGTTTGATGAAATAATACACCTGCTTTTAGTGGTTTGCTTGATGTGTAAAACTGGGTGCCAGTCTCCTGGGTTAGGTTCCCCACACAAACTGCAGGTCCAGTGACAGCTCTTCATTAACTTCAAATAAATATCTCTGACAGAATTCGGAGCTCCTCATTGTTTTTGTTCAGATGATTGAATGAATGAATGAATGAATGAATTTATTTATTTCGGATAATACAGTACAGGTTAAAGAAACTGTATAATATAACAACAAGGTCAAATTAGACAAAGACTCCTTCTACTAAACAATTCCACGTGAGTTATCCGAAATGGGTGATGGCTGAAGCCGCAGCTTATATTGCCCACCCATATTCCATCCAAGAATTCAAAGAAAAAAGAGTAAACAAGACAAGAGTGATTACAATTTAGAACAAAGCTAAGACAAAGTGTGACTGAGAGAAAAAAAAAAAAAAGAAAAAAAAAAGAAAAAAAGAAAACTAAGCTAAGCTAAGTTAAGCAGTTACTATTCAAGACAAATCTAAGACAGAATGTCACAGAGAGAAAAAAAAAACAAAAAACTAAGCTACAACACAACACAGGCTGGATATGTCAATCCTTATGTGAGTTTACATGTCGTCTTGTAAATATGTTTGGAGTATTTCTTCCTTTAGTTTTTGTTTAAATTGTCCAAGCGTTGTACATGATTTTAATTCAGGTCCATAATCGTTCCATAATCTGACTCCTTGCACTGAAATACAGTGTTGCTTGGTGGTTGTTCTCACTGTAGGCTTTTGAAATATACATGTTCCTCTGAAGTGATATCGTTTCTCCCTTGTTTGGAACAACTTTTGGATATTTGCAGGCAGTGATAAATTCTTCACTTTGAACATTATTATTGCGGTTTTAAAGTCAACCAGATCTTTCAACTTGAGAGTTTTTTGTTTAAGAAAAAGTGGGTTTGTTGGTTCCCTGTAAGCTGCTGTGTTTATTATTCTAATAGCTCTCTTTTGAAGCATAAAGAGTGGATATATGTTTGTTTTATATGTATTTCCCCATACTTCATTGCAATATGTCATGTATGGGAGTATTAATGAATGATACAAGGTGTATAGTGTGGGTTGATTCAGCAAATATTTCACTCTGTGTAATATTGCAATTGATTTGGAGACTTTACCTTTAATATAATTAATATGTGACTTCCAACACAGTTTGTTATCAATTATTACTCCAAGGAATTTAGTTTCAGATACCCTTTCAATCTCTGCACCATTTACACTGAGTTTGGGTACTGGATTGTTGTGATGGTTGTTAAAGACTATAAATTTTGTCTTACTTAAATTGAGCGTTAATTTGTTTGAATCAAACCACAGTTTAAGCTTTCCTAATTCCTTCCCGAGTGTATCCAGAAGTTGTTCCAAATTGTTTCCACTGCATAGCAGATTAGTGTCATCAGCAAACAATATTAAGTCCATTTTTTCTGAGACTTTACATATATCGTTTATATACATATTGAATAATAATGGTCCCAAAACTGAACCCTGTGGGACTCCACAGGTGACCTTCAGCAACTCTGAGTTTTTGTTGCTAACACATACATACTGATATCTATTCTTTAAGTAACTACTTAACCAGGACAGTGCTACACCTCTAATACCAGAATTTTGTAGTTTCTTTAATAATAAATTATGATCTACTGTATCAAATGCTTTTTTAAGATCTAGGAATACTCCAACTGAATACTCTTTATTTTCAATGGCTGTTGATATTTTTTCTGTAAATTCCATTAGGGCATATGCAGTTGTCCTCTTGTGTCTGAACCCATATTGCTGCTCACATAATAAATCATTCTTCAGTATGAAGTTGTCAATTCTCTCATAGAATATTTTTTCAAGTATCTTGGAAAATTGTGGTAATAGTGAAATTGGTCTATAGTTTGAGAGTTCCCCTCTGATTGCTTCTAATGGTCTGATTATTGCAAAGTCACACACGGTGCATCACATTGCTTCAAGTTTGTGACAATATTAAAAGCAATACAGAAACAGATTTTTGGTTATACCTGCTTAGGCTTAATGTTTAGACAGTTGTTGCTACATGAAGGGTTACCCCAGGCCTAGCTAACATATCGCACTTCGGATGCCAAGTTATGACTGACATTGGTTAAGAGAGTGCATAGGATCTGTTTGGCAATGAGACCTTGGTGTATAATTAATTTTGGAAACACTGCAAGCAAAGTCTAAAATTAACAGGCCTGAACATATTAACAATTGAACAATATAAAAATTATTCATATTTACTTCGTATCCAGGTTGGCTCCCAATTGTCTCATTAAAATGCCCTAGAACATACATATATGTGACAAAAAAGGCAGTTACCTAAAAAAGGCAAAAGGAAAAAAATAGTAATGGCTGAGATAAAACGTAAATTACATAAAAAAGTGCAAATAGAAGATTGTCTGTATATTTGTAGAGTTGGAGGAAATGGCTGCATGGAAAAAGAAAGTTAAAAAGGTTCAGAGAGAAATAATGTTTAGTTTAAATGCTGCAGTTCTAAACTGAAGACATGTGGATCACAACCATAGGGGACACTCCATTAATATGACAGGCCTTTCCTTGTTTTTGTGATTCTCTTGTTCAAAACATCTTTGCTGTTCCTGTCTCTGTGTAAGAGCCATCTTACAGATACATATACTACATCTATTTGAGTAGATGTGACTTGTTGACTGAGTTTGTCTCTCTTTTCCTGACAGGTATGGAGGAGCGGCCCAGCCAAGCATCTTGGGCCCCAGGTGGCGAGTCCAGTCCTTCCTATGAATCCTCCCGGGTAAGATGACTCTCACTGTAAAGCCTCTGAATGGCCTTTCTGCTCCACAGCACATCATTTAACACTCGTTACATCAAAGTGGTACATTTGCCATGTTTTTGTTTAAACTTATCCCAGCACCAGCGTAATTCTGTATTAGAGAAGAGACTGTCATTGTCCTCATGGATGGTGAATTTTTTTTTCCACTTTTATTTTACCAATATACAGTCGTGAAAAAATTAGGATACCCTGTATAAGCTTGTGTATTTTTTTTTTTTTTTTTTACATATTTAGACATATGAATAGTTAATATCAGTGTTTAAAATACTGGGAGATTCGTGTAATACAACTAAACAATTAAAAATGAATTAAAGACTTTTTTCACATTTTCTGTAAAATATAATTCTAAAATAGTGAGGAATAAATTAGGCCCCCATCTTTTTTAGGACACCCCCACATTCATTCCCACCTAAAATGGCTAAAATAAATGTTAAAAAATGCAAATAAAAACAAAAGCAAGGTTAGACATTAGACATTAGAACATTTATTAATAAAGAACTGAATATTTAATGGGGTAGCCTAATTTTTTCACATGACTGTATGTTATGCATTTAGGAGAAAAAAGTGACCATAATCTGATATTGTAATATTGAGATTCTTGGTAGTTTTTTGACTCAAGATTGATTGATTGGTTGTTGGAACTGTTTTAGAGAACTTAGCATTTTTTCCATCTTTTGTTGTGATACTGTGTTAATATCTCACTCACTGCTGTAAGCTTAAATAAAACAATAAAGTTTTATATGTAGTAAATGCAGATATAGAGCCAAAACTGAACAAGTTTTATAAAACAGACAAAAAACAGCAAAACCTCATATGTGAGAATCTGGACACAGAGAATGTGCTTCTTGCTTGGAAAACTACTGTAATGGTTAATCAGTAGCCAGATTATCCCTTATTTGTAATGTAACATTTTATCAAACTGTTGAACTGTTGAAGGTGAAAGTGTTTTATTGCTGTAGAGAAACAAGCAACTCCATCAAGTAATGATATTTTTAAAGGGATTTACTGACCTTATCCACTGGTTTATCTCCTGAGTTAGGTGCCTTTTTATGCTTAAAGGATTCATTAGTATGTATGTTTAGTGGCTTAAAGCAGATCCATGCAACATGCCAAAAATCTACTTAGTGACCCATGTGTTCATTAAATTAACTGCAGACCCAATCTCCCTGCTTGCGGTGATGGACATGCTCATACTCCTCTGTTGGCCAAGAGTGAGGAGCGTTATAAGAACACACTTTTATCATTTATACTGCATTGTGAATGATGCTGATGGTGAGTGATGCTGATAGAATAGCTAGTTGGACAACGCATTCAGGTCAGTTTACACCAAGTTCATATTTTCATAAAAAAAAATTAACAGATTGAACGGGTTCTTAAAGGTCTGATGACGCATTTTTGACTTCATCTAATTTTTCAACACATAATACAATATGACGAAATAGGTTGGTCTGTGCATTTCTAAGTCAAACAGGCTTTTTTTTTCACGCAAATATCCGACATTTTCATGAGTGCCACGTCACCAGTTGCGTCAGTGGCTGGAACCCCCCCCCCGGCCATGTTGTAACATCATCGACAGAACACAGCGCTTGGCTGCCCATTGTACACACAGGGTGGAAGTGGTAGAAAACATTGACGATGGTTCCAGCACATGTAGTCTGGAATTGGTTTGTGTTGTCCAATCTTCAGACGATTATAGTTCAGAAGAATGGGATGACAATGAAGAATCTGGGGGCATCAGACTGTATGGGTTTGAGTCGTGCCAAGCGGGCATTGTGCCAAGCGAGTCAGACTCAGAGAGTGAGAGTGGAGAGGCACACATGCCCGCCACAGCAGCAGCGACAAACACATGGCAGGGGAACACCGAGTGTTATGCTTTTGTTACAGATATTGCAACAAATTATTTGTTCATAAATAATTTATTTAAACCCGATTTTTCAATAAAATCATAGCAGTGTATTCTCTGTGGCTCAGGCATCGGGTTTATTATGTATTATCTTTATGTATTATGTATTATCTGGTGAATCCTGCGCGTAAATCCATTCATCATGACCCTCCGTGCGCTCTTACACAGGGCATGGAGAGGGAGGATGAAATTACAAGGATTTACGTGCAGGGTTCACTACAGCACATTTAATACAGAAAGACAGATAATTCCCAAAAAGGTGAAGACATACAAAAAACACAAACACACTTACTCAGGGATGAGAATCCTCCGCGGATCCGAGGAATTCCTCGGATTTGATCATGTCTAGGGTCATTCTCGTGAATCATCTAAATTCGAGGAGAATTTTTTTTTTTTTTGGGGGGGGGGGGGGGTCTGTTATAGCGGCGAGTCGTATTTTCGATTGGCTGCTCAAATCCACCGCGCAGAACGCGCTACCTAGCGAGATCAGTAATGTAATGTAACAAGGCCACTGATTGGCTGATACTTATTGAAGCAACCAATCGCCGATTTTGTTATTCCTTTGTCATATCCCACACGCGGAGCGAAATGCAAATGGCGGACAATTCAAGAAACCGAGTTTTCCCGATTTTGTGAAAATGGTGATCCTAAAACTCACAAAAGACAACAAAGCAAGAAGACAAAGGGATAAGGAACAAGTTTCGTTGGGAATGGCTCGAAAAAAACCAGAAACATCTCAAAATTGTGGCTACAAGGAGATCGAATTTCTCGCTTGTGCTGCGTTCAAAACGATCGATGGACACGGTTAAATTCAGATGCCAGTCAAAGTTCATCACAGTTGTCCCCGATTACAGCAATTAGTGATCGGAAGACACATTCCGAGGTAAAAAATTTTTCTCGTTATAAGTAATGTACTTGAGAATTTTCGCGTAATGAATTTGTTATGAAATAGCATGTGTAAGT
This sequence comes from Pholidichthys leucotaenia, assembly GCA_020510985.1. Classification (NCBI taxonomy): domain Eukaryota; kingdom Metazoa; phylum Chordata; class Actinopteri; order Cichliformes; family Pholidichthyidae; genus Pholidichthys; species Pholidichthys leucotaenia. The sequence continues at coordinate 324,338,806 of CM035837.1, read as the reverse complement.
TGTGACGTCATGCCTGTTTTGAAACACTATTGATAATTTGAAACACTAATTAAACATCTTTTAGGTTTTACTTAGTTTCTTAGATTATCTTTCAAATATTAAAATATACTAATATGCAACTTTTTTATATTCCTAGTAACACTAACAAATGCACACATTAATAAATCAAAATGCTCGCAGAATGTCAGTATATTTTAATAAATGGGTGATGGACTTGGTGATGGAATTTTGTTAATATTTATAATTTATTTTACTTGGTTAAATTATTTTGTCTGTTCTAGAGCTATGTAAATGTAATTCTGTGTCAGTTCTAGGGGTGGCTGTGGCGCAGGTGTAGTGTGACCGACTACTGATCGGAGGGTTATGGGTTCGATTCCCACTCTGTCTGAAGTCTGCATGTGAAAGTGTCCTTGAGCAAGACACTGAACCCCCAGTTGCTCCTGGTGGCCAGGCTAGGGCCTGTGTGTGTATGGCAGCTCTGCCGCCATCAGTGTGTGCGTGAATGGGTGGATAGCAGGATCTGTAAAGTGCTTTGGTCATCCAGAGATGAGAAAAAGCACTATATACTGTAAGTGAATGCCATTTACCATTCTAAAAATATTAGTAAAATATAATTTAGTATTATTACAACAACATACCATTCAGATATTATAAATTTACACATGTGATGCAGCAGCAGATTAAAAAGGTAAACTATAAATGCATTTGTACTTACTTCTAACTTTAAATATAAGACCACATTTGAGCATTCTAAAACACCAGATTTTGTTAGCTTTTTGGGGGCTCCGCCTTGGATCCGGCTTGGGGGACGCAGGCCTAACTAAGACCCCCGGCTTAGTTTCCTCTTTTTTTCCCAAACCCCATTCTCATCCCTAACTTACTGATGGCATTCGGGGGCCGGCATTGCCCAGAGAACGAATGAGAGGAGATGTGTTAGCCACAGGTGCGCCCCAGAGCCGACATCGCTTCAAGGATGCACGAGAACCACGGCGAACATGGAGTGACTAACACATCGTGAGAGTGCTGAAAATAATGGCAGACTAACAGCACAGATCAGCAGTGCTGATACTGTGGATCAGCAGTGCATGACTGGCAAACGGCTGCTAAGTACACGCACTGCTGGTGATGGTGTGATGAGAAGCACCTGGGCTAGGACCGGGAAAGATGATCAGCGGGAGTTTTAATAAGCTGGTGATAATGATAGAGGGGACGTGGCCGGATCGGTGAGCGTCGGCATGCGATCACAGAAAGTAGGTCAAAGCTGCGCGTAAATCCATTAATCCTTCCCCTCCTCGTGCGCTCCTCCTGCATAAAAGTACACGAGGAGGCTTATGACAGTTGTAGCTGAAGCGTGTGATGTGGTCTTTCATGGCCTGCTGTTTATCTAAGCCTGCGACACAATGCAAAGGCATAGCCGTAAAATTAAAACAAGAAACCAGAGAAACTGTGAGCTACAAAGCTGCTGTCATTCCAGTCAACAACACCGGCATCCGTTCTGTCACTTACGTTATGGTGGTGCCGCCCTTCATTCGGTAGGTGGCACCACAGTCCAGTCACTGGCTGTGGTTTTTTGATGATAGCTAGTTTATTGCAGGCGTGGTTGTAAATATTATATTGATCATCGACAATGACTTTTGGGTTTACACAACATGCTAAAAAATGTCAAAATAGTGTCATCAGACCTTTAAGGTGCATTCACACCAAACGCGAGACGAAATTTTTGCACGGCGTGAATACATTTAACGTCAATGGAAAGAGGTGAACACACGTGAATTTGCACGTTCATGTCCAAGGGTTAGTGCTAGCTAGTAATGGCCTTGAGATTCTGCCGTCACCGGAGTAAAATTATCAACACTGGAGAGTAAACTAGTTGGAAAATGAGACTGCCACTCAACTGCAGACAGATGGACCAGAGCTCTGCAGCTGAATTGGAGTATTGGCGTTATTTGCCCATGGACTCTTGTCACGGACTTGCTAGCAAGAGCTAGCAGGCTAGCAATGTAAACAACCGTCATCTTGTGAAGTTTTGAAGGCAGGAACAATTTTTTTCAGGTGAGAGAAGCACTGGATAACGTAAACCTAAATGTGATGGTGTTTTGGGGATTTCCACAGCTGGTATAACACAGCTGCAGAAGTTATAAAGGCAACTCCACCCATCTGCAACTCACTCAGATGGTGAATTCATGGCTATTCGTGTGTTTACATTAAGTTAACATGTAATCACGCTGTGCAAAAAAATTTGCGAGTTCATGTTTGGTCTGAATACACCTTTAAAAGCATATACACACTGCTGTGGAACATTTGTACTTGTGAAAAAAATGTCCGCATGGACCTTGTTGGTAGAAGACTTAAAAAAAAATTCAGTTTTATAAAATAAACACCACCAGGGTTTCCGCTGGTAACATTTCCGCGTGGCGGACTGCCACCTTTGAAGCTATGCTGCCACGCTAAGGAAACATAAATTTAAAAAAAATAAATGAATGATGCTCCACAAGTGCGCACACGAACAACGCGTGTGACAATCATCTGCGCGTTGGAGTTTGGAAGCGCGCCACCCACGTAACCGTTCCAGTCTGCAGGCAGAGTGTCTCTCTAGTGTCACTGTCCGAAAGAAGCATGAGCTTATTAAAGTACTTTAAACGTGAAGGTATGTAAGCAGTGGAGGCATTTATCGGGGTTTTAACCCGCTGGTAACGGGAACAGTAATGAAGAGTCGCTTAGCAACCAGGTGATGTTAGGCTTCATATGCAGGGAAAGCCAAGAGTGAATTGCTGAGGATTCACTTCACCAGCCACTACAATATTAACTAATTTATGTTCATTATCATGTACCTGGCAAGTTAAGATGACAGAAATTCGCAAAGTCAGTGACTTTAATCCGTCAACAGCCTTCAGACAAACTAAATGTGCCAACATTTGGATTTCACGATAAGGGAGGTTTTTCCTGCTGTCTGATTGGTGAGGAGAGTTCTAAAAAAACTATAAATATATAGAAATATTATAACAGAAATAACTGCATCTTTGGTAATTTAAGTTAATTTATTTCATTAAACCTAATTTTATTAATATTTTTTTCTTTGAAATCTAGAGTAATTGTCCTGTTCTGGATCTGCAAAATTATGGTCAAAAGTGTAAATTGTGTAAGGAAAAAAACAGTCAAAATTTTAACAATTTGTTTCAAATATGTGTATATATATATATATATATACAGTATATATATATATACTGTATATAGGTAATTTTATAAAAAATAGACAAAAAATAGCTATAAAATAATGCACAAGTTGATAGCAAAGTCTCAGATATACAAGAACAGTCATAATTTTACAAGAGGAAATTACAAATGAGGATTTACAGACAAAAGTAGAAAACTATAAAAAAAATTGTTATAAATTTTGGAGAAGAACCTCAAACCTTCAAGACTGAAGTCATTACTCATGTTTTTAAGTGGGTGCCCTTTGTACCCTTAACTCAACTAGAAATGTTTGGTTGTCTACTTTTAATTATAAATTTCATAGCACTACTTTTACATGAGCAGAATTTCTGGCTAATATACCCACTTTTGATCATGTAATTTAAGTATGCATGAGTAAATTACTATTCTGAACGTTTTTTTGCCTTTCTCTTTTCTACTCTTTCTCAATGGAAAAACAAGAAACACTAGAATATCCATCCATCCATCTTCTACCGCTTTTCCGGAGGTCCGGGTCGCGGAGGCAGCAGTTCAAGCAGAGAAGCCCAGACTTTCCTCTCCCCAGCCACCTGCTCCAGCTCTTCAGAGAGGACACCAAGGCGTTCCCAGACCAGCTGGGAGACATAGTCTCTTCACCGAGTCCTGGGTCTGCCCTGGGGTCTCCTCCCAGTGGAACGTGCCTGAAACACCTCAAGTGGGAGGCATCCAGGAGGCATCCTAATCAGATGCCCATACCACCTCAACTGACTCCTTTCAATGTGGAGGAGCAGCGGTTCTACTCTGAGCCTCTCCCGGATGACTGAGCTCCTCACCCTATCTCTGGGGGTGAGTCCAGCAATCCTACAGAGAAAGCTCATTTCAGCCACTTGTATCCGCGATCTCGTTCTTACGGTCATTACCCAAAGCTCGTGACCATAGGTGAGAGTAGGAACGTAGATTGACTGGTAAATCGACAGCTTTGCCTTAGAACTAAGCTCCCTCTTCACCACAACAGACCGATACAACGTCTGCATCACTGCAGATGCTGCTCCAATCCGTCTGTCAATCTCTCGCTCCATTTTCCCCTCACTCGTGAACAAGACCCCAAGATACTTAAACTCCTCCACTTAGGGCAGAAGCCTGTCCCCAACCCAGAGAGGACAATCCACCTTTTTGAAACACTAGAATAGAAATACCAAAAAGAATGCACATTTTTTTCATCTATGTAAACCATGACAAAAAATCCTGCAGGACAAAAAAAAACACGACACTTGGCATTTTCTAACCTATTTGTATACCACCATAGACAGAGAAAAACTTGAATTAGACAGAGCTCAGAGGGAAAGATGAGACAGACGAGATGAGCCAAGGAGAGGAAAGTGTTCAGGCAGAGGGTCCAGGAGAGGTGAGAGCAGATGGAGAAGAGAAGGATGACACCAGTAAAGCTGGATTCATGCTGCACCTCTGTTGTCTGCGTACATGCAGCCGGAAACCTTGTATGATGAAATTTACGTCATCGTCTCCAGTTCGCTAGTGTCCGGAGTGCTCAACCACAGACGACCACGTGCAGCACAAATTTTGTGACTGCGCCGTCCCATTCACGAGGTGGTGATATCGACACAGCACACAAAGACAAAGTAGACGAAAAAGACAACGAGGAGGCGGAAGACGAGAATAAACATACTTTTTGTAATTCTGCCACAGAATATACTAACAGCAGCTCCTCTTCCTCTCGGTGACGGTTAAACGACACCATTGTTGTTGATGTGCGTTGCTCTCGCATTTCTTTGTTGGTGAAAATCCTGGCGCGTCAGCACATTGGCGTTACCTGTAGGGTGGGAGTGAACCTACAAATGATGGTTGTGCGCTTGCATCAACCGCTTGGCCTGGGTAGATGAAAAAAGTGAGCATGTACAGCGCCGCGTGCGCTTTGGACGAGCCCGGCGCGCACGCGGGACCAAAGCGGACTAGAGGGGAAATGCAGCATGAATAAGGCTTAAAAAGTCCAAACACGGACTTCCGGTCTGGACGCCATGGTGATAGCAACCTAACGGTGAAACTCCCAGACTCAATCCAAGGAAAACCTCCTCAAAATCAGACCTACCGGATTTTTGGAAGATTAAAATTCAAAAGACAATAACACCATGCCTAACCAAGAGCAGAGGAAACTGACATTCCCCAGATCAGGACGCACAGCAGCCGCGGAATCGGAACCAGAAGACCTCCGTTCAGAAGACGAGTGCCTGGGCCTAGCTAACAAAAGGATTAGCTTGAAATCGCTATTTGACGAATTACGACGATTTCGGGCCGAATTTCTTGAATTCAGAGAGGATCTAAAAAAGGCGAACAGCAGATTGGACCAGGCCGAAAACCGAATCTTGGAAGCTGAAGACAGAATAAAAGTGCTTGAAGATTCTGTACTGGATTTACACAGAAAACAGTCAAGGCTGGAGGCTAAGCTAGCCGACCAAGAAGGAAGACAGAGACGGGACAACATCAGAATTCACGGTCTGAAAGAAGGAGCTGAAGATGGTTTCAACACAGTGGCAGAATGCGTGGAATCCTTATTGAGAGAGAAGTTGGATATTCCACAATCCACAGATTTGAAGATAGAAAAGGCACATCGCACATTAGCCGCAAAGCCAGCCCCGGAAGCGCCCCCACGTTCAGTGTTGGTAAGATTCTCCGACTTCAAAATAAAACAAGAAGTTGTAAGACGGGCTTGGCAGAAGAAAGGATTTATGCATCAAGAAAGAAAAGTCTTCGTGGAACACGATTACGCCCCTGAAGTTCTTAAAAAGCGACGGGAATATTATGACGCCAAAAAGGTTTTAAGGGAAAAGAATCTACGCTTTCAGACGCCATTTCCGGCGAAGCTAAGGGTCTTTTACGGGGAAGAGTCATGTCTCTACAATTCAGCGGAAGAAGCAACAACTGACATGGCAAGAAGAGGGCTCCCGGTAACGGTGTTTAAACCCGCAGCGGATCTGAACGAGAAAATCAGAGCTCAAACGTGGTCCACTCAGAGACCTTCAAAATCCACGGGCCAGCAGCGGAAACACCCAGCCCCAGAGCTACAAAGATAAGCTTTCCAGTTCCAGAAAGGAATAGCAACCTTTTTGGGTTTTTTTTTTTTCTTTCTCTCTACAGTCACTCTGCACTTCCACCTCCCCTCCTACAAGGTAACAAACATTAAAGAAGATGCAGAATCAGCATGTGGTAAAACCTTTCATGGAGCAGTTTTAACATTAGAAACAAATGTCTTCTTAATTTAAAGGGGGAAAAAAAATCATGTTAAAATAGAAATGTAACAATGACCCACATGTTCTCCCCACACTAACAAATACTGTATTAGAGTGAATGTTTGCTGTGATGGGGGTGGGAGGGTGCACACAAGCTCATAGAGTATAGGCATAAAAAAAAAAAAAAAAAAAAAAAAAATCATTACAAATTCGGATTGGGATCTGAAATTCACGTTAAAAACATGGGACAACTTACAGGGGTAAGAGAGGGCCCTCAGCACGTAACAGAGTTTGAGGAATTTCCCTCAGAGCCCATACTCCATCAGGGCTCTTACAGGGTCTTTAAAGAGACCCCCCAGCTCAGGAAGTTTTTTTGACAGTTTTTTGTTTTAAAGTTTCGTTCATTATGTACTTAATGTTTTTTATGTTCTTAATGATCTTTCAGTTTCTGAGTAGCAAAAAAGAGGGCCACCACACTGTTATACTAAATAAGAAAATACAATGGAGAAACAGGGTGTAACCAAAATAGCCTCATATAATGTAAAAGGGATCCTGAATCCAGTTAAAAGATCCAAGATTCTACGCAAAATGAAAAAAGACAAAGCAGAAATAGTATTTTTACAAGAAACCCACCTAACAGACGTGGAACACACTAAACTCAGTAGACAAGGGTTTAAAATGATCTCTTCATCTTCATATAAATCAGGGAGGAGGAGGGGAGTAGCGACATTGATATCAACCAAAATTACATTTGAAAAAAAAATCAGAACACAAAGATAAAGAAGGGAGGTACAGTTTGGTAACTGGGCGGCTAGAGGGAGAAGATATCACCCTGCTGAATGTATATGCACCACCAGGGGCTAAATGGAAATTTTATAAAAATGTATTCGACCTAATGATAACTAAAGCCCAAGGTTTAGTGATATGTGGTGGAGACTTCAATCTAAGACTGAATCCATACTGGGATGCAACAGGTAATTCTTCACATCAAAATAACACCCAAAATAGGAATACTCGGATGCTACTAAAAGAAATGGGAATCTGTGACGTATGGAGGGAATTCAACCCCAATGTAAAAGATTATACTTTTTATTCAACGCCACATTCATCTTACTCAAGGATTGATTACTTTTTTATGTTTAATAGAGACATTGGAAGAGTAAAAACATGTAAAATAGGACTGATGGATCTCTCCGACCACAGTCCGATCTATATGGATTTAAACATCCAAAAATACACAAATAATACATTTTCCTGGAGGTTGAATTCAAGTGTCCTCAAAGGGCCACTGAAAGATGAATTGGAATCAGATATTCTCAGATATTTGGAAGAAAACGATAATGGAGAAGTATCCCCTTTAATACTGTGGGATGCGTGCAAAGCTGTAATAAGGGGAAAAATTATTGCAAAACTGGCAACCCAAAAGAAACTGAGACAAGAAAAACTAATCACACTAGAGTCAGAGCTCAAGAACCTAGAAAAGGAACACAAAGATAACACTCATTCTAATGGCTCGCTCAAGATTAAAGAAATTAAAAATCAAATAAATGAGATCTACACAATAGAAATCCAGAAGAAACTTACATTTCTGAAACAAAAACACTATGAAGCAGGCAGTAAATCTGCAAAATTACTAGCCTATAAATTGAGGAAACAACAAACGGAAAGAGCAATCTACAAAATCAGAGACCCAGTATCAAAGGAAATAAAATTCAGAATTCAGGATATTCTTAAAAGCTTCGAGAATTACTACAAGAACTTACTGTATATTCCCACAAAAAACATAAAAACGCATCCGAGACATTCCTAAACACATTAAACCTTCCCCAACTTACGGAATCACAAAATAAAACCCTACTGTCAGAAATACAACCTAAAGAATTGGAAAAAGCAATTATGAAACTTAAAGCTAACAAATCCCCAGGAGCAGATGGCTATACAGCAGAATGGTACAAAACCTTTAAACAGCAACTATCTCCTCTCCTCCTGAAAACATTTAACTACGTCCTCCACACAGGGGAAATCCCCCCCTCCTGGAGAGAAGGGGTCATTGCAGTCATACCTAAACCTGAAAAGGATAAACTAGAATGCTCCAACTACAGACCAATCAGTGTATTAAATCAGGACTATAAGCTTTTTACCACTATCCTTGCCAAAAGGTTAGAAAACATACTGACAGACTTAATTCACTTAGACCAAACAGGTTTTATAAGCCAAAGACAGACACAAGACAACATTCGACGCACTTTACACATAATTCATCATATAAAAAAATATAACTTAAATGCAGTCATATTGGGATTAGATGCTGAAAAAGCATTCGATTCGGTTGACTGGTCTTTCCTCTATAAAATCTTATCCAGTTTCAATTTTCATAACAACTTCATTAGAACTATACAGGCATTATATAAAAAACCAACAGCTAAAATAAGGATTAACGGTAATTTATCATCATCTTTTGAGCTGGAAAGAGGATGTCGTCAAGGCTGCCCCCTGTCTCCACTGCTCTTTGCAATCTTCATAGAACCTCTGAGCCAATGGATAAGACAAAATCAAGAAATTCAAGGTATTACACTTGGTCAGAAAGAACATAAAATAGCACTCTTTGCTGATGACATTTTAATATACCTAGGGCAGCCAGACACTTCTCTACCAGAACTAATCTCAGTTTTTTCAGACTATGGAGATTTATCAGGGTACAAATTAAACATGCATAAAACCCAAGTTTTAACATTCAACTATGACCCAAATCATTTTTCACTAAATGAACTCAAAACTAACTGGGAGTTGGAATCTATGAAATATCTGGGGGTCAATATCCCGAAACAACTCGACAAAATTATAACACTAAACTATGATCCACTGGTGACAAAAATAAAATCTGACCTAGCAAGATGGAATATGATACCATTCTTAGGTACCGCACAAAGAATTGAAGCAGTCAAAATGAATATACTTCCACGTCTTCTATACCTTTTCCAAACAATACCGGTAGAACCTCCCAAAAAAACATGGCAGGAACTGGACAGAAGGATCTCAAGATTCATATGGCAGGGTAAGAGACCTAGAATCAGATATAGAACCCTACAGCTAAACAAAGACAAAGGTGGGCTCGCACTGCCAAATATCAGGGACTATTTTATAGCTGCACAAATTAAAACTTTAGCAGAGATATGTAACCCAGTCTACACTGCACAATGGAAGGAGATGGAATGCCAAATAACAAGTGACATCCCCCTACAGGCGATAATAGGGAACAATGCCTTAACTAAACTCCTGAATGACACTAACCCGTGGATAGAAACCCCGCTAAAAATTTGGTTTAAGATAGTCAGAGAGAATCAAGCTAAAGAGCCCTATCGACTTCTGCAATGGATTGCCTATGATCAAGACTTTACCCCCAATAAAACAGACACTAGATTTAAAGAGTGGAAAGAGAAAGGGCTGATAAAATATTACGATTTTTTTAAGGGGCAAACTTTAAGAAGTTTTGAAGATTTGAAAAAACAAGGTCTAATAAATCAAGATCTTTACAGGTTCTTTCAGCTTAGACACCACATAAACAATATACTTAAAAAGGAGGATTTGGAAAGGGCCCAGTCAGGTGTTCTGAAGGTCTTCTTAATGGCATATAAAGGGATCCCAGGGATCAGATACATTTCTAAAATATACCAAGGTCTTCAAGACTTAAAAGGAGACAACACATCGTATATAAAAGAGAGATGGGAAAAAGAGGGGAATTTCACTTTACAATTGGAAACATGGGAAAAGCTAAATAAACAGCAATGGAAAAGTACCTCATCCCTGCAGTGGAGAGAATTTGGATGGAAAAACTTGGTAAGATTTTTCAGAACACCTGCACAAAACAAATTTACCCATAAGGGGTTGAACTGTTGGCGCTTGTGTGGTGAAAAGACTGCAAATCATTTTCATGTGTTTTGGTCATGCCCAGTTATCCACCAATATTGGTCCAACGTACAGACAATATTGGGGAAAATATTCAAAATAACAGTTCCCTTTTCTTTTGTAACTTTGTATTTGGGTTTATTACCGGACTCACTGGAAAGACGAGGAGATAAATACTTATTCAATGTTTTAATATTGGCAAGTAAAAAAGCCCTAACTAAAAAATGGATGCTGAAGGACTGTCCTACACCTGAAGATTGGATTAACGTGATTCAAGACATTTACTCGATGGAAAAGTTGACATTCGCACTGAGACAGGATATGGATGGGTTCATAATCTTTTGGCAACCCTGGATCGCATATGTGTCTTCCATTAGAACTAATCTTTGACAAATACCATTTCAGTAATGGTCCCGCTCTTTGTTCCAAAGCTACTCAGTTGCTCTTTTACTTTTAATTACTTAATTTTCTGTTTGTTTGTTTTTTGCTGTTCTGTTTGTTTGTTTATTCGTTTGTTTGTTTGTTTTTTATTTAATTCTCCTTAACTTCACTTTTTCTTTCACTTTAAAAAAAAAAGGGGGGGGGTTGTTGTAATAACTATCCTACCAATGTTGTCAAATAGCAAAAAATAAGGGAACATGTGATGAAAATGTAAACAATGCAATGCTGTAATGACCTGTATACCCTTTACAAAAACTTAAATAAAAAAAAAAAAGTCCAAACACAGGATGTCTGGGTGGGACCCCAACTGGCCCAGTATTCCAACATTCAAACCTTGGTTGTACAATACTTCAGATGGTAATTTCCATATGCAAAGTTACTGTGCAAAATTTTAAAAAAAGAAAGAAATAGTATAGAATGAACATATTCCGGTTACAATAGTGTCATGCGTTTTCTGCCCCCCCCCCAAAAAAAAATAAAAATGTTGCCACTGCGCCAAGGTCTTTAATCCAGAGGAAACACTGCACCACTATTCAAAGACACCATGTAGCTTGAGATTAGTAATAAGCTATGCTACAATAATGGTGTATAGCTGATATTTTCTGGAAGTTTTGTGTTGGTACAGAAAGAACTAACATAGCCACAACAGCTATCGTATAGCTTCACATCTGATGGTGATAGGGAGCTTAAAATACAGAACATAAATAAGCTTTGAGCTAGCATGCTCAAACTGCTGCACTGTCAGCTGAAAATCTTACCCAAAGTGGCCAAAGCGGAATGAAAGTCTTGTCCCAGACCTGTGTGAATTGATATGCAGAAAGAAATCACAGATAGGTCATCCAACATCCAGGCAAAGTTTTGGAGGAGGCTGTAACAACTATTGAGGTGAGAGCTCTGACAGATAACACTGTAAATGGTAGATGGCATCACTTATATAGCGCTTTTATTCTCATCTCTTGATGACCAAAGCGCTTTACAGATCCTGCTATCCACCCATTCACACACACATTCATACACTGATGGCGGCATGCTACCTAACATGGTGCTTCCAGACCCACCAGGAGCAATTGGGGGTGAAGTGTCTTGCCCAGGGACACAACGGCAGGATATCCAGGGAGAGCGGGATTCGAACTGCCAACCATGCGGTTATTGGACGACCTGTTCTACCTCCTGAGCCACTGCCGACCCCTATAAACTTAAACATGGTAATGGGGGCAAAGTGTTAATGGGCATTTAATGCGATAACGCCAACACCACTAAAATATGTATATACAGTGAAGGGTGTGGAGGCTTTTTGTTCAGGTGATAGTTTTAAAAAGATTTGCTCTATTGTAATCACTGTAGTGCATTTACAGCAAGCACCAGCAAATGTGACGACACTGCCCCAAATCAGTGACAAAGAACTTGTTACTATGTTTTCTAAAAAGCATTTAAACATTTATTGTGTAATATGGTTTTGGGTTTTATTTATTTGTCAGGGACCTTGTACAAAAAACATTAATGTCATAAGACAAGAGATGCATTGTACCAGATTTAGCCAATGGCTAATTTCCATCTGCAGTCCCAGGGCAGGTAACCACAATAACAAAACTATATAAATACATATCCAGCAATTCAGTATAATTACTGGGTACAATCACGATATTAAATATACACATAATACTATTCCCTACACTCAATGCATACAAAAAAACCCTCAACACATACACGCAATCAATTCCATTACTATAAAATCCATATGTTGTGAACCAGTGTTCATTCCTTAATGTTGATAATACTGGTTCATTAAAATCCATTTTTTTGCCTTGTAAAAGAAAGTATGAAAGTCAACACAAGTTTCTAGATCATCGGGGAGACTGTTCCATTCCTTAATTGCTTTTAAAGAAAAAGCAGGCTGATCAAAAGCAGATCTTCTTTTAGGGATTCCACACTGCTCTCTTACACTGGATCTTACTGTAAATGTTTTTTTGTCTGCTGTGAGCATAACTGTACAAAAGTTTTCAGTGGTGGCGTAGCCTTATTGTGAACTATTTTAAAGACAAGCTGAACATATGAAAACACAATACAATTATCAAAACTCAACATTCTGTGTTTACTGAAGATTTCACAGTGGTGATGTAATGGTTTTTTATCTAAAACTTTTAAAGCTTGGTTATAAAGTGATCTGATTGGTTTTAAAGTTGTCTGGGTTGCTTGAGACCAACAAGAGATACAATAGTTAATATGAGAAAGTATCATTGCTTTCAGATACGTATACTGTTGATGCTTCCTGTGTGATATGTCTAAAATTAGCAATGTTATATTCCAATGTGTTACTCATTTTCTTTGTATGGTTTTTGAATGTCAGTGCTGGGTCCAAGATCACACCTAAGAATTTAACTTCCTGTACATTATTAATTTTTTCTTCTTTTTTTTTACCACCAACATAAATATTAGGAAAGTTGTTTTGGTTACATTTCCTGTTGAAATACTTTGTAGCAGTCTTTGCAGTGTTCAATCTAAGAAAAGAAGATTTAAGCCAGTTCGAAACTTGGTCCATTACAAGTGATATCTGCTGATTTCTTGAACATTGTTCTTCTGCAGTGCTTTCTAAGACTCTTGCTTAAAAATCTGCTCTGTTTCAGTGGCTTTTTATTTTCTTCAGTAATTTAAATTGTATTAAACCAACACTAGTCACTTCTTTTCTATGTTAACTCTAGCACATTTAAAACAGGAATTGACCCATTTATGTTATTGGCTGAATTATGACTTTTCGTTTAAGGCCACAGAGACTTAAGAAAAGAAGGAAATAGGAACTTAATTAAAATTTTTAGATGAATTTGAATAAATGTTGTCCTTTTAGTTCCTTTAAAATGTTGACTAGTTCAGTATAGAAATTATTAGCTAAGAAATCTTGGATAGCTTTCTTTCTTTTAACATTAAGAAATCCTATTCTCCAAATATATAAGTGTATTACATAATAATGTAAAAGAGGTGTGTATGTTGACTAACATGTTTGAACTGTATCCCTTTGTTTTGTCTTAAGTGAGGACATCTCACTGTTAGTGTGAGCAAGTGTGAACAGCTCTCCCTGTTTGTTTGTCCCTCACACATTGGCTGTTCTAGATGCCCTGTATGAATTTCATTTAATGTCAATCTCCTGTCACTTTCTATTAGAATTCAGTTAAATGTCAGAGCCACTCGGGCTACATTACCTTGTTTATTTCTCTGTGCCCTTCCCAAATGCACATCTACAGGCTATGGTAACATAGGCGGCTTGATTTGAATTATAAGACAGAGACGCTTGAGATATCTTTGCTCCAGGTGCATATAAATGAGTGATTCTGACATTACAAGGCACAGCATCAGCCAGCAGACAGCTGTTTGCACCTCCATATTGTGCACAGGCAAATACTCATATGCCACACTCACACAGCTGCATACACACCTTACATTGATACAGACTTGATTTGTTCTGCCTATAGTATATCATGCCCTGTATATTCTGGTTTAGGAAAGGAAAGGGATTTTTAATAGACCACAGAAACTGCTATAACTTGTTGGGATTTTTTTTTTACTGAATAATACATTTTGAGGGTTTTTTTGTGCGCTTTGAGTGGTCTTTGTGACTAGAAAAGCGCTATATAAGTGCAGGTTAGTTAGTTAGTTAGTTGTGTACAACCATAATCAGCCATGTAAATGTATATTGCAATTTGTATTACATAGACCTAGACAAATTTGTTGATACCCTTCTACAAAACAAACAGGCAAACAAACAACCCATCTCTAAAATAACTTTAAACTGATTACTGTTTGTCAGTGTTTTTAAACTGGGGTTCCCCAGAATGTTCAGGTTTTCATGGCTAATTGTCTACAGAGTTTCCTCTGGCTTAAAGACTTTGGCAACTTTTTTTTTGGGGGGGGGGTATGTAAAGCATGTGTAAACATGGGAAAACACATGACACTCAAAGGGGAAAAAAACCCATTCATAATACTGTAGTAATTTACTCACACATACATAAATTGTGTGATCAGTGGTGGCTAGAGTAGCCAGAAATTGTACTCATGTAAAAGTAGTGTTGTCTTATGAAATTAATAATTAAAAGTAGTCACCCCCCCAAAAAAAAAACTAGTTGAGTAAGAGTACAAAAGCTCCCACTTAAAAAAATATTTGTGTAATGACTTAGTCTTGAAAGTGTGAATTTTTTCCTCCTAAATTTATAAACATTTTCTTGTAGTTTTTTACTTTTTTCTCTGTAAATTTGTTTTTACCTAAATTTGGAGCTATTTTGCTCATAAGTGATTTCCTTTTGTAAAATTATGACTTCTTGTACATTTGAGACTTTATTATCATTAATTTGTGGATTATTTTATGGCTAATTTCTTTGTCTGAAGTTACTGTTTTTCTAATAAATGGAAACAGTTTGTGGTAATTTTTTTTCTCATATAATTTAAACTTTTGATCATAATTTTGCAGAGCCAGAATAGAACAATAGTTTCAACTCTGATTTCAAAGAAATATACAGTGTGAAAAAGTGTTTGCCCCTTCCTGATTTTTCATTTTTTTGTATGTTTGTCACACTTAAATGTTTCAAATCATCAAACAAATTTAAATATTAGACAACAATAACACAAGTAAACACAAAATGCGGGAGGCACGGTGGCGGAGTGGTTAGCATTGCGGCAGCACAGCAACTCACCCTTGGCCGGGGGATCCTGAGTTTGATCCCAGCCCCCGACCAACAGTGATCTGTGTGGAGTTTGCATGTTCTCCCCGTGTCTGCGTGGGTTTACTCTGGGATTTCTCTGGTTTCCTCCCACATGCCAAAAACATGCAAGTTAGGTTAATTGGCATCAAACTGGGGATTCTAAATTGTCCTTAGGTATGACTGTGAGAGTGAATGTTTGTCTGTCTCTCTGTGTTGGCCCTACGATGGACTGGCCATCTGTCCAGGGTGTACCCTGCCTCTTGCCCAAAGATGCTGGGATAGGCTCCAGCCCCCCTGCGACCCGAAAAAGATTAAGTGGAAGAAGATGAATGAATGAACACAAAATGCAGTTTTTAAGTGAAGGTGTTTATTATTAAGGGGGAAAAAAATCCAAACCTACATGGCCCTGTGTGAAAAAGTGATTGCCCCCTAAACCTAATAACTGGTTGGGCCACCCTTAGCAGCAACAACTGCATTCAAGCGTTTGGGATAACTGGCAGTGAGTCTTTTTCAGTGCTGTGGAGGAATTTTGGCCCACTCATCTTTGCAGAATTGTTGTAATTCAGCCACATTGGAGGGTTTTCAAGCATGAACCACCTTTTTAAGGTCATGCCACAGCATCTCAATCAGATTCAGGTCAGGATGTTGACTAGGCCACTCCAAAGTCTTCATTTTGTTTTTCTTAAGCCATTCAGAGGTGGACTTGCTGGTGTGTTTCAGATCATTGTCCTGCTGCAGAACCCAAGTGCACTTCAGCTTGAGGTCATGAACAGATGGCCGGACATTCTTCTTCAGGATTTTTTGGTAGACAGAATTCATGGTTCCATTTACCACAGCAAGTCTTCCAGGTCCTGAAACAGCAAAACAGCCCCAGACCATCACACTACCACCACCATATTTTACTGTTGGTATGATGTTCCTTTTCTGAAATGCTGTGTTACTTTTACGCTGAATGTAATGGGACACACACCTTCCAACAAGTTCATCTTTTGTCTCGTCAGTCCACAGAGTATTTTCCCAAAAGTCTTGGGGATCATCAAGATGTTTTCTGGCAAAACTGAGACGAGCCTTTATGTTCTTTTTGCTCAGCAGTGGTTTTCGTCTTGGAACTCTGTCATGCAGGCCATTTTTTCCCTGGCTCTTTGTTATGGTGGAGTCATGAACACTGACCTTTAACTGAGGCAAGTGAGGCCTGCAGTTCTTTGGATGTTGTCGTGGGGTCTTTTGTGACCTCTTGGATGAGTTGTTGCTGCGCTCTTGGGGTAATTTTGGTCAGCCGACCCCTCCTGGGTAGGTTCGCCACTGTTCCATGTTTTTGCCATTTGTGGATAAAGGTTCTCACTGTGGTTCACTGGAGTCCCCAAGCTTTAGAAATGGCTTTATAACCTTTTCCGGACTGATAGATCTCAGTTACTTTGTTTCTCATTTGTTCCTGAATTTCTTTGGATCGCAGCATAATGTCTAGCTTTTGAAGATCTTTTGGTCTACTTCACTTTGTCAGGCAGGTCCTATTTAAGTGATTTCTTGATTGAGAACAGGTGTGGCAGTAATCAGGCCTTGGTGTGGCAGAGAAATTGAACTCAGCTTT
Source organism: Pholidichthys leucotaenia (assembly GCA_020510985.1). NCBI lineage: Eukaryota > Metazoa > Chordata > Actinopteri > Cichliformes > Pholidichthyidae > Pholidichthys > Pholidichthys leucotaenia. The sequence continues at coordinate 324,321,770 of CM035837.1, read as the reverse complement.
CCAAAGATGTGATAAACCACAGTTAATTTATGTTTTAACGGGGGAGGGGGTGTCACTTTTTCACATAGGGCCATGTAAGTTTGGATTTATTTTTTTTTTTACCCTTTAATAATCAACACCTTCATTTAAAAACTGCATTTTGTGTTTACATATGTTATCTTTGTCTAATATTTAAATTTGTCTGATGATCTGAAACATTTAAGTGTGACAAACATACAAAAAAAATGAGAAATCAGGAAGGGGGCAAACACTTTTTCACACCACTGTAAAAGTGTTAATAAAATTATATTTAATGAAATAAAATTAACTAAAATGACCAAAGATGCAGTTATTTCTGTTATAATATTTCTATATATTGACAATTTTTTAGAACACTCGTCACCACCCAGACAACAGGAAAAACCTCTGTGTGAATTGAGAGGGACAATTCTCTATTTTTTTTTTTTCAGGTTTGGGGGCATGCCCAAACCTGGGGCATTATGAGATAGAATTGTGCATATGGCATTATGAGATGGAAACAACGTTTTATGGTGCCTGTGCTCTCAAAATCTGTGGCAGATGCTCTTGGCTTCATGATTGAAAATAACTTCCATAGACTCAGCTGCGGCACAGCATTTTGACATTGGCTGAAAGCAGCCGAAATGAAGAAGAAACAGCTGCGTGAGGTGCGCTTGGCACAACAGCGGTCAGGCAGCTGTGTGAGACTACATTTGCAGCAGCAACAGAGTGGAAATTAATCTGACAGATTAGATCAATTTTGAAGCTGCAGCAGACAAACATGTGTACCACAACTACACAAATATCACAGCATCTCAGAGTGAGAAGAAATTAAGCACTTTTTTTACTCACTTTCGCACAGAGTCGGCAGTGCTCTGACCATCCCGGCTGCTGGAGACAACGGTTTGGTACAGTCCTTGTTCAGCTCAGCTCTTAATGGACTCCTCTGCTTCTCTGTTTGTCTGTGACAGCTCCCTCCAAAAAAACAAAAGCAAAAAAAAACCTTAACACTCACCGTACTCTTCTTTTAAATATAAAGCTATTGAGTGCTGATATGAATGGAAAAAAATACCGCAGACTAATTATGTTGGGTGCATTTTGCACCCCACTTCATTAAAACGGAGGACAAGAGCAGCAACCATTGAACACAACTCCTACTGGTGACTGTTTTGACATGCATTGTTCACATGCATGCTTGCAGAGTGACATCCCTTCATTTATGCTCTTAGCGAAAATATATATGTCAGTGGTGGCAAACCTGCTGCTCTCGAGCCGTGTGTGGCTCTTTTACAATTCTTTTCTCTCTCTCTCTTTTTTTTTTAAAAAAAATTTTGCTCCTGTGCAGCTCTTTTTTATAAATTATATATTTTTCTTAGCGTGGCGGCTAAGTTTTTAACGTGGTGGCCTGCCACGCAGAAATGTTACCAGCAGAAGCCCTGGTCTAATTTCACTTCTTAATTGGTTCAAAACTTTTAAAATAATTTGCTGTTATGCATAAGTGCATAGGTGTCGCCTACAGAACCCATGTACAACAATGGTAAATTATTTGCAATTTTTTGGACCAATTAAGAAGTGAAAGTAACAATTTCCCATGGAAACCAGAATGTTCTGGGGAACCCCAGTTCAAAACATTGCTTTATATCTTATTTAACACAAATCAGACTTTGCTTTTGATGATTGCTTAGTTATTATGTAATATTCAACTGAATCAAAGTAAAATGGCATGGACAAAAAAGGTACCCTTAATTTATTTAATTCTGTGACACCATTTTTTGAAGCATTCACTTCCAACAAGCGATCTTTGTACTTGGCAGTGAGATGTCTGCATTTGACAACAGGTAGTTTGGCACATACTTCCTGTGCAAACTGTTCAAACTGTCTCAGGTTTGAAGGGTGGCGTCTCCACACTGGAGTTTTCAGATCTGTCCATAGATGTTCAATCGGATTAAGATCTGGACTCATGGAAGGCCATTTAAGAATAGTCCATTGTGTTTTCTCAGCCATTCTTGAGTGCCTTTACAGTGTTTTCCCTAGGTTTCCAGCCGTGGGGGGTGGGGGGCAACTTAAAGGTCGACAGCAACAAACTTTTAAAAGAATTATAGTGTTCATAAGTTAATAACAACAGTCAGTATAAATAAAAACTGTAAAAAACAAACGGTTATTGAACAAAACATCAGAATATTTGAATGACATTGAACGAAATATCTGAATATTTGTTTATGTGGCAATTATCCACAAAGTGTGCAGCTTTTGTCACTGCAGTGTATTTTTCTGGGCTTCTGGAAGAACATTTCAAGAGTCTTGATATTGGAAGGCTGACACATCTGGCCCATTTATTGAGATTCTGCAAGATATTGTGGGTCAGAACCTGTCATCCAGTGATGATCAGACTTTTGCTGCTTGTCAGGAGCAGGGTGTACAGGACTTGGGCCTTTTTCTACACTTGGATCCGGAGCAGAAGAGCTACTTCGGCTGTTACTAGCAGGAGAGCTAGTGTTGCAACCTTCATCATCCTGGGTGTGTTTAAACAAAACACAGATTTTTTTTCTGCTTCTCAGTTGGCTGACAACATGCTTTCCTACGTACACTCTCTCCGTTGGTACGAATGTGTTCACCTGTATGTTCGCACCAGGGCTTGACATTAACTTGCATGGGTTTACTCTGGGATTTCTCCAGTTTCCTCCCACATGCCAAAAACATGCAAGTTAGGTTAACTGGCATCAAACTGGGGATTCTAAATTGTCCTTAGGTATGACTGTGAGAGTGAATGGTTGTCTGTCTCTCTGTGTTGGCCCTGCGATGGACTGGCGATCTGTCCAGGGTGTACCCTGCCCCCGCCCAAAGATGCTGGGATAGGCTCCAGCCCCCCCGCGACCCGAAAAGGATTAAGCGGAAGAAGATGAATGAATGAATGAATGAATGAACTAGCCACTCAGCCTTTCCACTAGCCACAATTTTGTGGTTGGAAAATTATGTTTAATATGATCAAATTTGACTATCGCGTGCTAAAATTTACTTGAACTAAATTTACAACCTTTTTAAATGTAAATGACCCTTACACTACATATGTAAAAAAAAATAGGAATAGAAACACTGTCTATTTATGAACAACAGTAAATACAGTAAAACAGTACAGAAAAATATTTGCAATGTGAGTGAAGTACAGGTCGATTTGGGGTCTGTCCCAATTCTCATTTGTACCTCTTCCCCTACCCCATGGCCCTTTAGGGCTGAAAATGACCCATTGAATTGGGACACACCTTCAGGCTACACTGTGCCATTAGTATTTGCTGATGGATTTAACTTGAATGACACTACCTGCTTTCACCAGAAAAAAAGAAGTGAAAGAATAGAAAACTGATGATAAAAAATCTCATCTTAAGGGGAAAAAATGTCTCAAATTTACATAAACAATTTTAATCAGCAGAAAAGTGAGAAATTTACGAGAAGGTCAGTTGTAAATTCAGAGAAAAATTTGGACGCCCTGGCGGACAGATTTTGGCCCGTGGCCCATTTGTTTAACACCCCTGGATCAGCCCATTAAAAAGACATGTTTAGAGGGTAAAGGGATATCCACATCAAGCACAATAATAACTATTAAATTATAGTTTTTTAAAAAATCATTTCACCTTCTCAACAATTAACAATGTCACTCTAACAGCAGGGCCAGACATGAGCTGCACACTCCACACTGGATTCACCCAGCTGCATACAGTATATGTTTGTCCTGCGGCAGGATGAGACCGTTTATGTCGCTGCTACAATCAGTAATTTTAAAGGATTTTTTTAACTAGACCAGTACCTTGGGCAGAGAAAAAAAGAAGAAGAAAAGCAAAAAGATGTGTGAACTTATTCACCTGATTTTTCTCTCAGCTCCAGACTTCGGACATCCACAGGTAGCGTGAAATGAGCGCGCAGTACAAAGCGGAATCACATTGCAAATAATCTTCTTCTTTCGGCTGCTCCCTTTAGGGGTCGCGACAGTGGATCATCTGCCTCCATCTCACCCTATCCCTTGCGTCTTTCTCTTTTTTTGTTTTTTGTTTTTCTTGAGTCTTGGAGACTCAAGATGGCGCCCACAGTGGTCGCCATGGTGCTTCGTTGCGCTTTTCTTTGTTTTTGTTCGTCAATTGTGTGTCTGCCTGCTCTTACACCCGTGAAGAGCTACTAAATATCAGGACTTTCACTCCCACGGACCTACTCCCAGTTTTTTTGGCTCCTGCCGCCGATCTGGTTCACCTTTTAGCCCAAAAAGTGAGACGGCGAAAGAGAGGAAGACGAGCGGGCGCTCTCGTGCGTCTTCGCAGGAGAGGCACGCGCACGGCTCTGCCTGGGATATTTCTGTCCAACATCAATTCTCTCTATAACAAGGTAGAGGAACTGAGACTGCTGATGCGATTTAAGGACCTCTCCACCTCGTGTGCCCTCTGCTTTACTGAGACCTGGCTTAAGGAACAGACACCGGACAGCGCGCTCCTCCTCGAGGGATTTCAGCTGTTTCGTGCAGACCGTGATAAGGAGCTCTCCGGCAAGACCACAGGAGGAGGAGTCTGCTTCTACATCAACAACAGATGGTGCTCCGATGTAACTGTGATCTCCCAACACTGTTCTCCCGCTCTGGAATATCTATTCATCAACTGCAAGCCATTTTATTCCCTGCGTGAGTTCGCTTCATTTATCCTGGCCGCTGTTTACGTCCCGCCCGACGTGGACGTGCGCGAGGTTCAGCGCGCGCTCGCGGATCACATTCAGCAAGCGGAGCGAACCTTTCCGGACTCTCTGGTTATTATGGTTGGCAACTTTAACCAGAGCAACCTGAGCCACGAACTCCCCCGCTACAAACAGTTTATTAAATGCCCCACCAGAGGAGAGAACACGCTGGATCACTGTTACACTACAGTTAAGGACGCGTATCGCGCTGTTCCCTGCGCTGCGCTCGGACTATCTGATCACGTGATGGTCCACCTGATTCCCACATACAGACAGAGGCTGAAGCTCACAAAACCTGTGGTGAGCACTACGAGGAAATTGACCAGTGATGCTGGGGAGAGGCTGCGCACGTGCTTGGAAATAACTGACTGGGGCATGTTTAAAGGAGCCACGCATGATCTGGATGAGTACACGGACACTGTGAACTCATACATCCACTTTTGTGAGGAGAGCATTCTTCCATCGCGCACCAGGGTGAGTTACTCCAACGACAAGCCCTGGTTCACAGCCAAGCTCAGACAAATCAGGAAGGAGAAGGAAGCAGCGTTGAAAAGTGGAGACAGGGACTGCTACAGGGAGGTCAAATACCGGTTTAGCAGAGAGCTGAGGAGAGCTAAATCTGTGTATTCTGAGAGACTCCAGCAGCAGTTCACTGCTAACGACTCTGCTTCTGTGTGGAGAGGACTGAGACAAATCACCAACTATCGGCCTCAGGCTTCTAAGGGTCAGGATGACAAAGCCCTTTGTCAAAGACTGTCCCAACACTATGCCCGTTTTGACACCTCGTCAGCTGTGTCCAACTCCCCCCCTCCCCCCAGCGCCACTGCCTCCATGGTCCTCACTTCATCAAAGGCGGCCCCCCCCCTGCCCTTGTCATCAGTGAGCAGGACGTGCACAGACAGTTCTCCAGACTGAACCCGCGCAAGGCCCCCGGTCCGGACAGCGTGTCTCCCTCCACCCTGAGACACTGTGCGGAAGAGCTGACTCCTGTCTTCACAGACATTTTTAACACCTCCCTGAAGTTATGCCATGTGCCGACCTGCCTCAAAACCTCTACCATCGTCCCTGTCCCCAAGAAGCCACGGATCACTGGACTTAACGACTACAGACCTGTAGCGCTCACCTCTGTAGTCATGAAGTCCTTTGAGCGCCTGGTCCTGCCCCACCTCAAGGCCATCACCACTCCCCTCCTGGACCCGCTGCAGTTTGCCTACAGAGCCAACAGGTCTGTGGACGACGCAGTCAACCTGGCCCTCCACTCCATCCTGCAGCACCTGGACTCCCCGGGAACCTACGCCAGGATCCTGTTTGTGGACTTCAGCTCTTCATTCAATACCAGCCGCCCCGCTCTGCTCCAGGACAAGCTGTCCCTGCTCAACGTGCCTGACTCCCTCTGCAGGTGGATCACCGACTTCCTGACGGACCGGAGGCAGCATGTGCGGCTGGGAAAGACTGTCTCAGACTCTGTTAGCATCAGCACCGGATCACCCCAGGGCTGTGTACTTTCCCCCCTGCTCTTCTCCCTGTACACCAACTCCTGCACCTCCAGCCACCAGTCTGTCAAGCTGATCAAGTTTGCGGACGACACCACCCTCATCGGGCTCATCTCCAACGGCGACGAGTCCGCCTACAGGAGAGAGGTGGCCCAGCTGACGTCCTGGTGCAGCCACAACAACCTGCAGCTGAACGCTCTGAAGACAGTGGAGATGATCGTGGACTTCAGAAAAGTCATTGCCCCTCTGCCCCCCCTTACCCTCACAGACTCTCCCATCACCACTGCGGATTCCTTCCGCTTCCTGGGCACCACCATCACCCGGGACCTCAAGTGGGAGCCGACCATCAGCTCCCTCATCAAAAAGGCCCAGCAGAGGATGTTCTTCCTGCGGCAGCTGAGGAAGCTCAAGCTACCCACCAAGATGTTGGTGCAGTTCTACACAGCCATCATCGAGTCCATCCTCACCACCTCCATCACCGTGTGGTACGCAGGAGCCACTGCTAGGGACAGACTAAGACTGCAGCGCGTTGTGCGCGCCGCTGAGAAGGTGATCGGCTGCAAGCTCCCATCCCTCCAGGACCTGTACACCTCCAGGTCCCGGAGGCGTGCAGGTCGGCTCATAGCCGACCCTTCACACCCTGGACACGCACTGTTTGCCCCCCTCCCCTCAGGTAGAAGACTTCGGTCCATTCAGACTAAAACCTCCCGCTACATGAACAGCTTCTTCCCCTCTGCCATCAGACTGCTGAACACTAAGTGACTTATTAGACTCTCGTGCACTATGTACAGCAGCTCAACCGGACTCATGACAATTATCACTGTTTTCCTTTGCACTACCGTCTGCAGTATGTGGAACTCCACAATATCTGTTACTTGTTAATATATTTAATAATTGCATAGATTAGTATTACTCATTCATATTTTACATTTTATTGCATGCAGTTTTTTTTTATTTTAAAAATGTTTAATTTTTAATGTTGCAGCATTGCACCGAGACGAATTCCTAGTTTGTGTACTACATGAACAATGGCAATAAATCTCATTCTGATTCTGATTCTCTGTAACACCAACCCTCTCCATGTCCTCCTTCACTATATCCATGAATCTTCTCTGTGTTCTTCCTCTTTTCCTCCTGCCTGGCAGCTCTGTCTTCAACATCCTTTGTCCAGTATATCCACTATTCCTCCTCTGCACATGTCCAAACCATCTCAGCCTTACCTCTCTTACTTTGTCTCCAAACCGCTCAACGTGAGCTGTCCCTCTGATATACTCATTTCTAATCTTGCCCCTCCTAGTCACTCCCATTGACAATCTTAGCATCTTCAACTCTGCCACCTCCAGCTCCATCTCCTTTCTTTTTGTCAGTGCCACTGTCTCCAAACCATACATCATAGCATAGCAGGTCTCACTATCGTCTTGTAAGTCTTCCCTTTCACTCTTGCTGCTACCTTCCTGTCACAAATCACCCCTGACCATCGTCTCCACTCACTCCACCCTGCCTGCACTCTCTTCTTCACCTCTTGTGCATTTTCCATTGCTTTGGATGGTTGACCCCAGATATTTAAACTCATCTGCTTTCACTACCTCTACTCCTTCCATCCTCACTGTTGCACCTGCCTCCCTCTCATTCACACATGTATTCTGTTTTGCTTCAACTGACTTTCATTCCTCTTCTCTCCAGAGCAGTCCTCCACCTCTCCAGGTTCTCGTCCACCTGCTATCTCCTCTCACTACAGATCACAATGTTGTCTGTAAATGTTGTCTGCACGGTGGTGCAGTGGTTAGCACTGTGGCAGCACAGTTTACCCTTGGCCGGGGGATCGTGGGGATCGTGGGATCATGGGATCATGGGTTCGATCCCAGCCCCCGACCAACAGTGATCTGTGTGGAGTTTGCATGTTCTCCCCGTGTATGCGTGGGTTTACCCCGGGATTTCTCCGGTTTCCTCCCACATGCCAAAAACATGCAGGTTAGGTTAATTGGAGACTCTAAAGTGGCCCTTGGTGTGAATGTGTGTGAATGGTTAAAAAGGGATGGCGCCGTATTGTGGCTGCTTCATCCATCCAGGTGGTGGATGACCCTTAATTTCTGTAAAGCGTCTTTGAGTGTCTATGATAAAGCGCTATATAAATCTGATGCATTGATTGATTGATTGATCATGGTCCACGGAGACTCCTGCCTGACCTCGTCTGTCAGCCTGTCCATCACCATGGCAAACAAGAAGGGGCTCAGAGCCGATCCCTGATGTAATCCCACCCCCACCTTGAATTTATCCGTCACTCCTACAGCACACCTCACCACCATCTTGCTGTCCTCATACATGTCCTGCACTGCCCTCACATACTTCTCTGCCACTCCTGACCTTCTCATACAGTACCACACTTCCTCTCTTGGTACCCTATCATATGCTTTCTCTAGATCCACAAAGACACAGTGCAACTCCTTCTGACCTTCTCTATACTACTCCATTAGCACTCTTAGAGTAAACATTGCATCTTTAGTACTCTTTCTTGGCATGAAATTGTACTGCTGCTCACTGATTGCCACCGCTCCTCTTAACCGAACTTCAACAACTCCTTCCCATATCTGCATAATGTGGCTGATCAACTTTATGCCTCTGTAGTTACTACAGCTCTGAGCATCACTTTTGCTCTTGAAAATTGGACTCAAAGCACTTCTCCACTCCTCGGGCATCCTCTCACTCTCCAAGATTGTGTTAAACAATCTTGTTAAAAAGTCCACTGCCATCTCTCCTAAACATCTCCATAGCTCCACAGGTATGTCATCTGGACCAACCACCTTTCCATTCTTCATCCTCTTCAAAGCTGCCCTCACTCGTAATGGGATAATAATAATAATAACAATAATAATAATAATAATAATAATAATAATTTCAGCTTGGATGCATAGAGCTGTTTCACAGGGCTGCTTTATGCGTCCAAATACAGTCCATGATTATTTCTCTTCCACCTATTGCACACTCACATCCTAATAAACGTCCCCAGCCTCTGTCATGTATTTCAGCCCTGCTGTCAAAACAGGTGACAGTGAGGGTCGGATGTTTTTTGAATGGCTGAAAGTGTTTTTATCATTAATAAAATCGGGAGTTGTACTTTCCTCATCTCACATTGCTGAGGCTAATTACTACAATTGCCATTTCAACAAACTGCAACCAGCCAAAATGGCTAGTGGGAGTGGCTGTCTTACCACCCACCTCTGAAATCTCACCACCGTTGGCAGGTTTTAATGTCAAGCCCTGGTGCGCGTGCGCACATGCGTGCGCGTGCACGCGCGTGTGTGTGCGTGCGTGCACGCATGCATGCATGCACGTCGTGTTTGTGTGTGTGAGAGCGCACGTGTCTGTGTTTACACGCAGTGGAGTTCTGCTCTGCTGCATGATACAGAGCACAGAGAGGAGAAGAGACAGAAATGAGCTGCTGTCGTGTAAATAAGATAAATAACATGAGTATATTTAGTTTGTTTAATAAAAGGACAAGGTAAAGACTTGTTCTATAGTGAATGCATCTTAAAATGACTTCTGTTGTGATCTGGCACTATATAGAAAAATGAAATTAAATAAAATTAATTTGACACTCTAGGGAGGCAGGTGCCCCCCACCCCCCAATATAATGGTAGAGGAAACACTGCTTCAGCTGTATGGCTTTAGTCATTATCCTGTTGGAGGACCCATGACCTGCGACTAAGGCTGAGCTTTCTGACACTGGGCAATATGGTTCGCTCCAGGATGCCTTGGTAGTCTTGAGACGTCATTGTGCCCTGCACTCATTCAGAGTTCCCTGTGCCAGTCAGCAAAGCAGTCCCAAAATAAAATCAAGCCCCCTCCATATTTCACATTGTGTATGGTCTTCTTTTCATTTAAAGTTTATTTTTCTTTCTGTAAATATAGAGCTGATGTGACTGGCCATCAGTTCAAAAGGCATTCTCCCAGAAATCTTGAGGCTTGTCATCGTGCATTTAGGCTTTGTGTTTTTCTGTCAGCAGTGGAGCCTTCCTGGTCTTCTTCCATAGAGCTTATTATTTTTCAAAATCCAACCCATGGTGCGATCAGAAAATGACGTACCTTGACCATGGAGTTCAGCTTGAATGGTTTTGGATGGTTTCCTAGGCACTTTTTCTACAATAAGCGCTATCCTTCCGATCAACCTGGTGTTGCATTTGCTCTTGGGTTGGCTACAGTCCCATGACCCTGATACTTTTTAATAGTTTTGGCAACTGTGGTCACCAGTGTTGGGCAAGTTACTAAAAAATAGTAACTAATTACAGTTACTAGTTACATCTTTTCAAAAGTAACTGAGTTAATTTACCAATTACAGCATGATTAAAGTAACTTTCACGTTACTTTTAAATGCACACTTAAATCATCTTGCACACATAGCTTAGTTAAGTTATTTCCATGCCAATGACGTTTGGCATAGGGCGGCGCCTATCTCTGTTTCGAGAACCTGGACCATACAGCTACTGTAGGTAGTGAAGGCTACAGTGGGGGGTCAGTCCTCTGGTAGCTCTGGGTGTTAACTTTCCTTTCCCCTTTCTATTGTGCTGAGCACCAAGCTAGAAGGTGGAAAGTACCATTTTTACCTGGTCTTTGGTATGACCCGGCTGGGATTTGAACCCCAGCCTCCCGGTTGAGGGGCGGATGCTCTATCAACTAGGCCACCACTTCGGTCACACATAGCAAGATAATTTAATTAATGGATTACATTAAATGGATCAATGGATTGCTGTCCTACTGCTATTGTTATTATTGTTGTATTGTGTCATTTTCTTTATCATTGTTGTATTGTTTATTGTTGTTGTATTGTGTTATCTGTTCTATGTGGCTGGCATTAGCTGGCCAAGGAACACAAGATGGAAATTAGCTTCAACTGTGATCTTGTATGCTGCATATTTACATGTCTTATGTTCATTAATATGCACTGTCTCTTTTATGAATAAATAAACGTATGAACTTAGATTATGAGCTTATTAATGTCAGGCTGAAAACAGACTGTTTCAGACAGAGCTTTTACAACTTGTTCAGTCTGCTTTATCCGGCCTTGAGACCTCTCATTGTGGGGAAAATCTGAAGGAGATCGACATAATATTGCCAGTAATTTCCTCATTTTGGAATGAGAGTTGGCAACACTGCATAAAGCTATCCATGTTTATCTTACCTTTATGATATGGATTTAATCCAGTGTGCAGTGATCCAAAGAAAATCTCCATTATCCACAGTCCAAATGTCTGCTATGACAGAGACATGATCCAGTTCCTCAAATTCCTTTTGGAGATCAACATCCATTTTTGAATAATCTTTATCCAGGTAGCAAGTAAATGTGTTTTAACTTCAGTGGCTCACAGTCCAGCTGTCTGATGGAAAGTGACTATTATCACATCTTCAGTCTGTAACAACATATCTTGCAGTCAGGTTTAATTCTTGCTGGGTCACAAACTGTCCAGATGCATGCCTGTGCTTGAAATCCAGCTGTGGCTGTTGAGACAAGAGTATTTCCACTTTACATCCAGCCATGGCTGTTCAGATAGTGTAAATCCACTGTTGTTAGCATAGCTAGCTGTTACTTAACACTAGCTTTGTCGGAGCTTTGTTACTATTCTCAGGCACTTCTGAAGATTGCAGTAGGTCTCAACCGCACTTTAGCTTCCAACCCACCAATATGCTTTTGTCCTTAACCACGACAAAGGAAAAATCATCTATTTCGACAAAAACAAAGTAGCTTCATCTTTTCCTCCACTCAGTAGTGAAGACTCGGCTCTCTGCAACAGGTCATGTCGACTGACTGCTTGTCTCAGCTATGGTAGGGTCAGTTTGTATATTCATTTATTTGCGCTAAAAATATCTATCCATATTAATAAAACGAGCAACGAGTAATGCGACTAATCAAATTTCAGTAACTGTAACGCATTACTGAATTTTTAAACAGTAATTTCGTTACACAGCACATTACTGCAAAAGTAGTGGCGTTACTCCCAACACTGGTGGTCACAGGAACATGAAGCTGTTTGGAGATGGTCTTATAGCCTTTACCTTTAACATGGTTATCTATAATCTTTCTGAGCTCTTCAGGCAGCTCTCTTCTTTGCTTTCTCTGGTCCATGTTCAGTGTCCTGTGCAAAATGATACCAAAATACACAGTAGCATGTTTTTTTGCCCTTTAAATAGGATAAATGGCTGTTGAAAAGCGTGAAGGCACCTATGGTACTAATTAACATCACTTGTTAACAGTGATTGCTGCACAAATGGTGCCACAAAGTATTAAATTTAAGGGTACCATGTCATGATTGTGATAACAATTAGCTCACATGTGCAATGCAGCAACAAAAAGAGCAATCAAACAACAGACACATTTGAGAACTTTATTAATATCAAATAAACGCACAGCTACAGAAATGGTCACTTGCCAGAGGAAACAGCCTGTGGAGAGAAGACGAGAGCCGTGAGTAGGAGGAACAGAGTAAGGGGAAAATGGGCTGGCCATATTACCACTTACGTGAGCTCCGAAGGAGAACCAGCAAAGCCCCAGCGGGGAATAGACGAACCAGCAGGGTGAGGGGAGTGGAGCTGGTGGTGCCTGACTGGGAGGTTGATTGCTGTGGATGAGTGGTGATGTGGCAAGAGAGCACGCGCAGTCCCGGTGACACACCCGCATGATGGCAGCAACCTTAATAGGAGAAAAAGCATACAGGTTAATACTTTCTTCACTGGTGTGAATGATACACTTGCTGTCTTTGATAGGTAGTATACCCAGATGAGCCAGCGTCGAGTCACTGAAGAGTGCTTCCTTTTAAACGCTGGCTGATGAGAGGGTGCAGGTGCGTCCTCTCACTCAGGTGCGGTGATGACCTGAGGAGAGATAAATGGGAAGGAGGGGGCACGTTCTCGCTGCCCATGACATACCATCTTTTTTGTCCATGCCATTTTACTTTGGTTAATTATATAAAATATTCATCTGAATCAATAATCAAAAGCAAAGTCTGATTTGTGTTAAAGATGAAATAAACAATAAAAGAAGCCATTAAATTTTTGGCAGTTTCAAGTGATTTCAGAGAGACAATTGTGTTTTTTTTTGGTTTTTGTGGAAGAGTACCAAAAAATTTGTCCACGCCTGTATATCATTGATTTGTAATGATCATTTGTATTGGTAAAGTATATTGATTTATGTATGACTACTATTACTTACACACTTGGAAAAATTGTTATATTATTCTAGCAACAAATACTGTATACAGTGGTACCTCTACTTACGAATTTAATTCGTTCCGGAAGAATTCTCGTAACGTGAAAAATTCGTAAGTAGAGGCGCGTTTTACATGTAAATGCCGTAATCCGTTCCAAGCCCCCAAAATTCGGGCATAAATTTTTTATAAATCGTAAAAATGCATCAAAACATGTAACAAATACATGTTACAATTAGATTACTGCACAATAAACATAAAATGAGAGTTTAAAATGAGAGAAAGAATAATAAAAGAGAATAATAAAAGAGAAAGAATAATAAAAATTATGTTCATTTACCCTTTAACACTAGAAGACCCAGACATTAGCCCTCTTGTGGCCACTTGATGGTCCCCCTATGGGTTTTCTAGCCAAAAAGGCCAAATGGCCCCTCTCTGGGTCTTCTAGTGTTAACTGCTATCGTCGTCGACGTCGTCACCGTTTGCCTTCTTTGGTTCATGTTCTGATCCAAGGACGTTTGCTTTTGTCGGCTTGTAAGTGCTTCGTTTTGTTTTAATACCGTGCTGATTGTTGATGTATTACGGCCATATTCTTTGGCGAGATCAACCAAACGCATAAAGTTTTGGAAAAAAAAAAAAAACTTTGTGGCCAATGGGATACCAGGAAGATGCTAGGCGATAGCCAATGGCAGAGCAGCTACAGGTATGTTTACGTTCGGTAAACTACGGAAGCTGCGAGGAGCGCGTACTTTTTTGCCTTTCGTATCCTGAAATTTCGTTCGTAACTAGAGGCAATATTTTCCCGTTGAGGCGTCTCGTAACCTGAAAATTCCGTATGTAGAGACGTTCGTAAGTAGAGGTACCACTGTAGTTACAATACGTTTGCTTTTAATAACATCACTTTTCTATAGTGTATTGGAATTCCTTACAGTGCCTTTACAAGGTCACCTATGATCTTATATGCAGTGGTTATGAACTGCGTCAGTAAGAAATAAATCAGCCTTTATACAATTGCTTTATTATTTTTACATGTACTAATTTCTTTCCAGACCTGCTGGGCCAACTATCCTATCCTAAAGCATTACATAGTTTTTTTCCCCAATAATAATCACAACAGGATTATTAATGCCTGAGCTATTTCAATTTTATGGGTATGTGGTTTATTTCTTTGTTTTGTTAAATTGGGCAAAACTAAAAGTGTAAAATATGAAGGCAACTGCAGAAAAATCATGACAGTAATGGCAATGACAATAATGAAAGTATATGAACTTGTGTATGAGAAGGGGCAACCTAAATCATACCAGTACAGTGTTATCACATTGCAGATCTTATGAGTGTAGTGTTTTGCTTTTCAGTTTTTTTTCATGTGAAATGAGAAATGTCAAATAAATAATTCAGCTAAAGTATATAGAGCTGGATTTACTAATTGATTTACTTCAGATTACACAATGGTCCCCTCCGGTATACAACTAGGAAAAGAACGGTAGCTACGGAGGGTGACAATATGTATGGGTACATAATCATACCATGTAGGATAACTAAGTAGACGGTTATGCTGCTGTTTCATTCCATCTAGCTACAATGCTCCGCACTGTGTGTGTTTATATATTTACATATTTATTCCATCTAGCTACAATGCTCCGCACTGTATGTATTTCTATATTTATTCCATCTAGCGACAATGCTCCACAGTGTGTGTTTATACAGTATATTTACATATTTATTCCAGCTAGCTACAATGCTCTGCACTGTGTGTTTATATATTTATATATTTATTCCATCTAGCGACAATGCTCCACACTGTGTGTTTATACAGTATATTTACATATTTATTCCATCTAGCTACAATGCTCCGCACTTTGTGTTTATATATTTACATATTTATTACAGCTGGCTACAATGCTCTGCACTGTGTGTGTTTATATATTTACATATTTATTCCATCTAGCTACAATGCTCCGCACTGTGTGTTTATATATTCATATATTTATTCCATCTAGCTTCAACACTCCACACTGTTTGTGTGTTTATATATTCACATATTTATTCCATCTAGCTACAATGCTCCGCACTGTGTGTGTTTATATATTCATATATTATTCCATCTAGCGACAATGCTCCACACTGTGTGTTTATATATTTACATATTTATTCCAGCTAGCTACAATGCTCCGCACTGTGTGTTTATATATTTACATATTTATTCCATCTAGCTACAATGCTCCGCACTGTGTGTTTTTATATATTTATATATTTATTCCATCTAGCTTCAATGCTCCACACTGTTTGTGTGTTTATATATTCACATATTTATTCCATCTAGCGACAATGCTCCACACTGTGTGTTTATATATTTACATATTTATTCCATCTAGCTACAATGCTCCGCACTGTGTGTGTTTATATATTTATATATTTATTCCATCTAGCGACAATGCTCCACACTGTGTGTTTATATATTTACATATTTATTCCATCTAGCTACAATGCTCCGCACTGTGTGTTTATATATTTACATATTTATTCCATCTAGCTACAATGCTCCGCACTGTGTTTTTATATATTTATATATTTATTCCATCTAGCTTCAATGCTCCACACTGTTTGTGTGTTTATATATTCACATATTTATTCCATCTAGCGACAATGCTCCACACTGTGTGTTTATATATTTACATATTTATTCCATCTAGCTACAATGCTCCACACTGTGTGTGTTTATATATTTACATATTTATTCCATCTAGCTACAATGCTCCGCACTGTGTTTATATATTTACATATTTATTCCATCTAGCTACAATGCTCCACACTGTGTGTGTGTTTATATATTCATATATTTATTCCATCTAGCTTCAACGCTCCACACTGTTTGTGTGTTTATATATTCACATATTTATTCCATCTAGTGACAATGCTCCACACTGTGTGTTTATATATTTACATATTTATTCCGTCTAGCTACAATGCTCCGCACTGTGTGTGTTTATATATTTACATATTTATTCCATCTAGCTACAATGCTCCGCACTGTGTGTTTATATATTTACATATTTATTCCATCTAGCTACAATGCTCCGCACTGTGTGTGTTTATATATTCACATATTTATTCCATCTAGCTTCAACGCTCCACACTGTTTGTGTGTTTATATATTCACATATTTATTCCATCTAGCTACAACGCTCCGCACTGTGTGTGTTTATATATTTATATATTTATTCCATCTAGCTACAATGCTCCGCACTGTGTGTTTATATATTTACATATTTATTCCATCTAGCTACAATGCTCCGCACTGTGTGTTTATATATTTACATATTTATTCCATCTAGCTACAATGCTCCGCACTGTGTGTTTATATATTTACATATTTATTCCATCTAGCTACAATGCTCCGCACTGTGTGTGTTTATATATTCATATATTATTCCATCTAGCTACAATGCTCCGCACTGTGTGTCTGTATATTTATGTTTATATGTACACTACCGTTCAAAAGTTTGGGGTCACCCAGACAATTATTTTGTGTTTTCCATGAAAAGTCACACTTATTTACCACCACGAGTTGTAAAATGAATAGAAAATATAGTCAAGACACTGACAAGGATAGAAATAATGATTTGTATTTGAAATAATAATTTTTTCCTTCAAACTTTACTTTCGTCAAAGAATCCTCCATTTGCAGCAATTACAGCATTGCAGACCTAACATGATTGCACAAGGGTTTTCTAATCATCCATTAGCCTTCTGACGCAATGAGCAAACACATTGTACCATTAGAACACTGGAGTGATAGTTGCTGGAAATGGGCCTCTATACACCTATGTAGATATTACACCAAAAACCAGACATTTGCAGCTAGAATAGTCATTTACCACATTAGCAATGTATAGAGTGTATTTCTGATTAGCTTAAAGTTATCTTCATTGAAAATAAGTGTTTTTCTTTCAAAAATAAGGAAATTTCTAAGTGACCCCAAACTTTTGAACGGTAGTGTACATACAGTATGTATACTCGCTGCTCTTGTTTTTTTCTTGCCTTCTGATTGTTGCTCTGAGTGTTGCTATCCCTGTGCTGTTGCAATCCTGGAATTTCCCCATTGTGGGACTAATAAAGGCTTATCTTATCTTATCTTAAATATTGTAAAAATGTTTTCCACCAGAGTGTTGGCCTAGTGGTAGAGCGTCCGCCCCACAACCAGAAGGTTATGGGTTCAAGCCCCGACTGGGTTATACCAAAGACCATATAAAAATAGTACTTCCTGCCTTCTAGCTTGGTGGAATGGGGGAAGGAAAAAGTTGGTTACCCAGCCACAGGGGGTGCCCACACCAGTGTACTCACTGTGCCTTTCCCAACCCCGGATAAATGGGGAGGGTTGCATCAGGAAGGGCATCTGGTGTAAAAATCCTTGCCAAATCGACATGCAAATCATCACGATATAAGGTGGTGATACGTTGTGGCGACCCCGAAAGGGAGCTGCTGAAAGACAAAAAAAACTGTAAAAATATTTTTGAGTTTCAAGCTTACAAGGTAAAAAGCTGAGTCGAGGTCCTTTTGATATATTTGATGCATGCCGTTTCTGCTTCATCAGTCTTTCACATAGGGGCAACTTTTACTCTAATATTTGTCGCAGCATATTATAGCCATAGTCCACCTGTTGTATTATGGTACTTGTCAACAGGAACATTTTGCTATTGCTGTAAAAGCCTGATTGGATGATCTGACCCCAGAGTTGAAATTGGGGCTTGCCAGTAAGCTTCCTCTCTTAAAATGGTGAAATGTGTTTATGAAAACATTTAAGGTGAGAAATAAACTGCTCACTGAGCCTGTTTTTAGTTTGGATTGACAACAGCTAGCTTTAGTTTAACACAAATCCCTTGTAGCAAACAGCTGGCACTGGCCACAGCACATTTGTATAAAGTAGATTGGACTGTATAGAAATGATTAACAGCTTACTGACTGCTACCTCAGCCCTGCTGAAGTTTAAGAATGACCATACTTTAGCAGCTGTCTTATGATTTTATGTGAGAAGCTCCAGTCAAAGTTTCAGCAAAGAGTTAAAAGTATCAAATTAATTTTAGTCCTGTAACTGTTTTTTTTTTCTGAATTAATGAGTCTTATTTATCACAATCTCTTTTTGACTTTAATTGCTATAAAAATGTTGTGTTGTCATTGTAGGCTATTTTGTAAGCAGTCGGCTCACAACAGAATTAGATAAAAAATTAAATGAAGAAAAGAATATATAGGCTATGTGAAAGATGTTTTTGGGATGATTGGTGGGAGTCAGCTGAAACTGTTGAGCACTCTGTGCTTGTGCTAAATTGTGAGTGCAGATGTTCCAACTTTTTAATGACTTTTGTGAGATTTCTTTACCATGATGAAAGTGATCTGGTCACTTAAAACATTATTTAGAAAAAAAAGTCCTTATTATTAAGAAATTGTTACTTTCAAAAATCAAGTGAAATTTATATTGTTAAAAGTGTAGGTGCATCATAGATGTGCAAATCATAAAGCCAGCTTTACAGCTCATCCAGGGCCCTTGCTCCTTGGTCTCCTCTTTGGCTTGCTTCACAGTTTTTCACAAGATTTCAGACCAGGGAACTGAGATGTTCATGGCAGAATCTTCATTCTCTGCTAACCATTTTTGTTTTGATTTAAACTTCAGATCACTGGCTTACGGGAAGGTCAAGTTAAAGAAGCAGATTTTCTTGGCATAGGCAGCATGGTTTGGTTTTAAAATGTCACCATGCCTTATTTATACTTTACTATATATTTATTTTCTCATTGCCCTAACAGTAGAAAAGAAGAAAGGATGCCTTCTCTTTCACCTCTCATTTGTACCCAAGATAATTAGCAATTCATGGCTTGAAAATTCCTGCACACTCACTTCAACTGGAATTTACAGCTACTGTAAATGGGAATCATCCTTTAAGTACAGGTTGTTCATAATAATTTCTAAGGGTGCCACAGTTTTTTCAGGTTTTGAAATGTGTTTTGAAAGAATTACTTCTTGATGGATTGAAGTTAGTTGATTTTTAAAAATTTCCTGCAGTAAATTTCTTCAAAGTTTTTTTAAAACTAGTTTTTATAAGAGGCTCCAATAATGGTAAAGGGTGTGTTTACAGTGCTCCTGAGACTGTAAGAAAACCTGTTGTACTGCTCATTGAAATTTCATGAGGCGCTACTTTGTCATTTTCTTATCTGTGAATCAAGAAAATGATGAGAAGATGAGACTTACTTTCTAAAATTTCCAAATTTATTCCCAATGCAGAATGTCTGTTCAAGGCTCTTGGAAGAAATTCTGAGTGCTTCATTTTTCAGTCTGTTACAAAGGGAATTCAGTCTTGTCCCTGAGCTTGTTTGAGCTGGTGCTACGACTGTGTGATCAGTCGACTGTGAACAGTCTCGAGCCCTGCCGTGCTGACCTTGGCTCCCAGCCAGCCGCTGTATCCTGGGCAGCTGTGGCTGTAGGCTGGCGGTCTGACAGGCAGGGCTGTGCCCATTGCCACCACACGACAACCCCCACTTCCCCAGTGCCCTGCCCCAACTTGATACTCGACCCTACACGCATCCATCATGACCATATCATTACTTCCCAAACTGCCACATGTAGCCGCTCGTTCACCTGGGATGCAGCCGACCCCATTAAAGACATGACTCTTTAAAATGCTGTGGTGAGTGACTGGGGAGCGAGGTGTGAGCTCTGGCCTGCGTGCTGCCACAGTGATGTGACAGTTATGTAGCCAATAGAGCTAACGTAGCCCTGTGGCACAATGACAGCGTGTGTTAGTGTCTCAAATAGATGTAGGCCACCAGTGTTTGGAATGATGAGGGATTTGTGATTGATGATCTAACTTTTCCACAGGAACAAGCACTGATTGCCTTGCAAATACACACATACAGTAACCATGGATTGACTGTTTCCCTTCTTGTTAGCTCACCCTTCTCACCTCTCCTGTATCCAGTGAGCCATAAAAATGCAATTGTTATGTTAAATCTGATCTGCTGAATAATCAGTCTTATTAAATGCTTTCTAATATTTCCTGTTTGACCTTGCAATCGATATGAATCATGGCAAGTAAAGAATCCACTAATTCAAGATTCAAAGATTTAAAGGCTTTATTATCATGTGCACAGTTAAGAAATGCAACATTTCCTGAGCAATGAAATTCTTACTCTGCTCTCTGAATGAATGCCAAGGTAATAAATACACGAGTACTAATAAAGGTAATAAACACACCTTAATACTAAATACTAATAAATACACATTAAAAGCAATTACTTCTACTGGTCTACTTCCGGCGCCACAAGGGTAGGCTGCCTTTTTGCAACAGCGGATCAATTTCTGCCTATTTCTATTTACTATCTGGCTCTCTTGCCAGTCTTTCTGATCCAGCGTCACCTTTATTCCATCCAAACACGTAGATCGCCCAAATGTCTCCTGAGCCAGCGGACGGAGCCACTGTTTCTTGCAGGAGGCAGTACAATAGAGACCAGCTGTTAGCACTTAACCGGCCCACGATGCTAACGCAAAAACTCGACATACTGGGAGAAATAAGATGGAAACGGTGTGCATGTCGAGCTGGAGTAAGACGGCGGGCGAGGAATATAAGGTACAGACCCGTCCTCCCATCCGTCATTATGGGGAATGTTCGATCGCTACTCAATAAGACTGATGAGCTAGCAGCTATCTCCCGCTACGAGAGCGTCTTCAGAGAGAGTAGTTTGATGTTGTTTACCGAGACGTGGCTAACAGAACTAGCAACAGATGCTAACATCGAACTGGAGGGTTTCCACGCAATACGGGCAGACCGGACACCAGACAGTGGGAAGACAAGGGGTGGAGGAGTGATAATGTATGACAATAACAACTGGTACAGACCGGGACATATCACGGTTAAGGAACAGCACTGTAGCAAAGACATCGAGTTGCTAGCTGTTAGCATGCGGCCTACGTATCTCCCGAGGGAATACTCACACGTGATCTGCATTGTTATTTATGCAAATCCGACGGCGAATGCTGGGACAGTGCGTGACGCCATTCACTCAGTAACTGGCAGGCTGCTGACAGAACACCCAGATGCTGTTCTCCTCATCTCAGGTGATTTCAACCATATTTCACTGTCCCCCATTCTGCCCACGGTCACCCAGTATGTCACATGCCACACTAGAGACAATAAAACACTGGACTTATTTTATGCAAATACTAAGGAGTTGTACACCTCATCACCACTCCCCCACTCGGGAGCTCGGATCACAACTTGGTTCATCTCCTGCCGGTGTACAAACCCCTAGTACACAGACAACCTCCGGTCATGCGCACAGTGAAGTTATGGTCTGAGGAGGCAATGGACGGTCTAAAGGACTGTTTTGAAATCACTGCCTGGGAGCAGCTCTGCGATCCACATGGTGAGGACATTGATGGCCTCACTCACACCATCACGGACTACATCGGCTTCTGTGTGGACAACACCGTACCCACCAAGACCATACGGTGTTGCTCGAACAACAAACCCTGGATCAACCCTGAGATAAAAACACTTCTGAGACAGAAGAAGAGGATCTTCAGGTCAGGGAACAGGGAGCTGCTGAAGTTCGTACAGAGGGAGCTGAGGAGGAAGATCAGAGAAGGCAAGGACAGCTTCAGGAAGAAGATGGAGGACAAGCTGCAACAGAGTGACATTGGCGGGGTCTGGAGAAACCTTAAAACCATCTCTGGGCTCCAGAATACCTCCCCCCAGGCCACGGGGGGCAGGGAGTGGGCGAACAATCTGAACCTGTTTTTTAATAGGTTTGACCAATTGCCCTTTCCCCGACTGCACAACAACCACTGCTGCCTCTAAAGTCATCGAGACCTGCTGTCCACACCCCACTCCACCAACACCCCCCCACTCCTAGCACACAGCCCCCAACCTGATCTTCACTAAGACCCAGGTGAGGACGGAGCTGAGGAAGATCAAGGCGAGGAAGGCCTCGGGACCGGATGGCATCAGCGCGAAGTTCCTCAAGTCCTGCGCAGACCAGCTGTGTGGGATTGTGGAGCACATCTTCAATCTGAACCTGAAGCTGGGGAGGATACCACAGTTGTGGAAAACATCTTGTGTGGTACCTGTACCAAAGACTTCCCACCCCAAAGATCTGAACAGCTGTGTGGACAACACCGTACCCACCAAGACCATACGGTGTTGCTCGAACAACAAACCCTGGATCAACCCTGAGATAAAAACCCTGAGGCTCAGGTCTTTTGGTGTACAAGGGGCGCTGCTGAAGACATTCTACGACATGGTGGTGGCATCAGGCCAGTGGCCCTGACGTTTCACATGACGAAGACCCTGGAGAGACTGCTCCTTGCTCACCTCTGCCCCCTGGTGGGACCAGTGATGGATCCACTCCAGTTCGCCTACCAGCATGGCATTGGGGTGGAGGATGCAGTGATCTTCCTCCTTCACCGTTCTCTGTCCCACCTGGAGAAGCTGGGGAATGCGGTGAGGATCATGTTCTTTGACTTCTCCGGTGCTTTCAGCACCATTCAATCGATGATCCTGAAGGACAAGCTGCTGTGCGCAGGGGTGGACCAGCACCTGTCGTCATGGATCCTGGACTACCTCACAAACCGGCCACAGTTTGTGAGAACCCGAGATTGTGTGTCGGACCCGATCATCGGTATCACGGGGGCCCCCCAGGGAACAGTTTTGGCTCCCTTCCTGTTCACCCTTTAAACTGCGGACTTCTCACACAACACAACACACTGCCATCTACAGAAGTTCTCTGACGACTCTGCGATTGTCGGCCTCATCTCCAACGGAGATGAAGCTGAGTACAGAGGACTTATCCAGGACTTCCTGGACTGGTGCCATTGGAACTGCCTCCAGATCAACGTGAGGAAAACTAAGGAGCTGGTGGTGGACTACCGCAGGCAAGGACAACCCCTTGCAGCACCAGTAAACATCCAGGGAACAGACATTGAGATGGTGACATCCTACAAATACCTTGGTGTTCATCTGAACAATAAACTAGACTGGTCACACAATACCGACGCACTCTACATGAAGGGACAGCGCAGGCTGTTCCTACTGAGGAGGCTCAGGTCTTTTGGTGTACAAGGGGCGCTGCTGAAGACATTCTACGACATGGTGGTGGCATCAGCCATCACTTTTGGAGTGGTCTGCTTGGGCAACGGCATTACAGCAGCCGATAGGAAGAGACTGAACAAACTGATCAAGAAAGCTAGATCTGTCCTGGGGCAACACCTTGACCCAGTGGAGGAGATAGGAGAGAGAAGGATGGTGACTAAACTGTCATCTCTGCTGGAGTCCGAGTCCCACTCTATGCAGGACATATTGAACGCACTGAGGAGCTCATTTAGCAGTAGACTACATCATCCTAGGTGCACAACCGAGAGGTTTCGCAGGTCCTTCCTACCTACGGCTGTCAGACTGTATAACCTAAGCGGGGCTGCTCACAGAGATAGCAAAAAAATGTGATGACCTAATAGTATTGAATGCAAAAGACGCAACAGACTTACACAAATGGTCCCCTCCAGTATACAACTAGGACAATATCAGTCGCTATGGAGGGTGACAATATGTATGGGTGCATATTCATACTATGTAGGATAACTAAGTAGATGGTTATGCTGTTTATTTCATCTTGCTACAATGCTCTGCACTTTGTATATATATTTATATATTTATGTGTACATATGTATGTCCACTGCTCTTATTTATATTTTTCGTATCTTCTTAATTATTGCTCTGAGTGTTGCTATCCCTGTGCTGTTGCAATCCTGGAATTTCCCCATTGTGGGACTAATAAAGGCTTATCTTATCCTATTAGGACAGTTAAAGCAGTTAAATCTAGAGGAAACAAGAAGAATAAAAATTGAAAATTCACTGGATGACTAGAACATGACCCTGAGTAAGTAAAAATTCACTGAATGAGTATGACTCGCCTCTGATAATACCCAATAGACTATACAATGGTAATTTTCTTCTTCTTTTAGATTTGATTGGTGGTTGGCAACTTGATTACAGGTGCATTACCGCCACTGACTTGATTATCATCACTCTATATCTTTGTATAAGTTCTTATAAGGAGTTCTGAACAACTCCTTATGTGTGAAAAAATTATCTGTCCTTGGACGTTCAGTCTTGTGCATGCACCCCTTCTTCCATGGCACTTTCCAGCTCATCACTAATATCAGAGATGATATGGACCTGAGATGGCATGAGACTATGTACAGTGTGCAAATGAGCAATGTACAAATTAGCACCCAGTGTAAGAATTCCTCTGTGTAAAGCCGTGTGCCCTGATAATACCCAGTAGACTGTACAATGATAATTTAGCAGTGGAGATGATATGGACATGAGACGGGGTGAGACTACATACAGTGTGCAAATTTAGCATCCAGTGTGTGAATTCCTATTTGCAAACCTGTGCCTGAGTTTTGTTATTTATTCAGGAGTCTGATGGCAGTGGGAAAGAAGGAATTTTTTTACTCTGGATGTCCTGCATTTCACACTTCTGTACCTCTGGCCTGAGGGTAGAAGTGTGCTGGGGTGGGTGGGGTCCTGGAGGATGGAGGCAGCTCTCCTTTGGACTCTGTGGTGATAGATGCTCTGCAGAGAGGGGAGTGGAGTTCTGATGATCTTCTCTGCTGTCTTCACCACTCTGCAGCGTTTGCGGTCCAAAGCAGTAGTGCTACCGTACCACGCAGTGATGCAATTGGTCAAGATGCTCTCGATGATGCAGCTGTAGAAGTTGTTGAGGATCTTGGGGGACATGCCAAACTTCCTCAGCCTCCTCAGAAAGTAATAAGGTGTTTACTGTGAAAAACAGAAACTAGAAAAACCGTACAGACCAGATACATATCTCTGCTAAGACTAAAATGCTAGATCCAGGTTTTTATTTGGCTCCACATTATATTGTACACACTTGGGGCGCATTCACACAGCCACTGTTTGGTCCCGACTAAAGGACCAAAGTGTGCATTCCGTGGATAGTTCAGTTTGTTTGGCTCCGCCGTCTGAATGCGCCTGGAACTCTGGTGCAGCACCAAACAAGCGAACTCTGGTCCCCCTGAAAGGGGGGGGGGGGTCTCGGTTCACTTGCAAACGCAGTCTGGTGTGCTTCGCTTGCTGTGTGAATGTAAACGGAGTATCCAGTGGATCAAAGGGCGGACGTGCCGCTCTGTGTTTGTGCAACCACAGCAACACACAGTGAGAAGAGAAAGTGGCGTTTACTGTAAAGGTGCCTTCACATCAAACGCGAACGGGCAAATTGTTTTCGCAGCACGATTACATTATAACTCAATGTAAATACATGAAAAGACATGAATTTATCGTCTGGGTGAGATGCAGACAGATGAAGTTGGCACTCATCTGAAAAAGTTATCCTTGTTGAAAACTCCATATGTTTTTCTGTGGCAGGAATCCGTGGATAAAATAAATCCAACACCCCCATTCAGCTGAAGAGCTCCTGGTTCTCCAGCTTCCCTTTTGGGGAGAAAATAACAGACAGCCGCGTGGATCCAAAAAATACTTTTGCCGGAAAAAATCGAGGAAAAAAGTTTAAAAAAATGTCTCTTGGACTTGGAGGAATGAGGAGTGAGGAGGAGATGCAGGCTCTGATAGATATTTGGTTTGAGGACCAGATTTCTCAGCTGCTTGTGGCTACACACAAGAATACCGATGTTTTTAAAACGTTTAGTGACATGATGGCGGCACTGAGGTTTATACAGATAGCGGAGCTTTTCATTTTTATTAATTTGTGGCGCATAAACACCTTACTGAAGGGAAAGGTGTTATGCTGAGAGTTGCTCGCTTGCCGAGAATTGCATCCCGTGGTCGAATAAACATAACTTAAAGATAATTTACAAGCAGTAATAACAATTTTTACTTCTAAAAATGTATAATGGGTACTTCTAAAAATGCACAAATAGTTACCAGCCTGGCTGTAGTTATATTTTATAGTTTTGGTGCATGGGATGCAATTCTTGGCAAGCAACCAATTCTCGGCATAACACTGGTCCTGGCCAGTCGATGAGCCAGATTTCTCTTCTTTGCCGAGATTTTTTCTTCCTGGTCAGTGGTGACTTCGGCTACAGCGCCACAGATGAGTAGCTATTGTAACTGTGTGACGTTGTCCAAGCAGTTTGGTCTGCTTGAGTGAAGTGCTGTGTGAATGCAAACCAAATAAAGATGTGAAAATTCTTGCCATTTCCTGCTGAGTCGAACCGAGACCCCCCGGACTATCCTGGTATGAATGCAGCCTTACAGCTCCATCCATAATACTCTGAGAAAAATACCATAAATATCAAAAAATGCCTACCTGGCAATGTAAAATAAAGTGCACTCTAAAAAATATTACCCTGGCTAAACTTAAACAAATTAAGGTAACAAACATGATTTGCTTTGTTCACCACTGGTTTTATGAAATTGAACCTACTTAATTTTAATTAGAGGGTCTTGGTGTTATTAAGTTGTCAAATTATTTAATTTCAGTTAGTTGATAAAGCATCCGCCCCACAACTGGGAGGTTGGGGGCTCAAGTCCTGGCCGGGTCATACCAAAGACCATATAAAAATGGTACTTCCCCTCTTCTAGCTTGGTGGTCAGCTTAATAGAATGGGGGAAGGAGAAGTTGTTTGTGGTGTGCCTTGCATGACAGCGACCCCTCTGATTCTACATGTGAGTAACATTGTATATAGGAGAAACGTAATTTTGTTCTACTGTACATGATTGACTGTATGGACTGAATGACAGTAGAGATGGCCTTTTCTAACTTAAATATTTTACATCCATTGTACTTAGAAGTGCCCTTGCAGATTGTTGCTGTAATTTTTTTCAAAAATTTGTAACTTGTTTCACATCAGTCATAATAAATTCTCTCTCCTCTTTCGGCTCCCTTTCGAAGTTGCTACAGCGTATCGTCACAGGCACAGGGAGTGTACTCACTTGTGTTCAACCCTGTGGCTGGGTAATCAGCCACTCTAGAGGGTATGTGCATGATGTCACAAAACAGAACTCATGGCATTTACAAAATACTGAGTGGCAAAAATGAGTAGCAACAATAGGGTGTATGCAGTAAAACACAAAAAAACATGCACAGTATTCAGTCACAGCAGTACACAGAGTACCTGTTTTCATTGTGGAGAACTAACTGTATCATTCCACCTTGTATTAATTGACAAAAAATAGAAAAAAATTATTAAAGGCCCAGAACCAGTTCTTCACTTATGTGTGTCCTTACAAACACATCATTACAGTCAAGTAAATAGTGTGGTGTTAACACCTGAAGTAAAAAAAAAAAAAAACATCACTGTGTACTGCTGTGGCTAAATATTTTGAGTGATTTTTTATGTTTTGCTTCAGAAAAACTAAAGCTGCCACTGAAACATGTGTCAGCTTATATAACTAGGGTAACTGACAAAAATTCTGTTCCAGTGCATTCCCTCTATTATGCTGAGCACCATGCTAGAAGGCAGGAAGTACCCTTTTTGTGTGGTCTTTGGTGTGACCCGGCCAGGGCTTGAACCAACAACCTCTTGGATGTGGAGGGTGGATGCTCTCTGCCTGTGCCACCACTACAGTATATTAGTCTGGATAAAGTACAATTCCAGTTTTATGATTAAACTTTATTTTAAAACCATTATCAAGTTATTTTAAACATTTTTTAAAACTGAAAAATGTTGCCTTTACATCTTTGCTTAAAATATCCATTGCTGGCTACCTAGACAAAAAATAATAAAAAAAAGTTTTAACTAAAATTAATAATGTGTATTGGAACTTCAAATAAACACATTACATTGTATTGTACTGTGTGCTAATGCAATTATTAAAGTGTCTGTGACACGATGTAGGAAGTATGGATCAATATTCAGTATGAATTTATCTTCAGTCATCCACATAGTTGGTTCTATTGACTTAGAATGCTAAATAAGTGGAAAAATATTTCTAAGTGAATTTAAATTTAGTGCCGTGTTGCAGTAACGCGATATCCGGAGACTCGCCTCGTTTCTGGATATGACGTCATGAGAGGAGTTTAATCTCGGCTGATCCGTGTGCTGTCAGTGTAAACAAGCTGTTTTGCTTCTGTATCAGCGAAGAAATACCAAAACGTTGCATGGCGGCTGGGTGTTCTAATTGCCCCAGTGAACATATAAGCCTGTTTGCATTCCCAAAAGATCCCGATCTTCTTAAAAAATGGGTGAAGCAAGTACAGAGAACAAGGGACAAATGGCAACCAACACCATCTTCTGCACGCTGTAGTGATCATTTCACTGCAGACAGTTTTGAGGAGGTGCCTGCTATACAGGAATCTTTAGGCTTGAAAGTTTGTTGCATCCGGGCTCTAAAACCGACTGCCATACCTATGGTTTTCAAATGAAAACTCACAGCTCAAGACAATATCAACATATCAAAACAGCGCAGAGAAGCAACAGTGTCAAAACTCGCCTGGAAAAGAGTTTGTGTAATTGATTTTTTTTTTCCACATAAGGCGATCCTTATTTAATCATTTGGTTTACAGAAATTTTGGCATCAAATTTTTTTATTTCCCCGATTGGGTAGTTGGGGGGGGAAAAAAAAAAAAAAAAAAAAGCTCAGATATTCAGTTTCGGTACGCAATGAGATTTATAAAAATGAAAACTGCAAAAATTAATATAACGTTTTTTTTAACTCAAAGTCGTTCCATTTGGAGTAAAGTCAACACTCGGCTTCAAAATTCATAGGGGAGGATTTTACTTTTGGCAGAAAAAATATAATAAAATCATGATTGCCTTATGTGGAAAAAAAATCATAAGGTGATCATGATTTTATTATTAAAAAAATTGAAGCCAAATTTTCTGTAAATCAACCGATTAAATAACGACCGCCTTATGTGGATCTATCTGTATATTACCATTCAGTGTTTTGGAGGCGACCGATGTCCATCTCTCTAACCCTTCACTGTCGGACCCTTCATCCTCTGAAGTGTGCAAGTCATCGTTGCTTCCTGAACGATATGGTTCAAATAAATAGGGTTGCAGGCATTCTTTAGAACCAACTTGCTCTTCTTCATCACTCAGTCCTGCTTCTTCCTCAAAAACTATCGACAAATCGCTCAAATCTTCCGCTTCAGTGTACTCAGCCATGCTTGTTTACATATTGGGGTTCCTCTCATGACGTCACAATATGGCGACGCCGTTTGACCCAATTTCGACAAACGAACATCGCAATCTGCTGCATCACAATGTAATTTATGGTAGTATGTGGAAAAAAGAATTATTGAATTTTTTTGTCTACACAGAATAAAAACAGTAGTTCTTCTTTCTAATGATGTCTTGGTTGAATTATGTCACAGACTCTTTAACTACAGTGAATAAAACAAGGCAAACCAGTACTCACCAAATAACTCAGCCTTAAATTATGGTCATTGCAAACTTATGTTTCTCCTGCTCCTCTCCTTACTCCTGTGCTTGGCCTGGTCTTGCTGCAGAACAAACCTGAGCAAGTCTTTGAACTCTGCTCCTACCAAGACACATAAGTTGCACTAACTTAAAGATGCACTGTGGTGGATATAAATCTATAAAAACAAATCTGCACTGTCTAAAATGGTATCTTATGCTCTTTTTTCTACAAAAAAAACTTTCATTGTCTTACGGTTTCATGTTGCAAACTTTTCACTTTTCCTTCTCTTTCAAACACCAGGATCTCTCCACCCGCATCCCACAAGGCTAATAATGGCTAACGCTACATTAAATCTTTACATTGAATGCATTGAATCTTGATACAAAAAAGCCATAAAAATCTTTAATAAGAAAGATCCCACATACCATTGTCGTCACATTTACATGAAATACAATTTTCTGTCTTTTGAAAATTATAAAACTCTTAAATTTGCCTGTTCAATTTATAAAATAATTAAATGGCTATGCACGCCCCCCCCCCGGGAGAATATGTTAAACTAACTAACTAACTTTCACTTATATAGCGCTTTTCTAGTCACAAAGACCACTCAAAGCACGTTCACTAGTACTAACCCTCTATTCTAAGGGCCTATAGGAAACAGATATCTAGGGACAATTTAGAACAGCCAGTTAACCTAACATGCATGTCTTTGGATTGTGGGAGGAAACCGGAGCCCCCCCGAGTAAACCCACGCAGCACAGGGAGAACATGCAAACTCCACACAGAAAGGTTCCAACCCCTGCCAGCCTGGGGATTCGAACCAGGAACCTTCTAGCTGTAAGGCAACAGTGCTAACCACTGCACCACCCCTTCCTGATTTCTCTTTTTTTTTTTTTTGTATGTCATCAAACTAATTTAAATATTAGACAAAGATAGCATAAGTAAACACAAAATGCAGTTTTTAAATGAAGGTGTTTATAATTAAGGGAAAAAAAAATCCAAACCTACATGTCCCTTTATGAAAAAGTAATTGCCCCCTAAACCTAATAACTGGTTGGGCCACCCTTAGTAGCAACAACTGCAATCAAGTGTATGCAATAACTGGCAATGAGTCTTTTACAGCACTGTGGAGGAGTTTTGGCCCACTCATCTTTGCAGGATTGTTGCAATTCAGCCGCATTGGAGGATTTTTGAGCATGAACCACCTTTTTAAGGTCATGCCACAGCATTTTAATCAGATCCAGGTCAGGATTTTGATAGGCCACTCCAAAGTCTTCATTTTGTTTTTCTTAAGCCATTCAGAGGTGGACTTGCTGGTGTGTTTCGGATCATTGTCCTGCTGCAGAACCCAAGTGTGCTTCAGCTTGAGGTCATGAACAGATGGACAGACATTCTCCTTCAGGTTTTTTTGGTAGACAGCAGAATTCATGGTTCCATTTACCATAGCAAATCTTCCAGGTCCTGAAGCAGCAAATCAGCCCCAGGCCATCACACTACCACCACCATATTTTACTGTTGGTATGATGTTCCTTTTCTGAAATGCTGTTACTTTTACGCTAGATGTAATGGGACACACACCTTCCAAAAAGTTCAACTTTTGTCTTGTCAGTCCATAGTATTTTCCCAAAAGTCTTGGGGATCATCAAGATGTTTTCTGGCAAAACTGAGACAAACCTTTATGTTCTTTTTGCTCAGCAGGGGTTTTCGTCTTGGAATTCTGCCATGCAGGTCATTTTTGCCCAGTCTCTTTGTTATGGTGGAGTCATGAACGCTGACCTTTAACACTGATCTTTAACTGAGGCAAGTGAGGCTTGCAGTTTTTTGGATGTTGTTGTGGGGTCTTTTGTGACCTCTTGGGTGAGTCGTCGCTATGCTCTTGGGGTAATTTTTAGTCAGCCGGCCACTCCTGGGAAGGTTCACCACTGTTCCATGTTTTCGCCTTTTGTGGATAATGGCTCTCACTGTTGTTCACTGGAGTCCCAAAGCTTTAGAAATGGCTACAAAATTAAACTCAGCTTTTAAAGATGTGATAAACCACTTTGTACATTTTATTGCAGATGTTCTTCTCGTGTATGATTGTTTGTGTTTTTGTGGCCCGCCGGGGAACTACAGATGCAAATTACTGTAGCAGTATTGCTAAATCTGGCATACTTACATTTGTATTAATGTTCATTATTACTGTATGTAATATCCCTTTCAAATAAACATTAAACTTTAAACAGAATAAAACCTGTGATAAAAAAAACTTACCAGTTGAAGGACATGCCCAGTTCCATGCACGGTGGCCCAGGATAATGACTGAAACTGCATCAGTCCTTCAAAGCAGTTTAATGGTAAAACCCATCCTAATTTGGGTCAGGTTTTAGATAGATAGATAGATAGATAATTTATTTCGAACAAAAAAGCAAAAAAACAAAACAAATGACAAGTGCAATAAAAGTGACAGTATACAGTGCTCAAAAGGGAGAAGGAAGAAGTTAACACTTATTTATTCCAACTCCTCTTTTCCCTAAATACAACCCATGTGAAATATGTACCTATTACCTCAATTAAGACCCCAAGTAGACAATTAACTATATTTTGTACATATCAACATTGACACCCATCCATCCCAACATACATACGGTCCATACATCTATACCCGGCCCCAAACAACACAGATATACACCGATATGCACAGTACTGTCCTACCTACCATACCATAGTGTCCCAGAGTGAGCATAGTGAATCATACATATTAATACTACCCCTCTAGCATATATCCTTTCAGCAAATAATGTTTATACCTATTTTTGAATTGATTTCTGTTTGTACATAGTTTTAGTTCCAGCTCCAGACTGTTCCACAAATCCACCCCACAGACAGATATGCACATACTTTTCTTAGTTGTTGGTACCTTAGGTTTTGTAGAGTTTAAGTCTCCTCTCAAGTTTTCAAAGCAGTAGGCCATAATGCTGACTGGGCTTGGAGGCTAACTTCAGTTAGGTCAGCGATTCCTTTTTGGCTCAACACTACAGACCTGTTACAGTTACGCCACCAAAAACGTTCCGTCCAGATTCACCTTTTTTCAGGGGGCAGGGCTTAAGTGAAACTTTAGAGCAAAAAACAGATGCATGAGACATTTGAGTGATTTCCCTCCAGAGGTGTCTTGTAAGTCATAAAAAAACATGTTACAGACATGTTAACAAGAAAAACTTTAATACTTTTCTATTGTTAAGAGAAGGTGTAGATTTTCATTCTAAATTGATACATTTTTAAATTAAGAAAGTTTTGTTGGCCAACTTCTTATGAGTTATCAGCTTACTACAATATGTACAGTAAAGTATATTTTCATGCTGAAAAAGCTCTTAAATACAAGTTATACTCACTAACCCCTTCAGTCACTTTTTAAGTGATTCCTGTTGTTGAGAGAAAGCAGAGTTCTAAATTCTAAAATGATATATTATTGAATTAAGATAGTTTTAATTTTAATTTTTTGCCAACTTCTTAAAATAATCAACTTATTAAAATGTGTGCATGTAAAAAAAAAATATACATTTTTCATGCTAAAAAAACCCAAAAAACGCTTAAATACAAGTTAAACTCACTAACCCACTGAATCATTTTTAGTGTGAAAAAAAAAAATCCTGAATCTGCTCTAAACTCTAGTTCTCATGTGGCCCAAGCCCCTCCTGTTTACCGAATTTCATTTAAATTGGTCCAGTAAATTTTGCTAACAATCAGGACATGCTGCTTTTGAAATGTCTACTCGTTCACCATATAATGAACTACATTTGAATTCACTCCCATTCAAATGTAATACACAGTGTAGTGAACAATAATAATAATAATAATAAGTTTATTTATAGAGCACTTTTCACAGAGTCACAAAGTGCTTAACATGGTAAAAAACAAAATAAAAACAGGCACATAAAACAGTAAAAAAAAACAAAGTAGACAGTAAACGCACATAAAAATACAATCAGCACATAGTTAAATAAAAAGCCAGGCTAAGAAGGTGGGTCTTTAGTTTTGCTTCTTAAAAACACCAATGGAAGGTGCAGCTCTAAGTTCAAAAGGCAAGGAGTTCCACAGTCTGGGAGCAACAGCAGCAAAGGCTCTATCGCCTTTGGTTCTGAGCCTAGTGCTAGGGACTACCAATAGATTCTGATGAGAAGACCTGAGAGACCTGCTGGGCTGGTGTAGAGAGAGCAGGTCACTAATATAAAAAGGCGCCTCTTCATGAATGGCTTTGTAAGTAAGAACAAGAACTTTAAAATCAATTCTATAATTTACAGGAAGCCAATGCAAGGAGGCCAAAACAGGAGTGATATGACAGAATCTACTGGACCTAGTTAGTAATCTTGCAGCAGCGTTCTGGACTAACTGTAGGCGGTGTAAAGAGGATTTGCTAAGACATGTGAAAAGAGCATTACAGTAGTCCAAACGTGAAGAAACAAAGGCATGAATAATGATTTCTAACTGACTGTAGGAAACCAATGACCTAATTTTGGATATATTCCTAAGGTGGAAAAAACAACTCCCGGTCAGAGATTTGACATGCTGATCAAAACTCATCAATTGATCGAAAATGACACCGAGATTTTTTAGATTAGACCGTACATTAGAGCTTAATGAACCAATGCTATTAACCAACTTAGGAATTAGATTATCAGGTGCTACAATAAGGACTTCAGTTTTATCAGCATTAAGTTGCAAAAAGTTACTAGACATCCAGTCCTTAATTGCAGACAATCATGAATAATTTTTAAATTGTCAACATGGTCAGGCTTAAAAGAGAAAAGTAGCTGTAAATCGTCAGCGTAGCAGTGATAAGACACACCTTTAAATTTGCTGATAATAGAACCGAGTGGCAGCATATATAGGGCAAATAAAAGTGGACCCAGAATAGAACCCTGAGGCACCCCACAGGTTAAAGGAGCAGAGTCAGATGAATAAGAGCCAACAGCCACGGAAAAGCTCCTACCAGAAAGGTAGGAGAAAAACCAATCCAGAGCTTTTCCAGAAATACCTAC
Source organism: Pholidichthys leucotaenia (assembly GCA_020510985.1). Classification (NCBI taxonomy): domain Eukaryota; kingdom Metazoa; phylum Chordata; class Actinopteri; order Cichliformes; family Pholidichthyidae; genus Pholidichthys; species Pholidichthys leucotaenia. The sequence continues at coordinate 324,286,968 of CM035837.1, read as the reverse complement.
CCAATCTCTAAGCCTTTGTAACAATATACAATGATCAATAGTATCAAATGCTGCAGTAAGATCTAATAACACTGAAACAGAGCATTTGCCAGAGTCTGATGACATTAAAATATCATTTGACACCCTGAGAAGAGCGGTCTCTGTCGAGTGTTTCTGACGAAAACCTGACTGAAATTTGTCGAAAATATTGCAACAACTTTTTCTAAAAGCTTAGAAATAAAAGGAAGCTTAGAAATTGGCCTGAAGTTTTTAAAAACAGATGGATCAAGGTTAGGTTAGGTTTTTTTTAAAAGTGGCTGCACAACTGCATGTTTAAAATACGAGGGTACACAACCAGATTCAAGTGAACTATTAATGATATTAACCAAAGACGTACCCACTGAGCCAATTACCTCTTTTACCATTGAGGAAGGCAAAATATCTAAAACGCAGGAGGAGGATTTCATGGAACTCACCAACACTAACAAATCCTCAAAAGAAATTGAGGTAAAATCACTTAAAAAGGCCTGTCTGTTAGGACAATCAAGGATTAGGGGAAAGGAATGAGTAAAACCAGCCCTTACAGCAGTGACCTTGTCAACAAAAAAAAGAAAGAAACTTGTTACAGTCATTAAATGAATAAACAGGGGGAGCAGAACTGACAGGATTAACTATACTGTCTATTGTACTGAAGAGGATCTTTGGATTGTTACTACTGGAGGAGATGATATTGGAAAAATAAGTTCTTGCCATTTTTATCATATTGTTAAATTCAATTAACAGTTCCTTAAGGTACAATCGATGCACCTCAAGTTTAGTGGACTTCCACAGTCTTTCCACCCTCCGACATTTACGTCTAAAACAACAGAGATCATCATTTAACCAGGGGGATGAATTAACAGCACGGACAGTCCTGGTTTTAAAGGGAGCAACTACATCTAAGATGCTTGAACAGTGTGAGATAAAAGAGCAGACCAAGCTCTCAGTGTCGTCATCATAGGATAAAACCACACTGCTGTCAAAGGCAGCAGAAAATTTCACAGCTGAAAACTGGTCAATGACACGAGAGCATTTTACCCGCTTGCCAGTGTAACAGACTGATTTAACTGATAAATTAAAAAGAACGCAAAAATGGTCTGACACAAGAAGCTCCTTAGTCTGAACATTATTCACATTAAGACCAAGTGTAAAAACAAGGTCAAGTGTATTTCCTTTTATATGCGTAGGGCCAGATAGACACAAAACAAAATTAAAGGATTCAATAGTACCCAAGAAATTCACTGCAAAACTGTCATTGGGATCGTTAATATGCAAATTAAAATCTCCAAGTAATAAAATCCACTCAAATTTAATGATAGAAGTTAAAAAATCGCTAAACTCAGATAAAAAGGAGGCATTAACTCCTGGAGGGCGGTAAATTAAAACACAATAAAATGGGTTTGAGGAGCCAATTTTTAAAATCATTAGTTCAAATGATGAAAAAGTTCCATGGCTGACCGTCCGTGTAATGAAGCGGCGCCGGTTCACGATGGCCAGACCACCGCCGCGGCTTGTCAATCAAGTGGACATTTCACGTGCATCTTTTCTACAGAATGCACATTGAATTTTACTCCTATTCCAATGTTTAAATCAGTACATCACATTAACAACCTGACACATTCGCATGGTATTTTTGAGGCATAATGTTAGTTGTTAAGTCATATCCACCAATGTGCTGCAACTGGGATGCTGTAAACCATTGCTCACTGTTTCAGCTCTCATGACTACTAGCTACTTAATGCCAACCTGTTTTTACTTTTCCACTCTACTCTTAGTTCTTCAGTTATGATGTAGACTTGTCTGGTGTTAAGAAAAACAAACCCCTGAACTAAGTTAAGTGTTTTACCACCTGCTTCTGGTTTTGAGTTTTTAAATTTTAATGAATAAATATGGGATATGTAGCACTGTACTCAAGTCAGTGAAAGATTATATTGAAGCATTTTTACTTCTACAGTAATATGTGTGTTTTATGATTGCTTCAGTTAGCTGGTGTGTATTAATGTGCTAGAGATTCTCATAGCTGTTGTTATTGAGTAGGTTCATGGCGTGATTAACAGCGAGTGCTGCCTGGCAAGAGCACAATAGGAACCTCATAGGATTCCCCCAACACAACATAACATTCCACTGCCTTTGAAATTACTCCATCACCATCCTCTCACAAGAAAAGATAGATAATAAGATTTACTTTTTTACTGTATGTTGAATGCAAAGGGTATGAGTTTGTAAAAAAAAGGAGCTCGACACAGAAGCAAACCTGGTGCTGCTCAGTCCCTCGGGTGGGAGTTAATGTAGTTCAGGAAGATGTATTTGACTGGAGCAAAGGAGGATTTTCACAGGTCTTGGGATTAGCACTGTAACAGAGCAACTTTTATTACATGGGACCCCGTTTTCAAAAACCATACTGTGACCGATATTTAGACCTAAGCCCCTGAAGCTGATAAGTGTCATGAAAGGCACTGTTAAGCTGCAGGAGAAAAAAAGGCAATTTTTTTAAGCTGCAGGTACCTGGGAATGATGTAGAGTTCCATCTTTCTGTTTTCCCCTTTCTATTAAAAAACACCTTACCTTGTACTTGCATGAAATTGCACACAAACATTTTGTTGTACTGGATAAACAATGGAATAAAATTAGAACCTTAATAGTAAATAGGATGTGTTTGTAATTTTAGCAATACTAAACTTAAAAATTAATATAGAACCTACATCTGCCAGTTTTTTTGCTGAAAATAAATTGCCAGTATTAATTTTATATCCGGTGAGATTTGGTGGCCTGTTCAGTTGAATTCATTGCAATCAAATAAATAAAAATAGAACAAGAAATAACCATATTATAATATTTGACCCAAAGTAAATCTTACTGTATTAATATGGTTTGTGTTTAAAATGTTATAAAACATATTTAGGAACTTAATTAAAAAAACAGAAGTGTTTAAGATTTACATTTTACTAAATAAACCAAAAATTCAATGTATAATGAAATTATTTAGTTTAGTTTAGTTTATTGGTTCATTTGTCAGGGACCGTGTACAGAAAAAAACATCAAGCACTGGGTAAAATGCTCTGTACCAGATTATAGCATTCTCACTAATATCATCTGTAGTCCTTGAGGCAGGCAGGAAGATATTAAAAGAAAAACTGCACATATAGAAAGAACATAGTATAGCACAATAATGTTATCACTAATATCAGATTAACCTGAAATTAATGTGAGTTTCAACAGGAGCTTTAAATGTATTTATTTATTATTCATAAAACCTATAAAACATGTAAAGTTCATAGTCTAGAAATCATCAAGTCCTTTGATAAAGTAATCAAATACACAGTAAGTCATTTGTTGTACTTTCCAAGCAAGAAAGTTCAGAGTTCTTTCATTTTCTGGACATTTTTTTTTCTTCAATAAAAGAACTCTTGTGTGCATGAACCTACAATAAAGATATCACTATCATTTTGTCCTGATAGGAGTATTATATGCATCATTTTATCAACATAAAATGGCCACTTGTGTTGTACTCCTACTAATTAGCAGAGTGCTACAGCACACAACTGTGTAAGTTGGCCACTAATGTGTCTAATGTTCTGATGTCTTCCCTCAGGGTTTTTCAGACAGTCCTCATTACAGCGATCATTTGAGTGACAGTCGATTAGTGTCCCATGAAGGATTGTCCCCAACACCTTTTATGAACTCAAACATAATGGGTAAGTAAGTGACTCCTTTCAACTCACTCCTTGTATACCCTTTGGTTGTGCTAAAATAAAAAGAGAGAGATTACAGCATCACTTCATTTTCTGGAGGTAGCAGAACTGAAAGGCTCGCCAGGCTACAGGACATCTTCCCCTCTCTTTATTCCTTCTTTTAATCCCCCTCCCCTCTCATCATCTCCCTCTTCTTCCTCCTGTGATGACCCTCCCCTAGGCGAGGAGTCACACCATCAGTATAGCTTTCTGTCACAAGAAGCTGTCTTCTAGACATCAAAACTGCCCTCAGCAGCTTCCAGTTGTGCCATGGCTTTGTTGTTTTTTGGCCCTTTCCCACAACGCTGAAAGGAGCTATTGTGATGGTTCTGCGTCCATCGTCCATCCGTCTAGCCACATTTCTCAAAAATTGCTACTCTTCTGAGGCAGTTGCCACAATGCTCACCAAACTTGTGCACAATGACCCTCAGGTGGGTCTGCATCCAGGTTTTGGTCAAGTCTGAGGTCAGAGATTCAGAGATCTGGGAGCTCTTATGGTGGTTTCACCAGACTGGAATGAGCTACTCTTATTATTGACGTCTGGTTGAGGGGAATAGGGCCAAACAAACTGTTCTGTCCAAGATCTCACAGAAATCTAAAGCACTTTCAATTGCTTTTTCAGTTTTTGAATATCAGATGCTGAATATTTAATTTTATCATCATGTTTCCCTATGGACATACCTGGTTATTGTGCTAAAATAAAGGAAATTTCTAGTGTAAATTCAGTGCTAAGGGGTGAATTTCTTGGTCTGTGGTTCAGAGTTTTTACCCTCATAGCTTTGTGAATTAACCCTCTGAGTGTGTGAATTTGCATGCCCCTAGTGGCAGAGCGCGGCACTGCACCTGTCATTTCACTCGGATATGATCGGCTGCATTGGGGATTTGTACTGATTGGTACTGATTTGCCAGTTTGAAAAGGTGGCAGACATCCGTTGGAGGACTCAATGGATGACACGTAATACACCAAAGAAGAACTCATTTCCTTTTCCTGTTTATAGCATTTTAGCTCAGAAAGCTAATATGGCTGCTGTCCGTCATCGTCACACTGTCACTTTGTTGGCTTTGTACGTGTAAAATAGCTACAGGATACAAGCGAAATTTATGTGGGATAATTATAAGACTTTGTAGATGTGGTAGAGAGTGTAAATCACCGACAGAATGCAAAATACTGATCACGATGGGTGGAAACGCAGCAACCACAGCAGCGAGCGAGTCCCCTTAGAAGGTGGTAAGTGTCTTATTTCTGTGGGGGTTTTTTTTATATTGTACTGATTTCTTGTTCATATACTTTGAAGATAAGATGATGAGGTACCTCTGTACAAAAAACAGTGTCAAAAGACCGAACCATTCTTTGTGTAAATACGTTCAAAGTCCAGTTTTGACTGAGTTATGGAATTTAAAGAGGTGCCGCGACATTATGCAAATTAGATGCGTAAATTTATTCCTATCTGAAACTTTGGATCATATTTTACATCTTTCTAATTGACAGTAAGCCATTATCCCTTACCACTTTTAAGTTATAGCCTTGGAAATCTGAACTGTTTTAGTGACAAAAAATATTTACCACTCTTAACCACTAGGGGTTATGTTGCAATTCGGCGACAGTCACACTCAAAGAGCTAAGACACCAAATAACTGTCATGTTTAAAATATTAGCCTCTTATTGAATTAATAAAATAAAACACAAAACACAAAGATTTAGCTGTACAGTATTTTTAAGCAAAATGTTTTGTTTTACATGATGCTCATAATCACCTTTTTTTTATCAAGCACATACGCTGCTATTAAATTGTGATACATGCTGCAATTATAACAAAGTAGTATTATCATTATGAAATATAACGACTTGACGGGTTTATTGCTAACTACATTTTGCTTCATTATGTAATGGCCTCAGAGACTGGTTTCCTTGCACTGTGACTAGTTTGCAAATGGGTGTGGCTAAATTGAAGCAAAATTTTATCTTGTAATTGGTCATATGACTTTCACACTCATTGTCTACATCTTCCCTCTTCAGATGCCTGTGCAATGATGCACACCAGTGGCAGAATATTGATGTGATGCGTTGCAGTGATATGTCAGATTTAGACAGTATGACTGTAAACTTGGAATTGCCTGTGCTTATCTCTGTCTGGGAATTCAGGATGAATGTGGTCTTATCAAATTGTTTTTCCACAGTAATATCTGGGGCTTGCATGGATTTATGGCATTTTCGACACTCTCATTAAGCCATGTCTGAAGGGTTATTCTTCATCAGTGCACACGCTAGACCATCTGAACTGTAGTGAAATACTTCCAAGTTCTTTTTTTTTAACCAGTGTATCTTGTGGTAGAAATAATGTTACCTATCTGTTCTCTTAACTTTCTAAATTGTTGAATGTGTAGAATAAAATAAATCTCATTATCTACTTGCAGTGGTTAGCACTGTCACCTCATGACAAGAAGGTTGGGGGTTTGAACCCACCCCTTGCCAGTGGCGACCTTTCTGTGTGGAGTTTGCATGTTCTCTCTGTGTCTGTGTGGGTTTTTTGCTGGGCAGTCTGGATTCCTCTCACAGTCTAAAGACATGCATGTTAGGTTAACTAGCACCAACTCAGGTTACATTGCCATTAGATATGAATGTGAGTGTAAATGGTTGTCTGTCTCTTTGTGTTTGCCCTGCGATGAACTGGTGGTCTGTCCAGGATGTACCCTGTCTCTTGCCGAAAGATGTTGGGATAGGCTTCAGCTCCCCTGCGACCCGAAAAGGATTAAGTGGTTAAGAAGATGAATGAATGACTCATTCTTTTGTTTCCACTTGGCTCAGAAATCATTTCATTAGGTGTCAGAAATTCTTGTGCAAAAAACTGACAGAGGTTAGTCTGAGGATAAATCCTGAATCCTGACAAATCAGATCTCCAACACCTTCAAATCAGTGACAAGTGACAAATCAGTTTCTCTGTAAAGTGAATTCTTTATTTCAATTCAGTGCCAATGAGGAAAAGGAAAAAAAATATCTGGTGAGGCAGAAGTTAGATATAAGGGAAAGTGCACACAAATGACAAAAATTGCTTATTACCTCTGCCAAGGGAGGATGGAGGTAATGTTTTTAGTGGGGTTGGTGTGTTGGTTTGTCGGTTGGTTGGTTGGTTGATTTGTCTGTTAGCAACACAACTCAAAAAGTTATGAACGCATTTTGATGAAATTTTCAGGAAAGGTGTGTAATGGCAGGCGGAACAGATAATTAGATTTTGGTGGTAATTTGGATCACGATGTAGATACAGGAATTTTTTAAAATATTATTTTGTATATTAATCTGGCGCTTTTCATGTCCTGCCCCTTTAAGATGTGTCCACTCAATTATGTGCGTGGTCACGCCATAGGGCCACGTGCCTCGGCAACCCGGAAGCCAAACACTGCAGAAAAAGTACAGTGGTGTGAAAAAGTCAGTGTTTCCTCTGGCTTAAAGATCTTGGTGCTTTGGCAACATATTTTTCCAGGGGGGGGGCAGAAAACACATGACACGATTGTAACCAGAATATGTTAATTTCACACTATTTATTTTTATTTTTTAAATTTTACACAGTAATATTGCATAATGGAATTTACCATTTGAAGTTTTGTACAACCAAGGCTTGAATATTGGAATATTGGGCCAGTTGGGGTCCCACCAGATGTCCTGTGTTTGGACTTTTTACTGGTGTCATCCTTCTCTTCTTCCTCTGCTCTCACCTCTCCTGGACCCTCTGCCTGAACACTTTCCTCTCCTTGGCTTTTCTCTTCTGTCTCATCTTTCCCTCTCTGAGCCCTGTCAAATTCAGGTTCTCTCTCAGTCTATGGTGGTATACAAACAGGTTAGAAAATACCAAGTGTCATGTTTTGTCCTGCAGGATTTTGTTTTGTAGTTTACATAAATAACCAAAATTTGTATTTTTATTCAAGTGTTTCTTTTTTCCATTGACGAAGAGTAGGAAAGGGAAGGAAAAAAAAACATTCATAATAGTAATTTACTCTTTCATACTTAAATTATATGATCAGAGGTGGGTATAGTAGCCAGAAATTCTGCTCATGTAAAAGCAGTACTATGAAATTAATAATTAAAGGTAGACAACCAAAAATTTCTAGTTAAGGGTACAAAGAGCACCCACTTAAAAACTTGAGTAATGACTTCAGTCTTGAAGGTTTGAGGTTTTTCTCCAAAATTTATAACAATTTTCTTATAGTTTTCTACTTTTCTCTGTAAATTTATCTAAATTTGCAACACTTTTCCTCAACTTTGTAATTTTCTCTTGTAAAATTATGACTTTTCTTGTACATTTGAGACTGTTACAAATGTGGGTTATTCTATGGCTGATTTTTGTCTTTTTTTAATCCAATCCAACTTTATTTATAAAGCTTTTTAAAAATGACAGTTGACACAAAGTGCTGTACATCAACAATAAATAAAATATAAAATCAATAAAATACAGCTAAAGTACAAAACAGCACAAACAAAACAATAGTTATACAATAGAGACAATAAGAACAAATAAAATCAATGTCTCAGACTGGGTCAAAAGCCAGAGAATAAAAATGGGTTTTAAGAGGAGTTTTAAAACTGGACAGTGAAGAGGCCTGTCTGATGGACAAAGGCAGATTATTCTAAAATTACTGTTTTTGTAATAAATTTGAAACAGAATGTGGCAATTTTTTTACTTTTTTCCTCATACAATTTAAACTTTTGACCATAATTTTGTAGAGCCAGAACAGAACAATAACTTTAACTCTGACTTCAAAGAAATATAATTATTAAAATTATATTTAAAGAAATAAATTAACTTAAATGACCAAATATGCAGTTATTTCTGTTATAATATTTCTATGTATTTATAGTTTTTATCACTCTCCTCACCAACCTGACAGCAGGAAAAACTTCCATTGTTTTGAAATCCAAATCTTGGCATGTTTAGTTTGTCTGAAGGCTGCTGACAGATTAAAGTCATGGACTTTGTGAATTTCGGTCATCTTAACTTGCCAGGTACTTGATAGGGAACATGACTTAATGTTGTAGTGGCTGGTGAAACATATACTCAGCAATTCATCAGTCCCCCTTGCCTTTCCCTTCATATGAAGCCGGCTGCATATGAATTCTAACCACGTCTCTTAGCTAAGCGACTCTTCCATTATTGCTACCGTTTCCAGCGGGTTTAAAACCATGATAAAAGCCTCCAGTGCTTAAATACCTCTTCTGATTTTTTTCCATGTATAAAGTACTTTAATAAACTCATGGTTCTGTCAAACAGTTAAGCTAGCAAGACACTCTGCCTGACTGGAAAGCTTGCATGGGCGGGGCACTTCTAATCTCCGCGTGGATGACGGCCATGCGCGTTGTTCGTGTGCACGCTTGCGGAAAGTCATTACTTCATATATTTTTCTTAAATTCATATCTCCTCATTAGTGTGCCGGTAATTTTTCTGGCGAGGCGGGCCGCCACCCAGAAATGTTACCAGAGGAAACACTGAAAGTGTTTGCCCCCTTCCTGATTTCTCATTTTTCTGTATGTTTGTCACACTTAAATGTTTCAGATGATCAAGCAAATTTAAACATTGGTCAAAGATAACACAAGTAAACACAAAATGCAGTTTTTAATTGAATGTGTTTATTATTAAGGGTAAAAAAAAAAAAAAATCCAAAACCTACACGGCCCTGTGTGAAAAAGTGATTGCCCCCCCCCGTTGCAACATAAATTTACTGTGGTTTATCACATCTTTGAAAGCTGAGTTCAATTTTCTAGCCATTTCTAAAGCTTTGATTACTCCAGCGAACCACAGTGAGAGCCATTATCCACAAATGGCAAAAACATGGAACAGTGGTGAACCTTCCCAGGAGTGGCCAGCTGACCAAAATTACCCCAAGAGCGCAGTGACAACTCACCCAAGAGGTCACAAAAGACTCCACAACAACATCCAAAGAACTGCAGGCCTCACTTGCCTCAGTTAAGGTCAGTGTTCATGACTCCACCATAAGAAAGAGACTGGGCAGAAATGGCCTGCATGGCAGAGTTCCAAGACGAAAACCCCTGCTGAGCAAAAAGAACATAAAGGCTCGTCTCAGTTTTGCCAGAAAATATCTCGATGATCCCCAAGACTTTTGGGAAAATACTCTGTGGACTGACGAGACAAAAGTTGAACTTTTTGGAAGGTGTGTGTCCCATTACATCCGGCGTAAAAGTAACACAGCATTTCAGAAAAGGAACATCATACCAACAGTAAAATATGATGGTGGTAATGTGATGGTCTGGGGTTAGTTTGCTGCTTCAGGACCTGGAAGACTCGCTGTGGTAAATGGAACCATGAATTCTGCTGTCTACCAAAAAATCCTGAAGGAAAATGTCTGGCTATCTGTTCGTGACCTCAAGCTGAAGCGCACTTGGGTTCTGCAGCAGGACAATGATCTGAAACACACCAGCAAGTCCACCTCTGAATGGCTTAAGAAGAACAAAATGAAGACTTTGGAGTGGCCTATCAAAATCCTGACCTGAATCTGATTAAAATGCTGTGGCATGACCTTAAAAAGGCAGTTCATGCTCGAAAACCCTCCATTGCGGCTGAATTACAACAATTCTGCAAAGATGAGTGGGCCAAAATTCCTCCACAGCTCTGTAAAAGACTCATTGTCAGTTATCGCAAACACTTGATTGCAGTTGTTGCTGCTAAGGGTGGCCCAACCAGTTATTAGGTTTAGAGGGCAATTACTTTTTCACACAGAAACATGTAGGTTTGGATTTTTTCCCCTTAATAATAAACACCTTCATTTAAAAACCGCATTTTGTGTTTACTTGTGTTATCTTTGTCTAATATGTAAATTTGCTCGATGATCTGAAACATCTAAGTGTGACAAACATAGAAAAAAAAAAAGAGAAATCAGGACGGGGGCAAACACTTTTTCACATCACTGTAGGTAATACTAGAGATTAGAAAAATAGATCTGCGGCCTTAAAATGCAACACACCATGTCTAAAGTGTTAAATCCATAGGCTCACTCTGAAAAAAGACAGATACACAGTGAATCCACTGCTCAAACTTCTCTAAAAGTCACATCTACAGTCGATGCATTTCTGTAGATTCAGCTATTTCTGCCTCTAACTTGTCCTCAACAAATGAGTAAATAATGTGTATTGTGATTAGGGATGTTAATGATTAATTGACTTTTGATTAATTGACGATAAGAATTTAGTTGACTAAATCAAATTAGTTGTCAATTAATTGATAACTCAGCAGTCCTTTTCAATGGGAGCTTAGTCTGTGAAATGTAGTGGTGTCACCATCCAGGTGTGGGCGCACACGGTCACCCACTGTGGCCTTTCAACCGAAACAAAAGCCGAAGAAGATGCCAAGCCCCCAGAGCGCATGCGCTGTGCAGAGCAAAAAAACTCATCCTTCCGGATTATGTCGGAGAGCCACATACTTCAAATCAGCAGGGCGAATAAATAGATCAAGGCAAGAAAAAAAGTACACGAGCGCAAAAACCCATCTTGGCTGCCTTTACCTCCGCCGCTAGACAAGAAAGCAGACCGGGCCCAAGTCACTGAGGTAACATTTCAATACAGAGCAGCAGAGGAGTCAGGCTTGCACTAACAGGACAGACTGGCGTTGGCTTCACAGCAGATGGAGGCGGTCAGACAGCAGCTCACTCTCACTCTGAGCTGTTGTGATATTTGTGTCTTTGTTGCACACACAGTTATCTGCTGCAACTTTGAAATTAATATAATCTGTCAGAATAATGATAGGCAGCCCTCTGATTCATTTCCACTCTCTGTGCTGTGACGTGGTGACGGTGACACCTACTTCATTGCATGTTTATCCGTGTTTCCTATTCAAATGTCCGCTGAGATGAGGTGACCAAGGACCCACATTGCTTGCAGGATCAACTAGTGCTCATAACCTATCAGACATCAGAGGGAGCCCAGATCGTACTGGGTTTGCCTGGATTGCTGGGGGTACTGTGATAATGTTTAACATGCAACAGATGAAGCAGCTCACAATATATTTTTCTGTTTAAACAGTCTACTAGTGCAGCTCAGTAAATTAGAATGTGAAAGGTTTTTTTTTTGTTTTTTTTTTTTACCTCCGCCAAGGAGGTTATGTTTTCATTGGCGTTGGTTTGTCTGTCTGTCTGTCTGTCTGTCTGTTTGTTTGTTAGCAAGATAACTCAAAAAGTTATGGACGGATTTTCATGACATTTTCACAGATTGTCAGAAATGGGGTATCCTACAGATGATTAGATTTTGGTGGTGATCCGGATCACCGTCCACAAGAAAACTGCCATTATGCAAAATTCCATTTTCATGAATAACTACTGAACCACTAATCCTATCATTGTCAATCCAATTGCTTGTCATATGTTTTCATGGTCAAGGAATCTGAAAACGTACACACAAACACTGTATGGGGGGAACTGTGGCGCTTGGCGGAGGTCTGCGCTCTCCGAGTGCTTTTCTAGTTTTGTAATATAACTAAAAAAGGGGCAGTGCGGTGGCGGAGTGGTTAGCACTGAGGCAGCACAGCAACTCACCCTTGGCCGGGGGATCCTGGGTTCGATCCCAGCCCCCGACCAACGGTGATCTGTGTGGAGTTTGCATGTCCTTCCCATGTCTACGTGGGTTTACTCCGGGATTTCTCCGGTTTCCTCCCACATGTCATAAACATGCAAGTTAGGTTAATTGGCATCAAACTGGAGATTCTAAATTGTCCTTAGGTATGACTGTGAGAGTGAATGGTTGTGTGTCTCTCTGTGTTGGCCCTGCGATGGGCTGGCGATCTGTCCAGGGTGTACCCTGCCTCTCTCTCAAAGATGCTGGGATAGGCTCCAGCACTCCCTGCGACCCGAGAAGGATTAAGTGGAAGAAGATGGATAACTTAAAAAAGATAAATTTAATGATATTGGTAATAGTTTTTCAAATAAATAAAAAATCCTGACATTTGTAATTTACTGAGATACACCAGCACATAAATACAAAATTTGTTAAACTACAAAAATTCCATTGTCTGTAGTAAAAAATGCAAATGATACAATAAATCATTGAGGAATATGATGTTCATGTTTTATTCAGTATATCAAAAACAGTAATAATTAACTTTTTATATGTTAAAGATCGTATTGTACTGAGAGAAATTCAGATTGTCAGGAAAATTGCCGCTTATCAATTAATCGTTAATTGATTGATAAGGTAAATCAGTTAACAATTAATTAATTAATCGATAACTTGCTTCCCTAATTGCAATATAATTTCTCTATATTACGATACACAATATACAGTGGGGCAAAAAAGTATTTAGTCAGCCACCAATTGTGCAAGTTCTCCCACTTGAAAGATGAGAGAGGTCTCCAATTTTCATCATAGGTATACCTCAACTATGAGAGACAAAATGAGAAAAAAAAAATCCAGAAAATCACATTGAAGGATTTTTAATGAATTAATTGGTAAATTCCTCTGTAAAATAAGTATTGACAGACAGTCAATACTGTCTACAGACAGTGCAGTAGAATGAAGAAAATGAAGTACATTGATTATGTGGCTCAATGACTTGTTTGTGTGGCAGCCACGCTAGCCTGGCGGCTAGTCATGTCCCATCTAGTCCTTATCTATATCTGTGGCTGGGCGAGGCGAGTGAGCAGTCAGCAGCAGCAGCAGTAGTGAGAGAGAAGTCAAACTGATCAGATTCACATTGTCAGCTCACATTAATATAACAAATTATATTTGGTAGGCATGATGTAGGCCTTTCTTGTGGCTAAATGTATCGATACATCTAATATATTCGATATATCGGCCAGTCCTAGTTTAAGGCTATGTGTCCACAGAAAGCAGTTTTTACCCCCCGCCGACGAGTCATGTGGGTAGAGCGGTCGGTGCTGTCTGTGGCCATGTCTAGCTATGTCCGTGCTCTAACTGGAAAGAGAATAAGGCTACAGCCACCAAACTTGGTACATAGGTCGACCTTGGGATGAGCACCTATGGCTATACTTTTGGGGTCAAAAGGTCGAGGTCAGACTGCCATATAAACTATATGGCATATATATCTCAACAACAAAGAAAGCTAAGGCCACCTAAGTTGGTACACAGGTTCAACTTGGGATCCTGACTTCTGACTATGGGTTTGGGGTCAAAAGGTCAAAGGTAGAGGTCAAAATGCCATATAAACTATATCTCAAGAACATTGAAAACCAGGGCCACCAAACTTGGTACACAGGTTCACCCTGACCATTGACTGTGGGTTTGGGGTCAAATGGTCAAGATTTTAAATTTATAGGGCTGCAAAAGGCATGGGTCTGCATCTCAGTTGAGTGCATTCTAGTTTTTCAGGGCACCTCACTGGTTCTTAAAAAAGGTCTCCACCCTGTATCCTAGCAACAGTTTGAGCTGTCACAACTCTGCTTCCGCATTGAAACTCTCTACTGATTTAAATTTTTTTGACATTGTCCAAACAAATTAATTTAAATTTTGATTTCAAATCAATTTATGGGCCATGATGTCTGCAGATGACATTGTGATCTGTAGTGAGAGTAGGGAGCAGGTGGAAGAGAACCTGCAGAGGTGGCGGTATGCTCTGGAGAGAAGAGGAATGAAAGTCAGTAGAAGCAACACAGAATACATGACTGTGAATGAGAGGGAGGCAGGTGTAATGGTGAAGATGGAAGGAGTAGAGGTAGTGAAAGTAGATGAGTTTAAATACCTGTGGTCAGCCATCCAAAGCAATGGAAAATGCACAAGAGAGGTGAAGAAGAAAGTGCAGGCAGGGTGGAGTGAGTGGAGACTAGTGTCAGGGGTGGTTTGTGACAGAAGGATAGCAGCAATAGTGAAAGGGAAGATTTACAAGATGGTAGTGAGATCTGCTATGATGTACGATTTGGAGATCGTGGCACTGACAAAAAGACAGGAGATGGAGCTGGAGGTGGCAGAGTTGAAGATGCTAAGATTTTCATTGGGAGTGACTTGGAGGGACAGGATTAGAAATGAGTATATCAGAGGGACAGCTCACATTGAGCGGTTTGGAGACAAAGTAAGAGAGGCAAGACTGAGATGGTTTGAACATGTGCAGAGGAGGGATATAGTGGCTGTATTGGACAAAGGATGTTGAAGATAGACCTGCCAGGCAGGAGGAAAGGAGGAAGACCACAGAGTAGATTCATGCATGTAGTAAAGGAGGACATGGAGCGGGTTGGTGTTACAGAGGAAGATGCAAGGGATAGGGTGAGATGGAGGCAGGTGATCCGCTGTGGCGACCTCTAAAGGGAGCAGCCAAAAGAAGATTTCAAATCAATTTATTCCCCAGCCCTATCATGACCACACCACTGTTTGTATAACATCAAAAAACAAAATTAAACTAAACTGATCTGAAAAATAAACATTTGAACATACAACAAATGGTAAGAACTACCTACAATCTTTTAGAAAAATGTGTTCAAGAAGTATCTGAAGTTTTCAGTTTGGCAAAATACCATACACAACTAGAAAAGCACTCAGGGTGCATACCTCCACCAAGGCTCTTTCCGTCCCTCATGGATCACCTCAATAATGTAATGGGTTTGTGTGTAGGCCTAGAGCCACTTCTGGTGAAAATTGCATCAGTCTGTCCATCAGTTTTGGAGTATTGTTGCTAACACTCTGTGAGAAGATAAGAGCCTTGGTGGCGGTATGCATTCTCAGATCATCACCAAAATGTAATGGGTTCCTCTGTAGCTCAAGAACCACCTCTGGGGAAAGTTTCATCCAAATCCATCCAGTAGTTTTTGTGTAATCCTGCTGCACACATACAAACAAAGCCCTTGGTGGAGGTATGCACTCTCAGAGCATCACTAAAACCTAATCATCTTGCCACCTAGCCATTACACACCCTTGCTGAAAATTTCATTAAAATCCATTCATCACTTTTTGAGTTATGTTGCTAAAAGACAGGCAGACAAACCAGCAAAGCAACCAATGCCACTAAAAACATTACCTCCTCCCTTGGCGGAGGTAATAATGGCATAATACAGGGCTTATTGTCTTACTGGAGCCAGTACCTTCTTTTGATTTTGCAGTAAAGGTATTTGCAATTATATACTTAAAACATCTTGAGAATATCACAAATATGAGGACATTATTTCATTTATGGGCTAGAAATAATGTGACTTATGTTTAGCACCGTTGTTTCAAAGCATGAGCCTCCTGGGTTCAAATCCCGGTGTGACCGTCCCCTGTCCATTCTCTGTGGAGAAACACTGTTCTTACCAATTACAAAGAATATTTTTCCCCCAGGTTTCACAACCTGTCAATTCTATGTGTGTGTGGTTTTTTTTTGAGGAGGTTGTGGAGTGTGTAAATGAAGAGGCAGATTCATGACAGACGATTTATTACACACTCACATCTCACAAGCACAGAATGGACTGACTGGTTACAGCAAGCTCTCCTCTCTATATCTCAAGTCACACTTCACAAGTTTCATGGCACTTCACATCACACAGCATGATATTTACCCTACACTGCATTCAGCCCCCTCTGTCCTACCTGGGCATTGTTCTCCCATGCTTATTCCCTGTCTCTGTCTGAGGTGCTAAATAACCTGACATCCCCAAGGTCCCAAACCGCCCCCCCCCCCCCCCCCCCAGCATCTAAGACAGAACATTAGTCCACACTTGCTTTTGGCTTCAGTCTCCTCCCATATCTGCTGTAACTGGGGTTTACCGCCTCTGTGGCGCTGCTGTGCCGGTGGGGGGCTGCTGGGAGTGTGTCTGACTGTGGGTGAGGGGGGGGGAGGAACTTTGCTCTGTCTGTGTGGCCGCTCTGGTGAATCGTTTCCCTGGGGAGTTCTCCGTGGGGGTCTTACACGCTGAGGGGCCCTAGCCAACAGCACTTGCTCATCCGCCACTACAAAGGCGGGTTTGAGTCTGTCTATGCCAATTTTCTCCCGTCTACCCCCCAAGTCTAGCACAAAATGCTTGTCCCCTGTTTCCAACACTCTGAACGGTCCATCATAGGGTGGGCGCAATGGAGGGCGGTGGTCATCGTGTCTGACGAACACGAACTGCGCATTCTTCAAAGTTTTAGTCACGAAGCAGGGATGGCAATTTTCCGCCGATCCGCGGATTTCCGTTGATTTATTTTCAAATTGATCATTTCTGTAAATCGTCTAAATCCGTTGAGAAAATTTTAGGGGGGGGTAAGGTACCTTATTGTTACCAATTTTAGTGAAAATCAACACGGTTACATAAGCGCTCGGCACTTCCCCGGATCAAGTCTCCCACGATAACCCGGATGTTTTGTACTCAAGCTACTGCTGTATTGTAAACAGCCCTGCGATTGGATAGTTGCGAACGATTGGACCAATCAAATGGCTCGTTGTATGCTTTGTCAAAAATTCATGGCGGCGTGTTCGTCAGGGATGTGATTTTTTTGCTAATTCGTGGAATTTCCCTTTTTTTTTTATCTTCCAGGAAGATAAAGTACGTTAGCGGCTTGTGGTCCACGAACGCAGTGAAGGTGCGCCCTTTCAGGCAGAACTGGAAGTGGCATATGGCCAGGTGGAGAGCCATTAACTCTCTGTCGAACACGCTGTATTTACGCTCACTGCCCTGCAAAGACCTACTAAAAAAGGTGTGCGGCTGCCAAGAACCGGCAACGCATTGCTCCACGACGACCGCTATGCCCATGTCCGAGGCGTCGGTAGTGAGCGCTATCCGAGCCACCGGGTCTGGGTGCGCCAGTAGTGCAGCGTTTGCCAGAGCTGTTTTAACCTCAGAACGCCTGCTCCCGCTCAGGAGTCCAGTCGACTCTGTCCACCGGTTTCCGTTTCTTGAGTGCGGCGTACAACGGCTGTATGAGCTGGGCTGCGCGGGGGAGGAAACGGTTATAAAAGTTAACCATCCCCAAAAACTCCTGCAGCGCCCTGGAGAAAAAAATAGCAAAACAATTTAGTTAGATTACTTTTATGATTCCAAACAGTTTGAAATTGACAGTGCACAGTGGACATTGACTCATAACTTTTGAATATTTCTAAGACTTGGCTACATCAGTGATTGTGCAAAATTAACTGCTCAAGACTCAATGGAGATTGAAACTGGTGATCTGAAATGAATGCTGAAATTATAAAAAGTAATGGTATGTTGGAATTTTATTTCTATTATGGAATAGATAAAATTAACTGATTTTGATTTGATCAAGTGTTAAAGCATGTGATGGATAATGCTTGTTGGAATATTTTAGGAATGCTATCTTCTTGGAACATAAGTCAATATTATACAGTAATAAGTGGCATTCAGCTGTTTGTTTTATGTCATTTAAGCACAGTTCTGGTACTTAAAAATCATAAAAACCCAGGAGCTTCGGGGGGCTTTGCCCCCCTTGCCCCCCACCGGGGCTCTGCCCCGGACCCCACTGAGGGACTGTGTCCACCAGATCTCCTGATAAATTTTCAGATAATTTCCCCAACCCCAAATCACATCCCTGGTTCGTGTTGGAATTCTGAGCTTTCGGTATCATTTTCAGCGGAATTATGAGATTTTTATTGAAGGATCAGGAGTCATCAGTGCTAGAAATACACAAAAGTGTCAAAAATAAGTTCCGATGGAATTGGCTTGAGAGAAAAGTGACGGTAAAGGTGAAAATTGGCTCAAAGTTTGACGAGGTAACAGAAACACTCGGACAATTTCTGAAGAAACCAGAAAAGGAGATGAAGTTCAAAGTTCAGAGACTGACACAGCTTTCTGCCAAAAGGAAGAAAGTTTCACATTAGAAGTGACTTGGTGACCAGTGTAAATATTGTAATAAACTCTTATAGAACTATTAAATATGTTGGACTAAAGACAGTGAGACAACATTGAAGAAAAAGTAAGTTAATCTTTCATTAAATTTAATGATTTATCTAAGTCTAGTATTTCATTTTTTTAATCATTTTTTTCAGTCTAAATTACTTCTGTTTTACTGAAAACCTCTCAGCTTCAGGGGGGCTGCGCCCTCCCGGCCCCCCCAAAAGTCAATCGACCAAATTAGATTTCAGCTGAAATCAGAATTTCCTGTTGCCATCCCTGACGAAGGCACGCGGAAAACTGGTGGGCAGGGCCTGGCAGCGTGTCTGTGTTTGCGCTACGCTGCAAAAGCTGAGACGGGCAGCTGCCCGGCGTGGGATTATCTGGTAGAAATTCCCTGGGCAGCCGTAGGGGCTGCACAAAAACGAGCTCTGCCGGGGAAGCTTCCAAACCCTCTTTTGGCGCGGAGCGCAACCCCAATAAAACCCACGGCAACCTGTCTACCCAATTTGCATCCGTCAGTGAAGCCCTGAGTGCTGCTTTCAGTGATCTATGAAAACGCTCGCATAACCCATTGGTCTGTGGGTTGTACGCGGTTGTGTGATGAATTGCATCACCCAGGCTGCGGGCCATTGCGGACCAGAGTCGGAAACAAATTGAGGGCCCCTGTCGGACGTAATGTCCGATGGGACTCCAAAACGCGCCACCCATGCTGTTAAAAAAGCGCGTGCTACGTCCGCGGACGTGGTTGCCGCCAGCGGGACTGCTTCTGGCCAGCGCGTGGTGCGGTCCACCACTGTCAGGAGGTGCGTACACCCCTGTGATTGCGGGAGGGGGCCCACGAGGTCCACGTGCACATGGTCGAACCTTTTAGCCGGTACCGGAAACGGCTCCAAAGGAGCCTTCGTGTGCCTGTGTACCTTGGCTCGTTGGCACGCCACACAGGCTGCAGCCCACTCTTTTACTTGTTTGTGTAGGCTCGGCCACACGAACTTCTCTCCCCCATTTTGACTGACGCGCGCACTCCTGGGTGCGCCAGAGTGTGAACCAACTCAAACACGCGGCGGCGCCACGCGACCGGGACCACCGGACGCGGGCGTCCCGTGGAGACATCGCAGATTGGGGGGGGGGGGGGGCGCCCTCTTGCAGCACCCTGCTCTCCAGCCTTAACCCTGTTGGTCCAGACTGGAGCGCGCGCACGTCTGCATCGCTAATCTGCTCTGCGGCCACGGCTGCGTAATCTATCCCCATGTAGACCGGGGCCACCACGGCGCACGAGAGGCAGTCTGCCACCACATTCAGTTTACCCGACACATGCTGAATATCTGTAGTAAACTCTGAGATCGCAGCCAGCTGTCTCTGCTGCTGGCCCGACGACGGTTCTGAAACCTTGGTCATCGCGAACGTTAGTGGCTTGTGGTCTACGAATGTGGTGAAGCTGCGCCCTTCCAGCCAGAACTGGAAGTGGCGTATGGCCAGGTGGACAGCCAGCAACTCTTTGTTGAACGCGCTGTATTTACGTTCGCTGTCGCGCAAGGTTCTGCTGAAAAAGGCGAGCGGCTGCCAAGCCCCGGCGACGCGCTGCTTCACGACAGCCCCATGGCCACGTCTGAAGCGTTGGTGGTGAGAGCTATCTGGGCTGTTGGGTCCGGATGCACCAGCAGTGCGGTGTTTGCCAGGGCTGCTTTAACCTCCGAGAACGCCCGCTCTCGCTCCGGGGTCCATTCGACTCCATCCGCGGGTTTCTCTCTCTTGAGCACGGCGTACAATGGTTGCATGAGCTGCGCCGCGCAGGGAAGGAAGCGGTTATAAAAATTCACCATCCCCAAAAATCCCTGCAGCGCCCTGACCATCTGAAGCCAGGGAAAATCTGCCACGGCGCGCACTTTGTCAGGCAACGGGATCGCTCCTTCCGGAGAGACGTGGTGCCCCAAAAAATCAATCTCCGTCACGCCGAACTGGCATTTCGCCGGGTTGATTATCATCCCGTGCTCCTCCAACCTCCGGAAAACCATCCTGAGGTGGGTTTCGTGTTCGTCTTCGTACGTACTGGCTACCAGGATATCGTCCAGGTAGACGAACACGAACGGGAGATCACGCAGCACTGCATCCATCATGCGCTGGAACGTCTGTGCTGCGCCTTTTAACCCGAATGGCATGCGCAGGAACTCGAATAAACCGAACGGAGTTATTACCGCTGTTTTGGGTACATCCTCCGCGTGCACTGGGACCTGGTGGCAACCGCGGACCAGGTCTATTTTGGAAAAAACGCGTGCTCCGGCGAGGCGAACGGAAAAATCTTGTATGTGGGGAATTGGGTAGCGGTCGTGTGCTGTGGCGTTGTTCAACCTGCGGAAATCACTGCACGGTCGCCACGATCCATCAGCCTTAGGGACCATGTGTAGCGGGGATGCCCATGGGCTGTTCGAACGCCTGATGATGGCCAACCTTTCCAGGTTGGCGAACTCCTCGCACGCTATGGCCAGTTTAGCTGCGTCCAAGTGCCGAGGTCTTGCAAAAACGGGCGGCCCGGTGGTGGTGATAAAGTGCTCCACCCTGTGTTTAGCGATGGCCGCCGAAAACGTCGGGACCGTGAGTGCTGGGAACTGAGTGAGCAGTGTGTGGAACTTACCGCCTGGAGCTGTGACGTTGGCTTGTGTTACTGGCCCGGCCCCTCGAGCTGTACAGGGGAGAGATTCAAAGGACAGTGCATTAACCAGGCACCTGTTAGCAACATCCACAAGTAAACCACGCGCACACAGAAAATCAGCGCCCAGGAGCGGGCAACACAGTGCTGCTATGATAAAAGTCCACTCATACGAGTGGCCATGTCGGGATAAGGTCAGTGTTCTCTCACCGAACGTCTTAATCTCTGAGCCGTTTACTGCCACCATTCCGGGGTCGCTAGGTCCTGCCAGCCGGTCAGCGTAGAACGGCAGGATGACGCTCTTCTGGGCTCCGGTGTCGACGAGGAAGCGTCTCCCCGAGCGCGAGTCCGTCACGTAGAGCAGCTTGTTCTCTTCACCGGCGGTCGCAGCTGCTACCGACTGCCGGCCTTGGTGTTTTCCCGAGCGCTTGAGCTGGCACGGTGGCGCACATCTGTGCGTGTTCTCTCCAAAGCGGCGGTGGTAGAAGCAGAGCGTGTCTCTCTGGCGCTCCTTGGCCCCCGCTGCCGCTACCGTCGGTGGCTCCTCGCCTCCCCTGGTCGTCTCGCTTGGCTCCGCCGCCACCGCGTTGCCTGTGATTGCCCTGGTGGTGAGGATGATCCTGTCTGCATCCTGGGCTAGCGCACGGTAGTCACGCGCGGCCAGCAACGGCGAGTTGGCCAGAACCGCTCTTGCCTCTGTTGGAAGGTTCCGAAGGAAAAGGTGGGCAAACAGAAAGTGCCCGTCGTCCGTGCCCATTAACACCAGCATCTTCTCCATCAGGTCGACGGCCAGCCCATCTCCTAACTCGGTCCGCGCCAGGAGCCTCTCCGCTCTCTCACATTCCGAGAGCGTGTAACGCCGGGTCAGCGCAGCCTTGAGCGCCTCGTATTTGTTGCGGGCTGGTGGCAGGCTCGCTACCTGCTGGGCTGTGCGGGAGTCCAGCGCTGCTACCACATGGTAGAACTTGGTGCCATCTGCCGTTACTCCCTGGATGGCAAACTGGGCCTCGGTGTGGTGGAACCAAGAGCGCGGGTTGTGCTGCCAGAAATCCGGTAGCTTGACTGAAACCGCACACGCGTTGCTGGGGGTTCCAGTCCGGGCTGTCTGTGGAATGGCTGCTGCGTCGCTGGGGCTTCCCGACCGGGCCGGCTCCGGGGTTCTCGCCTCGTGTTCCATAATACGTCTTGGGTCACCAGTGTGGAGTGTGTAAATGAAGAGGCAGATTCATGACAGACGATTTATTACACACTCACATCTCACAAGCACAGAATGGACTGAATGGTTACAGCAAGCTCGCCTCTCTATATCTCAAGTCACACTTCACAAGTTTCATGGCACTTCACCTCACACAGCATGATATTTACCCTACACTGCATTCAACCCCCTCTGTCCTACCTGGGCATTGTTCTCCCATGCTTATTCCCTGTCTCTGTCTGAGGTGCTAAATAACCTGACATCCCCAAGGTCCCAAAAGGTACATTTATTGTAGACATTTAAAGGCCACAGGGAGTGAATTTCTTTTATTAACATTTATTAGTATTTATTAGGGCTGCAACGATTAGTCAACGTTGTTGACAAGGTCAAGTCATAAAATTTGTTTAACGCAGATTTTTATTGTCAATGCATCATTTAATTTTAAAGTTTATATGCATGCCGTGGAAATGTTCAGTTTAATGTTCCAGTGAAGAAGAGGAGCGCATCATGGAGACATGCAGAGAAAATTACGGAGATGGCCCAAACTTTCCAAAGTATGGGAGAATTTTACCGAAAATAAATAAATGAAACAAGTTAAATGTAGACTGTAGGCAGAGTTGCCATATCGCAGCTACACTACAGCGCCGCACCCCCCCTCCACACACACACACACACACACACACACACACACACACACACACACACACACACACTGCAGTGCTCCGCCCCGGTAATCAATTACTGGTTGGGCAACTTCTAAACACTGCACTGGTAAGGTTAGCGAGTTTTTGCGAGTAAAGTTGGCGCTTTAGTACGTGCTGTTTAATTAGTTTACCTGCTGTCAGACCATAATCTCTCTTGGATGATGATTGCTTATGGTTGAGCTGCTTCTTTTATGCTGGATAACATGTTAACTGCAATAAATGAGTGAATTACCGGAGTAGCTTACTCTTTTTCATCTTCTCTATTATTGTCGTAGTAATGTTTTTATTCTCTGGCTTTTGACCCAGTTTGAGACATTGATTTTATTTGTTCTTATTGTCTCTATTGTATGACTACTGTTTTATTTGTGCTGTTTTGTACTTTTTTAGCTGTATTTTATTGTTTTTATTATTTTTATGTTTTATGTCTTTATATTTTATTTATTGTTGATGAATAGCACTTTGTGTCAGCTGTCATTTTTAAAGTGCTTTATAAAAAAAGTTGGATTGGATAATATCAGCCCTCATTCTGAATATTAGTGCATCTCAGTAAATTAGAAAACCATGATTTGTAATTTAATTAAAAAAAAGATGGCCATAATCATCACAAATAAATTAAAACTGCTTAAATATTTCACTCTTTGTGTAGTGAAGGCTCACATTCCTGCACTGATATTTTAAAGTCTTTGTAAACTCTTATTTTGGACTGGAAGAAGTTCTTTTAATTTTCATCTGAAGTCTAATTAAACTTTTAAACTTCAAAACCCAGCAAGGTTTCAAACAGGATGGACTAGCTTGTTATTTTCTTTTTTACTTTAATGGTGTTGAATATTACTCTAGATTGTTTTGAACATGC
Organism: Pholidichthys leucotaenia; assembly: GCA_020510985.1. NCBI lineage: Eukaryota > Metazoa > Chordata > Actinopteri > Cichliformes > Pholidichthyidae > Pholidichthys > Pholidichthys leucotaenia. The sequence goes on along the minus strand of CM035837.1, from coordinate 324,263,078 downwards.
AGAGTTACAACAGCCCTTTATGGAGTAGCAGAGGCTGCTATTTGAGTTTTTGCACTTTATTTTGGAGGTTAAAACACCGAACTTTAATGTCTGTTATTTAATTGTGTTGCTAAACACACTTGCAATTAAGCTTTCAAGTTCAAGTTTCCAGCTCTTGTTTGATGGGTCATTATTTTATTTAGCTATGGGATTTTTATAATAAGCTACATTATATTATGGCAGAGACTGACACCAAAGTGATATTCGCAGGTGTGCAGGCTTAAACAGGTGCGGTAAAACATGATCTGGAGCCCTGAACAGGAGCCGTGCCAACGGGAAGCAGAGATGACTAATTGAAAAAACAGTCGTTAGATTAGTCGACTACCAATATAATCGTTAGTTGCAGCCCTATTATTTATTATTATCTTTAAGATTGCAATAGCAAAATAGTATTCCAGCTTCATAAATGTGCATGCTTTTGAAGCTGAAGAGTGGAGGATTTGGTTGAATGCTGGGTAGCCACTGAGGGCATCGGGTGTCACTGCTAACCCCAGGGAGGGGGCAGGGTCCTATTTCAGCTAGAGTGTTAATCAGCTGGTCTGGGCCTCACGTGCATCTTATAGCCAGCCTCTTTTGCAACAATCCTCTTACTAATGCATGTGTCATCTACTTCACACTGCCTGACAGGTGGCAGCCACATTGTTCATGTGGACACCCAATGACAGACTTTTTCTGCCTTCATCATATTTGAGTGTCTGACTCAGCTGATCGTTACATGCACTGGAAACACAGAACATACACATACTGCCAGCATATTTAGCGGCTTCTTTTTCTTTCTCTGCTACGCATACAGAACAAAATCTTTGGAAATGCTGCGATTCAGTTTGATTTCTCGGAAGTTCTGGTTTGTTTTAGAATTAAATCTTGAGTCAAAGCAAGAAAATCCACTGCATAAAAATTAAGAAGGAATGCTTTTTTTCACTGAGCTGCAAATAATGTCTGTCATCTAGGCTAAATGGTTTGATAAGGGTCCTTGACTGTTTAAAAGAAGCAAAGGTAGTATGATATGGAGCTTTATAAAATTTGCTTACTTTCTTTGTAATGCATCATTTAAGGTTTTCTGCATGTCCTCCAGCAGTGGGTTGCCTCTAATTGTTTAGCCACAGGAATTGCCAACAGTTCACCACCTCAACAACAAATGGTTACGTCTAATTACCTGCTGAGATTTTTTTTATGGGGAAGGCAGTGGGGAACTCTGATTTCAAGCAATCTGGGCAATTACTAGAGGCGATGAGCTACAACTGAAAGAGCTGCATTCTGCTCCTTTACTCTCTGTTGTGAGTCTGCACTTCTTAGTGTTTGCCTTTTATCCTTATTTACTTAGTGAACTGATTTAGTTTTTTCCCTTCACTTCAAGTTGAGAAAAAAACCATGTAATTCTCTAGCTAGCTTCAGGTAAACCTTATAATACAAAAAAGCTGTCAAGCTGTTTAAAGTTGTCATTTGTCAGTTTAAAAAAAAAGAGCAGCTGTCGCTAAGGTTGCATTTTCTACATTTTTGACAGTTCCCACAAGTCTTAATGACATGTTGGTGACATACCTTGGCCAAATTGCCATTAATTATTTAAATTATTGCAGCATAATTGAGAATCACTTCATGCAGCTTTACTCAGAGTGGTTTGTTTCAGTGCATGTCTCTTTAAATGCCCAAGAGCTGCAGATACCTTGCCCTCCCTCTTTCATCACTATTGCTTATCATAGCTGGTTAGCTTCTAGCTTGAGTAGTGAGCCTAAGCCAAGTAACGCAAATTTGTCTTGAAGAATGAATGAAATAAAACGTCACTGGTTGATAAAGGCGTGTGGTATCAGTGGTCGATAGGATATAACTGGTTCCTGGAGTACAACAAGCACAGAAACATTTGCAAACGAGTGAATGGTGGCCAAAGGTAGCTTGTTGTTTGCCGCTAAAAATAATGTCTAAGAGCAACATATGTATATGATTAAGTGTTGGTAGCTGAACAAGGATTCTGGTTGGGTGTGGGGGGTACAGTTTATAGAAAATAGTGATCAAAACCGGCTGGATCGACAGTTAAGCTAACACCATGTGGCATGCGTGTTAGCTTTTCCCCACTGAGGTGAGCTCTAATGATGTTAGACTGACTGAGTCTGACCGCCTAGCCAAGCTAATGCTAACAGTTCAATGCAGTGAAGATATTACAAAATAAGCCAGAATGATACAAGATATACAGTATTACTGCCTGTTGGCAGTGAACCTGGTGGAAACAGGGATGTCTATAAGGATGACTGAAATTTCAAGAAAATAATATCAATCATACTTGGTAAGCTAACTCTCTAGTAGCACTGTTAGAGCTGAAGCTAATGCCTTGGTTGGGCTTCCCACTGAACTGCATTCGCAGTCAGACAGCTGGACTTGCCAACAATAGAGCAGTGGGTGGGTATCAAGGCTGGGGTTACCTTTTCTTGACGTCGAGAAACAAACTCAGAAGAGTTAAAACGGCTCATCTGAGACAGAAACGATATAAAGGCTGTGTGTGTTTTTATGAGAAGTGGGCGTTTTGTTTTTTGATAATTACGTTAGGTTACTTGGCATCAAACTGGGGATTCTAAATTGTCCTTAGGTATGACTGCGAGAGTGAATGGTTGTCTGTCTCTCTGTGTTGGCCCTGCGATGAACTGGCGATCTGTCCAGGGTGTACCCTGCCTCTCACCCAAAAGATGCTGGGATAGGCTCCAGCCCCCCCGCGACCCGAAAAGGATTAAGCAGAAGAAGATGAATGAATGAATGAATGAATAATTACGTGACTAATGGACACATTTCAGAAGATTAAAACCTTTAAAGGACACCAAAAGAACTATAGGATCACTAGGACATCAAAATGATAGTTGGACTTTTTTTTAAATGGTAATGAAGTTATTTTATTAAATATTATTTATATTTTATATACAGTGGTACCTCTACTTACGAATTTAATTCGTTCCGGAAGAATTCTCGTAACGTGAAAAATTCGTAAGTAGAGGCGCGTTTTACATGTAAATGCCGTAATCCGTTCCAAGCCCCCAAAATTCGGGCATAAATTTTTTATAAATCGTAAAAACGCATCAAAACATGTAACAAATACATGTTACAATTAGATTACTGCACAATAAACATAAAATGAGAGTTCAAAATGAGAGAAAGAATAATAAAAGAGAAAGAATAATAAAAATTATGTTCATTTACCCTTTAACTGCTATCGTCGCCGACGTCGTCACCGTTTGCCTTCGGCGGTTCATGTTCTGATCCAAGGACGTTTGCTTTTGTCGGCTTGTAAGTGCTTCGTTTTGTTTTAATACCGTGCTGATCGTTGATGTATTACGGCCATATTCTTTAGCGAGATCAACCAAACGCATAAAGTTTTGGAAAAAAAAAAAAACTTTGTGGCCAATGGGATACCAGGAAGATGCTAGGCGATAGCCAATGGCAGAGCAGCTACAGGTATGTTTACGTTCGGTAAACTACGGAAGCTGCGAGGAGCGCGTACTTTTTTGCCTTTCGTATCCTGAAATTTCGTTCGTAACTAGAGGCAATATTTTCCCGTTGAGGCGTCTCGTAACCTGAAAATTCCGTATGTAGAGACGTTCGTAAGTAGAGGTACCACTGTATATTATTTATATTTCTCTCTCTCTCGATCTCTCTCTCTCTCTCTCTCTCTCTCTCTCTCGATGGTATGAGGGCCTTTTTGTGGTCCAAAACAGAAATCAGTCTTCAGCTAAATTATGGCCACTAAGACCAGCAAAACACATATGCTTCCATCACTATTTCTGGGTGTTTTAAACAAATGAATGACCAGGAAACAGCTTTCATGATTGTCTTGTGCCTAATGGGACTCCTGCAGCATAACAGCGACTGCTTTTGCCCCAGGCTCCTGCCATGTGCCTCAGGGCATGGTATCACAAGTGCTGAGTTGTAGTTTTGCTGCTCACGTTTCTCTTGTGTGATTCATGTATATTACTCAGACAGCTTTAACAATAATCAGCCTAAGGTTGTCATCAATACAAGGATACAGCCACGTGCACTGTATTTCCACACTGTCAACACACAGGTGACGTGTGTCTTTGATCATAGCCCTTCTTTGAACTCACTGAATCATTGTGAACTTAATGTAAAAATCTGCATTTTAAAAGATTCTAGAATTCTAAAATCACGACATTATAATAAAAACATACTATTTTTATAGAGTTATGTAATTTTTATTTTAGGTGGTATTACTGATAAACATCTCCTGAAGTCATGTCACATTATTAAATAATTATTATTTTTTTCTTATTGTTCTCCTATAAGTCATCTTATAGGACCAAAGACCTTTTTAATTATCACAATTACACACCTTTGTTTTTGCACTCCGCACTTTCATGTATATTAACCCATCCGTGAAACCACTACTATGTATATAGTAGCAGGGCGGCTGTGGCGCAGGTGTAGTTTGGCCAACTACTGACCGGAGGGTCAGGGGTTCGATTCCTGCTCTGTCTGCAGTCTGCACGTCAAAGTGTCCTTGAGCAAGACACTGAACCCCCTGTTGCTCCTGGTGGGTCAGGCCAGCGCCTGTGCATGGCAGTTCTGCTGCCATCAGTGTGTGAATGGGTGGCTAGCAGGATCCGTAAAGTGCTTTGGTCATGTAGAGATGAGAAAAAGCTGTATAAGTGAACACCATTTTCCATAATCCTCAGGCCATTTTACTCAATTGTGTGTTCAATTGTGTGTTCCGCACTCTTATGTACATAGTTCCATCTGTGAAGCCACTACTGTACCTGTGTATATTTCCAGAATCATGGGTTAATTTTATTTCAGTCGTGTGTTTAATCGTGTGTTCTGTAGCAGTGTTTTTATCTAATCCTTCTCTCTTACTTTATTGCACAGTAGCCTGGTGGAGCACCCACAATTTTGTTGTACTGTACAATGACAATAAAGCCTATTCTATTGTATTCTATTCTATTCTATAGGACAAAAATTAAAATCTGAAATTGTGTGATATGATGACACAAACTCGATAAGTTTTTCTAGCAAGGATATATTACTGTTTAGGTGTGTGTTTCTTTACAAAATTCGCCAGCATTTCAGCCAGTTACACTGCTTCTGTCTTTCAGCTGTCAGTCAGCATACTCCCTTGGGAGGCAGGGCTTATACTCACACATTGGGGACAGCCAGAAAAAGGGAAGCAGTAAGCTGAATGGTCCACTCACAATATAGTTTGCCCCGACTGAGCTAAAAACTCTGCTTCTTCTTGACAGTGTGATTTCTTCGTGCAGCGATACCCTTGGTTTTTGCTTGATTGTGGAGGTTGGCTTCAGCACTGGCTTGTTTACTTATGTAAAACAGCACCCATGTTTATGTTATGTGTGTATGACATATGATCAGTGTGACCATTCTTGCTAGGGATGGGTTCAAAAGAGCGATTCTCTGATTTGAATCGATTCATGTTTGACTGAGCTGATATCAATCTGCAAAGTCCGTGGATCGATCTTTTAATATAATGCTTTTACGTCTGTGAAACACAAAACATGAGTGGTCCTTGGGCCGGCTGAACTCTTGCATGATTGAACAATTGCATGAAAGTTCCCTGCGCCACACGCTCACATCTTTACTTCCGTGTTTACATGAGTGGACTTGCTGACTTGTGTGATACGTCTCTTAATTCATCAACAAAAGTCACCAATAAAGACTGTCCTCAACAGTTTCTGAATATTTTTCATAAAGTGGGGATAAACAGTTTTGTACTACATTCAGCGTTGTGTTGGAACATAACCAAAGTTGATGATTGATAAACACTTTTCAAACAGAACACGGAGAAAGTGTGAAGCTGTTGGAGCTGCTGAGAAAGTAAGTAAAATATTATTTGTTTGCTTGTTTGTTTTTTTAACATTTGTGTCGTAAATTAATGATTCAAGCATGATGGTGTTTTCTTTTACAAACTGTGGATACAGTAGTTAACTGTTGGTTAAGAGCTGTAAATAAATGCAGAATAAAGGGATATTTTATGAGAATAGATTAAAATGAAAATGTTGGATGTGTTTTTAGACTTAAGGGGCTGTATTTCAACGATGGGGTCTTTTAGTCAGTTGTCAGTGATACAGAACGCATTTATGGGCATTTCCAAGTTCATTTCCTTATCACAACAGCATAAAAACAAACTTTCCGTTGGCACATGACACAATGAGGCCTGTCTAATCATTCAGAGGTGTGTTTTGGATAATCCAATCCAAAGTGCTCCTTCCCATCCCTTTAATGCAGAGAGGCACATTATCTAAAGTGAATTCTGATCATGACGGTTTAAGATGGGTTTTGCATTGCCCAAAGCCCGTGTGTGTGAGCTAAAATGCACACGATAGTAATGCTACTTGATAATAAGGAAGACCTCAATCACAGTTGATGCCCAGTTAGTTATGTTATGAAGAGCAAACGGGGAAGAATGGGCTGAAAAATCAACTGAATGGTTTAATGTAGTGCGCACGGATGCAACACACAGACATGAATGGGTTTGAAACTTAAGGAAAAGAGGGTGATGCCTGTGCAAACATTAATAAACTTTCATTAACAATGGCGTGGAAGTTGCTCCCGGCCATGGAGAGACAAAGTGCTCACTCTGCTGTTGCTTTGGCTGACCGAAGGTCTCCCCTGTCTCGTGCGGGGGTCTGCGGCTCTCTATCCCAGTCCCTCCTGGGTAGGAATGAAGGGGAAGATCTGGTGCAGCTTCCTATCTGCGGCCCACCCTGGCCACGAAGTGAGCCCACTTTTGGCAGCTTCTGCCGGCCCCTGATGGGTGGCAGTCGGGCAGCTTGCTGATGGAGAACCACAACCTCGGCTGGCTGGAAACCTGGGGCGCGCAGCCGAGGTAGATGTGTGGACACATCTCCTGTCTCTGTGAGGAGTTACAGTGAAAAGTAAAACACTGCACACTCCTTGTTCATTCATTCAGAGGACAACCCCTCACAGCACCAGTAAATAATACAGGGAACAGACATCGAGATGGTGACATCCTATAAGTGCCTGGGTGTTCATCTGAACAATTAACTAGACTGGTCACACAATACTGACGCACTCTACAAGAAGGGACAGCGCAGGCTGTTCCTACTGAGGAGACTCAGGTCTTTTGGTGTACAAGGGGCGCTGCTGAAGACATTCTATGACACGGTGGTGGCATCAGCCATCACTTTTGGAGTGGTCTGCTGGGGCAGTGGCATTACGGCAGCCGATAGGAAGAGACTGAACAAACTGATCAAGAAAGCTAGATCTGTCCTGGGGCAGCGCCTTGACCCAGTGGAGGAGATAGGAGAGAGAAGGACGGTGGCTAAACTGTCATCTTTGCTGGAGTCCGAGTTCCACCCTATGCAGGACATACTGAATGCACTGAGGAGCTCATTTAGCAGCAGACTACATCATCCTAGGTGCACAACCGAGAGGTTTCGCAGGTCCTTCCTACCTACGGCTGTCAGACTGTACAACCTAAGCAGGGCTGCTCGCAGAGATAGCAAAAAGATGTGACAACCTAATAGTTTTGAATGCAAAAGACGCAATAGACTTATACAATGGTCCCCTCCGGCATACAACTAGGAAAATACCGGTCGCTATGGAAGGTGAGAATATGTATGGGTACATAATCATACCATGTAGGATAACTAAATAGACGGTTGTGCTGTTTCATCCCATCTAGCAACAATGCTCCGCACTGTGTGTTTATATATCTACATATTTATTCCATCCGTCATTTCTTACACGTTTGTCGCGGTAGATAATATGGATACTATGTGAATTTGTTGTTAACTGCAAAAAAATGGTATGATACCGCACTGTTGTGTAATATTGCTTAATAATTATGAACCTTGTCAGTAAACTGTAATAGAGAAGAGAGGAGGGAAAAAAACAAAAACAAAAACAAAAACCGACCTGAAAGATTCAATAAACCATGATGTTGATTTAAGGTGGAATTGCCCAGTTCCAATGTATGGTCAATACAATTATGACAGTCTTGTTATTATTATTATTATTATTATTATTATTATTATGTAGTCATTTAATGCAGTCATATTGTTTTTTCTGTCATTTCTAACTAACTAACTAACTAACCTGCACTTATATAGCGCTTTTCTAGTCACAAAGACCACTCAAAGCGCTTTCATTAATACTAACCCTCTATTCTAAGGGCCTATAGGAAACAGATATCTAGGGACAATTTAGAACAGCCAATTAACCTAACCTGCATGTTTTTGGCATGTGGGAGGAAACCGGAGAAATCCCGGAGTAAACCCACGCAACACGGGGAGAACATGCAAACTCCACACAGATCACTGTTGGTCGGGGGCTGGGATCGAACCCACGATCCCACGATCCCCACAATCCCCCGGCCAAGGGTAAACTGTGCTGCCGCAGTGCTAACCACTGCGCCACCGTGCAGCCATTTCTCTGTCTGTTAATAATAATAATAATAATAATAATGGATTGCATTTATATAGCGCCTTTCATTCAAATTTGTCAGGAAAGGTATGTAATGGCACACTGAACACATAATTAGATTTTGGTGTTGATCTCAAAATGCATACCTCCACCATAGCTCTTATCTTCTCACAGAGCGTTAACAACAATACTCCAAAACTATCGAGTGGATTTGGATAAAATTTTCACCAGAGGTGGTTCTTGTCCCAAAGATGAACTCATTAGACTTTGGAGGTGATCCATGAGTGCATACCTCCGCTAAGGCCCTATCTCGCAATGTACAGATGGATGGTGATATGGAAAAACAAAGGGATGGAGAGACAGAGCCTTGGCGGAGGTATGCACTCTCTGAGTGCCCTCTGGTTGTAACTGATTTTGGGTCAGTTCTTTATGTGATAATTTATGTATTAACAAAGTTAGAGGATTCCTGGTATAATTTGCAGCATCTCTTAAGATTTTTTTTCCTTGCAAGTAAAATAGCTATTAAAATGGTAATTTCCCTGATTGAATCGGGATCAGATCGAATCAAATAGAATGGAATTGAATCGATTCAGAACCTCAAGAATCAGAATCAAATCGATTCTGGAAATTAGTGATGATTCCCAGCCCCAATTCTGACCAGCAGTCATTTTATAACAATGCAGCTGTATTAGAGTGTGCTGCTGGGAGAGAAAACCCCCCCTCCTCAAAATAGGCCATAAGGTCCATGAAGTTGATGTGTTCTCTATGTTAAGGGCAGCTTGGTGGAGCAGTGGTTGGCACTGTGGCAGCACAGCAAGAAGGTCACGGGATCGATTCCACCCGGACCATTGCGGGATCGATCCCACCCCCTGACCATCGGTGACCCTTCTGTGTGGAGTTTGCATGTTGGGTTTACTCCAAGTACTCCGGTTTCCTCCCACAGGCCAAAGACATGCAAGTTAGGTTAATTGGAGACTCTAAAGTGACCCTAGGTGTGAATGTGTGTGTAAATTGTGAAGTGATTGGCGCCGTACCGTGGCTGTGTCATCCAGGTGGATGCCCTAAATTTCCCTCTGGAATTAATAAAGTCTACAAAATACAAAAAAGTTAGTTCTTAATTTTGCCGTCTCTGAGACCATACTTCTCGTAAAAAAAACTGTGTTTACCAAAGATGTAAGCCACGTGTCTTGGTCGTCTGTGGCAACGTATAAACGGTAGCGCTTCAACTCAAGTTTCCCAACGACTGCACAGTTCCAGAAAGTTTGGAAGAATAAATGGAATTAATTACAAAGCTGAATTGTACAGCTCCGGTATGGGAGCATTTTGAATTAAAGTTGAATGAGCAAGGAGAGCCCAGTAATGTTGATGAGCCAGTATGTCACCTGTTTTAAACTGGCTGCAATAAAAACTGGCAATACAACTAACTTGACAACGCATTTAAAACATAATCTTCCCACGTTGTTCTTTCTGTTGAGAACAAAAACTTTGGCCAAACATGCAAAGCCCTCCCTTTCTCTACAGTCTGGAATAAAGGAGCCTTTGCCCAACAATGCAGATATACGTAAATGTGATAGTGCTAAATGGCACACACTCATAGACAGCGTTATAGCCCAAGAGATCCAACTATTTATTTACATTTTTTCCCACAAAAGTTCAAAGTCCAGTGCTCTTTGAAAAGCTGTGCATAGATTGTTATTATCATATCATTATATCTGGGGGCATAAAATGTTAATGACAATATCGTTTATTGCAGTAATTTTTGGGAAAATTTATCATCTCAAAATTTTATTGTTACAGGCTTAGTGTTAGTATTCTTATTTTAATAAATGCCTACAAACACATACACATGTCGCTACATAGCTACTACCACAAATATAATCCCATTCTGTGGGAAACCTGGACATGTGACTTTTCCATTTATATTGGATTGTTGTGTATTGGCTTGTGATTGTTTCTTTACTTTTGTGTTTGTTACAGAGTTTAGTTTAGGCGACATTAAAAGTTCACAGTTGAGAACTGCTGTTCTTTAGTTAATATATTGCTCTTGTGAAAATTAATTCTTATACCCTTTTCTCTTTTCATGTCTAATGCCGCCATCAGTGTGTGAATGGGTGGATGGCAGGATCTGTAAAGCGCTTTGGTCATCAAGAGATGAGAATAAAAGCACTATATAAGTGAATACCATTTACCATTTTAATTGATCTTAAAGGCTTTTTAATAAGGGTCAAATCCCACATCACACTGGCATCCCTTGTTTTTTATGGAGCAGGAGTCATTTGCTGTTACGCATCATCCCACAGGAGATTCTCTTCAGACCCCATCTGTGATTGTGGCCAGGTGCTGTTCAGGTGTGCATACAGTGTGGGTCACAGGTGATAGGGATGCTTTTCATGTTTCTTCATACCTGTACATCCTCAGAAGGATATGTATAGAGTATACTACATCGTTTCTCATTAAGTTTACCTGCACCTTCAGTATATACAGAATACATATATGTGTGTTGGGAAAAGGAGGTGTGTGCAGTACAGTTTAGTGGGTGTAGCCTGTCATTATGCAGAGCTGCAGGGTGTGCTTATCTATTAATGTGGTCAGTGGAGCATGAAGAGCTAAAGACAAGCTGAAAGGGTGCAAATCCCATTTCTCCTTCCCCATGCTGCCCCCACATCTCCCCTCCCATCCCAGCTCTTCCTGCCTTCATGTTCGCTCAGCCCATCTTGGCCCTGCTTGGCCCCTGCCTTTTTTCCTTCCCTAAGCCTTGGCCCCCAGCATGTGACTGTCAGGGCTGTCCAGCTGGAGAAGATCAGCTGTAGAATGAGTTGGCCCCGAGGACTGTCTCTCCATCAAGGATGGAAGAATCGTGGTATGGATATAGTGTGTGATGACATAACGAGTCTTGAGGAATAAAAGCACCAGTGTTACATCTGTAATCTATTAAAAGGATGTAATACTTGTTTAGCATGTTGATTTCACCTGACCAAAAGCTTTTTTGGTGAGAATAGAAAAGTTTTGAGTCACTTCAGCTTGTGTGATGGTAGGTATACTAATAGGAATTCTAGTGCAAGCCTTGATTAGGTTGAGATTAAAAGACTTTGTGTTTCATTTTAGAGGTAAGCCAGAACACAGTGGTGTTGAAACTTGAGAATTTGGACATTCAAATGGAACAGCTTACCTGCCCTCACTTACTGGTTCTATATGCTTGATACAAATTGCACAAATGAGACTTGACATTTTTCCAAAATATCTCTTGCTTGTATTATTTGTATGTAGCTGGTTGTCAGTGTGTGCTCTGAAATAACGTCAGTGAATCTTTGCATACAAAAGTTGCACATTCTGTACCTTGGATAGAATGCATAAGAAAAATTTAAAGACTAATTCTGGTGAACTCCTTGGAAACCATGCCAGCTACTGATAGATGACAACTTTACCAGCACTGCTAAAGAATGCATGAAATTGACCTTTGGTTTCCATATATCACTCTCTCTAACATGGTGAACTTTTTACACTTTCCCTCCATTAAAGCAACAAATTTGTCTGCACATCAAACGCTGTGTCCTTGTTGTGAAGAGCCACAGAAAACTTGGCCCACAGTTGCTTGTTAATTTTCTTGCCCACCACTCCTCTAACTCCCGCCTCCATCTTTTTCCACGGTCACAACTGCTTGCCCAGGCGTCCTGTGTCCCTGCTGGGAGTGCTGGCAAACAAAACTCTAGATAATATTACATTCCCCTGGTGTTGGATGGTAGTGGATTGTGATTGGATCATAAAATGCAAACATTTGTTTCGCCTTTACTCCCACTTGACAATGCCTGACATTTTCTCCTGCGCTGGCACAGCCTCCGTGAGTGTGAAGTGTGGGAAGTGTAAAGAGAAGTATGGCTCCTTGGGACTTTTTCTTTACTGTCATGACTATGAGGGTGGTATGGTGGATTTTTTTTTTTGTCAACTAAAGATTTACAAAACTCTTTTTAAACTATTGCTGCAGTTTATGCTACACGGAGAGAAGTCATCAAAGGATATATCCTCTTCAGGTTATTTTGGTGTTTTATTTAGTGCAGCCTTGTGTTCTGGATGACTGTTTCGTTTTCAGGGGTTTATCTGTGTAGGGAAATATGCCCACAGTGCTTAAAAGCTGGATCAGCATTCCTAACCCATGTGTGTATCTTTCTTTGTCCTTCAACCCTCTTTAGCTTTCTGTTGTTTTGCTGTTCAACAGTTGTTTGGCAACTACTACCAAACATCAGCGCATACTTTGATGTCACACAATGACTTGTTTCTAATGGCCAGCCGGGGGAACATTTCTTCAGCTAGTTAAATCGTGCTCTTGCTTCTACAGACTGCTCCTTCTCAGCCTGACAGGGATGATGGCACTGAGCTTCACATGTGATTGTAAGATGCAGGGGAGCATGTCAGTGTCCCTAGTAAAGCAGCATCCATTACGGTGTTGGTGTTCACATGGTGGGAGACGTTATTAGAGAGCTCATCGCCTTTCTCCTCTGAGAGAATGGATGTGTGATTATGAAGTCATCAGCTATGAACCGGCCAGACTCTGGAAAAGCACCCCTCCTCATGGGTCCTCAGGGTGCCATTGATTGGTGACCATGTGTTTGTGCCTGATAGACTGTGAAATGGTGTGTTGCTGCACGGCTGTGTCACACCTGCGTCCCACCAAGGTGATTGATTGGTTTGGTCATGTGGAATGTTCCCATCTGGTCTGCAGTAATGCATTTTTTTCCTCATTTGTGAATAACAAGCACTGGCAGGAGAATAGTCGGGTTCGGAAAAAGGCAAAGGCCAATCGAAAACATTTTCCCCTGTCCACCTCCCCTTTTTTCGTTTTACTAAGTTAGAAAAAAAATTCAAATAGACCACACCATGGCACCTGATTATCCTAGGAGGGGATAAATACAATCAGGAAATCCACAGCTCCGCTGTCTCTCTGAGATGAGGTTTTGGAGAAAATAAACAGTTTAGCTCAAGTGAAGGGCAACAGCCTCTGATTTTGTAAGTTATACTGCAGGATTAAAGAATATCAAGCAAAATGTGATATATCTTTGATCTTGCTGATTTCGACTCCCTCTCATGATTAGTAACCCTTTTGCATCATTAGATTATTCTTAAAGCAGTGAATGTTTTTTTCCCTTGAGCCAAGTGTGTTATGCTTCTCATTCCTGCATTCTTCCCAGTTTGGTTCCTCGTAATCCTGGTTCCTTGTCGTTAATTGATCTATTCATTCCACCTAATGGCTAATTACACATCAGGCTGCATGAGCAGATGCATTTATCATCATACTACATAATAATCAGTGACATTTTAACAAAGAAAAAAATAAATATGCAAATAAGAACTCATTAACATTTGCTCTTGCTGTTTTTAATAATGTTGCTGCTGACAAGGCGCTATGCAGAAATTAATGTTGAGCTCAGGGCTAGGTAGTTGTGTTTCCTTAGTGTTATTTGGCTCTGTCATTTGGCTGTATCATATTCCTCTGCTTGCAAGCTCATTTGGTGCCTTAACCTCCTTCCTTGTTTCCTCAAGCGCACTATCCTAACCTCTACCCCTGATAGCTTTTATTTAATGTGAAAAAAAAAACCTCATGGAGACATCAAACAATTTTAACAGGATTAATGTACACAAAACAAGGCCTCTTAAAAATCAGTGTAAAAGTGCATAAGTATACATCAGACATGGCCTTGTGTCATCTCTGGGTGCCAGAGGAATGTATTAGCTAATTTTACTTCCAGACATACACTACCGTTCAAAAGTTTGGGGTCACTTAGAAATTTCCTTATTTTTGAAAGAAAAGCACTTTTTTTCAACGAAGATAACTTTAAACTAATCAGAAATACACTCTATACATTGCTAATATGGTAAATGACTATTCTAGCTGCAAATGTCTGGTTTTTGGTGCAATATCTACATAGGTGTATAGAGGCCCATTTCCAGCAACTATCACTCCAGTGTTCTAATGGTACAATGTGTTTGCTCATTGCGTCAGAAGGCTAATGGATGATTAGAAAACCCTTGTGCAATCATGTTAGGTCTGCAATGCTGTAATTGCAGCAAATGGAGGATTCTTTGACAAAAGCAAAGTTTGAAGGAAAAAATTATTATTTCAAATACAAATCATTATTTCTAACCTTGTCAACGTCTTGACTATATTTTCTATTCATTTTACAAGTCATGGTGGTAAATAAAAGTGTGACTTTTCATGGAAAACACAAAATTGTCTGAGGTGACCCCAAACTTTTGAACGGTAGCGTACATATGGGGTGAAACCTGATGTGAAATATGTAGGATGTTGATTATTTTATAATCACTGAGTTTGGACCCTGTACTCCTGTCCTGAGGTTTAAATCAAAAATATAAAGCTGTATGTCATTTAAGGTCACCAGTTCCAATCCTTCTAGAAAATAAACATTGCATCATATCAGAATTTTGTAATCTGTTTAAGTCCTATTCATCAGAGAATAAAGATTATAATACATCCACGGAGCAAAGATTTGTATTCTGTAACCTCAACTAAACAGTCTTGTGCTGTAATTCATACTGAGATAGTGAATACCTCCCTCAGATTACAGCATTAAAACTGATTAATATAAACAGATATAGAAATAAGCTTTTATTGTCAATGTACACAATATACAACAAAACTATATAATGAAATTATATTGTATATATAATTAAATATATATATCTTGAAAAATATACAGTAATTGTAACTAGAAGCACTTGAAGATCATAGAACTATGCTAAGGTAGCTCATTTCCTTTTGAACATATGCAAAGATGGAGCTTCTGTGTACATGTCACAGGGTTTCTCTACAAGATTATGGTGAAAAAGTCAGTGCATTTACGTACATGCACGTGTGGATCTGTACTAATGAGGGTGTAAGAATGGATGGATGGAAGAGGTGTTCCTTTATCCTCTCACTTCAGCCGTCTGCCACGTTTTCTTCTGGTTCAGGAAAAAAATTAATGCAGGAAACATTAGGGACAGACAGTGCCTCATCAGGTGACCCCCTGCAGATGTGGCTGCTAGATGTGCAATTGATGTTTAATCTTTAAAAAACCTTCCTGGATCCCAATGTTGTTCTAGATCACCACCAAAAGTTAAACATCCCTAAATTGGCACAAGCTGCACCTCTGGTAAAGACAAACAAACAAACAAAAAAACAAAACAAAAAACCCAAAACATGCAAATCTGTTGGTTTTTGCATAATCCTACTAACAAAACAACAAATGGACAGATGTACACCAACAATAGCATAAATAGAAGTAGTCTTAAATGTTTCATGTTTGATTAGTTTGTAAATTTTGAAAAGTGGTTTGAATAGTAGGTAGCAATGTGGGGCAGCGAAGCACCAAGTCAGATAGGGAAGTTTTGTTGCTAAAATATTTACATATTTACAATGTGTAATGATGTTGTGCAGTTGAGTAGACTTTCAGAACTAACTCAGAATTTTGCTCTAGTTTTGTCATACCATGTTCTTGATGTGAAGACCATTAGTAAAAGTTCTTAAATTATAGTTTTTATTATACACAAATAATGTATTAAGGTAATTGGAAAAATGTTTTGTGGTATGGTACTGTCATGAAGGTAGCTTCATCACTTATTGTAAACATGTGCACATCCATCCACCCATCCATCCATCCATCCATCCATCACCCTTGTCTGGGGTTCTGGGCCAGTAGTCCAAGTAGAGGAGCCCAGACTTCCTTCTTCCCAGCCACCTCCTCCAGTTCCTCAGGGAGGATACCAAGGCATTCTAGGGAACATGTACAGAATTGACAGTAAACCACAGTGGGTTAAATAATGACACAAACACAAGATTCATGAACATTTTATTCAGTTGTATTTTATTGTTCTAGACTTGCCAGCTGGTCCTGAGAAGGGTTGACCTAGAAGAAATGTGTGTTAGTGGACGAGTCAAAGGGTGTTTTCTCTGGTGTTCTCACACTGTAAAAAAAAAAAAAAAAAAAAAAAATAACTAGGGTTATTCTACTTAAAAAAGTTAGTGTTTGGGCTACCTTAAAATTTTAAGTTGGCTGAACTTGAGTTTGTGTTTTAAGTGTCTTTACCACTTATCTTCTCAAGTTCAGTCAACTGAAAATTTTAAAGTAGCCCAAACACTAACTTTTTAAAGTTGAGACAACTGGGGTTTTTTTTGTTTTTTTTTTACAATGCAGGTGTTCATGACAAAAGAGTCTCCTGGACCATGAACACACTTATATATAGGTTCCAGTCTATATCAAGTTGCTGGTCATGGAGGGAAGTTTGTTATAGTCTTAGCTTTTAAATTATTTGTTAAAATTAATGGTTGGGTGTATTTGCTGTTATTAGAATAAATGTTTGGAGTTCTAATATAGTTTTGTGCATATTAATAATGGGTAATATTTTGTTTAGGTATATTTTTGTAAGTGCTTGTTAGATATATTCCCTTCATGATGGAATATCTTGAAGGCAATCAGTGACAGGCTTTAAAAGACACCATTTAGCATCTGAAGTTTGCTGCTAGAACATGTTACTGTGAGAGAGGAAGAGTTGAAGTTACAGTTTGTTACCATTTGTATATGTTGATCCAAATAAAATTGTTTAAGTGGTCTGCAATTCATCTTGGCCTCAAGACTCCTGCTTGCTTCCTGCCGTAAGGTCATTCCAGCAGGTGCCAAGGAAGCCAGACTCATAGTCTTGAGCACACGCACTCACGCATGTGTGCATGTGTTTATCCAGAGAGAGGAAAAGAACAAATAGGCGACTTGCTACACAAGATGCATCTTTACATCAACAGTGAGCTCTTGGAGGCTCTTGGAATGCATCTGAGAGGTAGTGAAGCACACTCACTAATTGGCTGTTTTTGTGGCAGGGGTTTTGAATTGATCCCTGGAGACACTTGGGTCACTACCTCTCGCAGTATCAAAATAAGAGGTTCGACACAGTGCTGCGCGATGCTGTACTGCAGTGGTCTGATCAATAAGGAGGCACAGTATGAAGGACTGGGAAGCTTCCTTTAATTTTCAACAAGATTTAAGCACCTGTGTTTTAGAATCTTCACTCTACTAACCTGTGCTTAGGTAGGTGGGATAGAATTATACTCACAACTTTATGTTTATTCGCAATCTATTGTCATATGTAGTCAGGAAAGTCAGAATTGGATTATGAATTAGTTATAGGATCTAGAAAATGTTAATAAAACACATTAAAATAATGTGTTTAGCATGCAGGAACATTCCCTTACTTAAAGCAGAATGTTAGTTTAGAATTTTATTAGTAACTTGTAATAACACTTACTTTTTAAGTAATTAGTACTTGCCTATTAGTTATGCATTCATAACGATTTATCACATGATAAGAAAAAATGACAGCGGAGGAAAAGTTGTAGGGGCAGAATTTGTCGGGAGTACTGGGTTTTCTGTTGCCAGAGGAGTGAAGCGGTTATAGAAAGTCAGGTTGGAGGAGGAGGGAGGTTCACCAGATAGAGTCCTTCGACCATGAGCCACAACTTGGGACCAGGCTGTCCCATGGTTAGGAACAGGAGGGATGCTGAGGATATATGGCAGGATCCCACAGAATGGTGTCCCGGAGGGCGGCGCTGCCAGAGACCGGTTTCTTGGATTGTTGAGCCACAGTCATGCTTGTCAGAAGAGGAAGCCGTGTGGCAAAGCTGGAAAGCAGTGTGTTTTTTTTCCCTCAAGTTCACAGCTGAGGAGACGGATGTCTTCCTTAAGGTCAGCAATTTCTTTATATGCTTCATGCAGTTTGTTGTCATTGGCAGGAGATGCTGGGGTCATCGTAATGTTACAGCCATTGTTGGTGTTTGCGAACAGCTAATCTCTCCCATGTGTCGATGGTTGTAACCTAAACTATAAAATAGTTTTACTGTACTATACTATATTACACTTTCTGGCATCCTCGTCTCGAAGAGGCGATGTTAGCGTGTCAAGGGTTGTAGCAGCACCTGGAATGACTATGCAGCCCAATCCTTGAGTGGCAGTCTTTGAAGCAGTTGGCGCAGATGAAGATTGATGGTGCACATGCTGATGCTGCGCGTTCTTTCCTTGCCACATGCTTTGTCGCCATCTGGACTCTCGTGTTCGCTTCCATCTTAAGAACACCCTCTTTGACACTGTTGCGCCAGGTGGCTCGATCTTTGGCAATAACCTCCCAGTTATTGGCGTTGATCTGTGCACACCGCATGTCACGTTTGCAGACATCTTTAAAACGCAACAGCGGTCGGCCCATACGACGGACGCCCACCCACAATTCTCTGTAAAGGATTTCTCTCGGCAGACAGTCAGGCTCCATGCGGTGCACATGGCTGAGCCACCGGAGTTATCTCTGGCTGAGAAATGCAGGGATGCTTGGCAAGTCAGTGCACTCAAGGACCTCGGTGTTCGGGACTCTGCCCTGCCACTTGATGTGCATAAGGCGCCGTAGACAGCGGAGGTGGAACCCATTTAACCGCTTCTCCTGCTTGGCATAAGCTGTCCAGGACTTGCTACCGTACAGGTGAGTGGACAGGACGCAAGCTTGGTATACGAGTAACTTGGTCTTCAAACTCAGCAGATTGTTGTTTCACACACGGTTGTTGAGTTTGGCCGTGACAGCAGCTGCTTTGGCAATTCTGGAGCTGATCTCGGTGAAGGTGTCCACAACCTCCAGCTGTGTGTTGTCAATGGTAATGACAGGAGAGGAGACAGCATCTTGCACCATGATGTTGGTTTTCTTAAGGCTGATCATGAGCCCAAACTCCTTGCAGGCGTGGGACAGTTTGTCGACCAGGTGCTGCAGGCCCTCCTTGCTGTGCGATGCTAGAGCAGCGTTGTCTGCAAACAGCAGCTCACGTATGAGGACCTCGTAGACTTTGGTTTTAGCACGAAGTCTTGCGATGTTGAGGAGTTTTCCATCTGATCTCAGATGTCAAGGTAGACACCTTCAGGACAGTCGACGAAGACGTAGTGGAGGAGCATTGAGAAAAAAATCCCAAAGAGAGTCGATGCTAGAACGCAACCCTGCTTCACTCCACTGCTGACTGGGAAGGCATCTGAGGTGGCTCCATCAAAGCAAACAGTACTATGAGTGTCCATGTGGAAGGAGGAGATGATTGCAAGGAGCTTTGGGGGACAACCGATCTTTCGCAGGATCTGGAAGAGCCTGCTTCAACTAACTAAGTCAAAGGCTTTGGTCAGGTCCACGAACGCAAGGAACAATGGTTGCTGCTGCTCTCGACACTTCTCCTGCAGCTGACGGAGGGAGAAGATCATATCCATGATCTGGATGTCTTCCTTAAGGTTGTACCCTAAACTATAAAATAGTTTTACTGTACTATACTACGTTACACAACACTACACTATACTATACTATATTATATAGTCTATAAAATAGGAAATTTTACTACTACTATGACATAATAACTCAGCTAGCTAGCTTGCACAGCTCACAAACAGCTCAAGCAAACATTTGTATGATAGGTGCGACCATTCTAACCATTAGTCATTTTACAATATAGCAGCTGCATTAGAGTACGCTACTGGGAAAAAACAACTCAAAATAGGGGAAAAAGTCCATGAAGTTGAAGTTTTCACTATGTTGCTGTCTCTGAGACTGCATATTGTAAACCTACTGTGCATATCGATGTCATAAAGCCACGTGTCTTGGTCATCCATGGCAACATAAAAACAGTAGTGGCAAAATTATTTATTTATTTTGTTTATGTTATTTATTTAGGGTATTTTATATACATTGGATATAAAAAGTCTACCCACCCCTGTTCAAATGCCAGGTTTTTGTGATGTAAAAAAATGAGACCAAGATAAATCATTTCAAAACTTTTTCTGCCATTAATATGACCTATAACTTGTACAACCCAATTGAAAAACAAACTGAAATCTTTTAAGGGGAAAAATAAAAAACTTACAATAACCTGTTTGCATAAATAAGCACACCCTGTTATAACTGGGGATGTGGCTGTGTTCAGAATTAACCAATCACATTCAACCTCATGTTAAATGGGAGTCGGCACACACCTGCCACCATATATAGTGCCTCTGATTAACCCCAAATAAAGTTCAGCTGTTCTAGAAGGCTTTTCCTGACATTTTTGCAGTCACATCTTACAGCACAAGCCATGGTGTGCAGAGAGCTTCCAAAGCATCAGAAGGATCTCATTGTTCAACGGGATCAGTCAGTAGAAGGGTACAAAAGAATTTCCAAGGCATTAAATGTACCATGGAACACAGTGAAGGCAGTCATCATCAAGTGGAGAAAATATGGCACAACCGTGACATTACCAAAAACTGGACGTCCCTCCAAAATTGATGAAAAGACAAGAAGAAAACTGGTCAGGGAGGCTGCCAAGAGGCCAACAGCAACATTGAAGTTGCTGCAGGAACTTCTGTCAAGTACTGGCTGTTTAGTACATGTGACAACAATCTCCCATCTTCTTCATGTGTCTGGGCTATGGGGTAGAGTGGCAAGACGGAAGCCTTATCTTACGAAGAAAAACATCCAAGCCTGGCTACATTTTACAAAAACGCATTTGGAAATCTCCCAAACGCATGTGTGAAAATGTGTTATGGTCCGATGAAACTAAGGTTGAACTTTTTGGCCATCTATCTATAAATTCAAGATATCTCTGTCTGTTTGTGTGTCTGTGTGTGTGTTCCTCAGATATCTCTCAAACCGTTCATCACACTGACCTAAGATTTTAAACGTGCATCCCCGAATGTGGAGTCACTCTGTCAAAATATGTAATTTTTATCAATAAAAGTTTAGCCACTGCTGTGTGACCGCTCTGTCTTCGTCCCCTGGCTTCAAGAAGTGTGGGTGGGGTTTCGGATTGACTCCGTGCTCATTGAAAAATACGCCGCATCACGACCATGCTGATTGGATAACACAGCATCACGACTTGTCAGTCACCACAATGCTTCACAAACAAAGATTTTAGAAGTGCTTTGCTGCTGAGGTGTGCATCCACGAGTATGGAGCTGCTCAGTCAAAATATATACCATAAAGTTGCTGTGATTGCATAAGTCTAATGGATATATTCGGCATAGAGAACATGAGGTGCGGGGGGAAGGGGGCTCGGCATAGAGAACACGAGGTGTGTGTGTGTGTGTCGGGGGGGGGGGGGTGCTGCCGGGGACCCGTGGTGCTGCAAACCTGTCAGTCACCACAGTATTCCCTGGACAAAACAAGGAAGTGGAAAAATGACAGATTTGACTACAAAAAGATAATACTAAAGATTTAATGCCTAATAAAATTGTACGATAAAGTTGCCATGATTGCGTAGATCTAAAGGATAATTCGGCATGTGTGGAGAACATGAGGTGCGCAAGCAGACTGGGTGGAGCATCAGTGGGGACCCGGGTCTGACAAAGAATACCACGGGTATGGAGCCGCTCAGTCAAACTATATATGAAGTTGCTGTGATTGGGTAGGTCTAATAGATATATTTGGCATAGAGAACACGAGATACGGGTGGTGGGGGGCTCGGCATAGAGAACACAAGGTGTGGGGGGAGGTGCTGCGGGGGGAGGTGCTGCCGGGGACCTGTGGTACCACAAACCTGTCATGCTACATGTCCACTGGTCCAGATTTTTCGGAAAGGAATCCACATACCGCAACCTCTGAGGCACGGAAAAGGGGCGTGTAGCGTAGTTCTCGGCTAGGGGGAGTCGAGTAGTGCGGGAGGAAACACTGGAATAGTCATTATTAACTGTGAGCAGATTGTTTTTAATAGTGCTAGCATATTTGCACTACAAAAGGTGACTTTGTTATTGTCGCCGCCGGTTTTGGGTTCACCCAATCGTACAGACCCACACAATCCATGTGAAATTTGACCGCCTGGTTCGTAAGCTTCGGCTGGATGAGCCCATGTTCCACCGCTCTCCACGCCTCGTTCCTTTGTATGTTGTTTCTATATGACGGCAAGGAGTGGTCATATAGTATCAGGTTGCCTGAAACAGCGGTTATTAATTTCTCCTTCAAGTCTTCACAACAACAGGTAACGTACAGCTCTGCCCCCACCCCCGTCTTCTCCTCCAGTTGGCTGGTTCACTGGATTGGTCGACGGGTCTGGCTGTGGGCGGTCTTCAGCCCTCTGCTGCTACCGGACAATATGGCGTCCTTGGTCTCTATATCTTTAAAACAAACTACCGAAAAGTGCTTCTAACATCATTTTGTGCAAGAAATAGTAGGTTTTGTAGTTAATTCGGTTATGACAGTTTTAAAAAACTTTTAATAACAAAATATTGCTAAAATATAAAATTAATCAAATTCAGTTGATTAGTTTTAAAAAAACTTGTAATAACAAGATATTGTTAAAATATAAAGTGATGCACTACAATGGGTTTCAAATATTTGTAAACGTGTCCTGTGATTGTAGAGCAGATTGGCCGGAATGACTTAACAACCAAACGCAGGACACAAAACACTCAACACCCAGTTTTAATTTAAACTTTTAATAACAAAATATTGCTAAAATATAAAATGATGCACTACAATGGGTTTCAAATATTTGTAAACGTGTCCTGTTATAGTATTACATGGGTTTATTGATGATACACAGAAGAAATTCAGTATTACACTGAACTCCATCACTGAACAGTGATATAAACTAAAATAATTATAATGGTGTCTGAACAACTCCCATTCCCCAAAGTGCAAGATACACCGTTATGAATATAAGTGATAAAGGATCAGACAAATAAGTGATCTGACGAACAAATAAACAAGGGATCTGAAACAGTCGCTAATATTGGATGTCCCATTCATTTTCAATAATTAGGTATTCTGTAATTAATATTCACAGTCAAATAAATCTTAGTGCCATTTAGTCCCTTTTATATTTGTCCAAGTCTAACATGTGTTTGCCTACATATAGGCTACACCTCTTTGTATTCTACTTTCAAACACAGCCTACATTTGGGCCTGTAAAGCCTGATTGGGATACCTGCTTCAGACAGGAATACTTGCGTTCTACAGACATGCACTAGTAATTCCAAAAGGTATATTTGGCGCAAACACAACACTGCTCATCACCAAAAGAACACCATACCTACAGTGAAGTATGGTGGTGGCAGCATCATGCTTTGGGGCTGTTTTTCTTCAGCTGGAACTGGGGCCTTAGTCAAGGTGGAGGGAATTATGAACAGTTCCAAATACCAGTCACTGTTGGCACAAAACATTCAGGCTTCTGCTAGAAAGCTGAAGAGGAACTTCATCTTTCAGCACGACAATGACCCAAAGCACACATCCAAATCAACAAAAGAATGGCTTAACCAGAAGAAGATTAATATTTTGGAATGGCCCAGCCAGAGTCCAGATCTGAATCCGATGGAACATCTGTGGGGTGATCTGAAGAGGGCTGTGCACAGGAGATGCCCTAGCAATCTGACAGATTTGGGGCATTTTTGCAAAGAAGAGTGGGCAAATATTGCCACATCAAGATGTGCCACGCTGATAGACTCCTACTCAAAAAGACTGAGTGCTGTAATAAAAGCCAGAGGTGCTGCAACAAAGTATTAGTTTAAGGGTGTGCATATTTTTGCAACCAGGTTATTGCAAGTTTTTTTTATTTATTTATTTTTTTAATTTTTCCCCCTTAAAAGATTTCAGTTTGTTTTTTCAATTGGGTTGTACAGGTTATACAGTAGTCTGAAAGTATGTTTGCCCCCTTCCTGATTTCTCTTTTTTTTTGTATGTTTGTCACACTTAAATGTTTCAGATCATCAAACAAATTTAAATATTGGACAAAGATGACACAAGTAAACACAAAATGCAGTTTTTAAATGAAGGTGTTTATTATCAAGGGTAAAACAAATCCAAACCTACATGGCCCTGTGTGAAGAAGTGACCCCCCTCCCCCGTTAAAACACAAATTAACTGTGGTTATCACATCTTTGGAAAGCTGAGTTTAATTTCTCTACCCACACCCAGGCCTGATTGCTGTCACACCTGTTGTCAATCAAGAAATTACTTAATAGGACCTGCCTGACAAAGTAAAGTAGACCAAAAGATCCTCAAAAGCTAGACATCATGCTGTGATCCAGAGAAATTCAGGAACAAATGAGAAACAAAGTAATTGCGATCTATCAGTTTGGAAAAGGTTATAAAGCCATTTCTAAAGCTTTGGGACTCCAGCGAACCACATTGAGAGCCATTATCCACAAATGGCGAAAACAGAGAACAGTGGTGAACCTTCCCAGGAGTTGCCAGCCGACCAAAATTACCCCAAGAGCGCAGCGACAACTCATCCAAGGGATCACAAAAGACCCCACAACAACATCCAAAGAACTGCAGGCCTCACTTGCCTCAGTTAAGGTCAGTGTTCATGACTCCACCATAAGAAAGAGACTGGGCAAAAATGGCCTGCATGGCAGAGTTCCAAAACGAAAACCACTGCTGAGCAATAAGAACATAAAGGCTTGTCTCAGTTTTGCCAGAAAATATCTTGATGATCCCCAAGACTTTTGGGAAAATACTCTGTGGACTGACGAGACAAAAAGTTGAACTTTTTGGAAGGTGTGTGTCCCATTACATCTGGTGTAAAAGTAACACAGCATTTCAGAAAAGGAACAACATACCAACAGTAAAATATAGTGGTGGTAGTGTGATGGTGTGGGGCTGTTTTGCTGCTTCAGGACCTGGAAGACTTGCTGTGGTAAATGGAATCATGAATTCTGCTGTCTACCAAAAACTCCTGAAGGAGAATGTCCTGCCATTTGTTCGTGACCTCAAGCTGAAGCGCACTTGGGTTCTGCAGCAGGACAATGATCCGAAACACACCAGCAAGTCCAGCTCTGAATGGCTAAAGAAAAACAAAATGAAGACTTTGGAGTGGCCTAGTCAAAGTTCTGACCTGAATGCGACTGAAGATGCTGTGGCATGACCTTAAAAAGGCGGTTCATGTTCGAAAACCCTCCAATGTGGCTGAATTACAACAATTCTGCAAAGATGAGTGGGCCAAAATTCCTCCACAGTGCTGTAAAAGACTCATTGCCAGTTATTGCAAACGCTTGATTGCAGTTGCTGCTGCTAAGGGTGGCCCAACTAGTTATTAGGTTTAGGGAGCAGTCACTTTTTCACACAGGGCCATGTAGGTTTGGATTTTTTTTCTCCCTTAATAATAAACACCTTCATTTAAAAACTGCATTTTGTGTTTACTTGTGTTATTGTTGTCTAATATTTAAATTTGTTTGATGATCTGAAACATTTAAGTGTGACAAACATACAAAAAAAATAAGAAATCAGGAAGGGGCAAACACTTTTTCACACCACTGTAAGTCACATTAATGGTGGACAAAGTTTTGAAATGATTTATCTTGGTCTCATTTTTTTACATCACAAAAACCTGGCATTTGAACAGGGTGTGTAGACTTTTTATATCCACTGTATATGTCTGGATCTCCTCCAAATAAGTAAATAAAATAAGCAAATAAACATCCAATTCTTGCTAAATGTAGCAAAAAAAACAACAACAAATCAATCAATAAAATGGATAAATAGTCTTTCAAAAGCATGAGGGAAAATGAGTTATCGTCTGATGAGACTGAGGTTACATTTTTTGCTACTATTTCACAAGCTGTTTTTTTGATACAAAATCAAGAATGAGGGCCGTATTACAAGGACACAGTCAGTCATCAGTTGTCTGAGGCGCAGGATGCATTTATGGGCCTTTCCAAATTTATTTTACTATCACAGCTGTGCAAAACCGAATTTCCCACCGAGCACAAAGTTGAAAAAGGCTGTCCATCCATCCATCCATCCATCTTCTACCGCTTTTCCGGAGGTCCGGGTCGCGGAGGCAGCAGTTCAAGCAGAGAAGCCCAGACTTCCCTCTCCCCAGCCACCTGCTCCAGCTCTTCAGAGGGGATACCAAGGCGTTCCCAGACTAGCTGGGAGACATAGTCTCTCCACTGAGTCCTGGGTCTGCCCCGGGGTCTCCTCCCAGTGGGACGTGCCTGAAACACCTCAAGTGGGAGGCGTCCAGGAGGCATCCTAATCAGATGCCCATACCACCTCAACTGACTCCTTTCAATGTGGAGGAGCAGCGGTTCTACTCTGAGCCTCTCCCGGATGACTGAGCTCCTCACCCTATCTCTGAGGGTGAGTCCAGCAATCCTACGGAGAAAGCTCATTTCAGCCGCTTGTATCCGCGATCTCGTTCTTTCGGTCATTACCCAAAGCTCGTGACCATAGGTGAGAGTAGGAACGTAGATTGACTGGTAAATCGACAGCTTTGCCTTAGAACTAAGCTCCCTCTTCACCACAACAGACCGGTACAACGTCCGCATCACTGCAGATGCTGCTCCAATCCGTCTGTCGATCTCTCGCTCCATTTTCCCCTCACTCGTGAACAAGACCCCAAGATACTTAAACTCCTCCACTTGGGGCAGGAGCCTGTCCCCAACCCGGAGAGGACAATCCACCTTTTTCCGGCTGAGGAGAGCGTGCCCCAGTGATCCCAGGAGCTATGTTGTCCGGGGCAATTTGCCTCTGATAGGGTCTCCCAAGACAAACTGGTCCTGGGTGAAGGGCCAGACGAAGAACGATCCAACAGACTCTCATGATAAATTGTATATCAAGGATTCAGTGTACCCCGCCCGGTATGGGGTTACCGGGGCCCCACCCTGGAGCCAGGCCTGGGGGAGGGGCTCGAAGGCTAGCGTCTGGTGGCCGGGTTTCCACCCATGGGACCCGGCCGGGCTCAGCCCGAAGGAGTTACATGGGTCCGCCCTCCAGTAGGTTCACCACCTGCAGGAGGGATCATGGAAGTCCGGTGCTATGTGGATTAGGTGGCAGTCAAAGGCGGAGACCTTGGCGGACTGATCCCAAGCTTTCTAAAAAGGCTGTCCTAATGCTGTTAATTATTCAAAGATGTGTTTGGGGCACAATATAAAATAAACCAATCCCTGTTTTTGCTTTCATTCCCTTTAATAAACAGGGATGCAAGATCAAAGACGTGATACTAACTTGAAAGCATTTAAATGGGAGGACAATTCCATTTTGCGCTGAGGACAATGCGGGCTCATTCAAAGTGAAAATGCATTTAAGAGGAAGGAGCTTTTAAGGAGCTTTTTAATGACAGCCTTTCTTGCCCACAGTTGAGAGTAGGCTACCATTCAGAGATGATGCCAGTCTTTCTCTTTGTCCATGACAGTTGAAAATTTCCTTCAGTTATATTATCGTTCATCAGAGCTTCTCTTTTAAACCAAACAAAAGCAAGCCATTCATCTCGGCTTGAGCTCTCTGAACCTGCTGTTGTAAATGCAAAATTGTAGATTTGATTCAAAAAACATCTGTCAGGATATTTTAATTTTGAATCATTCTTTTAAAGGAATGACTGAATAAGGTTAAAATTGTAAAAACTGTCATCATTAGATAATGAATATCGGGTTTGCACACCTATATCTGTTCTTCTCCAAGGTTGTGGTGACAGCTGTTTTCCCGGTAGGACAGACTGGTCCTGCTGCAGTCTGAATCATAAACCCACGTACTGTTTTTTTCTCTGTGCATTTAAAAACCCGGTTGTGTCTTCAAATAGTTTGTATTTAACTGTCCTCATTTAGCAGGAAACACAGACTGAGTCGGTCCCTCCAGGATTTTGCGGGATTTTTTTTGATTGTTGCGGTAAGTTGCTGGGCTCTCCTTAGGGATTTGCTGAATTGCGCATTGGCCTGTGTCCTGACTGTTCACTCATTTTTTTTTTTTATGGTTTTGCGGCATCTCTACTCATGTGCGCTCCTGAGACGGGGGTACTTTCAGGCAGGTCAGAATCAGAATCAGAATCAGAATCAGATTTATTGCCATTGTTCATGTAGTACACAAACTAGGAATTTGTCTCGGTGCAATGCTGCAACATTAAACATGATAAAATAAAAGAAATAAACTATACATGCAATAAAGTGTAGAATAAGAGTGAGTAATACTAGTCAGCAGTTAAAATATATTAGCGAGCAGCAGATAATGTGGAGAACCATATAGTGCAGTCGGTAATGCAGGAAGAAAACAGTGATGATTGACATGAGTCTGGTTGAGCTGCTGTACATAGTGCACGAGAGTCAATAAGTCACTTAGTGTGACAGGTGGACGTTTTTCAACACAAACCTGGCACTTCATACACACAGTCATTACGAAGACTCGAGGAGACATTCACTGGTGGGCCTGGGGAGACGGAAGAAGGAACAATGTGGGAAAACTTGCAGGTGAGTATATATATATATATATATACAGTATATATATACTGTATATATATATATATACACACACACACACACACACTTTTTTTTTAAATCACACACTGTTTTTTGCTGATGTCTGCCTTAGAAGCTAGAGCAATTCTCCAGTGGACATGTGTTCATGGTGTACCACTCCATATATAGAGTATGTATATACTCAATGTAAACACAGACGTGAGTGCGATGCAGTGTTGCATTTGATTGGTCAGACTGATGACATACATGTTTGCACACAACTTTGTCCAGTAACCCCAATTTCTTGCAATTTTGGCCAATCCTTTTCAATTTCCGACAATTTTGCCAGTCAGATTTGTCCCTCAATCGCGCTCAAACGCTCAGTCTAACCAGTCAAATGTGTCGCTGCACCGTGCTCACGTCCGTGTTTACAGTGAGTATAAATGGAACACATCAGCAAAAAACAGTGTGTGATTTAAAAAAAAAAAACACTCACCTGCGAGGTTTCCTACACTGTCCCTTCCTCCGTCTCCCCTGGCCTACCGGTGAACGTCTCACCACTTCCCTGTCCTGAACTTGTGTACAAAGTGCTGGGTTTTGTGTTGAAAAACATCCGCCTGCCTTAAAACCACCCTGTCACGGGAGCATGCGTAAGGAGAGTTGCTGTAAAACCACAAACAAACGAGCAAATCTAACACTACAGCCAGTGTTTGAACATTTTATACATCTTTAGAGGTAAAACCATTACTACATCTTGTCATTGAGCTTTAAAACTCCATAGGACACCTGGTAAATGAAAGATCAGTATCTGATGAGACAGGTGTGTGTAAAGACATGCAGCAGATAGACAGACAGGTAGGAGTTAGGCATGGAAAGAGAGAGAATATTGTCTGTAATTTTTTTCGGAAAAACAGACTCCGATACACAATACAAAGCAACAAAATAAATTGTCTTTTTTCCTCTGCGCTCCATACCGAGTGATTGGGGACTGCTGCAGTTAGGGAGTTTTTAAATGAAGGTGCTGCCAATAATTTCCAAATCTATTCTCTTTAACATGCATTCAGTGCAATTTAAGATGAGATAAAAATTTTAGCTGTTGTAATGGATATTGTGTTAAAGTCTGTATTTGCTGTTGCACAAGAGTTTTTCTGTATAGCAGAAGTTTCTGCTTCATTTACAAACCAATGTTTAATAGGAGTTTTTTGGCAATCCTGTGCTTTTTCTGTGGTGTTATAGAATATCAATGCAGTAAGCTATGAAAAAAAATATATCTGCTTTAAAATTTGTAATTCTTCCCACAACTTTTAGTGCAAAAAAACCTCTCAAAACATCACAAATTTTATTGCAACTTTTTAAAAAAGCTCTCACAAATTCAGGCATTTGGGGCCGCAGCAATCATAAAAGCATTCCGTGAAATCCTGGAGGGACTGATTAATGCCTAATCTATAGACTCCAACATTAAGTCCACAATTAAAACAAGAATGTGGATGGAATAAAATACTACAATTTCAATATTTTAAGATTTCATATTATAATTAAAATGATGGGTGATTATATCTATTAAAACTCTTTTCATTAAAATAACAGAAAATCCCACTGCATGCTGTTTTCTCATGAACTCCTGACCTCCGGAGTTGCACAATTTCAAAACACGCCACTGAGATGGCATTAAACAATGCACTTCTAGTGACAGACCTTTTTCCGGATCAAAAGCGGATGCACCATAATACCGCTGCGCATGAGATTGCATGCCGTCACACCTCTTTGAAATGACTCCACCTCCCAGCACAAAAGCGGGTGCACAGTCTACTGGTAATTAGATGGCATGATGCAGAGCATAAAAAACAGACAATTCGCTGACAGAAACTACCAAAAACACTGGTGAATGGTGGGAAGTCTGGTGCAAAAGTCCACTGATGACCGTCAAAATAGGGCCCTGAGCATCTCAAAAAGAACACCATACCCATGGTGAAGCACTATGGTGGCAGCATCATGCTTTGGGTTTGCTAATCTTCATCTGCAACTAAGGGTTTAGTCAAGGTGGAGAGAATTATGAACAGTTCCAAATACCAGCCATTTTTGGGCCCAAACCATCAAATGACCCCACACAAAAATGTTTTACTAGAAGAAAATGAAAATTTTGGAATGGCCCAGCCAGAGCCCGGACCTAAAATCCAATTGCAAATCTGTGGGGTGACCTGAAGAGGGCCGTGCACAAGAGATACCCTTGCAATTTGACAGATTCATAAAGCTTTCGCAAGAGTGGGAACATTTGCAAAGTCAAGATGTGGCATGCTGATAAGACTCCTACCCAAAAAGACTGAATGGTGTAATTAAGTGCTCCAGCAAAGTATTGGTTTAAGGATGTGCACGGTTATGCATGCAGATTATTTTTATTTGTGTGTTTTTCCCCGTAACAGATTTGTTTGCTTTTCATTTAAAATGTCGCGGTTCTAGGTCACAGTAAAGGTGGGAAAAGTTTTGATGTCATTTTTTGCATCTCAGAAACCTGACATTTTAACAGGGGAGAGTACACTTTTTTATATCCACTGTAGTTAAAAATGAGCATAATCATGTAAGCATCTGTGTACTGTAGGAGTGGGACAAAAGATCGATTCAGTGATGGATCATGTTACTTGACACTAATGATGATGCACCAATCCCTAAACGCATGGATTGATCTTTTATTAATTATATATATTCATGTAAATGTTGCATACTCTGTTGGGTATTCAACCAATTTGAATACCCAACCAAGGCAGTTTGGAAGATGTTCTCACGAATCTCTTGACAAATACATCAAGGTGGACAACTACAACATCAATAGAGCCACCGAAAGCTTCAATAAGGCATTCCTGAAAGCAGCCTCAGAAACAATTCCATGTGGTGCTTGTAAGAATTATAGACCATACTGGACAGAGGAGCTACAGGAGCTAGAAGATGAAGTGACCAGAACCAGAGAGGATGTGGAAAACAACCCAACACTTGTGAAGAACATCGTTCTTAAAGCCTCCACCGCCAAATATCGAAAGACCTACATCCAAGCTGCAAGAACAAGCTGGAGGGAAAAAAACAGAAAAGCTGAACCTTGACAGAGATGGTTATCAAGTTTGGAAACTCACCAAGGCCATGAACAATGAAGATGCAAGGTCATCCCCTGTTATGATAGGAAAAGACCAGAAAATGGTGACAGGTAGAGAGGCAGCAAACTATTTCATAGAAAGCTATGAACAAATCAGCAATATGTTGGTGCTATATAATAGGAAGCACCAAGTCCATGATGAAATGAAGAACCACCAGAAAGGCCAGGATACACCCCACTACAGGGACAAACCTTTCAATAAGAAAGAGCTTGAAGAAGCCCTGAAAACCCTTAAGGACATGAAATGTCCTGGCCCTGACAAAATCTCCCAACAAGATGCTAGGATACCTTGGCCCTAAAGCAAAGAACAAATTCCTCACTCTCGTCAACAACAGCTGGAGGATGGGGCATATTCTACAATGCTGGCGAGAAGCTGATATGATACCAATACACCAGAAG
Source organism: Pholidichthys leucotaenia (assembly GCA_020510985.1). Taxonomy (NCBI): domain Eukaryota; kingdom Metazoa; phylum Chordata; class Actinopteri; order Cichliformes; family Pholidichthyidae; genus Pholidichthys; species Pholidichthys leucotaenia. The sequence continues at coordinate 324,230,915 of CM035837.1, read as the reverse complement.
GGGAAGGACAGAGCAAAAGCTGACAGTTATCGCCCCATCAGCCTCACCAGCTGTGTGGGCAAGCTTTTAGAGTGAATGATCAACACCTGTCTAGTTTGGCACCTGGAGAAGAACAACATTATTACCCCAGAACAGGCAGGCTTCAGACAATACCACTCCACTGAGGACCAGGTGACTTATAATGCTCAGAAGATAAAGGATGGTTTCTAGGAGAAACAGCTTACACTGAATGTATGGATCACAGGTGTCAATCTCATTCCATGGCCGGCCAAGACCTTGCAGGTTTTACCTCCACCCATTGTCTTCAACAGGTGATTTCACTGAATTTTTTTTCCCACTGATTGCTGATCAGTGAAAACACATGCTGAAGACACTGGATGGAAGCAAAACATGCAGGGTCTTGGCCCTCCATGGAATGAGTTTGACACCCCTGGTATGGATAGACATGGAAAAGGCATATGACAAGATATGGAAGGATGGCCTCCGGAGGAAGCTTCAGAAGAGTGGTGTGACTGGCTGCATGTACCAGTGGATCTCACAGTATCTGAATAATAGGAAGGTCCAAGTTCACATCAATGGAGCACACAGCTGGAAGAAAACACTGAGAGAAGGGGTCCCTCAAGGAGGCATATTCAGCCCTACCTTATTCCTTGTCTTCATTAATGACATTGTTAGAGACCTGCCACGTAAGGTCCAGGGAGCCATACATGCAGACGATCTCATCCTCTGGTACTCTAAAGAATATCTCACCACCACTAACTACAAGCTACAGCAGGCACTCAACGTACTTGAACGTTGGACACAACAGTGGATAGTAACTATCAACACCAAGAAGACCACATACACTGTCTTTAGCCTCTCATCAAAGATGCAGAAGACTAATCTATACATCAGTGGACAAAATCTGCTTGCAGAGGATAATCCCACATATCTTGGAGTCACATTTGACAAACGCCTGACATGGAAGAAAGAAACACAGAAAGCAGAAACATGAGCCAGGGCCTGACTTGCTCTCATGAAAAAGCTGGCAAGAACAACCGGGGGGGCCGATACCATGACCCTCAAGAAGCTGTATACTGGTAGAGTCAGGCCAGTGCTTGAGTACGGCTTGACAGCATGAGGCACCATGGCCAAGTCCAACTTTGATTGAGTTAGCAAGATTCAGAACCATGCTGCCCACATCATCACGGGGGCTATGAAGTCAACGCCAATACATGAGCTTGAAACCATCATAAGGCTCCAACCTCTTGAGGACCACAGAGATGCTAAACTCCATACTCAGGCTGCCAAGTTCAGGAGGATGCAGAGTCACCCCATGAAAGACAGACTGGCCCAGCCCACAAAGGAGAGACTGAAGAGAAGGAGTTTCATGCACCAGAGCTGAATACTTGAGTGACAGAATCGCGATTTCCTTGATCATTATCCCAAGGAGATATCCCATTGTCTGGCAGTCCCTTCCTGGAGTGAGGAAACCGTCCCCCTCATCCAATGCAGCATCCTCGGAGTTGGCCCCAAAGACTCCCAAAGTGACCCTGTAAGAAAGTTCCTCACACTTGAATACCTACACACCCACTACCCCAAAGATTCTTGGACTCATGCATATACAGACAGCTCTGCAGAGGATGCAGTTTGGAATGGAGGGGCAGGAGTCTACATACAATATCCGGGAGGCAGCGAAGATAGAATCTGCCTCGCTACTGGCCTGTACTCCACCAACTACAAAGCCGACGCAGAAGCCCTGAAAATAGCCGCAAATCACATCGAACTCAGACCCCATGCCAGTCAAAATGTCATCTTCCTGACTGATGCCATGTCTGTCCTACAGGCCTTGCAATACAATAGAGACACTGATCTGAATGACCTGTCCTCCTCTCTTGTTTCCCTCTGCGTGAGCCACACAGTTGCCTTGCAGTGGATTCTTTCCGATTGTGGTGTGTTTGGTAATGAGACAGGTGACTTCCTAGCAAAAGAGGAATCGACGCAGGAACAGGCGGACAGGTCTACTAGCTATGCAGAAGTTTAAAGTATCATCAGGCCCAAGCAGCAGACTAAGTGGAGGCAGTAGCATCCAAGCCAAAACGGAGAAGATCCATACTTCTTGTTGACCCAGCGTGAGCAAGTAGCCTTAGTCAGGCTTAGGACAGGCCATATCCGCCTGAACTATCATCTATACACAAAATTCCATATCAGCAACACAGAGCAGTGTCCCTGTAGGTCAGGCAGCCAGATGGCAGAAAATTTGCTACAGTCCTGCCCACTACATGAAGTGCTCAGAGAGAGGACCAATCCCAGTGGCCGGGAAGCTCTATGGCGAGTTGGGGGACCTGCAGCGTACTCTCGCCTTCATTGAAGAGGCAGGAGTGTCCATCTAACAAATGAGAAGAAGAAGAAGATTCAACCAATCGTGTTTTCAGTCCACTAGATGGCGCAAAGCAAGCACCCTGTCAAGTGAAGCCATAGCTAGTCTCGTGAAATTTGCAGCCAGATAGCGCAAAAGTGCCCATTGTTGGTAGAAGTCATGTCTTGTCTCGTGAGATTTGCAGCCAGCTTTGAAAGTTAGGAAGCAGTTAGCTCAAATGACGGGCCTGTTTTGGAACTTATAACAAAGATGGAAGGATAGACCTTGACATGACACACAACCTGCAAGAAGCGCTGCATAAAAAAACCCAAAACAAAACATGCGGGCCAACAGACGTCTTGGAGTGGCATTGGCAATGGCTAAGCTAAAAACACTGGCATGGAGCTTGCGAGCATTGCTCGGAGAAAAAGTACATTTATGTATGAAGCGCTTTTCAGAGACATAGTCACAAAGCACTGTACAATAAAACAGAATAAAAGGAATTTGATAGATAAAAATAATTTCAAAAAATATAAAAAGTTAAAACACAAGATTAAAATAATTTAAAAATAGCAGACTTACCATTAAAAAGCAGTCTGACGCAAAACACAAAAGTTTTCAGCTGTTTTTTAAGAGTCCAGAGTCAGCTAAACATATCTGGAGTGGGAGTCCACTGCCCTCCCTATGTGCAGAGAGCATCTCCGTGGAAAATGAAGCCCCAAGAATACTTTATTATATGAAAGAGATGTCAACAGTTTTACTTTAGGACAGGGGTGGGCAGTGAGGGCCATTCCACTGCAGGTTTTTTGTTCCACCCAGTCTCTTCAGCAGGTGTGTGCTCTGATCAGCTTCAAGGATTGCTAATCATTGAAAACACCTGCTGAAGAGACTGGGTGGAACAGAAAACCTGCAGTAGAATGGCCCTCCATGGCACATGATTGCCCACCCCTGCTTTAGGACATGAGTGGAGGTTGAATAAGGTGAAAAAGAATTGAAAGCTATGGTATCATGATACTCAATATCGCAATATAGTGAATATCGTTGAACAAGATAAGTCCCACAATGGAGAAATTACAGGATTGCAGCGTCAAAGGGATAGTAGCGCTCAGAGCAATAGTAAGTAAGATCTGTGAGGAGTTTGCATGTTCTCCCCGTGTCTGCGTGGGTTTACTCCGGGATTTCTCCGGTTTCCTCCCACATGCCAAAAACATGCAAGTTAGGTTAATTGGCATCAAACTGGGGATCTAAATTGTCCTTAGGTATGAATGTGAGAGTGAATGGTTGTCTGTCTCTCTGTGTTGGCCCAGCGATGGACTGGTGAGCTGTCCAGGGTGTACCCTGCCTCTTGCCCAAAGGTGCTGGGATAGGCTCCAGTCCCCCCGCGACCCGAAAAAAAGGATTAAGTGGAAGAAGATGGATGGATAATATAAGAACTGGTTAGCCAAAGCAGTAAATAAATACACACATGCACACAGTTATATACACAGTGCAGGAGGATTGCAGTTAGATGGTATTAACAGTATTACAGTTGGTTATATTACAACAATATATAAGTATAGGCCCAGACAGTGTGTTTCACATTTGAATTTACAGTGTTGTTGCCACCCTCAATAGTAATTGTATAAGTTGTGTATTGGAGGGGCTGATCTCTATTGTGCAAAGTTGTGATGTTTAATACGGCCTCTAGGAGCAGCACCGGTTAGATTGTAAAGTCTGACAGCAGGTTCAGGTTCAGGTTCAGGTTCAGGTTACTTTATTTGTACCCGTAGGTAGATTTGTTTTGCAGTCTGGTGACATCCATATTTACAAACCACAATTACATTTAACATAAACACAAACACAGGCACACATGAAGCTGACTATAAACATGATAAAAATACTCAAGGCTCCATCAATCAGGATATAAAGACAACGAGATGAGAGAAAAACCAGAGATAAGAGAGAAGGGTCATATTAAAAAGTTAAAGAGTAGTCAAAGAGGTTAAAAACTCAAAGGTCTAAAACCCAATAGAAGATTTAGAACCCAGATAAAAATCCTACAAAAATAAGTAAATATAAAATGGAGTTAATAAATAGGTGACTAAATTATGTGCAATATATTTGTAGCTACAACTTGTTCAGCTCTTTGACAGCAGCAGGAACAAAGCTGTTTTTGTAGTGCTGGGTTTTACTTTTTGGGACAGCAAACCTCCGTCTTGAGGGAAGAAGCTGAAAGTGGCAGTGCAAAGGGTGGGAGTCATCATTTAAAATGGAGGTAGCAATCCTCTGTACCTGTTTGGTGTACAAGGATGTCAGGCTCAGTTGTGACTCACCAAGCAAACGACTGGACCATCTAACTACCTGATCCAAGGATTTCTTCTGTTTCAGTTTTATGTGACCAAACCATGACACTAAAGAAAAGGATAGAACAGATTCAATAAAAGCCCGATAAAACATTGTCATTATGGTTCGGTCAATTTGGAAGCGTGCAAGTTTCCTTAAACGATGCAAATGTTGCTGACCCTTTTTGCACACCCTTTCACAGTTCTCTTCAAAGTTTAAATTACTATCAATAATCGTCCCAAGATTTTTGTAGGATTGTACACATTCAGTGGTCTGGCCTTTTAGTACGGTGACTTTGTGCCTGGGAGTTTTCCTCCTAAAGTCAATAATCATATCTTTAGTTTTTGTTGTATTCAGCTGCAGGTAGGAGTCCTCACACCAGTGAACAAAATCATCAACTACTGGGCTGTGGCCACTCTCCCCATCCTGGAGGAGACTGACAATAACTGAATCATCAGCATACTTTATAATGTGTCTGTTGTCATGTCTGCTCCGACACGTATTTGTGTACAGGATGAAGAGTAGTGGTGACAACACACACCCCTGAGGAGCGCCAGTAGAAGAACACTTTTGGTCAGACAATGTACCATTGACCCTTACTCTCTGTGTCCTGTTGGTTAACCCCTTGCACTCTGGTCAATTTCCCTAAAAACGCCAAAAAATAACGTGCCCAAAGTAAATCAAAAGCTGTTCTTCAACCCTTTGCAGCATCTTCATGGGGTTGGTCTCATTTAAAAGAAAACACTTTGAATTTTTTGGCAAAACAGTCATAATCTCTCTAAGTGCTCCGGCCACTGAGTAACAGTCATCTAAACATAGTGAACTTGAAGAAAATAAATTTCGCCTGGGTGTTTTTTTGGATACAAATGCCTGCAAATAACACACAGCTTCAGATCCGGGCTGGAAAATGCAACAGAAATGTAGAACCAAGTGTTATCCAGCTGAGGTCAAAATTTTGTAACAATACCACAAAAAATGAATATATTACACAGCTTTGTTCTCAGGTTGTTCCCAGGCGTTTTTGAACTGTGCCAAATGGCACAGTTTGGAAAAACGTCTGCAACTTTTGAATGATTCAATGTAGAAGCTTCATCTTGGGCTCTAATGAAAGGTGACACTCAGGGCTGTGTGTGTGTGTGTGTGTGTGGGGGGGGGGGGTTGTCCCCCCCCGCTACAGAGGACGGACATCGCCCGGTGCACGGGTTAATGCACCGCGGTCCGTCATGTGGCGATGACGCACAGTTGTAATTTACCGATCGGTCAAAAGTCATTTTTGATTACAATTTTCAGGGATAAAGAATAATTTAGCTTATAACACTTACCTGTTCACAACAGCAGCGTAGCTGGCGAACTTCTCTTCCTCATTGTCAGACGAACATGAAGCTGGTCTGCTTATTACGGACTCGTGGTTCTGGTCTCGCGACCCAGTCAAAACATAATTCCATTATTGCGGTTTTGCGCTTCCATGATTGCGGTTTTGGCGAATGATTTTTCAAAACAAATAACAGTAGTAATAAAAAAAGACTGGCGAACGCGTGTGTGTCACCCAGCCTTCGTCGTCGGCCTCCGTCGGTCTTTGATGACCATCGAAGAGAATCCTAAACGTCTACTCTGCTGGGACAGCACCCCCTGTGGCTGAACAGGCCGATGCGCGAATGGCAGTCCCTGTCACACAGGTCACACTTGTGGGTGGTCTCCGTGCTGCTGGGTCTGTGGCGGTTCTTCCTGCGGGTCCTTTTTTCATCTGCTGCAGCAGTCAGTCTCTCTTCACCCAGCCTTACACAAAACAGCTTTCGAACTTCTGTGCTTCAATTGGCTGGCTGAATTTGCAGCCGTTGGTAGGCGGGTCCGTCTTGCTAGGTATTCAGTCATTGGTTCTTCAAGGTTTCAGAAACCCAATTCAAGGCTCTTATTAGTCGAATGAGAGGTCAATCATATCTAATCTGTTCACGGCTGTGTCTGTAGTGGAAGAACGGAAATGCAGCTTTTTTTTTCAGTGTGCTCTAGGACACAGCGCCCTCGTGCGCTCTAGGACGCAGAGACGTGCCCGCCCACGGTACACAGAAGTGCAACAGGTTAAGAAATCCAGAATCCAACCCACCAGATTATTGCTCAAATCAAATTGTTGCCTTTCAACTAAAATATGAGGTTGGGACTTCCGGTTATGGCTGCCACGTAGGACGAACGTGTCTCGCTCTGCTCTGCTCCTGGAGAAAAAAAATCGGCAAATAACTCTCTCATTTGGGACAGAACGTATCCCAGCGTTTGGGCGAGGATATGTCGGCGAAGCCTAAGGCTGGAAAACCAGGAAAAGGAAAAAGCGAGCCGCCGAAACAGTCCAAATTAACGGACTTTCAGGTCTGTGACGCAGCAAACAGGGCTCCATATATGGCGGAGGAGGCTGGCAACGCTGCGATTTCTGCGGGGAATGGCGCAGATGCGCTGATGGCTGCCATGAGTTCAATGAGAGCGGACTTTTCCTCTAGATTTGATGGGATTATGACAGCGTTGGAAGGAATAAGAAAGGAATTGGGTGACTGTGTAGAACGAACGGCGCAGATGGAGCTCCGTCTCGCTAGTGCTGAAGATGACGTCACCCGTCTTCAATTAAAGGTGCGCACTTTGGAAAAAAAAAATAAATCTCTGGAAGATAATATTTTGGATTTGGAATCTCGGTCGAGACAGAATAATTTGAGGCTGGTGGGTCTTCCAGAGGAATCAGAAGGTCGGGACGTATGTTCCTTTCTGGAAAAGTGGATTCCGGAGGTGCTGGGCAGCGAGGAGTTGCAATCAGCAGTGGTTCTGGAAAAAGCACATCGCATTGGCCCACGGAGAGATAAGGGACCGCCGAGGACCTTAATTATGAAGTTTCTTAACAACAGAGACAGGATGAAGATCTTCAACGCTGCACGAGCTAAAAAAGGAGAGATTAAACACCAGGACCAGCAGGTGCGGTTCTACCCAGATTTGGCCACAGGAATCCAGCAATTGAGGAAGCAGTTTGATCCCGTACGTAAGGAGCTGCGCAACCTTGGGATTCGTCATGGTGTAATCTATCCTGCGAGACTGCTGACCACGTATGAGGGCAGAACCCACATCTTCAAGACCCCAGAGGAGGCGCAGGAGTTCATCAAGAAGATCAAAGAAGAAGAAGAGACTGGTGGGAGCTAAGCATGAACAAAATATAAGGTAGAATAATTAAGCATTTGCACAGGCATCTGACTGACTTGAAGTAAATAGTAAGTTTACAAAATATAGATTGTATTATATATTAAAAAAAAAACAAAACAAACAAAAAAAAAAAACTATGATGTACAAAGTTGTTAAAAATTTTGGAGTTAAGTTGGAAAACTACAGAGGAGAGTTAATGTTACGTCATTAAAAGCAGTAGAGTTAGGGTGATTGGGAGGATGAAGAAGGAGTGGCTTAGGCTGTTCCCCGTGGGTGTGGAACGGTCGATGGCTATATCGGGAGACAGAATTTTTCTTTTGATTTTGGGGGGTTTGCCACAAGTGTGGGAAGGGGAAATTTGTTTGTGTGTAGTTTGTAGGATGAATGTTCAACCACTCACGTTTTTGCTTCTCTGTATGAGCATGTTTACACTGCAAGGTAATCCCAAACTCTCTATTGATCATGGACCAAAGTGTTAATCTTAATTTAACTTCATGGAATTGCAGAGGTCTACAAAATTTAAAAAAACTTAAACAAGTTATGAATAAAATAAAGGACATGGGTTCAAGAATTGTGTTTTTACAAGAAACTCATCTGATAGAGGAGGATGTTAAAAGAATTAGGAGTAGATGGCAGGGAAGTGTATTCACCTCTTCATTTTCATCCCGAGCCAGGGGAGTTATGACTCTCATACATAAATCAGTTCCTTTTCAAGTGAAAAATGTAATTGGAGACAAATTTGGAAGATATGTAATCATTCAAGGTTCTTTGCTATTAGAAAATATAAATCTTGTGAACTTATATGGTCCCAATATAGATGATCAGAAGTTCTTTGCTAATTTATTTCTCATCTTATCATCACTTACAGGGCAACATATAATAGCAGGGGATTTTAATTGTACATTGAATCCAGGTGTGGATAGATCAACAGGACTGGATTGTACGCACATTGGATGTAGGATGACTATTAATCATTTTATGAAAGAATTGAGATTGTTAGATATATGGAGAGAAATGAAACCACAAGTTAAAGCCTATTCTTGTTATTCCAGTACCTACAAGACATTCTCACGTATTGATTATTTTTTGATTTCCACAGAATTAAGGTCCAAGATTCAAAACTGCTTTTATGATAACATCGTGATCTCTGATCATGCACCCTGTTGTCTAATATATGTAGATAAAAAATTGACAAAGGAATCAGGTAGATGGCAATTTCAGCATAAATGGCTTCAGGATGAGGAATTTGTCAAGTATATAGAAAAACAGATAGACGAGTTCTTTGACATCAATACTACACAAACATCAGCATGTGTAAAGTGGGAGGCTTTCAAAGCTTTTATTAGGGGGCATATTATTAGTTATACAGGATCAAAATCTAAGAAGACTCGAGAGGAGAGAGCTAAATTGGAACATAAAATAAAAAATCTTCAGGAAAAAGTGTATGCAGGAAGTGACCCAAGGTTGGAGAATGAATTACTGATTTTGAGAGCTGAATACGACAAAAAATCAGCGAATAGAGCTGCCTCGAGTCTTCTAAGATTGAAACAATCTTTTTATGAACAAGGTGAAAAATCAGGAAAATTATTAGCATGGCAGATTAAACAATTGGAAATTAAAACACCAATTACCAGTATTATAAGTAACGGACAGGTAGTTATAGATCCTTTAGAAATTAATAGAGCCTTTAGAGATTACTATGAAAAATTATATGATACCAAAAATGAACCTGATTTAACAAAACTAAATGGGTTTTTGAACGAACTATCTATACCGTGTATTCCAAATGAAAACAGGGAGATATTGGAGTCTAAAATTAGTCAAGAAGAAGTTGGGCTAGCCATTGATAATATGAAATCAGGAAAAAGTGCAGGACCAGATGGTCTTCCAGTTGACCTTTATAAAAAATTTAAGAATAAATTAATAAAACCTTTTTTGGAAATGGTTTTAGAAGCATTTCAAAATAATAATTTACCATCATACATAAATAATGCCTTAATTATACTGCTGCCAAAACCAGGTAAGCCCTCTAATAAATGTGAAAATATGAGACCAATAAGCCTATTAAACGCCGACCTTAAGATAATCTGTAAAATTTTAGCAAGACGAATACAAGAAATTTTACCAAATATTATTAATCGAGATCAGAATGGCTTTATAAAGGGTAGACAAGGCTTCCATAATGTAAGAAGACTATTTAATATTATCTATTTTAATAAAGAAGCACCGGATACAGCTCTCTTATCATTGGACGCCGAAAAGGCCTTTGATAGAGTTGAATGGCCCTTTCTTTTTGAAGTCCTACAAAGGTTTGGACTTGGAAATAATTTCATAAAATGGGTTCAAATAATATACAATAATGCTACAGCAGAAATCCTAACAAATAACAATATTTCAAAACCAATAAAAATCAATAGAGGATGTCGACAAGGCTGTCCACTCTCACCTTTACTGTTTACTATGGCAATTGAACCTTTAGCGATAGCGATACGTTTACATTCACAAATATATGGAATTAAAGTTGGACCAACAGAACATAAAATCTCCCTGTACGCCGATGATATAATTTTGTTTATGTCGAATCTAAAAAAATCAATTCCAACCTTGTTGAATTTAATAAAGAATTTTGGGGAAATATCAGGATATAAAATAAATAAAACTAAATCTTCAATATTAATGCTAAATGAGACCCAGAGAAATTACCCAGCCCCTGAGGTAAATCAATTCAATGTTGTAAATCAGTTTAAATATTTAGGAATCCAAATTATGCCTAAGCTAGAATCAGTCGCCAGTGTCAACTATGAAGCCTTAATGTCAGATATCAGTGAGTTAACTCAGAGATGGATGTCACTACCAATGTCGATGATCGGGAGAATCAATATACTTAAAAGTAATATTTTACCTAAAATACTTTATTTATTTCAATACATTCCCTTATCACCACCTTTAGATCTATTCTCAAGAATAAAAAAAAAGTTAGTGGAATTTATATGGAACAACAGGAGGGCTAGATTACGTCTGTCTTTATTATATTTACCATTTGATCGTGGAGGTCTGAAATGTCCAAATTTTATGTTGTATTATTGGTCGGCACAACTGAGGTCTATGACATATTATTTTTCATCAAATGATCTCCCTCACTGGACTGAAATGGAATCATACAATTTACCTTTACCTCTTCCCATATTCATATACTCAGATTCGGCAAAAAAATTACAAAAACAAGTTAAAAATCCATTTGTAAAGCATATTTCAGGTGAAGGCACAGGCCTTCACCTGAACAACGAGAGCAAGTTTTTAGCCAAAGTCAAATTCCTTGTATGTGTTGTGCATACTTGGCCAATAAAGCTGATTCTGATTCTGATTCTGATTCTGATTCTGATATGATCAAAATATGATGTGAAGCTAAAAACTATTTAAAAGAACCACAGTTATTGTCACAATTTAGTCCAATATGGGGTAATCAATATTTTAAACCAGGGAGAGCGGACGCTGTATTTAAAGTATGGAATTTAAAAGGGATACAAAAGATTCAGGATTTATATTTGCCATGTGCAGACAACATAATGTCTTTTGAAGAGCTGAGGATCAAATTTAATCTCAATAGAACACATTTTTTTTAAATATCTTCAACTTAGAAACTTTATTCGATCAAATCAAAATAAAGCTCTCACTCGACCTATTTATTCATCCTTGGAAAAAATGATGATGAAAGATAGTAAAAGAAAGGGTATTATTTCAGAGTTTTATAACTCATTGACACTATCTTCAAGTGAAAATTCACTGAAAAGATTAAACTACTGGAAAGAAGATCTGCAAATTGAAATTTCAGAGGAACAATGGGAATTGGCTTGTACAGAAGCTCAAACCAAATCAATAAATGCACGCCTTAAATTGATATATTTCAAATGGTTAATGCGGATGTATGTTACACCGGAGGAGTTAAATAGATATAACAAAAATATACCAGATACATGCACAAAATGCATGGAAAGTAAAGGAACCCTATTTCATTGTTTATGGGAATGTAGATTAATAAGAATGTTTTGGGAAGAGGTGAGGGTAACAATTGAAAAAATAATCTCAAAACAAATCATATTGAATCCTAAACTGGTTTTGTTGGGTCTGTACCCAGAAAAGCATAATTTCAATAAAAGTGAAAGAACATTCATAGACCTCAGTTTGCTTAATGCCAAAAAATGTATTGCACTATTATGGAAAAAGACTCATAGACCAGATGTGACTCAGTGGTTAAGACAGATGTTAACAAACCTTCCATTAGAAAGAATAACATATATACTGAAATCAAAGGAAATTGTGTTTGAGAATATATGGAGACCTTTTATTGATTATGTAAAAAATTTAAACATAACTCTTGAAGAAGAAGGTGAATGATGTGTGTGGACCTTGTAAATTCCAAACTGGTGAACATAATATGTATACTTATGTATTGGATTGTCTAGATTAAACAGAGGAGCATTGTTGAAGACTTGATTTTGTTGGTGGTTGTTGGTGTTTTTAGTGCATTTTTTTTTTTGTAGTACTTTAGTGTCAGTGTTTGTTTGTATCATGTTTGTTAAAAAAAAAAAAAAAAAAGGTTCAATAAAGATATTGTGGAAAAAAAAATATGAGGTTGGATTGTATTAAAGGCGGAGGAAAAGTCCACAAATAACAGCCTGGCATGTGTCCCATTAAAATCCACGTGTTTAAAAAGCATGTTAACCTCTTGCATTCCGTTGTACCGCGGACGGGCAAGTCTCTGCGTCCTAGAGCGCACGAGGGCGCACGAGAGCGCCCTCGTGCGCTCTAGGACGCATGATGGAGATTGTGATGTAGGTGGTGTATGGCGTCCAAGCGCGCACTGAAAATAAAAGCTGCAGACACAGCCGCGAACAGATTAGTTCATCTGATTGACCTCTCATTCGACTAGTAAGAGCCTTGAATTGGGTTTCTGAAACCTTGAAGAACCAATGACTGAAAACTTAGCAAGAAGGACCCGCCTACCAATGCAGCGAGCCAATTGAACCACAGAAGTTCGCTGAGCTGTTTTGTCTAAAGCTGGGTGAAGAGAGACTGCTTCAGCAGCCACAGGCACTGCTTTATTTTTTTTTTTTTTTTAATTCCAGCAGAGTGTTTAGGATTCTCTTATATGGTCATCATAGACCGACGGAGGCCGATGACGAAGGTCGTAAATCATTCGCCAAAACCGCAATCATGGAATTATGTTTTGACCGGGTCGCGAGACCAGAACCACGAGCGGACCAGCGTCGCGTTCGTCTGACAATGAGGAAGAGAAGTTGGCCAGGACAATGTGGCTGTGAAGAGGTAAGGTGTTATAAGCCAAATTATTTTTTATCCCTGAAAATTGTAATCAAAAATGACTTTTGACCGATGGGTAAATTACAACTGTGCGGCGCACGATGTCCGAAGTGCATGCGCCGTGGTACACGGTTCGTTCGCCGCCTCCGGACCATGAATGCCCCCCCTGCCGCTACTATTCTGTAGCGGGGGGCGGGGGGAGCCGCGGTGACAGCACTGCTGTGGCCACATCGCCACATCCGAGTGTAATCCGTCATGTAGCGATGGCCGATCTCCGTCCTCTGTAGCGGGGGGGGGACAAACCCCCCCCCCCCCACACACACACAGACACAGCCCTGAGTGTCACCTTTCATTAGAGCCCAAAATGAAGCTTCTACATTGAATCATTCAAAAGTTACAGACGTTTTTCCAAACTGTGCCATTTGGCACAGTTCCAAAACGCCTGGGAACTACCTGAGAACAAAGCTGTGTAATATATTCATTTTTTGTGGTATTGTTACAAAATTTTGACCTCAGCTGGATAACACTTGGTTCTACATTTTTGTTGCATTTTCCAGCCCGGATCTGAAGCTGTGTGTTATTTGCAAGCATTTGTATCCAAAAAAACACCCAGGCCAAATTTATTTTCTTCAAGTTCAGTATGTTTAGATGACTGTAACTCAGTGGCTGGAGCACTTAGAGAGATTATGACTGTTTTGCCAAAAAATTCAAAGTGTTTTCTTTTAAATGAGACCAACCCCATGAAGATGCTGCAAAGGGTTGAAGAACAGCTTTCGATTTACTTTGGGCACATTATTTTTTGGAGTTTTTAGGAAAATTGACCGGAGTGCAAGGGGTTAAACAGAGTGACAGTGGCGTCCTCCACTTCTTTGTGAGGCCTATATGCAAACTGCAAAGGATCCAATGCATGTTCAGTCTGACCAGTTTTTCAAAAATTTTCATTAAAATTGAAGTCAAAGCAACTGGTCTAAAGTCATTTACCATTTTAGGACAGCTGGATTTTGGAACGGGAACAACCACAGCATCTTTCCAGATCTTAGGCCCATGTTGTGTCTGTAAGGACTTATTGAAAATGTAATGAAATACAGGACTTAGTTCATGTGCACAGGACTTTACCAAGCGCCCACATATATTATCAGGGCCCTGACTTTTGTTCATTTTTACAGCACAGAACTCCCTTTTAATATCCTGCACCTCAATATTAAAGTGATGATTGTCTTTGAGTTTCTATTTCAAATCTTGGGTTTCTGTGCTAAAATCAGAGGAATCAAAATGACCATAAAAACAATTAAGAGCATTAGCCAGCTCTGTGTCTGAATTAAAACCATCTAAAAACACACAGCAGCAGGTAGGAAGGACCTGCAGAACCTCTCCCTCGAGCATCTAGGGTGATACAGCCTACCACTAAATGAGTTCCTCAGTGTGTCCCGCATGGGGTGGGTCTGGGACTCCAGCAGAGATGACAGCTTAGCCACCATCCTCGTCTTTCCTATCTCCTCCACTGGGTCGAGGCGGCACCCCAGAACAGAGCTGGCTTTTTTGATCAGCCTGTTCAGTCTCTTCCTGTCGGGTGCCGTGATGCTGCTGCCCCCAGCAGACCACTCCAAACGTGATAGCTGATGCCACCACAGAATCGTAGAAGGTCTTCAGGCCTGTGCTGCCCCTTCTTGTAGATCGCGTTGGTGTTGTGTAACTAGTCCAGTTTATTGTTCAGGTGAACACCCAGGTACTTGTAAGATGTCACCATCTCAATGTCTGTTCCCTGGATGTTTACCGGTGTTGTGAGGGGTTGTCCATACCTGCGGCAGTCCACCACCAGTTCCTTGGTTTTCCTCGCATTGATCTGGAGGCAGTTCTGCAGGCACCAGCCCACGAAGTCCTGGATCAGTCTTCTGTACTCCATGTCATTCCCATTGGAGATGAGGCCGACAACGTGAACAGGAAGGGAGCCAGAACTGTTCCCTGGGGGGCCTCTGTACAGCAGATGATGGTGTCTGGTAGGCCATAGCTAATCATATTGTTGTTTTTTTCCCTCAGCCTTCAGTTCTTCTGCTGTACTTTTGTTTGGTGTATTTTAGGAATTTTTCATGAGGAAAAGGTTGGTTAAACAGTAAGAGGGCAGTGTGGAGCAGTTTTCGTTTGTAGGTGTGGCAGCTCAACAGGCAGAAGTTTCATTAGGCAATTCACTTGAGCAGCTGGGACTTGTTTGCTCAGTGTTGTAGAGAGCAGGGTTTCTTGGTGCTTGGGTGACCACAGAGACACAACTGGTGAGATTTATGTTTTATCTTATTTAAGATAATTTGGGCATTAATAATGTAACTTGAGGGAAAGTGTGCAGTTTGAGTTTATATAATGGTATTTGCAGGTTACACGTGTTTAATTTAAGTACTTTTGTTGGTGATGGGTTGAATCAATTATGTGACTTTGTGTTAGTTATGGCAGAAATGGAAAGTTTGAGAGATTGAATCATTTGGAACAACTGATTCAGAAAAAGAATTGATCTTTTGGAACATTTGAAACATCTCCCCACAGTGACATCTGGTGGCCAAATGTTATAATACTACACTCAAACAGTCGATTGTTTTTGTGTTTCTCTGGATGGAAGGATGTAATTGGGGTCAAGTTTATTGACAAAGTGCCTGAAACCCTCATCTTCCACAATTGAAAAAGGTTGTGAGTCCTTCACAATAAGGTCAACTAGTGCCTCGTCTAATTCTTTTTGCCTTCCTGTCAAGGAACAACAAAAAGACTGATTGAGGAGGAATGCTGTCATGCAACTTGATGTATTGTATGGTAAATATTGTAAATATATGTAACTATATGTAAAATATGTAAATATGTGTAAATGTACAACAATATGGATTCTTTTAGTGATCAAATGCATAATTATATTTATTGTAAATAATAATAAAGGTGTATGAATAATAAATGTATACTCGTATGTGTATTAAAAGACCATGAATACATACCATAAACACTATGCTGGCCATGGCTTGATTCAGCACTTGGTTGTGTTTTGCTAGGAATTTATGCGTCAGGATGTTTTGTCCATAGGTGTCTCCACATACTGTACAGTCATGTGAAAAAATTAGGATACCCTGTATAAGCCTCTGTGGTTTTTTTTTTAAACATATTTGGATATATGGATATTTAATATCAGTGTTTAAAATAATGGGAGATTCATGCAATACCACTAAACAAAAATGAATTAAACACTTTTTAAAAATTTTCTGTAAAATATAGTGAGGAATAAGTGAGGACACCCCCCATCTTTTTAGGACACCCCCACATTCATTCCCACTTAAAATGGCTAAAATAAATGTTAAGAAATGCAAATTAAAAACAAAAACAAGGTTAGACATAGATATGTGAACATTTCTTAATAAAGAACTGAATATTTAATGGGGTATCCTATTTTTTTTTCCACATGACTGTAGTGGTTGTATTATTACAAAATGCAAGATGCTGCATACAATGCATACATTTAACTTTTTTCCCTCAAGAAGGTCGAAGTGATCCCAGACATCTGACCTGGGATGCTTTCTACTGCCATCCATTTCCAAATAGTGTAAATCCAAAAGCATGCTCAGTACAAGACACTCAGAGAGGCAAGACTTTGTAAACAAACTGCACTTTAGAGGACCTTTTAAATGTTTTAGGCATGTGAGGTGATGAATCAGCAGCCAGTCAGGCAAGGACACGAGAAATTAGTATTTTACATATAAAGTATTTATATAATACATATATTGTACATAGAATCGGCATTTTCATATTGTGTAATGGTAGTATTTTATTATTTCATTTTAGAAACGGGATAACAAAATCACCGCATAAAACAACGGTGACGTTTCAAAACAGTCGGTGACGTAATGGAACGCGACATTGAACAGTCACATGACATCCTCTTTCTGATAGACCTCGGAACAGTGGTTTGATTCAGAAGTTCCACCTAGGTTTCGGTACGTACTAAAACACTGTTTTGACATTGCCGTCACTACTTTGTGTAGCAAATTGATTTCAATTAAGCAGGAAAGGTTCTTTAATTGGCATTTAATGGTGGAAAGAATGGTAAGATTGAGTTTGTGCAGTGCTTAATTTAGTGATTAAATGTAGTAATATGGAAAATTTCTTATCTGGGTGAGTAGGTTAAAATGGTTTGTAGCAATTTAGATAAACATGTCATATAAGTACATTTATTTAACTTTATTTGATTTAATAGATTGGGGGAAAAATAAAAGATTGAATTAGGGTACTTAAGTTTAATTCTTATCGGAGTTTAAGTTGATATGTTCTTTTCCTTTTTTTCTCTCTTGAAGGTTATCAACCTACTACTATGCTTGTCATTCCTTGAATTTGTTAAATAAATGAAGGATAATGATGAGTAGAGTTGTCCAGCGTTCTCTGTTGGTTGCCATGTTGAGTCGAGTTTAGGCAGGCATCGAGGCTAAAATCCAAATAACTTGACAGTTGATAATCGCAGTTGGTAACCAAAGTTGGTAACCACCCTGTGTGCAGTGTGGGCATGGTCGGGAAGATAAAAGGCTTCAGTGGTCCAATAAAGAGCGGCAGATGCAATGGTGTAGAGCTGGTCAAGTCCTTCAGTCCAAGATGGCACAAGATGTGCTGGGAAAGACTGTTAAACAGCTCAAGAGGGAGGAGACTACAGCCAAAAGCAATTTCACCAGGCAAGCCAACTTCCTCAGTAAGGAGGCAGACAACATGGTTGAAACTGAGATGAAAGAAGAGTTCAGCACATTCACCAGTTACTTCAGGAACGTACTTGAAGCAAATGATGATTACAGGATGGGGCTCTTGGCTGAGGCTACAAAAGAAGAAGAGGAAGAAGTTGCACTTCTCAGGGAGGCACTAGAGAATGACATTAAGACTGCAACTGAAGCTGAAGCAAGATTCAAAGAATTGAGAGATACAGTCCCAAGTGAACCTGTGGTCAAGATATGGCCAGTACAAACTCACCGCTACAACCATAGAAGCAGAAAAAACTGGCGATGAAGCAGCTAACTTACCCATTGGAAGTACTCACCTGGAGGGGTATGAGGTGCATCTGGTTCTCCTGGAGAAGAGAGTACAGCAGACTATTAGACTTATGTCAGCCTGGGAGCGATGGATACCGCTGCAAGAAAGAACGGATGTAGAGGACAGAGTTAAAGGCCTAAAAGTAACCAGCAGCAGACTGGAGTTAAGAAAAGTTGAATTTGTCACTGCATGTAGAGTTGCAGAGGAAACACGAACTGCAGAAGCATCTTGTGAGATGGACAGAGCACCATTTTCACCTGTAGTACCTGTTGTGAAAATTAAGCCAACAACTCTTCCCATCTTCATTGGAAATAAGAGAGAATTTCATTGATGGAAGAAAGACTGATAGAGTCTACAAAGATCAGCGGAAGCCAAGAAAATTCAACTCCTGAGTAATGTTGATGAGAAAATATTAAAGGATCTCAGGCTATCAACATACAGCACCGCTGCAGAAATCCTCACAGTCTTGGAGAACAGAATCAGAATCAGAATCAGAATGAACTTTATTGCCAAGCATGTGTAACACACACGAGGAATTTGACTTGACATTAGGAACAGGTATGGGAACAAGACAGCCATCACGGTTTAGGGCGCTCGCGCACGCAGCGACCAGCAGCCGGTGGCTTGTCACCAGACTGCAAACCAAGTTTACCTGCGGGTACAAATAAGTAACAAAAAAAAAACAAAAAACAAAAAAATCACTTTAGAAGTACTTAAGGACCTCAAGAAATTACCTCCTCAGCCAAGAAAAGTCATTGATCTCATACAGTCGGTAGAAAAAGCCCTGGCAGATCTTTCAGAATTAGGAAACTCTAGTGGATTGAAGAACCCACTGGTGATTAGAGCAATAGAGAGCAAATTACCTGACTTCATTAAAAGACACTGGTTAAACTTCATGGTTGAACCCAACAATAATGTAACTTCAGACAACCACTTTCAAATCAAATCAAATCAACCTTTATTGTCATGTTGCTGTACATACAACTGTAGTGCAGGCAAGATGAAATTGCGTTTCTCTCGGCATCCATATAAGTAAAAAGAACATAATTTAAGACACACTCACACACACCCTCACCCCCCACCCCAACACAGCCATTCACACTTCCCTGAGACATACTTGAAAACTAACCAGAACTAAAATATACATAATGTCCATAGGTGCAGTAGTTATGTATGAGAGATTCCGGATCAACTGTTCAGCATCCTAACAGCTTGTGGAAGGAAGCTGTTAATCAGTCTGGTGGTTCTGCCTCTGATGCTCCGGAATCGTTTGCCAAATGGCAGAAGTTCAAAGTGTTTATGCAGAGGGTGAGAATGGTCCTTGACAATGTTCAGTGCCCTGCTCCTACAACGGTTCTGAAAAAGTTCTTGGACAGAGGGGAGGGAAACTCCAATTACCCTCTCAGCTCTCTTAACTATCCTCTGCAGGGCTTTTTTGTCTGACATACTGCAGCTGGAGTACCATGTTGCAATGCAGTACATCAGAACACTCTCCACCACACCTCTGTAGAAGGTCCTGAGGATGCAGATGGGGAGAGAGGCCTGTTTGAGTTTCCTCAAGAAGTGCAGTCTCTGCTGGGCCCGCTTCCTGATCCCCAAGGAATTCTTGCTCCAGGTCAGGTCCTGTGAGATCTGCACTCCGAGGAACTTGATGTTCTCCACTCTCTCCACTAAACGGCTGCCGATGCTGAGAGGGACATGTTCAGGCTGTGGCTGCCGGAAGTTGATAATCATCTCCTTCGTTTTCTACCTACGGGTACAAATAAAGTAACCTGAACCTGTTTTGTCCATGTTGAGCACCAGATTGTTCTCCCTGCACCAGCCCTCCAGGTCTCTCACTTCTTCCCTGTACATTGATTCCTCATCCCTCGGAATAAGTCCCACCACCGTGGTGTCGTCTGCAAACTTAATAATCTGGTTCCCCTCGTGTCTGGATACACAGTCATGTGTTAGAAGTGTAAACAACAGTGGACTGAGTACGCAGCCTTGAGGGGATCCGGTGCTCAGCGTGATAGAGTTGGAGATGTTATTTCCAACCTAGACAGACTGAGGTCTCTCGGTCAGGAAATCCAGGATCCAGAGACGTGGTGGTGTTCAGACCAAGAAGGAGTAATTTCTCCATCAGTCTCTGGGGAATAATGGTGTTGAATGCTGAACTGAAATCAATGTACAGGAGTCTGGCGTAGGTGTCTTTCTGATCCAGGTGGGTGGATGCCGAGAGAAACGCAATTTCATCTTGCCTGCACTACAGTTGTATGTACAGCAATATGACAAAGTTTGATTTGATTTGATGACAGAGTGTAGGGTGGTGACTATAGCATCCTCCGTGGAGCGGTTTGAACAATATGCAAACTGGAGTGGGTCATGTGATGCAGGGAGGCAGGCTGTGATGTGTGGTTTGACAAGCCGTTCAAAACACTTCATCACAATTGGTGTCAGTGCAACAGGACGATAGTCATTCAGACAAGACACAACTGGTTTCTTTGCCACCGGTACTATGGTAGAGGTCTTAAAGCATCTGGGAACGATGGCCTGACTCAGGGAGATGTTATAAATGTCAGTCAGGACATCCGCCAACTCACTCGCGCAGTCTCGGAGCACACGTCCCGGGATGTTGTCCGGACCTGCGGCTTTACGTGGGTTGACCCTGGTTAGGGTCCTCCGTGTGTCCACTGTGTTGATGGTGATAGCTGGCCCAACCGATGGTGGAGATGGGCCAGCCCTCCCTCTGATTGTCGGGTTTGATGCTTCAAAACATGCAAAGAAGTTGTTGAGCCTGTCTGGAAGCGAAGCATCGTCATCATCGACCCCCTGCCTAGACTTATAGTCCGTCAGCGCCCAAACTCCCTGCCACATCCGCTTGGTGTTCCTAGTGTCACAGAAGTGTCCCTGGATTTTCTCCACATAGGTGCGCTTTGCCGTCTTAATTCCCTTTAAGAGCGCAGACCTGGCTGAGCAGAGGGTGATCCTGTCCTTCGCTCTGAAGGCTGCATCTCTGGCTGTGAGCAGCGAGCGCACCTCTGCAGTCATCCAGGGCTTATGGTTGCCCCGTGCAGTGATAGTCTTCACTATAGTGACATCCTCTGTGCACTTCGCGATGTAGCTGGTGACCGTTTCAGCATACTCCTCCACATCTGTCTTGTCTTCCTGGGAGGCTGCTATTTTGAAAACCTCCCAGTCTGTGTGCAGAAAACAGTCTTTCAGTGCTGAGGTTGCACTCTCTGGCCAAATCCTGATTTGTTTCACTACTGGCCTGCTGCGCTTCAGTAAAGGTTTGTAGGCAGGCACCAGCATGATGGATAGGTGTTCAGAAAGGCCGAGGTGGGGGCGAGGTGTTGCCTTATAAGCATCTGTGTTTGTGCACACCAAGTCCAACATATTCTCTCCTCTGGTCTTAAAGTCTACACATTGTTTAAACTTGGGGAGCACAGTCTTTAAACTGGTGTGGTTAAAATCCCCCGCAACCACCACAAAGCTGTCTGGGTGTGAAGTTTGAATTTCACTAATAGCATCGTGCAGCTCTCCGAGTGCCTCTTTAGCATTAGCTTTAGCATTAGCGCTCGGCGCTGTGTAAACAGCAGCTACAAACACGTTGGTGAATTCCCTCGGCAGATAAGATGGCCGACAATTTACAATAAGGAGCTCCGCCAACGGAGAGCAGTGTTTAGATACTAACGTGGCGTTAACTCACCAGTTCTTGTTAACATAGATGCATAGCCCCCCCCACCCCCCCCACCCACACACACACGGCTCTTACCGGAGCTCGCAGTTTCTCTGTCCGCCCAGAACGATGTCATACCCTCCAGTTGAATGGCCGCGTCAGGGATGTTGTCGTGGAGCCATGTCTCCGTGAATGCAAGCACACAGCAGTCCCTCCACTCTCTCCGGGTTTCTCTCAGCAGACGCAGCTCATCCAGCTTGTTGTAGAGGCAGCAGACATTAGAGAGAAGGAGCGACGATACTGCTGGCCTGGAGGGATTAGCCTTTAGCCTAGCATGAATCCCGGCCCTTTTTCCTCGCTTTTGCTTGCGTTCGCTCCGCTTACGCCTCCTCCTTTCCCGGGTAGCTCCCAGCGGAAACTCTGACAGAATTCCATGCTGGCGTAGAATGTCCAAGTCACAATCGAGCGCCGTGATTCTTGCAGCATGCAGTACCTTGATGTTTAATAAGGTCTCACGGTTGTAAGTTTTACAGAATGTACTTCTGGGATGATCAAAACTCTCACACTTGCTGATGCCAAGAGGGGCCGCTGCGTCCATGCGCGCCGCCGTCATCATCATCATCATCAACTTTGATGCACTATTGAGGTTCCTGAAAAATCAAGAGGAGACTCTGCAGAGACTTGAGCAACTTAAAGTTGTGGAGAAGGCAGAGAAATTAGACTTTCATCCTGCAAAGAAATCTGAGAAAAAAATGACAGTGTCAGACACACAGTCCTGGGTTCTCTCAAACTGTGGTCGGTCTGTGAGGTAGTCCAGGATCCATGATGGCAAGTGCTGGTCCACCCGTGCACACCGCAGCTTGTCCCTCAGAATCATTGGTTGGATGGCATGCAAAGCACTGGAGAAATCAAAGAACATGATCCTCACAGTGCTCCCAGCACTGTGATCGGATCATGATACGATCGTATCGTGGCCCAAGTATCGTGATCCGAATCTAATCATCCCTCACGATTCCCACCTCCAGTGTACCATAACTTATTTGTATTTAAACTCTTTATGCCTAACTTGACCAAAAAAGGGCATCGTGAATAATCATATTAAGTTTTCATTAATGCAAAATATTGCTCTGAGGGTGACCAGTCATGTGGTCTGGCATCATTTGCATTTAATATTATTGTTATTTCAGAGTAAAATATGCAAAGAGTTATCAAGTAAAATCAAATATGTATAGCTGCCACGCTTGCCAAGTTTCATTTAGGAAATAGCTACAAACATTTCTAGAAGTCTCTTTAAGTCTACATTGATGTAGACAGTGACTGTCTTAATAAGGCATTTAATTCAATTTTAGACTCAATGGGGTTTTTCCAGAAAGTAGAAATTGCTACCCATTATCTCCACCACACACTGGACCTTGTTCTGACTTATGGTATAGAAATAGAAAATCTGGTAGTGTCTTCTCATAATCCTGTGCTGTCAGACCATTGTCTGTTAACCTTTGATTTCACTATTTCTGATTATTTGACTCCTAAAGAAAAATATTACTACAGCAGATGTCTTTCAGATGACGTTGTTACCAAATTTTTGCAGATTGTCTCCTCTATACCATGTGTCAACACAACGGAAATAAAAGATGGAGAGCCTGCTCCTTCTGTAATTGATAGCATGGTAGATAGTGTTACAGCCTCTCTGCATCAGACTCTAGATTTGGTGGCCCCTTTAAAAAAGAAAAAGTCTAACCATAGATTTCTAACCCTTTGGTTTAACACAGAAACTCGTAGCTTAAAACAGAAGACTCATCAGTTAGAAAGAAAATGCCATTCTACTAATTTAGATGAATTCTATTTAGCGTGGAGAAATCATCTCTTAATTTATAAAAAATCTCTAAGAAAAGCTAGAACAAGTTATTACTCTGCATTAATAGAAGAGAATAAGAATAATCCCAGGTTTCTTTTCAATACTATAGCCAGGCTGACAAAGAGTCAGGACTCGGTCAATCCTCGCATCCCCCTTGAGCTTTCTAGTCAGGACTTTTTGAACTTTTTCAATCATAAAATTTTATCTATAAGAGATAAAATCAGTCAGATTCTTCCCACTGTAGACTTAAGTACATTGACTACTACAGCTCCTTCAATTGATGTCTGTTTAGATAAGTTTACTCCAATTGACCTTTTAGAGTTAGATAAAATAATCTCCTCATCTAAGCCTTCATCTTGTCTTTTAGACCCTATTCCTACCAGGTTATTTAAAATAGTCTTCCCAATTATTGGTAGCCGTATTCTTCATATAATTAATTCTTCTTTAACTTTGGGTTATGTACCGCAGGCTTTTAAAATTGCTGTAATTAAACCCTTACTCAAAAAGCCAACGCTGGATCCAGGAGTTTTAGTTAACTATCGACCAATCTCTAATCTGCCTTTCATTTCAAAAATCTTAGAAAGAGTTGTTGCTGCGCAATTGTTTGACCACTTGCAGGGAAATAGTTTATTTGAAGAGTTTCAATCTGGGTTTAGAGTTCATCACAGCACTGAAACAGCCTTAGTGAAGGTTACTAATGACCTCCTTATCGCATCTGATAATGGACTTGTTTCTGTGCTTGTCCTGTTAGAGCTCAGTGCAGCCTTTGATACTATTGATCATGACATTCTATCTAATCTTGATAGATTAGAACACTATGTTGGACTAAATGGAACTTCACTGCAGTGGTTTAGATCTTATTGTCTGATAGACTTCAATTTGTTCACATAAATGATGAGTTTTCTTCCAACTCTAAGCTCAGTCACGGAGTTCCACGGGAATCTGTGTTAGGCACTACTCTTTTTAGTTTATATATGCTTCTGTTTGGCAATATCATTAGAAAGCACTGTATACATTTTCATTGTTACGCAGACGACACACAATTATACCTGTCAATGAAGCCCGATGATTGTAATCAATTAGCCAAGTTAGATGCCTGTCTTAAGGAAATCAAAGCCTGGATGACTTGTAATTTTCTGCTATTAAACCCAGATAAGATTGAATCATTTTTGTTGGTCAAAAAAAACCTTAGAAATACCTTTCCAAATCAAACTCTTAATTTGGATACCGCTACTCTCACTTTGAATAGTTCTGTGAGGAACCTTGGAGTTGTTTTTGATCAAGATCTGTCCTTTAATTCACATATTAAATTTGTTTCTAGGACTGCCTTCTATCATCTGCACAATATTGCCAAGATTAGGAGCATCTTGTCTCTGAATGATGCTGAGAAACTGATCCATGCCTTTGTCAGCTCTAGATTAGATTATTGTAATTCGTTATTATCAGGTTGCCCTAAAGTATCTTTAAAAAGTCTTCAGTTGATCAAAAATGCTGCTGCAAGAGTTTTAACTGGTTCTAGAAAGAGAGATCATATCTCTCCGGTTCTGGCCTCCCTTCATTGGCTTCCCATAGAGTTTAGAATTAAGTTTAAAATCCTTCTTCTCACTTAGAAAGCTCTTAATAATCAGGCCCCCATATAAATGATCTGATATTACCCTATCATCCTAACAGAGTACTACGCTCCCAAAATGCTGGATTACTTGTAATACCCAGAATCTCCCAAAGTACAATGGGAGGCAGAGCCTTCTGCTGTCAAGCTCCTTTCCTGTGGAACCAGTTACCACTCTGGGTCTGGGAGTCAGACTCGATCTCTGTTTTTAAGAACAGGCTAAAATCCTTCCTTTTCAATATAGCCTACGATTAGGGAGGGATCTTGTGTCTCTTAACCCCCCTTTTGTTTTGCTGTTAATAGATTCAGACTGCTGGGTGACCTCCAATAATGTACTTGGCTTCTCACCGTTCATGTTCTTTGTCTGTTCTTTTTAATCCTCTCTAACCCCTCACCCCCAGCCAGTTGCAGCAGATGACTGCCCCTCCCTGAGCCTGGTTCTGCTAGAGGTTTCTTCCTGTTAAATGGAAGTTTTTCCTCTCAACTGTCACTAAGTGCTTGCTCACAGGGGATCGTCTGATTGCTGGGTCTTTCTGCAATTGTGGGGTTTTCCCTGCATTTGGTAGCGCTATGAGATGACTTTTGTTGTGGTATGGCGCTATACAAATAAAGCTGAATTGAATTAGGCGGCACGGTGGAGGAGTGGTTAGCACTGTGGCAGCACAGCAACTCACCCTTGGCTGGGGGATCCTGGGTTCGATCCCAGTCCCCGACCAACAGTGATCTGTGTGGAGTTTGCATGTTCTCCCCGTGTCTGCATGGGTTTACTCTGGGATTTCTCCGGTTTCCTCCCACATGCCAAAAACATACAAATTAGGTTAATTGGCATCAAACTGGGGATTCTAAATTGTCCTTAGGTATGACTGTGAGAGTGAATGATTGTGTGTCTCTCTGTGTTGGCCCTGCGATGGACTGGCGATCTGTTTGGGGTGTGCCCTGCTCTTGCCCAAAGATGCTGGGATAGGCTCCAGCCCCCCCACGACCCGAAAAGGATTAAGCGGAAGAAGATGAATGAATGAATGAATGAATGAATGAATGAATGAATTGAATTAAGTAGAGTATGTAATTCCCACCTCCTAGGCTCACTATGCATTTACGATTGTAAATACATTGAAGGGTGAGCGTTTAACAAGGACATTGGGGCCATTCCAGAGCTGTGGGACATTTTATGTCCCACCCATTAAATTGAAAATAATTCATGCAAAAAATAGTAAATAATACATTTATTTTGTAAATTATACTTAATAATAATAATGCATCAAATTTATATAGCGCTTTTCATGGACACTCAAAGACGCTTTACAATGGATACATTATTCATTCACTCCACAGACATTGATAGTGGTAAGCTACTGCTGTAGCCACAGCTGCTCTGAGGCTGACTGACGAAAACAGGGCTGCCAATCCGCGCAAACGGCCTCTCCGACCACTACCGAACATTTATATACATTCATACCCAGTGTCATGGACACTGGAGGCAAGGTGGGTAAAGTGTCTTGCCCAGGGACACAACGGCAGGATATCTGGGGAGAGCGGGATTCGAACCGCCAACCATCCGGTTATTGGATGACCCGCTCTACCTCCTGAGCCACTGCCGTGCATATGGAACTTACAGTTTGAAGTATTGTACAACCAAGGCTTGAATGTTGGCATATTGGGGGTCCCACCCAGACGTCCTGTATTTGGACTTTTTACTGGTGTCATCCTTCTCTCCTTCCTGAGTTGCTATAAAAATAGTTCCAAAATATTATTGAAGATCTATAATATTTATTAAGCAGCCCCTGAAATAGCATTTTTCTCTGGTCACAGGTTCTTGGTAACCAAATTGCATATCAAATATAACTGCTAAAATAAGTTTTTTGTTTTGGTGTTGTTGATACATGCATCTTGTAATTGTTTAAAAAAAATTATCTTTATATCAGTGGCATAAAATGTTCTCCATATACTCTTTGTGCCAGTCCCAAGCTCAGGTAAAATGAGGAAGTTTCATCAGGAAGGGCATCTGGGATAAATTTCCTTGCCAAATCAAATATGCAGACCCACAATCTGCTGTGGCAACCCCAAATAGGGAGCAGCCGAAAGTGTGCGTGTGATATCAATATCATTCATTGTGAAATTTCTGGGACAATTTATCCAACAAAATTTGTTATTGTTATAAGCCTACTTGAATAGTTTGAACATTTCCTGAGATCTGGTTTGTGTTCTTGGTAGTTCTGTGGTATCGTAATTAGCATTGTTGTCTCACAGCTAGAAGGTTCCTGGTTTGAATCCCCAGGCTGGCAGGGGTGGGAACCTTTCTGTGTGGAGTTTGCATGTTCTCCCTGTGCTGTGTGGGTTTACTCCGGGGGGCTCCGGTTTCCTCCCACAATCCAAAGACATGCATGTTAGTTTAAATGGTGACTCTAAATTGGCCCAAGGTATCTTGTCTCTGATAGGCCCATAGAATAGAGGGTTAGTGTAGCTACTACTGAAGTGCTTTGGGTGGTCTTTAGAAAAGCGCTATATACGTACAGGTCCTTATCCCTCAAAAGTTTGTTTTATCATGCTGACTTATTCTAGCAATTTTTCTCTAAAAACAGTAAATTACTATTAAACTCCATTCTAAAAGTAATGAATTAATTCAACCCTATTATCCTGTACAACCCTAATTTCAACCCTGTTAACCAAATTGTTTTTATCAAAATAATTGTATATGAGTTTATCAGCTCACAATAATTTAATCTATTTTCTTTTTAACCTCTTAAAATTCAGTTTCAGATTTTATACTGCCATTCACAGAATTTGATTTTCTTTGCATATGCTAAATTTAGGGAAATTGGCTGGAATGCTAAGGGGTTAATAGTTTGATTAATTATATGTGTAGCGTATGAGCAAAGATTTTAAAACACCTCATGTGATTGTTGAAAAGTTGGGTGAGGTAAGTTTCAAAAATTGTTTAAATTAATATTTCAAGTCTTATCATAAAATTGAATGGTTAGTTATTGTAACTACTTTTAACACAACAGTCAACGTTTGATTTCATAGTATTTTTAAAATCTACTTTTTTGGGTCCCAGAGTATTGGTAACAGGGTTGCACCAAAATCAGCACACTATGACTAACATGCACCATAAAAAGTGTACCTTTGATGCCTGAGCTGGACTAATCTATTTTTTGATGGTTTTATTTGTTTTTCTTAAACTAGTGCATACCTGTGCTTGGCCATAGAAAGCAAATGTAAGCAAGCATTTCTGCATGCCCGTAGAAAGTTACTGTTACCATGGCAACAGTAACCATGGTGAAACCTGCTTTTGATCTTTGACTTCACCACTCATTCAGTGATGACTGCCTTTGATATATGATGGCTGCATTTGATCTTAGATGTCATAGTGAGTCCTGTGATCATGAGTGATGCCTGCTGTTGATCTTTGAAGATGTCATAGTGAGTCCTATGATGGTGAGTGATGCCTGCCTGTGATCTTTGATAAGATAAGATAAGATAAGATAAGCCTTTATTAGTCCCGCAATGGGGAAATTCCAGGATTGCAACAGCACAGGGATAGCAACACTCAGAGCAATAATTAAGAAGATAAGAAAATAAGAGCAGTGAATATACATACGTACACATAAATATATAAATATATATACACAGTGCAGAGCATTGTAGCTAGATGGAATAAACAGCATAACCGTCTACTTAGTTATCCTACATAGTATGAATATGTACCCATACAGCGACTGATATTGTCCTAGTTGTATACTGGAGGGGACCATTTGTGTAAGTCTGTTGCGTCTTTTGCATTCAATACTATTAGGTCGTCACGTTTTTTTGCTATCTCTGTGAGCAGCCCTGCTTAGGTTATACACTCTTGACAGCCGTAGGTAGGAAGGACCTGCGAAACCTCTCGGTTGCACACCTAGGATGATGTAGTCTACTGTTAAATGAGCTCCTCAGTGCGTTCAGTATGTCCTGCATAGGGTGGGACTCAGAATCCAGCAGAGATGACAGTTTAGCCACCATCCTTCTCTCTCCTATCTCCTCCACTGGGACAAGGCGTTGCCCCAGGACAGAGCTAGCTTTCTTGATCAGTTTGTTCAGTCTCTTCCTATCGGCTGCTGTAATGCCACTGCCCCAGCAGACCACTCCAAAAGTGATGGCTGATGCCACCACTGTGTCGTAGAATGCTTGCTATGATGATGTCATAGCAAGTCCTATGTTCTTTTAGCGAGTCTTATGATCGTGAGTGATGCCTGCCTTTGATCTCATAGCGAGTCCTGTGATTTTTTTAGCGAGTCCTATGATTGTGACATTGTGACAGATAGGATTTGATGATGTCAGCTGACATCAGGCATCACTGAGCCTATGACATCTATATGACAGTCCTATGATTGTGAGTGATGCCTGCCTTTGATCACACACAGACTCACACACAGATTTTCTTGAATCACTCTATACTATGGTGTAGAGATCATAGGCACATCATAGGCGATCCTATCGTCTTTTAGCGAGTCCTATGGTCGTGACAGACAGACACACAGACAAGACAGACACAGAGATTTCTTGAATTATATATACTGGGGAGTTGTTCACACAGACTTGGCAGCGCCGCTGAGGACGCAGTCCATCCATCTTCTTCCGCTTAATCCTTTTCGGGTCTTTAGAATCCCCACGGATAATTTTTTCACACATAAGGAGTTGTTCAGAACTCCTTATACAAAGCTATAGAGTGATGATAATCAAGTCAGTGGCGGTAATGCACCTGTAAACTGGTTGCCAACCGCCAATCAAATCTAGGGGAAGAAGAAGAACTCTTTATACAAAGATATAGAGTGATGATAATCAAGTCAGTGGCGGTAAAACACCTGTAAACTGGTTGCCAACCACCAATCAAATCTAAAAGAAGAGAAAAATTTTTCACACATAAGGAGTTGTTCAGAACTCCTTATACAAAGATATAGAGTGATGATAATCAAGTCAGTGGCGGTAATGCACCTGTAAGCTGGTTGCCAACCGCCAATCAAATCTAAAAGAAGGAATGGAGGTAGGAAGTGAGAAAGAGGATGTTTGGAGTTCGGTGGGGTCTAAAAGTAGTAAACATAAAGAAATTCAATCAAGAGCGTTATCAAGTGCTGATGAATCAGAAGATGTATTATCCTAGAATAAACAGAAGGAGTGTAAAATAATCATTAAAATTACTGAGGAAGGAGCATCATTTCATGAGTGGAACCCAGTTAAGCTCACAAATGCAATTAATAGTTTACTTGGAGAAGTTTTAAATGCAAGAATCCTTCATAGAGGTTCATTACTAGTTACATGTAAAGATAGTGTTCAACAAGGAAAAGCAATCAGAGTCAATAAGATGGAGGAGAAAAATGTGCAGTGTTCAGTATTGGAAGGAAATAAGGCAACGAGAGGAGTGATATCGGGCATTTCGACGGCTGTCTCAACTGATGAAATAATGAGGAACTTAACTGGAGCAAAAGTGACAGAGGTACAAAGATTGAAAACTAATAGAAATGGTGAAAAATGTGAGTCTGTCAGTAATGTTAAAATTTGATGAAACAAGACTGCCAAGTAAGGTGTGTATTGGCTACATGAGCTATGAAGTCAGACTTTACGTTCCTCCGCCACTCAGATGTTTCAAATGTCAAAAGTTTGGTCATGTAGCAGCAATATGCAAAGGTAGACAACGATGTGCCAGATGCTTCGTGAACATGAATATGGCAAGTGTGAAAGAGGAGCCAAATTAAAGTGCTGTAACGGGGCTGGTTGCCGGCCGCCAGTCGAATCTAGAAGAAGAAGAAGGATGCTGTGATATATGGAGTGAGTGATGTCTGAAGATGGAGTTGAGGTTCGATTGGACACTTAGCAATGATGATAGAAGGACTACAGCTCCTGACCAGATAGAGTGATGATATAGAGTGAAGTACTTGGCGGTAATGCACCTGTAAGCTGGTTGCCAACTGCCAATCAAATCTAAAAGAAGAAGAAGAAAGTGCTGTAACTGCGGTGGGGAACATAGCTCTGCATATTGAGGTTGTGAAGCCAGCAAAAGAGCAGCAGAAATTCAGCAGGTAAAAGTTTTCCAGGGATTAACATATGCAGAAGCTGCAAAAAAGGTGCCAGCTAAAAAAAAAAAAAAAAAGTGGGAGTGGACTCTAACAGGGAAAGTGTGCAGGCATGCAGTGCATGCAGCAGAATTAAGGAAGATTCTCTGGTTATGAAGGAAAATAATTTTGTCTTATTTGTGGTAGATATGATAAACTGCACTGTGCAGACTTCCAGGAAAACAGAAAAAAATCAAAATCATTGTGAAAGCAGCAGAAAAATATCTTGGCATTAAGGGGCTACATTGGGAAGCCGTTGAGGACTTGTTAAGTGGGGGATCTTTAAGTTCACAGACATCATGGGCTTGTGGATCAGCCGCCAATCAAATCTAAAAAAAGAAGAATAATAATAAGATGAGACGCAGATATGGACTACAGCTCCTGACCAGATAGAGTGATGATGTGGAGTGAGGTGCATGGCGGTGATGCATCAGTGAGCTGGTTGCCAGCTGCCAATTAAGCCTAAAAGAAGAAGAAGAAGGCGATTGTTCAGAACTCCTTATAAGAACTCCTTATACAAGGATATAGAGTGATGATAAGTCAGTGGCAGTAAAGCACCTGTAAGTTTGTTGCCAACCGCCAATCAAATCTAAAAGAAGAAGAAGGAAGGAAATGAGGCAATGAGAGGAGTGATATCGGGCATCTCAACGGCTGTCTCAACTGATGAAATAATGAAAAACTTAACTGGCGCAAAAGTGACAGAGGTACAAAGATTGAAAACTAATAGAAATGGTGAAAAATGTGATAGTCTGTCGGTAATGTTAAAATTTGATGAAACAAGACTGCCAAGTAAGGTGTGTGTTGAGCAGTTGGCTGCCGAGGACACAGTCCAAGCATGGATAATTTTTTCACACATAAGGAGTTGTTCAGAACTCCTTTTAAGAATGGACTACAGTTCCTGACCAGATAGTGATGATATAGAGTGAAGTACGTGGTGGTAACGCACCTGTAAGCTGGTTGCCAACCGCCAATCAAATCTAAAAGAAGAAGAAGATGATTTATTTTTATTATTTTTTTTAACCATTTTTGGGGCCTAAGTTAACAAAACAAAAACTATGGAATTTTTTCACATATTTAAGCAGGAAGCAATGGGCAAGAAGGCCTAAAATCTGACAGAAATTTATAACTCTTTTGTGGCAGAACAGATGGGCACTCTTGAAAAAATTCATATGGCAACAACCTGGATTATGGAAAAACAAGACTGAAAGCCTGAAAGAAAACCATGATTGCATTTGGCTCTACAGTAGTTGAACTCCAAATGTAATGGAAGTGCTATATTTAGCTGAAACTGGGCACAGAGGACCCTATCTTTGTTATCTAAAGCACAGTGGTGGTACAGAGCCAGAATAATTGTCAGATCCATGAAAATTATTGTTATCCTGCTTCACAATGCCAAAGACTTCACAGTAGCATTAAAATACCCTAGCTAAACTTTTACCTCAGGCATCTCAAGCTTGTGGTTGTGTCAACATTACTGCGGCTGCACAAACATCTTTGCTTCACAACTGCAGCGGTGCTTCATAAATCCATAGGATGATGTCACCACAACTGCTCACAGATGCCCCATATCCAGTATATACAAATATGCACCTTTTTGATTTAATACCCTTAGGACAGATAGGTGAATGTATTTTTACCTAGTTAGCTATATGGCTTCAAGAGTTTTCCCTTTGACAGTTATAGTGGTGATTCATTGAAAAATTCTTTGTAATATGAACAGACTACTCCCCTCAGAAGTTAATTATTTCTTTATTTTCTGAAACATATATTGCTTTTTCCAGTTACATGTTCCACTTCAAGAACTGCATCTTCACCTTTCTGAGTGACACATTAATGAGCTGCTTTGCCAGATATTTAAATTACAATTGATGGATTTTTTCCCCCCTCAGAGACTGATTCTCATTACCTTAGAGATGTAGTGACTGATGCCAGTCTGCATACATACATTTAGATTACTGATGGTGATTGCAGCAATTATGTCACTTTACTCATGTTGCTTTTTGGATTTTGCATCTCTTGTTGATGTTTTAATGTCGATAATGAATTGTGCTTCCTATCAATCACTGCACGTTATACTAATTAGTGGGACTGTGACAGCACTGAACACATGCTTTAGCTCCAAGTAGAACTACTAGAATAAATGAATGTACTCAAGAAATAATATTAACAGTATTGTTGCTCTTGTTGTGAGGCTGTGATCACACAAGTCTGTGCAGAGGAGGGAAAACAACATGCCTGATAACAAGCCTGCAATAAAACATGAAACAAATATGCTACTTTTCTTTTTTTTTTAATTTTCTTTCCTTATATGCTTTCTTTAATGCATAACCTTTGCAGTCAAATAATTCAAATAGAGTATAGAAGTTGAAGTTTTGTGTAATTTTTATTTATGTATTTTTAGAAAATCACATGGATCTATTTTTCCTTACAATGAGATAGAAGATTGTGTCCCTGCATGATATTTTGTTCAGCTAATTTAGGATCCTGGCTTTGGAACTGGCCAACCCAGCAATATGTTCCTCTTGATATATCACTTTGTTCTACTTTACTTTGCCATCATGGAGATGAATTCTCCAGAAATAAAACAAATGTGTGTACATTTCAGTTAGTCTTTGATAAGCTACAAAGGGGATTAGATAGTGTTGCTGCATACATACATAAGTATATGTCATCAGTTTGGTTTAATACATTAAGATGACAACTTTTGTCAGTGTTTGTGTTAATTGTTTAGAACAGTGATCGCATTAATAGTTAAATAGGTTAGGATCACAGTACCTTTAGAAGGACAGTCTAAATAGTATTTTAGGCTTGCTCCTCCATGACCTTTTTACTCTATACTGAACCTACCCAACTGCTATCACATGAATGGTCCACTGAACAACACTACATGCATCTCTTCTTTCTGGTCAGATCATGAGAGGTCCTGTGGGTGAATGAAGTGGGCTGTTCTGTCTAGTGATCACACAGGCACTTTGGTTGACTTTGGCTTTTAAAATGTGTGGCTCAGATTTCAGTAACATTTTTGACTCACATTACTTATCACTCTAATTTTCTACGTTAAATGTAGAATCTTAAAGGTGCATCCAGACCAAACGTGAATGAGCAAATTTTTCGCATGGCACAATTACATTATAACTCAATGTAAACATGCGAATACATGATTTTGTCTGAGTGAGTTACAGACAAGCGAAGTTGCCTTTATAACTTCTGCAGCTGTGTTCAACCTGCTGTGGAAATTATTTCCCCAAACACCGTCATGCTTAGGTTTACATTATCTACAGGGGTCTCACCTGAAAAAAGTTGTCCTTGCCTCCATAATTTCACCTGGATGATGGGTTGTTTCCATTGCTAGCCTGTTAGGCTTGCTTGCACGTCTGTGGCAGGAGTCCGTGGGTAAAAAACTCCAACACTCTGATTCAGCTGCAGAGCTCCCGGTCCATCTGTTTCCAGGTGAGTGTCAGTCCAATTTTCAAACTAGTTTACTCTCCAATGTTGATACTTTTACTCTGGTGATGGCAGAATCTCAAGCCCATTACATGTTAGTGCTACCCCTCAGACATGAACACGCGAATGCGTGAGATTCGGGTGTGCTTGCCTCTTTCCATTGACTTTGTATGTATTCGCGCTGCACAAAAAATTCACTTCGTGTTTGGTCTGAACGCACCTTAACACAATGAATAAAACCAAAGTGCAGTTGAAACTAGATGTTTACACACATTCTATAAAACAACACATAACTCTTTTCCCCTCACTGTCTGACATTAAACCAGACTAAACTTTTCCTGCTTTAGGTCAGTTAAGATTACCAGATATTTATATTTGCTAAGTAATTTTTTGAGAATTTTTATTGCTTTCAAAGTCAAAAGTTTACATACACTAAGATTAAAAATGCCTTTAAACGTGTGGGAAAGCCCAGATGATGATGTCATAGCTTTGGAAGGTTCTGAGTTTAATTGACAACATTTGGATGTACTTTAAGGCACACCTCAAACACACTGCTTCCTTGTGTGACATCATGGGAAAATCAAAAGAAACCAGCCAAGATAGCAGGAAGAGAATAATGGACCTCCACAAGTCTACTTCATCCTTGGGTACAATTTCCAGATGCCTGAAGGTGCCACATTCATCTATTCAAACAATTAAACACAAGTATAAACAGTATGGGAATGTCTAGCCATCATACCATTCAGGATGATGGGGTTCTGTGTCCGAGATGAAAGTACGGGGGGGCGGTCATAGTGGTCAAATTTGACCAAATGTAGCTTATTTTTCAACATATTTTTCAAACATAGTCTCCCCTTCGGTCCACACACTTCTTCCATCAGTGTTGCAACCCTGTGGTTGAAAAATAAACCACATTTGGTCAAATTTGACCACTATGAACTTTTCAGCCCTCTCTTGTATTTTGGTGCAAAATGTGTGTATCAACCCCCAAACAAAAGCAAAAGACCTTGTGAAGATGCTGGTTGTAGCTGGTAAAATAATGTCATTATTAATAATAATAATAATAATAATAATGGATTCGATTTATATGGCGTGTTACATGTCAAGTGACATCTCAAAGCGCTTACAGTGAGTCCATTATTCATTCACTCCAGACAGACGGTGATAGTGGTAAGCTACTACTGTAGCAACAGCTGCCCTGGGGCAGACTGATGGAAATGTGGCTGCCAATCCGTGCCAACAGCCTCTCCGACCACTACCGAACATTTATACATATTCATACCCAGTGTCATGGACACTGGAGGCAAGGTGGGTAAAGTGTCTTGCCCAGGGACACAACAGCAGGATATCTGGAGAGAGCGTGCTGGTCGCGGCAACCACCTATGCCACGACCTGAGGCTGCTGCCAGGAGCTACTGGCTCTCACGGCCAGCTCCCCCACCATCTTCTGGGGCTCTGTGCAACTCTTCTCTATTTTTGCAGGCAACGTAGGAAAGCCACTTCATGACGGGGCATCCCCCAGTTGCCTGTGGGAGAGGAGCAGAGTCCCACGGAGCAAGACACTGGCCTTTGAGATCCTGTGGCTTGGCAGTTTGGCTTGGCCAGCAGCCTCGGGTTGCGGTGATCGGTGGATCGCTTGGCACGTGGTGTGGCATCCCGGTGCGGCTGTTGGGAGATGGGCCGGAATGACGCAAGGTACACAAACGACTGTGGATCAGTGAACCAGCGCTGCTCATCCAAGCTAAAAAGAGGCTAGAAGCTAGTCAGCTAATGGCTAACTGACATAAGAGGGAGGGCGGAGTTGAATAGTGGAAGGATCTTTCTTAAAGTGATAGGCTTTAAATTAGAGCATTTCAAGAAAGTCAGGAAAAATACAAAATAAATTTGCTTCAGTAATTAAAAAAATAATGAAAATGTGAACAAAATATGTTACAAACACTTCATTAAGACATGAGTGAGCTGTTAAAATGTGGAAAGAGTGCAGTTAATTACTCCTTTAAGGACACCAAAGTCAATGTTTTGGAGTGGCCATCACAAAGCCCTGCTCTCAATCCCATAGAAAATTTGTGGACAGAGCTGAAAAGAAAAGACGTGTGCGAGCAAGGTGGCGTACAAGCCTGACTCAGTTACACCAGTTCTGTCAGGAGGAATGGGCCAAAATTCCAGCAAACTTATTGTGAGAAGCTTGTGGAAGGATAGCCAAAATGTTTGACCCATGTAGTGTAGTCATGTAATTTAAAGACAATGCTCCCAAATTCTAAGGAAATGTATGTAAACAAAACATTCTCTTAAGAATTATTTATTTAGCAAATATAAAAATTCTTTAGCAAATAGGAATAATTTTGGTAATCGTAAATGACCTAAAGCAATAAAAATTTAGTCTGATTTAATGTCAGGCAGTGAGAGAAAAAAAAAGATTGTCTTATTATACAGTGTATGTAAACTTCTGGTTTCAACTGTACAATACCAACACTGGATACAAAAGAACAGAACGTAGAGAAAGGCGCATCACAGATTAATAAAGAACAAACAAAGCGGACTATAGAAAAGCAGCAGGAAAGGACCCAGACAACAGCGTGTTGGTGGCTCCAGTTTTTCTGAAGCTGACTCTCACTCATTGTGACTGTTACTACAAACACATCTGTCTGCCGGTGGCATCTGAAATTACAAAAGTGGCCATCAATTATTCACATCTGACATAGAGTGTGTGACAAAACACATGCTTGCTATGAATATTTAACTCCTGTACTTGGCCAGACCTTTTCCCCTCAGGCAGTTCAGAGAATGAAAAACATAAATAACAACCTCAACTTAATAGACAGAAAATGAAAAAGTGCTCAGAAAGCAGATACTTCCACCACCACCTCAGTGTCAGAGCCAGACTTTTATTTGATCAGTGTCATATTCTACACATTCACAAACATCTGTCTCCTAAATATGACTTTATCAAGTTACATGTATAATTCTCTGAGCCTTGTCACGGTTTAAAAAGTGAATAATAATAATTCCTAGAATCTGCCTCTGATTTCTCACATGCTCCAAAATCTAATATCAATCCAGTCCCCCTTCCACCATATTTTTCAGTCGTTTTTGCTTGATCTTGCTAACAGACAAACACCACCTAAAACATAGTCTCCTTGGTGGAGCTAATGAAGAAATTAATTTTATCTTTCAGAGGAAATGTTTCATCATGCTTACATGATTGTGAAGGCTGGTGGTAACAGACAACTTAATCCTATTTGCAAGAGCCATGGCTCAGAACTGCCTCGCACTGTTGTTATAGAAAAAGGAGCTTTGCCAGTTAAACCATCTTCAGTGATTTCCACAGCTTCCCCAGTCTCTAGAGACAGTCTGCACAGATGTGGTACAACTGTCTCCTGCAGGACTGCTCAGATAAGCACAAGTGAATTCTCTTAGATGTGCGTCTGCTCACCTGTGCATGTAAAAGCAAAGCTCAGATCAGTCATTGTGTAACAAAAGATCTGGGCTATGCAGGTTTTTAACGCATAAAATATATTTACCTTGTCCCCAGAGTAAACAGAATTTAGTTCCAAGAGTTTTGTCTGTGCTTGTAATATTTGGATGTCTGACAAAAATAATGTATGATGCGGTTAAAGTTATTCATCATTCTCCCTGAGGAGCTCTCATTTGTTTGTTTGTTTATTTTTTCTGGGGGAGTAGAACTGCTGAGTTTGGATATTGTGATGTGTATGATTCATGTGTGTTGTGTGCTTTAAGTTTTCTTTTTTCCCTTGACGGATACTTGCGAGCCTTCCTTTGAGGTGTGTGCTCCAGATGTGACATAGATATAGAAGTGACAATTTTCCCTTAATCAGTAATGCATTCACTGAAATTGTAATGTGGCCATGGAAAACTTTGTGACTGGAAACTGTTTTACAACAGTGATGATTTTAGTTTTTAGCTTTTGAAAAAAATATGCATTTGTTCAATAAGCTGAAAGGAAGTCCTGTTTTGTTACTTTCCATGAAAAAAACAAACTTCAGTTAATACTGTACAACTACTATTACAGACCAGAAAATGAAACTCACCAGATGAACAGAAATCCATCTGTGTTTATTAATCCATCCACTGATATCAGTCCTTGATATTTTTTTAATCTTTTCTCATGCTAACAGAATTTTTCATGGTGTCACACTGGATTTTCACATTTGAGAAAGAGCATTGCCTTAGTGCTTTAAGATTTGCTGAAACTATTCTGTTTCTGCAGTTCCAAAAATCCTTCTCACTGAATTGAAACCCACTCCATTCGCTCGTTGTTGGTTTAGTTCAGCTTAAAAAGAATTCTGGATTTCCATGTGTGCATGCATGCCATTTCATGTAAAAGTACTTATTATTATAGTATATTCAGATATGGTTTAATGTAATGTTGTTACCCAAATGTCATTAAAACTAGACTGTTAGAGAAGGGGATTTGTAAATGACAATATTTGTTAAGTTTGTCAAGTTGACAGGAATAAAATGTGCTGGAAAAGCAAATGGCTTTAATTTTCAATGATAATCACTAAAGTTATGAACAAACTACAGCAGTAAACATGGTTTTCAGACTTCACAGAAGATATAATAATAAGTGTGACCTGTTACAACATTTTTAACTAGATAATTGAGTCAAACCTTCTTAAAATCAAACATTGTCAATTGTGCCTTTTCTGTATTTACAGGTAAATCAGAGAGGAGTTCATTTCTTGGCTATGGAAGAGATCCTGGTGCATCTGGCTGCCAGGTGGGTCTCTGTTTGTTCTTAAAAATCTCAAAAGTTGTCCTGAGTTGTGTTTTGGGTGTAGGTCATCTTATACAAGTGAAAATGTGGGCTCTTACTTCAGAACACAAGATACTGGACAGCCAATATAGAAACTACATTATTCTTTCCTGTGGATAATGTCAGAAAATAAACTACCTAAGGTGAATAAATGCCACTTTAAATGTAGGCTAACACACTAAGATACACCGAGATTTGACTTGGTGAGCGCGTGCTCATGCAGCGACCGGCAGCAGGTGTGAATGACAGTGTCAGAGTTGTTTGTCAACTTTATTCGTGATTTTAACTGTACTTGTTTTTTGTAAAATTTTTGTGATCTTATATTATTTGTTATTGTTGCCATCTTATTCATTTTATCTGTTTCCTTTATTTATTGTATTATGATTCTTGTGATTTTAACTTATAATCTATAGTTGCTTTTTTTTTTTAAATCAGTTTTATGTATTACTGTCCGGGCACTTACTGTGACATGCTCCCTTTGAGATTTTATGGTGATTTGCACTAAGTGGTTATGTATGCGTGTTTTTATAATTAGATTCCTGATGCGTTTTATTCTATATGTATGGTTGTACTTGTTTTTATCCTGTCGCAAACCAAGTTGCCCTTTTGGGACACTGAATAAAGTGAATCTGGCTGTTGTGGAGATATTAGATTTTTACATCTGTGCCTGACTTCACACTTAACAGTCTTGTTAATGCTGCCAGACATCAGTGATAAAAACAGCATACTCACTAATTCACTAATACATAATCTGGTCTTCATTCATAAGACATCGCTATTGGCTATGATGTTGAGCCATTCCTAACCCAGAATTCCTGAGCCTAAGGGATTAGCTTTAGAAGTAGCAACTAGCTATATTTTATTCTGACTGAGACCAAAGGCAGTTAGCTGCCATTAGCAGTTGACCATTCACTCATTCACGATTGTTTCTGTGCTTATTGTAGTCCAAGGACTGGTTATATCCTATCAACCACTGAAACCACTCACCTCTGTCCCCTCGGTGGTGTTTCATTTTATTGTATTCATTCTGCAGGCCGTTTTTGTTATTGTAGCTAAGAGCTAACCAATTAACATTAGCAATATGGCTTCAACAACTGTCCTCACCAGTGATAAAAGAGGGAGCGTGGGATGAACTGGGGCCAGTGAGCATTTAAAGAGACATGCACTGGAATTAGCCATTCTGAGAAAGGCTTCAAAAAGTGGGTCAATATGGTGCTCCAACAATTAAACTGAGGAATTTTGACCAAAGCATGTTGCAGACATTTCATTAAGACCTGTGGGAACTGTGCCAACATTTGAGGAAAAGTGCATTATATATGTCCCCTTTAAGTTGGTGTGTTATTGTGCAACTTCCAGATTGTTCTGATAATATTTAAATGTCACACAGTGTTTAAGATTTTTGCCGGAGCTGTGTATTTACAGTGGGTTGCAAATGACTTGTTCAGATTACAAAAGCTTGATTTTGAGGATTGTTGTATCATAAAGTCTAATATTAAATTCTGGTTTTAAAATAGATATAGTTGAAACCAGATGTTTATAATACATTGTATAATAAAAAGACATAACCTTTTTTCTCACTGTCTGACATTAAATCAGACTAAACTTTTCCTGTTTTACGTCACTTAGGATTACCAAAGTTATTTCTGTTTGCTAAATAATTTTGTATTTGCTAATAATTTTGAAGAGAATTTTTTATTGCTTTCTTCAAAGTCTGAAAGTAACCCCCCAAACCTGAAAAGGATTAAGTGGTTGAAGACGAGTGAGTGAATGTTATAGCAAGAGAAATGTTGCATTTAAAATGAATAATAATGCTTTAGTGGCCATTTTTCTTAGTTATATTAATTTGCCTTTGCTTTGTCTTTCAGTCCTCTTTAAGGACAGACATTGGGTTGGGAAGTCCCACTTCAGTAAGTGCATCAGGGAAATCTGCGACCCCATTCTACCCCTTTACTTCGACCAATCCCAGACGACGTTCACTACAAGACCCTCCACCTGTCGGTCAGTGCCATCCTAA
Source organism: Pholidichthys leucotaenia (assembly GCA_020510985.1). Lineage (NCBI taxonomy): Eukaryota > Metazoa > Chordata > Actinopteri > Cichliformes > Pholidichthyidae > Pholidichthys > Pholidichthys leucotaenia. The sequence goes on along the minus strand of CM035837.1, from coordinate 324,189,286 downwards.
TGATTACAAGAAAAATGCTCTTAAATGTTCATCTCAGGGAACAAAAACATAGTCTAAAATATAGCCATAAACGTAAAAATGTATGTATGTATAATGTAGATTAAGTTTCAATAGAAATTTTAAATGCTCAGGTTTTATGACCCTTATAAAATGTTACTTTAGCCCACACATCAGTCATCCAGATTACCTAATTTGTCTAAACACACTCTCCTTTGGGCTGAAGATGTTCTTTGGTTTCAGTCAGGACTAAAATAAAATGTATAATAGTATTACTCTTAAATGTACGATTCTGTGTGTTTGAAATTCTCTTTTGTTGCTTGCATGAGAATAACCATTCAGACACAAATAATGCCGAACATCACACGGCAGATTTAGTCAGTGAGTTATGGTTTGTTTACAGTTGCCTCCTTTTTCCCCTTTGAATGAGTAGATGTGCTTTCATCTCTCCACAGATCCTCTACAAACAAAAAAGGTTCGCAAGGTCCCTCCTGGCCTACCTTCATCTGTGAGTGGAAGATCATCTACCTCTCATAAAAATAGATCTCACAGTGAGCCCACCAAAACAAACACACACACACACACACACACACACACACCCCTTAACTGCTCACACACCCTCCCTGTGCACACTTGTGCACATAGAGCATCACTACCACATGTCTCAGATGAAAGTTCTGTTGTTTTTGTGGGGCTTGTTCAGTGGTGACATCAGTTTTGGGGTTTAACGCGTGTTTACATGCTTCTTGTTTACGCTAAGCTTGTAAAGGTCTCAGTGGGCTGCGTATTTCAGTAGATTTTTTTTTGTGGTTTGGTGTGACTGTACTTGTGTGTGTGTGCGCGCGCGCATGCGAATGCACATGTGGACCTTGAGGTGATTGATTTTCAGCGCTGCCCTGTCACAGTCTAGCCTCCTCACAGCCTCTCCTGGGAGAAAGAGAGGCTGTCAGAGCGGATCCCCAGCTCTGCTCTTTTGATGTTTAATTAGTCATTACGTAGCCGAACAGGAGGACAGACAGAGATTAATAGCTCAGAATATCTGAAATTTCTATTGGTAATGATCCCGGTGGAGCAGAAACCATTAGGATGCAGAGAAGTGCGGAGCTCAGCTTGTATCCACTTAGACAAGGGGTGTTGGAGTTCATTAATATGCATAAATCGCTAAGTCATGTGTTCATTGTTAAAAACCTGAGTGGATTGTATAGGTTTTATCAAGCCTTTACCTTAAATTTCTAGAACTGGTAAAGACATGGATTTTTTTTTTATTTCTTTCCTAGTCAGAAGCAACTGGTTTACCTAAATCCCACTTTTTTCCCCTTAAACAATGACAGGGTTTCTTTTCTTCTTTTAGTGAGGGAGTCTGAGACTGGATTTGCCTTTCAGAGCTTTGATAATCATCACCTCTACTGCTGTTCCTCTGAAATTAAATATGGAACAGGCCACCAAACATAAAAGGGTGGCATGTGTTTTGTTTCTGGATTTGTATTTGAAAAGAAGTTTGTCAGAGAACAAGGGAGAGAGGCAGTCCCTGGCAAGAGCAGAAACGTGTGCTGCTCTCCTCTTAAGTAAGTGATATATTTGAGGTCTTGTCAGACGGAGGGAGGGAGGCAAAGAATGGTTGCCTCACGGGTTACATCTCTTTGTTGTGTAAATGGACGCTAGGCTTTTATTTGTCAGTACTTAACACATGGGCGCAGGTGCGGTTCTGTGACTCATAAGAGTACAATCAAGCAGTACAATGCTAGATGGGGAAAAACAGTGACAGAGCATGGGATAAAATACAGATTCTTCTTGTCACTCAGTACTGCTCTGAAGATAAAGCCTGGAGCTCTGAGGAATTATCTCAGTTAGTCTTTGATCCCATTTGAAAGAATAAAGATGGCAGTGTTGAATAGAGGGCTATAGGTCTCTTATAACCTGCTGACAAGAGAAAGAAAAACATAAAGTAGTTTTTTGATATGTGGCTTACATGGAAAGTTTTGGAGTGGGAGGCTGTGTGGCAGTTTGTAGGAGATGTTAAGTTATGGTATCAGTCTAACAGGTTACAAAGGTGAGCTATAGAGCACACACTGTAGGGGGTTTGGTAAAAGGGGTGACCTGTGGCCCTTAAACATTTAACAGTTAAGAGAGTATGAACTGTATCTAAGGGTGGTTATCAGTGAAGACCCGTGCCTGTACTGCTGGCACTAATGCTAAGTGAGGGTGATGTTTAAGAAGTGTTGAGGGGAAGGCGCACCTGGAGTCAGATTTGCTAGAGGCAGCTGTGTGAAGAGCCTGCAGCATACCTGTAAAGCATGAATGCAGCTGCAGATGCCGCTGAAAGCTTATGCTTGTGTAAGCAAATGTGAGACCCTCACCAGAGACCTGAATAGCTGCTTGATTTAAAGAAAAAAAAAATCAACACAGAGCTTCTCATCATGATGTCTACTGCTGGGAATTTTCATTCTCAAATCCTCGCTTTTTTCTCCAGCTTGTATTCTTGCTCACTCCAAAAATGAATTTAGGATTTAAAATCAGATGAGCAATGTAAGATGGAAGTCCACTGTTGTGTGTGTGTGTGTGTGTGTGTGTGTGTGTGTGTGTGTGTGTGTGTGTGTGTGTGTGTGTGTGTGTGTGTGTGTGTGTGTGCGCGTGCTACAAGAGGGAGCTGAATCAAAATATTTACAGGAGCACATCCTCTTTACATTTAGATTTTGACACTGAAGTGCACCAGGATGTCAAGACTATCTAGGCGGGCCAGCTGGTGATTGCAAATATTTAGCCGTTTATATGTTTTTTCATCTTTAAACAGACATCCTGCCCTCTCAGCTACACTCATACAATCCTCTGTGGTCTTTTGGTTGTGTGTGTGCTGACTTGGGATACTGCATGGCTGTAAATGTGTTATGTATATGTCTAACAAATGCTTGTTATTTTAAAATAGACCCCCTGTGTGGTTCAGTGTTTTCTGTTCATATACAGTATATACAGTGGAGATCAAAATTACAGAACAATATATTAATACTTGATTTATTCTGAAATATTGTTATTCTTCATTGTTCAGAATTTAACAGAATATCAGCTGTGGCTATACCACTGCTGTACTAGCATGTTTTTTTTTAAATAACCAAGGCACTTCATCACAAGCACTTATTTTGTAAAAAAAAAAAAACACAAAAAAACAAAAAAACAGAAAAAAAGAACAGTGAGCAAAATTAGAGAGCAGTGACCACTGTGTCAGAAGAGAAGATTTAAAGTCTTTTTTAGAGCTATAGGATTCAAAAATTAATAGGATGTGTAGAAGCCCTTGCTTTGAATGACTTGAGCACATGTGCGCCCACAGGACATCACTAGCTTCTCACACTGCTCTGGTTTGGAGGACAGGATTATGCGAAGACTCTCAATGGGGAATCGGTTCAACACTGCAGCTGGAATTGCTCGCCGGTTCACTGCTGAATAGGGCAAGGATCTGTCTTGGCACATAGTGTCTTGCTGTTTAAGACAATTTGGACTCAAAGTTCATTCTGCAGTGACCGTACCTCTCATCAGCAGAAAGAATAAAAAGGCTAGACTTGCCTTTGCTGAGGAGCATGTTGTGTGAACAGATGAGAACTGGTCCAGAGTGCACTTCAGTGATGAGAGTGAAGCCCCTGTCACACCTTGACGATTTAGGCAGCATATGCCGACGTTAAAAGAAATTGGAGAATATACTGGCGTACATCTAATAAGTTAAGGGTAAGTTTTGTATAAGTTAAGATCAAGCTGAAGCATGCTAGTATACGTCATAATAGGGTGAGGTCATCGAAAAATTTTGTGCATGCACAAAATTTTGTCTAAGTTATATCTAAGTTATGTGATTGTTGATACGCATTACCTGTAAGTTACTCATGAGTTAAAATACATCAAGATAATGTCTAGCATACCCAAAGCTTACTTCTAACCTATGAGTAACGTGCTTTGAGCCTATGTGTAACTTACTGAACGTGTTTCTAACTTACAGCTACCGTATAATGGCGTATTGGCAGCGTTGGTTCACAGGAGGAAACCTTCAAGACTCCGTGGTGAGCAGATGTCCATGTCAAACTGGTCTTTTTCTTCTATTCAGACAAAGTAAAGAGATGTTTCACACTTTGACATGTTTCGACTGTCATCTGATGTTCATGCCGTATCACATAAGCTGTTTTATCCTTTCTGTAGGCGTGACTGACTTGATAGATTTGACAGACCTGCCAGGTCGGTCACGCGCCCCGCTGTGCAATGGTCTTTGGAAGAGATAATCATCTTGGTTGAACCGAGATGATGGAGCCTTCATGGTCTTGCACACATAGGATTCATGGATCAGGAGGCGGCGGCAGTTTGGTATGACCACGCTATGCATAAGTTAGGAAAAGCTATGCATAAGTTAGACTATCATTGGGCATAGGTTGTGAAAGCCAGCAACACGCTAAGCATTCGTTGGTATAAGTTATCTATACGTTATCGAAACATTCTATGTAAGTTACTAATACATTATGCTAGGGCTGTACGATATGATGATATATATCGGTGACACAATAAAAAATGTCTACTGTTTCATATGAAACTTTATTGTTTATATCAGGACACATACCCCGTTTCTACTTGTCACTGCCCCGCCTCTCCCTCGCAGTACACCAGGTGAGTTGCAGTGGTTAGCACCACAGCAGCTAACAGCAAGCTAATGGTTTGCCACTACTTCTGTACCAGGGATGTGGGACTTTTTCCCCACCGTGCTGTATCAGAGAGGATAGTCCTCTAACCTCCTTTTAATTTGAGGTAAGTAATGTTAACACCATCTCTCTCTAAGGCAAGAACAACCCCTCACAGCACCAGTAAACATCCAAGGAACAGACATTGAGATGGTGACATCCTACAAGTACCTGGGTGTTCATCTGAACAATAAACTAGACTGGTCACACAATACCGACGCACTCTACAAGAAGGGACAGCGCAGGCTGTTCCTACTGAGGAGGCTCAGGTCTTTTGGTGTACAAGGGGTGCGCCTGAAGACATTCTACAGCACGGTGGTGGCATCAGCCTTCACTTTTGGAGTGGTCTGCTGGGGCAGTGGCATTACAGCAGCCGATAGGAAGAGACTGAACAAACTGATCAAGAAAGGTAGCTCTGTCCTGGGGCAGCACCTTGACCCAGTGGAGGAGATAGGAGAGAGAAGGATGGTGGCTAAACTGTCATCTCTGCTGGAGTCCGAGTCTCACCCTATGCAGGACATACTGAATGCACTGAGGAGCTCATTTAGCAGAAGACTACATCATCCTAGGTGCGCGACCTAGAGGTTTTGCAGGTCCTTCCTACCTACGGCTGTCAGACTTTATAATCTAAGCAGGGCTGCTTACAGAGATAGCAAAAAAAAAAAAACAAAACAAAAAACATGACGACCTAATAGTATTGAATGCAAAAGACGCAACAGACTTACACAAATGGTCTCCGCCAGTATACAACTAGGACAATATCAGTCGCTACGGAGGGTGACAATATGTATGGGTACATATTCATACTGTGTAGGATAACTAAGTAGACAGTTATGCTGTTTAGTCCATCTAGCTACAATGCTCCACACTGTGTATATATATTTATATATTTATGTGTACATATGTACTGTATATTCACTGCTCTTATTTTCTTTTCTTCTAAATTATTGCTGTGAGTGTTGCTGTCCCTGTGCTGTTGCAATCCTGGAATTTCCCCATTGTGGGACTAATAAAGGCTTAACTTATCTTATCTTATCTTATAAAACAGTAAATGCTAAATGACAATGCTAACTTGTTGCTAATAGGAAATATGTATCAGACCATCGTTCTGGTTTAAATCACTGCCGAGTTTCTTAATTTTGTCTGAAAAAGTATTACTAAAGCTGCAAAAGTGCGTGACAATGGCCGCATACACACTAAATAAATAAAAAATAGTCATGTGAAAAAATTAGGACACCCTGTATAAGCCTGTGTTGTTTTTTTTTTAACATATTTGGACATATGGATATTTAGTATCAATGTTAAAAATACTGGGAGAGTCATGTAATACAACTAAACAAATAAAAATGAATTAAAGACTTTTTTCAATTTTTCTGTAAAATGTAATTCTAAACAAATAGTGAGGAATAAATTAGGACACCCCCATCTTTTTTTAGGACACTCCCACATTCATTCCCACTTAAAATGGATAAAATAAATGTTAAAAAATGCAAATAAAAACAAAAGCAAAGTTAGATATAGATATGTGAACATTTCTTAATAAAGAACTGAATATTTAAAGGGGTGTCCAAATTTTTTCACATTACTAAATTAAAGCGTGTCGGAGGAACAAACTGGCTCTTATTTGTTTTTAAATCAATAAATGGCCTTGCTCTGCCTTACCTCTCTGAGCTTCTTCATTTTTACACTCCTGCTCGGTCTCTCAGGTCAGTTGCTCAGCTGCTCCTGGAGATATCGAGATCGAAGAGGAAGCTCAGAGGGAACAGATCTTTTTCTGTCGCTGTTCCTAAACTTTGGAACCGTCTCCCTTTGGCTATTAGACAAGCTTCTTCACTGTCCAGTTTTAAAACTAATCTTAAAACTCATTTTTACTCCTTGGCCTTCAACCCAGCATGATACATTGATTTTACTTGTTTTATTGCTTTTATTATATGATTGTCATTTTTACCTGCCTTGTTTTATATTTTTCAGTTGTATTTTATTGTCTTTTATTTCTTTTTATGTCTTATACAGTGGGGCAAAAAAGTATTTAGTCAGCCACCAATTGTGCAAGTTCTCCCACTTAAAAGGTGAGAGAGGTCTCCAATTTTCATCATAGGTATACCTCAACTATGAGAGACAAAATGAGAAAAAAAAATCAAAATCACATTGTCTGATTTTTAAAGAATTTATTTGCAAATTATGGTGGAAAATAAGTATTTGATCATCTACAATCAAGCAAGATTTCTGGCTCTCACAGACCTGTAACTTCTTCTTTAAGAGCCTCCTCTGTCCTCCACTCGTTACCTGTATTAATGGCACCTGTTTGAACTTGTTATCAGTATAAAAGACACCTGTCCACAACCTCAAACAGTCAGACTCCAAACTCCACTATGGCCAAGACCAAAGAGCTGTCAAAGGACACCAGAAACAAAATTGTAGACCTGCACCAGGCTGGGAAGACTGAATCTGCAATAGGTAAGCAGCTTGGTGTGAAGAAATCAACTGTGGGAGCAATTATTAGAAAATGGAAGACATACAAGACCACTGATAATCTCCCTCGATCTGGGGCTCCACACAAGATCTCACCCCGTGGGGTCAAAATGATCACGAGAACGGTGAGCAAAAATCCCAGAACCACACGGGGGGACCTTGTGAATGACCTGCAGAGAGCTGGGACCAATGTAACAAAGGCTACCATCAGTACCACACTACGCCGCCAGGGACTCAAATCCTGCAGTGCCAGACGTGTCCCCCTGCTTAAGCCAGCATATGTCCAGGCCCGTCTGAAGTTTGCTAGAGAGCATTTGGATGATCCAGAAGAGGACTGGGAGAATGTCATATGGTCAGATGAAACCAAAATAGAACTTTTTGGTAAAACTCAACTTGTCGTGTTTGGAGGAGAAAGAATGCTGAGTTGCATCCAAAGAACACCATACCCACTGTGAAGCATGGGGGTGGAAACATCATGCTTTGGGGCTGTTTTTCTGCAAAGGGACCAGGACGACTGATCCGTGTAAAGGAAAGAATGAATGGGGCCATGTATCGTGAGATTTTGAGTGAAAACCTTCCATTAGCAAGGGCATTGAAGATGAAACGTAGCTGGGTCTTTCAGCATGACAATGATCCCAAACACACCGCCCGGGCAACGAAGGAGTGGCTTCGTAAGAAGCATTTCAAGGTCCTGGAGTGGCCTAGCCAGTCTCCAGATCTCAGCCCCATAGAAAATCTTTGGAGGGAGTTGAAAGTCTGTGTTGCCCAGCGACAGCCCCAAAACATCACTGCTCTAGAGGAGATGTGCATGGAGGAATGGGCCAAAATACCAGCAACAGTGTGCGAAAACCTTGTGAAGACTTACAGAAAACGTTTGACCTCTGTCATTGCCAACAAAGGGTATATAACAAAGTATTGAGATAAACTTTTTTTATTGACCAAATTCTTATTTTACCGAGGAATTTACCAATTAATTCATTAAAAATCCTTGAATGTGATTTTCTAGATTTTTTTTTCTCATTTTGTCTCTCATAGTTGAGGTATACCTATGATGAAAATTGGAGACCTCTCTCATCTTTTAAGTGGGAGAACTTGCACAATTGGTGGCTGACTAAATACTTTTTTACCTCACTGTATGTCTTTCACATTGTATTTATTCTTGATGTACAGCACTTTGTGTAAGCTCTAGTTGTTTTTAAAGTGCTTTAGAAATAAAGTTGGATTGGATTAATGTAACTTGATTTCTAATAATTTTTAATTAGTCAGGTAGCGATTATGAATAAAGTTGAAGTAATGTCAAATGCACATTAAAAAACAATTTTATAACAACACTGCAAAATTAAGAGGGAAAAAAGTGCATACAATTAATGACAGATGAATTCGTACAATTGATTTTTTTTCAGTAGGTAATTTAAAGTGTAGAAAAAGAGATGGTCCTTTTATTGGTTATTGTATATAAACTATAGAATTTACCAAAAATGTATATTGTGATGTTTATTGTTATCGGCAAATAAGATTACTTGTATCGTCATATGAAATTTTGGTCATATCGCACAGCCCTATGTTATGCATATGTCCAATTCTTTATGGATACACAATGCATATGCCCAGAATTTTCAATTTTGGGTGTATGCCAGTGTTTTAGATGAATTTTGATACATTGCAAACGCTGCCTAAATCATCAAAGTGTGACAGGGCCTTAAGTTAAATTTATTTGGGTCTGGTGGAAAACAATATGTTCAGCATCACACTGGGGAAAGACTTAACCCAAAGTGTGTAAAGAAGTCAGTTAAATTTGGAGGAGAACGTGTCATAGTTTGGGGGATCTTTTCAGCTACATGACAAGGTGAATGCAAATGTTTATGTGAACCTCCTTTGGCAACATGCAATTCCTTCACTGCAATTGTTTCCCAATCAGCCCACAATTTTCATGCAAGACTATGCCCCCTGTCACACTGCAAAATGGGTTAAACAGTTCTTTGAGTCTAGCAATATTGAAATATTGAAACGGCCAGCCCAGAGTCCAGATCTAAACCTCATAGAGAATCTCTGGAAAATCCTTGGCGACAAAGTAATGTCTAAGAAACCCACTACAGTTACTGAACCGTGGAAGAGACTGCAAGAGCACTGGTCCATGATCAAACCAGAGCAGTGTGAGAAACTAGTGATGTCATGTGGGCACAGATGTGCTGAAGTCATTCAAAGCAAGGGCCTCTACACTTCCAATTAATTTTTGAATCTTATAGCCCTAAAAAAAAACATTGTTTCAGTCTTCTCTTCTGACACAGTGATTCCTGTCCTCTAATTTTGCTCACTTTTTTTTTTTTTTTACAAAATAAATGTTTGTGTTGAAGTGCCTTGGTTTTTTTAAAAAAACCCCAAAAAACATGCTAGTGCAGAGGCAGTGCGGTGGCAGAGTGGTTAGCACTGCGGCAGCACAGCAACTCACCCTTGGCCAGGGATCCTGGGTTCGATCCCAGCCCCTGACCAACAGTGATCTGTGTGGAGTTTGCATGTTCTCCCTGTGTCTGCGTGGGTTTACTCCGGGATTTCTCCGGTTTCCTCCCACATGCCAAAAACATGCAAGTTAGGTTAATTGGCATCAACTGGGGATTCTAAATTGTCCTTAGGTATGGATGTGAGAGTGAATGGTTGTCTGTCTCTCTGTGTTGGCCCTGTGATGGACTGGCGATCTGTCCAGGGTGTACCCTGCCTCTCACCCAAAGATGCTGGGATAGGCTCCAGCCCCCCCGCGACCCAAAAAGGATTAAGTGGAAGAAGATGGATGGATGGATGGATGGATGGATGGATGGATGGATGGATGGACATGCTAGTACAGCAGTGGTATAGCCACAACTGATATTCTGTTAAATTCTGAACAATGAAAAATAACACATTTTAGAATAAATCAAATATTAATACATTGTTCTCTAATTTTGATCTCCACTGTATATACACCTTGTTACAAAGATCATCAATCAGTATTTGATAGGCTTTTCAAAAAAAAATATATATACTGTAAATCTGCACATTTTTTCTGAAAAGAGAATCATAGCCTAATCCCCAAATTTATCTTTTGCATTTGGTCTTTCATTTAAGTTTGACATTGAAAATCCTGTTTGGTATCAGATGTTGGGTTAAATGATTTTTACCCCTTTCAAAACAAATAATCTTAGACACTATGGATGTGACCATATTAAGGTCTTCATTAAGATAAAGTGTGAAAGCCATTTATTTTTGTTACAGTAGACACCTTGCTCTGATTGGTTACCTACATTGTTCGACTGTGTAAGTTGAAGACAGAGCGCGAAGGACAGAGCATGCTGTCATTTGTGAGACAAGCTGCTATGCTGAGGGATGCTGATGGGCAGCTGCATGGGCACCTGTCTGACAAGAGCACTAAAGAAGGGGGGAGAAAGAGAGGGCTTAGTAGCTTGTGGGGGGAAAGTTGCATCTTGTAGGATATTTATGGCAATCTGCAAGGGCATAGTGTGCATGTGTATGTCTGCTTGTCAGTTTGTTTGTGTAAATAGGGTTCCCCCCTTCCCCCTCCTTGTCACAGGCACAGTGGCTTGATGTGACACTTCCTCCCTGGCTTTGGTGATGGTATGGCTGCAGGATGAGAGAAAGAAAGTGGTGGGCTGAGATTCAACTCCCCTCAGGGAGTTTTGCAAGCGAGAACCATGAGTGTGGATGACAAAAAAGATTGACATTTGCTTTTGACAGCTCACTCAGGGACCCTTGTTTCTGAGAGATTTGTACTGTGAAAGCAGTAAGAAACAATGTCTGCTTTAGGCTCTGAATCTTAAGACCTAGAAATGTTCTTCGCAGTCCTGTCTGGTGCATGACATTCAAACGATGCATTTTTCCTCTTTATCTGTCTTTCTTTGTTTAACAATTTGGCACTGGAATAGTAACCTTATGTTGTTGTTGTTGGGAGCAAATACTTTTTGTTTCTTCCTTTGAACCAAAGCATGATGGAACTGTAACAATGCTTGGGGACAAGATCTTAGATGAATGCATTAATAAAGCTCCTTGTAAACATCTAGAAACACTCTGAGCCTTTAAGTCTGCTTTATTTTGTGGCCACCCAGCATACTAGTATAAAGCTGATGCTTTCTGTGTATTCCTTTTGCTATTATAAAATCATAAGCAAATGTATTTATTTATGACACTGGGTGACAATAGACATTATAATTAATGTAATGCATACGCTATAATACTTTAAAGCCGGGCTTCTCAAACTCTGGACCAAGGTCTAGATCTGGACCCAATCATAAATCAGTCCGGACCCGAACATGTGCCACAATAAAGCCCATTTCAGAGTACCTCGGCAATCCAGGCAAACCTAGTACGACCCAGGCTCCCTCTGTTGTCTCAATAGGGTTAAGTGGGCTAAATGACCTTGCAAGTGATGTGGGTTGTTGGCAATCTCACCTCAGCTCACCAGACATTTGAATAGGACAATGTGGATAAATGTGCGATGAAGTAGGTTTCACCATCACCACATCACAGCATAATGACAGAGAGTGGAATTGAAGCCGAATGCTGCCTGTCATTATTCTGACAGATTATATTCATTTTAATTCTGCAACAGACAGCTGTGTGTGCCACAATTACACAAATATCACAGTGGCTGGAGTGAGAAATTTGCTTTAAGAGCATTTTTTCAGTCACTCACGTGGAGTCTGCAGTGATCCTGACCGTCTCTGGCTGTTGTGGCCCGATAACAGTCTGTCCTGGTTTGGCGAGGGGCAGGATCCTAGTTCAGTGCCACTCTGTACTTGTTCGTGTATCCCGGTTCACCCCACATTAACTTATCCTCTGCTTCCTTTTTTTTTTTCCCATGTCAACCCCCTCCGAAATAAAATGCATCTTGTTTTTTGTGGTACTGGACACGAAATGTGACACACAAACACATGCACCCACCAAATAAAAGTGCAAGCCTCCACGCACACTACACACACAGTGTCTCTTTTTGCAAATACTAAAACTGTTCAGTACCGATATAAAAAAGAACAACATTTTTGCGATCTCACAATCACATGATATGAAGGTGGGTAGTCTGTCAACTTTAATTCTGTGAAGTGTTTGTATGTTATGTCACAGTTTTTATGTCTGTGGACGCAGTGATGGAGGAGCAGACCTCAGACAATAACGCAAGATATTAGAGATAGAAGCGATCCATTGCAGTGAGCTAGATCTATGATGCAGCGCACCGTATCTGGTGGAAAGTAGAGCACTGACTACAATGAGAAGTATTTCCTGCAGCGACCACATCACAACCATAATGCAGGGTTTCCGCTGGTAACATTTCTGTGTGGTGGGCTGCCACCCCAGAAACTATGCCACCACGCTAAGGAAAAATACATTGAAGAAAAAATAAATAAAGGAGTGACACTCTGCAAGCTCACACACGAACAACACGTGTGACGGTCATCAGCGTGTCAGAGTTTGGAAGTGCGCTGCCCGCATGACCGTTCAAGTCAGTAGGCAGAGAGTCTCTTCAGCATTGTTGACCAAGAGAAGCATGAACTTATTAAAGTACTTTAAATGTGGAAAAAAAAGCAGAAGAGGTATGTAAGCAGTGGAGGCATTTATCGTGGTTTTAACCTGCTGGTAACAAGAACAATATTGAGTTGCTTAGTAAACAGTTGTGGTTCGATGTATTATGCAGGCTTCATATGCAGGGGAGGCAAGAGTGACTGATGAATTGCTGAGGATTTATTTCACCAGCCACTACAATATTAACTAATTTATGTTCATTATTGTGTACTTGGCAAGTTAAGATTACCAAAATTCATGAAGTCAATGACTAATCTGTCAACAGCCTTCAGACAAACTAGGCCTGCCAACATTTGGATTTCAAAACAAGGGAGGTTTTTCCTGTTGTCTGGTTGGTGAGGAGAGTTCTAAAAAACTATAAATATATAGAAATATTGTAACAGAAATAGCTGCGTCTTTGGTAATTTAAGTTAATTTCTTTCATTAAATATAGTTTATTAATATTTTTTTAATCAGAGTTAAGTTATTGTTCTGTTCTGGCTCTGCAAAATTATGGTCAAAAGTATAAATTGTGAGACTTCCGGTCTGGACGCCATGGCGACTGCAGCTTAACACTGAAGCTCTCAGACTCAATCCAGGATAACACCTTGAAAATCAAACTTAACGGATTTTTGGAGGAGTGAAAATCAAAAGACAAAATCATCATGTCTAAAGGAAAACAGAAGAAACTGAAATTCTCCAGGCTAGGACACGTATCGGCCGGAGAATCTGAACTGGAAGATCCCCGTTCAGAAGACGAGGAGCTGGTGATAGCTAACAAAAGGGTTAGCCTGAAATCACTATTTGAGGAACTACGACGATTTCGCCGAGATGTTACGGCCGAATTTCGGGAATTCAGAGAAGAATTGAAAAGGACAAACAGCAGAGTGGACCAGGCCGAGAACCGAATCTTGGAAACAGAGGATCGAATAAAAGTGCTCGAAGATTCTGTGCTGGACCTACGCAAAAGACAAGCAGCTATAGAGGCTAAGCTAACCGACCAAGAAGGAAAACAAAGAAGAGACAACATAAGAATTCATGGTCTGATAGAAGGAACCGAAAATGGTTTTAACTCAATGGCAGAATGCGTGGAATCCTTACTAAGAGAGAAATTGGATATTCCACAAACCACCGACTTGAAGATAGAAAAGGCACATCGTTCATTAGCCGCTAGGCCGGCGGCGGAAGCGCCCCCACGTTCGGTGTTGGTAAGATTTTCCAATTTCAAAATAAAACAAGAGGTTGTAAGACTGGCCTGGCAGAAAAAAGGATTTATGCACCAGGAGAGAAAAGTCTACGTGGAACACGATTACGCCCCGGAGGTCCTTAAAAAGCGCAGGGAATACAATGACGCGAAAAAGGTGTTAAGAGAGAAGAAATTGCGCTTTCAGACACCATTTCCTGCGAAGTTAAGGGTCTTCTACGGCGATGAAACGTGTCTCTATAATTCGGCGGAAGAAGCAACAGCTGACATGGCGAGAAGAGGGCTCCCGGTAACGGTGTTTAAACCCGCAGCAGACCCGAGTGAGAAGATCAAAGCGCAAACATGGACAACACAAAGACCCTCAAAATCCACGGACCAGCAGCGGGAAACCCAGCACCAGAGCGTCGCGGATAAACTATCCGTTTTCAGGTTGGAATAGCGACCTTTTTTTTTTTCCCTTCCTCTTGAATCAATCCGCACATCCAACCCCCCTCATACAAGGTAACAAACATTAAAGGAGATGCATATTCAGCATGTGGTAAAACATTTCATGGAACAATCATATTATTTGAAACAAATAAGTCTTTGTAATAAAAAAAAAAAAAAAAAAACTTGTTAAAATAGAAATGTGACAATAATCCACATGTTCTGCTCATACTAACAAATACTGTTTTTGCGTGAATGTTTGATGTGATGGGGGTGGGAGGGTGCACACAATTTCACAGGGTTTAGGCATAAAAGGGAAAAAAAAAAAAAAAAAATCATTACAAGTTTGGATTGGGTTCTGAAACTCACGTTAAAAGCATGGGACTACTTTCAGTGGTACGAGAGGGCCCTCAACACGTAACAGAGTTTGAGGAATTTCCCTCAGGGCCTTCACTCCATCAAGGCTCTTACAGGGTCTTTAAAAAGACCTCAGCTCAGGAAGTTCTTTTGACAGTTTTTTGTTTTAAAGTTTTTTACACTATGTTCTTAATGTTTTTCTTGTTTTTAATGTTCTTTCAGTTTCTGAGTAGCACAAAAGAGGGCCACCACACAGTTATACTAAACAAAACAACACAATGGAGAAACAGGGTGTAACCAAAATAATTTCATATAATGTAAAAGGGATCCTGAATCCAGTTAAAAGATCCAAGATTCTAGGCAAAATGAAAAAAGACAAAGCAGGAATAATACTTTTACAAGAAACCCACCTAACAGACGTGGAACACAATAAACTCAGTAGACAAGGGTTTAAAATGATCTCTTCATCTTCATATAAATCAGGGAGGAGGAGGGGAGTAGCGACATTGATATCAACCAAAATTACATTTGAAAAAAAATCAGAACACAAAGATAAAGAAGGGAGATACAGTTTGGTAACTGGGCGGCTAGAGGGAGAAGATATCACCCTGCTGAATGTGTATGCTCCCCCAGGGGCTAACTGGAAATTTTATAAAAATGTATTCGACCTAATGATAACTAAAGCTCAAGGTTTAGTGATATGTGGTGGGGACTTCAATCTTAGACTGAATCCATACTGGGATGCTTCTGGTAATTCCCCACATCAAAATAACACCCAAAACAGGAAGACTCGGATGCTACTAAAAGAAATGGGAATCTGTGATGTGTGGAGGGAACTCAACCCCAGTGTAAAAGACTATACATTTTACTCAACTCCACATTCATCTTACTCAAGGATTGACTATTTTTTTATGTTTAATAGAGACATTGGTAGAGTAAAAACATGTAAAATAGGACTGATGGATCTCTCCGACCACAGTCCGATCTACATGGACTTAAATATCCAAAAATACACAAATAATACATTTTCTTGGAGGTTAAATTCAAATGTCCTGAAAGGACCATTGAAAGATGAATTGGAGTCAGATATTCTCAGATATTTGGAAGATAACGATAATGGAGAAGTATCCCCTTTAATACTGTGGGATGCATGTAAAGCTGTAATAAGAGGAAAGATTATTGCAAAACTGGCAACCCAAAAGAAACTAAGACAAGAAAAACTATCCACATTAGAGTCAGAACTTAGGAACCTAGAAAAAGAACACAAAGGCAACACTCATTCTACTGACTCGCTCAAGATTAAGGAAATTAAAGACCAAATAAATGAGATCTACACAATAGAATTCCAGAAGAAACTTACATTTCTGAAACAAAAATACTATGAAGCAGGCAGTAAATCGGCAAAATTGCTAGCCTATAAATTGAGGAAACATCAAACAGAAAGAGCAATCTACAAAATCAGAGACCCAGTATCAAAGGAAATAAAATTCAGAATTCAGGATATTCTTAAAAACTTCGAGAATTACTATAAGAACTTATACTCCCACAAAAAACATAAAAACGCATCCGAGGCATTCCTAAACACATTAAACCTTCCCCAACTTACGGAGTCACAAAATAAAACACTACTGTCAGAAATACATTCTAAAGAATTGGAAAAAGCAATTATGAAACTTAAAGCTAACAAATCCCCAGGAGCTGATGGCTATACAGCAGAGTGGTACAAAACCTTTAAACAGCAACTATCTCCTCTCCTCCTGAAAACATTTAATTATGTCCTCCACACAGGGGAAATCCCCCCCTCCTGGAGAGAAGGGGTCATTGCAGTTATACCTAAACCTGAAAAGGATAAACTAGAGTGCTCCAACTACAGACCAATCAGTGTACTAAATCAGGACTATAAGCTTTTTACCATTATCCTTGCCAAAAGGTTAGAGAATATACTGACAGACCTAATTCATTTAGACCAAACAGGTTTTATAAGACAAAGACAGACACAAGACAACATTCGACGCACTTTACACATAATTCATCATATAAAAAAATATAACTTAAATGCAGTCATATTAGGATTAGATGCTGAAAAAGCATTCGATTCGGTTGACTGGTCTTTTCTATACAGAATCTTATCCAGTTTCAATTTTCATAACAACTTCATTAGAACTATACAGGCATTATATAAAAAACCAACAGCTAAAATAAGGATTAACGGTAATTTATCATCATCTTTTGAACTGGAAAGAGGATGTCGTCAGGGCTGCCCCCTGTCTCCACTGCTCTTTGCAATCTTCATAGAACCTCTGAGCCAATGGATAAGACAAAACCAAAAAATTCAAGGTATTACACTTGGTCAGAAGGAACATAAAATAGCACTCTTTGCTGATGACATTTTAATATACCTAGGGCAGCCGGACACTTCTTTACCAGAACTAACCTCAGTTTTTTCAGAGTATGGAGATTTATCGGGGTACAAATTAAATATGCATAAAACCCAAGTTTTAACATTCAACTATGACCCAAATCATTATTCACTAAGCAAACTCAAAACTAACTGGGAGTCGGAATCTATGAAATATCTGGGGGTCAATATCCCGAAACAACTCAACAAAATTATATCACTAAACTATGATCCACTGGTGACAAAAATAAAATCTGACCTAGCAAGATGGAATATGATACCATTCTTGGGTATTGCACAAAGAATTGAAGCAGTCAAAATGAATATACTTCCACGTCTTCTATACCTTTTCCAAACAATACCGGTAGAACCTCCCAAAAAAACATGGCAGGAGCTGGACAGAAGGATCTCAAGATTCATATGGCAGGGCAAGAGACCTAGAATCAGATATAGAACCCTACAGCTAAACAAAGACAAAGGTGGGCTCGCGCTGCCAAATATCAGGGACTACTTTAAAGCCGCACAAATTAAAACTTTAGTAGAGATATGTAACCCAGTCTACTCTGCACAATGGAAGGAGATCGAATGCCAAATAACAAGTGACATCCCCCTACAGGCGATAATAGGGAACAATGTCTTACCTAAGCTTTTGAATAACACTAACCCGTGGATAGAGACCCCGCTAAAAATTTGGTTTAAGATAGTCAGAGAGAATCAAACTAAAGAGCCCTATCGACTTCTGCAATGGATCGCCTATGATCAGGACTTTACTCCTAATAAAACAGACACCAGATTTAAAAAGTGGAAGGAGAAGGGGCTGATAAAATATTACGATTTTTTTAAAGGGCAAATCTTAAGAAGTTTTGAAGATTTGAAAAAACAAGGCCTAATAAATCAAGACCTTTACAGGTTCTTCCAGCTTAGACACCACATAAACAATATACTTAAAAAGGAGGTTTTGGAAAGGGCCCAGTCAGGTGTTCTGAAGGTCTTCTTAATGGCATATAAAGGGATCCCAGGGATCAGATACATTTCTAAAATATACCAAGGTCTTCAAGACTTAAAAGGAGACAACACATCTTATATAAAAGAGAGATGGGAAAAAGAGGGGAATTTCACTTTACATCTGGAAATATGGGAAAAGCTAAATAAACAGCAATGGAAAAGTACCTCATCCCTGCAGTGGAGAGAATTTGGATGGAAAAACTTGGCAAGATTTTTCAGAACACCTGCACAAATCAAATTTACCCATAAGGGATTGAACTGTTGGCGCTTGTGTGGTGAAAAGACTGCAAATCATTTTCATGTGTTTTGGTCATGCCCAGTTATCCACCAATATTGGACCAATGTACAGACAATATTGGGGAAAATATTCAAAATTACAGTTCCCTTTTCTTTTGTAACTTTGTATTTGGGTTTACTACCGGACTCACTGGAAAGACGAGGAGAAAAATACTTATTCAATGTTTTAATATTGGCAAGCAAAAAAGCTCTAACTAAAAAATGGATGTTGAAGGACTGTCCTACACCTGAAGATTGGACTAACGTGATCCAAGACATTTACTCGATGGAAAAGTTGACATTCGCACTGAGACAGGACATGGATGGGTTCATGAACTTTTGGCAACCCTGGACCGCATATGTGTCTTCCATTAGATCTAATCTTTGACAAATACCATTTCAATAATGGTTCTGCTCTTTGTTCCAATGCTACTCAGATGCTCTTTTATCTTTATTTACTTACTTTTTCTTTTTGTTTGTTTTTTACTGGTTTGTTTGGGTTTTTTTTTGTTTTTTGTTTTGTTTTTTTTTCTCTTTAATTTCACTTTTTCTTTCACTTTAAAAAAAAAAAAAAAATAAGGGGTGTTGTAAGAATTAATCTTCCAATGTTGTCAGATATCAGAAAATAAGGGAACATGTGATGAAAATGTAAACACTGCATTGCTGTAACGACCTGTATACCCTTTACAAAAACTTAAATAAAAAAAAAAAAAAAAAAAAGTATAAATTGTATAAAGAAAAAAGTCAAAATTTTACCACAATCTGTTTACAATTTATCTAAAAAAAAAGAAGGTAATTTTATTTAAAAAAAAATAGGCAAAAATTAGCTATAAAATAATCCTCAAGTTTATAATAAGGTCTCAAATATACAAGAAAAGTCATAATTTTACAAGAGGAAATTACAAATTTGAGGAAAATGGTTGCAAATTTAGATTTACAGAGAAAAGTAGAAAACTATAAGAAAATTGTTTTAAATTTTGGATAAAAACCTCAAACCTTCAAGTGGCAGATTTTACTAAGGCAGTGTAAATTAGTGAGTGCACAAATTAGACAGAGCGCCTAAGGGAGTGGCCAATTTTTGCCAATGATCTACTAACAACACGCAAAATTATGAACACAGACACAGTCACTTCATTTCAATAATGACCACCCATCTACCAAGAGCACCGCAAAATTGTGCACAGGCACACCTGATGTGGAAGCGGGTCATCAACAAAGGCATTGCCAGTTCAGAGGACCATAATATAGTTTTTTTTAAGCTTTTGTTTAAGCGCAAACCCCAATAAAATGGTTTATTTTTGTTCATCATATATCAGAGTTTTGATTTTCATTACACATGGCAGACTTCTTTGTTTAATATGTATAAATTAAAGACTACTCATTAATAAATTGATTATTGAGCATGTTTATGTTATTAACACAGGAACTAACACAGGAACTGTCAAAATGGTCTGATGGAGACTCTGGGGTTTTATTATGTGAATAACTTTGTTTTAACAAAATCTACAGGTCTCCCAGTCCATGACTTTTCATAAATACTGTATGTGAGTTTTATCTTTTCTAAAGTCTGGAACATGATAAAATTAAACACACAAGATTTCACTTATTTCTCGGACAGCCACAGCAGAGACTGCTGTTGCTGAGTTACTACGATGTTGCAATGTCAGGGGACATGCTCCTTTTGTCCACTCCAGATAGGAAGGGCTGTACTATTTTATAGATACAAATTCATTGTTTAGGAAAGCTTTTTTATTTTATTTATTTTATTCCATTGACCTTTATTTTACCAGATAAAATATTTGAGAGCAGTTCTCACCAGGGATGTCCTGGTGTGTCATCATATGCACTTAATGTTTGCTTTTATTCTTGTTCTTAATCCTATTTGTGTAGAGATTTTGCCCTGAGATGTAAAGTGCGTTATGAATGAAATAAATTATTATTATTATTATTATTAGTAGTATTATGAGGCTATATATAAATAAATGAAATTTTAAAAAATCTTCTGCCAGCTGATGTCCAGTTCAGCACAACGCCGATCTCTGTGAGATCGTTTCTGTTCATATTAATCTGCTCTGTCATGCCAGATCAAGTCACGCGCAGGAAGAATTTTCTTTCTCTTTGGCCATGTGCCCTCGGTTCTCGCTGGTGTCTCCTGGCACCAGCGATCACTGTCATCAGGTGCAGATGAATTAAGATGAGCTTTTTTTGGGCGTTAAATCCTGGCGCATTTAGCAGGAGATTGACAACCGCAAACTTTAGTAAATCACCTTGCGCCAGTCATTTAAATATTCCCTCACATTTGCGCGTTGACATGACAACTCCCACAAATATATATGCGATGAGGCCAGGCGCAAAGTTAACATAGTCCACGCCTTTCTACCGCTAATTTTACCCTGTGCCCTTTAGTAAATCTCAATAGTAGTTTTTTAATGCCAAAACAGGGTTTTGCGATGGTGCAGCATGTTAGTAAATCTGCCCCCAAGACTGAAATCATTATTCAAGTTTTTAAGTGGGTGCTCTTTCTACCCTTAACTAGAAATTTTTGGTTGTCTACTTTTAATAATTAATAATTTCATAGCACTGCTTTCACATGAGTAGAATTTCTGGCTGTTGTACCCACTTCTGATAATATAATTTAAGTATGCATGAGTAAATTACTATTGTGAATGTTTTTTTCCATTCCCTTTCTTACTCTTTCTCAATGGAAAAAAAAGAAACATGAGAATAAAAATACAAAAAAATACACATTTGTGTCATTTATGTAAACCATGACAAAACAATCCTGCATGACAAAATGTGACACTTGATATTTTCTAACTTGTTTGTATGCCACCATAGACAGAGAGAGAACCTGAATTAGACAGGGCTCAGAGACAGACAAGATGAGCCAAGGAGAGGAAAGTGTTCAGACAGAGGGTCCAGGAGAGATGAGAGCAAAGGGAGGAGAGAAGGATGACACCAGTAAAAAGTCCAAACACAGGACGTCTGGGTGGGACCCTATCTGGCCCAATTTTCCAACATTCAAGCCTCGGTTGTACAGTATTTTAAATGGCAAGTTCCATATGCAAAGTTACTGTGCAAAATTTAAAAAAAGAAATAAATAGTATAAAATTAACATATTCCAGTTACAATAGTGTCATGTGTTTTCTACCCTTTCCCCCCGAAAAATATGTTGCCACCACACCAAGGTCTTTAAGCCAGAGGAAACACTGATAATGGAGTGGAACCACAGTCAGTGGAAATTTGGGGTTGCACAACATAGTCCTTTGTTTAATAGTAGTGCTGGTTAGTTTACATAGTTGTGAGAAGTGTATTTAGTGTAAGTAGTTGTTGTAATATTAAGGTTAAAATCTGTTATCCCTAGAATAAATGGGATACATGCTTTGTGTAGACTCTGATATCAACACCCATACCAAAACAGAAAGATTTGATTAATTTTCTAATGTTGCTGTAAGTGCTTAGATGTTTATTTTAAGTGTGCATGTGGTGAATGATCTGTATCGGTGGATCAGCTTTGCAGCAGAAATGTAAAAAAATGGGGCAGAGGGGGGTATTCATTGTATATTATAAACTATAATGTTTATTCGGTTTGTCATGGTTGTTAGGTCTGGTTGTGTATGTTACTGCAGGTGATAAAACTGTTCACCTCGTGTAACTGACGGGGTAATATTTTAGGCTCTGACCCAACCGTGGTTAGTGAGCCCCCAGAGATGGCCTCATCAGATGGCTGATTAGATAGATATCCTTGGTTTGAAGGGATGATGCTGAACAGCCGCTGTCACCTCTGGGACCCTGGGCTTTGTGTTTATCTTTGTTTGGGTTGCTGAAATTTACCACTGACATTAGAGGCTGCAGATAATGGAACAGGCAAACAATTCAGAGGCCTGACCTCTTTCATCTGCAAGGCGAACAAGGAGTTAAAAGGACAAAGAGCACAAAAATAATGCACAGATTAAAGTCATTACGCATTTTCTGGCCTGCTGTAAATTATTCACGCAGGCCTTGCGTGAGTGTACAGCATTAATGCAAACCTTGATTTCAGATTGCCAGCAGACTCAAAAGCATGGCCTGTCAGCAATCACCATTTTAGAGTATTTCTTATTTAGATTCTGTCTGAGGCTGGCTGCTGCGTACTGAAAACTACATCAATGAACAGCGTGAAGACCACATAGTAGCTAATGTTGTATTAAAGGTCTGATGACACGATTTTGACTGCATCTAAATTGGGCAGTGCAGTGGCACAGTGGTTAGCACTGCACCAGCACAGCAACTCACCCTTGGCCATGGGATCCCTGGTTCGATCCCAGCCCCTGACCAACAGTGATCTGTGTGGAGTTTGCATGTTCTCCCTGTATCTGTGTGGGTTTACTCCGGGATTTCTCCGGTTTCCTCCCACATGCCAAAAACATGCAAGTTAGGTTAATTGGAGACTCTAAAGTGGCCCTAGGTGTGAATGTGTGTGTGAATGGTTAAGGGATAGCGCCGTACCGTGGCTGCTTCATCCATCCAGGTGGATGCCTTCAATTTCTCCTCTGGGGATCAATAAAGTATACAAAATCCAAAAAAAAAAAAAAATTTGCAGCACATAATTTCAATATGAGGAAATAGGTGGGTTTGTGCAGTTCTAAGTCAAATAGGCTTTTTTTCACGCGAATATCCAACGTTTTCATGAGCATCACGTCACCAATTGTGTCAGTGGCTGGAAACCCCCCCGGCCATGTTGTGACATCATTGGGAGAACACAGCGCTTGGCTGCTCATTGTACACACAGGATGGAAGCGGTAGAAAACATCGACGATGGTTCCAGCACATGTAGTCTGGAATTGGTTTGTGTTGTCCAATCTTCAGACGATTATAGTTCAAAAGACTGGGATGACAGTGAAGAATCTGGGGGCATCAGACCTTATAGGTTTGAGCTGTACCAAGTGGACATCGTGCCTAACGAGTCAGACTCAGAGAGTGACGGTGGAGAGGCACACATGCCCACCGCAGCAGCAGCGGCAAACACATGGCAGGGGAACACCGAGTGGTATGCTTTTGTTACAGATATTGCAAGAAATTATTTGTTCATAAATAATTTATTTAAACCCGATTTTTCAATAAAATCATAGCAGAGTATTTTTAATAAAATTGAAACATCTACCTGATACTTTCAGTGCCCCCCCCAAAAAAAATAAACAAATCAAAAGGTACTACTTTTATTTTTGCAGGTGCCACTGTGGTCTGTGTGTGAGCATGACAACAGAGAAGGAGAGTATTTGCTGTCAGGAGCAGGACATGTTATGACCCTCCGTGCGCTCTTACGCAGCGCACGGAGAGGGAGGATGAAATAATGAGGATTTACGTGCAGGGTTCACCACAACACATTTAATACAGAAAGACAGACAATTTCCAAAAAGGTGAAGACGTACAAAAAAACACAAACACGCTTACTGATGGCATTTGGGGGCCGGCATTGCCCAGCGAATGAATGAGAGGAAAGGCCACAGGTGCGCCCCAGAGCCGACATTGCTTCAAGGACGCACGAGAACCACGACGAACATGGAGTGGCTAACACGTTGTGAGAGTGCTGAAAATACTGGTAGACTAACGGCAAGGATGACAATACTATGGACCAGCAATGCGTGACTGGCAAACGGCCGCTTAAGTACACACACTGCTGGTGATGGTGTGATGAGAAGCACCTGGGCGAGGAAAGTCCGCGTGCCAATACCTGCCTGTGTCATTCACAAGATCAGACAGACCTTTCCATGACAAGAGGGACAATATGTTGGTTTTACGTATGCTGACTAACTACCTTTATGTTTTCATGGTATTGTTTTTCATTCAATAAATGTTTATCTGACCACAACTGTTGTCAATTTTTACAAGAAAATAAAATTACTATATACAGTGGGGCAAAAAAGTATTTAGTCAGCCACCAATTGTGCAAGTTCTCCCACTTAAAAGATGAGAGAGGTCTCCAATTTTCATCATAGGTATACCTCAACTATGAGAGACAAAATGAGAAAAAAAAATCCAGAAAATCACATTGAAGGATTTTTAATGAATTAATTGGTAAATTCCTCGGTAAAATAAGAATTTGGTCAATAAAAAAAGTTTATCTCAATACTTTGTTATATACCCTTTGTTGGCAATGACAGAGGTCAAACGTTTTCTGTAAGTCTTCACAAGGTTTTCGCACACTGTTGCTGGTATTTTGGCCCATTCCTCCATGCACATCTCCTCTAGAGCAGTGATGTTTTGGGGCTGTCGCTGGGCAACACAGACTTCCTCAGTAAAATAAGTATTTGGTCACCTACAAACAAGCAAGATTTCTGGCTCTCACAGACCTGTAACTTCTTCTTTAAGAGGCTCCGCTGTCCTCCACTCGTTACCTGTATTAATGGCACCTGTTTGAACTCGTTATCAGTATAAAAGACACCTGTCCACAACCTCAAACAGTCAGACTCCAAACTCCACTATGGCCAAGACCAAAGAGCTGTCAAAGGACACCAGAAACAAAATTGTAGACCTGCACCAGGCTGGGAAGACTGAATCTGCAATAGGTAAGCAGCTTGGTGTGAAGAAATCAACTGTGGGAGCAATTATTAGAAAATGGAAGACATACAAGACCACTGATAATCTCCCTCGATCTGGGGCTCCACACAAGATCTCACCCCGTGGGGTCAAAATGATCACAAGAACGGTGAGCAAAAATCCCAGAACCACACGGGGGGACCTAGTGAATGACCTGCAGAGAACTGGGACCAAAGTAACAAAGGCTACCATCAGTAACACACTACGCCGCCAGGGACTCAAATCCTGCAGTGCCAGACGTGTCCCCCTGCTTAAGCCAGTACATGTCCAGGCCCGTCTGAAGTTTGCTAGAGAGCATTTGGATGATCCAGAAGAGGATTGGGAGAATGTCATATGGTCAGATGAAACCAAAATAGAACTCAACTTGTCGTGTTTGGAGGAGAAAGAATGCTGAGTTGCATCCAAAGAACACCATACCTACTGTGAAGCATGGGGGTGGAAACATCATGCTTTGGGGCTGTTTTTCTGCAAAGGGACCAGGACGACTGATCCGTGTAAAGGAAAGAATGAATGGGGCCATGTATCATGAGATTTTGAGTGAAAACCTCCTTCCATCAGCAAGGGCATTGAAGATGAAACGTAGCTGGGTCTTTCAGCATGACAATGATCCCAAACACACTGCCCGGGCAACGAAGGAGTGGCTTCGTAAGAAGCATTTCAAGGTCCTGGAGTGGCCTAGCCAGTCTCCAGATCTCAACTCCATAAAAAATCTTTGGAGGGAGTTGAAAGTCCGTGTTGCCCAGTGACAGCCCCAAAACATCACTGCTCTAGAGGAGATGTGCATGGAGGAATGGGCCAAAATACCAGCAACAGTGTGTGAAAACCTTGTGAAGACTTCCAGAAAACGTTTGACCTCTGTCATTGCCAACAAAGGGTATATAACAAAGTATTGAGATGAACTTTTGTTATTGACCAAATATTTATTTTCCACCATAATTTGCAAATAAATTCATTAAAAACCCAACAATGTGATTTTCTGGATTTTTTTTTTTCTCATTTTGTCTCGCATAGTTGAGGTGTACCTATGATGAAAATTGGAGACCTCTCTCATCTTTTAAGTGGGAGAACTTTCACAGTTGGTGGCTGACTAAATACTTTTTTGCCCCACTGTATTTATAGTGTGATACTTGAAAATCTCATAACTGTTGTCATCATTTGGATGTTGCATGCAATCCTGTATCAATCCTGGGTATTTGAACAAGAGATAGAATTTTTTTTTTTTTTTTAATTTTTGCAAATATAATTTTTTTTTTTTAGTAAATTAGAGCATACTCGTGGCCATAACTTATCATTTTAAAGTTCAATTATCTGTAAAACCCCTTTAGAAATTAAAATTATTCTCTGTGTTACTGATGGCAATATCCTTAAAAATAATATATTCACTATTATTTATGTCTCATAAAAAATGCAATTTTGTTTATCATTGTTTATTAACTGCTTTTGTCTTGTATCAACTGGAATGTTCAACAATAATAAGAAAATACAAGCAACTGGTAGTCCTCATTTTTTCAAGAGTTTGGTCACGAGAAAAACAATACTCATAACTGGTATAGCACACATGTGCTATAACTATCAAAAATATTAAATTATTATAACAGGAAGAAGTCCAAATTAGTGACAATGAATACAGTATAGTCAGATGGTGTCACAAACTGAGCCTGTGTTATCCTGTAGGCTCGGTTCTGACTGTTCTCTGTGGCTCAGGCATCGGGTTTATTATGTATTATCTTTTGAGTTCTTGTTGTTTTTATGTCTGTGTTCCTTTTCTTTTCCATGCCTGTAGCCGCCGCTCTGGCCGGCGGTTGTTGGGCAGCCGTTTTGACCCACTTTCAGGTGGGCGCTGTCCAAGATTCGCCGGTCCGACCACAAGCCCTCTCTCTTTGACAGTCAGCTGTTCATGTTTTTTGATGTTGTGCCTCATCTGCCATGTTATCGGCCAGCCAGTATTGCCAACATTATCACAACGTGTTAGCCACTCCACACAGCCGTGGTTCTGTTGTGCCCCTTGAAGCGATGTTGGCCCTGGAGCGCAACCATGGTTAACACATCTCTTCTCCATGCGTTCGCTGGGCGATGTCGGCACTGAACGCTAACTGTAAGTATTTGTTTATTTTTGTAAGTCTTCACCTTTCTGGGAACTGTTGTCATCAGTCTTATGTTCAATACATGTGCTGTGGTGAACCCTGCGTTTAAATCCATTCATCCTTCCCCTCCTCGTGCGCTCCTCCTGCATAAAAGCGCACGAGGAGGCTTATGACAGTTGGAGCTGAAACGTGTGGTGTGGTCTTTCACGGCCTGCTGTTTATCTAAGCCTGTGACACAACGTGAAGGCATAGCCATAAAACTAAAACAAGAAACCAGAGAAACTGTCTGCTACAAAGCTGCTGGCATTCCAGTCAATAACACTGCCGTCCGTTCTGTCGCGTATGTCATTTCCGACTCCTTCATTCGGTGGGCGGGACCACAGTCCAGTCAGCGGCTGTGGTTGTTTTTTTTTTCCACAATATCTTTATTGAACCTTTTTTTTTTTTAACAAACATGATACAAACAATCAAACACTAACACTAAAGTACTACAAAAAAAAAAAAATGCACTAAAAACACCAACAACCACCAACAAAATCAAGTCTTCAACAATGCTCCTCTGTTTAGTCTAGACAATCCAATACATAAGTATACATATTATGTTCACCAGTTTGGAATTTACAAGGTCCACACACATCATTCACCTTCTTCTTCAAGAGTTATGTTTAAATTTTTTACATAATCAATAAAAGGTCTCCATATATTCTCAAACACAATTTCCTTTGATTTCAGTATATATGTTATTCTTTCTAATGGAAGGTTTGTTAACATCTGTCTTAACCACTGAGTCACATCTGGTCTATGAGTCTTTTTCCATAATAGTGCAATACATTTTTTGGCATTAAGCAAACTGAGGTCTATGAATGTTCTTTCACTTTTATTAAAATTATGCTTTTCTGGGTACAGACCCAACAAAAACAGTTTAGGATTCAATATGATTTGTTTTGAGATTATTTTTTCAATTGTTACCACCTCTTCCCAAAACATTCTTATTAATCTACATTCCCATAAACAATGAAATAGGGTTCCTTTACTTTCCATGCATTTTGTGCATGTATCTGGTATATTTTTGTTATATCTATTTAACTCCTCCGGTGTAACATACATCCGCATTAACCATTTGAAATGTATCAATTTAAGGCGTGCATTTATTGATTTGGTTTGAGCTTCTGTACAAGCCAATTCCCATTGTTCCTCTGAAATTTCAATTTGCAGATCTTCTTTCCAGTAGTTTAATCTTTTCAGTGAATTTTCACTTGAAGATAGTGTCAATGAGTTATAAAACTCTGAAATAATACCCTTTCTTTTACTATCTTTCATCATCATTTTTTCCAAGGATGAATAAATAGGTCGAGTGAGAGCTTTATTTTGATTTGATCGAATAAAGTTTCTAAGTTGAAGATATTTAAAAAAATGTGTTCTATTGAGATTAAATTTGATCCTCAGCTCTTCAAAAGACATTATGTTGTCTGCACATGGCAAATATAAATCCTGAATCTTTTGTATCCCTTTTAAATTCCATACTTTAAATACAGCGTCCGCTCTCCCTGGTTTAAAATATTGATTACCCCATATTGGACTAAATTGTGACAATAACTGTGGTTCTTTTAAATAGTTTTTAGCTTCACACCATATTTTGATCATATGCTTTACAAATGGATTTTTAACTTGTTTTTGTAATTTTTTTGCCGAATCTGAGTATATGAATATGGGAAGAGGTAAAGGTAAATTGTATGATTCCATTTCAGTCCAGTGAGGGAGATCATTTGATGAAAAATAATATGTCATAGACCTCAGTTGTGCCGACCAATAATACAACATAAAATTTGGACATTTCAGACCTCCACGATCAAATGGTAAATATAATAAAGACAAACGTAATCTAGCCCTCCTGTTGTTCCATATAAATTCCACTAACTTTTTTTTTATTCTTGAGAATAGATCTAAAGGTGGTGATAAGGGAATGTATTGAAATAAATAAAGTATTTTAGGTAAAATATTACTTTTAAGTATATTGATTCTCCCGATCATCGACATTGGTAGTGACATCCATCTCTGAGTTAACTCATTGATATCTGACATTAAGGCTTCATAGTTGACACTGGCGACTGATTCTAGCTTAGGCATAATTTGGATTCCTAAATATTTAAACTGATTTACAACATTGAATTGATTTACCTCAGGGGCTGGGTAATTTCTCTGGGTCTCATTTAGCATTAATATTGAAGATTTAGTTTTATTTATTTTATATTCTGATATTTCCCCAAAATTCTTTATTAAATTCAACAAGGTTGGAATTGATTTTTTTAGATTCGACATAAACAAAATTATATCATCGGCGTACAGGGAGATTTTATGTTCTGTTGGTCCAACTTTAATTCCATATATTTGTGAATGTAAACGTATCGCTATCGCTAAAGGTTCAATTGCCATAGTAAACAGTAAAGGTGAAAGTGGACAGCCTTGTCGACATCCTCTATTGATTTTTATTGGTTTTGAAATATTGTTATTTGTTAGGATTTCTGCTGTTGCATTATTGTATATTATTTGAACCCATTTTATGAAATTATTTCCAAGTCCAAACCTTTGTAGGACTTCAAAAAGAAAGGGCCATTCAACTCTATCAAAGGCCTTTTCGGCGTCCAATGATAGGAGAGCTGTATCCGGTGCTTCTTTATTAAAATAAATAATATTAAATAGTCTTCTTACATTATGGAAGCCTTGTCTACCCTTTATAAAGCCATTCTGATCTCGATTAATAATATTTGGTAAAATTTCTTGTATTCGTCTTGCTAAAATTTTACAGATTATCTTAAGGTCGGCGTTTAATAGGCTTATTGGTCTCATATTTTCACATTTATTAGAGGGCTTACCTGGTTTTGGCAGCAGTATAATTAAGGCATTATTTATGTATGATGGTAAATTATTATTTTGAAATGCTTCTAAAACCATTTCCAAAAAAGGTTTTATTAATTTATTCTTAAATTTTTTATAAAGGTCAACTGGAAGACCATCTGGTCCTGCACTTTTTCCTGATTTCATATTATCAATGGCTAGCCCAACTTCTTCTTGACTAATTTTAGACTCCAATATCTCCCTGTTTTCATTTGGAATACACAGTATAGATAGTTCGTTCAAAAACCCATTTAGTTTTGTTAAATCAGGTTCATTTTTAGTATCATATAATTTTTCATAGTAATCTCTAAAGGCTCTATTAATTTCTAAAGGATCTATAACTACCTGTCCATTACTTATAATACTGGTAATTGGTGTTTTAATTTCCAATTGTTTAATCTGCCATGCTAATAATTTTCCTGATTTTTCACCTTGTTCATAAAAAGATTGTTTCAATCTTAGAAGACTCGAGGCAGCTCTATTCGCTGATTTTTTGTCGTATTCAGCTCTCAAAATCAGTAATTCATTCTCCAACCTTGGGTCACTTCCTGCATACACTTTTTCCTGAAGACTTTTTATTTTATGTTCCAATTTAGCTCTCTCCTCTCGAGTCTTCTTAGATTTTGATCCTGTATAACTAATAATATGTCCCCTAATAAAAGCTTTGAAAGCCTCCCACTTTACACATGCTGATGTTTGTGTAGTATTGATGTCAAAGAACTCGTCTATCTGTTTTTCTATATACTTGACAAATTCCTCATCCTGAAGCCATTTATGCTGAAATTGCCATCTACCTGATTCCTTTGTCAATTTTTTATCTACATATATTAGACAACAGGGTGCATGATCAGAGATCATGATGTTATCATAAAAGCAGTTTTGAATCTTGGACCTTAATTCTGTGGAAATCAAAAAATAATCAATACGTGAGAATGTCTTGTAGGTACTGGAATAACAAGAATAGGCTTTAACTTGTGGTTTCATTTCTCTCCATATATCTAACAATCTCAATTCTTTCATAAAATGATTAATAGTCATCCTACATCCAATGTGCGTACAATCCAGTCCTGTTGATCTATCCACACCTGGATTCAATGTACAATTAAAATCCCCTGCTATTATATGTTGCCCTGTAAGTGATGATAAGATGAGAAATAAATTAGCAAAGAACTTCTGATCATCTATATTGGGACCATATAAGTTCACAAGATTTATATTTTCTAATAGCAAAGAACCTTGAATGATTACATATCTTCCAAATTTGTCTCCAATTACATTTTTCACTTGAAAAGGAACTGATTTATGTATGAGAGTCATAACTCCCCTGGCTCGGGATGAAAATGAAGAGGTGAATACACTTCCCTGCCATCTACTCCTAATTCTTTTAACATCCTCCTCTATCAGATGAGTTTCTTGTAAAAACACAATTCTTGAACCCATGTCCTTTATTTTATTCATAACTTGTTTAAGTTTTTTTAAATTTTGTAGACCTCTGCAATTCCATGAAGTTAAATTAAGATTAACACTTTGGTCCATGATCAATAGAGAGTTTGGGATTACCTTGCAGTGTAAACATGCTCATACAGAGAAGCAAAAACATGAGTGGTTGAACATTCATCCTACAAACTACACACAAACAAATTTCCCCTTCCCACACTTGTGGCAAACCCCCCAAAATCAAAAGAAAAATTCTGTCTCCCGATATAGCCATCGACCGTTCCACACCCACGGGGAACAGCCTAAGCCACTCCTTCTTCATCCTCCCAATCACCCTAACTCTACTGCTTTTAATGACGTAACATTAACTCTCCTCTGTAGTTTTCCAACTTAACTCCAAAATTTTTAACAACTTTGTACATCATAGTTTGTTTTTTTTTTTTTGTTTTTGTTTTGTTTTTTTAATATATAATACAATCTATATTTTGTAACCTTACTATTTACTTCAAGTCAGTCAGATGCCTGTGCAAATGCTTAATTATTCTACCTTATATTTTGTTCATGCTTAGCTCCCACCAGTCTCTTCTTCTTCTTTGATCTTCTTGATGAACTCCTGCGCCTCCTCTGGGGTCTTGAAGATGTGGGTTCTGCCCTCATACGTGGTCAGCAGTCTCGCAGGATAGATCACACCATGACGAATCCCAAGGTTGCGCAGCTCCTCACGTACGGGATCAAACTGCTTCCTCAATTGCTGGATTCCTGTGGCCAAATCTGGGTAGAACCGCACCTGCTGGTCCTGGTGTTTAATCTCCCCCTTAGCTCGTGCAGCGCTGAAGATCTTCATCCTGTCTCTGTTGCTAAGAAACTTCATAATTAAGGTCCTCGGCGGTCCCTTATCTCTCCGTGGGCCAATGCGATGTGCTTTTTCCAGAACCACTGCTGATTGCAATTCCTCGCTGCCCAGCACCTCCGGAATCCACTTTTCCAGAAAGGAACATACGTCCCGACCTTCTGATTCCTCTGGAAGACCCACCAGCCTCAAATTATTCTGTCTCGACCGAGATTCCAAATCCAAAATATTATCTTCCAGAGATTTATTTTTTTTTTCCAAAGTGCGCACCTTTAATTGAAGACGGGTGACGTCATCTTCAGCACTAGCGAGACGGAGCTCCATCTGCGCCGTTCGTTCTACACAGTCACCCAATTCCTTTCTTATTCCTTCCAACGCTGTCATAATCCCATCAAATCTAGAGGAAAAGTCCGCTCTCATTGAACTCATGGCAGCCATCAGCGCATCTGCGCCATTCCCCGCAGATATCGCACCGTTGCCAGCCTCCTCCGCCATATATGGAGTTTTGTTTGCTGCGTCACAGACCTGAAAGTCCGTTAATTTGGACTGTTTCGGCGGCTCGCTTTTTCCTTTTCCTAGTTTTCCAGCCTTAGGCTTCGCCGACATATCCTCGCCCAAATGCTGGGATACGTTCTGTCCCAAATGAGAGAGTTATTTGCCGATTTTTTTTCTCCAGGAGCAGAGCAGAGCGAGACACGTCCGTCCTACGTGGCAGCCATAACCGGAAGTCATGTTCTTTCACTTTTATTAAAATTATGCTTTTCTGGGTACAGACCCAACAAAAACAGTTTAGGATTCAATATGATTTGTTTTGAGATTATTTTTTCAATTGTTACCCTCACCTCTTCCCAAAACATTCTTATTAATCTACATTCCCATAAACAATGAAATAGGGTTCCTGGCTGTGGTTTTTTGATGATAACTATGTTATGCAGGCACGGTTGTAAATATTATATTGATCATCGACAATGACTTTAGGGTTTACACAACATGCTAAAAAATGTCAAAATCGTGTCATCAGACCTTTAAACTGCTACTTATTACCTTACCCTTACCCTATATTACCCTTGTTGAAAGTCAGAGGTAATGCGTGTGTGGTAATAGTTGGTGATAGGACTGGGACTCATCACTAATTTCCAGAATCAATTTGATTCTGATTCTTGAAGTTCTGAATCGATTCAATTTCCATTTGATTTGATCCAATCCTGATTCAATAAGGGAGAGTACCATTTTAATAGCTATTTTACTTGCTAGGAAAAATGTTCTTAGAGACGTAGTGTTGCAAATTGTATCAGGAATACTATGTCTTTGTTAATACATAAATTATCACATAAAGAACTGACCCAAAATCAGTTACAATAATGCACATTTTCTTATTTAACTGATGACTTCACAAAGTGCTGGCAGTGCTTTCTTTAGTGCAAAGGGTGTGTAGTGTCAAGTTAACAACCCAGAGTAAGTAAACAAATTCAATGCATGAAGCATGTACAGTATACATAATGTCACTGTATTTCAGTCCCTCCAGGATTTCGCGGGCGTTTTTTGTGATTGTTGCGGCCCAAAAAGCCTGAATTTGTGGGAGCTTTTCCAAAAAGCACTCACTCACCCATAGCACTCACGTCTATAGTCATAAAGTGTTTTGAATGACTGGTGTCCCAGCACATCAGGGACTGTCTTCCCCGCCCCTTCGACCCCCACCAGTTCGCCTACAGAGAGAACCGGTCTACGGACGACGCCATCGCCACCACACTCCACAGAGCGCTGAGCCATCTGGAGAACCCAAGGAGCTACGTGAGAATGCTCTTTGTGGACTACAGCTCAGCTTTCAACACCATCATCTCGGACATCCTGATCAATAAACTGCACCTTCTCCAGATCATCCTCCCCTACTCCCACCTGCTCCTGATCCTGGATAAAAAGCATTCTCACCAACCGCCCACAAACAGTCAGACTCGGTCAACACCACTCCTCCACACTGTCTCGTCAGCACTGGCTCCCCCCAGGGCTGCGTGCTAAACCCTGTACTGTATTCCCTGTACACCTTTGATTGTATTCCAACCCGCCCAACCACCGTCATTGTGAAGTACGCGGACGATACCATCTTGGTTGGGCTCATCACTGACGATGATAAGGCATACAGGGCGGAGGTAGAGAATCTGCTGCTGTGGTGCCAAGCAAACAACCTGAAACTGAATGTCCAAAAAACCAAAGAGTCATACTGGACTTCAGAAAGAACAGACAGCCCCCCCCCCTTTCCCAAATAAATAGCGACTGCATGGAAACCATCCCCACTTTTAGGTTTTTGGGCACCCATATCTCCTCTGACCACTCCTGGACTGTCAACACCAAGGCCCTGGTGAAGAAAGCCCAGCAACGGCTGCACTTCCTCCGTGTCCTGAGGAAGAACAACATGGAGCAGAAGCTGCTGCTGGCGTTCTACCGCTGCTCAGTGGAGAGCATGCTCACCTACTGTCTGGGTGTGTGGTGCGCCGGCTCCACGGCCGAGAACAGGAAAGCTGCGCAGAGGGTCATCAACACCACCACAAAAATCATCGGCGGCCCGCTGCCCTTCCTGGAGGACATCTCCAGATCCTTCTGTTTCAGAAAGATCAAGGCCATCACAGGAGACCCCTCACATCCCGCCCACCACCTGTTTGACCTGCTCCCCTCTGGACGATGGTTCAGATCGATCAGGTACCACACCTCCAGACTGACAAACAGTTTCTTCACCTGGGCCATCCGAACTGCAAACACTCAGAGGCCCCATCCCCCTCCCTCCGAATGCTCACATGCACAGAACTGAGGACCTTTTTAATTATCACAATAACACACCTGTCTTTGCACTCCGCACTTTCATGTATATTGACCCATCTGTGAAACCACTACTATGTATGTTTTCCATAATCCTTGGGCCACTTTACTCAATTGTGTGTTCAGTTGTGTGTTCTGCACTGCGCACTCTTATGTACAGTACGTAGTTCCATCTGTGAAGCCACTACTATACTTGTGTATATTTTCATAATCCTGGACTATTTTTATTTCAGTCGTGTGTTTAATCGTGTGTTCTGTAACTGTGTTTTATCTAATCCTTCTCTCTAACTTTATTGTGCAGTAGCCTGGTGGAGCACCCACAATTTCGTTGTACAGTGACAATAAAGCCTGTTCTATTCTATTCTATTCTATTCTATTCTATTCTATTCTATTCTATTCTATTCTTCTAAAAAAGTGGTGATAAAAGTTGGGATATATTTTTTTAGTTTTTTTGCACTGAAAGTTATGTGAGGAAGTGCAGATTTTAAAGTAGCTGCTTTTTCCATAGTTTCCAAGCACAGAATTGCCAAAAATTTCCTGTTAAACAGTGATTTATTTACAATTAAATGCTCAGTTAAACTGTCAAAAAATGACCAACTTTGTATTCTTGCTGAGAAATTAAAAAGATCAATAAAAGAATTAGCCATTACAACCATTATAAATTGCATTGAATACATATTAGAGTATGGAGCAAATAATTGCAGCACCTTCTTGAATCTTGAATTTGAAAACTAAGACCCCTGAAACATTTGAGGTCTTCTACAGTGCTGAAATCCACAACAAACCAGGGATGACTCCCCCAATGACAACCTCTTCCCTTCAGAACTGTCTCAGTGCAGAATGGATCTTGGAATGGAATGTTTACTGCGGGTGGAAACTTAGTCTTTACAGATCGTACGGGGATATGAAAAGGTGAATATATTTCAAATTAAAATTAATCATACTTTTAAATCCCCACACCACAATGTGGTGTAATTATATTTTAATTACAAATTAGCTTTCAATTTCAAAGGGTTTCAATTCATTTCCTGCGAAGATTTGTTCATTTCAGTTTAGTTCTATTGAGTAAAAATGGCTTGTTGTACTGTAGCCTTTATTAATTCTGGTATTTTCATTTTTTTTTCCACAATATTTTTTATTGAACCTTTTTTACAAACACAACACAAACAATTAAACACTAACAGTAAAGTAATTTAAAAAAAATAAAAAAATAAAAATAAAAATTGTACTAAAAAACACCAACAACCACTAACAAAGACAGGTCTTCAACAATGCTCCTCTGTTTAGTCTAGGCAGTCCATTACATAAGTATACATATTATACATTCACCAGTTTGGAATTTACAAGGTCCACACACATCATTCACCTTCTTCTTCAAAAGTTATGTTTAAATTCTTTACATAATCAATGAAAGGTCTCCATATATTCTCAAACACAATTTCCTTTGATTTCAGTATGTATGTTATTCTTTCTAGTGGAAGGTTTGTTAACATCTGTCTTAACCACTGAGTCACATCTGGTCTATGAGTCTTTTTCCACAGTAGTGCAATACATTTTTTGGCATTAAGCAAACTGAGGTCTATGAATGCTCTTTCACTCTTATTAAAGCTGTGCTTTTCTGGATACAGACCCAACAAAAACAATTTAGGATTCAATATGATTTGTTTTGAAATTATTTTTTCAATTGTTACCCTCACCTCTTCCCAAAACATTCTAATTTTTCTACATTCCCATAAACAATGAAATAGGGTTCCTTTACTTTCCATACATTTTGTGCACGTATCTGGTATGTTTTTGTTATATCTATTTAACTCCACTGGTGTAACATACATCCGCATTAACCATTTAAAATGTATCAATTTAAGACGTACATTTATTGATTTGGTTTGAGCTTCTGTACAAGCCAATTCCCATTGTTCCTCTGAAATTTCAGTTTGCAGGTCTTCTTTCCAATAATTCAATCTTTTCTGTGAGTTTTCACTTGAGAATAATGTCAATGAGTTATAAAACTCTGAAATAATACCCTTTCTCTTACTATCTTTCGTCAAAATTTTTTCCAAGGATGAATAAGTAGGTCGGATGAGATTATTTATTATTTTGATTTGATCGAATAAAGTTCCTAAGCTGAAGATATTTAAAAAAAAATATGTTCTATTAAGATTAAATTTGATCCTCAGTTCTTCAAAAGACATTATGTTATCTGAACATGACAGATATAAGTCTTGAATCTTTTGAATCCCTTTTAAATTCCATACTTTAAATACAGCATCCGCTCTCCCTGGTTTAAAATATTGATTACCCCATATTGGGCTAAATTGTGACAGTAAGTGTGGTTCTTTTAAATATTTTGTGGTTTCACACCATATTTTGATCATATGCTTTACAAATGGATTTTTAACTTGTTTCTGTAATTTTTTTGCCGAGTCTGAGTATATAAATATGGGAAGAGGTAAAGGTAAATTGTATGATTCCATTTCAGTCCAGTGAAGGAGATCATTTGATGAAAAATAATATGTCATAGACCTCAGTTGTGCTGACCAGTAATACAACCTAAAGTTTGGACATTTCAGCCCTCCACGATCAAATGGTAAATATAGTAAGGACAGACATAATCTAGCCTTCCTATTGTTCCATAAAAATTCCACTAACTTTTTTTTAATTCTTGAGAATAGATCTGAAGGTGGTGGTAAAGGAATGTATTGAAATAAATAAAGTATTTTGGGTAAAATATTACTTTTAAGTATATTGATTCTCCCGATCATCGACATTGGTAGTGACATCCATCTCTGAAGTAACTCATTAATGTCTGTCATTAAGGCTTCATAGTTGGTACTGGCGACTAATTCTAGCTTAGGCACAATTTGGATTCCTAAATATTTAAACTGATTTACAACATTGAATTGATTTACCTCAGGAGCTGGGTGATTTCTCTGGGTCTCATTTAGCATTAATATTGAAGATTTAGTTTTATTTATTTTATATCCTGATATTTCCCCAAAGTTCTTTATTAAATTCAACAAGGTCGGAATTGATTTTTTAAGATTCGACATAAACAAAATTATGTCATCGGCATACAGGGAGATTTTATGTTCTGTTGGTCCTACTTTAATTCCATATATTTGTGGATGTAAACGTACTGCCATCGTTAAAGGTTCAATTGCCATAGTAAACAGTAAAGGTGAAAGTGGGCAGCCTTGTCGACATCCTCTATTGATATTTATTGATTTTGAAATATTGCTGTTTGTTAGGATTTCTGCTGTAGCATTATTGTATATTATCTGAACCCATTTTATGAAATTATTTCCAATTCCAAACCTTTGCAAAACTTCAAAAAGAAAGGGCCATTTGACCCTATCAAAGGCCTTTTCGGCATCCAATGATAGGAGAGCTGTATCCGGTGCTTCTTTATTAGAATAAATAATATTAAATAGTCTTCTTACATTATGGAAGCCTTGTCTTCCCTTTATAAAGCCATTCTGATCTCGGTTAATAATATTTGGTAATATTTCTTGTAGTCGTCTTGCTAAAATTTTACAGATTATCTTAAGGTCAGCATTTAATAGGCTTATTGGTCTCATATTTTCACATTTATTAGAGGGTTTACCTGGTTTTGGCAACAGTATAATTAAGGCATTATTCATGTATGGTGGTAAATTACTATTTTGAAATGCTTCTAAAACCATTTCCAAAAATGGTTTTATTAATTTATTCTTAAATTTTTTATAGAGGTCAACTGGAAGACCATCTGGTCCTGCACTTTTTCCTGATTTCATATTATCAATGGCTAGCCCAACTTCTTCTTGACTAATTTTAGACTCCAGTATCTCCCTGTTTTCATTTGGAATACACGGTGTAGATAATCCATCCAAAAACCCATTTAGTTTTGTTAAGTCAATTTCATTTTTTGTATTATATAATTTTTCATAGTAATCTCTAAAGGCACTATTAATTTCTAAAGGATCTACAACTGGCTGTCCGTTACTTATAATACTGGTAATTGGTGTTTTAAATTCTAATTGTTTAATCTGCCATGCCAATAATTTTCCTGATTTTTCACCTTGTTCATAAAAAGATTGCTTCAATCTTAGAAGACTCGAGGCAGCTCTATTCGCTGATTTTTTGTCATATTCAGCTCTCAGAATCAGTAATTCGTTCTCTAACTTTGGGTCACTTCCTGCATACACTTTTTCTTGAAAAATTTTTATTTTATGTTCCAATTGGACTCTCTCCTCTCAAGTCTTCTTAGATTTTGAACCTGTATAACTAATAATATGCCCCCTAATAAAAGCTTTGAAAGCCTCCCACTTTATACATGCTGATGTTTTTGTAGTATTGATATCAAAGAACTCATCTATCTGTTTTTCTGTGTACTTAACAAATTCCTAATCCTGAAGCCATTTATGCTGAAATTGCCACCTACCTGATTCCTTTGTCAATTTCTTATCTACATATACAGTATTAGACAGCAGGGTGCATGATCAGAGATCACAATATTATCATAGAAGCAGTTTTGAATCTTGGACCTTAATTCTGTGGAGATCAAAAAATAGTCAATACCTGAGAATGTCTTGTAGATATTAGAATAACAAGAATAGGCTTTAACTTGTGGTTTCATTTCTCTCCATATATCTAGCAATCTCAATTCTTTCATAAAATGATTAATGATCATCCTGCATCCATTGTGCGTACAGTCTAGTCCTGTTGATCTATCTATACCAGGGTTCAATGTACAATTAAAATCCCCTGCTATTATATGTTGCCCTGTAAGTGAAGATAAAATAAGGAATAAATTAGTAAAGAAATTTTGATCATCTATATTGGGACCGTATAAGTTCACCAAATTTATATTTTCTAATAACAAAGATCCTTGAATGATTAGATATCTTCCAAATTTGTCTCCAATTACATTTTTCACTTGAAATGGGACTGATTTATGTATGAGAGTCATAACTCCCCTGGCTTGGGATGAAAATGATGAGGTGAATACACTTCCTTGCCATCTTCTCCTAATTCTTTTTACATCCTCCTCTATTAGATGAGTTTCTTGTAAAAACACAATTTTTGAACCCATGTCTTTTATTTTATTCATAACTTGTTTAAGTTTTTTTAAATTTTGTAGACCTCTGCAATTCCATGAGGTTAAATTGAGATTAACGCTTTGGTCTATGATCAATAAGAAGTTTGAGATTACCTCGCAATGTAAACATGTTCACACAGAGAAGCAAAAACATGAGTGGTTGAACATTCATCCTACAAACTACACACAAACAAATTCCCCCTTCCCACATTCGTGGTAATCCCCCCAAAATCAAAAAAAAAAAATTCTGTCTCCCACTATAGCCATTGACTGCTCCTCACCCGCGAGGATCAGTCAAAACCACTCTTTCTTTCTCCTCTCAATCACCCTAACTCTACTGCTTTTAATGACGTAACATTAACTCTCTTCTGTAGTTTTCCAACTTAACTCCTAAATTTTATAGCAACTTTGTACATCATAGGGTTTTTTTTTAATATATAATACAATCTATATTTTGTAAACTTGCTATATGCTTCAGATCAGTCAGATGCCTGTGCAAATGCTTAAATATTCTACCTTATATTTTGTTCATGCTTAGCTCCCACCAGTCTCTTCTTGGATCTTCTTGATGAACTCCTGCGCCTCCTCAGGGGTCTTGAAGATGTGGGTTCTGCCCTTATACGTGACCAGCAGTCTTGCAGGATAAATCACTCCATGACGAATCCCAAGGTTGCGCAGCTCTTTACGGGCGGGGTCGAACTGTTTCCTCAATTGTTGGATTCCTGTGGCCAAATCTGGGTAGAACCGCACCTGTTGATCCTGGTATTTAATTTCTCCTTTGGCTCGCGCCGCGTTGGAGATCGTCATCCTGTCTCTGTAGCTGAGGAACTTCATAATCAGCGTCCTCGGTGATGCCTTGTTATCTCTCGGTGGGCGCTTTCTAAGACGACTGATGACTGCAGCTCTGCGTTGTTCAGCGCTTCTGGGATCCACTTTTCCAAGAAGGAACATGGATCCAGACCCTCCGTTCTCTCCGGGAGACCCACCAGCCTCAGGTTGTTCCGTCTCGACCGGGATTCTAAATCCAGAACATTATCTTCCAGACGTTTATTTTTTAATTCCAATGTGCGCACCTTTAATTGTAGGCCGGAGACGTCATCCTCAGCACTGGAAATTCAGAGCTCCACCTGCGAAACTCGTTCCATACAGTCACTTAACTTCTTTTTCATTCCTTCTATCGCTGCAATAATCCCGTCAAGTTTAGAGGAAAAGTCTGCTCTCATTGAACTAATGGCAGCGAGCACCGCACCTGTGCCGTCGCCAGTAGTCACCGCTCCTCCGCTAGCTTCCTCCGCCATATTTGGGGATTTTTCTGCTTCGTCACAGACGTGAAAGTCCGTTAACTTGGACTGTTTCGGCGATTCGGTTTTTCCTCCACCTGATTTCCCAGCCTTAGGCTTTACCGGCATGTCCTCGCCCAAACGTTGGGATAGGTTTTGTTCCAATTGAGAGAGTTATTTGCCGATTTATTTTTTTTTTTTAGGAGCAGAGTAGAGGGAAGCACGTCCTTCTACGCGGCGGCCATAACCAGAAGTCCCTGGTATTTTCATTTTATTATTATTATAATTATTATTGTTATCATCTTCAGATCAATCACTTAAATGCTAGAAGTCCAAAATTAAATGTCATTCAATACAGACATTACATGAAGGCAGCTGCCTTTGTCATGAAGCCCTGAAGTCCTGACTAAAAACACATCCAACATTTTCATTATATTCTAATCTCATAAAATATATCTTTATTCTGCATTTATTTGCATCGCTTAACCACCAGTTAACTACTGTATCCGTAGTTTGTAAAAGAAAACACCATCATGCTGGTTGAATTATTAAATTACGAAACAAATGTGAAAAAAAAAATCCCAACAAAACAAAAAATGAAATTTTACTTCCTCTCTCAGCAGCTCCAACAGTCTCCCTCTGTACCTGGTCTGTTGTCCACAATTTTCAGCCATTCTCTGTGTGTTTTCCGTTTGAAAAGTGTTTGTGAATTGTCAACTTTTGTTTATGTTCCAGCGCAATGCTGCATGTAGTACAAAACAGCTTATCCCTGCTTTATGAAAAATATTCAGAAACTGTTGACCACAGTCTTTAGTGGTGACTTTTGTTGATAAATTAAGAGATGCTATCACACATGTCTGCAATGTGTTACATGTTTATCATGTAAACACGGAAGTAAAGATGTGAGCTGGCAGCACCGGGAACTCTTGTGCGATTGATCAATCACGCAAGAGTTCAGCCAGCCCTGTTTGGTGTTTCACAGACATAAAAGCATTATATTAAAAGATTGATCTGCGGATTTTGTGGATTGATACTGGCTCAGTCAAACGTGAATTGATTCAAGTCGGAGAATTGATCTTTTGAACTCACCCCTGGTTGGTGACCATCTAGTTCACAGTAGGATGGGCTATTTATTAGCTTGGATTTGAATCTTAAATTAATAACATTAGGGAGAAGTTTACTGAAGAGATAATAGCGTAAATAAATGGAGTCTTACCCTGACCAGAGTAGTAATGTATTTTTTGTTAATACAGTGTTTTTTGGATGTTGGTCTCCTGCCCCCTCCACACAGTGTCCTACTTATAAAATGAGTTATACTTTTGAGATGCATTCCTCATTTAATGGCTACACAATCATGCACAGTGCTTCATGTTGTGGTAGAATCATGTGTCAAGTGAAGAATTTACTATACCGATCCACTACCACGTCAAGGGCAAAACAGACATTATGGTGCATTTAACATTCTGAAGTCTGCAATGTTTTGTTTAAGGTGTGTATACACTTATGTAGGACTGGGCGATATGGAAAAAAATCCAGTCACGATAAAATTTTTTCATATTGATTGATATATAACCCAGCCATAGGGGGTGCACAAGCTAGTGTACTCCTAGTGCTGGTCCCAAGCCCGGGTAGATGGGGAGGGTTATGTCAGGAAGGGCATCCGACATAAAACCTTTGCCCAATCAAACATGCGGATCATGGCGAGTGAGACTTTCATACCAGATCGGTCGAAGCCTGGGTTAACAATGACCACCACCGGTGCTGTTAACCGACAGGGTGCCGGTGGAAATTGGACTACTGTTGGTCGATCAAGGAGGAGGAGAGGGGGAAGGTGTGTTAGGAACGAGAGAGAGAAAAACTAAAGGTTGAAATGTGGAGGTGAGAGTAGGGATGTTAAATGTAGGGACGATTACTGGTAAAGGCAGAGAGTTGGCTGGTATGATGGAGAGAAGAAAGGTAGATATACTGTGTGTTCAAGAAACCGGATGGAAGGGAAGCAAGGCTAGGAGCAATGGAGGTGGATTTAAACTGTTCTACCATGGTGTAGATAGGAAGAGAAATGGAGTAAGAGTAATCATGAGTTTGAAGCTAGAAGTCAGAAGTGTGATGTTGAATGTTGTCGGTGCGTATGCCCCACAAGTTGGATGTCAGGTAGAAGAGAGAGGAATTCTGGAGTAAGTTGGATGAAGTGGTAGAGAGTGTTCCCGGGGGGAGAGAGTGGTGATTGGAGCGGACTTTAATGAGCATGTAGGTCAAGGGAACAGAGGTGATGAGGTTCTGGGTAGGTATGGTCTTAAGGAGAGAAATGTGGAAGGACAGATGGTTGTGGATTTTGCTAAAAGGATGGAAATGGCTGTGATGAACAAATACTTCAAGAAGAGAGAGGAACATAAGGTGACTTACAAGAGTGGAGGAGGGTGCACACAGGTGGACGACATCTTATGCAGAAGGAGAAATCTGAAGGCGATAGGAGACTGCAAGGTGGTG
The DNA here is from genome assembly GCA_020510985.1 of Pholidichthys leucotaenia. Taxonomy (NCBI): domain Eukaryota; kingdom Metazoa; phylum Chordata; class Actinopteri; order Cichliformes; family Pholidichthyidae; genus Pholidichthys; species Pholidichthys leucotaenia. The sequence continues at coordinate 324,145,401 of CM035837.1, read as the reverse complement.
GCAGGGGAGAATGTAGCTAGACAGCCTCAGATGGTGGTCTGTATGATGACTTTGCAAAGTAAGAAGAGGAAAACTGAAGGCAGAGCCAAAGATTAAGTGGGGGAAGTTACAGAAGGAAGAAGGTCGCACAGAGTTTAGGAAGGAGTTGATACAGGCTCTGGGTTGTAGCGAAGAATTTCCAGATGACTGGGAAAGTACAGCAAAAGTATTGAGGGAAACGGGTAGAAAGGTATGTGGTGTATCCAGTGGATAGAGGAACAAAGACAAGGAGACTTGGTGGTGGAATAAGGAGGTACAGGAAAATATTCAAAGAAAGAGGTTAGCAAAGAAAAAAAAGTGGGACAGTCAGGGAAATGAAGAAAGTAGACAGGTGTATTTGGAATTAATTAATTAAATTAAATTAAATCACCCTTTATTGTCATTTAACTGTACAACCAACCATGTACAGTAGAACGAGATTGTGTTTTACCTATCTACTGTGTTAATCACACACACCCCAAGTGTAGAATCAGAGGGCCGCTGCCATGCAAGGCGCCGCCACAAATTTCCCTCCTCCATTCCATTTTTGCTGAGCACCAAGCTGGACGGCAGGAAGTTCCACTTTTATATGGTCTTCGGCATGACCTGGCCGGGATTTGAACCCCTGCCTCTCGGGTGTGGGGCGATGCTCTACCAACTGAACCACCACTCCGGTCACAATCTAGGCACATAGCAAAGATGGATGGATGGATATACTTTATTGATCCCAAACTGGGAAATTACAGTAAAGAGAGAGGTGGCAAAGGAAAAGGCATATAGTGAGTTGTATGAGAGGCTGGACACTAAGGACGGAGAAGAGGACTTGTATCAATTGGCTAGACAGAGAGATCAGGTTGGAAAGGACGTGCAGCAGGTTAGGTTGATTAAGGACAGAAATGGTAATGTACTAACAAATGACGAGAGTGTGTTGAAAAGGTGTAAGGAGTACTTTGAAGAGCTGATGAATAAAGAAAATGAGAGAGTAAGGAGGATGGATGAAGGAAAGATGGTGAACAAAGAGGTTACGAGGATTAGCAAGATGGATGTGAGGGCAGCTTTGAAGAGGATGAAGCATGGAAAGGCGGTTGGTCCAGATGACATACCTGTGGAGCTATGGAGATATTTAGGAGAGATGGCAGTGGACTTTATAACCAGATTGTTTAACACAATCTTGGAGAGTGAGAGGATGCCTGAGGAGTGGAGAAGTGTTTTGGCACCAATTTTTAAGAATAAAGGTGATGCTTAGAGCTGTAGTAACTACAGAGGCATAAAGTTGATTAGCCACGCTATGAAGATATGGAGAAGGGTTGTTGAAACCAGGTTAAGAGGAGAGGTGACAATCGGTGAGCAGCAGTACGGTTTCATGCCAAGAAAGAGTACTATAGATGCAATGTCTGCTTTAAGAGTGTTGATGGAGAAGTATCCACCTTATTCCTGGGGGTGCTTCTGTAGGAACGATTATGGGCGGAGCTTACGGTTTCGGCTGACCTAGTGTTAAATCAGTCAGTAAGAGTGGCGTAGCAGGGGCATTTAAAATTTAAAATAGCGTTTTTAAAAGTGTTTCAAATTCATTTTAATGTATAGTCCACATACGTGTTTTGCACTCAAGTGGCAGCTAATTTCAGCACTTGTAGTTTTTGTATTTTTGAATGTTTTTGCGTAGTTCTGGTACTTGATGCTGTTCGTGGTGTGAGGCTCCTCACAGATAAGCACAGCTAAATCTGTGGCTTCAACAGCAATGAGTAGATCATGCACTGAAAACTAAAGGATTGTTCATGTGATCAGTGGTACAAACACAGCAACACCAGGTATTTTTTCACTTGTATAAATGTCACAGATCTGACATTTTACCCCAAATTTAAAATGCCCAAGCACGGTGTTGTGGTTCTTTGTGGCTCTGACTAGACTCCACGTCTGCTCTGAGGTAAATTTGATTATGTGTCAAAAACATGCAAGTTAGGTTAATTGGCATCAACTGGGGATTCTAAATTGTCCTTAGGTATGGATGTGAGAGTGAATGGTTGTCTGTCTCTCTGTGTTGGCCCTGCGATGGACTGGCGATCTGTCCAGGGTGTACCCTGCCTCTCGCCCAAAGATGATGGGATACCCCCCCACCCCCACCGCGCGCGCGACCCAAAAGATTAAGCGGAAGAAGATGGATGGATGGACGGATATTTTAACAAAATGCAGCTGACTTTATTGCGGTGGAAACATTGATATAGCTCAGAGTTTTTATTTGTTTACAGCGTTAGCATGTTAGCAGGGGCACTAACTAACGGAGCTACTGTCCACAGAGCTGCTGGCCACTTTTTAAGGTCATCTTCTCATCCCTCCATAGTCGTGGGATGTGGTATGATTATATTATTGTTTTTGAGGTGCAAAAGGCTGTGTTCTGCATTTTTGATGCCGAAGTCATTGTTTTTTAACAAGGAAAAGTGTCCCATTTCAGTGACAACAATACGTTCTAAACTAGTACCGGAAGTTGCTACCATAATTCACGCAAGGCATCGTGGGTCCTAGGAATAAGGTGGATAGAGAAGGTCAGAAGGAGTTGCACTCTTTCTCTATGCTAGAGAAAGCATATGATAGGGTGCCAAGAGAGGAACTGTGGTACTGGATGAGGAAGTCAGAAGTGGCAGAGAAGTACTGTATGTGAGGGTGATGCAGGACATGTATGAGGACAGCGAGACGTGATGAGGTGTACTGTAGGAGTGACAGATGGATTCAAGGTGAAGTGGGATTACATCAGGGATCGGCTGTGAGCCTCTTATTGTTTGCCATGGTGATGGACAGGCTGACAAACGAGGTCAGGCAAGAGTCTCCGTGGACCATGATGTTTGCAGACGACATTGTGATCTGTAGTGAGAGTAGGGAGCAGGTGGAAGAGAATCTGGAGAGGCGGCGGTACAGTCATGTGAAAAAATTAGGACACCCTGTATACCCTGTATGCCTGTGTTTTTTTGTTGTTTTTTTTTTTTTACATATTTGGACATATTGATATTTAATATCAATGTTAAAAACACTGGAAGATTAATGTAATACAACTAAACAATTAAAAACTAAAGACTTTTTTCAAATTTTCTGTAAAATGTAATTTTAAAGAAATAGTGAGAAATAAATTAGGACACCCCCATATTTTTTAGGACACCCCCACATTCATTCTCACCTAAAATGGCTAAAATGTTAAAAAATGCAAATAATAATAAAAACAAGGTTAGACATAGATATGTGAACATTTATTAATAAAGATATGAATATTTAATGGAGTGTCCTCATTTTTTCACATGACTATTTTTTCATGTCTATCTGCAGTCATGTGAAAAAAATTAGGACACCCCTTTAAATATTCATTCTTTATTAAGAAATGTTCACATATCTATGTCTAACCTTGTTTTTGTTTTTATTTGCATTTGTTAACATTTACTTTAGCCATTTTAAGTGGGAATGAATGTGGGGTGTCCTCACTATTTGTTCAGAATTACATTTTACAGACAATTTGATAAAAGTCTTTAATTCATTTTTTTTTTTCCACAATATCTTTATTGAACCTTTTTTTTTTTTAACAAACATGATACAAACAATCAAACACTAACACTAAAGTACTACAAAAAAAGAAAAAAATGCACTAAAAACACCAACAACCACCAACAAAATCAAGTCTTTAACAATGCTCCTCTGTTTAGTCTAGACAATCCAATACATAAGTATACATATTATGTTCACCAGTTTGGAATTTACAAGGTCCACACACATCATTCACCTTCTTCTTCAAGAGTTATGTTTAAATTTTTTACATAATCAATAAAAGGTCTCCATATATTCTCAAACACAATTTCCTTTGATTTCAGTATATATGTTATTCTTTCTAATGGAAGGTTTGTTAACATCTGTCTTAACCACTGAGTCACATCTGGTCTATGAGTCTTTTTCCATAATAGTGCAATACATTTTTTGGCATTAAGCAAACTGAGGTCTATGAATGTTCTTTCACTTTTATTAAAATTATGCTTTTCTGGGTACAGACCCAACAAAAACAGTTTAGGATTCAATATGATTTGTTTTGAGATTATTTTTTCAATTGTTACCACCTCTTCCCAAAACATTCTTATTAATCTACATTCCCATAAACAATGAAATAGGGTTCCTTTACTTTCCATGCATTTTGTGCATGTATCTGGTATATTTTTGTTATATCTATTTAACTCCTCCGGTGTAACATACATCCGCATTAACCATTTGAAATGTATCAATTTAAGGCGTGCATTTATTGATTTGGTTTGAGCTTCTGTACAAGCCAATTCCCATTGTTCCTCTGAAATTTCAATTTGCAGATCTTCTTTCCAGTAGTTTAATCTTTTCAGTGAATTTTCACTTGAAGATAGTGTCAATGAGTTATAAAACTCTGAAATAATACCCTTTCTTTTACTATCTTTCATCATCATTTTTTCCAAGGATGAATAAATAGGTCGAGTGAGAGCTTTATTTTGATTTGATCGAATAAAGTTTCTAAGTTGAAGATATTTAAAAAAATGTGTTCTATTGAGATTAAATTTGATCCTCAGCTCTTCAAAAGACATTATGTTGTCTGCACATGGCAAATATAAATCCTGAATCTTTTGTATCCCTTTTAAATTCCATACTTTAAATACAGCGTCCGCTCTCCCTGGTTTAAAATATTGATTACCCCATATTGGACTAAATTGTGACAATAACTGTGGTTCTTTTAAATAGTTTTTAGCTTCACACCATATTTTGATCATATGCTTTACAAATGGATTTTTAACTTGTTTTTGTAATTTTTTTGCCGAATCTGAGTATATGAATATGGGAAGAGGTAAAGGTAAATTGTATGATTCCATTTCAGTCCAGTGAGGGAGATCATTTGATGAAAAATAATATGTCATAGACCTCAGTTGTGCCGACCAATAATACAACATAAAATTTGGACATTTCAGACCTCCACGATCAAATGGTAAATATAATAAAGACAAACGTAATCTAGCCCTCCTGTTGTTCCATATAAATTCCACTAACTTTTTTTTTATTCTTGAGAATAGATCTAAAGGTGGTGATAAGGGAATGTATTGAAATAAATAAAGTATTTTAGGTAAAATATTACTTTTAAGTATATTGATTCTCCCGATCATCGACATTGGTAGTGACATCCATCTCTGAGTTAACTCATTGATATCTGACATTAAGGCTTCATAGTTGACACTGGCGACTGATTCTAGCTTAGGCATAATTTGGATTCCTAAATATTTAAACTGATTTACAACATTGAATTGATTTACCTCAGGGGCTGGGTAATTTCTCTGGGTCTCATTTAGCATTAATATTGAAGATTTAGTTTTATTTATTTTATATCCTGATATTTCCCCAAAATTCTTTATTAAATTCAACAAGGTTGGAATTGATTTTTTTAGATTCGACATAAACAAAATTATATCATCGGCGTACAGGGAGATTTTATGTTCTGTTGGTCCAACTTTAATTCCATATATTTGTGAATGTAAACGTATCGCTATCGCTAAAGGTTCAATTGCCATAGTAAACAGTAAAGGTGAAAGTGGACAGCCTTGTCGACATCCTCTATTGATTTTTATTGGTTTTGAAATGTTATTTGTTAGGATTTCTGCTGTAGCATTATTGTATATTATTTGAACCCATTTTATGAAATTATTTCCAAGTCCAAACCTTTGTAGGACTTCAAAAAGAAAGGGCCATTCAACTCTATCAAAGGCCTTTTCGGCGTCCAATGATAGGAGAGCTGTATCCGGTGCTTCTTTATTAAAATAAATAATATTAAATAGTCTTCTTACATTATGGAAGCCTTGTCTACCCTTTATAAAGCCATTCTGATCTCGATTAATAATATTTGGTAAAATTTCTTGTATTCGTCTTGCTAAAATTTTACAGATTATCTTAAGGTCGGCGTTTAATAGGCTTATTGGTCTCATATTTTCACATTTATTAGAGGGCTTACCTGGTTTTGGCAGCAGTATAATTAAGGCATTATTTATGTATGATGGTAAATTATTATTTTGAAATGCTTCTAAAACCATTTCCAAAAAAGGTTTTATTAATTTATTCTTAAATTTTTTATAAAGGTCAACTGGAAGACCATCTGGTCCTGCACTTTTTCCTGATTTCATATTATCAATGGCTAGCCCAACTTCTTCTTGACTAATTTTAGACTCCAATATCTCCCTGTTTTCATTTGGAATACACGGTATAGATAGTTCGTTCAAAAACCCATTTAGTTTTGTTAAATCAGATTCATTTTTGGTATCATATAATTTTTCATAGTAATCTCTAAAGGCTCTGTTAATTTCTAAAGGCTCTATAACTACCTGTCCTTTACTTATAATACTGGTAATTGGTGTTTTAATTTCCAATTGTTTAATCTGCCATGCTAATAATTTTCCTGATTTTTCACCTTGTTCATAAAAAGATTGTTTCAATCTTAGAAGACTCGAGGCAGCTCTATTCGCTGATTTTTTGTCGTATTCAGCTCTCAAAATCAGTAATTCATTCTCCAACCTTGGGTCACTTCCTGCATACACTTTTTCCTGAAGACTTTTTATTTTATGTTCCAATTTAGCTCTCTCCTCTCGAGTCTTCTTAGATTTTGATCCTGTATAACTAATAATATGTCCCCTAATAAAAGCTTTGAAAGCCTCCCACTTTACACATGCTGATGTTTGTGTAGTATTGATGTCAAAGAACTCGTCTATCTGTTTTTCTATATACTTGACAAATTCCTCATCCTGAAGCCATTTATGCTGAAATTGCCATCTACCTGATTCCTTTGTCAATTTTTTATCTACATATATTAGACAACAGGGTGCATGATCAGAGATCACGATGTTATCATAAAAGCAGTTTTGAATCTTGGACCTTAATTCTGTGGAAATCAAAAAATAATCAATACGTGAGAATGTCTTGTAGGTACTGGAATAACAAGAATAGGCTTTAACTTGTGGTTTCATTTCTCTCCATATATCTAACAATCTCAATTCTTTCATAAAATGATTAATAGTCATCCTACATCCAATGTGCGTACAATCCAGTCCTGTTGATCTATCCACACCTGGATTCAATGTACAATTAAAATCCCCTGCTATTATATGTTGCCCTGTAAGTGATGATAAGATGAGAAATAAATTAGCAAAGAACTTCTGATCATCTATATTGGGACCATATAAGTTCACAAGATTTATATTTTCTAATAGCAAAGAACCTTGAATGATTACATATCTTCCAAATTTGTCTCCAATTACATTTTTCACTTGAAAAGGAACTGATTTATGTATGAGAGTCATAACTCCCCTGGCTCGGGATGAAAATGAAGAGGTGAATACACTTCCCTGCCATCTACTCCTAATTCTTTTAACATCCTCCTCTATCAGATGAGTTTCTTGTAAAAACACAATTCTTGAACCCATGTCCTTTATTTTATTCATAACTTGTTTAAGTTTTTTTAAATTTTGTAGACCTCTGCAATTCCATGAAGTTAAATTAAGATTAACACTTTGGTCCATGATCAATAGAGAGTTTGGGATTACCTTGCAGTGTAAACATGCTCATACAGAGAAGCAAAAACATGAGTGGTTGAACATTCATCCTACAAACTACACACAAACAAATTTCCCCTTCCCACACTTGTGGCAAACCCCCCAAAATCAAAAGAAAAATTCTGTCTCCCGATATAGCCATCGACCGTTCCACACCCACGGGGAACAGCCTAAGCCACTCCTTCTTCATCCTCCCAATCACCCTAACTCTACTGCTTTTAATGACGTAACATTAACTCTCCTCTGTAGTTTTCCAACTTAACTCCAACATTTTTAACAACTTTGTACATCATAGTTTTTTTTGTTTTTTTTTGTTTTGTTTTTGTTTTGTTTTTTTAATATATAATACAATCTATATTTTGTAACCTTACTATTTACTTCAAGTCAGTCAGATGCCTGTGCAAATGCTTAATTATTCTACCTTATATTTTGTTCATGCTTAGCTCCCACCAGTCTCTTCTTCTTCTTTGATCTTCTTGATGAACTCCTGCGCCTCCTCTGGGGTCTTGAAGATGTGGGTTCTGCCCTCATACGTGGTCAGCAGTCTCGCAGGATAGATTACACCATGACGAATCCCAAGGTTGCGCAGCTCCTCACGTACGGGATCAAACTGCTTCCTCAATTGCTGGATTCCTGTGGCCAAATCTGGGTAGAACCACACCTGCTGGTCCTGGTGTTTAATCTCCCCCTTAGCTCGTGCAGCGCTGAAGATCTTCATCCTGTCTCTGTTGCTAAGAAACTTCATAATTAAGGTCCTCGGCGGTCCCTTATCTCTCCGTGGGCCAATGCGATGTGCTTTTTCCAGAACCACTGCTGATTGCAACTCCTCGCTGCCCAGCACCTCCGGAATCCACTTTTCCAGAAAGGAACATACGTCCCGACCTTCTGATTCCTTTGGAAGACCCACCAGCCTCAAATTATTCTGTCTCGACCGAGATTCCAAATCCAAAATATTATCTTCCAGAGATTTATTTTTTTTTTCCAAAGTGCGCACCTTTAATTGAAGACGGGTGACGTCATCTTCAGCACTAGCGAGACGGAGCTCCATCTGCGCCGTTCGTTCTACACAGTCACCCAATTCCTTTCTTATTCCTTCCAACGCTGTCATAATCCCATCAAATCTAGAGGAAAAGTCCGCTCTCATTGAACTCATGGCAGCCATCAGCGCATCTGCGCCATTCCCCGCAGATATCGCACCGTTGCCAGCCTCCTCCGCCATATATGGAGTTTTGTTTGCTGCGTCACAGACCTGAAAGTCCGTTAATTTGGACTGTTTCGGCGGCTCGCTTTTTCCTTTTCCTAGTTTTCCAGCCTTAGGCTTCGCCGACATATCCTCGCCCAAATGCTGGGATACGTTCTGTCCCAAATGAGAGAGTTATTTGCCGATTTTTTTTCTCCAGGAGCAGAGCAGAGCGAGACACGTCCGTCCTACGTGGCAGCCATAACCGGAAATCCCTTTAATTCATTTTTAATTGTTTAGTTGTATTATATGAATCTCCCAGTATTTTTTAACATTGATATTAACATATCCATATGTCCAATATGATTTTTATTTCTGTTGTTTCCCCTTTAAAGATTTCAGATTTTCTTTTTTTGTTGTTTTTTGTTGAATTGTACAGGTCATTGGTCACATTAAGGGTGAAAATAGTTCAAATTTTATTTATCATGATCTAATTTTTTTTACCTGACCTTTTCAAGGAGTGTGTAGGTTTTTTTTATAGCCACTCTTTTAAATAAATCTTATTTAACCAAAACATTTTAAGGTTATTGTTCATCTTGACATATAATTTCAGGTGTAGGCAAATCCTGTTAGAATGTTATCAGTTTCTGTGTAATCTCTTTATGCTGTGTGTGGATAAATGAATGGGATCAGTTGATTTAGGAGGGTTTTAAATTTTAACCCAGAGAAAAGACTACAGCATGTTTAAACGCTTTGAGTGACAGTCTCAGATTCTCAAGTAGTTGGCAATTGGGTTGATTGAAAATTCATATTTACTAAAGTTCACATTGTCTGATTTATTTATTATATATATGGATCCAAATTCAGCACCTTCTTTCCATATTTTGAATGGGGAAGTTTCTGCTATTGAGACCTTTTTAAAGCATTTTAATTCACATCATCGGGCTTTCATCCATCACACGTTCAGTGCTGTTGCTGAGATGTTCCATCAGTCTGGGCAGAAATAAAGCTTGATTTCTCAGAGCTGTTGAGAGGAAACAGTAGATTCAAGACATTATATACCTACCACTAGGGCTGTGCGATATGACGATATATATCGAATGACAACATAAAAACGTCTATCGCTTCATAGAATACTCTATCGTTTATATCGCGATTTAAAATCCACATACTCCCGTTTCTTGAACAAGGCTCCTCACCCACTGCTTGTCAGCACCCCATCTCTCCCCCGTAGTGCGTGGCTGTGCGCAGCAGAACAGGTGGGTGATGGGTGGCTAGGCTTCAGTCCGGTGGTTGCTAATGCTAACCCCAAACTACCAGTTCAGATAGCTGCTACTCCTGTTTGCCGGGGATGTAGGACTGTTTTACATCATACTGCATCAGAGAGGATAGTCCGGTAATCTCATTTTAATAGGAGGTAAGTAACGTTAACACCATGTCTAATTATAACATGCTAAATGACGATGCTAAGTTGTGCTAACTGGAAACCGTAGCAGACCATCATTTCTTTGGTTTAAATTACTGCTTTCTTAGTTTTGTCTGAAATTTTTTTTATTAAAGCTGCAAAAGTGCATGATGGTCGTACATACATGCAAAATACAGTGGTGTGAAAAAGTGTTTGTCCCCTTCCTGATTTCTCATTTTTTTGTATGTTTGTCACACTTAAATGTTTCAGATCATCAAATTTAAATATTAGACAAAGCTAACACAAGTAAACACAAAATGCAGTTTTTAAATGATGGTGTTTATTATTAAGGGTAAAAAAAATTCCAAACCTATATGGCCCTGTGTGAAAAAGTGATTGCCCCCCTCACCCGTTAAAGCATAAATTAACTGTGGTTTATCACATCTTTGGAAAGCTGAGTTCAATTTCTCTAGCCACACCCACACCTGATTACTGCCACACCTGTTCTCAATCAAAAAAATCACTTAAATAGGACCTGCCTGACAAAGTTAAGTAGACCAAAAGATCTTCAAAAGGTAGACATCATGCTGTGATCCAAAGAAATTCAGGAACAAATGAGAAACAAAGTAACTGAGATCTGTCAGTCTGGAAAAGATTATGAAGCCATTTCTAAAGCTTTGGGACTTCAGTGAACCACATTGAGAGCCATTATCCACAAATGGCGAAAACATGGAACAGTGATGAACCTTTGAAGGAGTGGCCGGCCAACCAAAATTACCCCAAGAGCGCAGTAACGACTCATCCAAGAGGTCACAAAAGACCCCACAGCAACATCCAAAGAACTGCAGGCCTCACTTGCCTCAGTTAAGGTCAGTGTTCATGACTCCACCATAAGAAAGAGCCTGTGCAAAAATGGCCTGCATGGCAGAGTTCCAAGATGAAACCACTGCTGAGCAAAAAGAACATAAAGTCTCGTCTCAGTTTTGCCAGAAAACATCTTGATGAGCCCCAAGACTTTTGGGAAAATACTCTGTGAACTGATGAGACAAAAGTTGAACTTTTTGGAAGGTGTGTGTCCCATTACATCTGTTGTAAAAGTAACACAGTATTTCAGAAAAGGAACATCATACCAACAGTAAAATATGATGGTGGTAGTGTGATAGTCTGGGGTTGTTTTGCTGCTTCAGGACCTGGAAGACTTGCTGTGGTAAATGGAACCATGAATTCTGCTGTCTACCAAAAAATCCTGAAGGAGAATGTCCAGCCATTTGTTCGTGACCTCAAGCTGAAGCACTCTTGGGTTCTGCAGCAGGACAATGATCTAAAACACACCAGCAAGTCAAGCTCTGAGTGGCTTAAGAAAAACAAAATGAAGACTTTGGAGTGGCCTAGTCAAAGTCCTGACCTGAATCCTATTGAGATGCTGTGGCATGACCTTAAAAAGGCGGTTCGTGCTCGAAAACCCTCCAATCTGGCTGAATTACAACAATTCTGCAAAGATGAGTGGGCCAAAATTCCTCCACAGCGCTGTAAAAGACTCATTGTCAGTTATTGCAAACGCTTGATTGCAGTTGTTGCGGCTAAGGGTGGCCCAACCAGTTATTAGGTTTAGGGGGCAATCACTTTTTCACACAGGGCCATGTAGGTTTGGATTTTTTTTTCCCCTTAATAATAAACAGCTTCATTTAAAAACTGCATTTTGTGTTTACTTGTGTTATCTTTGTCTAATATTTAAATTTGTTTGATCTGAAACATTTAAGTGTGACAAGGATACAAAAAAAAAAGAAATCAGGAAGAGGGAAAACACTTTTTCACACCACTGTAAATAATAAATAAATTAAAATGGGTCAGAGGAGCAAGTTCGCTCTTAATGTAATTTATTGATTTCTAATAATTTTAATTAGTCAAGTAGCGATAACGAATAAAGTTAGTCATCACATGTATTTTACTACATTACCTTTTGTGTATTTGATTTTCTGATCATGACCACTCTGAAATATTTTTACTAAGAAGCAAACACATTAAATCAGGCCAGAATGGCAAGCTGCAGGCAGTGGATCTACATTTAAATTTTCATTGATTTAAACTAACAGTTAATTTATATTTGTAGATGAGACAGACATTTTTTTTTATGTTATGTGGTTTTGTTGTTTTTTTTTCTCCTCTGGCTCAGGAAATATGTACTTATTGATGTTTACTTTTTATTCATATACTAGTGCATGCCCGTAGAAAGCAAGTATTCTTGTCTGAAAACAGGTAGCCCAATTAGGCTTTACAGGCCCAAATGTAGTCTGTGTTTGAAAGTGGAATACAAAGTGGTGTAGCCTATATGTAGGCAATCACACATGTTAGACTTTAACAAATGTAAAAGGGACTGAACACTAAGATTTATTTGATTGTGTGAATATTAATTACAGAATTATTGACAATGAATGGGACATCCAATATTAGCCACTGTTGAAGAACCCTTGTTTATTTGTTTGTCAGACTTCTTTGTTGGATCTTTTATGAGTTATATTCATAGGTGTTGTATCTTGTAGTTTGGGGAATGGGAGTTGTTCAGTCATCATTATAATTGTTTTAGTTTTTATGTGTAGTTTATAGTCCATCATCAATAAACTCATGTAGTACTATAACAGGACACATTTACAAATATTTGAGACCCATTGCAGGGCATCCTTTTATATTTTAGCAATATTATAAGTACAAAACACCCAACATTATTATACACAGCAGAATGACCTGTTTGGCTGCAACTGTTGCATCAATGTTGCCCTTTTGTCAGTAAATAAAAAAATATTTATTTTGTCATTTGGGCAGTTTTTGTCATGGTTGTTATTTAGTCAAAGCGTTTGTATGTGTCCACATATGATATGCAATTGATAAAATAAGTCTTTATTAGTCTCATAATGGGAAATTCTAGAATGATCTGGCTATTCCGCTCCACAGTCATGGTGGTATTATTATTAACTTTTAATTTTTAGATAGCCATGCACCGGGAGGAGCGCTATGTTGAACCCGCAGTGTTGCAAAGGACAGTGGTGGCACACGAGTGAAGCAGCAACTGAGACTCCCTTTAATCGGGTAGCCTGCTTGGCTCCCTGGGAAGGACTGCGGTAAGCCGGTCCGGCAGCTCCCCACCTTCCCACACGCACCCGCGCACCTCGTGTTCTCCACATATCTATGGCCGAAACACAAAACCTTCTATCTAAAAAATGCACTTTTTGAGATGCTATGCTATTTTTTTTTTCATCAGAATAATTTTCTGTCACAGTAAAGGGCAGGACTGTCTTGCAGACAAGTATGAGCTGCCTTCCTTGTTCTCATCATCCAAAGTGAAATCTGCAAATCAGAAAATCCTGCGGATAGGTTTTTGTATTTCAGCCATCGATATGCCCAATTGTCCTTTGGAGCTACGCAATCACGGCAACATTATAGTATAATTTTTTAAGCATTAAATCATCAGTATTCTCTTTTTCTTGTCAAATTTGTTGCCTTTCACTTCCTTGTTTTTTTTACGGAGTGCTCTGGTGACTGGTCGTGATGCGTATTATCCAATCTGTATGGAGTCAATCTGAAACCACGCCCACACTTTTAGAAGCCAGAGCATGAAGAAACGGAGTGGTAGCTAAACTTTTATTGTTAAAAATTACATATTTTCACTGAGCAACTCCATACTCGGGGATGCACACCCTTGTAACCTCAGCAAAGCCCTTATAAAATCTGAGGCCAGTCTGACGAATAGTTTGGGAAATATTTGAGGAACACAGACACACATATACACACACAGACAGACAGAGATTTGTTGCATTTATAGATAGATGGTTTAGAAGAAAAACCTGAAATTTACGAGAATCAAGTCTCAAATGCACATTAAAGAAACTATTTTATAACACTGCAAAAGTGTGATGGAAAAAAGGTACATGTAAAAAAAGTAAAAAAAAAAAAAAAGAGATGGTCCTTTTTATGTGATTATCTAAACTGTAGAATTTACAGAAAATGTATATCATGATTTATACTTGTGTACATGTGTGTATATACTGTATATCTACAGTGGGGCAAAAAAGTATTTAGTCAGCCACCAATTGTGCAAGTTTTCCCACTTAAAAGATGAGAGAGGTCTCCAATTTTCATCATAGGTATGCCTCAACTATGAGAGACAAAATTAGAAAAAAAATCCAGAAAATCACATTGAAGGATTTTTAATGAATTAATTGGTAAATTCCTCAGTAAAATAAGTATTTGGTCACCTACAAACAAGCAAGATTTCTGGTTCTCACAGACCTGTAACTTCTTCTTTAAGAGGCTCCTCTGTCCTCCATTCATTACCTGTATTAATGGCACCTGTTTGAACTCGTTATCAGTATAAAAGACACCTGTCCACAACCTCAAACAGTCAGACTCCAAACTCCACTATGGCCAAGACCAAAGAGCTGTCAAAGGACACCAGAAACAAAATTGTAGATCTGCACCAGGCTGGGAAGACTGAATCTGCAATAGGTAAGCAGCTTGGTGTGAAGAAATCAACTGTGGGAGCAATTATTAGAAAATGGAAGACATACAAGACCACTGATAATCTCCCTCGATCTGGGGCTCCACGCAAGATCTCACCCCGTGGGGTCAAAATTATCACGAGAACGGTGAGCAAAAATCCCAGAACCACATGGGGGGACCTAGTGAATGACCTGCAGAGAGCTGGGACCAAAGTAACAAAGGCTACATCAGAAACACACTACGCTGCCAGGGACTAAAATCCTGCAGTGCCAGACGTGTCCCCCTGCTTAAGCCAGTACATGTCCAGGCCCATCTGAAATTTGCTAGAGAGCATTTGGATGATCCAGAAGAGGATTGGGAGAATGTCATATGGTCAGATGAAACCAAAATAGAACTTTTTGGTAAAAACTCAACTTGTCGTGTTTGGAGGAGAAAGAACACCATACCTACTGTGAAGCATGGGGGTGGAAACATCATACTTTGGGGCTGTTTTTCTGCAAAGGGACCAGGACGACTGATCCGTGTAAAGGAAAGAATGAATGGGGCCATGTATCGTGAGATTTTGAGTGAAAACCTTCTTCCACCAGCAAGGGCATTGAAGATGAAACGTGGCTGGGTCTTTCAGCATGACAATGATCCCAAACACACTACCCTGGCAATGAAGAAGTGGCTTCGTAAGAAGCATTTCAAGGTCCTGGAGTGGCCTAGCCAGTCTCCAGATCTCAACCCCATAGAAAATCTTTGGAGGGAGTTGAAAGTCCGTGTTGCCCAGCGACAGCCCCAAAATATCACTGCTCTAGAGGAGATCTGCATGGAGGAATGGGCCAAAATACCAGCAACAGTGTGTGAAAACTTACAGAAAACATTTGACCTCTGTCATTGCCAACAAAGGGTATATAACAAAGTATTGAGATGAACTTTTGTTATTGACCAAATACTTATTTTACCGAGGAATTTACCAATTAATTC
This sequence comes from Pholidichthys leucotaenia, assembly GCA_020510985.1. NCBI lineage: Eukaryota > Metazoa > Chordata > Actinopteri > Cichliformes > Pholidichthyidae > Pholidichthys > Pholidichthys leucotaenia. Next base: position 324,129,758 of record CM035837.1, on the reverse strand, counting down.
ATTAAAAATCCTTCAATGTGATTTTCTGGATTTTTTTTTTCTTATTTTGTCTCTCATAGTTGAGGTATATCTATGATGAAAATTGGAAACCTCTCTCATCTTTTAAGTGGGAGAACTTGCACAATTGGTGGCTGACTAAATACTTTTTTACCCCACTGTACATATATTGTTATCGTGATGTAAGATGACATATCGTGATATGAAATTTTTGTCATATTGTACAGACCTACTGACTACCTAGGAAGGCAATGTATACAGCTGTTATAACACTACAACAGAATTTTGTAGGTTTAACAGCTGTCGCATTTGCTCATATTCACTCATGGAGGTGGAACCCTGATGTAGTAACAAGCATACGTGCGCTTTCATGCTTTTTAAACACGCTGCTGAAATAGTGTTTGATAATGCACAACTGACTTCAGACCTGCTTTTTGCAGATCAAAAGTGTGTTGGAATAAAATGCACCTTAATACCAACGTGCCAAACTTGATGCCACAATAATGATTTTTAAAACTCAAAGACAGATTAGTGCAAAAGAACACTTTGAGTTATGTAATATTATCACTATTATCTCACCTCATCTCTTAGTCTTGGCTTGAGAGATGAATGGAATTCATGCAGCTGTAAAGCATTGATTAATGAGTGAATTTGTGTATGGTTTGTGATTAAGGGGCACAATTAAAATAGGAATTGAGGATTTATCTGTAGTGATGTAGAGTCTGTAGCTGATTAATGTTACCTTAGTGTACTCAGTTTAATATTAGTAATCAAGGAACATGGTCAACATTAAATGCAGGGAAAATGGGAAAAAACATAAAAAAACATACTTTACAATTGGGTCTAATAAATATAGAAAATACTCTAAATAAAGCATCTGCTCTGTGTTTGTTGGGTGTGTATATAGTAACATGCTGGCAGGTGTCTTTGGGGATATGGTAATAATGTCAGGTCTCATAATCCATACTCTTACTTTCTCAGTGAGGGAGGTTTTATTTTTGGTGCCATTTGTTTGTTAGCAGAATTACTCAGCGCCTGTCCTGTTATCAATACAGTTCGGTGGAAGGGTGGAGCTTGGGCCACAGAGGAATCCATTAGAGTTTGGAGCAGATCAGAATGAAGGGGTGGCTCCACGATATGTGTTTTCATTCTCTTTAATATTGAGAGAGAGTTTTTTTTTTACTTTTTAATTTCTTGGAGATTCATGAGTGAAATTTGAAAGGGGAAAAATCTCTCTGAGGACTTAACAATTTATCATATAGTAACACAGTAACAGTGTCGGAGTTAAGCAGGTATCCTGTACCCATCCATGTGGACAGTGCCTTTAAGGCAACCCTCCTGAAAGTTTGAGTTATCGCTGTCTTAATTTGTGTTAAAGGCAGGATTTTGTGAGGGTGAAGGTCTGAGTCTCCCGTGAACCTCCCACTCTCCAACTCATCCCTCCCTAATTAGAACCAGAGCTTCTTACAGGAATCAATCTTCCTGTCTGATGACATCATCGCTAAGTCTGTGCTCGAAATGGGGGTGATCTCAGCCTGTAGATTTGCTCCGGGTTTTTCAACACCCAAACAAATCCCAAGAAAAGCACCTTGTGATGACTTGAGTGTCTTTAGAGAGGATAGTGTGAACCGGTGGGTGGAGCTGAGCTGTTCCCTCACAGGCTGATGCTCACTGTTTTCCCACAATATCAAGGCTGCGAATTGTTGGTCATGATAGTTGATTCATAATTAAATGAAGCCTTTTAGGCATACTCACAGGTCTCCTGCAGAGTCAATAAAATGATGTGTCCTGAATGAGCTGGCACTGCTCTGTGTGTGTGTGTGTGTGTGTGTGTGTGTGCGCGCGCATGTGCGTGCGTGGGATATCCTAAATGAATGCCTATTTGCTCCCGCTTTCATGTGTTTTCCTCGCACCACTGTGCTGTGTGTCTGGACTTGTTTTATGCCCGTTCAAACACTTCTATCATGACTATTTTCCTTAAAGCGTCGACTTGAAACAGTGCCAGATAAAAAGGGATAACAACATGCAGAGCCAGTGTTTTTGGATGAATTTAAAAGAGCCTCAGAGAAGAAAGGGGATAAATAATAACAGCACTGAAAGCAAAAGCATAATAAAGGCCTAGTTTTCTTAGGAAAGTGGAAGCTTTCATCTTTCTATAACAGTAATGTTCTCAATGAGTACAGGCCTGTGTTTAGTCGAGGAAGCTTCGAGTGGTGCACATGAAAGGCTCCAGTCAGACTGTATATACTGGGTTGTCGCTGGAATATGGTATCTGTCTCTCCTCCCCTCCTTTCTTCTCCTTCAGCCCCCTCACCCTTCTCCCACATGATAAAGGTGTGGAGCAGTGTGGTTTGCAGTCAGAGTAAACATGGCAAAATGGCTGTTAATGCCCCCCTCCCCCCCAAAAATCAGTTCTCCCTGATGGGGGCCCTCAATGTTTAGGAAATGGGGCATTATTTTCCTGCTCCGACGTCACGAGCCACCCCCTTTGCAGCTGTTGCATGCTTTACACTCTGTGTTTACATTCAAATTCAGCTGAAGGTCTGAAAGCCTCACATCTCATAATTTTACCATTGTCCACATTTTGCTCCTTTTTATTGCCTGGATTTAGATTCATGGATTTTTTTCCTCCTACGTGTTGAGCCTTCACTTTCTCTCCCTAATGACTCCTAATTGGTGTGTGAGCCATGTGTGGGAACAGGTAAAGTGTGTTTCCAGATGCTTGTGTTCTTACAAAAGCCATATTTCACCCCACTGCCTGTAGGCTCTTTTAATCATCACAAAAACAAAAAGATTAGACACTCCGGATTAAAACGTGTGCGAGAGAATGGGCTTGCTGCACTTACTGAAGCACTCATTTGATCGCCTTTGAATCACACATAATAAAATCCTGCTAAGAGCAAAATTATTTTAGTTCTAGTTCGTCGGGGTTCTCCAGCTGAAAATCAGCATTTTTTTTTTAAATGCTTGGAATTAAACATTTTTTCCCTCTCTTTCTAAATCCACTCACACATTTGTTTTCAGTCCCACCTACTTCCCTTTATCTTTTCTATACCCACCTCCCCATTACCTCCCTTCCCCCCTCGCCCTCTTCCTCTTCGCCTCAGCACTTAGAGGCTTATGAGAGGGAAGTACCACGAGAGCCACTCCCTTAGTGCAGCCACCCCTTCCCACAGTGTGGAATGGTACACTCCTGCTTTGCATAAGTTTCCTCTGAGTGGGTCTGTGTGTGCATGTGTGTGTGTGTGTGTGTGTTTGTGTGAAGGCCAGTACTGAAAGAATTATTAGTCCCCTCTGATCGGTTCGGATGTAGGTCTAGCCTCTGTGCCACCCTAGTATACCTTTATCACTTCAATTGTTGAAGCTATAATGTATTGCGCCTACCCCGTCCCTGGAATGGGCAGTAACTCTTTAATGTATTACTACAACGGGAAATCGGTGAGTAGTGTCTTTGGAAATGTCTGTGTGTGAACCAGTGTGGTTGTCAGCCTGTTTGAGTCTGATTTAATCTGGAGCTTGGTACTTTAATAATTTGAATGCTTAAGCTCTGTGCTCATCGTCTGTGTGAATATATATTCCATTGCATCAGTTAAAGCTGTGTGTCACTACAGCTAAAGCCATTCAGTCACTAAACTTTGGTCTAGCCCCATTTTAGTATAAAAACTGCTTTGCATCCCCAACTTTCTGTGGGCAATTTTTTAAAGTTACTCTTACCAATTTAAAACCTGTTTGTCGTTCACAAAATGGAACTGTGAAGCAGAGAGTTTTTTACTGTGTTGAATTTATTTTTACTGGCTGGTTGCTTCAGCCCTGAGACTGAGTTGAAATAATAACAAGTGGGAGTCTGGGAATGATTAAGGGAAAGAGGCTGTTGAGGTTAGACTTTCCTGTTTGCAGATTGAGCTCCAAGCACCAGTGTTGCTCTTATTCCATCTGTTTTTAATCACTTTGGCATTCTTGACGCCACAGGGAGCCTAATGTGATTTCTGAAATTCTCTGTAATGACCTCTTTGATTTTCGTTAGTCTGCAAGGGTTTTTCTATATGAGAACTTTTTTGTCAACTTGTGCACTTGAAAGAGTAAGTCCTGAGTTTCCACTGTTTACAGTAGCTTGTGGATTATTGCAGAGATTTGTTGCACTTATGTTGTATTTCAGGTGTTTCTCCTGTTTTTGTTGTAAAATCTGTACAAGTGTGTGTGCGATTGTGTTCAAGGACAGTTTAACAAAGACTGAGCTCTGTAATGCATTTCAGTAATCTTTAAGTAATGATCCTGTCAAAAGCAAAATACACAGGCAGATTTCCACCTGTCATTACTCGTGCTGTTTTGAAGGAAAAATAAAGGTTTGTTTTTTAATGTTTTTTCTATTGGCAAGGTCATCTTACTCAGGCTTGTGTTTCAACTTTTCTTACAGCCCATTACAGCATTTCCTTTTTTGTTCCTGCTGCACAAAAGATGACTTTGATCTTTTTCATATTAAGCATTAACAGGCTTGTGTTACATTTGATGATGGGGAGAAAATTGATAGCATGTGGATGGAACGGACAAACTTTATGATCAAACACACTTGTAAATAACCAGTACCATTTTTTTTCTGTTTTCCTCGTAAAGAAAAAAGTAAGATGGTGCTCATTCTTTGCATCAGTTCTATCCGTGTTAATTTGTAATAATGCAGAGCTACATAACAAGCTCACCATCTGCAGTGTTGGGAGAATTCACAGAGGGCCATTGGCTTGAGAGTTGATGGCACAGTACCAATACAGATGGAGCTGCTCACTGAGCTTTCTTCCAGTGCTTATTAGTGATAAAAAGATAAATCATAATCTAATAGTTAGAATTTTTTAAAATTTTGATTTACCCGAAGACCTCCCTTTAAATACTCGAGCTTTTCTACAAGGAGAAATGACATAAAAGGAATTGAAAAAAAATACTTAAGCATAACATGGCCCATGTTGTTTTTGTGGTGCAACAGGTTATATGGTGCTTCTAGAAGCCAGTCATCACTGCACTGGATCATGAATGCGTTACTCCAGCACACACATTCAAAGTGCATGTAAATGTCTTGTAATGTGGTTGTGATTAGTTAGTGAAGTTGTATTGACGCCAGAATCATTTTTTGTTGGCATCAGTGACCAGAGGGCATTTATTCTTCAGCAATATTTTCATGTTTTTAAGTAAACTGCTGTGCTGTAAAAATCATCTGCTGTTGTACAGTTGATTTAGGGTAGATTATGAGATTGCATATTATATAATGGAATATATGTTATGGTCGTGTGAAGTGGCTTACGGTTTTACTTACTACCTTTGTAAAGAAACCTTTACCTATTGTAAGAGTATTTAGCTGTTTTTTGTTCCAGTTCTGTGGGAATAAACTGGACAGGCTTTCTAAAGTGTTCATGCTGCATGTATGCTCATGTAAGGTGTTATTTTTTTGCCGCTCCTCTGAATATCTCCATTTGTCAAAATATTGCGCCAGCGAAAATTGGTCTTTCTGTCAGTTTAATGTCCCAGTTTCATGCATGAAAACACAGAGCATTTTATTTTCCGAAAACATTGGCAGATATGACACACAAATACTGAACAACGCCCCTCTAAGTAGACTGAGCTGAGCTGTAGATTGAAGAAGCATTGTGTCTTAAGCTCTGTAAGTGTTTAAGATTTGGACTTGAAATGAAATGCCCCAGAGATATGGTCTGATTCCAAGTTAAGACATACCATATAAAAACAGGACACGCCATTAGGAGCAGGTTTGAACTCTTTCCTTTCAACTTTTTTTAAACCAATAGAAAGATTTTTTTCTTTTTATTTATTTAGTTCCTCTCCCTTCCTTTTAGTACGTTACATCCTTTGTGGTCTGTGACAGATTGTGTTTCAGCATTTGATATTTTGATTTGTGCGGCAAGAGCTTCAAAGACAGGTACCGCAGGCTTGGAGACATGTGTGAAGGTGTGCAGGATGTAGCTATTCTGATTACTTCTTTGGAGAGGCCCAGCCAATAGCTCTGAAAGGTTGAGCTTGATAATTATATTCCACTTAATCAAAGTTAAACCAGAAGTCTTGCTTGCTTTTTATTTAAGTTAAATAGGAACACTTAAATACTATCGTTTTGTTTTACTGTTATTTGCTTGTCACATGCTTTGCCTTTTTTTTTTTGTTTGGTTTGTTTGAGAAATATGGATTGCTGCTCAGCTACCCTGTGTAAGTCTGTGTTGCTGTGCTGATCCGTGTGAGTGACGGCTTTTAATTAATGGCCTTGTAAAAGGAAACCCAGGCGGGCCCTCTCTTCCACAGGCCGGTGGAATGAGGCACCCGGTGTTTGGGATGGTTTATTAATGCTTTGACTGGTTAGCCCAGGGTAAAAAGGACAATTAGCATTATCCACTGCCATATGCTGCCCATTGAGCCTCTGACAGAGGCAGAAGACAAAGCCCGCGCTCCTGTGCGAGGCTAACCTGAGATCTCCCTGGAACTGCTATCAACCCTGGTCACATGTGTAAGCCAGAAGACCCATGAGAGTTCCACCCCTCCCTGAGCACTTTAATTACACACCCAGACAGCAGCACACTGGAGTCCTGCTCACTCAGCAGAGCTCAACAGCACTGAGTCCCTCTTAAGCTACATTCTGCATTGATATTATCGTCACGTGTGTGAGCAAGCTGCCTGATTGACTTTACGTGCTTTGGTTGTGATGCATGTTTTCCATCAGCAGTGTGTTGTAAATTACTTCAAGTAAACAACCTTGCTGTCCATATTTACTAGAAACCAGGTTTAAGGAGTATGCTGTCAGGATCTGTGTTTAAAATGAGACCATTAAAAGATAGTTTTATCATGTGGGGCGGGAGGGGGGGCACACAAGCTGGAAACGTGCAGGTGGAAACTAGCTGGCAGGTCTGGCTCTGATTAGTGTTACACAGCAGAGGGGTCATCTAGTCGTGTCTGTGGGAGGGAGAATTTGTCCAAACCTTTTTCTCCCCTTTTTTTCCTCCTCCATGCTCCGTCTTTCCTCCTTGCCCTCACTTCCTCCATCTGGAGTGGATGAAGTCAGAAACCACATCACTGGTGTTTGGACTCCAGTCTCTTTGATCCTGCCGCCCAGCTTGGCACACACTCACAGCTGTACAACAACATGCTCATTGTCCCTCTCCTTACCACTGCTAGCTTCCAGGTACAAATATAAAGAAAGCAAAGCAGGCAGTTTTGTACCATTTATTTGATTTCTGCCTCACCAGGAATACTGTAATTTACCAGGCTTTTAGTCTATGCGTGTGAGCGGTGTCATTATTCCTCCATTAGAATTCAGGTTAATCTGAAATGCAAATATACTTGATAATCCACTCATCACTGCACAGTCTTGATTGCTGGCTAGTCATGAAAGTGTGTGTTTTTGTGTGCGTGTACACACAGTTGTATAGAGAATTTAAAGTTATCTGAATCTATAGATTTAAAGCACTATCATATGTGTTTACTTGGGTTTTGTGTGCTTAAATGTGAAAACCTTTTTGAATATGCATTGTACGACAGTCATTCCTCCCTATTTTCATCTAAAAATATCCCACAATGCTTTTCTGAGTGGCTCTAATAGCATTCATGTTTTCCCGGCAGGTGTACGCACCATCTCCGAACTCAGAAGACTTCAACAGAGATTCTCCTTCGTACTCTTCTCCTAAACCCTCCAGCAGTATGTTTGCAAGCACTTTCTTTGGTAGGTTCAAAGGAAGTTTGCATGTTTACTGTGCACTTTCAGATGTGCTAGAAGTACTGTGGAGCCTCCTGAATGCATCAGGTGTAACTTATTTAGCAAGCTAAAATTGCTCTGGTTAATTCAGCAAAATACCACTAAACATTGTTTCTGCTGGAAACAAAGTCTGACTTAATGTTCACAAATAAAAACTTTAGACTCTTATTGCAATAACAAAGGAAATATCCAATGTTGGGCTATAAACTACCAAAACTTCATAAAGAAATTTGTTAGGAAATATTCTATATATTGATCTGGTTTATATTGTCAGGTAAAACGCCAAACTGTCTGATGCTTGATTTACCCACAGACTTTCCATCAGATATTAAAAAAAACAGGAGACTATGGAAGCAGGAGTGTTGATTCTACACTATTTCTGGGTTTAAGGTTTTTGTTTGTTTAACTTGGTCTGAAAAGTTGATTTGTTATTATGTTATTTTCTCTAGGCCTATAATACAGATCAGCACATTGCATTTTTGGTTTATTTGTTGCTAGACATGCTAAATTGTTTTGGCAGTATTGTGCGTTTATTTGACTGTGACTGTCTCTCTGATGTAGATAGATGTTTTGTTGGTCTTAGCTTTTGTGTTATCTCAGCTGTGGTCAGGACATGGATCGTGTTTCACTCCCAAGAGGGAAAAAAGTAAAAAGTACTGCTTGGATGACCCCAAGTTGTAAGGGTGAAGGTGGGGGTTAGCCGCCTGACTAGCTCTATGTCAAAACATGTTGTTTGTTGCCTAACAAATCTAACTCAAAATGTTGTTTCCTTTCATTAGATGACACCCACAGTTCATCCGATCCATGGAATTCATCCAACGGGATCAGCCAGTCTGGTTATGGCGGAATGCTCACAGGATCTTCATCTCACATGCCACAGTCAGGAAACTACAGCAGCCTTCACTCACACGACCGTTTGGTAAGTTGCAGTCTGGGTTATATAAACAGATGATAAATAATTGTTAGTAACTTGGTATGAGATTCAGTGTGTATCGTTCAGCACAGTGAGCAACACACACATGCTCACACGGTTGGAGCGTGTCCTAAGTTGTTGTCTGGTTATTATCAGCGAAGGCAGTGGCGACCCTCTTTATGTCGGTGTTTGATCTGGTCTCTTCTGCTAGTCAGGAATCACAGGGAGCCTCCAGATGCTGCCTGACCTCTCTTTATCTCTGCCCCCCCCCCCCCCCCCCCCCCAGTAACTTTTGCTCCATCACAGCCTGGGGGATGTTAAAGCACAATTATGTTTTATAGAATAAATGAGTAAGCTCTTTATTTTTTACACACATATGCATTTATGTTTAAAAATAACTTGGCTTTGTGTTATTTTTTCCTCCATCAGAATTACCCCGCACACTCTCCAGACATCAATGCCAGTCTTCCTCCCATGTCCAGCTTTCACAGAAGCAACACCAGCACCTCACCTTTCGTCACTGCGGCACACACCCCGTCCGTTAACTCGGCCGATGGTGTCATGGGTATGTTCTATGTTAACAGTTTATATACCTGCTCAGAATGGCACTACTACGGCTCACCTCCCTCACCCACAAATGAAATCATAACTGATCATCCATTCTGTTAAGGCAGTGAGTCATGCAGTCGGACAGCTGCTTTGTGTACTGTGACCACTCTTCATTTGTCTGAGTTTGTGATATCACAAAGCCTCCCTGTGTGTTTTCCTAGCTGCTGCAAATCGGGGTAATGCCACTGGGAGCTCACAGACTGGAGATGCACTGGGAAAGGCTTTAGCCTCGGTGAGTTGCAACCACAACTGGGTTCATAGTATAACAAAACATGCATTCATGATTAAGGAAGCAGTCGTGGTTTCTAATATAGACTGTACCGGCCATCACTGTCACATTATTTCTCTTTAGCAGCAAAGTTAAAATTAGAATTTAATGTAACCTCAAAAATACATCTGCATTGCTACTCAAGTGTGAAATTTCAGATTGTAAAACTCCTGTGTGTCCCCATGATCAGTTATTCATTTTATTTGTTCCAGTGAATCAAAATAGTAAAAGGTCAGATTTTGTCTCTAAACAAGATGACCTCTGTAATCATGTCAGGCATTAAAAGCTGTAGGAACCACTGATTACAAAAGTCGAAGGAGATGTAGTATAGTTTTTTTAAAACCTAAGCCTGGGTAATTTTGGGCTTAAACTAAGAGTATTCAGAAAGGGTAAATATACATTTCAAAAAAAGTACTCCTAAAGCCAGTGGATTACACTGTAGTGACATTCATGTTGTGGATCAGTCCAGCAGATTATTTATATTGTTTTGTCCAAATACTGATTCATATCTGGAAAATGCATTTTGTTAATTTACATCAGTCTGATATAACAAAATTGAAGGATACAAGTTGTATAGAATTGTTCACACAAGTAACATTGCAAATGTTTTGAAGTTAACATGACAAAAAGGCTACTCCTCATGTTACCTATACATTTCATAAATGTAACATGCATATCCTGATGTATTTTACTTAAGGTCTGCATTTGATTTCAGTCTGATCCTCAAATAGTGTTTTCCATGTTGCATAGGCATCAAGTGATCATTGTTAGTCAGGATCCAGCCATAATACCCTGACTTCTCCGAGACATGTTCCATTATGGCACAAATATCCTTGTTATATTGTTTTACAATGACAAGTAATCTATCTATCTAGCTATCTATCTAGCTATCTATCTAGCTATCTAGCTATCATTTTATTTTGCACACAAGCTGTTCCTAGGAACTAACAAATGTGAGTCCAAAATATGAGCGTTCATGGTAATAACAAATTAAGTCCTTTATATTTGCAGACTCAATTCTATTAGCATGACAAAGCTGGAGTGAAATGGACACGGTTGGACCAGGGTGGGGGTAGGTGCTTGCATCAGGGCGGCACAGGGGAGTTTATAACTGCTGAGGCTCAACTCTGCGGGCCCCCCTTGTAGAGCTTTTGTTCTCTGCCCTTTTAAATTGGCCGTGCTTATTGGCCCTATGCCGCCTGCGGGAGCGTAACTGATGATGAGGCGGAGCTTCATTTATCCCAGTAAAATGAGCCATGTTTCACTTTGAATGCACCGTTATTAGCCAGTGAGCGAACAGAATAGAAAGTCATATATTGTTAGGTCAGAAGTCACGGTTATATACAACTGTTGATAGAAACTAAGAAAAATTTGAAACTTTGTTTTAAGCGTTTACTACTTTGTGAAATGGCTATGAGCACAAAATTAAGTGAAATAAAGCACTCTGCTCTTAGTGTGCAGATAAGTATTTAGTCAGTTTTCCCTTTAAACAACGACCGATCCTCCATCCCACTCAGTGACTGACTACAGGGAAACCTCTATCCTGATACTCCAAGTTGATTGAAAAACTAAAGCCCAGAGATCAAGATTGAATAAGGAGATTATTAATAATGAGTGCATTCTATCATCCCCACAGAAGTCAAATGGTTTCCTTCAAGCTCAATTTGATCTTAACTTGGAGAAGAAATCTCTGTGGATCTGCTGGGTTTTTTTTCCTCTCCACTAATTAGTCAGGATCCAGCCGTAATACCCTGACTTCTCCGAGACATGTTCCATTATGGCACAAATATCCTCTTATTAAAAGAGAGGAAATCAGTGATGTGTTTGTGCTTTAATCCAGCATTTCTTTAAACAAATGAAATCCCAGTGGATGTTCTGAAGACGTAATCTCTTCGTTCCCTTGTGATTGACATGTCATCCTAAAACTCGGTGGCCTCAGTTTAACCTGTTTAGACACAATAAAGTTACCAGGATTTGTCCTTTACTGTCACAATATAATGAAAGCCTCTATGACTTCATTTTTACCATCATAATATAAGTCAAGGCATTTGTCCTTGTTCTATTCACAGGGGCTACAAAATTTAGAAAAACTGAAATAATGCTACCAGATTTGTAATTTATACAGTATATACGTAGATGTGTAGCAGAGGATTGCTTTTGTTGGCTGTACATTGGTGCTCAAATCATATAAAATTAATTTGTAACTGGAAACTGTAGTTAATGTATCAAACATTTGAATTAGGACATTTTACTATATTTTGCTTGTCATTTGATGCCAGTAACACGTGGTTGTGGTGTATGGCTACTTCTGTGGCATTATCTGTAAACCATACCAGGTGCACTCAGTACTGTGGCAGTAAGCGTGGCATGGGTAACTTTGACGTCTTGTAAAGACCCAGTTAAAGAGTCTCAAAAAAATAGATGGTTGTCCTTTGGACAAGTCAATAGTTTTTTTCCCCCATGACTGTGGTTTCATGTACTGAACAAAATCGTGAGATAAACAGTATTTAGAAAGTTTGTGTAGTGAACCATCCATCCATCTTCTTCTGCTTAATCATTTTCGGGTCGCAGGGGTGGGGGGTGGGGGGGTGGAGCCTATCCCAGCATCTTTGGGTGAGAGGCAGGGACACCCTGGACAGATCGCCAGTCCATCGCAGGGCCAACACAGAGAGACACACAACCATTCACTCTTACAGTCACACCTAAGGACAATTTAGAATCCCCAGTTTGATGCCAATTAACCTAACTTGCATGTTTGTGGCATGTGGGAGGAAACTGGAGAAATCCCGGAGTAAACCCACGCAGACATGGGGAGAACATGCAAACTCCACACAGATCACTGTTAGTCGGGGGCTGGGATCTAACTCAGGATCCCCCGGCCAAGGGTGAGTTGCTGTGCTGCCGCAGTGCTAACCGCTCTTCCACCGCGCTATATACTTAAATATGCTCAAACTCCAAAGTATTCTAATTATTTGAGGCAGTAGATTTTTGATTGTCACGAGCTGTAAACAACAATCATTATACTCAAAACAATAAAAAGGCTTATTATATTTTACTTTATGTGTAATGAATGTAGATCATATGAACTGTTCCCTTTTTCTAGGAACCAGACAAAGAAAGAAAGAAAGAAAACCCTGCCAAATATCTTTAGAGTGCTGTTAAAAGTAGTGGTGATGCAGCATAGTAGTCGTGATTTGAATGCAGTTCTTTATGAATCACTATTGCCGTTTATATTCTATTTTAAGCCTCTGATGCATTGCTGATGAATCTGACTTTTCTTTCGGTATGTTCTCTTCTTTCACAGATTTATTCCCCTGAACACACTAGCAGTAGTTTTCCATCCAACCCGTCGACACCTGTGGGTTCTCCTTCACCTCTGACAGCCACAGCAGGCGCTGCCTCAGCAGGTACTGTGGTGATGGCTGCTGGCACCCCATCTGGAAGGCCAGGTAGAGCATCGGTTGATTTTAATCTCGTACGCATACCCATGTTCACTGACACTAGGGACCAGTTATAGTTAAAATGCTGCTTCTCTGAAACTGCTTTGTAAATGCTTTTTTTTAAAAATCCAAGTATAAAGAGACAGGCTGTGGTTTATGTTTGAAATATTCTTTGATTGGCAATAAGAAAATTAATTCTAGACCTTCATGAAAAGGGGTCTCATTTTAATCATACAAAGTGTAACATCAAGGTGGGTGGAGTAGCCAGAAATTGTACTCATGTAAACGTGGCATTACCACATGATTTTAAATACTCAAGTAAAAGTAAGAGAAGCCACCAAAAAATTACTTGAGTAAGAAAGTATCAACTGGAAAATTACTTTGAGTTGTAATGACATTACTATCTAATAAGTGAGTGGTTTTCTCATAGATTTGTGACATGTTTTCTTTTAAATTTAAAACACTATTCTTGTTGTGTTGTTGTATGATGTCCGTCCATCCGCCTGTTTGTCCATCTGTCCATATGACTCCTCCCACAACTTATGCCTTTTTTATTGCACACAGTGTTTGTATATGTGTTGAAGATTTGCATATTGTAGGGGCTTAAATGATTTTCTGACAGTTTGTCTAAATTTGTTCCATTTTGAATTGTAGATTGTTTGCATTGCTTAAACTTCTTGCAATTACATGGTTATTAGTTTTATTACAGATCTACAGTATACTGAATCATCAATTTTTGGTTGTTTGTGTGCTAGCTATGCACTATCAATAATGGCTATGCAGAGGTCTATAATGTGTCGTGTGTGCTGCGCTTGTTAATCTTTTATCATAAATTTTTGTGATACTTTGTAACTTTTTATGACAGATTTATGACTTTTTAGGCAAATTTGCAACTTTTTTCTTGAAAATTTGTGCCTTTTTTCATAAATGTATAACTTTTTATTGTAGATTTCAAACAGTTTTTATTCATAAATCTGCAGTTTGTGAGTTGTGGGTTTTTTTACTCTCTTGGATGTGTTCAACTAAAATATAAAGTAGTCAGAAGTGCTCTTTGATGTAATGCAAATCATATACAGAAACAGTAACAAATCAAATATTTCTTGAAAGTAAATATAAAAACAATGATTTCCAATTTGATTAAAAAAAACAAAAAAAACTTTAGTCATACTTAATTCAAGGCCGTGTGATGGACTGGTGATCTGTTCAGGGTGTACCCTGCCTCTCACCCAAAGATGCTGGGATAGGCTCCAGCCTAATTTAAATTTTAAGGAGACATGTTGCAGAAATATGTCTGTTGTATTCTATGTCATATATAGTCTTGGCATTCTTGAAATGAAAATGTACATCTTTACCAATAAAAGGAAAAAAAAATGTGAAATTCTTCATCAGGATTTCCCAAACCATTGTAGCTTTTATTGTGACTGTCTTTGTAAAATGACTTCCATTAATTTAATTACCTTTAGTCTGTGCTGAACTACTTGGATTAATTAAAGCCTAAGGAGAGCTGGTTGTGAAAAGTTTCACTAAAGTTTAATTTAATATTCCATTTTAGCTTTAATGTTTCTAATCACTTGCTTCATGTGTTATCTGAGTCACAGCAATTAATGCTCTTTTTTATATCAATTGTTCCTAAAAGGGAGTGTAGTTTAGTCTGGAATAAGGCTGTGCTTCTGTAGAATTGACATTCATGATGAGTACTTGAAAGAGCAGAGACAGTTTCTATGTAAAATGTCATTAGAAAGTTTAATCTCAAGTAATTGAAAAAATACTTTGTTCCAGATATTCCTCTTGGCTGATTCCCGTTGTCACTTTATCCATCTATAAAATCAAGGGATCTCTGTCTGTTTGTGTGTCTGTGTGGTTGTTCCTCAGATATCTCGCAAACCGTTGGTCACACTGACCTAAGATTTTAAACGTGCTTTGCTGAAGCTACGAGGGTGTGCATCCCCGAATATGGAGTCACTCAGTCAAAGTATGTAATTTTTATCAATAAAAGTTTAGCCACCGCTGTGTGACCGCTCTATGTCTTCACCCCCCTGGCTTCAAGAAGTGTGGGCAAGGTTTCAGATTGACTCTGTGCTCATTGGAGAATATGCCACATTACAACCATGCTGATTGGATAACACAGCATCACGACCTGTCAGTCACCATAACGCTGCACAAACAAAGATTTTAGAAGTGCTTTGCTGCTGAGGTGTGCATCCACGAGTATGGAGCCACTCAGTCAAAATATATACTATAAAGTTGCTGTGACTGCGTAGGTCTAATGGATATATTCGGCGTGGTGGGGGGGGGTACTGCCGGGGATCCGTGGTGCCGCAGACCTGTCACTCACCACAGTGTTCCCTGGACAAAACAAGTGAAAAATGACAAATTTGACGAGAAAAAGATAATACTGAAGTTGCCGTGATTGCGTAGATCTAAAGGATAATTCGGCATATGTGGAGAACATGAGGTGCGCGAGCAGACTGGGCGGAACGTCACTGGGAACCCGGGTCTGACAAAGAATACCGGTGTATCAACACAGAACATGCCGGAAAAAGCAGCAGTCTAACCGGGTGGACCACGGTCCTTCGCGGGGAGGCACTCCCAGCCTGCCCAGTCAATAGTAGACGGGAGTACCTGCTTCTGCTTCACCTGTGTGGTACCACTGTACTATGCAGGACTCCGAGTCTCCACTCCTGCGCGAGTATCTAACAATTAAAAACTTAATACCGCCATGATTGTGGAGTGGAATCGCCGGAATGACTTAATGACCAAATGTAGGACACAAAAACACCCAAATAATGAAATAAATTATTTTTAGTTAAATATTTACTGACAAATGGGCAGCACTGATGGAACAGTTGCAGTCAAACGGGTCCTTCTGCTGTGAATAATAATAGATAGATAGATGTACTTTATTGATGTTGGGAGTTTTGTAGTTAATTCGGTTGATTACAGTTTTTTTTTTTTTAACTTTTAATAATAAAATATTGCTAATATATAAAATTATGCACTACAATGGGTTTCAAATATTTGTAAACGTGTCCTGTTACAGCACTGCATGGATTTATTGATGATACACAGAAGAAATTCAATATTCCACTGAACTCCATCACTGAACAGTGATATAAACTAAAATAATCATAATGGCGACTGAACAACTCCCATTCCCCAAAGTGAAGATACACTATTATGAATATAAGTGATAAAGGATCAGACAAAAAAGTGATCTGACAAACAAATAAACAAGGGATCTGAAACAGTCGCTAATATTGGATGTCCCATTCATTTTCAATAATTAGGTTTTCTGTAATTAATATTCGCACAGTCAAATAAATCTTGGTGCCATTTACTCCCTTTTATATTTGTCAAAGTCTAACATGTGATTGCCTACATATAGGCTACACCTTTGTATTCCACTTCCAAACACAGCCTACATTTGGGCCTGTAAAGCCTGATTGGGATAGCTGTTTCACACAGGAATACTTGGTTCTACGGGCAATGCACTAGTATGTACAAAACAAACAGGATTAGTGCTGAAAGAATAAAATTCACATGGTAACATGATTCTGCCCTCAGCAATACGGCTGTGAATTAAAACCAAACCTGACTTTTTTTTTCATGTCGTACAGTGCTGCTTCACATTCCTGCTGACATCACAAAGTAGTTTTGGCTCTCACATTTACGAGGGGTTTGTTCGTGTTCCTAAATTTAGATCTAACCAACAAGTACTTTGATATTCTGTTCTTTCTTTTTAGGGGATGGAAATTTTCAGGCAATCTGAACTGGCAGTGTAAAAAAAAAAAAAAGTTGTTGCTTTTATATTGCATTTGAAAATCTTGTAATGAAGGTGTCTGAAGTGGGTATTGAATTATAGGTAGTGAAAAGCTTTTCATATTTGTAAAAACGTTTTTATGTCTTATAATGGCAACTCATGCATTTACCCTACTTCTTAATAATACACAGTTTTAAGGAGTAGATTTATTGTGACATAATCCTTTTTTACTTGACAGTTACTTTGATTTTTAAAGGATGGACCGACAGGCTTTCCACAGAACTGTAATTATTTAGTGGAACAAATGCAAAGGACCAAAACGGGAAAGTCGTTTTAAAACACTGTGGCCCATCTTCCCTCAGCTGAGAGAACACTGAAGGGGTTCCTGTTTATAGTAGTCTGCGTTTTTCAATACAGAAAAAAAAAGATGTGTAATAGAATGAGGACAGTGGGTTGTGTTGACAGAGGAGAGGCAGTACTGGAAAGAGAACGTGGGGGGACAGTAAGGGAAAGCCCACTGTGTTGTTTTAACAGGCAGTTGTGTCATGTGTGGTAATAGACTGGCGACAGCTGTCTCTACGTATGCCCCCCTCTTCCTCAGCTGTTGCCCTGCCTCATGGACAGCTGTTCCCCCAACACACTCACATGCACACACACCAGGCTGCAAAAAGGCCCTGTACATCACCCGTGGGTGAGAGAAGGTGGCTCTGACTCAGCTGATGAGGAAGACTGGGATGGTTCTCTTGACCTATTTACAGTACAGCAGGCTTCACCTGACACCACAACAATGATGTCCAGTCTAGTTCCATCCATCCATCCATCTTCTTCCGCTTAATACTTTTCGGGTCGCAGGGGGGCTGGAGCCTATCCCAGCATCTTTGCGCGAGAGGCAGGGTACACCCTGGACAGATCGCCAGTCCATCACAGGGCCAACACAGAGAGACAGACAACCATTCACTCTCACAGTCATACCTAAGGACAATTTAGAATCCCCAGTTTGATACCAATAATTAACCTAACTTGCATGTTTTTGGCGTGTGGGAGGAAACCGGAGAAATCCCAGCATAAACCCACGCAGACACGGGGAGAACATGCAAACTCCACACAGATCACTGTTGGTCAGGGGCTGGGATCGAACCCAGGATCCCCCGGCCAAGGGTGTGAGACAATATTATGATGAGCGAAAAGATGCTGTACACACATGAAAAAAGTAGACAAGCTTAACCAGTTTATTTTTTCCAAGCGGGATTAAAACCACATAAAAGAAATCTATAAAACACTACTGCCAAAGATAAACATCTGGTTTTGTAGAAAAAGGATACAGTTTCACTAATTACTCCCTCCCTAATATGCTGCTTGGTTAGAAAAAGAATGATTCTCTAAAACTGGCCCAAAATTTGGCTTGCTGTTGGTGTTAGTTGCAAAATTCATTAATCATTAGGACTGCACCAATATACAGCACATTACTCAAGGCTGGTTTGTTCAATTAGCCCTCTCTGGTGCATGTGGGGACCAGAGCCTCAGGCTAATTTTTCATAGCCAGCAGCCAACAGAGACTTGCGTGAAGTTTCTGTCTCATTCACCTGGGAGCAGGCTGAGGTAGAACACAGACTTTCATTTCCTCTTCTAAAGTCACTTTTAATAGTCTGTTAATTAAAGTCTGCTTTTTCCAAGGCCATGTGGGTGAGTTTGTGTGTGTGTGCATGCATGCGAGAGAGAACATAGACGAACTTAGATGTCATTTTTTTCTACTGTAACATAGCATTAAGTTCAGTTATTGCACATTTGATCTAACGATGTACAGTATGTCTTAATTTAAGAAAAGAAAAAACTAAATAGGAACAAAAACAGAAAATACTTCTTTTCACAGATGGGACGATTAAATAACTTCTAAGTGAGCCTGGTATGCTGACTTTGTGCTCCTTGATTTTTTTTTTTGGCTCTACTGCAGTTCAAAATGAGTCTTATTGGGCTTTGATGCAGCTCTCATACATTTTTTAGCTTGTCTCCCTCCTTTTAAGCTCACTCTCTTCTGATTGGCTGCCCCTCACAAACAGCCTGACACATAGATGACATGTACTAAAGCTGACCTCATTTTTTAAAAACTGATCATGTTTAAATCAAGGATTCATTATTGCAAACTGCCCAGACAAAAACAGGAAAACTGTAATAGGTCTGCTGTAGATGAGTGCTATTGTGGTTTTCCTTATTTACTTCAAATACAAAATAAAAAACACTATAGTAAGGCCACTTTTATTTAAGAACAAAAATTATATCAGCATTCCTCAGACCATGGCCATTGGAAGTGATTGCTTCATCCTGGTCTGTATCTTTTTTAAATAACCGTGCTATGAAAGAAGTGGGAACCAGTATCCATGTATTTTTAGAATCACTCTGAAAGATGGATAACCTGAACAACATCTACCTTTATAGATTGTCCAACAGTGCACTCCATTTTCAGTGACATAGGCTGAGCTTGGCTTTATTCCACTATAGCAGACAACACAGGCGCACTGAGCGCCTTGAGCTGGACAAGTCACAGACACCCTATCCTGTAAATAACCTGCTATGGTCCATTATTGTTAAAGTCCATTAAGGTTATTTGATTGCAGTATATATATAATTCATACCCTCTGCTCACACATGGCAAGCAGGGTACTTGGATAATTATTCTTCAGAATTAGGAAAGAAAGAAACTGGAGTTTTTAATTTGCACCAGATTAAATTAGCATTGTTTATTTTCCAGTACTGATCCATAGGTTAACTTTTTGACAAATAATTTTAGCCAAAGTTTTTTTTTTTTAATCTCTCAAGTATATATATACTTTTTCCCTTTAATTTAGAAGTAGCAGTCAGTCACTCACTCACTCAACTTGTGGTCAGTATGACCATTGGAGTACCCAGCTGGGAGCTGCAGATAGCCCTTCACTTATCGTGGGCTGTTTCTAGTAGGGTGGGGATGTCCATTGCGGTCCATTCCTTGATGTTTGCCATCCAAGATTTTCTCTGCCCTCCGCGCTTTCTTCCACCCTCCACTGTGCCCTGGAAAACTGTCTTGGAGAGGCTGTCGTGCTGCGTCACATGCCGGTACCACTGTTGTTTTCTCCACCTGACTGTTGTTAGCAGGGGTTCCTGTTTGCCAGCATGTGTTGTTATTTGCTTCCAGACAAACTCGTTGGTCTTTCGGTCTCTGTACGAGATGTTCAGGATTCTCCTGAAGCATTTCATCTCGAAATCCTGGATGCAGGGCTCTGTTTCTGCTGCCAGTGTCCATGCTTTGCAGCCATACAAGGCAATGGAAGCTACAAGGGCCTTGTACAGCCTGACCTTTGTATGGAACCTGATGTTGTGGCTTTTCCACAAGTGCGCCAACTTTGCCATAGAGGACAGTGTGATGGCCAGCCTCATCTTAATTTTTTGTGTGCTTGTTCCTTCTTTGTTGATGATGACGCCCAGGTACTTGAATGTCTCTACTCCAGTGTCTGGCCACTCATCATGATGTTGGTGGGAGTGGTGGATGTGTTGCTGTTCACCAGGATCTTGCTTTTTTCTGTGCTTATTTCTATTCCGTATGCACTGGCATTTGTCTCCAGTCTGGTGGTGAGTTCCTAGAGTTCGCACTCGCTTCGGCCCATGAGATCATTGTTGTCTGCAAATCTGAGATTGCATACTGGCCTGGCTCCTATTGTCACTGAGGTCTCAAAGTGAAGGAGGGCTTCCTGCATGATGTTTTCCAGAAAAACATTGAATAGCACAGGGGAGAGGAGGCACCATTGGCATCCTCCTACTGATGTCTGGAAAAAGTCTCCACACTGGCCACCCACGAGAAGTGCGCTGCTTGAGTTTTGGTACAGCGCTTGGATGAGTTGGACGAGGTCTTCATTGACATTGTACTGTCGTAGAATGTACCACAGGCTGTCGTGCCACGCGCGATGAAATGCCTTTTTAAAGTCTATAAAATTGTGGTACAGCTGCTGTTGGTGTTGTTGTAGGTACTTCTCGATGAGCAGCCTGATGTTGAATACCTGCTCAACAGTGCTTCCACCAGGTCTGAATCCTGCCTGCTCTTCTGCGAGGATTTCCTCTACCGTTGGTTTCGATAGTCGCGCAGTGCTTATTTGTGAAGACATGCAAGTAATTAGCAGTTGTAAATACAGGAAACAACTTTCAACCAAATCATGTGAACCAATTATCCAAACAACTTTTAAGTGTACTTGCTCGGGCCCCAAACAACAGATCCTACACACTTGAAACAGTTACTGAGAGCAATGAAGAACAGACACACACAGACATACATACAGAGATTTCTTAAAATATTAGTACAATGAAATAAAGGAAATGTCACCAAAAAACTGGTGGATATATTGATACAACTAGCTAATCCAGTGTAAGAGTATGAACTTGACACACTTCACTTGTTTATTCTGGCATATTGTGTATATATATATACAGTATATATTTATTTATTTATTTATTTGAGCGCTCACATCATTTCATTGTTTTTCAGCCTCATAGCTATGCTTGTTAAAGTGCTGGTTCAGACCACATTTCAGGGTGGAAGTGGGTGTTTGTTAAACGTTCCACTGGCTCATATACCAGGATGCAGTCCAGCCATCAGGAAGTGATGAAGTTCAGCACGAGAAGATAAAAATAGCTTGTATAGAACAACAAGGGAGCAGAGAATCAGGACGTTGGTGTGTTATAACTGCGTATTATTGTGTCAGTGAGCTTTGTGTTAGTTTACCCAGTTCAGCTGTGCACAGCTATCGGCCATACTGGTATGAAATGGCATCAGAGGATTTTTAATACTGAATTTCACTTCATCACTTTGTCTCTCATCAGGTACCAACCAGTGGCCCCGTGCTGGTGGACAAACTCCCTCCTCTCCAAATTATGAAAATTCCCTTCACTCATTGGTAAGCTCCCTGTCTGCCTCTGAATTTCACTCAGATATGATGGATGCTCACTTCAGCTAAGCTACCCATGAAGGTCTGAGCTAGCATTACATGGAGATTCCTGTCTGACAAATGTTTTGCCGTGGAGGGTGGAGGGTGAAGGGATAACCAAACTGAACAATACCTGTCCCTCGGGGCTTGCCATCTGTCCTCTGCTCTCTGGGCCAGGACGGGGATGACAGTTGGGGGATGGGCTTCGTTGAGGAGGCTGGTGTGGGGGGTGGCAGCTGTTTGCTGAGCCACTTCTCCAGAATTCCTTCGCTGCCACGTGACCCAAGCCGAGGATCACATTTTATTCAGTGTCATGACCTGATGCACATCTCATGTTTATATTGTTCAGGAGGAAAACAATTCAAATATGTCAGGTGCACAAGACAGAAATACAAAAATATATCTACAGTATATATTTATTTAACACGTGAAGTTGTATTCTAACAATTTATTCAAATGTTAAAAAAAAACTTGAAAATGTTGTTTCAAATATTCATCAACATTATTGCCAATTTAAGTGTTAAAATCAAATAACATTTTTGCCACTGAAAAACTACTTGCTGTCTTAAGATATGGTTTTATGTATTTTTTCAGATTTAATTGTCAGGACAGACAGTTATTACTTTATACCACACTGTTTATAATGTGTCTCCATTAGCAGTAAAGATGAGTAAAACTATGAAGTGAATGTAACATTGCAGATGAATGTCATCAGATTTCTTCAGCAGTGTTTTTTTTTTTTTTTTTTTGCGGTTCAGTCTCCTCAGGAACAAGTGTTCCTTTCTTGGCTTATACAGGACAGGGGTCGCTACTCCTCTCTGCCCGCCTTTCCCCATTCCATTATGCTGAGCACCAAGCTAGAGGGTGGAAAGTACCTTTTTTTTTAACCTGGTCTTTGGTATGACCCGGCTGGGATTTGAACCCCAGCCTCCCGGGTGTGGGGCGGATGCTCTACCAACTGAGCCACCACTCCGGTAAACCCTCAGCAGTGTGATGCTGTATTTTTAGGCAGCTCTAGAGTAAGTGCAGTGGAGGACAGTAGACAGTGAAACAGAGCCCTAAACATGGTATTAATTTGTCAGATTAAGGGACAGTTTTCTGGTTTATCGTATTTGCAAAACTTTATTGTAATTTTTTTTGCATGCATGCATACATGGAGACACAAAATCAGCTTGAAAATCTGTGCTTAAAACATACAGTGGAGATCAAAATTAGAGAACAGTATATTGATACTTGATTTACTCTGAAATATTGTTATTCTTCATTGTTGAGAATTTGACAGAGCTGTAGCTATACCACTGCTGTACTAGCATGTTTTTTTTAAATAACCAAGGTATTTCAACACAAACATTTATTTTGTTCAAAAAACAATGAGCAAAATTAGAGAACAGTAACAACTGTGTCAGGAGATTGAAACAATATTTTTTTTAGGGCTACAGGATTGAAAAACTAATAGGAAGTGTAGAGGCCCTTGCTTTGAATGACTTCAGCACATCTGCACCCACAGGACATCACTAGTTTCTCACACTGCTCTGGTTTGAGGGACAGGATTATGTGAAGACTGTCAATGGGGAATCAGTTCAACACTGCAGCTGGAATTACTTGCCAGTTCACTACTGAACAGGGCAAGGATCTGTCTCGGCATACAGTGTCTCTCTGTTTAAGACAATTTGGACTCAAAGCTCATTCTGCAGTGACTGAACCTCTTATTAGCAGAAAGAATAAAAAGGCTAGACCTGCCTTTGCTGAGGAGCATGTTGTGTGGACAGAGGAGAACTGGTCCAGAGTGCACTTCAGTGATGAAAGTTCAGTGTATTTGGGTGTGATGGGAAACAGTGTGTTCGGCATCAAACTGGGGAATAATTGAACCCAAAGTGTGTAAAGAAGTCAGTTAAATTTGGAGGAGGAAGTGTCCTAGTTTGGGGAATGTTTTCTGCAGCAGGAGTTGGGCCTCTTGTACAGCTACATGACAGGGTGAATGCAAATGTTTATGTGAACCTCCTTCAGCAACATGCAATTCCTTCACTGCTGTTGTCTCCCAATCAGCCTGCAATTTTCATGCAAGACAATGCCCATTGTCACACTGCAAAACGAGTTAAACAGTTCCTTGAATCTAACAATATTGAATCAATGAAATGGCCAGCCCAGAGTCCAGATCTAAACCCCATAGAGAATCTTTGGAAAATCTTTGGCAACAAAGTAATGGCCAAGAAACCCACTACAGTTACTGAACCGTGGAAGAGTCTGCAAGAAGAATGGACCAAGGTCAAACCAGAACAGTGTGAGAAACTAGTGATGTCCTGTGGGAGCAGATGTGCTGAAGCCATTCAAAGAAAGGACCTCTACACTTCCTATTAAGTTTTGAATTCTATAGCCCTAAAGAAACATTGTTTAAATCTTCTCTTCTGACGCAGTGGTCACTGTTGTCTAATTTTGCTCAGTTTGTTGTTTTTTTCTTCACAAAATAAATGTTTGTGTTGAAGTGCCTTGGTTATTTAAAAAAAAAAAAAACTTGCTAGTACAGCAGTGGTATAGCCACAGCTGATATTCTGTAAAATTCTGAACAATGAAGAATAACATACAGTGAAGCAAAAAAGTATTTAGTCAGCCACCAATTGTGCAAGTTCTCCCTCTTAAAAGATGAGAGAGGTCTCCAATTTTCATCATAGGTATACCTCAACTATGAGAGACAAAATGAGAAAAAAAAATCCAGAAAATCACATTGAAGGATTTTTAATGAATTAATTGGTAAATTCCTTGGCAAAATAAGTATTTGGTCACCTACAAACAAGTAAGATTTCTGGCTCTCACAGACCTGTAACAACTTCTTTAAGAGGCTCCTTTTTCCTCCACTCATTACCTGTATTAATGGCACCTGTTTGAACTCATTATCAGTATAAAAGACACCTGTCCACAACCTCAAACAGTCAGACTCCAAACTCCACTATGGCCAAGACCAAAGAGCTGTCAAAGGACACCAGAAACAAAATTGTAGACCTGCACCAGGCTGGGAAGACTGAATGTGCAATAGGTAAGCGGCTTGGTGTGAAGAAATCAACTGTGGGAGCAATTATTAGAAAACGGAAGACGTACAAGACCACTGATAATCTCCCTCGATCTGGGGCTCCACGCAAGATCTCACCCCGTGAGGTCAAAATGATCACGAGAACGTTGAGCAAAAATCCCAGAACCACACGGGGGGACCTAGTAAATGACCTGCAGAGAGCTGGGACCAAAGTAACAAAGGCTACATCAGTAACACACTGTACCGCCAGGGACTCAAATCCTGCAGTGCCAGACATGTCCCCCTGCTTAAGCCAGTACATGTCCAGGCCTGTCTGAAGTTTGCTAGAGAGCCAGAAGAGGATTGGGAGAATGTCATATGGTCAGATGAAACCAAAATAGAACTTTTTGGTAAAAACACAACTTGTCGTGTTTGGAGGAGAAAGAACACCATACCTACTGTGAAGCATGGGGGTGAAAACATCATACTTTGGGGCTGTTTTTCTGCAAAGGGACCAGTACGACTGATCCGTGTAAAGGAAAGAATGAATGGGGCCATGTATCGTGAGATTTTGAGTGAAAACCTCCTTCCATCAGCAAGGGCATTGAAGATGAAACGTGGCTGGGTCTTTCAGCATGACAGTGATCCCAAACACACCGCCCGGGCAACGAAGGAGTGGCTTCGTAAGAAGCATTTCAAGGTCCTGGAGTGGCCTAGCCAGTCTCCAGATCTCAACCCCATAGAAAATCTTTGGAGGAAGTTGAAAGTCCGTGTTGCCCAGCAACAGCCCCAAAACATCACTGCTCTAGAGGAGATCTGCATGGAGGAATGGGCCAAAATACCAGCAACAGTGTGTGAAAACCTAGTGAAGACTTACAGAAAATGTTTGACCTCTGTCATTGCCAACAAAGGGTATATAACAAATTATTGAGATGAACTTTTGTTATTGACCAAATACTTATTTTATCGAGGAATTTACCAATTAATTCATTAAAAATCCTTCAATGTGATTTTCTGGATTTTTTTTTCTCATTTTGTCTCTCATAGTTGAGGTATACCTATGATGAAAATTGGAGACCTCTCTCATCTTTTAAGTGGGAGAACTTGCACAATTGGTGGCTAACTAAATACTTTTTCCCCACTGTATGTTAGAATAAATCAAGTTTTAATACATTGTTCTCAAATTTTGATCTCCACTGTAGATGTACAATATATGAGCCTTAAAACTCCCTCATCCCAAAGATTCCTGAGCTATTTTATGCTCTTAAGTGGTTAAAGATTTTATCATAATCTTTACTGAATCAGTGCTTCATTTGGCAAATGGTTAAAATGAAAGCGTAAAGCTCAGTTCTCTGGCAGCCAAGTAACAGGAAAAAATTATGCTAGTTGAGGATTATACTATAGTGAAAATGATTAATATTGTGGACTGGGACATAAAGATAAAGTGCTGAATTTTGTCTAAACAGGACTTTGTTTTAACATGGTCTGTTGATTTATCTTTTTTGATGAATTGAAGAGAAAATCTGAATAAAATGACTATAATGAAAATAAAGCACCATTTTAACCACTAACAATTTTTCATACAGAGAAACAGCAAAACTTTTGTAAAGAAACTTGTTAGCTTTAGTATTGCTGAAAATATGCTCAGTACTGGGTTATTAAGTGTGGAACCAACAAAACTCTTTCATCCTTAAAGTGAATGGTCAGCAGCTGCGTGCTTCCTCCAAATCCTGCAACTTTTGTCTTCGTGTTCAAAGGAACAATCTCTTTACTGTGTGACTATAGTATTTATAGATTCTGATATTTTTTTATAATTCTCTCTTATTCTTATTTGACTTTGCCAGAAAAACAGAGTTCATCAGCAGTTACATGAGCATCTCCAGGATGCCATGACTTTCTTAAAGGATGTCTGCGAGGTATTCTTCAGATAGTCTCAATCATCATTTGTTCACACATCTTTGCATTCTCCGTCTTTAATTTCTGGCCAAAATTTGACAACATTACTCATAGCGAATTGCTGTTTCATTCTTTTTTTTTGCCTTATTGTCGTGTTTGTTTGTTTTTTTATTATTTTTTAGCCGTTCCAGCTTGCGGTAATCAGCTTAGGTGCAGATGAAATTGAAATTGTTAGGAGTTGCAGTGTCTTTCTTCACTGGTTTTAAAACAAATGGAAACATATGTTGACTTCATCTCAAGCTGAAATGGCTCATTTGGTCTTTTATTTGAATTGCTTTCCTTTATCTTATGTGTCAGATGTTTATTTTCTCCTCACCATACAATCAGTGTTTTCACTTTTTTTTGTCCTAATGTGCTTATATTAAGCTCCTCTGTCCTCTTTCTTTCTTCTCTCTTACCCTTCATTCCTCAATCTTTTGTCCTCCCAGTCTCGAATGGAGGATCGTCTGGACAGATTGGATGATGCAATCCTTGTTCTGAGGAACCACGCAGTGGGCTCCACCACCAGTCTGCCCAGTGACATACACAGTCTGCTGGGACAGGCACAAAATAGGCCAATAACAGCCATTGGACCAAATTTTCCTGCCTCTGCATTGGTCTCCAGTCGAACTGCAGCGATGGTATGAAAACTTTTCATAAGAATTGAGGTCTTCAAATTTGTGTGTGTGTGTGTGTGTGTGTGTTTGCCTGTATAGTATTCTTCAGTCCTCACTACCTCAACCACCTGCTCAAAATGAGGTACTGTCATGTATTTTAAAAAAAAGAGACATTTTCCACAAATGAACAGTCGAATTTATGCCGAAATATTTTCCATAAGTGTAATGGCTGGCCGAAGGCTCACCCTCCTCTTGAGAGAGGCTGTATACCCGAGAGTGAAAGAGGAATGAGGAAAACAGGCGTGGAGAAGTAAGGTTGTGCTCTGGTGTTGGACGTGTTTGTATGCTGCGTTCCTTTTAAAGTCTCTTGAGAAACAGGAGAATGCAGGTTTCAGTGTAAGTTATAACGTTTTCATACATTCACTGTAAGCAACTGTTGTTAATTTACGGCCAATTTCCAACAGTAATATACTGTATTAATGTGATACAGCTTTGTACTATAATTTGCAATGCATTGTGGGCTGTTCAACGTGAAGCAACAGCATGCAGGCCATCAACAGTATGCTAATGTTTTAAAGTACAGTAAAAACTACAGTATTTTTTAGACTGGGTGTGGCAAACTCACAAGGGGAAATTTGGAAAGCCTTTCAGTGCATTAGGTCATGTGCTGCTACCCATGAACAAGAAATCCTGCTTCATCTGCATCAACTGGATGCGCATCTACAAATAACAAGGTAATTAAAAACTAACTTGTCTTTTTTCTTTGCCGGTAGAGTATTACCAAAAATTATGTTTGAAAAAGTCAGTGAGCTCTCTCTTGTTTTTTGCTCTTAACTCCATATGTTGTTCTGACAAACCATAAGAGACTTTGATATTATCAATTTCATAAACATGTAATGTTATTGTACACCCCTAAGTTATTTTGATTGTTGTTTTTTTAGAGTGGCAACACTGGAAAAAAGCCAGGGAGAGGAACAATGACCAGCAAGGTGGTGATCATCTCTCTTTGACAGACAATAGTATTGAAGCAATGACAACTTTTGTTGTGTTTTCATGCTTGGTAAGTTTTCTGACATGCAAAATTTTAGTTTACTGCCACTGCAACTGTTTTTTTTTTTTTTTTTTCATAATCTCTTTGGCTTGTGTATTTGGAACTTCTAACAATTTGTATTTTTTTTAGAATTACTTTTTTTTTTTTTTTTACAGTAGCAGTATTCATGTTGATACTGCCTGTTTAAATAAACATTTGCGCCATTAAATCTCTTTGTAAGTTGTTTATTATTTAGCAGGTTTAAACACCTGTCTTGAGCCCACAGAACACAGACCTTACAAATATTCACAAAGGTCTGTGAATATCAGATTGTCACACCACAAAGAACTCATGATGGGTAGAAGCTAAGAGCTCTCTCCAGACCTTTGCAACCTTATTGTTGTAAAACCTAATGATGGCATTGGTTACAGGCACATTTCTAAACTGCTGAATGTTCCAATGAACACTGGTGGAGCCATCATTCAGAAGTGAAAAGAACATCATTTTACCATAAACCGACCACAAGCAGGAGCTTCTCGCAAGATTTCTGACAGAGCAGTCAAAAGAATTATCAGAAGAGTTATCCAAGAGCCAAAGACCACTCATAGAGAACTCCAGAAAGATCTGGAGTTAGCAGGTACTGCTGTTTCAAAGAAAATAGTAAAATCATCTTCGGCATCAGCATCCCCCTCTGATCATCGATGGTGCAGCTGTGGAGAGGGTGAGCAGTGCATTGCCAAGTTCCTGGGGGTGCACATCTCTGAGGACCTCACCTGGTCCAACAAAACATCACTGGCCAAGAAGGCTCAAACTCACCTCCATTTCCTCCGCAAACTGAGGAGCGCACTAGTCCCACCCCCCATCATGTGCTGATTCTACCGGGGCACCGTTGAGAGCATCCTCACCAGCTGCATCACGGTGTGCTATGGAAGCTGCACCGCCTCCTACTGAAAGACACTACAACGCACAGAGAAAGCAGCCAGCAAGATCATTGGTGCCCCTCTGCCCCCCTCTCGGACATCTACCTCACCCGCAGAGCCATCAACATTGCAGGCGACACCTCACACTCCCTCTTCAGCCCCCTGCCCTCAGGGAAAAGGTACCAGACCCTCTGGAACCACTCCACAAGACTGCTAAACAGCTTTGTTCATCAGGCCATCAGGACCCTGAACTGTGCCCCCCCACCCGGACCGTAATGCACTCACCTGCTCAATAACTACCTCAGCTGTTGGCACAGAAAGACTGGCAAACCAACAGTAATACATTGGCTGCTGTATGTCTCTGCACTTTACTGCAACCATTTGCACAAATGTCATATCTGCTGCTGTTTGTCATTGCAATATTGATCATGTGCAGTCCTATCTGTCACTGTCTGCACCTACACTATTGCACTGAACTTGGTACTATACGTATTACTGCTCTACTTTTCTGTATATAGGATTGCTGGGTCTCATCATTATTGTTTATCTTTATTTGCACTGTGGGAGGTCTGGGTCCATCTTTTGTCACCATTTGCACTACAGGTAGCATTACTGTACATAGACTGCTATTGTTGTTTTTCCAGCCTTATTCCTTTTTCTTTTTTTTATATTGTGCACACCACTGAAAAGAGAGAGAAATGCCATTTCAATTCTCCTGTATGTCCTGTACTTACAGTGCATCCAGAAAGTATTCTCAGTGCTTCACTTTTTCCACATTTTATGTTACAGCCTTATTTAAAAATGGATTAAACTCATTTTTTCCTCAAAATTCTACAAACAATACCCCAATAATGACAACATAAAAAAGTTGGGTTTTTTTAGATTTTTGCAAATTTATTAAAAATAAAAAACTAAGAAATCACATGTACATAAGTATTCACAGCCTTTGCTCAATACTTTGTTGATGCCCCTTTGGCAGCAATTACAGCCTCAAGTCTTTTTGAATATGATGCCACAAGCTTGGCACACCTATCTTTGGGCAGTTTTGCCCATTACTCTTTGCAGCTCCTCTCAAGCTCCATCAGGTTGGATGGGAAGCATCTGTGCACAGCCATTTTCAGATCGCTCCAGAGATTTCAATTGGATTCAAGTCTGGGTTCTGGCTGGGCCACTCAAGGACATTCACAGAGTTGTCCTAAAGCCACTCCTTTGATATCTTGGCTGTGTGCTTAGGGTTGCTACCCTGCTGAAAGATGAACCGTCACCCCAGTCTGTGGTCAAGAGCGCTCTGGAGCAGGTTTTCATCCAGGATGTCTCTGTACATTGGTGCATTCATTTTTCCCTCTATCCGGACTAGTCTCCCAGTTCCTGCCGCTGCAAAACATCCCCACAGCATGATGCTGCCACCACCATTGGCATGGTTATGAGCGGTGCCTGGTTTCCTCCAAACGTGACGCCTGGCATTCACGCCAAAGAATTCAATCTTTGTCTCATCAGACCAGAGAATTTTGTTTCTCATGGTCTGGGAGGCCTTCAGGTGCCTTTTGGCAAAATCCAGCTGGGCTGCCATGTGCCTTTTACTGAGGAGTGGCTTCCATCTGGCCAGTCTACCACACAGGCCTGATTGGTGGATTGCTGCAGAGATGGTTGTCCTTCTGGAAGGTTCTCCTCTCTCAACAGAGGAACGTTCGAGCTCTGACAGAGTGACCATCGGATTCTTGGTCACCTCCCTGACTAAGACCCTTCTCCCCGGTTGCTCAGTTTAGACGGTTGGCCAGCTCTAGGAAGAGTCCTGGTGGTTCTGAACTTGTTCCATTTATGGATGATGGACACACTGTGCTCATTGGGACCTTCAAAGCAGCAGAAATTTTACTGTACCCTTCTCCAGATTTGTGCCTCAAGACGATCCCGTCTCAGAGGTCTACAGACAATTCCTTGGACTTCTTGCTTGGTTTGTGCTCTGACATGCACTGTCAACTGTAGGATCTTATATAGACAGGTGTGTGCCTTTCCAAATCATGTCCAATCAACTGAATGTACCACAGGTGGACTCCAATTAAGCTGTAGAAACATCTCAAGGATGATCAGTGGAAACGGTATACACCTGAGCTCAATTTTGAGCTTCATGGCAAAGGCTGTGAATGTATGCATGTGATTTCTTAATTTTTTTTTTATTTTTAATAGATTTGCAAAAATCTAAAAAAAAAAAATTCACATTGTCATTATGGGGTATTGTGTGTAGAATTTTGAGGAAAATATGAGTTTAATCCATTTGGAATAAGGCTATAACATAACAAATATGGAAAAAGTGAAGCGCTGAGAATACTTTCCGGATGCACTGTATCGTAGTACTGACAAATAAAATCTTTGAATCTTGAATCTAATGCACTCAACCAATATGGGCTCTATGCCCGCTCACCTTGCAAGACTGTTGAAGAAAAAACATGTTGAAGCTCATTTAAAGTTTGCTGCACAACATTTGGGCAAGCCAGTAAAATACTGGGAGAATGTAGTCTAGACAGATGAGACCAAAATTGAACTTTTTGGATGCCACACACATAGCGTGTTTGGAGGAGAAATGGCAGTGCACATCAGCCTCAAAACACCATACCAACAGTGAAGTTTGGAGGTGCAAGCATCATGGTATGGGGGTGTTTTTCAGCACATGGTACAGACAGACTTCATATAATTGAAGGAAAGGTGAATGGACAAATGTACAGAGACATCCTTGATAAGAACCTGTTGCCATCTGCCAAGATGCTGAAGATGAAACAAGGGTGGACATTTCAGCAAGACAATGATCCCAAACACACAGCCAAGGAAACTCTCAACTGGCAAATAAAGCTGCTAGAATGGTCCAGTCAGTCACCTGATCTGAATCCAATTGAAAATCTATGGAAGATCAGAATTCATAGAAGACACCCACGGAGCCTTCAAGATTTAAAGAGAGTTTGTGTGGAAGAATGGGGTAAAATCACTCTTGAGCAATGCTTGGGCGTAGTTTCTCCATACAGGAGGTGTGTGGAAGCTGTTAATACCAACAAAGGCTTTTCACCAAGCGTGTTCAATACTTATTCCCTGTGTCATTCCACTTTATTAAATATAACTTGTTTTGTGAACACAGTTGCCTTGATTTCTTTGTATGTGTGGTTACTTGGGTTGTTACTGATATCTGGTGAAAATCTCAGATCAGTGACTCCATCAGAAATATGTTTAATGAGAAAAATGTTGACATGTTGAATACTTATTTTCCCCACTGTAGGTAACAGTATGAATACTGTAAAATTACAGTATATTGCTGGCATCTCTGCAGCCAGTAATTCACTGTAAAATATATAAATATGGAAATACACTATATATAAATATATATAAAAATATACTATATATACGGTTTTTCACTTTTACAGTAATAAACTGTAAAGTCATTTCACAATAAGAATACTGTAAAATAATGGTAAAATGCTGGCAACTCTGCTGCCAGCATTTTACCATTATTTTACAGAAAAAATTCTTTCCAGTGTTCTCTGTCTGAGGTATTTTACTTTAAAGAGTCAGGACATTTGAACACATCTGCAGTAGAAATTAAAACAGTGTAGCTCCTCTACTAAAAACAGAAAATGAAACTGAATCAGTTTTAGGAGGTTTAGGAGGAAGTTCATATTCTTTATTAAGACTGATAAAGCAAATGAGGGGAGGAAAAGTCAGACAAACAATGAACACAGTAATATTACTATAATATCCAGACACGATATCCATTTGGTTTTAGACTAAATATAGAATTGCATTTTAACATCTATTTAACCCCTTACCATTCCATTCATTTCCCTAAAAACACCTAAAAATAATATACCCAAAGATAATCAAAAGCTGTTCTTCAACCCTTTGCAGTATGATGTAAGGTATGACTACCTACTGTAAGTATGTTTACCACAATTCACCGTGTTGCAGTTGAGACATTTAAATGACCCCACCCACGGGCCCCGGAATGTTATTAATTTAAATCTTCTTATGAGTCATGCTGTTCTTGCTTTTATTAAGAGGCTAATTTTCAACTCAACCAACATTATTGTTTCTAATTAAAATCTATGCAATTATTTTTTTTAGTGCTTATTGTTACAGCACTAGTTCATTATCATTATCCATCCATCCATCCATCCATCCATCTTCTTCTGCTTAATCCTTTTTGGGTCGCGGGGGCGCTTGGAGCCTATCCCAGCATCTTTGGGCAAGAGGCAGGGTACACCCTGGACAGATCGCCAGTCCGTCGCAGGGCCAACACAGAGAGACAGACAACCATTCACTCTCACAGTCATACCTAAGGACGATTTAGAATCCCCAGTTGATGCCAGTTAACCTAACTTGCATGTTTTGGGCGTGTGGGAGGAAACTGGAGAAATCCCGGAGTAAACCCACGCAGACACATCCCAGCCCCTGACCAACAGTGATCTGTGTGGAGTTTGCATGTTCTCCCCGTGCCATTATCATTAAAGGACAATAAAACTAAAAAAAACCTACAAAATGCCACGTTAAAATTTTCTAAAGCAGACTGTATGTCGGATCACTGTCTTCAAGAATGCAGGTAATTCTCAAAATTTAAAAACGACAACTGTGGAACGTTGGATGGTTTTGTTTAGAAATTGGCATTTAATCAGTTAAGTAGTTGTGGTGATACATTGTTTCGTTAATCTGTTCTAGTGCTGTTATCTAATTGAATTAATGATAATCTCTTATCATAGCCTTGGGCCCCTAAGTAATCTCTTTCTCACTCACCCACACACAGGCACACATATTAAAAAGCTTGTGTTCTCTCTCCTCGTTTATACTTAGTTTGTGTAGCACAAATGAAAATTTGCTTTTTCTGTTTTGATTCCTGTGGACTTCTGTATTTCTGAGCAGAAGGATTTCATTCCAGTTTTGTTAATATGATAATCAAAGCGGCTTTGTATTGCCATCATTCACCTATTTTAACTGGGGTTAAATTTTCTGTTTGATTTAAGGTGGTATATTCTCTGTTGTGTGGTATTCTGATTTTGAAGCTGATGTTAAGATAAGATAAGATAAGATAAGCCTTTATTAGTCCCACAACGGGGAAATTCCAGGATTGCAACAGCACAGGGATAGCAACACTCAGAGCAACAATCAGAAGGCAAGAAAAAAAACAAGCAAGCAAGAGCAGCTAATAAACATATGTACGTATTACTATAAAATATATATATATACACACACACACAGACACACAGTGCAGAGCATTGTAGCTGGATGGAATAAATATATGAATATATGAACACACAGTGCAGAGCATTGTAGCTAGATGGAATAAATATGTAAATATATAAACACCCACAGTACGGAGCATTGCAGCTAGGTGGAATAAATATGCAAGTATATAAACACACACAGTGCGGAGCAATGTAGCTAGATGGAATAATATGTAGATATATAAATATATAAACACACCCAGTGCTGAGCATTGTAGCTAGATGGAATAAATATGCAAATATATAAACACACACAGTGCAGAGCATTGTTGCTAGATGGAATGAAACAGCATAACCGTCTACTTAGTTATCCTACATGGTATGATTATGTGCCCATACATATTCTCACCCTCCATAGCGACCGGTATTTTCCTAGTTGTATGCCGGAGGGGACCATTGTGTAAGTCTATTGCATCTTTTGCATTCAAAAAACTATTAGTTTGTTACGTCTTTTTGCTATCTCTGCGAGCAGCCCTGCTTAGGTTGTACAGTCTGACAGCCGTTGGTAGGAAGGACCTACGAAACCTCTCGGTTGTGCACCTGGGATGATGTAGTCTGCTGCTAAATGAGCTCCTCAGTGCATTCAGTATGTCCTGCATAGGGTGGAACTCGGACTCCAGCAGAGATGACAGTTTAGCCACCGTCCTTCTATCTCCTATCTCCTCCATCGGATCAAGGCGCTGATAGCAGATTTTACCTGCTACCTGTCTATAGTTGATAGACACCTTAAATGGCCCTCAAACTATGGAGCTGTTATGGATCTGTTCCTGACTGATGTGCAGCATCTCCACCTCACTCACCTGAGGGCAATCTTTGATGTAGTGTCCTTTGTTGAAACAAAGGTGACACAGGTAAAATCTGTTGTTGGATGTTCGCCCCTCACAAGAATACCTCTGTGGTTGTCAGAAGAGCTCGGTTTGATGTATTTGATGTATTTGTTACAGAGAGCTGGGTTGTGGCAGTGATGTTGACCGACTGCGACTGTGAGATAGAACATACTGTGTCTGCACTAACAGCACTTCCTGTGTGGGAAGAGGTCCCCTCAGACAGGCTCAACAGCCTCGGCACGGCACAGCCACAGGCTTTTTACTCCAGCTGACGCCCCACCCTTTACCCCCTTCTACCCCTTTTCATCACTTCTTTTTAACAACCCAGGAAATCTGAATCGTTGAAACGTGTGTCTGAACCTGCGGCCTCCACCCAAATAGAGGTCCTCAGCTGTATGGTAATCAGGCTCCGCCATGAAAATGGCAGCGTTCTTTTCTTGCCAGAGCCCCAGCCTCCCTCCTCCACCTCCAGACAAAGAGTTGTTTGGACACCTGTTGAGAGCACAGCAGAGATTAGCGTAGCGCCGAGGAAGGGGGGGGGGGGGGGGATCTCGGAGTGGCAGGGTTAACATAGGCCAATAGTGACTGGGGATCACATTCCAGAAGAAAAGAGGGAGACACCCTTGACCCTCTGTGACGATTTATCCGCCTTTCCACAGACCACAAAAAGGAAATTAAATGGCTCGAAAACATGTGGCAAAGGAGGGACTTTGTGGCAGAGCCTAGTGAAGATAGTTTTATATTATAAATGTGGACAGAAATCAAGAAGGCAAACTTTAGATTGGGTTTAGTCTGAAATTTTTTGAAACAAATCACAGAAGGATTTTATCATCCTGGACAGGAGTTCAGTCTGTTAATGTCATGAAATGTAACACACTTGGACAAATACAGAGGTTATATGGGGGGAACAACCTTTAGGTGTTTGAAGTAACAGACTTCAATGATTATTAATTTCTGAATTTACTGTGGTTACTGTTTGTTTTTTCTCATTTTCTTCAGATATACTCTTACAGTGATGGATGTTCAAATAAAATATGAAAAAAGTTTATTACAATGAGATCAGTGTATTTATGTATTTACAAGTGCATTCCTATAAGCCAAAAGTTCAAACTACAAACTTGTTTTAGTCTTGCACATTTTATTTTATTTTTTTCTTGTGTTGGATTTCTGTGATGTTGGAGAATATTTCTGTATGTGTGAGGTGGAAAAGAGGAAAACATCTTGTTTAAGCCATCAGATAAACAAATATAATCAAGTACCGGGGCACTGCTGAGCTTAGATGAGGTGTGTTTAAAATACTGCTAATCCAAGAAAAAAGAAATAGATCCAAAGTAATATCTCACTATATACAGTGGATATAAAAAGTCTACACACCCCTGTTCAAATGCAATGGCTTTTGTGATGTAAAAAAAAGACCAAGATAAATCATGTCAAAACTTTTTCCACCATTAATGTGACCTATAAGCTGTACAACCCAATTGAAAAACAAACTGAAATGTTTTAAGGGGAAAAATAAAAAATAAAAAACTTACTAAAACCTGGTTGCATAAATATGCACACCCTTAAACTAATACTTTGTTGCAGCACCTTTGGCTTTTATTACAACACTCAGTCTTTTTGGGTAGGAGTCTATCAGCGTGGCACATCTTGATGTGGCAATATTTGCCCACTCTTCTTTGCAAAAATGCTCCAAATCTGTCAGATTGCTAGGGCATCTCCTGTGCACAGCCTTCTTCAGATCACCCCACAGATGTTCGATCGGATTCAGGTCTGGACTCTGGCTGGGCAATTCCAAAACCTTAATCTTCTTCTGGTGAAGCCATTCTTTTGTTGATTTGGATGTATGCTTTGGGTCATTGTCATGCTGAAAGATGAAGTTCCTCTTCATCTTCAGCTTTCTAGCAGAAGCCTGAAGGTTTTGTGCCAACAGTGACTGGTATTTGGAACTGTTCATAATTCCCTCCACCTTGATTAAGGCCCCAGGTTCCAGTTGAAGAAAAACAGCCCCAAAGAATGATGCTGCCACCACCATGCTTCACTGTAGATATGGTGTTCTTTTGGTAATGAGCAGTGTTGTGTTTGCACCAAATATACCTTTTGGAATTATGGCCAAAAAGTTCAACCTTGCTTTCATCGGTCCATAACACATTTTCCTACATGCGTTTGGGAGATTTCAAATGTGTTTTTGCAAAATGTAGCCAGGCTTGGATGTTTTTCTTCGTAAAAACAGTTTTCTTCATGTCTTTTCATCAATTTTGGAGGGACATCCAGTTCTTGGTAATGTCACTGTTGTGGTATATTTTCTCCACTTGATGATGACTGTCTTTACTGTGTTCCATGGTATATTTAATGCCTTGGGAATTCTTTTGTACCCTTCTCCTGACTGATACATTTGAACAATGAGATCCCTCTGATGCTTTGGAAGCTCTCTGCAGACCATGGCTTGTGCTATAAGATGTGACTACAAAAATGTCAGGAAAAGCCTACTAGAACAGCTGAACTTTATTTGGGGTTAATCAGAGGCACTTTAAATTGTGGCAGGTGTGTGCTGACTCCCATTTTGAATGTGATTGGTTACTTCTGAACACAGCCACCTCCCCAGTTATAATGGTGTGCATATTTATGCAACCAGGTTATTGTAAGTTTTTTATTTTCCCCTTAAAAGATTTCAGTTTGTTTATCAATTGGGTTGTGCAGGTTATAGGTCACATTAATGGGGGAAAATATTTTGAATGATTTATCTTGGTCTTATTTTTTTACATTACAAAAACCTGGCATTTGAACAGGGGTGTGTAGCCTTTTTATATCCACTGTAAAACTGTAAATAGCACCTGATCTGATTGTCGTCTTATTTTTAAACATCAATAAATTTGCATTTTAAAACATAAAAACATTGAAAATACCTTAAACTCATCAAGCTCTACAAATACAATGCCTTGTCTACAGGTACTGTACATCTCAAAAAATTTGAATATCATGAAAAAGTTCAGTATTTTTTCTTCGCTCATTTCAGAAAGTGAAACCCATATAGTATATAGATTCATTACACAGAGAGTGATATATTTCAAGTGTTTATTTATTTTAATTTTGATGATTATGGCTTACAGCTCATGAAAACCCCAAATTCAATTTCTCAGAAAATTAGAATATTACATAAAATTAATTAAAAAAACACTTTTTTAATAGAAATGTTGGCCAACTGAAAAGTATGTCCATGTACACACTCAGTACTTGGTCAGGGCTCCTTTTGGATTAACTACTGTATCAATGTGGCGTGGCATGGAGGTGATCAGCCTGTGGCACTGCTGAGGTGTTATGAAGGTCCAGGTTGCTTTGATAGTGGCCTTCAGCTCGTCTGCATTGTTGGGTCTGGTGTCTCTCATCTTCCTCTTGACAATACTCCATAGATTCTCTATGGGGTTTAGGTCAGGGGAGTTTGCTGGCCAATCAAACACAGTGATGCCATGGTCATTAAATCAGGTTTTGATACTTTTGGCAGTGTGTGGGGGGGTGCCAAGTCCTGCTGGAAAATGAAATCAGCTTCTCCATAAAACTTGTCAGTAGAGGGAAGCATGAAGTACTCTAAAATTTCCTGGTAGACGACTGCGCTTGCTTTGGTCTTGATAAAACAGTGGACAAATGCCAGCAGATGACCTCTATTCAGATAAAAGTAAATTTTGCATTTCATTTGTAAATCAAAGTCCCAGAGTCTGGAGAAAGAGTGGAGAGGCACAGAATCTAAGTTGCTTGAGGTTTAGTGTGAAGTTTCCAGTCAGTGATGATTTGAGGAACCATGTCATCTGCTGGTGTTGGTCCACTGTGTTTTATCAAGACCAAAGTCAGCACAGTCGTCTACCAGGAAATTTTAGAGCACTTCATGCTTCCCTCTGCTGACAAGCTTTATGGAGAAGCTGATTTCATTTTCCAGCAGCCCCCCCCCCCCCCCCCACACACACACACACACACTGCCAAAAGTATCAAAACCTGGTTTCATGACCATGGCATCACTGTGATTGACCAGCAAACTCTCCTGACCTAAACCCCATAGAGAATCTATGGAGTATTGTCAAGAGGAAGATGAGACACCAGACCCAACAATGCAGATGAGCTGAAGGTCACTATCAAAGCAACCTGGACCTCCATAACACCTCAGCAGTGCCACAGGCTGATCACCTCCATGCCACACTACATTGATACAGTAATTAATCCAAAAGGAGCCCCGACCAAGTATTGAGTGTGTACATGGACATACTTTTCAGTTGGCCAACATTTCTATTAAAAAACTATTTTTTAAAAATTCTTTTTATGTAATATTCTAATTGTTTGAAAAACTGAATTTGGAGTTTTCATGGGCTGTAAGCCATAATCATCAAAATTAAAATAAATAAACACTCGAAATACCGTATATCACTCTCTGTGTAATGACTCTATATACTACATATGGGTTTCACTTTCTGAAATGAGTGACAAAAAATATTGAACTTTTTCATGATATTCTAATTTTTTGAGATGTTCCTGTACAACTGAAGTTGGTACCACCCCACATTTTATTTTAGGCTCTTAACTTCCACTCTGCTCTGCATAGAGAACTGTTTTCTGAACTGTTTCCAGGGATTATCTCCTGCTTCCTTCCTTCACGTCTTTCCTGTCTGTGTTGCAGCCAGGTGGTGATGATGCTGCCAGCCTGAACAACAGCCATGGAGGCCTGCCCAGCACCGGCTCCACATCCAGCACAGAGCTCAACCACCAAGTGGAAACATTCAGAGGTCAGATGCTCCATGGGCTCTTTTCTGCTCCTTTTGTGTCTGACAGAATCCCAACATGGAAACGGATATGAGCATGTGCAGCATGTGTGACCTCTCACCTTTACATTACTGGCCACAGGCCTAACTTCAGGACTGTCCGGTCAAGTGCCTCCCAGCCTGGAGCTGAAGGTGGAGAAACAAGACAAGGATGAGATGCATGACAGCCTCTCTGCTAATGACAAGTCGGATGACGAGGGTGATAAAAGAGACATGAAAACACCTAGGGCTGTCCCACGCACAAGGTAAGGCACAGTTTTGATAGACAAATGCACTAAATCCTAATAAACAGAAATCCATTAAGGTTGGGTGTGAGAAAAGGGGGTCATTTTCTGAAAATGAAAATGTCGGAGCAGCAGAGAGTGTCGTCTCTTGTTAACAACTATAACCAGGCTATGCAAACTATCAAAGAAATAATTTAAATTCGTAATATGAGAACAGGCTTAAATTAGAATTGTATTATTGTAAACATCAGAGTAACATAATAGTAATAACTTCAGCAGATCTGTTGTGAGAATTCTTATTCTTCCTTTTATCACAGAACCTAAAGGCAAGTAAATATGCACACCTGATGGCTGTGTTCAGCCTTCAGTACAGTAGGGCAGTCGTGAGTACTGATTAGTCAGGAGTGATCCAGAGCTAATATTCCAAATATTCTTTTTCCTCCCTTAGTGGACTGCATCAGCATCGGTGTTTTTCAGAAATGTGATGTTTCTTATAAGTTTGGATCTTTTTCATGTAAATTTGCAACTTTTTTTTGTCTTGCATTTGCTTATTTTGCTTGGAAACTTGAGTCCTATTTTTGTTAACTGACTAAATTTTTCTTTTAAATGTGCTATTTTTGTCCTTGTAATGTTTTTTTCTTTAAATTGGCAGGTTTTCGTGTAAATTTAGCTTTTTTTTTTCATCATAAATTTGTAGTTTTTAGGTCATTCTGGCAAAGCCAAAAGGAGCTAATGCGATGGCACGGCATCCATCAGTCCACATTTCATGGAAATCTGATTTCAGAACAAAATGCTTCTCCTCCTAAGCAATTGCCATGATGCTCATCAGACTTACACACAATGATCCTCAGATGGAACTGCATCTAAGTTGTGCTCAAGGTCAACTTCAGAGGTCAGGAGATCTGGACACTTAATGTGATTTTAAAAAATTATCGCTACTCCTAATATGTAATTGCCCCAGTGGTCACCAAACTGACTCACAAGGATCCTCAGGTGGGTCTGCCTCCAGGTTGTGCTCAAGGTCAAGGTTAGGAAATCTCGGTTTATAATTTTTATGAAAATTGTTACTCCTCCTAGGCAATTGCCCTAATTCTCAACAAATTCACACACAATTGTCAGGTTGATTTATGTACATCCAGGTTGAGCTCCAAGTCAAGGTCACTGTCAAAGTTCAGGAGATCTAGGCATTTATGATTTCACAAAACTCATTACTCCTCCTAGGCAGTTTCCCCAGTGTTGGGCAAACTCATGAACAAGGATCCTCAGGTGGGTCTGCATCTAGGCTGCCATCAAGGTCAATGGTCAGGAGATCTGAGCACTCCTGGGGTAATTCCATCTGCCTGGAATGAGCTGCTCTGTCATTGACGGTCTGGTTGTCATGGAAATCTGAGTGTTGTTCATATAAATATGTAAATTTATTCAAGTACATTTGTGACTTATTTAAGTAAAATTGTTTTTGTCACCACATCTGTGATGATGTGCCATTGTAAAGCCATTTAAAATATTGTAAGAAGTAGGTTTATTCTCTGATCTTTGCATTGTCCCTTTACTTTTCAAACAGTCCTGACAGAAGATGGATTTCTTCTCTGTCTCACAGTATCACTGAGGATGAAGAACTGAATCCAGAGCAGAAGGCTGAACGGGAGCGAGAAAGGAGGATGGCTAACAATGCCCGTGAACGCCTGCGGGTGCGGGACATCAACGAAGCGTTCAAGGAGCTGGGCCGCATGTGCCAGCTGCACCTGAAAAGTGAGAAGCCACAGACTAAACTGCTCATTCTGCACCAGGCTGTGGCTGTCATACTTAGTTTGGAGCAGCAAGTCAGAGGTCAGTGTAATTAACCAAAATGATTCATTAAAATGTATGTAATTACATGCAGAAAAGAAGCTGTAAATGCAGTTATGAGCAAGAAAATTGTAGTAAACAGAGTAGCCGTCAAATTTATAGGAACACATTTAACTAATGGAAAAGTTTTGATTTGTGTCTGTGAACCTACAGAGAGGAATCTGAACCCCAAAGCAGCCTGCCTTAAAAGAAGGGAGGAGGAGAAGGTGTCTGGAGGCTCGAGTGACGCCCAGCAAAGCCACACAGGAGTCCATCCAGGCCTGACGGACACATCCAACCCCATGGGCCACCTCTGAAGAGGAGACAGGTACTAATCTTTGTTTTCAATATAAGTTTTAATAGCTTTTACTGTTAATCAGTCGGCTTCTGTTCATTTAATATAGTCTTTATTATTTCAGCTGAATGTGCTTTTTCCCTCACCTGTTTACCTCTTATTATCGTATGTTATAAGTAAAGAACCTTGAACACGATTTTAGTTTGAATATAAATAGGTTTTGAATCTTAATAGATTAACGTATTTCTTCAGCTAGTGACAGGGCTTTTATTTACCTCACCTATAGAATGTAATGTTAGGCAGCCTTGAAAGTCACCTTTATTTTAAACGCTTTACATTGTTAGGTAAAATTGGTCATACCAGTTCTTGTTTTACTGCAGAAACTTTTTAAAACTTTTTGTAAAGATGTTTTGTCAGTCTGCAAAGTTACTTTATTATACATTAACACAAATTCTGGTTTGTTCTGGTCAAGATTACTCTGTTGAATTGTTGGCAGTGCTGAAAGTCTGCCTGTGGTCCCCCGTGAATATCAGATGAGATGTTCATGCTAGCTGTTGTGGCTAATGTAAGTTCTTATCTGTACCAGTATATAATCATCATACACTCCTGTACAAAATCTAAAGACTGGGGGAAAAATTGCAAGTATTCACATTTTGCACTGGTGGATCATAACCAGGTTGTAAATAGAGTGTCAAAATAAAAAAAAAGAAGAAGCAAGAGCAAGAGACAAAAAAAAAAAAAGAGCAGGCAATTCATGTAAAGTCAAACAGGCCGTTCATCAGCAAATCAAAACTTTGAGACCATAGCCTAAAAACACCCCAAACAAAACTAAAAGTATCAAAAAAGGATTTAGGAGTGAGTAGCCCCACCATTCTTGTTGATCACTTCAAAAATTTGTTTAGGCACGCTTGAATGCGAGTGTTTTCACGAGGCTGTAGGAACGTTGCTCCATGTGGTGAAAATGTCTTCACAAAGGGCATCCACGGTTCAGAAATGACGACCCAGTTATGACTGCACAGATGAGGGCCCCCTGTCAAGAGAGATGCCTGCTGCAACATCTCCACATAGCCAGCTGCCATTTAACGCCCCTGAACAACCTGCAGTGCCATTGTTCCATTGAAGGAATAAACAGCCCAGATCATGTTGGCGCCTGC
The DNA here is from genome assembly GCA_020510985.1 of Pholidichthys leucotaenia. Lineage (NCBI taxonomy): Eukaryota > Metazoa > Chordata > Actinopteri > Cichliformes > Pholidichthyidae > Pholidichthys > Pholidichthys leucotaenia. Next base: position 324,086,200 of record CM035837.1, on the reverse strand, counting down.
TCCACTGTGCCACATAGAAAACATCTCCAGTGGGATCTCCTTGTCATGCCAGCAACGTTGGAAACCATCAGGGCCATCCAGGTTAAATTTTTTCTCGTTAGAGAATAAAACTTTCTTCCAACCTTCCAGTGTCCCATGTTTGGTGCTCCCTTGCAAAGTCCAAATGGGCAAGTTTGTGGTGTGGGAGGAGGCCTTTGAAAACATTTTTTGTTCTTTAAGCCCTTCTTTTGTAGATGCCGTATTATGGTTATTGGGCGGCAGTCAGCATCAGTAAGGGCCTTAATTTGGGTCGAGGACTGGCCTGTGTGTTCACGGACAGCCCATTGGATCCTCCGGCTCAGCTGTTTTGGCGCATCCTGCACGTTCCTCTGATCTAAATCCCATTGAGAACATTTGGGGATGGATGGCAAGGGACGTTTACAAAAACGGACGTCAGTTCCAGACCGTGGATGCCCTTTGTGAAGCCATCTTCACCACATGGAGCACAGCTCCCTGGTCTTAAGATTTTGTACAGGAGTGTACATCAGCCACATGCAGTACATCATACTAGCACAGCTTCTTAGTGATCACAGACCACATATAGTCCTTATTGTTTAAAAATATGATCCACACACACACCAATCACCTGAAAAAAAGGATCCCATTGGTCCAACATATATTTCTACCATGAAAGTCTGCTGGGATCAAGGTCCACGTGGATGTTTTCTGCATGCACAGATGTTACGCAGCAGTGTGAATATGCTAATAAGAATCAGCTGAATCACTTCAAATGAGTCTCCTTGTTTTTTTTTTAAGAAAGAAAATCCTTGTTTGGTGTGAAATGGCCTTAAAGTGCTAGAAATGTGCATTAATTGCTTCAGCTCCTTTCACTTTACTGTAAAGACATTTTTTGCTCATACTGGCAAAGCTGAAAGGAGCTAATGCGATGATGTGTCATCCATCTGTCCATCTGTCCACATTTCATGGGAATCGCTACTCCTCTGAGGCATTTGCCCCGATGCTCACCAAACTTACAATAATCCTTAGATGGGTCTGCATCCCAAGTTAAGGTCAAGGTCAAAGATCAGGAGATCTGAGGAAGGTTGAGTTACTTCTTCACTGATGGTCTGGTTGCTATAAATACCACTGGTAAAAAATATAAATTGTGGTCTGAAATCATTGCTTAAAAAATAAATTGTATTCTTCTTAGTGCACCTGTGATCATTGAAACTTTTCTCTTTTTTTTTTTTACCCAGATCAAAGTGATGTGGATCGTTTCTGTCCCGTTGAGTCAGTGACCTTGCTTCCCAGTGACAGACAGGACTCACAGTTTGTGACATCAATTGGAGGAGACAGACCACTTGAAGCAAATTGACGAGTCTAACACAGTCCAATCCTAAGATTGAAGAAGAGCCAAGCATCCAGCTCCCTGCGACCAGACTCCATCTGCAAATTTCTCCCCACAAGAAAAAAAAAAAATCTCCAGCACATATCACTGTCTGCAAGAAGTGTGTTGCTTCTGAACAATCAGAGACTTTGCAATCTCCTCCAGCCGTATGTGGAAATTGCCTTGTGCCTAAACTGAATTGACGAATGCATTGTAACAGCAACTGTTTTTGTTTGCCTGTTTTTTTTCTCCTATTTATTATGTTACTGAGCTATAACGTGTATGTCTAAAGGGAAAGTTAGATCAATTCAAAGATGGAATGCTGCTCTTCAGTCAATCTATAGTTTGCCAGCAATCATCATGGAAACCACGTGCTGCGCCCTGGTGAATCTGAGATGAGGAGAAACTATTTGAGATTAATTTATTGGCCAGTTTTAGAATAATATTTATATCAAATTTAAAATATTGTTAGTTGCTAGAGCTGACAGACTGAAGCACCCCAGTACAAAAAAGAAGATATATTATTTATATTTGTGTTTACTCATTCTGTTTCTGGCTGTGTGTAACCAAAACTACCTATGAGTGTGTGGTTTAGGTCTGTGTCTGCACTACTGACCAGCAGATAGCAGATCCAGCTACAATACCATCAACAATACTGAAGGAGACAAATGGCAAACTGTAGTTTTACTGAGAGATCAGATTCTGTTGTTTTTTTTTAAATGAGCAGTGAAAATACAGAGAGCAAACTATGTGCAAATCTTAGCATTCCCTGCATAAGTTAGTGTCTTAACTGAAGGAAGAGAGGACTTGACTGCCCCTTTGTTCCGTTGCCATATAGTGTTAAATGGAAGCAGTGACATATTTTTGCAGATTCTTCCTCCTGACGGTTACATACTGACAGAAGTGGCTTTTTTGTTGTTTTTTTGTTTTGTTGTATGTCATCTTTCTGCCACCAGCTAATCAAAAAGTTGCTTAATGAAGAAAAAGACAAACGACGACCATAGTTTCTCCTGGCCTGATGAACATATCAGTTTTTCTTTCTTTTAATATCCTGAGACATTAAATTCTAATAAGCACAGTTAATCCAATTTAGTTATGTTTGTTTTATGTGTTGTAACAAATCCTCCCTTTCCAGCATCATAATGTCCAGTTTCAACCAGCAGAGAGAACTAAGTTATTTTCCACTGAAGTCATGATATACTCGGCACAGTGAACCAGGCTAGATACTTAATTTTTCAATATCATTGAGCTGTAGGCATGATAATGAACAAAAGCAGTTTAACAGGATGTTGTTTTATGTTCCAAGACATCGGTCATGGCTTTATTTCTTTTCCCCTATCAGTGTGCATGCTTTAAGTTTCTCCTTTTGAGTCTTTTGTCTTAAGACTTTGTTTTATATTCTGTTTATTTCTTTGTACATTTTGTTCACCATTTACACCCTAAACAAGGCTGCCACATTCAGAACGAGTTTCGTGTACAACAAAGGGACTCCGGTTAGAATAACAGATGCCACAACAAGAGTTTACATTGAAGATTTAGCAACTTTATTTTAGTGAAGAATAAAACCTAGCGTGTGTGTGCGTGTGTGTGCGATATCTCTGAGTGAATGTGGCCTTGTTCTTCATTTCAGTATTCACGATCTTGTATTCATGTCGGCCGTCATTGAGGGTTTAACGTTCATCATTTCTGGCTCCTTCATGATTCTCTCATTCTTTCTTTCTTTGCTCTTCTGTTTATTAAATTAAAACTTTGCTGTATTCCCAGATGCTTTCCCTTGTATAATATATGAAAAAAGAAAAATCAAAAGGAAAAAAACATTTGGCTTATTTTTCACTGTAGTTAGTCTTTTATACAATAATACTGTAAGAATATTTCTTGAATTCTAAATATTACTCTTTCTAGATTTTTGAAAGTAAAAGTTTTGAGTAAAAAGTTTCTTACTTTATTTTACTATATTAGATAGTAAAATGTACGGTTATTTACCATAACCTGTCCATTATTACATGAAATTTACAAATGGCATCTCAAGAACACAGCTGAACTGGTGCTTGTAGTCCAGTCCTTCAAAAAGGCTTTGTACGAGCTCCAGATTCCTAAAGTGCGACTCCAACCTATTCTTCAGTCTCTGTTGGTGATTGATAAAAGATTTGTGTCAAATAAAAGGTATTGTTGATGCACATCAAATAACTGCGACAACAAAAAGTCTCATTTTCTGTCTTTTTCAACAGAAAAAAACTCAATGTATATAACATTTATGTTGGAATAAATGTGCCATCTTTTTTTAAACTCAATTGTATGTGAATTTATTTCCCTCATTTCCACTTCATATCTACATCCCCCCTGCATAAACTTTTATTTTGTATTTCTTTTCTTTTTTAAGCACAAGGACAAGCTCAGAAACAAAGTGGCTGATTTAGACTGATTTTTTTCATTTTGTTTTTGAGACATTTCTACAGTGGATTTAGGCCAAATGAGTGTCTTATAGTGTGTAACTCTTTTTTGAATACCAGTGGACCATTGTAGTCTGTATGAAAAGTACTATGAATATATGTTTCTATTTTTAATAAAGTGTGATAGCAGCATGCTGTACATGTGCCATGCTCCTTTTACATTTTAGACTGCGAAGCACAATGACAGAGGTCCTGTATGAAAGCTGTTACTGCAAAATAGAAATGAGAGATTAGATTTGTCTTCTTTCTAATGTGTTTTATTTTAATTTTTTAAATGTCCTTGTAATGCATTTTTAAACAGAAGCAAAACACATGAATGATAATTCAAATTGCTACTTGTGCTGTGACTGAAGTTAAAGAATCCCAAACACGTGAATCTGGTGCCGTAAATCTCAGCGCCTGTACATCTGCACAGAATTCTCTTCATGCAGATGTGAGCAGAGCGGAACTCATCAAGTCCTGAGGGGTCTGATCCCAGTTCGGTTTTCTGATGGAGGTGATGGGCGGTGGAAAAGTGCTGACTGGTGCTCTGCTCTGTGGTGACCTCAGTGAGGCGGTGTAGAGCATATCTCATCTTTCAAGAGTCCTTGCAGGCTGCTGGGGTTGGTGGGTGCGGATATTTTCTGTAGGAGTAGGAGCACCATGTCTGAAGGCTGACTTCCTGTCATGCATGTGGGCTAGGCTGGCTGACAGAAAGTCCTTGGCTCGCATCCTTGAAACTCCACCAGAGAGCCTCCTGCTCATCTTGCTCTGACAGATTAGCCACTTCTATGCTGCACTGAAACACGCTTCTGTTTCAGTTTATAACCTCACTTCTTCAAAATTTAGAGCTTTTACTACCATCTCTTTGGAGGAAAAATTAGACTTGAAACGGCCACAAAATGACCAGCATTGTGTATGTCTTGGGTTTCAGTAGATGAAAGTTTTATTATTTTAAGTTGTGACTGTTCTGAGTTTAATTTCTGTCCATATACAGTGGGGTAAAAAAGTATTTAGTCAGCCACCAATTGTGCAAGTTCTCCCACTTAAAAGATGAGAGAGGTCTGCAATTCCCATCATAGTGTATACCTCAACTATGAGAGACAAAATGAGAAAAAAAAAATCCAGAAAATCACATTGAAGGATTTTTAATGAATTAATTGGTAAATTCCTCGGTAAAATAAGTATTTGGTCAATAACAAAAGTTCATCTCAATACTTTGTTATATACCCTTTGTTGGCAATGACAGAGGTCAAACGTTTCCTGTAAGTTTTCACAAGGTTTTCACACACTGTTGCTGGTATTTTGGCCCATTCCTCCATGCAGATCTCCTCTAGAGCAGTGATGTTTTGGGGCTGTCGCTGGGCAACACAGACTTTCAACTCCCTCCAAAGATTTTCTATGGGGTTGAGATCTGGAGACTGGCTAGGCCACTCCAGGACCTTGAAATGCTTCTTACGAAGCCACTCCTTCGTTGCCCGGGCGGTGTGTTTGGGATCATTGTTATGCTGAAAGACCCAGCCACGTTTCATCTTCAATGCCCTTGCTGGTGGAAGGAGGTTTTCACTCAAAATCTCACGATACATGGCCTCATTCATTCTTTCCTTTACACGGATCAGTCGTCCTGGTCCCTTTGCAGAAAAACAGCCCCAAAGTATGATGTTTCCACTCCCATGCTTCACAGTAGGTATGGTGTTCTTTCTCCTCCAAACACGACAAGTTGAGTTTTTACCAAAAAGTTCTATTTTGGTTTCATCTGACCATATGACATTCTCCCAATCCTCTTCTGGATCATCCAAATGCTCTCTAGCAAACTTCAGACGGGCCTGGACATGTACTGGCTTAAGCAGGGGGACACGTCTGGCACTGCAGGATTTGAGTCCCTGGCGGCGTAGTGTGTTACTGATGTAGCCTTTGTTACTTTGGTCCCAGCTCTCTGCAGGTCATTCACTAGGTCCCCCCGTGTGGTTCTGGGATTTTTGCTCACAGTTCTCATGATAATTTTGACCCCACGGGGTGAGATCTTGCGTGGAGCCCCAGATCGAGGGAGATTATCAGTGGCCTTGTATGTCTTCCATTTTCTAATAATTGCTTCCACAGTTGATTTCTTCACACCAAGCTGCTTACCTATTGCAGATTCAGTCTTCCCAGCCTGGTGCAGGTCTACAATTTTGTTTCTGGTGTCCTTTGACAGCTCTTTGGTCTTGGCCATAGTGGAGTTTGGAGTCTGACTGTTTGAGGTTGTGGACAGATGTCTTTTATACTGATAAGTTCAAACAGGTGCCATTAATACAGGTAACGAGTGGAGGACAGAGGAGCCTCTTAAAGAAGAAGTTACAGGTCTGTGAGAGCCAGAAATCTTGCTTGTTTGTAGGTGACCAAATACTTATTTTACTGAGGAATTTACCAATTAATTCATTAAAAATCCTTCAATGTGATTTTGTGGATTTTTTTTCTCATTTTGTCTCTCATAGTTGAGGTATACCTATGATGAAAATTGGAGACCTCTCTCATCTTTTTTTTTTTTTAAGTTTTTGTAAAGGGTATACAGGTCGTTACAGCAGTGCATTGTTTACATTTTCATCACATGTTCCCTTATTTTCTGATATCTGACAACATTGGAAGATTAATTCTTACAACACCCCCTTTTTTTTTTTAAAGTGAAAGAAAAAGTGAAATTAAAGAGAAAAAAAAGAAACAAAAAAAACCAAAAAAACCCCAAACAAACCAGCAAAAAACAAACAAAAAGAAAAAGTAAGTAAATAAAGGTAAAAGAGCATCTGAGTAGCGTTGGAACAAAGAGCGGAACCATTATTGAAATGGTATTTGTCAAAGATTAGATCTAATGGAAGACACATATGCGATCCAGGGTTGCCAAAAGTTCATGAACCCATCCTTGTCCTGTCTCAGTATGAATGTCAACTTTTCCATCGAGTAAATGTCTTGGATCACGTTAATCCAATCTTCAGGTGTAGGACAGTCCTTCAACATCCATTTTTTAGTTAGAGCTTTTTTGCTTGCCAATATTAAAACATTGAATAAGTAATTTTCTCCTCGTCTTTCCAGTGAGTCCGGTAGTAAACCCAAATACAAAGTTACAAAAGAAAAGGGAACTGTTATTTTGAATATTTTCCCCAATATTGTCTGTACATTGGTCCAATATTGGTGGATAACTGGGCATGACCAAAACACATGAAAATGATTTGCAGTCTTTTCACCACACAAGCGCCAACAGTTCAACCCCTTATGGGTAAATTTGTTTTGTGCAGGTGTTCTGAAAAATCTTACCAAGTTTTTCCATCCAAATTCTCTCCACTGCAGGGATGAGGTACTTTTCCATTGCTGTTTATTTAGCTTTTCCCATATTTCCAGTTGTAAAGTGAAATTCCCCTCTTTTTCCCATCTCTCTTTTATATAAGATGTGTTGTCTCCTTTTAAGTCTTGAAGACCTTGGTATATTTTAGAAATGTATCTGATCCCTGGGATCCCTTTATATGCCATTAAGAAGACCTTCAGAACACCTGACTGGGCCCTTTCCAAATCCTCCTTTTTAAGTATATTGTTTATGTGGTGTCTAAGCTGGAAGAACCTGTAAAGGTCTTGATTTATTAGGCCTTGTTTTTTCAGATCTTCAAAACTTCTTAAGATTTGCCCTTTAAAAAAATCGTAATATTTTATCAGCCCTTTCTCCTTCCACTTTTTAAATCTGGAGTCTGTTTTATTAGGAGTAAAGTCTTGATCATAGGCAATCCATTGCAGAAGTCGATAGGGCTCTTTAGTTTGATTCTCTCTGACTATCTTAAACCAAATTTTTAGCGGGGTCTCTATCCACGGGTTAGTGTTATTCAAAAGCTTAGATAAGGCATTGTTCCCTATTATCGCCTGTAGGGGGATGTCACTTGTTATTTGGCATTCGATCTCCTTCCATTGTGCAGTGTAGACTGGGTTACATATCTCTACTAAAGTTTTAATTTGTGCGGCTTTAAAGTAGTCCCTGATATTTGGCAGCGCGAGCCCACCTTTGTCTTTGTTTAGCTGTAGGGTTCTATATCTGATTCTAGGTCTCTTGCCCTGCCATATGAATCTAGAGATCCTTCTGTCCAGTTCCTGCCATGTTTTTTTGGGAGGTTCTACCGGTATTGTTTGGAAAAGGTATAGAAGACGTGGAAGTATATTCATTTTGACTGCTTCAATTCTTTGTGCAGTACCCAAGAATGGTATCATATTCCATCTTGTTAGGTCAGATTTTATTTTTGTCACCAGTGGATCATAGTTTAGTGATATAATTTTGTTGAGTTGTTTCGGGATATTGACCCCCAGATATTTCATAGATTCCGACTCCCAGTTAGTTTTGAGTTTGCTTAGTGAATAATGATTTGGGTCATAGTTGAATGTTAAAATTTGGGTTTTATGCATGTTTAATTTGTACCCCGATAAATCTCCATACTTTGAAAAAATTGAGGTTAGTTCTGGTAAAGAAGTGTCCGGCTGCCCTAGGTATATTAAAATGTCATCAGCAAAGAGTGCTATTTTATGTTCCTTCTGACCAAGTGTAATACCTTGAATTTTTTGATTTTGTCTTATCCATTGGCTCAGAGGTTCTATGAAGATTGCAAAGAGCAGTGGAGACAGGGGGCAGCCCTGACGACATCCTCTTTCCAGTTCAAAAGATGATGATAAATTACCGTTAATCCTTATTTTAGCTGTTGGTTTTTTATATAATGCCTGTATAGTTCTAATGAAAATTGTTATGAAAATTGAAACTGGATAAGATTCTATATAGAAAAGACCAGTCAACCGAATCGAATGCTTTTTCAGCATCTAATCCCAATATGACTGCATTTAAGTTATATTTTTTTATATGATGAATTATGTGTAAAGTGCGTCGAATGTTGTCTTGTGTCTGTCTTTGTCTTATAAAACCTGTTTGGTCTAAATGAATTAGGTCTGTCAGTATATTTTCTAACCTTTTGGCAAGGATAATGGTAAAAAGCTTATAGTCCTGATTTAGTACACTGATTGGTCTGTAGTTGGAGCACTCTAGTTTATCCTTTTCAGGTTTAGGTATAACTGCAATGACCCCTTCTCTCCAGGAGGGGGGGATTTCCCCTGTGTGGAGGACATAATTAAATGTTTTCAGGAGGAGAGGAGATAGTTGCTGTTTAAAGGTTTTGTACCACTCTGCTGTATAGCCATCAGCTCCTGGGGATTTGTTAGCTTTAAGTTTCATAATTGCTTTTTCCAATTCTTTAGGATGTATTTCTGACAGTAGTGTTTTATTTTGTGACTCCGTAAGTTGGGGAAGGTTTAATGTGTTTAGGAATGCCTCAGATGCGTTTTTATGTTTTTTGTGGGAGTATAAATTCTTATAGTAATTCTCGAAGCTTTTAAGAATATCCTGAATTCTGAATTTTATTTCCTTTGATACTGGGTCTCTGATTTTGTAGATTGCTCTTTCTGTTTGATGTTTCCTCAATTTATAGGCTAGCAATTTTGCCGATTTACTGCCTGCTTCATAGTATTTTTGTTTCAAAAATGTAAGTTTCTTCTGGATTTCTATTGTGTAGATCTCATTTATTTGGTTTTTAATTTCCTTAATCTTGAGCGAGTCAGTAGAATGAGTGTTGCCTTTGTGTTCTTTTTCTAGGTTCCTAAGTTCTGACTCTAATGTGGATAGTTTTTCTTGTCTTAGTTTCTTTTGGGTTGCCAGTTTCGCAATAATCTTTCCTCTTATTACAGCTTTGCATGCATCCCACAGTATTAAAGGGGATACTTCTCCATTATCGTTTTCTTCCAAATATCTGAGAATATCTGATTCCAATTCATCTTTCAATGGTCCTTTCAGGACATTTGAATTTAACCTCCAAGAAAATGTATTATTTGTGTATTTTTGGATATTTAAGTCCATGTAGATCGGACTGTGGTCAGAGAGATCCATCAGTCCTATTTTACATGTTTTTACTCTTCCAATGTCTCTATTAAACATAAAAAAATAGTCAATCCTTGAGTAAGATGAATGTGGAGTTGAGTAAAATGTATAGTCTTTTACACTGGGGTTGAGTTCCCTCCACACGTCACAGATTCCCATTTCTTTCAGTAGCATCCGAGTCTTCCTGTTTTGGGTGTTATTTTGATGTGGAGAATTACCAGAAGCATCCCAGTATGGATTCAGTCTAAGATTGAAGTCCCCACCACATATCACTAAACCTTGAGCTTTAGTTATCATTAGGTCGAATACATTTTTATAAAATTTCCAGTTAGCCCCTGGGGGAGCATACACATTCAGCAGGGTGATATCTTCTCCCTCTAGCCGCCCAGTTACCAAACTGTATCTCCCTTCTTTATCTTTGTGTTCTGATTTTTTTTCAAATGTAATTTTGGTTGATATCAATGTCGCTACTCCCCTCCTCCTCCCTGACTTATATGAAGATGAAGAGATCATTTTAAACCCTTGTCTACTGAGTTTATTGTGTTCCACGTCTGTTAGGTGGGTTTCTTGTAAAAATATTATTCCTGCTTTGTCTTTTTTCATTTTGCCTAGAATCTTGGATTTTTTAACTGGATTCAGGATTCCTTTTACATTATATGAAATTATTTTGGTTACACCCTGTTTCTCCATTGTGTTGTTTTGTTTAGTATAACTGTGTGATGGCCGTCTTTTGTGCTACTCAGAAACTGAAAGAACATTAAAAACAAGAAAAACATTAAGAACATAGTGTATAAAACTTTAAAACAAAAAGCTGTCAGAAGAACTTCCTGAGCTGAGGTCTTTTTAAAGACCCTGGAAGAGCCTTGATGGAGTGAAGGCCCTGAGGGAAATTCCTCAAACTCTGTTACGTGTTGAGGGCCCTCTCTTACCCCTGTAAGTTGTCCCATGCTTTTAACGTGAGTTTCAGAACCCAATCCAAACTTGTAATGATTTTTTTTTCCTTTTATGCCTAAACCCTGTGAAATTGTGTGCACCCTCCCACCCCCATCACATCAAACATTCACGCAAAAATAGTATTTGTTAGTATGAGGAGAACATGTGGATTATTGTCACATTTCTATTTTAACAAGTTTTTTTTTTTTTTTTTTTTTTTATTAAAAAGACTTATTTGTTTCAAATATTATGACTGTTCCATGAAATGTTTTACCACATGCTGAATACGCATCTCCTTTAATGTTTGTTACCTTGTATGAGGGGGGTTGGATGTGCGGATTGATTCAAGAGAAAAAAAAAAAAGGTCGCTATTCCAACCTGAAAACGGACAGTTTATCCACGACGCTCTGGCGCTGGGTTTCCCGCTGCTGGTCCGTGGATTTTGAAGGTCTTTGTGTTGTCCATGTTTGCGCTTTGATCTTCTCACTCGGGTCTGCTGCGGGTTTAAATACCGTTACCGGGAGCCCTCTTCTCGCCATGTCAGCTGTTGCTTCTTCCGCCGAATTATAGAGACATGTTTCTTCGCCGTAGAAGACCCTTAACTTCGCAGGAAATGGAGTCTGAAAGCGCAATTTCTTCTCTCTTAACACCTTTTTCGCGTCATTGTATTCCCTGCGCTTTTTAAGGACCTCCGGGGCGTAATCGTGTTCCACGAAGACTTTTCTCTCCTGGTGCATAAATCCTTTTTTCTGCCAGGCCAGTCTTACAACCCCTTGTTTTATTTTGAAATTGGAAAATCTTACCAACACCGAACGTGGGGGCGCTTCCGCCGCCGGCCTAGCGGCTAATGAACGATGTGCCTTTTCTATCTTCAAGTCGGTGGTTTGTGGAATATCCAATTTCTCTCTTAGTAAGGATTCCACGCATTCTGCCATTGAGTTAAAACCGTTTTCGGCTCCTTCTATCAGACCATGAATTCTTATGTTGTCTCTTCTTTGTCTTCCTTCTTGGTTGGCTAGCTTAGCCTCTATAGATGCTTGTCTTTTGCGTAGGTCCAGCACAGAATCTTCGAGCACTTTTATTCGTTCCTCTGTTTCCAAGATTCGGTTCTCGGCCTGGTCCACTCTGCTGTTTGTCCTTTTCAATTCTTCTCTGAATTCCCGAAATTCGGCCGTAACTTCTCGGCGAAATTGTCGTAGCTCTTCAAATAGTGATTTCAGGCTAACCTTTTTGTTAGCTATCACCAGTTCCTCGTCTTCTGAACGGAGATCTTCCAGTTCAGATTCTCCGGCCGATACGTGTCCTGGCCTGGAGAATTTAAGTTTCTTCTGTTTTCCTTTAGACATGATGATTTTGTCTTTTGATTTTCACTCCTCCAAAAATCCGTTAAGTTTGATTTTCAAGGTGTTATCTTGGATTGGGTCTGAGAGCTTCAGTGTTAAGCTGCAGTCGCCATGGCGTCCAGACCGGAAGTCGACCTCTCTCATCTTTTAAGTGGGAGAACTTGCACAATTGGTGGCTGACTAAATACTTTTTTGCCCCACTGTATCCAGCATCATGGACAGTGCAGAACATCAGAGAATTTACTATAACACATCATTGGGTACAAACTAATTAAAGCAATTAAATCCACTTATCCATCTTCTGCCACTTGTATGGGGGGGGGGGGGCAGGTCACGGGGATGGAAGTCTAAGAAGAAAGGTCCAGACCTCCCTCTCCCCAGCCACCTCCTAAAGCTCTTCAGGGAGGACACCAAGGCATTCCCAGGTCCACTGGGAAACATACTAGTGCATCTCCAAAAATTTCAGTGTGGTGATTCAAGAATTCAAAGTCATAAATCGTCATTTAAAAAAAAAAAAAAAAAAAAAAAAGTATTTCTCTACCATACCTTTAATAATCAAATACATTTGAAGTCCTAATTGGTTCCTCTATAGCATTTCTTTCAAAATACAACACAATGCAAATCAGACCTTCTGATACAATATCAACAGCAGGCTTCATAAGTAAGGAGTAGAAAATACACCAGATCCTTGGCCTTACTGAAACGAGTGATGGTTGTCACTTACATTAAACTCTTAGCATGTGTTTTGTTAAAAAAATTAAATCAAAATAAATAAAAAAAAAACAAACATTTGGCATCTCTTACGCCTGTCCCTGCTAAACTGGCTATAATCAGTACAGACCCAGGCTGAGCAGTAAGCATGCCCTGAGGTCCCAGCTGTAGCACCTCAGCAGAGAACAGAGCTCCCATTGTGCGCTGCTGTAACCCAACACAGGGGTTCAGATTAAAGACTGTGGAGCTGCATGGTCTCTGTGGACAAAAACATAAACAACCAGCCACTACAGAGGCAAAGGGGCAGTTGGCTTCTAGTTTTATGAACTTTATACTGCTGTAGGACAATGTATAAAAATAATCCTAAATTTGTCATTTTTCCAAATATGCTTTTTTAAATGTTAAGCTTTTTGTTATTACTGAGGAATTACAGTGGTGTGAAAAAGTGTTTGCACCCCATCTCTCCCCCGTAGTGCGTGGCTGTGCGCAGCAGAACAGGTGGGTGATGGGTGGCTAGGCTTCAGTCCGGTGGTTGCTAATGCTAACTCCAAACTACCAGTTCAGATAGCTGCTACTCCTGTTTGCCGGGGATGTAGGACTGTTTTACATCATACTGCATCAGAGAGGATAGTCCGGTAATCTCATTTTAATAGGCGGTAAGTAATGTTAACACCATGTCTAATTATAACATGCTAAATGACGATGCTAAGTAGTGCTAACTGGAAACCGTAGCAGACCATCATTTCTTTGGTTTAAATTACTGCTTTCTTAGTTTTGTCTGAAATTTTTTTTATTAAAGCTGCAAAAGTGCATGATGGTCGTACATACATGCAAAATACAGTGGTGTGAAAAAGTGTTTGTCCCCTTCCTGATTTCTCATTTTTTTGTATGTTTGTCACATTTAAATGTTTCAGATCATCAAATTTAAATATTAGACAAAGATAACACAAGTAAACACAAAACGCAGTTTTTAAATGAAGGTGTTTATTATTAAGGGTAAAAAAAAATCCAAGCCTACCTGGCCCTGTGTGAAAAAGTGATCCCCCCCCTCCCCGTTAAAACAAATTAACTGTGGTTTATCACATTTTTGGAAAAGCTGAGTTCAATTTCTCTAGCCACATCCAGGCCTGATTACTACCACACCTGTTCTCAATCAAAAAATCACTTAAATAGGTCCTGCCTGGCAAAGTGAAGTAGACCAAAAGATCCTCAAAAGCTAGACATCATGCTGCGACCCAAAGAAATTCAGGAACAAATGAGAAACAAAGTAATTGAGATCTATCAGTCTGGAAAATGTTATAAAGCCATTTCTGGAAAAGGTTATAAAGCCATTTTTAAAGCTTTGGGACTTCAGTGAACCACAGTGAGAGCCATTATCCACAAATGGCGAAAACATGGAACAGTGATGAACCTTTGAAGGAGTGGCCGGCCAACCAAAATTACCCCAAGAGCGCAGTAACGACTCATCCAAGAGGTCACAAAAGACCCCACAACAACATCCAAAGAATTGCAGGCCTCACTTGCCTCAGTTAAGGTCGGTGTTCATGACTCCACCATAAGAAAGAGCCTGTGCAAAAATGGCCTGCATGGCAGAGTTCCAAGATGAAACCACTGCTGAGCAAAAAGAACATAAAGGCTTGTCTCAGTTTTGCCAGAAAACATCTTGATGATCCCCAAGATTTTTGGGAAAATACTCTGTGGACTGACGAGACAAAAGTTGAACTTTTTGGAAGGGTGTGTCCCATTACATCTAGCGTAAAAGTAACACAGCATTTCAGAAAAGGAACATCATACCAACAGTAAAATATGGTGGTGCTAGTGTGATGGTCTGGGGCTGTTTTGCTGCTTCAGGACCTGGAAGACTTGCTGTGGTAAATGGAACCATGAATTCTGCTGCCAACCAAAAAATCCTGAAGGAGAATGTCTGTCCATCTGTTCGTGACCTCAAGCTGAAGCACTCTTGGGTTCTGCAGCAGGACAATGATCCAAAACACACCAACAAGTCCAGCTCTGAATGGCTTAAGAAAAACAAAATGAAGACTTTGGAGTGGCCTAGTCAAAGTCCTGACCTGAATCCGATTGAGACGCTGTGGCATGACCTTAAAAAGGCGGTTCATGCTCGAAAACTCTCCAATGTGGCTGAATTACAACAATTCTGCAAAGATGAGCAGGCCAAAATTCCTCCACAGCGCTGTAAAAGACCCATTGCCAGTTATCGCAAATGTTCATTGCAGTTGTTGCTGCTAAAGGTGGGCCAACCAGTTATTAGGTTTAGGGGGCAATCACTTTTTCACACAGGGCCATGTAGGTTGGGATTTTTTTCCCCCTTAATAATAAACACCTTCATTTAAAAACTACATTTTGTGTTTACTTGTGTTATCTTTGTCTAATATTTAAATTTATTTGTTTGATGATCTGAAACATTTAAGTGTGACAAACGTACAAAAAAATGAGAAATCAGGAAGGGGGCAAACACTTTTTCACACCACTGTATGTAACATACGGGAAATGAAAATGCTGTGAAAATTAGGGGTATAAGCAGCAATAGATGTGTTTGAACCTTATACTGGAGCCTAAAAAGCAGTTCATGTAGAGAAAACAACAAAGGATAAATGCATCAGAACTCTACAATCAACTGGTAAAGTTAATATTCATATAAATCTGCAACAATCATTCCAAGGATCTTGTGCTTTCTATTTGACTGCCTTTGCATTAATTATGAGAGTAAATCATATTGTTGGCCAGGCAGGAAAAAGAAATTGTTGACTGTTTTATATTTCCATTTAGTTTTAATGTTAATTGGTAACAGGAGCAGTAGTTGTCTATACAGTGGGGCAAAAAAGTATTTAGTCAGCCACTAATTGTGCAAGTTCTCCCACTTAAAAGATGGGAGAGGTCTCCAATTTTCATCATAGGTATACCTCAACTATGAGAGACAAAATGAGGAAAAAAAAAATCCAGAAAATCACATTGAAGGATTTTTAATGAATTAATTGGTAAATTCCTGGGTAAAATAAGTATTTGGTCACCTACAAACAAGCAAGATTTCTGGCTCTCACAGACCTGTAACTTCTTCTTTAAGAGGCTCCTCTGTCCTCCACTCGTTACCTGTATTAATGGCACCTGTTTGAACTCTTTATCAGTATAAAAGACACCTGTCCACAACCTCAAACAGTCAGACTCCAAACTCCACTATGGCCAAGACCAAAGAGCTGTTAAAGGACACCAGAAACAAAATTGTAGACCTGCACCAGGCTGGGAAGACTGAATCTGCAATAGGTAAGCAGCTTGGTGTGAAGAAATCAACTGTGGGAGCAATTATTAGAAAATGGAAGACATACAAGACCACCGATAATCTCCCTCGATCTGGGGCTCCACGCAAGATCTCACCCCGTGGGGTCAAAATTATCACGAGAACGTTGAGCAAAAATCCCAGAACCACACGGGGGGACCTAGTGAATGACCTGCAGAGAGCTGGGACCAAAGTAACAAAGGCTACATCAGAAACACACTACGCCACCAGGGACTCAAATCCTGCAGTGCCAGACGTGTCCCCCTGCTTAAGCCAGTACATGTCCAGGCCCGTCTGAAGTTTGCTAGAGAGCATTTGGATGATCCAGAAGAGGACTGGGAGAATGCCATATGGTCAGATGAAACCAAAATAGAACTTTTTGGTAAAAACTCAACTTGTCGTGTTTGGAGGAGAAAGAACACCATACCTACTGTGAAGCATGGGGATGAAAACATCACACTTTGGGGCTGTTTTTCTGCAAAGGGACTAGGACGACTGATCCGTGTAAAGGAAAGAATGAATGGGGGCATGTATCGTGAAATTTTGAGTGAAAACCTCCTTCCACCAGCAAGGGCATTGAAGATGAAACGTGGCTGGGTCTTTCAGCATGACAATGATCCCAAACACACTGCCCAGGCAACGAAGGAGTGGCTTCGTAAGAAGCATTTCAAGGTCCTGGAGTGGCCTAGCCAGTCTCCAGATCTCAACCCCATAGAAAATCTTTGGAGGGAGTTGAAAGTCTGTGTTGCCCAGCGACAGCCCCAAAACATCACTGCTCTAGAGGAGATCTACATGGAGGAATGGGCCAAAATACCAGCAACAGTGTGTGAAAACCTTGTGAAAACTTACAGAAAACGTTTGACCTCTGTCACTGCCAACAAAGGGTATATAACAAAGTATTGAGATGAACTTTTGTTATTGACCAAATACTTATTTTACCGAGGAATTTACCAATTAATTCATTAAAAATCCTTCAATGTGATTTTCTGGATTTTTTTTTCTTATTTTGTCTCTCATAGTTGAGGTATACCTATGATGAAAATTGGAGACCTCTCTCATCTTTTAAGTGGGAGAACTTGCACAATTGGTGGCTGACTAAATACTTTTTTTACCCCACTGTATTTCAAGCTCCTGTTAAAAGAAATAAACAAAATAACCAATAAATGATAATAAATCAAGAGAGCAAAAGTTCAGTTTTCAGACACACAAAGGTGTAAAGCATTAGAAAGAAAATCAGTGTAAAGAAATACAGACTGTAAATAGAAATAAATATAATAAGTTAACTGGATTCATACACTGAGTACAGGACTGTGCACTTGCATGAACAATTAAAGCACATTATTACAGTATCAGAGATGAGTAGAGTAGCCAGAAATTGTACTCAAGTAAAAGTATTGAATTATGATATTAATTACTCAACTTCTAGTTAGAGTAGTCACCAAAAATTACTTGCGAAACAGTAATCTACTGAGTAACGATACTTGAGTAGTAACAGTTTTACTTTCACCAATTTGTTAGTTCTTTCCTCTTAAATTTGTGGCTTTTTTCTGATGAATTTGCAGGTTTTTCCTCATAAATTTCAAGATTCAAAGATTTTTATTTGTCAATACTTCTATATGTACAGGACATACAGGAGAATTGAAATGCTGTTTTTCTTTCTCTTGGTGGTGTGTGCAATATATAAGAAAAGAAGGGAGTAAGGATGAAAAACAACAGCAGCAGTCTATGTACAGTAATGCTGTCCATAGCGCAAATAAAGAAACAATAAAACCCAGCAATCCTATATACAGAATAAGTGGAGCCGTAATACCTGTAAGTGCAAGTTCACAGCCAGTTCGCCACGTGACAATGTCACCTACGGCGAGCCACCACGTCCAAACACCACAATATCCAGTAATTCAAAATTTATTCCTCTGCTTGAGGTTGGGACACTACTCCCGAGAATCTTCTTCATCCACGGAGCTTTCTCCTTTCTAGGTTGATCTCAACATTTTTTGCTAAGCTATTTATAAATTATTAAACTTTGAAAAACCCCAAAGAACTTTATACAACTACCTGGGCACCCGGGTAGACTACCGGTATGCCTGCGTGACCGAGTGGATTATTTTGCCACTGTTGTCGGTCATGTCCTGGCTACACTCAAGAGTTCAATATATCAAAAGTTAGTCACGCCGTCCTTTAGGTGACTTGGTCTCTGCTGAACCCAGGCAGAGTGGGGCTTGGGCAGTGTCACCGCTGCTGGCTCTGGCAGACGTTCATTGAGGTTTGTGGGTCTTGCGTCGCCAAAGTCCTGGCCTGATCTCATGTCCGCAGCCGTCTCCTGATCCAGGGCCGAAGTCTGTGTCACTTTTCTGAGCCGGCTGGCGGGCCACCGTGACCCATCAGTAAGACGAAAGGTGCCTGGGCCCAACTACGCTGTGATCTGCATCAGCGTTGTCCAAAACGACTGCAGCTTGTGGGCACGGTTGGGGTGTCGGATCTGAACCCAGTCCAGCACTTCCGTGTCTGTGTTGCTTCACTCGGCGTTTATTGTCAAACCTTTGCTTCATTCGTCATTGTTGTTTGACTACCCTCCCTCTAGGTGAGGGTGTCTCCATCGGGGTAGTGACCGATGGGGATCATAGTCGGACCAGGGGAAGGCTCATTTCGCGTCAAAGCATCAGTAGGGCCAGGGAGCTGCCTGTCGTGGCGTGAGGCGTCACTCTGTAATGTAGTAGGGTGCTGTGTAACGCAGCAAAAAATGGGAGCCCATCCATTAGGTGTGCCCTGAGACCACTCTTGAAGGTCTGATTGAATCTCTCCACCCCACCGTTCGCCTGAGGATGGTAGAAGGTGGTTTTTATGTGTTTGATGCCCCTTTCTTTCACAAAGGCCTCGAAATCCGCTGAGATGAATTGTGGTCTGTTGTGATTGCATCTGGCATGCCCCAGCGGGCGAAGAGAGAGGTGAAGAAATCGGTGACTACATTGGTGGTGATTGAGCTGGTGGGTAACACCTCAGGCCATTTTGAGTGAAGGTCGTAGGCCACTAGTAAAAAACGTTGGTGCAAAGGGGTGCTGTGCAGTTCGCCGCATATATCCAGTTGGACATGTTTCCATGGAGCCAATGGCCATGGCAGTGGCTGCAGGGGCAGGGGTGGTGGCATCCCAGTTTTTCTGCTGGCCAGACAAGGCACACAGTCTTTCATCATGAACTCCACGCCTTTGTCAATGCCTGGCCACCAGACTGAGCCCCTAGACCGTTGTTTGACTCTGACGACACCCAGGTGGCCCTTGTGTACCATGGTCAGGATGCGGTCTTTAAATGCTTCTGGAATCACCGTGCAGTGTCCTCTGGCCATGCAGACATCATTCCAGCATGACAAATCATCCCTGACCCTGTGGAAGGGTGCCAGTTCTCCTGGCATGTTGGCTGGCCAGCCCTCGCGGATGAAGGTGCGCAGCTGGGTAAGTGTCGGATCCTGACGCCGTCTGGAGCTCTTGCAGGGAGACAGCGTTTTGGAGTGGCCCATGCAGCATGTAGATCAGCTCCAGCTCCGGCTCCAGGGGTCTTGGTTGCCGTTCGGAGTGGGGTTAGGTGTGGCCCAGGATAAAAGGTCTGCCACTACGTTTTCTGTGCCCGGCATGAGCTGGGTGGTAAAGTTGTATGCTTGCAGTCTCTCTGTCCACCTGTAGACGTGCAGAGGTTTGTGTCCCAACCCTGATGTTTCCAGCAGCGCCGTAGGTGCCCTATGATCTGTCCGCAGTGTGAAGCGTCGTCCATACAGGTACATATGCCAGAGTTCACATGCCCAAATGCATGCCAGTGCCTCCCTCTCTGCCACTGAATACTTCTGCTTAGCCGAAGTGAGTGACCTCGAGGCAAACGTCACTGGGCGTTCGGTCCCCCTTGAAGTTGCGAAAGAACGACTCCTACTGCTGTGTTGGAAGTGTTGCATGTTACAAACGTGGGGCTCTGTAGGTCAAAGTGGGCAAGTACTGGTGGAGAGGTGAGCTGTGTCTTCAGTTGGCTGATGGCAGCATGCTGGGGTCTACACCCAGGGTGCATCCTGCTTTAGGAGGGCACGCAGTGGCTCCATTGTCTCTGAATAACGGGGAATGAGAATAAAAATTCACCATGCCCAAAAAGGATGAGAATTGTGCAGGGCATGATGGTTCGGGTAGTTGTAGAACCATCTCCACGTTTGAGTGCAGGGGGCTCAGGCCCTCGGCAGTCAAGTGGAACCCCACAAACTCGATTGTGAGGCCGTATTTCGCTAGCAACCCCATTACCCTATCGAGGCGAGCATTGTGGGAAGCCGATGTTGTGCCGTGCACCACAATATCATCCAAGTACACCACCACCCCTGGGAGGCCGGCAAAGATGGTAGCTGTGGCGGGTTGGTGTAACCCCCACAACAGACTGGACAGACACAGCGCTCGGCTAGAGCAATTAACAGAACAGTGAAATGTGTGTATTAATGTCTACAGGCAGCCCCGCTTCTTCTGGCTCACTACTGTGATGTTAATGTGCCTTTCATGCATTGTGTTCATGCGTCCTGTCCTTACTGTGACCTAGAGACTGAGATCAATATGTAGATGTGCCTTGTAACCTCTTTGTCCTGCAGCTGGAGCAGAGGCCAGCAATCTGCCTATTGTGATGTATGTCTCTCAAATGCAAATGTCTCATGCCTGTTCTGCAATCTCTTTGATCATGCCAACTGCTGGGAATGCTCTTTTATGTATTGCTGTAGTTAGGTATATATACTGCACTGTAATCCATGCTCACCCTCTCACTCTCTCAATCTGATTCCTGCAACTGCTGCTGACACACACTGTGTCTCCTCTCTGAGAGCCTGAGGAATTCAGCTTCAGCCTGCTCACACTATGGGCTGGAGCCGAGTTCCCGTGAAGGCGGTATGATTTAATAAACCTGCTTAAAACCTTCACCAACGCCGCTTTATTTCATGCCGCTTCAGTAGCCATGATTTTCTGGAAACAGCTTGGGTGGAACTGAGGCCGAAAGGCATGCGGGTGTACCTGAACACTCCCATGTGGGTGACGAAAGCTGTCAGGGTACAGCTGTCGGGGTGGAGGGGAACCTGCAAGTAGCCTTGGTGGAGGTCCAGTTTGGAAAAGACTTTTGAACCGTTGAATGCCACTGTCAGTTCCTCCGTCGTGGGTAGGGAATATTTGTTGGGGATCACCGCCTTGTTCACCATTCGGAGGTCAATGCATGGTCGCAGGCCGCCCGACTTCTTCTACGTCACGACCAGATAGAAGATCCAGGGGGAAGCGTTCACCCGTTCAATGCTGCCGGTGTCCAAAAGCTTCTGCAGCTCCACCATGACACTGTCCCGCAATGCAAGGGGGAGTCGGCGGAGGGGCTGCATTTTTGGTGACACCGTCGGATCAATGAGTGGTCGGTGATTGAAGGAGGTGAGGCATCACAGTCCCGTGAAGAGTGCCAGCCAACGATGCTGCCAGGATGAGGAGACTGTCAGGACGGTGGAGCCCATTAGGTCAGTGATGGAGAAACTCAACTCACTGATCAGGTCGATGCCCAGCAAGTCAGCCCCCCGTCATGTTACTTGGAAGGTGAACGACGGGATGATTTTAGGGCCACAACATACAGAAAAGGCGACCATTCCCACCATGCCAATCCTAACATGTTGGTAACTGAATAAGTCGTCTGCATTTGCTGTGATGGTCTTCCAGGGAAACGGTTTCCTGACTGTAGCCGTGCTTAGAAGGGACCCCGAGGCCGCCCTATCCAGCAGCAGTGGCACATCGAAGCCGTGCAGTTGTACTGTGCACCATTTGAACGGCCAGCTTTTGGCGCCGACCGTGTGGATGGCGGATGGGCCTAACGGGTGGACCGTTGAATTTGTAATGGTTGAGTGGCAGACTTTGGCAAAATGGTTGAGCTTTTTACAATGCTGGCATTTCAGCCCTCTGGCCAGGCAGGCGGGTGAATGAGTTTGGTGTCTGGATGAACCACAGTCATTGCAGGGCTGGCACTCACCCATGTTATCCTGTTTCCTACCCGACCTCCTCCGATTGTAGCGGGGAGATGTGGGGCCTGAGCGCTGGGTGGCGGTGGTGGCAGCCTGTGCTCATGGGGCTGGGTGAGGGGTCTGTTGGCTAGGTACTGCTAGCTGTCTCAATAGCTGGGTGGCCATTTCCATTTGGGGCGCCATCCTCACAGCCTCGTCTAGCTTAAGGTCATTCCCTGGTCAAAGGCGCATGTGCTCGCCAGGAACCAGAGCTCGGTGGCAAACTGAAAAGTTGTTTTGTCCGTACGCTCACGGCACCGGCTGAAAGTGATTCTTCGCACCGTTAGGCTACGTTTGTTGGCAAAATACCTGCTCATTACAGCCACACAGTCCTCGTATGTGCTCACAGGACTGAGGGAGTGAAATACATGCTACCCCTCAGCACCGAGACTGTGGATTAGTATCCCCTTTAGCCTTTCATCAATAGCGTCGTTCAGCCTGGTAGTGCTGATAAAGACTTTGAATTCTTCATGCCAGCGGGGCCAAGGGATCAGTGGCTCACCTGGCAGAGCGAGGAATGGTTGCACGGGTCATATCATTATTGTTTTTACCTTCATTGCCATTGTTATGTCTGGAAATCAGTTGCCGACAGTGGATGTGAACCAAACACGTACTTTATTCATACCACACTTAACTATATACAGATGGGTGGGGCTGCCCCGTGCCACGGCCAGTTCGCCACGTGATGACGTCACCTACGGCAAGCCACCACATCCAAACACCACAATATCCAGTAATTCAAAATTTATTACTCTGGTTGAGGTTGGGACACTACTCCTGAGAATCCTCTTCATCCACAGAGCTTTCTTCTTTCTAGGTTGATCTCCTCAACATTTTTTGCTAAGCTATTTATAAATTATTACTCAAAAAATCTTTGAAATATCTAAAAACATGGAGTTGACTGTATGTATAGACACACAAGCGAGAACAATAGACACTCCTTGAAAACATGGACAAAAAACACATTACAAAAACAATAAAAAACACTCCAAACCTCTCAAAAACAATACTAAAACTACTATTTACAATGCTAAACTATTATTTACACTGTAAACATCGCTAAAACATGCAAAAATACTCAAAAGCGCACTTATTTCAGGACACACTCCATCTTACCGTTACTTCTCCATGTGTGGCTGAAACTGGATAATTCTGAGAATCCTCTTCATCCACAAGTCTTTCTCCTTTCTAGTTGATCTCCTCAACATTTTGTGCTAAGCTATTTACAAATTATTACTCAAAAAAATCTGAAATATCTAAAAACATGGAGTCGAATGGACATATAGACGGACAAGCGAGGACAATAGAACAAGAGATGCTCTTTGAAAACACAGACAATACACATTACAAAAACAATAAAAACACTCCAAACCTCTCACAAACAATACTAAAACTACTATTTACAATGCTAATCTATTATTTACACTACAAACACTGCTAAAACACCACAAAAAGCTCACTTATGCCACACAGCCCCTCCGTGATGGTCTGTTTATTATGCATGCTAATCCCAATAGCTTCGCCTTTTCCTGACCAGTAAACTTCCAATGCGACCTATGACGTCATTTCCAGGATTATCATAAAGACCAGCTTCTCAGCTTTCAGGAGCACTTGGAATGAAGTCTTTAAGGCTGAATCGTCATGAGTTACGGTCAACTGAATGAACGCGTCGCCGGAGAGCCAACGGCAACGCCAGCGTCTGCAGAGGGTTAAAGAAAGAAAATCCCACAATGGTCACTCAAATAACGTGAAACTGACAAAAGTAAAAATAAATAAAAAATTTCTGAAAACTACCTAATGAAAATCAGACAATGCTTTTGAATTTTGTTTCAACAGATTCATTAAAAAAAAACTAGTGAAACTGGCCTGGACAACAACAACGATGATACCCCTAGAAAAGACTGAAAATAAGTTGACCATAGGGACATGTTATAATAAGCTGTGTCCTGTAATTAGCATCACAGGTGTCTTCAAATTTGTGATCACTCGGTTTGTCTATTTAAAGGGTGAAAAGTTGTCACTATCTTGTTTGGTGTCATGGTATGTACCACACTGAACATGGACCACAGAAAGCTAAGGAGAGAGTTGTCTCAGACAATTAGAAAGAAAATTACAGACAAGCATGTTAACTTTGAACCCGGCCTATTTTTACTGTGTTTGATAAGTGCTTCTCTAGGTCCTCCAATTGGGAGACTCTTGTTTTTAAAGGTAAAGGCTATAGGACCATCTCCAAGAAGCTTGATGTTCCTGTGACTACAGTTGCAAATATAATTAAAAACTATAAGGTTCATGGGACTGTAGACAACCTCCCAGGACATAGACACAAAATGAAATGCAACACAGGTTGATCAGAAGAATAGTGCATATTGTAAAAAAGAGCCTAGAAAACATTCAAAATAATTTAAGCTGAACTCCAAGGTCAAGGTACGTTGCTTTCCAATCATGCCATGGGTCGCATTTTGAACAATAATGGACTCCATGAAAGAAGTCCAGGAGGGCTGCACTACTGACAGAAAAAACATTAAAAAGCCAGCCAAAATGCATGCTGACAAGCCCCAAAGGTTCTGGGAGGTTGTCCTTTAGACTGATGAGACAAAACTGGAGCTTTTGGGCCAGTCACATCAGCTCTGTTTACAGAAGGAAAAAGGAAGCATACAAAGAAAAGAAAACTATACCTACTGTGAAACATGGAGGAGGCTCAGTTATGTCCTGGGGCTGCTTTGCTGCTTCTGACACAGGGTATCTTGAATCTGTATAGGGTACAATGAAATCTCAAGACTACCAAAGTATTCTGGAGTGAAATATGCTACCCAGTGTCAGAAAACTTGGTCTCAGTCGCAGGTCATGGGTCCTCCAGCAGGATAGTGACCCAAAACATACAGCTAAAAACATCCAAGAATGACTCAGAACAAAACACTGGACTATTCTGAAGTGGCCTTCTATGAACTCTGATCTAAATCCTATTGAAGAGCTGTGGAAGGAGCTGAAAAATGAGAAGGCACCCCTCAAACCTGAGACAGCTAGAGCAATTTGCTCAAGAGGAGTGGGCCAAAATACCTGCCAACAGATGCAGAACTCTCATTGAGAGTTACAGAAATCACTTGATTGCAGTGATTGCACCAAAGGTGGCGCAACAAAATATTAAGTTAAGGGTATCATCATTTTTGTCCAGGCCAGTTTCATTAGTTTGTTTTTTTAAATTATTCTGTTAAGCCAAAATTCAAAAGCAATGTCTGACTTTCATTAGTTAATTTTCAGAAGATTTTTCTTTATTATTATCTTTATTCGTTTCAAATAATTTTAGTCACCACTATGCAAATTTCTTTGTTGTTACCAACAAATTTGTTCACATCTGTACTCGCTTCAAATTAAATCTGCTAATTAGTCTGCAATTAAAAAAAAGAGTGCTTGCACACCCTGGTGAGATATTGCGTCAAGCTGATAAACATGAATCATGGCTCCCACATGAGAAATGTCAGTTGAAACAATGAGAGGATTATAAACGTCTTCAAGAAGATAAATCATCACGGAATGCAGCAAAAGATGTTGGTTTTTCCCAGTCAGCTGTGTCTAAAATCTGGATCACGTACAAACAAAATGGGAAGGTTGTAAAGGGAAGCATACTCGTAGACCAAGGAAGATGTCAAAGTGTTAATGCAGAAAATTTAAAGCAATATGTCTTGAATTGCACAACAAAACAAATGAGGAACAAATGGGCAGAAACTGTAATCAATGTCTGAAACCAAATTGTAAGAAATCACCTAAAGGAAATGGGATTTACACAGGGAAAAGCCAGATGATAGCCATCATTAACACCAAAACAGAAAAAAACAAGGTTACAGTGGGCTAAAGAAAAGCAATCATGGACTGTGGGCAATTAGATAAAAGTGATATTCAGTGATGATTCACAAATCCACACTAGGCAAGATGCTGATGCTGGAACTTTTGTTTGATGCTATTCCAATGAAATTTATGAAGATGACTGTCTAAGGAAAACATGGCTATTTCCACAGTCATTGATGATATGGGGCTGCATGTCAGTTAAAGGTACTGTAGGGAGGAGATGGCAGTTATTACATCTTCAAAAAATGCATAACATTACATTGAAATTTGGGACACTTTTCTTATTCCATCAACTGAAAGGATGTTTGGTGATGATGACATCACTTTCCAGGATGATAATGCATCTTGCTATAGGGCAAAAAGCATGAAAATTTTGCTGAAAGAAAGACATATAATCTCAATGGCCTGTCCTGCCAATAGAGGTACATCTCAATAAATTACAATGTCATTAAAAGTTGATTTATTTCAGTAATTCAATTCAAAGAATGAAACTCATATAAATTCATTACACACAGATACTGTATTTGAAGTGTTTATTTCTTTTAATTTTGATGATTATGGCTTATAGCTAATGAAAACCCCAAATACAGTTTCTCAAAAAATAAGAATATTACATAAGATCAATTTGAAAAAAAAAAAGATTTTTAATAGAAATGGCCAACTGAAAAGTATGTCCATGTACACACTCAATACTTGGTTGGGGAATATATATATTATATATATTATAGTATATACTGTATATATGTATATATATGGCAAAAAACCCTGTGCAGTCCACTTTGGAGTACACTACTGAGTGATCGGGATGCACCCTCTATTGAACAGTATAACAAGGTCACTTCCCCATGATGTCTTTTGCTGTTAAGTTTCAAAGTTGTCGGCAGGTCACAAAAAAGAAGCTCCCATTTCAAAAAAACAAGAGCAAAACAAAGAAAAGAACAGAAGAAATTAAGTTGAGGGCTCTGTGGATAATTTATGTGGTGATATATTGTGATGATCAGGTGAGCGTGCTCCCCCTCCCCTCCTGTTCCTGTCTTCCCGGCTCTGGAGTAATTGCATACACCTGCGTGATTGACACACCTGCTGCCTCCTGATAATCCAGCGTATTTAAGAGCCAGCGTGTGAGAAGCTCACCACTGGATCGTTAGGTTTGCTACCTGTGTAAAAAGCCACATTAACCTCTTGCACTCCGGTGTACCGCGGGCGGACACGTCTCTGTGTCCTAGAGCGCACTGAAGAAAAAAACCCCTGCATTTCCGTTCTTCCACTACAGACACAGCCGCGAACAGAAAGCCAAAGGAGTGCTTTGATTGGTTTAGATGTGACTGACCTCTCATTCGACTAATAAGAGCCTTGAATTGGGTTTCTGAAACCTTGAAGAACCAATGACTGAAAACCTAGCAAGAAGGATCCGCCTACCAACGGCTCCGAATACAGCCAGCCAATTGAAGCACAGAAGTTCGAAAGCTGTTTTGTGTAAGGCTGGGTGACACACAGGCGTTCGCCAGTCTTTTTTTCTTACTACTGTTCTTATTTGTTTTGAAAAATCGTTCGTCAAAACCGCAATCATGGAAGCGCAAAACCGCAATAATGGAATTATGGTTTGACCGGGTCGCGTGACCAGAACCACGAGTCCGTAACAAGCCGACCAGCGTCATGTTCATCTGACAGTGAGGAAGAGAAGTTCGCCAGCGACACTGCTGTTGTGGACAGGTAAGTGTTACAAGCTAAATTATTCTTTATCCCTGAAAATTGTAATCCAAATGACTTTTGACCGATCGGTAAATTACAACTGTGCGTTATCGCAACATGACGGCTCCGGTCCGGTCGGCGCACGGACCGTGTCCAGTCCGTGCGCCGCGTCCGGATCCCTCCCGCGAGCGTCCCCCCCCCGCTACTCTTCTGTAGCGGATTGCAGATATTATTGCAGATATTTTAGTACAGCTGTGCGTAGTAGACCGCGGCGCCCGTCATGTGTCGATGGACAATGTCCGTCCTCTGTAGCGGGGGGGGGGGGGAGTTGTTATCTTCTACATTACAGATATTTTAGTATAATTTTTATTGCACTGTAGGTTATTTTTTCTTGTAAAAAAAAGTCACACATTTTTTACGTGGCATGCTTCTTTGTGTGTGGGGGCTTGTTTGTTCATTCATTCCTTCAAGAATGAATAAATAACCCCCCCCCCCACACACACACACACACACACACACAGCCCTTCACCTTTCATTAGAGCCCAAGATCAAGCTTCTATATTGAATCATTCAAAAGTTACAGACGTTTTTCCAAACTGTGCCATTTGGCACAATTTGGCACAGTTCAAAAACGCCTGGGAACAACCTAAGAAAAAAGCTGTGTAATATATTCATTTTTTGTGGTATTGCTACAAAATTTTGAACTCAGCTGGATAACACTTGGTTCTACATTTCTGTTGCATTTTCCAGCCCGGATCTGACAGCTGTGTGTTATTTGCAAGCATTTGTATCCAAAAAAACACCCAGGCAAAATTTATTTTCTTCAAGTTCAGTATGTTTAGATGACTGTTACTCAGTGGCAGGAGCACTTAGAGAGATTATGACTGTTTTGCCAAAAAATTCAAAGTGTTTTCTTTTAAATGAGACCAACCCCATGAAGATGCTGCAAAGGGTTGAAGAACAGCTTTTGATTTACTTTGGGTACGTTATTTTTTTGCGTTTTTAGGGAAATTGACCAGAGTGCAAGGGGTTAAGTATTTTCTCTTTGGTTGATCTTTGCTCCTCACTCCTGATCACACTCGCCTGACCCGAAGACACCGGACATCCACCCAGGTC
This sequence comes from Pholidichthys leucotaenia, assembly GCA_020510985.1. Taxonomy (NCBI): domain Eukaryota; kingdom Metazoa; phylum Chordata; class Actinopteri; order Cichliformes; family Pholidichthyidae; genus Pholidichthys; species Pholidichthys leucotaenia. The sequence continues at coordinate 324,057,512 of CM035837.1, read as the reverse complement.
TGCCTCTAATCAACTTTTTCTGCTCTTTTCCGTAGGCTGCGTGCACTCCAGCGGGCACCAGTTTTTGTGTTTAAATTTAAGTGTGTGTTCTTGTTTTGCTCTCTTCTTTAATCGTGCACCTTTATTTAGATTTGTGTGTTAGGCAGACCCTCCAGGATTTCACGATGTTGCGATTCTACCAATTCCCGTGACTTCAGCAGGTCCTGCATAATTTGAATTTTGTCCAATCATCGCAACTTTACTGCAATTTTGGCCAGTTGTTGTCAACTTCCGCCAATTTCGCTAAACAAATTTGTCTCTCAGTAGCATGCAGATGTGTACGTCATCAGTCTGACTAATCAAATGCGGCGCTGCACCACGCTCACTTCTGTTACAGTGATTATATACGGAACACATCAGCAAAAAACAGTGTGTGATTAAAAAAAAACACACTCACCTGCGAGTTTTCCCACATCATTCCTTCCTCCGTCTCCCCCGGCCCACCGGTGAACATCTCCTTGAGTCTGCATAATGACCACGTGTATGAAGTGCCGGGTTTGTGTTGAAAAACGTCCACCTGCCTAAAAGGACCTCCGTCTCGGGAGCGTGTGCGCCAAGACACGCTGTAAAACCACACAAAAAACAAGTGAATCTAATATTACAGCAAGTGTTGTAACAGTTTATACGTCTTTAAAGGTACAAGTCACTACTACATCTTGTCAGTGAGTTTTAAAGTTGGGACTCTCCGGGCTGGACATGAGCCAATGCGCGATTCAGGCAATCCCTAAGGAGAGCCCCAGAACTTACCGCAACAATAGAAAAAAAAAAAAATCCTGGAGGGACTGGTTAGGGTTTGTTTTGCAATAAACTGGTGAAACTTTTTACACCTGAGTCTGTGTTTGCTTGGTGTGGCAGCTCAGTATTTGAGCCTCTCTCTTGTTCTGAATTATGACAGAACGATCCAACCAAGATTAAGGCTCAGCAGGCGCTTCACCAGACGAACAGTCGGCACTCTGGCGCTTGGAGGCCACGGAACGCCAGGTCATGTTCCTGTTTGATCAGTTCGAAAACCTCACTCAGCAATTGGCCACCGTTACCGAGCACTTGTGTTGGCTTCCTGGTGCGGCGTCTCCCCCTGCACCTGCTGCTCCGGCAGTTTCTACCATCTGCAGGAACATTTCTGTTCCTTCGTCTGCCCCCTATGGGGGAGATGTGGGGGGGATGCAAAGGGTTCCTGCTCCACTGCCGGCTTTATTTCCAGCCAGTGGAAGGGGAGTACAGGGATGATTCAGCTAAAGTCCACTTCATGACCTTGCTGCTGTGGGACCGGGTGCTTAAGTGGGCACAGTCCGTCTTGAGCAGCCCGGAGGGGCACTATACACATACGAGCAGTTTGTGCGGGAATTCTTTGAGGCTTTCGACCATATGGAGAGTGAGGGGAACATTGTTAGCCAGCTGATGGGACTCCGACAGGGAGACTGGTCTGTAGCCAATTTCTCCGTCAAGTTCCGGGTCGCTGCGGCAGACTCCGGATGGAACAACACTGCACTGCACAGCGCCTTCCTCTAGGGCCTGGATACACATCTCCACGACGAACTGGCTATCCGCGCATCCCCCTTTTCTCTGGATGAGATTATTGTGCAGGCAGTGGCCCTGGATAACCGGTTTAGGGAGCGTACGAGGGAGCAGAGGGCCGCTGGTTCCCCGTTCGCTCAACGGCCGGCTCCCCTGGCCTCAGATGCTGTTCTGCTGGCGTCGTTACCGGAGAACATGGATCTTGGTAGGGTCCGTCTGGCTCTGGGAAAACGTTGGCGTCGCAAGAGGGCGGGGTTCTGCATGTACTGTGGGGTCCCTGGCAACGCAATAGCGAAATGCCTAATTCAGCCCAGAAGATCCGGCCCGTCAGTAACCACTGGGGGAGCTGGTGGGAGAGTCTTCGCAAAGTTCTCCCAGTCACTTTGAACTCTCCTCATTCAGTTACCAGGGGCTGAGTTAAAAACCTCTGCCCTGATTGAATCAGGAGCGGAGCAAAATTTCATTCAACTGGCACTGGTCAGAAAATTTCAGATACCCACCAGGAATGTCCCAATACCTTTGAATGTCTCGGGGGCTTCAGGCAGCAAGATCGCGACGGTTACTGAGCAAACTGAGCCCATTTCGGTCATTTTGTCTGGTAATCACCACGAGACTGTCCAGTTTTATGTTCTGCCTCAATCTACCATCTCCATAAGATAAGATAAGATAAGATAAGATAAGCCTTTATTAGTCCCACAACGGGGAAATTCCAGGATTGCAACAGCACAGGGATAGCAACACTCAGAGCAACAATCAGAAGGCAAGAAAAAAAAAAAAAAAAACAAAAAAAAAAACAAGCAAGCAAGAGCAGCTAATATACATATGTACATATTACTATAAAATATATATACACACACACACACACACAGACACACAGTGCAGAGCATTGTAGCTGGATGGAATGAATATATGAATATATGAACACACAGTGCAGAGCATTGTAGCTAGATGGAATAAATATGTAAATATATAAACACCCACAGTACGGAGCATTGCAGCTAGGTGGAATAAATATGCAAGTATATAAACACACACAGTGCGGAGCAATGTAGCTAGATGGAATAATATGTAGATATATAAAAACACAGTGCTGAGCATTGTAGCTAGATGGAATGAATATATAGATATATAAATATAAACACACCCAGTGCAGAGCATTGTAGCTAGATGGAATAAATATGTAAATATATAAACACACACAGTGCAGAGCATTGTTGCTAGGTGGGATGAAACAGCACAACCGTCTATTTAGTTATCCTACATGGTATGATTATGTGCCCATACATATTCTCACCCTCCATAGCGACCGGTATGTTCCTAGTTGTATGCCGGAGAGGACCATTGTGTAAGTCTATTGCATCTTCCGCATTCAAAAAAAAAAAAAAAACCCACTAGTTTGTTACGTCTTTTTGCTATCTCTGCGAGCAGCCCTGCTTAGGTTGTACAGTCTGACAGCCGTTGGTAGGAAGGACCTACGAAACCTCTCGGTTGTGCACCTGGGATGATGTAGTCTGCTGCTAAATGAGCTCCTCAGTGCATCCAGTATGTCCTGCATAGGGTGGAACTCGGACTCCAGCAGAGATGACAGTTTAGCCACCGTCCTTCTCTCTCCTATCTCCTCCATCGGATCAAGGCGTTGCCCCAGGACAGAGCTAGCTTTCTTAATCAGTTTGTTCAGTCTCTTCCTATCGGCTGCAGTAATGCCACTGCCCCAGCAGACCACTCCAAAAGTGATGGCTGATGCCACCACCGTGTCATAGAATGACTTCAGCAGCGCCCCTTGTACACCAAAAGACCTGAGTCTCCTCAGCAGGAACAGCCTGCGCTGTCCCTTCTTGTAGAGTGCGTCAGTATTGTGTGACCAGTCTAGTTTATTGTTCAGATGAATACCCAGGTACTTGTAGGATGTCACCATCTCGATATCTGTTCCCTGTATATTTACTGGTGCTGTGAGGGGCTGCCCATGCCTGCGGCAGTCCACCACCAGCTCCTTAGTTTTCCTCGCGTTGATCTGGAGGCAGTTCCGATGGCACCAGTCCACAAAGTCCTGGATAAGCCCTCTGTACTCAGCTTCATCTCCGCTGGAGATGAGACCAACGATCGCAGAGTCATCAGAGAACTTCTGTAGATGGCAATGTGTTGTGTTGTGTGAGAAGTCCGCAGTATAAAGAGTGAACAGGAAGGGAGCCAGCACCGTTCCCTGGGGGGGCCCCCGTGCTACTGATGATCGTGTCGGAAACACAGTCCCGGGTTCTCACAAACTGAGGCCGGTTCGTGAGGTAGTCCAGGATCCATGATGACAGGTGCTGGTCCACCCCTGCGCGCAGCAGCTTGTCCTTCAGGATCATCGGTTGGATGGTGTTGAAAGCACTGGAGAAGTCAAAGAACATGATCCTCACCATATTCCCGGGCTTCTCCAGGTGGGACAGAGAACGGTGAAGGAGGAAGATCACCGCATCCTCCACCCCAATGCCATGCTGGTAGGCGAACTGGAGTGGATCCATCGCTGGTTCCACCAGGGGGCGGAGATGAGCAAGGAGCAGTCTCTCCAGGGTCTTCATCAAGTGGGACGTCAAGGCCACCGGTCTGAAGCTGTTCAGGTCTTTGGGGTGGGAAGTTTTTGGTACAGGTACCACACAAGATGTTTTCCACAGCTGTGGTACCCTCCCCAGTTTCAGGCTCATGTTGAAGATATACGTCACAATCCCACACAGCTGGTCTGCACAGGACTTGAGGAGCTTTGCGCTGATGCCGTCCGGTCCCGACGCCTTCCTCGCCTTGATCTTCCTCAGCTCCGTCCTCACCTGGGTCTTGGTCAGGGTCAGGATGGGGGGCTGTGTGTTGGGAGTGGGGGGGGTGTCGGTGGAGTGGGGAGTGGGTAGCGGGACTTGATTTCTTAGAGGCAGCAGTGGTTGTTGTGCAGACAGGGGGGAGGGCGGTTGGTCAAATCTATTGAAAAACAGATTCAGGTTGTTCGCCCACTCCCTGCCCCCCGTGGCCTGGGGGGAGGTATTCTGGAGCCCCGAGATGGTTTTGAGGTTTCTCCAGACCCCGCTGATGTCGCTCTGTTGCAGCTTGTCCTCCATCTTCTTCCTGAAGCTGTCCTTGCCTTCTCTGATCTTTCTCCTCAGCTCCCTCTGTACGGACTTCAGCATCTCCCTATTCCCCGACCTGAAGATCCTGATCCATAATTCTGGGGTATCCATGGCTCTGTATTCACAACCCAATAATAAACTGGAGTCAGGGCTCCATTTTGTCCAGGAGCTCTTTTTGACTCTCATTGTGTCTCCGTTCGGCCGCATGCTCACCCTCTCTCCCGATCTCCTCCCCTCTGGATCTCAGCTCTGTGCTCGAGGTTTATCATGACTTAGGGGAGGTCTTTAGCAAGTCCAGGGCCCTGTCACTACCACCTCATTGGGCCTATGACTGTTCTATCGACCTCACTCCGGGCCCGCGGCTGCCATCCAGCGGGCTCTACAGTTTATCTGGGCTGGAGAGGGAAGCGATGGAGACCTACATAAAAGACTCCCTTAACGCTGGCATTCTTCGTCGGTCGTCCGCTCCTCTTGCCGCTGGGTTCCTTTTTGTAGGAAAAAAGGATGGGACACTGTGGCTGTGTATTGATTACCGTGAACTTAACGTGACTACCCATAAAGATAAATATTCGCTGCCTCTTATCAGCTCAACATTTGAGCTTCTCCAACAGGCACGCTATTTCACCAAGCTCAACCTTCGTAATGCGTACCACTTGGTCCGCATTCGTGAGGGAGACAAGCGGAAGACGGCATTTAAAACACCTCCAGGCCATTTTGAATGTTTGGTTATGCCATTCGGGCTGACCAATGCCCCTGCTGTCTTCCAGCGGTTAATTAATGATGTCTCACGAGACATGGTGAACCAGTTTGTTTTTGTGTATTTGGATGAAATTTTGATTTTTTTTCCCACACGCTGGAGGAGCACATAGTCCACGTTTGTTCCGTCCTGCAGCGACTGCTGGAGAATCAGCTTTTTGTGAAAATGGAGAAGTGCAAGTTCACCACTCGCTCAACTTCATTCTTGAGGTTCATCATCACCGAGGGTGTGTTAAAGGCCGAGCCGGTGAAAATCAAGTCGGTAGTAGACTGGCCTACCCCCCAGTCCAGGAAGCACCTCCAACGCTTCCTGAGCTTTGCCAACTTCTACCGTCGATTTATCCATGATTACATTAAGGTGGCGCAACTGCTTACGCAGTTGACATTGACCAAAAGCTCGTTCAAGTGGTCCGAGGCCGCTGAACAAGGTTTTTTTTTTTTTTTTTTTGTTTTTTTTTTGTTACTTATTTGTACCCGTAGGTAGACTTGGTTTGCAGTCTGGTGACAAGCCACCGGCTGCTGGTCGCTGCGTGCGCGAGCGCCCTAAACCTACATGTTTTTGGTGTGCGGGAGGAAACCGGAGAAATCCCGGAGTAAACCCACGCAACACGGGGAGAACATGCAAACTCCACACAGCTCACTGTTGGTCGGGGGCTGGGATCGAACCCACGATCTCATGATCCCCGCGGTCCCCCGGCCGAAGGTAAAACTGTGCTGCCACAGTGCTAAACCACTGCGCCACCGTGCAGCCCAAGGTTTTGTGACCCTTAAAGGCCACTTCACCAACACGCGCGTCCTGGTGCAGGTGGATCCCCTGGCACAGTTCATGGTTGAGGTGGATGCTTCCGATTCGGGGGTGGGTGCTGTTCTCTCCCAGTGCTCCACCTCCGGCCAAACAGCGCCCACCCCCGACCAGAAGCTTTATCCATGCGCATATTTCTCCCGGCAGCTAACGCCAGCTGAGAGCAATTACAATATTGGGGATTGCAACTGTTGGCGTTGGAAAAGTGGAGACACTGGCTCGAGGGGGCTAGTAAACCTGTCATTGTCTGGACTGATCATAAAAATTTAAAATATCTTCGATCGACCACATGGTTGAATTCACAGCAGGCTCTGTGGGCCCTGTGCTACCCCTCCTCTCCTGTTCCTGTCTTCTCGGCTCTGGAGTAATTGCATACACCTGTGTGACTGACACACCTGCTGCTTCCTGATAGTCCAGCGTATTTAAGAGCCAGCGTGTGAGGAGCTCACCGCTGGATCGTTAGGTTTACTACCTGTGTAAAAAGCCACATGAAGTATTTTCTCTTTGGTTGAGCTGAGCTCCTCACTCTCATGCCTTCCCTCTCTCTTCCGGTTTGCTGCCACCTTAGCGGTGCGTACTCCGGGGCTGATCAGGCTCGCCTGACCTGAAGATGCCGGACATCCACCCGGGTCAACCATCTTCCCCCCTGCTTCCCTGGACCCACACAGGAGTTTCCTGCCGGGCTCCTCTGCTCACAGCAGTAAGAGTGAACTCCTCTTCTTTTTCTCCTCTTGTGGAGAATCTGCCTCTAATCATCTCTTTCTGCTCTTTTCCCATAGGCTGCGTGCGCTCCAGCGGGCTCCGGTTTTTGTGTTTAAATTTAAGTGTGTGTTTTTGTTTTACTCTTTTCTTTAATCGTGCACCTTTATTTAGGTTTGCGTGTTAGGGTTTGTTTTGCAATAAACTGGTGAAACTTTTTACATCTGAGTCTGAGTGCTTGTTTGGTGTGGCAGCTTAGCGTTTGAGCCTCTCTCTTGTTCTGAATTATGACATCAAGGTAATGACATTTTACTGCCTTTTTTTTAATAAATACTGCTTTGGGTTTCAAAACTGTGTTTTTAAATTAATATTTTAACATACAGTAGATATACTGTATATATGTATAGTATATGTATAGTAGTTATACATACAGTGGGGCAAAAAAGTATTTAGTCAGCCACCAACTGTGCAAGTTCTCCCACTTAAAAGATGAGAGACATCTCCAATTTTCATCATAGGTATACCTCAACTATGAGAGACAAAATGAGAAAAAAAAAATCCAGAAAATCACATTGAAGGATTTTTAATGAATTAATTGGTAAATTCCTCAGTAAGATAAGTATTTGGTCACCTACAAACAAGCAAGATTTCTGGCTCTCACAGACCTGTAACTTCTTCTTTAAGAGGCTCCTCTGTCCTCCACTCGTTACCTGTATTAATGGCACCTGTTTGAACTCATTATCAGTATAAAAGACACCTGTCCACAACCTCAAACAGTCAGACTCCAAACTCCACTATGGCCAAGACCAAAGAGCTGTCAAAGGACACCAGAAACAAAATTGTAGACCTGCACCAGGCTGGGAAGACTGAATCTGCAATAGGTAAGCAGCTTGGTGTGAAGAAATCAACTGTGGGAGCAATTATTAGAAAATGGAAGACATACAAGACCACTGATAATCTCCCTCGATCTGGGGCTCCACGCAAGATCTCACCCCGTGGGGTCAAAATTATCACGAGAACGGTGAGCAAAAATCCCAGAACCACATGGGGGGACCTAGTGAATGACCTGCAGAGAGCTGGGACCAAAGTAACAAAGGCTACATCAGAAACACACTACGCCGCCAGGGACTCAAATCCTGCAGTGCCAGACGTGTCCCCCTGCTTAAGCCAGTACATGTCCAGTCCCGTCTGAAGTTTGCTAGAGAGCATTTGGATGATCCAGAAGAGGATTGGGAGAATGTCATATGGTCAGATGAAACCAAAATAGAACTTTTTGGTAAAAACGCAACTTGTTGTGTTTGGAGGAGAAAGAACACCATACCTACTGTGAAGCATGGGAGTGGAAACATCATACTTTGGGGCTGTTTTTCTGCAAAGGGACCAGGACCACTGATCCATGTAAAGGAAAGAACGAATGGGGCCATGTATCGTGAGATTTTGAGTGAAAACCTCCTTCCATCAGCAAGGGCATTGAAGATGAAACGTGGCTGGGTCTTTCAGCATGACAATGATCCCAAACACACCGCCTGGGCAACGAAGTAGTGGCTTCGTAAGAAGCATTTCAAGGTCCTGGAGTGGCCTAGCCAGTCTCCAGATCTCAACCCCATAGAAAATCTTTGGAGGGAGTTGAAAGTCTGTGTTGCCCAGCGACAGCCCCAAAACATCACTGCTCTAGAGGAGATCTGCATGGAGGAATGGGCCAAAATACCAGCAACAGTGTGTGAAAACCTTGTGAAAACTTACAGAAAACGTTTGACCTCTGTCATTGCCAACAAAGGGTACATAACAAAATATTGAGATGAACTTTTGTTATTGACCAAATACTTATTTTACCGAGGAATTTACCAATTAATTCATTAAAAATCCTTCAATGTGTTTTTCTGGATTTTTTTTTCTTATTTTGTCTCTCATAGTTGAGGTATACCTATGATGAAAATTGGAGACCTCTCTCATCTTTTAAGTGGGAGAACTTGCACAGTTGGTGGCTGACTAAATACTTTTTTGCCCCACTGTATGTATAACTACTATACATATACTATATATACATATACTATATATATATATATATATATATATATATATATATATATATATATATATATATATATATATATATAAACAGAGTTGTTAAGGTTTATCAAAGAGATTATATGACTTTAAAACTCTGGGTTTATTTAGGTGTAAAATTTAGCATTTAGGCTGCCTAATTTATTTTTTCTTTATTAATATTTAGTCATTTTATATCTGGTATGCTGTTCAGTTATTTTGTATTTTGAAAAACATACTAGATGTAGTATGTGCTGTCTGCAAATTTATACTTGCAAACAAACGTATGTGTGTGTGTGTGTGTGTGTGTTAATCAGGAGGTGTTTCTATTGTGGGTGGGTGGGTGGGTGGGGGGGTCTTACATAGGGCCCCCAAAAACCAGGAACCGGTCCTGCTCAGAGAATTCTGTGATATAAACCAGAGGTGGTGCAGCAGAGTGGTGTAGGGTTTTGTTTTGTTTTGTTTTGTTTTTAAGACTCCATGATATTTTTCTCAGAATTAAGTGCTTCCATATGTTTTCCTCTGCTTGATCTAATTAAAAAAAAATGCAATTGACAACTTTCTTTCATTCTTTTTTTTAAAATGTTTCCTAAAGCTTTGCAAGGTTTGTATTTTGAGGAAAAAATAGTTTTATGACATATCTGTGATTAGTTTATTTTTTACACACTATTTGAATGAACATCCGCCAAGACTGGTGATTCACATGTGAGGTTTAACAGCCCCAAATGTCTCTGCAGGTCCGAGTTAAACTTTAATTAATTAAAACCTACAGCCAGACAGTCCACTAGATGACGCCCTCGGTTTTTAAAGTTGTGCTTTTACGAAATTTCATGAACCACTGACACAAAAAAGTTAGAAACGAGCACATGTGTATGTAGCCTACAGTATATAGTATTTTCACATTAAATGTTTTATTCTAATAGGCTATACTTTTAGAAACTTTTAGAGAAGTTTGCTATTTTATCTGACAACAGTTCTGAAATGTTTAGCTTACCTGTATTTCGCACAAGTTCTTTGCCCCATACTAATGATTCGCGTGCATTTTTTTTTTCTTCACAGAAATCATTAGTTTGTCGTCTAGCGCCACGAAAAGTGTCCGAGCTTCTGAAAAAGAAATTTACTGGGCCGTATGGAGCCGCGCTCAGCTTATCCAGACCGTTTTGTCCCGAGCAGAAGAGGTCCTGTCAGGCCACAGGGGGGAGTCTGTGGCCCTGCAATCTTCTCCCTGGTGGACTGTTTTTGAGTGGGTGGGCCCTGGGTATCGGCACGTCCTCCTTCAGAAACCACTCTCTCCGTCAGTAGAAAACAACCAGGGGCCAAATAAGTTAGGGAAACTGGCTCTTATACTTTTTTTTTTCCCCCCACAACACTTAACACTTTTAAACATCGTTTCAAAACTACGACGACTGAAAGAGAGAGAAAACCGACGCTCGCCGGTGAGTAAACTAGCTAACACCGACCGCTGATGCTGTTTTAACGAACAACCCTTAAACTTGACATAGAGAAATTACTTTAGACGGGAAAATCAGTACGGATGAACACGCTTGGTTTTCTTTATCTCAGAGTTGTGGAAGTGAGAAAATGTGAAGTAAATCTTGAGGCTGAGGTATGGGTGTCCCTTCCACCTGTTGCGCTGATTAAAAACACAGCAGCGTGTCAGATCAGCCACCGTTTCTCCACATTTCAAGTTTATCCTTTGATTTATAACGCTGCATGTTTTTGCTGGTGCTGCAGTTCTCTCCTGTACATGTACACTGTACCTGCCTCATCATATTAGTGAAGTCCCGTTCGTGTTATATAACACTAATATTTTCCCACACTGTAACTCCTCGCCGTCTGTGCTGGCATTAATAATTTCTATTCATTACACTTTTACTTATTTCAAGTTCTGTGTCTCTTGATTTTTAAGTCTTCGTGTCCTGATGTGAGTGGGTGCAAGTGTTGACACAGTGTCGGGACTCTGTGAGTCAGAGAACTAATCAGTTCACATGGGGAGATACAAATCTGTGTGGGTAAATCTTTGCAGAGTCCCCCCCCCCCCCCCCCTTGCAGAGATCACGGCCTGGGCCTGTGCATCCTAACCTGTGCTCAGGGCTCAGTCTGACCTCCTCTCTGGTCAGGAGCACAGGGGTCAGTGAAGGGGGCTCTGCCTCTGGGGAGGATAGTGGGACAGCTCAGAAAACTTCCCTCCTTTTGCAGTTATGAACACAATGAACGGAAAGAGACTGCACACTTATTGGAGGCCTTGTGTGTAGAAACAGGCTCTATTGTGTTGCCTTTCGCTTTAATCTGTTATCAACCATGTCCTTCCTTTCTGACCAGACTCAGACCGCAGACAAACTAGATTAATCAGTTCTGAATTGCCTGAAGGTGTCTGCTCTGTTAATCCAAATAGAATAAGGGATGAATGTGGCCACTGATTAAAAGTACTTTGAGTTATCATTAAGATTAAAAATGTGCAACTTAGACTTCATCTTCTTCTCCTCTCTTCCCTCCTATGCAAAGAGAAAAGTGTGAAGTTGACTAACTGTTGCTAATTGAAGCACTAGTACTGACCTGTGAAAGCCAAGCCAAGCTGAATCGCACTCTTGTTGTGCAAGAAGTGCCCTCAGTTGTATTGTCTTACTGTGCTTTATAACAAAGAAATAAATGCTAAAGATTTGGTGATGAGTGTCCCAGTATGACCGATGGCCACACCATCATCATCATCATCATAGCAGTCTGTCGGGGGCGACAATGACTATTTCATTTAGGTCTGACCAGATTCCTCCACGCAGCTCTGTCCTTCGCCTTCTGCTGCCAGGAACTCCTGACCTCGTTCACCCAGGTGACGTCCGAGCCGGTATGAGTTGCTTTCTGACTGACCATTTCATGAAACCACACCAAGGGAAAAAAAAAATCTACACATTTAACACTTTAAGTTAGTGGAATATTAGTTCTGATGATGCTGATGTATGAAACAAGAAATGTTCTCTTTTTCCTGTTCTTCACTGCTTTATTAATCATCATCATCATCATCATCATCATCATAGCAGTCTGTCGGGGGCGACAATGACTGTTTCATTTAGGTCTGATCAGATTCCTCCACACAGCTCTGTCCCTTGCCCTCCGCTGCCAGGAACTCCTGACCTTGTTAACCCGAGCGACATCCGAGCCGGTATGAGTTGCTTTCTGACTGACCATTTCATGAAATTGCTTGCAGAGTATTTGAGTACTGCTAGCTTTTTTTTTTTTGTATACTTTATTGATCCCCAGAGGGGAAATTGAGGGCATCCATCTGGATGGATGAAGCAGCCACTGTACGGCGCTATCCCTTAACCATTCACACACACATTCACACCTAGGGCCACTGTAGTCTCCAATTAACCTAACCTTCATGTTTTTGGCCTGTGGGAGGAAACCGGAGAAATCCCGGAGTAAACTCACGCAGATACAGGGAGAACATGCAAACTCCACACAGATCACTGTTGGTCAGGGGCTGGGATTGCTGGACTAGCGGCACATTCTTGGTAGATAGAGGTATTATCAGTGGCAAGGACAGGCCAAGACAAACTGACTCCAGTATCTGTTGCAGTGGCTGACCAGATGATGGGTTTGTTTATCTCTACTCTTTGTGTAGTGCATGTCACGATGCACCGACTGGCAAAAGTCCACCACAGACCTTGCGACAGATGTGCTTATCTGCCAGGATGTCCAGTCTCACCCCCAATAACCTGTACAACCAAACTGAAAAACAAACTGAAAGCTTTTAACACTAGAAGACCCAGACATTAGCCCTCTTGTGGCCACTTGATGGTCCCCCTATGGGTTTTCTAGCCAAAAAGGCCAAATGGCCCCTCTCTGGGTCTTCTAGTGTTAAGGGGAAAAAAAAATCATTAACCTATTTGCATAAATATGCACACCCTTAAACTAGTACTTTGTTGCAGCACCTTTGGCTTTTATTACAGCACTCAGTCTTTTTATGTAGGAGTCTATCAGCATGGCACATCTTGATGTGATAATATTTGTCCACTCTTCTTCGCAAAAATGCTCCAAATCTGTCAGATTGTGACATCTCCTGTGCACAGCCCTCTTCAGATCACCCCACAGATGTTCGATCAGATTCAGGTCTGGACTCTGGCTGGGCCATTCCAAAACCTTAATCTTCTTCTGGTGAAGCCATTCTTTTATTGATTTGGATGTGTACTTTGGGTCATTGTCATGCGGAATTTATTATGTACTACATCCATTGTGTATGTGTGGATTGTGTGGTTGCAGCACGGGTGACAAGCCCAAGACAAATTTCCCCTTGAGGGACAATAAAGTTTATCTTATCTTATCTTATTTTTTCTCCTCTCGGCGCCACACCAGTAGGCTGCCTTTTGCAACAGCGGCTCGATTCCGAGTTTTTTTTTCCCTTCCTCTCTCTTTTGATCACTTTTTTTTCACCCCACTTATATCACGGACACACAGATCGTCCTAAATGTCTCCTGAGCCGGTGGACGGAGCCACTGTTTATAGCAGGATACGATACAACAGGGAAGAGCTGCTAGCATTTAACCGCCACCCGGTCCCACTGGAAAAACTCGACATACCGAGAGAATTGAGGCAAAAGCGTCGCGGCTGCCGGGCTGGAGTAAGGCGGAGGACAAAAAATATAAGGTACAGACCCTCCCTTCCATCTGTTGTCATGGGAAATGTACGGTCGATACTGGGAAAGTTAGATGAGCTAGCGGCTATCTCCCGTTATGATAGCACTTACCGGGAGTGCTCTCTCCTTTTGTTTACTGAGACGTGGCTAACTGAACTAGCAGCAGATGCTAACATTGAGCTGGAGGGTTTTCACATGATACGAGCTGACCGAACACCAGAGAGTGGCAAAACTAGGGGCGGTGGAGTGATAATGTATGTTAACAACAACTGGTGCAGACCGGGACATATCACTGTTAAACAACGACACTGCAGCAAAGACATTGAGTTGCTAGCTGTTAGCATGAGGCCTACATATCTCCCGAGAGAACACTCACACGTGATCTGCATTGTTGTTTATGCAAATCCGACGGCGAACGCTGGGACAGCGCGTGACGTCATCCATTCAGTAGCCAGCAGGCTGCAGACAGAACACCCAGATGCTCTTCTCCTCATCTCAGGCGATTTCAACCACGTTTCACTGTCTCCCATTCTGCCCACTTTCACCCAGTATGTCACATGCCACACTAGAGACAATAAAACACTGGATTTGTTCTACGCAAACACTAAGGAGGCGTACACCTCATCACAACTCCCCCCACTTGGGAGATCGGATCACAACTTGGTTCATCTCCGACCGGTGTACAAACCCCTAGTGCACAGACAACCTCCGGCCATGCACACTGTGGAGTTATGGTCTGAGGAGACAATGGACACTCTAAAGGACTGTTTTGAAGCCACTGCCTGGAAGCAGCTCTGCGATCCACATGGTGAGGACATCGATGGCCTCATTCACACCTTCACGGGCTACCTCAGCTTCTGTGTGGACAAATCCGTTCCCACCAAGACCATACGGCATCACTCAAACAACAAACCCTGGATCAACCCTGAGATAAAAACACTTCTGAGAGAGAAGAAGAGGATCTTCAGGTCGGGGAACAGAGAGATGCTGAAGTCCGTACAGAGGGAGCTGAGGAGAAAGATCAGAGAAGGCAAGGACAGCTTCAGGAAGAAGATGGAGGACAAACTGCAACAGAGCGACATCAGCGGGGTCTGGAGAAACCTCAAAACCATCTCGGGGCTCCAGAATACCTCCCCCCAGGCCACGGGGGGCAGGGAGTGGGCGAACAACCTGAATCTGTTTTTCAATAGATTTGACCAACCGCCCTCCCCCCTGTCTGCACAACAACCACTGCTGCCTCTAAGAAATCAAGTCCTGCTGCCCACTCCCCACTCCACCGACACCCCCCCCCACTCCCAACACACAGCCCCCCATCCTGACCCTGACCAAGACCCAGGTGAGGACGGAGCTGAGGAAGATCAAGGCGAGGAAGGCGTCGGGACCGGATGGCATCAGCGCAAAGCTCCTCAAGTCCTGTGCAGACCAGCTGTGTGGGATTGTGATGTATATCTTCAACATGAGCC
Source organism: Pholidichthys leucotaenia (assembly GCA_020510985.1). NCBI lineage: Eukaryota > Metazoa > Chordata > Actinopteri > Cichliformes > Pholidichthyidae > Pholidichthys > Pholidichthys leucotaenia. The sequence goes on along the minus strand of CM035837.1, from coordinate 324,042,467 downwards.
TGAAACTGGGGAGGGTACCACAGCTGTGGAAAACATCTTGTGTGGTACCTGTACCAAAAACTTCCCACCCCAAAGACCTGAACAGCTACAGACCGGTGGCCTTGACGTCCCACTTGATGAAGACCCTGGAGAGACTGCTCCTTGCTCATCTCCGCCCCCTGGTGGAACCAGCGATGGATCCACTCCAGTTCGCCTACCAGCATGGCATTGGGGTGGAGGATGCGGTGATCTTCCTCCTTCACCGTTCTCTGTCCCACCTGGAGAAGCCCGGGAATATGGTGAGGATCATGTTCTTTGACTTCTCCAGTGCTTTCAACACCATCCAACCGATGATCCTGAAGGACAAGCTGCTGCGCGCAGGGGTGGACCAGCACCTGTCATCATGGATCCTGGACTGCCTCACGAACCGGCCTCAGTTTATGAGAACCCGGGACTGTGTTTCCGACACGATCATCAGTAGCACGGGGGCCCCCCAGGGAATGGTGCTGGCTCCCTTCCTGTTCACTCTTTATACTGCGGACTTCTCACACAACACAACACATTGCCATCTACAGAAGTTCTCTGATGACTCTGCGATCGTTGGTCTCATCTCCAACGGAGATGAAGCTGAGTACAGAGGGCTTATCCAGGACTTTGTGGACTGGTGCCATCGGAACTGCCTCCAGATCAACGCGAGGAAAACTAAGGAGCTGGTGGTGGACTGCCGCAGGCATGGGCAGCCCCTCACAGCACCAGTAAATATACAGGGAACAGACATCGAGATGGTGACATCCTATAAGTACCTGGGTGTTCATCTGAACAATAAACTAGACTGGTCACACAATACTGACGCACTCTACAAGAAGGGACAGCGCAGGCTGTTCCTGCTGAGGAGACTCAGGTCTTTTGGTGTACAAGGGGCGCTGCTGAAGTCATTCTATGACACGGTGGTGGCATCAGCCATCACTTTTGGAGTGGTCTGCTGGGGCAGTGGCATTACTGCAGCCGATAGGAAGAGACTGAACAAACTGATTAAGAAAGCTAGCTCTGTCCTGGGGCAGCGCCTTGATCCGATGGAGGAGATAGGAGAGAGAAGGACGGTGGCTAAATTGTCATCTCTGCTGGAGTCCGAGTTCCACCCTATGCAGGACATACTGGATGCACTGAGGAGCTCATTTAGCAGCAGACTACATCATCCCAGGTGCACAACTGAGAGGTTTCGTAGGTCCTTCCTACCAACGGCTGTCAGACTGTACAACCTAAGCAGGGCTGCTCGCAGAGATAGCAAAAAGACGTAACAAACTAATAGTTTTTTTGAATGCAAAAGATGCAATAGACTTACACAATGGTCCTCTCCGGCATACAACTAGGAACATACCGGTCGCTATGGAGGGTGAGAATATGTATGGGCACATAATCATACCATGTAGGATAACTAAATAGACGGTTATGCTGTTTCATCCCACCTAGCAACAATGCTCTGCACTGTGTGTGTTTATATATTTACATATTTATTCCATCTAGCTACAATGCTCAGCACTGGGTGTGTTTATATTTATATATCTATATATTTATTCCATCTAGCTACAATGCTCCGCTCTGTGTTTTTATATATCTACATATTATTCCATCTAGCTACATTGCTCCGCACTGTGTGTGTTTATATACTTGCATATTTATTCCACCTAGCTGCAATGCTCCGTACTGTGGGTGTTTATATATTTACATATTTATTCCATCTAGCTACAATGCTCTGCACTGTGTGTTCATATATTCATATATTTATTCCATCCAGCTACAATGCTCTGCACTGTGTCTGTGTGTGTGTGTGTGTGTGTGTATATACTGTATATATTTTATAGTAATATGTACATATGTATATTAGCTGCTCTTGCTTGCTTGTTTTTTTTCTTGCCTTCTGATTGTTGCTCTGAGTGTTGCTATCCCTGTGCTGTTGCAATCCTGGAATTTCCCCGTTGTGGGACTAATAAAGGCTTATCTTATCTTATCTTGTCTTATCTTATGAAAGATGAAGTTCCTCTTCATCTTCAGCTTTCTTGCAGAAGCCTGAAAGTTTTGTGCCAACACTGACGGGTATTTGGAACTGTTCATAATTCCCTCCACCTTGACTAAGGCCCCAGTTCCAGCAGAAGAAAAATAGCCCCAAAGCATGATGGTGCCACTGTAGAGGGAAAAAAAAAAAAAAAAAGATGGCCGACTGTAGGAAGTGCTGAGCAGAGCTGAGCTGACCTCTTCACCAAAATCTCCAAAATTATGCCATAAAACTTAGTCGGAGAAGTGACCGACAAACCTATAACAAACTGGACTCGCCTGTTGACGAGCCGATAGAGGATTTGCAATCCTATATTGACACACAGTACTACAACAATTTCATGCCTAACAGCAAACCGGCGTCCAAACCCACCTGGACTAAACCAAGCTCGAGCGAAATGGATGATACTCCACCCTGTAACATTAGTAAGTCCATAATGTCTATTAAACGCCAACTTAAAAAGCTCGACTTACTTGATCAGCTGACAACTGATATTAATGAACTAAAGCAAGCCGTGGAATTCAACAATTCACTGATCGAGGTGCTAAAGGCTGATAATGCGTCACTCAGGCTTGAAGTAAACAACCTCAAACGTTTGACAACCGAACTCCAAAAAGATAAATTTAACATGGCAAAAAACATACTTGAAATGCACGGAGCATGAGGGATAATATCATTATACATGGACTTCCAGAAGTAAAAAATGAAACTCACTTTATTAATATTATGAAATTAAACATACTGTAATGCATTCTTTCCTCATCATGCTTGCAGGCCTTGCAGAAACGTTACCAGAGGCTGTTATTGGCCTGGTATCCACACTCTGAAAACCATAGCTTTGAGTTATTCATTAGATAAGTGACGATCTAGTTAGTTTTTAACCTTTTCTTTGAAATTCTAGGACAGATAAACTAAGTAGACATGATGATGATGATGATGATGATATCTGCTTTGGTTTATTATGCACAAATTGCAAAAATTCTGTGCTACCATAATGTGATCATGCTTTCTCATTTGATAGCTTAGCCTGCAGTGTCCACCATTACATCACATGTAAAAACATGAAGTCATGTAATAACTACACTTTTTGTCCTGATGCACATGTCCTGGCCTTATCGTATAACCCTATATAATCCTGTATCTTGTTCTTGTCTGTCTTGACCTATTTTGGCTGATGTGATTCATCCTGGTCTTGTCTTTGTTGCCAGTCTTATCAGTGTCCCTTTTCCTGGCCCACCTTGGTCCATCTTTGTAATGTAACATCACAATGGGACGCTATCAGGAAGACAAACAGGAACCTGTTGAAGGCCCATTGTCCAGCACAGCACATGGTGGCTGTTGATGTCTTTGTCACCACCGACTCTCCACAACAGCTCACTTTAAAATTTGTCCTCAGCCAGATATTTATTGCCAGCTGCGCTCCCACGATCTGGCTGCAAACCTGTCAGCTTTGACAAGTCTGCAAATTATTATGCATATGGAAGATAGGGGCTCGATAGCATTTTTGTTGTCTACTTTTTTCCCATAAGCCGGGTTGCAAATTATGGTGTCATTTACAAGGATCATCTGTGCTTTCTGCACACACAAGCACATAATTGTTGAAAACCAAACACCTTCTGAAGTTATGCAGAGATGTATGAAAGTTGTATGAAAGATGTATGTAAGTTATGCATGAGATGTTTCCCATGTTTGACTGACTCACATGGGAACCACATTCTTCCTTTAATACTTTCCTCTTAACCTGTTAAAGCTACAGTCTCCATTGTACATAGCAAAAAATCATTTTGTTATATTCTACGTGTTAGTCACACCCTGGTAAAAAGCCTTTTAAAACTGTACCGTTAACTATCCTGTCTTGCTGTTAACAATGCAGCACGTGTTTACTCATATTTTCAGAGATGCTTTCTGAGATGTTACAGCCATTGTAGGGAGCTTATTGTCTCCTTCTTCATTTGGCCAGAGCACATTAGCTGAGCAATGTGACACAAAAGATCCCAATTGAGACAAAATAAAACACTTAGAAAGCCAAAGAAGGGAAAAATGAAAGTGGGCAGCTTAATTAAATGCAGAAAGGCTTTAAATGGTTAATTATTGACAGAGTGAAGGATTCAGAAGTGTTTGTTGATATTATTCAGTTATTTGTCTTATCTCTGACTCATCTGGTCCTTCTTAAACTTTGTTTGCAGAGGTGGGCTTCTTGATCCAGGGAGGGGAATTTATTTTCCTTCTGCATTCCTGATGGAGTCATACAGAGTGAGTGGCATTCCTAACAGTGGCCCACAGCAGGCCTACACTCATCAGTCCCGCCCTTCCAGGCCCCACAGTGATGGCGCTGGTACATATGGCCTCAGTATCCGAGTCCAAGGTATAGACGGGCATCCCTATGTAGTTCTTAACAACCAGGACAATGGTGCTCAGCCATATATGGACCCTGGCAGCAATGGGTACATTGACACAGAAGGCTCTTTTATCGAGAACTACCAAGAGTATGATTTCAGAAATGCCAAAGAGGCTGGATCCAACAGCCCCTTTGTGGAATACAGGTCCCAAAAGCTGATACACTCCACTGGTCCAAAAAATGGTATCACAGAGTTACAAGGAAAGAAACCATCCACTCTACTGAACTTTCAGAAGCATCCTGAGATATTGCAGCCATATGATCCAGAGACCAACTCTCTAAACATTGATGGTTTCCGCAGTCTGCCTTCAAGACCTGTGATCGAGACTGGTAACCATTATCAGAGTTCTTCTTCCAAATCTCCTATATCCACAGTGTCTCGCAGCAGATCATCAAGCCTGGACCGAAAAAAGGATGCAGCAAAGCAAGAGAAAATGCAGCCTTCATCCTGTAGCTTAAAGGATTCAGCCCTTAACAAGACAAAAATTGCTCAGCCTCAGACCAGGCTGCAGTCGCAGCTGACTCAGCCACAAATCAAACCTCATCTTACTAACCTGAATCCATCTCAAATTAAGCCAACCATCAAAGCACAGCATCAGCCAGTAACTCCAATCCAGCCCCAGCCCTCGTCTGTGTCAAGTCCTAAGAGTCCTCTGAGCAGTGCCAACTCCAGCCTTGAGCGCTCCCGCCGTGATCCTGATGTCCTTCCCCTGTGCAGGACTGACTCCAGTGGACCAGTGCCTCAGTCTCCCTCCCGGTGTCGCCATGCATCCTCTCCTTCTTCGTCAAAGGCTCTTCTGGATCAACAGATGGAGGCCCTGTATGCAGATGCCATAAACCGACATGAAAACCGTCGCTACATCCCTTTTACACCTGGTTCAGGCAGAGACATTGACACAGGCAATATTCCAGGTGTTGATGAGCTCATTGAGAAGTTTGATGGCAGTAGTCAGCGCAGAGGCAGGGCAGGCCGTAGAAACAGGATCAATCCAGAGGACAGGAAGCGTTCACGTAGTGCAGATAGTGCGCTTGGCCTGAGAAATGGCTCTGGGTACATGGATGAGTTCAGAGGAACATCAATGGAACACGTCCTACGGCCTTCACAGCTACGGCTGCAGCAATCTGGAGGCAGTCAGAACTCTTGGCTTTCAAATGCTGACAAAAACACTGACTCCATGGAGATATCTCATGCCACCAGCGCACCAGGTTCCCCACAGGGCACCATCTCCAAAGGTGTTGGATTTGTACAGGGTTACAAAAATCCTCAGAGCCGCTACTCTTCACTGTCTTTTAAGAGCAAAAACAATGACGAAAGTGGAAAGCTTTCAACTATATCTCTTTCAACATCTCTATCCAGCCCTTCTTCCACAGCAAACAGAACCCCCGCCGCAGATTCAGATGTACAGGTAAGAAGCAAGAGATGTGGGATTCAATAATCTATTGCTTTCAGTCTTGTTCTGCTTTTATTAAAGCTTTAAATCTTAAAAACAAACTGTTATATAGACATCACAATATTTTATAGATTTTTGTGTGAACATAGTTTGATCCCCTTGCTCATGCTAGCTTCTTTATGCTCATTTACTGTAGGTAAATAAGGAATTGTGTAAACATCAGAAAAAAGTTTTTCTATCAACGATTTGTTAATATTATGGAATTGCATCATTTATAGATAAAACATGAAGCTCAAACTGATAGTGATCTGGTTAGTCTTTAGCAAAATAGTAATCTGAGAGGAAAAAAACCAAAGTGCTCATGATGATCTCACTCTTATTCCCTCTCATCCAGGCAACACCTGATCTCCTAAAAGGTCAGCAGGAGCTTTCACAACAAACACATGAGGAAACGGCAAAACAGATTTTATTCAATTACCTTAAGGATGGGTAAGTTATGTGGACTTTTCTGTTTTTCATTTTTTGTTTTTTGTTTCATATTTTACAAAATGTCGCTCCTGTTGAAAATGTCTCAAGAACTGAGTGTTGTGTTTGAGGCAAAAAGAACTGCTCTGTGTTCAGTAAGCACATTGGGTTGCATGTTTTATCTGAGTTGGACTGTGATAAAACTGAAGGAATGCACTTTCCTTAATCTCCCATCCAGGCACTGAGTAATCCAGTTATCTGGAATTTGTTTTCTTGAAGAATCATCCGTTCCCATTCCCCTTTTGTTTTTGGTGCACCATAAAATCATGTGAGCAGGTTCTGCTGTGTTTGATTAAATGTGGCATTCTCTTTACGCTTACTAAACCGAATAACTAGTGAGCCATTATCAGCAAAAGTTGGAGTGTTTGTTCTCATTTTATAGTTTGAAACAGTTTGCAATTTGTCCTTGTGCTACGGGCTTGGTGTACTGGGGAGAGTGAACAGGAAACTGCTTGGGTGTGTTGGGCCACAGGTCAGGATCCACGGGACAAATGAAAGGAAGTAGAAATGGAAGTGCAGGGGCTGAAACTGAGCTGCATTCCCAAGGCCCAGCAGACAAACATTCACCAACAGGGGTTATAAAGGTTTAATGAAAATCATCTGTTTGAGGAGAGTGGAGGTTTGAGGGCTCGTCTTTCTGTGTGAACTTTAGAGTTTATTTTAATAATATATCACTGCTGTTATGTGAAAAGTGGTGTAGCTGCAGTTTTGTTGAGTGTATGTTTTCACTATGATTGAAGTTATCAGAATTCTTCTTTCAGCCATCTGTTGAAGTCATACATTTGCTTTTTGTAAAGCACAAGAAGTTAATGAGTACACTGAAATGAAAAATATGTTTATTTTTTTTATAAAGACACAAAGTGTTTTAAAATCAGACAGTTGTGAGTGTGGATGTTTTTTTCTGAAAAAGTGTTGGGAATAACCTTCTTTGTGTAAGTAATTAATATATTGACAAAAAAAATCAATGCAGCTGTCTAGTTGTTGCTACAGTTTTAGTGTTGTTTCCTAAAAATTTACCAAGCCTGTGTTGTAGTGCCTATATCTTTGGTAGTCTCATGCCTTGCAGATTAATAGAATGAAGCTGTGCTGCGTGGTGACGCATCAAAGCAGAACAATCTTTCCTGACCCCGTCTAAGCTGAGAATAAGCTCCTCTGTTTTCAGACCAGTCTACAATTATTTCTTGGCCACCAAAACATTGAAAGTCATTGCTTAATCCTTCGATAATCAGAGTGTATTAACATACCCGTGTTTATGTTTGTGTCTGTAGAAGCAACGATAATGACGAAATGACAAAGAGAAAGGTCAACCTCGTCTTTGAGAAGATACAGACGTTGAAGTCTCGGGCAACTGCGAGTGCACAAAGCGACAACAAAGTAAGTTGCTGTTACTGCATTTTACCTGATTGTAAATATTGTGATATGATAACGAAGGGCATCTTTACATACAGTGTCATACTGCAACCAAATTGGGGTTTTAAAAACAACCTTATTTTGACTTAGTATGCGGGGTGCTTTTTTTTCCTTTATGTAAAGCCCATCTAGTTTGAATGTTTTAATTTTGAGAAAGTTAATGGCTGAAAGTTGATTTTATAGAACATGAAACTGTGTTCATATTGGCTCCGTTTCCACTGCAGGAACTAATTTTATAGGAACTCCCATCTCCTTGTGTGTCTCCATTAAAGGAACCTCTTCCATAAGGGGAAATTTTCAGGAACTCGTCAGGACTGAAATAAACCCCTACTCTTTGGATAGGTACTTCAGTGCAGCCCCAAATATCTGCTAGGTGAGGTTTGGGATTGACTCCATGTTTACTGGATGTCATGACATAAACAAAAATGGAAGTCAACAGAAAAAAAAAGACACCAGGAAAAGAACACAGAAAACAGTGAAGTTCTAATGCGTACAAATTTCAAATCTAATGCTGCCATGATTGCAGATAGGAACAGTCAGCTTGATTATACAGCATAATCAAGCTGAGCAAGCATCAGGAGGGCACGAGCATATTCCTGTTCACAATTATTAAACAATAGCACCAAGTTGCTCTGATGCACTGCATTCTACACTCACTTTGTGTGCATCATTTCTGTATGAGTTCAGTGTATTTTAAACAGTGTGCCAGTTTGTTTGCTTTGGTGCACTCCCATCGCAGATGAGTGTCACATGATTACATCCTAAATGAAACTTCTGATGATACTGATGGTTTCTACATCTACAGAGGAGACATGATGAGTGAGAGGACAAGCTACAGTAACGCCCCTTGCCAAAGTTCCTGTCCCCTCAATTTTACTGATAGTTCCTGCAATGGAAACGAAGCTACTATATCAGGCTATGAATTTTTCGTACTCGGGCTGTTTATAGTGTAAACGAGACACAATTAGTTCTAGAACTTTTATAATATGAGAACTATTGTTATTGGATCAGTACAAAGTACAGGTGCATCTCAATAAATTAGAATGTCAGAAAAAAGTTGATTTATTTAGGTAATTCAATTCAAAAAAATTAAACTTCAATATTACAGACGTGGACAAAATTGTTGGTACCCCTCTGTTAATGAAAGAAAAACCCACAATGATCACAGAAATAACTTGAATCTGACAAAAGTGGTAATAAATAAAAATTCTATGGAAATTAACCAATGAAAATCAGACAATGCTTTTGAATTGTGGTTCAACAGAATTATTTTAAAAGACAAACTCATGAAACAGGCCTGGACAAAAATGATGGTACCCCTAGAAAAGATTGAAAATAATGTGACCATAGGGACATGTTCAACCAAGATGTGTCCTCTAATTAACATCACAGGTGTCTACAAACTTGTAATCAGTCAGCCGGCCTATTTAATGGGTGACAAGTAGTCACTGTGCTGTTTGGTGACATGGTGTGACCACACTAAACATGGACCAGAGGAAGCAAAGGAGAGAGTTGTCTCAGGAGATTAGAAAGAAAATTATAGACAAGCATGTTAAAGGTAAAGGCTATAAAACCATCTCCAAGCAGCTTGATGTTCCTGTGACTACAGTTGCACATATTATTCAGAAATTTAAGATCCACAGGACTGTAGCCAGCCTCCCTGGACGTGGCCGCAGGAGGAGACGGATAATACGAATGGTAACAAAAGAGCCCAGAACAACCTCTAAACACATTCATGGTGAACTCCAAGGTCAAGGTACATCACTGTCAGATTGCACCATCCGTCGCTGTTTGAGCCAAAGTGGACTTCATGGGAGACAACCAAGGAGGACACCACTGTTGAAAACAAATCATAAAAAAGCCAGACTGGAATTTGCCAAATTGCATGTTGACAAGCCACAAAGCTTCTGGGAGAATGTCCTATGGACAGATGAGACAAAACTGGAACTTCTTGGCAAGGCACATCAGCTCTATGTTCACAGATGCAAAAATGAAGCATAGCAAGAAAAGAACACTGTCCCTACTGTGAAACATGGAGGAGGTTCTGTTATGTTCTGGGGCTGCTTTGCTGCATCTGGCACAGGGTGTCTTGAATCTGTGCAGGGTACAATGAAATCTCAAGACTATCAAGGTATTCTAGAGAGAAATGTGCTGCCCAGTGTCAGACAGCTTGGTCTCAGTGGCAGGTCATGGGTCTTGCAACTGGATAATGACCCAAAACACAGCTAAAAACACCCAAGAATGGCTAAGAGCGAAACATTGGACTATTCTAAAGTGGCCTTCTGTGAGCCCTGATCTAAATCCTATTGAACATCTGTGGAAGGAGCTGAAACATGCTGTCTGGAGAAGGCACCCTTCAAACCTGAGACAACTGGAGCAGTTTGCTCATGAGGAGTGGGCCAAAATACCTGCTGAGAGGTGCAGAAGTCTCATTGACAGTTACAGAAATCGTTTGATTGCAGTGATTGCCTCAAAAGGTTAGGCAACAAAATATTAAGTTAAGGGTACCATCATTTTTGTCCAGGCCTGTTTCATGAGTTTGTTTTTTAAAATAATTCTGCTGAACCACAATTCAAAAAGCATTGTCTGATTTTCAATGGTTAATTTTCATAGAATTTTTATTTGTTACCACTTTTGTCAGATTCAAGTTATTTCTGTGACTATTGTGGGTTTTTCTTTCATTAACAGAGGGGTACCAACAATTTTGTCCACATCTGTATATAGAGTCATTACACAGAGAGTGATATATTTCGAGTGTTTATTTATTTTAATTTTGATGATTATGACTTACAGCCCATGAAAATCCCAAATTCAGTTTCTCAAAAAATTAGAATATTACATAAAATTAATTTTAAAAAAATAGTTTTTTAATAGAAATGTTGGCCGACTGAAAAGTATGTCCATGTACACACTCAATACTTGGTCGGGGCTCCTTTTGGATTAATTACTGTATCAATGCAGCGTGGCATGGAGGTGATCAGCCTGTGGCACTGCTGAGGTGTTATGGAGGTCCAGGTTGCTTTGATAGTGGCCTTCAGCTCGTCCGCATTGTTGGGTCTGGTGTCTCATCTTCCTCTTGACAATACTCCATAGATTCTCTATGGGGTTTAGGTCTGGAGAGTTTGCTGGTCAATCACAATGATGCCATGGTCATTAAATCAGGTTTTGATACTTTTGGCAGGGTGTGGGTGTGTGTGTGTGTGGGGGGGGGGGGTGCCAAGTCCTGCTGGAAAATGAAATCAGCTTCTCCATAAAGCTTGTCAGCAGAGGGAAGCATGAAGTGCTCTACAATTTCCTGGTAGACGACTGCGCTGACTTTGGTCTTGATAAAACACAGTGGACCAACACCACCAGATGACATGGTTCGTCAAATCATCACTGACTGGAAACTTCACACTAAACCTCAAGCAACTTAGATTCTGTGCCTCTCCACTCTTTCTCCAGACTCTGGGACTTTGATTTACAAGTGAAATGCAAAATTTACTTTTATCTGAACAGAGGTCATCTGCTGGTGTTGGTCCACTGTTTTATCAAGACCAAAGTCAGCGCAGTCGTCTACCAGGAAATTTTAGAGCACTTCATGCTTCCCTTGGCTGACAAGCTTTATGGAGAAGCTGATTTCATTTTCCAGCAGGCCTTGGTCCCCCCCCCCCCCCCCCCACACACACACATACTGCCAAAAGTATCAAAACCTGGTTTAATGACCATGGGATCACTGTGTTTGATTGGCCAGCAAACTCTTCTGACCTAAACCCCACAGAGAATCTATGGAGTATTGTCAAGAGGAAGATGAGAGACACCAGACCCAACAATGCAGATGAGCTGAAGGTCACTATCAAAGCAACCTGGACCTCCATAACACCTCAGCAGTGCCACAGGCTGATCACCTCCATGCCACGCCACATTGATACAGTAATTAATCCAAAAGGAGCCCCGACCAAGTACTGAGTGTGTACATGAACATACTTCTCAGTTGGCCAACATTTCTATTAAACTATTTTTTAAAAATTAATTTTATGTAATATTCTAATTTTTTGAGAAACTGAATTTGGGGTTTTCATGGACTGTAAGCCATAACCATCAAAATTAAAATAAATAAACACTTGAAATATATCACTCTCTGTGTAATGACTCCATATAATATAGAAGTTTAATTTCTTTTAATTGAATTACCTAAATAAATCAACTTTTTGTTGACATTCTAATTTATTGAGATGCACCTGTAAATAAATATAAACAACTCTAATATTCATGTTTTTGTTGTTGTTTGTTTTTTCAATTCAGCTTTATTTATGTAGCACTATTTCACAACAGCAGTCATCTCATAGCACTTTTTTCAGTCCCTAGACATCACTGCACAGACCAAAGCTCTGCAGCAACAAAATACTGAACTGGAGAAAGAAATGGCTGAACTGAAGAGACAACTTGAGGTGCAAAGCACGGTAACAATAGTTAACACCCTGTTTATGTTAGCATGTCACACTGGTTACTTATTTAACTATATTACGACTGGATAATAAATCAATTTTTAAATCAAAATTTTTTTTTTTTTTAATTTGGACAGTGTCAAAAAATGAATATTGTGAAAATTGATTTTTTTTGTTTCCATTCATAATCATAAATATGGTAGCCTCCAGCTATAACCCACTTCCCCACCCTTAAAAGTTAATTTTATAAAAGTTAGAGTGGTACTCTGGCAAAAATCAAGTTTTTTTTTTTTTTCTGTTGTTAACATGTCTGTAACATGTTTTTTATGACTTATAAGACATATCAAGCGCAAAATCTCACCACAGTCCCAAGTCTGTGATTTTTTGCTGTGAATTTCCAGTTTGGTAATGCCCGACAAAAACAGGTGAGTTTGGACAGACTGTTAGTAGCTACGTAACTATTCCAGCTTAGCCTGGTTGTTTATAATATTAACCAGTCAGACGGATACTCTTGGCTACTTTAGAGGAAGAGGGAGGAGCAGCAGGATTGAGGCAGAGCGGGTTGGGGTATCAGCAGAGAGAGAGAAAGCGCAGAGAGGCGGGGGGGGGCGATTTGAATGTGACTCTGCAAGACAACATTCAAATCAAGCTTCTCTTGACTCACTTCGCCAGGGGACGGGGCATTGCTCTGTGAGCTGAGAGCAGTCATTTTCAATCCCCCTTCCCCCCGCTCAGTCGCTGGCAGATGGGGGACTGGTTGTTAGTAAAAAGTAAACACATATTTGGCAACTACACATTTATCGCTCGCCTCGACCGTTTTCAGAAAAAATGTTTTGCTTTTTACTTTTGAAGATATAGGCAAAACTTTAACGTCTGGAAGCGTCTTGAATAGACTAGCAGCCTACCCAGCAGCGGCCAATCACGTGCAAGCCTTGCAGGCTGCTAATTAGAATGTTCCTAGATCTGCACATACTTAAGTAGGTGCAAGATTTAAAATCTCTTTCCAAGCAATTCTAAGACAAAAGTTTTTTTGTGGGTAAAAAGCCACAATATACTATTTTGGGCAATGCATATTTGTTTCTAAGGTGGTTTTAGAGCCGCCGGAGTGCACCTTTAAGTTGCCACTCTATTAATCAGAAATGTGTAAATTCATCTTTGTTTGAGCAAACCCTTATTATTAAAAAAAGGTTTGGTTTGGTTAAAGCTAGGGTTGCACTTTATTTCCAATAGAGAATCATGTTTGCTTGTGGAAAAAACCCCAATAGCAACTCTGTTTGAAATAATTTCTTGTCTTTAACCCAAAATACTGATCAAAATCGAATGTGGTATGAAAAAATTGTGGATTTTTTTTTAGGCCGTATCACCCAGCCCTAAAGTACTTACAATATATATTTCTGTGAACAATTTAGCTCAGGAGATTTAGGTGATCACTGTTCAATTCAAATGACTTACAGGGATATTTTAATGATCAAGCCACTTAACTGACAACTTGAGATTTTGTTAAGTCACCAAGGAATTTTAGAGTTAAATAACTATGATAGGAAAGCTTTTCTTTTTGTGAAAACATTTATTTTCTTCATAAATGCATCTCACATTTTGCATTTCAGTATCAGTCAAATAAACCATCTACAGTGCATGATTTGTGTATCCACATTAACAGTGTTGGCATTAGTATGTTTTTGTTTGTTTGACCACCAGAACAATCAGGCTGACAGGAGGGCAGCTGCAAGTTTGAAGGGCCTACAACAGCAGCTACAGCAAAGCATAGAGGAGTGTAAAAACCTGAAGGAAAAGCTGGCCAAAACAGAGGTGGACCTCCAGTCCACAGTGGAAGAGTAAGAATTTGATTTTTATTTAACATCTGAAGGTTCATTGTTCAGCACATGGCTACCAAGTTAATATACAGGGAAATATTGGTGCCTTTATAAATGGACTTTGAGACACTGTCATAAATAACATTGAGTGTATGTCCTGCCACTGTTTCCCTCACACATCCAAAGAGAGAGACTTTTTATTGAGAACAAAAACTGTTTTTCATTTTGAAAATGATACAGTTAGTGCATCCATCAATGGAGCATAGCCTTTTCTATTAAAATGATTCAGATGTGGAGCTGAGTTGTTAGAATGCCAACATATGAATGGACAGGAGTAGATTTTTTTGAAAGAGGTTGTGGTGCCACAAGTTCTTCAGCCTCCTTTACTTTCTACTGTTCACCCTGTCATCTGTATGTCAAGCTGTGCTCACTTTAGTGTACAACCAATAAAATCAACATGAACTTTGCAGGAAAGCAAAATTAACCTGAGTGACTTTACCAGCATACTCTAAACAGACTTCAGTGACTGTTTGTGATGGAACTACATCTTTCTTTAATGGGTGTTTGTGTCCCTGATTAGTCCCTGATAGTGTAGTAGTAGTTAAGTGGTGAGGAGGGCTTATTTTTGTTTGCTCACAGTGTTGATCCATGCTGAGCCCTGGCTCAGAAAGCAGGTTTAGTGAAAATTCAGTTAGTTTTATTCAACTTGCAGTCAACTAACTCTTGAGTTTTCACTAAACCTGCTTTCTGAAAAAGAGCGCAGATCTGTTAATCAGTTGAAATGAATGTTAACATGAAGCTCTTCTTTTGGATGAAGGGAGGTATCAAAAGTAGAATTTTAATATAAGTGTAAAATATTGTTTGATGAGTGTTCTCAGACTGTTGATAGTTATTCAAATGTTCACCATGCCAGTTCCTCTTATTATTGTAACATACAGCTGTTTTTGCATCCTCTAGTTTTTTTTTTTTATATTAATCAGCTGTCCATAAAAAGAAAGAACTGTAACAGCAATGTTAATACTTTTACTTTAACAACAGCAATGTAAGCGTCCATGCTGATGAGCGACAAGATAACCAGTGGAGCCAAGCATACGCTGTGCACTTTAGCAGTGCCCTCCAACTTCACACCACACGACACATCTGCATGACAGCTGTGCTTTTATTTCGGTGTCTAAGTTAAGTTTACAATTTAATAATGATTATGTAATAATTCACACCACCAGAGAGGCTGTGTTAAGTTAAGCTAATCTGCGTGCAACGATCTGAATCCAAAAATGGATTTTGTTGCTGGACATGTTGCTGCTGTACATTGTAGAGGGGAAAAAAGAAAAAAGGGTGTGTGTGTTTACGAGATTATTTGGCAGATCCTTTACTTTGTGCCAAAGCTTCCTTGAACCCACAGCCAAATAGGATGTGGTCAGGCGAACAAATTGGGCATGCCATTCATGCATATTGTTGTTAAAACAATTAACTTAAGTTAAAATAATTTAATTTAAGTCCAATCCTGCCATCATCTCCTCCTCCTTAAAATAATTGTAATTACTTTAATTTTAATTAATGTCTGACTTGATGCCAGACTGCACTCTCAGAGCTGAAGGTTTGAGGCGCCAAGAGTGCAGCCTTGGGACTTTGACAATGCACTATTTATTCCAGACGTGTTTCAGAACCGGCTGGATGTTTTTTGATTGTCTGATTGGCCTTCAGTGTTTGTATCATTCATGAAATCATCCTGAAAGTAATTCCAATCATATTAATTGCCACTGTCATTGTTGTGTGGACTGTGCCATCCACTTGAGTGAAAATGATTATAAGATAATATATTTGTTATTTTTATAGTTCTTGATGTGAATAGCCCATAACAGCACTGACCTACTTGATTTGCTGTTTTTTTTTTTTTATGGGATGTTCTGCATGTTTCCTCTTGAAAATTTGAGCTGAAACATTTTAAAATTTCCATGCTCTTAAAAATTTGGATTTTTTTTAAGGTTCTGCTTCTGTATCTGTTCAGCCAGGTGATATTTTCTTTTCTGCTGAATCCATAATGATTTATTTTTTGTTAATTAGTTCATTTGTGGTTTTTGCTTCTTGAAGCTCGAAACAAATCTGGACATTTCAACTGTTCAACATTCAGTGAAACCCTTCAGTTATGCTTTGAATCTTTGTATAAATTAGAGTTAGAGGTTCTGCTTTTTTCATCAAACTTTTAGGATAGATACAGTTTAGATATTATATATTTTCCATCAGACAAGTATTTGTTTATCTTCTATGATCTGTAGGCCCCACTGCCTGCCCTTGGCCGGATGCTCAGTTATGTGTGAAAAATTTAGCAGCAAGTGTGAAGCTCTGTTTGTGCATGTATGCAGTATGAGGAAAATCTTCATCAGTTGCATCTTTTGTGGTTTGTCAGTCTTTTCCAGGTGAAGATGGAAAGGGAGCAGTACCAAACGGAGATCAGAGATCTTCAGGATCAACTGTCAGAGATGCATGATGAGCTCGACTTGGCCAAAAAGTCTACAGCTGATGAAGAGAAAGACATTATGATGGCGGTAAGCCTCTGAGTGTATTTTTAAACACGCTCATAATATCACCTACTCACCAAAACATCTGTGGAAAACAAAGGTGTTTCTCCACTGTCTTATACTGTAAATTTTACCTCTGCATGGTCAGTGAAATTTTGATTCCTATACACTAAAAGTCAGTGTCTGCGACGGTTTCAGCCTGTTTCTGCAAATTCTGAACTGAGGTAAAGTTTACAAACCATATTAATTTTCCCCAGGATATGATGCAAACGAAGATGGAGTTGCAGGAGCTTCTTCTGGCCAAGGAGGAACAAGAGGAGCTGCTGAAGAGGCGGGAAAGAGAGCTAACAGCTTTGAAAGGCGCTCTGAAGGAGGAAGTAGCCGCTCATGATCAGGAGTTGGACAAGATGAAGGAGCACTATGAGAAGGAAATAACCAGGCTGCAGACATCTCTGGAGGAAGCCAAGCAGGTAATCAGACGACTGTTTGATCCCCCCCCCCTCAAAAAAAAAAATCTCCTCCAGTTTGACTCCCTGAGCGCTCTCATCATTTCCTCTACTTTCAACCTCACACACTGCAGAAACGCATTCTGTCACAGCAAAACTTTAAACTTTTTTTCAGTGTAAGTTTAGACATATTTTTATTATCCTTTGAAATAAATATTTTACACTTCGTGTGGCAGCAGATACTGAAACATAGTTAAAATGTGCAGGATAAGTTATCATTGATAGGGTTGGCTAGTTCAGAATTGCTCTATGTTGGTGTAATGAATTTGCATGTTCATTGTTTCAGTGTCTTTCTTCATGGCATGCTATTGGCACTTCTGTAAAGTGCATGTCATTTCCATTACAATTTGAATTTCATTTAATATACATATAAAACTGCTCTTGAATACAGGCAGATATAAAATAAGATGGTTTTGCTCATATTTCTGTCCTTACTTGCAAAGAATTGTGTAAAATGGTGAGTATACAGACTACACCGTGTTCCAAATTATTATGCAAATAAGATTTTAGCATCATAAATATTCAGTTTTTTGTTTTTCAATTAAACTCATGGATGGTATTGTGTCTCAGGGCTCTTTGGATTCACTGATATCAATCTCAGACACCTATCATAATTAGTTTGCTTAATAATGTTCCACATTATTAAGCATGCCACCAGTTTCAAGCAATATGGGAAAGAAAAAGGATCTCTCTGTTGCCGAAAAGCATCAAATAGTGCAATGCCATGGACAAGGTATGAAAACATTAGCTACTTCACGAAAACTTAAGCATGATCATCATACTGTGAAGAAATTTGTGGCTGGTTCAGAGCACAGACGGGTTTGTGCAGATATAGGCATAACAAGGAAGGTTTCTGCCAGACAAATTCATCGGATTAAGAGAGCAGCTGCTAAAATGCCATTTCAAAGCAGCAAACAGGTATTTGAAGCTGCTGATGCCGCTGCAGTCCCACAAACCTCAAGGTATAGGATCCTCCCGAGGCTTGCAGTTGTGCATAAAGCTACTATTCGGCCACCCCTAACCAATGCTCACAAGCAGAAACGGTTGCAGTGGGCCCAGAAATACATGAAGACTAATTTTCAAACAGTCTTGTTTACTGATGAGTGCCGTGCAACCCTGGATAGTCCAAATGGATGAAGTAGTGGATGGTTGGTGGATGGCCACCATGTCCCAACAAGGCTGCGACATCAGCAAGGATGTGGTGGAGTCATGTTTTTGGCTGGAATCATGGGGAGAGAGCTGGTAGGCCCCTTTAGGGTCCCTGAAGGTGTGAAAATGATCACGGCAAAGTATATAGAGTTTCTGACTGACACTTTCTTCCATGGTACAAAAAGAGAACTGTGCCTTCCATAGCAAAATTATCTTGATGCACGACAATGCCCCATCTCATGCTGCAAAGAATACCTATGTGTCATTGGCGGCTATGGGCATAAAAGGAGAGAAAATCATGGTGTGGCCCCCATCCTCCCCTGACCTCAACCTTATTGAGAACCTTTGGAGCATCCTCAAGCAAAAGATCTATGAGGGT
This sequence comes from Pholidichthys leucotaenia, assembly GCA_020510985.1. NCBI lineage: Eukaryota > Metazoa > Chordata > Actinopteri > Cichliformes > Pholidichthyidae > Pholidichthys > Pholidichthys leucotaenia. The sequence continues at coordinate 324,023,917 of CM035837.1, read as the reverse complement.
GGGAGGCAGTTCACATCAAAACAGCAGCCGTGGGAGGCTATTCTGACATCTTGCAAATTAATTCAAGCAGAAACTCTCCAAAACTCACAAGTTCAATGGATACAAGAATTGTGAAGGTTATATCAAAGAAGGGGTCCTATGTTAACATGTAACTTGGTCTGTTAAGATGTTTTTTGATTGAAATAGTTTTTGATTTCAGTAAATATGACCCCCTAATGCTGCAAATTCAACAAATGACCTTTTTCAGTTCTTTACAAAATGTTTTGAAACTCTGTTGCGCATAATAATGTGGAACAGTGAATTTTGAGGGTTTTTTTTAATTTTTGCAAAAAAAAATAGTTGTTATTAGGAGATTTGTTCAATAAAATTTGAATTATGCTGTAACGGTTGATGACTTGAAAATTATACTGACTCATTTGCGTTGACTATTTATGAAACTCGGAGACAAATATCATTTGTATAATAATTTGGAACAGGGTGTATAGTTGTGATAGGGTTGAACTGCTCAAAAATGTATTAGGAGACAGTGATCTCCACAGGTTAGAATATTTCTATATGTGATAAGCTGTTATACTGTATGGTCTTTCCAGTGGGATGGAAATTGGACTAAGGTTGAGTTTGCATACTTCAGTTGTGTCAACAGAACAAACTGATAAAATGAAACACTTGTGTAGCAGCAGCAACAAACGAGTCAAGTGTGGAGGTGTTTTCTTTTATCTCAGCTGTTGAAATGTCTTACAAGATGAAAAATGTTTGATAAATCAATTTGGCAACATTTAACTGTTTGTGAAATTTTTGGTTTTCATTGAATGTTACTTTGTAGCACCACAGGTGCTGAAACTGTCTCAAAAAAATTTAGACATGTCCATGAAGTACAAGTTATGCTGCTAAGTGCTAACAGTGTCATTCTGCACTACTAAGAGAATGGTGATCCTGTTCACAAGTAAATGATTGAAGATGCTTGTTTTAGAGTAGACACATATTTTTAAAAAGTTTCAGAGATGGAAGGACATTAGCTAGGATGAGAAAAGCAGTAGTGCATAGCAAGAGAAAACACTTCAAAACACACCAAACACTCATTGTCACCAGGTTTCTGTGGCCCACGTGTGTCCTGTTTGTCTCAAAAATGGAAGTTGTCCTTGTTCTCAGTTTCCTGCAGACCTGGTGAGGGTCCAAAGCAGCATTTTGCAACTGGAGTCTATGAGCACATTTCCTTTTTTTTTTTTTTTTTTTTTTAAACAGAGGTACTGCTCCCCTGAGGTCATCGGGGTGGGGTGGTGGGGTTACCTTAAGCGCTTTCTAAACATTTGGGAGGATAAAGTCATTGTTTCATTGGAGTCAATCCTCTTTGTACTTGAATTAACATATTGTTCAAAGACTTGTGGAGACATTTATAGTTCAGAAGTATGGCATTTCCATTACTTCAGAAACAGGAGCTCATGCATTTATACAATAGAACAGTTTGTGCCTTTACTCTTTGTGGGTATTTTTTATGTAGGATAATGTGTAAATGATTGAGAAAATGAGATATTAAATAAATAATTTGGCAACTCGCATACAGTATTGTGCTATATTTCACATGCTTCAAGTCTTTACGTGGCCTTAACCAGAACATCTCATGGGGCATAAATGCTGCAAAGTGGAATACTAAATTGTTCTGTATACGAGTTAATTGTAGTGGCGAGCCATCACTAATCTAATGAGCGGCCGTTCCCGAGTTGCATTGTGTCACCTCTTCTTTCTGTGCCCTAAAAGAGTGGGGGTAATTGCGAACCTTGGTCACTGATGAATGATGAGTTTGTTTCACACAATAAAAGCAGCGGGGGTTGGGACATACTGAATAAGTGGGTCAGTATGCTGCAGGAACGTGGATGCGAGGCCAACCCCTGTTAAAAAGGAGGTGGGGGGGCCTGTTTTGTGTTAATTTGAAAGCTGCTTTGTAGTTTTGCTTAGCAAATATTTGTGGAATTTTGTCAAGGGCCAGGCTAAAAAAAAAATCTATTTTTGCTTATTTTAGTGTTTCTTAAAGTAAGTGCTTGATGTTCTGGATCTGAAGCTATCTGATTTTGATTTTTTTTTTTTTTTTTTAGAAGTTGACTTGAAGTTCTGTGCTAAAATGTCCTACAATATGAAAAGTGAGGAAAGAGGAGGTGCAGTGAGGAGAGATTAGGGTTCGTTTTTCAGGAATGTCGGGGTCAGAGTGGGGAATGTGCACCCTGTAGACCTCCTTCTTTACTCAGCTCCACCTCTGTTATAGTGTAACCGTGCCGGCCAGTGGGAGAGGCTCAGTTATTTTCATTTATTCCCCTTTGGGGGTGCTGCAGTTGCTTCTCCATCTCTGCAGCACTCCACATTCTCAGCCTTGGAAGCTTTAATAGGTCTCAGTCCTTTCTTACTGTAAAGACTGAGCCTTGCTCTTATCGCATCATTTCCAGCTCTTGTTATGTTTCACCTACAGCCCAAAGCCAGTGTGCAACACAGCCCCGCTGTTATCAGGCTCTCATCTGTAACCTCAATTCCAAATGTATTTTTTCATTTCCTAACTCCACAGTTTTCACACAAGGCTCCACAGTGATCTCCTGCTCACCTAAATACGGTTCATTTTCTAGTCTTTCTCTGCTCTAGCTTGGCCTGCCTCTCCAGTAATCTCTTCCAGTGTGCTAACTGAAGCCTCACTGTCTGATCATCAAACTTGTGTATCCCACAGAAGAGTTTCCCCCTCAGGCTTGTTTGGAACGTAAAGGCTCCAGCATGAGTCTGCGTGTTTGATGATAGCTCAGTATTTCCCAAATACGACTTTGCAAGCTGATTTAACAGGTGACAGTAAAGGAGGAATGAAATACACCAAGTTTGTAAAGAAATGGTGAACCTAACAGAGATGGCAAAGAACTAGAGGTTTATTCTTGTTCAAAACATTAGGCTGCTCCTTGTTCTAGGTCTTCATATTACTACATCAATAACTTTGTGGACTGATAAGTTTAAACAGGAGACAAATACCCAACAGTTTATCTTTAGTTGTTAAATTGTTACTGTGTAACTTATGAATGACAAATTAAACTGGGAATTTTGCATCTATGGCTTCTTTACTTATGTGGTCATTCAGATCACTTGCTTATTTGTTTGTCAGATCACTTATTTGTGTGATCTTGTATCACTTATCTGTCTATAAATCCAAAGAATCTCTGTTTGTGTGTGTGTCTATCTGTGTGTCTGTTCCACGCATATTTCTTGAACTGTTTGTCATACTGACCTAAGATTTTAAACTGCTTTGCTGAGGTTACGAGGGTGTGCATCCCCAAGTATGGAATCGCTCAGTCAAAATATGTAATTTTTATCAATAAAAGTTTGGCCACCGCTTTGTCACTGATCTGTCTCTCTTCATGCCCTGGCCTCAAGAAGTGTGGGCGGGGTTTCGGATTGACTCCATGCTGATTGGATAATACGTGGCACCACGACCTGTCAGTCACCACAGTGTTCCCTGGACAAAACAAGGAAGTGAAAAACGACAAATTTGACAAGAAAAACGTAATACTGAAGATTTAATGCTTAAAAAAATTATACCATAAAGTTGCCGTGATTGCGTAGGTCTAAAGGATAATTTGGCATATGTGCAGAACATGAGGTGCGCGAGCAGACTGGGCGGAGTGTCAGTGGGGACTGGGTCTGACAAATCAACACAGAACATGCTGGGAGAAGCAGCAGCCAGACACGACCTGGCTCAAAGGCAAAGTGATGGCAATTAAAAAAAGTTATTTTCAATAAAGTGAAAAAAGATAATGCATGGAGTGTGTTGTTGCCCTGAGGCTGATTTATCATAGAAAACGAGAGTTCTGTGGTTCAAGCGATCAGCTGATTGGATGCACCTAATCCGGTGTTCTGACTGGTACAGACTGCAAAGGTAAAAAAAAAAAAAAAAAGTGTAGGGGGAAGGCCCTACAACCTTTGCTCCACAAATGTGGGACGTATCACCCATACGCTGGATAAATTTTCAGCATGGGGCGCATAGTTTTTCCAGTTTATAAAATTTTTCACCTGGTCTGAGGTGTGTGCGAAAAAAAAATTGTGTTTTGGTAAATGTTTAGAGGGTCAAAAATGCGATCGTTTAGGCGGAATAATAATAAATAATCTTCTTGTATCAATAAAAAACAAACCCCTTACAATAGAGCTGTGGCACTCACATTGTTAGTCTTTGCCAGTCACGCCTTCAAGGATCAGATCATCATTTGGCCTCAGTGTTGCCCTAGCGCGATGATATAAGCACCACCTCAGTCTTAGCATTAAAGTTTTAAAAAACCTTTTAATGACAAAATATTGCTAAAATATAGAATGATGCACTACAATGGGTCTCAAATATTTGTAAATGTGTCCTGTTATAGTACTGCATGAATTTAGTGACGATACACAGAAGAAATTAAATATTACACTGAACTCCATCACTGAGCAGTGATATAAACTAAAATAATTATAATGGTGACTGAACAACTTCCATTCCCCAAAGTGTAAGATACACTATCATTTTGAATATAAGTGATAAAAGATCAGACAAATAAGTGATCTGACAAACAAATAAACAAGGGACCTGAAACAGTTGCTAATATTGGATGTCCCATTCATTTTCAATATTTAGGTATTCTATAATTAATATTCACGCAATCAAATAAATCTTAGTGCTTTTTACTCCCTTTTATATTTGTCAAAGTCTAACATGTGATTGCCTACATATACTGTAGGTTACACCTCTTTGTATTCCACTTTCAAACACAGCCTACATTTGGGCCTGTAAAGCCTGATTGGGATACCTGTTTCAGACAGGAATACTTGCGTTCTACAGGCAATGCACTAGTATTCATAATAGTGTATCTTGCACTTTGGGGAATAGGAGTTGTTTGGTCACCATTCTAATTATTTTAGTTTGTATCACTGTTCAGTGATGGAGTAAAATGTGATATTGAATTTTTTGTGTACCGTCAAATTCATGCAGTACTATAACAGGACATATTTACAAATATCTGAGACCCATTGTAGTGCATCATTTTATATTTTAGCAATATTTTGTTATGAAGTTTTTGTTTTTTTTAAACTGTAATCAACGAATTATCTACAAAGCACCCAACATTATTATACACAGCAGAAGGACCCGTTTGACTGCACCCACTGCATCAGTGCTGCCCATTTGTCAGTAAATATTTAACTAAGAATGATTTATTTCGTTATTTAGGTGTTTTTGTGTCTTGCGTTTGGTTGTAAAGTCATTCTGGCCATTCCGCTCCACAATCATGGCAGTATTATTATTAAGTTTTTAATTTTTAGATATTTGCGCGGGAGGGGGGACTTGTGGTCCTGCAAAGTACAGGGGTACCACACGGGTGAAGCAGCAGAAGGGACTCTCGTCTACCACTGACTGGGCAGGCTGGGCATGCCTCCCCATGAAGAACCGTGGTTTGGCTGGTTGGGCCGCTGCTTCTCCCGGCATGTCCTGTGTTGGATACACCGGTGTTCTTTGTCAGACCCGGGTCCCCGCTGACACGCTGCCCAGTCTGCTTATGCGCCTCGTGTTCTCCACATTTGCTGAATTATCCTTTAGACCAGTGCAATCACGGCAACTTTATGGTATAATTTGTTAAGCATTAATCTTCAGTATTATCTTTTTCAAGTCAAATTTGTCGGTTTTGGCTTCTTTGTTTTGCTCATGGAGCACTGTGGTTACTGATGCCGTGATGCTACGTACAGTGCATCCGGAAAGTATTCACAGCGCTTCACTTTTCCACATTTTGTTATGTTACAGCCTTATTCCAAAAGGGATTAAATAATTTTTTTTCCCACAAAATTCTACACACAATACCCCATAATGACAACATGAAATAAGTATTTTTGAGATTTTTGCAAATTTTTTAAAAATAAAAAACTAAGAAACCACATGTACATAAGTATTCACAGCCTTTGCGCAATACTTTGTTGATGCACCTTTGGCAGCAATTACAGCCTTAAGTCTTTTTGAATATGATGCCATAAGCTTGACACACCTATCTTTGGGCAGTTTCGCCCATTCTTCTTTACAGCACCTCTCAAGCTCCATCAGGTTGCATGGGAAGCGTCAGTACACAGCCATTTTCAGATCTCTCCAGAGATGTTCAATTGGATTCAAGTCTGGGCTTTGACTGGGCCACTCAAGGACATTCACAGAGTTGTCCTGAAGCGACTCTTTTGATATCTTTGCTGTGTGCTTAGGGTCGTTGTCCTGCTGAAAGATGAACCATCGCCCCGGACTGAGGTTAAGAGTGCTCTGGAGCAGGTTTTCATCCAGGATGTCTGTACATTGCTGCATTCATTTTTCCCTCTATCCTTACTAGTCTCCCAGTTGCTGCCACTGAAAAACATCCCCACAGCATGATGCTGCCACCACCATTGGCGTGGTTATGAGGAGTTATAGGTTATACGGTGCCTAGTTTCCTCCAAACATGACGCCTGGCATTCATGCCAAAGACTTCAATCTTTGTCTCATCAGACCAGAGAATTTTGTTTCTCATGGTCAGAGAGTCCTTCAGGTGCCTTTTGGCAAACTCCAGGTGGGCTGCTGCGTGCCTTTTACTAAGGAGTGGCTTCCATCTGGCCACTCTACCATACAGGCCTGATTGGTGGATTGCTGCAGAGATGGTTGTCCTTCTGGAAGGTTTTCCTCTCTTCATAGAGGAATGCTGGAGCTCTGACAGAGTGACCATCGGGTTCTTGGTCACCTCTTTGACTAAGGCCCTTCTCCTCCGATTGCTCAGTTTAGATGGCCAGCCAGCTCTTGGAAGAGTCCTGGTGGTTCTGAACTCCTTCCATTTATGGATGATGGAGGAGACTGTTCTCATTGGACCTTCAAAGCAGCAGAAATTTTTCTATACCCTTCCCCAGATTTGTGCCTCGAGACAATCCTGTCTTGGAGGTCTACAGACAATTCCTTTGACATCATGCTTGGTTTGTGCTCTGACGTACACAGTCAACTGTAGGACCTTATATAGACAGGTGTGTTCCTTTTTAAATTATGCCCAATCAACTGTATTTACCACAGGTGGACTCCAATTAAGCTGTAGAAACATCTCAGGCATGATCAGTAGAAACGGGATGCACCTGAGCTCAATTTTGAGCTTCATGGCAAAGGCTGTGAATACTTATGTACATGTGATTTCTTAGTTTTTTATTTTTAATAAATTTGAAAAAATCTCAACAAAACTTTTTTCACATTGTCATTATGGGGTATTGTGAGTAGAATTTTGAGGGGAAAAAATGAATTTAATCCCTTTGGGAATGAGGCTATAACATAACAAAATGTGGAAAAAGTGAAACGCTGTGAATACTTTCCGTATGCACTGTTATCCAATCAGTACAGAATCAATCCGAAACCCCGCCCACATTTCTAGAAGCGAAAGCATGAGGAGACAGAGCAGTGGCTAAACTTTTATTGATAAAAATTACTTATTTTGACTGAACAACTCCATACTCGGGGATGCACACTCTCGTAATCTCAGCAAAGCACTTTTAAAATCTGAGGTCAGTCTGATGAACGGTTCAAGAGATATGTGAGGAACAGACACACACAGCTTTCATGCATTTATAGGTAGATGGATACCTTAAGGTAGTTTATGTTATGATGTGAAGCTCTCCTCTCACTGCTCCGTTGGCTGTGCATTGCATTGTGGGATATATTGGCTAATGTAGTGACCATCTGTTGTACACTGCTTTTCAAAATGCTTTGTGGGATATTTTGAGTGTACTGTATAGTGAATTAAATTTTCAGTTATGATTTCAAACATCACTACAAAATGGCGGATTCACTATGTAGTGTACTATATGGGGAACAAGTGAACATTTTGAACACAGCAATAGTATATGATGGTTGACATTATTTCATCTGAAGACGGCAAGAAAAAGCAAGCAAACTGTGGGGTTTATAAACGGATTTTGATGACATTTTCAGGAAAGGCGTGTAATGGCACGGGGACAGAGTACTGGCAGACAAGCTAAGGATGTCTTGTGAGGCACATTACCCACACGGTATGTAAACACACAGCACTGGATAATGCTTCATTTGTATTACCTCCGCCAAGAGGAGGTGGTATTGTTTTTGCCGGTGTCGTGCCAAAAAGTGATTGAGGGTGGCGCGATCAGCTGCCAAAAAGTGATCACCGGCTGCAGGAGGCGGGAGCACCTGCTTGTTAAAGGTGTACTGCGTGGTATCAGTCCACCTACAATGTGTCTGTAAATGTTTTGAGGTTTTAACGCATCTGGAAAAAAAAGTATAGTGTTGGCCAAAGTGTTTGCAGTTTGATAACAACATATAATGCTCCGCACTGTGTATACTGTATATATTTATATATTTATGTGTACATATGTACAGTATATTCACTGCTCTTATTTTCTTGTCTTCTAAATTATTGCTCTGAGTGTTGCTGTCCCTGTGCTGTTGCAATCCTGGAATTTCCCCGTTGTGGGACTAATAAAGGCTTATCTTATCTTATCTTATCTAGCCTTTATGAGACTGCAATTGATTCCAGTATTTATGTGCAAAAACCTTGTTGTTTAGAAGCTACAGTGTAATTATCCATTGTTGACGCATAGAATATGTATTTATACAGTATCTACATGTATATATCCAGTAAATCTATTTATTTTCCATGTAACCTTGTGACTGCATTAGTTTATTTGCTTTTAATCCTACATCAAGTTTGTTTCCAGTTCAAAACACATCATAAGTGTTAAATATATCTTATACCTAACTTGGTACTGTATACTTGTTGAATTATATATTTTACGGCTAATATAACCCCATAACTACAATATGGCACCTGGTGATCAGTTTTTAGCAGCTGATCATTTTTTGCCACGACACCGGCATTGCTTTGTCTGTCTGTCTCTTAGCAACATTACTCCAAAATTTATGAACGTATTTTGATGATGTTTTCAGAAAAGGTGTGTAATGGCATGGGGAACAGATAATTACATTTTTGTGGTGATCCGGATCACCACCTGGATCCAGGAATTCTTAGGAAAAATCGGTACACCAGAATGGTGTACTGATTGCTGGTACACCAGAATTTCTGTAGCTAAGTTACCTAATACTATTTATTTGTTATTTCAATAAATCTTATAGAAGGAAACTTGAATTAGTATTTTTCATCAATATCAAATGCAGAAATGTTGCATTTAGAAAACTGCTGCATTTCTAACAATGTCACTTGGGAGAAATGAGCTGCTTGGCGGGGGTCTGCGCTCTCCGGGTGCTTTTCTAGTTATTATGTCTAATTATTTGGAAGCCTGACTGATTCCACTTTGAGCTATGCACTTCTGTGTGGTCTCTTCCAATTGATACCATGGGTGTATCTATGAAAAATCTCGGACAAGTTTGAATTTGGGTCACCTCTGACCTTTACGTCCAGGTCAGAGGTCAATTTTCCCAAAATCTTGTCACTGCCATAACTAGAGAAAGAAATGATGTGGGCTTTTCAAATTGATGTCATAGTTGTATCTATGAAAAATCTCAGATGACTTTGAATTTTAGTGACCACAACTGTGGGTTTGGGGTCCAAAGGTCAGGGTCAAAATGCCATATAAACTATGTATGTCAATAATAGCGGTGGGCAGTATTGATGCAGAGTTGATACAGGCTCTGGGTAGTAGGGAAGAATCACCAGATGACTGGGAAAGTACTGCAAAAGTATTGAGGGAAATGGGTAGAAAGGGACAGTGGTATTACAGTGTTTCCCCCCTTCCTGATTTCTCATTTTTTTGTAATTTTGTCACACTTAAATGTTTCAGATCATCAAATTTAAATATTAGACAAAGATGACATAAGTAAACACAAAATGCAGTTTTTAAATGAAGGTATTTATTATTAGGGGTAAAAAAAAAAAAAAAATCCAAACCTACCTGGCCCTGTGTGAAAAATGCTTCACCCCCCATTAAAACATAAATTAACTGTGGTTTATCACATCTTTGGAAAGGTGAGTTCAATTTCTCTAGCCACACCCAGGCCTGATTATTGCCACACGTGTTCTCAATCAAGAAATCACTTAAATAGGATCTGCCTGACAAAGTGAAGTAGACCAAAATATCTTCAAAAGCCAGACATCATGCTACCATCCAAAGAAATTCAGGAACAAATGAGAAACAAAGTAACTGAAATCTATCAGTCTGGAAAAGGTTATAAAGCCATTTCTAAAGCTTTGAGACTCCAGCGAACCACAGTGAGAGCCATTATCCACAAATGGCAAAAACATGGAACAGTGGTGAACCTTCCCAGGAGTGGCCGGCCGACAAAAATTACCCCAAGAGCACAGCGACGACTCATCCAGGGGGTCACAAAAGACCCCACAACAACATCCAAAGAACTGCAGGCCTCACTTGCCTCAGTTAAGGTCAGTGTTCATGACTCCACCATAAGAAAGCAACTGGGCAAAAATGGCCTGCATGGCAGAGTTCCAAGACAAAATCCACTGCTGAGCAAAAAGAAAATAACGGCTCGTCTCAGTTTTGCCAGAAAACATCTTGATGATCCCCAAGACTTTTGGGAAAATACTCTGTGGACTGACCAGACTAAAGTTGAACTTTTTGGATGGTGTGTGTCCCATTACATCCAGTGTAAAAGTAACACAGCATTTCAGAAAAGGAACCAACAGATAAAGATACCAACAGTAAAATATGGTGGTAATAGTGTGATGGTCTGGGACTGTTTTGCTGCTTCAGGACCTGGAAGACTTGCTGTGGTAAATGGAACCATGAATTCTGCTGTCTACCAAAAAATCCTGAAGGAGAATATCCATCCATCTGTTCGTGACCTCAGGCTGAAGCGCACTTGGGTTCTGCAGCAGGACAATGATCTAAATCACACCAGCAAGTCGAGCTCTGAATGGCTTAAGAAAAAACAAAATGAAGACTTTGGAGTGGCCTAGTCAAAGTCCTGACCTGAATCTGATTGAGATGCTGTGGCATGACCTTAAAAAGGCGGTTCATGCTCAAAAAACCCTCCAATGTGGCTGAATTACAGCAATTCTGCAAAGATGAGTGGGCCAAAATTCCTCCACCGTGCTGTAAAAGCCTCATTGCCAGTTATCGCAAATGCTTGATTGCAGTTGTTGCTGCTAAGGGTGGCCCAACCAGTTATTAGGTTTAGGGGGCAATCACTTTTTCACACAGGGCCATGTAGATTGGGATTTTTTTCCCCTTAATAATAAACAGCTTCATTTAAAAACTGCATTTTGTGTTTACTTGTGTTATCTTTGTCTAATATTTAAATTTGTTTGATGATCTGAAACATTTAAGTGTGACAAACATGCAAAAAAATGAGAAATCAGGAAGGGGGTAAACACTTTTTCACACCACTGTATGTGGTGTGTCCTCTGAACAGAGGAAGACAAGGAGACTTGGTGGTGGAATGAGGAGGTACAGGAAAGTATTGAAAGGAAGAGGTTAGCAAAGAAAAAGTTGGATAGTCGGGGAGATGAAAAAAGTAGACGGGTATTTGGAAGCTAGGCGCATGGCAAAGAGTTGTATGAGAGGCTGGATACTAAGAAAGAAGAAAAGGACTTGTATCAATTGGTTAGACAGAGAGATCGAGGTGGAAAGGATGTGCAGCAAGTTAAGTTGATTAAAGACAGAAATGGTAATGTACTAATAGATGATGAGTGTGTTGAGAAGGTGGAAAAAGTACTTTGAGGAGCTGATGGGGGGAGGGAGAGGGAGAGGGGAAAGATGGTGAACAAGGAAGTCCCAAGGATTAGCAAGGTGGAAGTGAGGGGAGCCTTGAAGAGGATGAAGAATGGAAAGACGGTTGGTCCAGATGACATACCTGTGGAGGTATGGAGATATTTATGAGAGATGGCAGTGGTCTTTTTAACCAGATTGTTTAACATAATCTTGGAGAGTGAGAGGATGCCCCAGGAGTGGAGAAGAAGTGTTTTGCTACCAATTTTCAAGAACAAGGGTGATGCTCAGAGCTGTAGTAACTACAGAGGCATAAAGTTGATCAGCCACACTATGAAGATATGGGAAAGAGTCAAGCACTACGGTTTCATGCCAAGAAAGAGTACTACAGATGCAATGTTTGCTCTAAGTGTTGATGGAGAAGTATAGAGAAGGTCAGAAGGAGTTGCACTGTCTTTGTGGATTTAAGATAAGATAAGCCTTTATTAGTCGACACAATGGGGAAATTCCAGGGTTACAGCAGCGAAGGGATAGCAGTACTCAGAGAAATAGTCACTCCCTCCAGGATTTCACGATGTTGTGAACATGTCAATTCACGCAAAATCAGCCAATCAGCGCAACTATTGCGCGACCTTGCAACTTTGTCCAATCACCACAACTTTCCCATAATTTTAGCCAATCCTCGTCAACTTCCACCAATTTCACCAATCAAATTTGTCTCTCACTGGCGCTCAACCGCTTAGTCTAACCAATCAAATGCATCGTTGCACCGCATTCACTTCGGTGTTTACAGTGAGTTTTAACTGAACACATCAGCAAAAACGGAGTGTGTGATTTTCAAAAACACACTCACCCGCGAGGTTTCCAACACCGTCCCTTCCTCCGTCTCCCCCAGCCTACCAGTGGACGTCTTGCCACGTCTCCGTGCGTACGAAGCGCTGGGTTGGTGTTGAAAAACTTCCGCCTGCCCCAAAAGCACCCCGTCGTGGGAGCGAGCGTGAGGACAGACACTATAAAACCATAAACAAAACGAGCAAATCTAACACTATAGCCAGTATTTGAACATTTTATACATCTTTAGAGGTAAAATCATTACTACATCTTGTCAATGAGCTTTAAAGCTGTGAATCTCCTGTCTGGACATGGAGAAATGTCTCCCCCTCCGCCATAAATGAAAGATGTGTGTCTGAAGAGACAAGTGTGTGTCAAGACGCGCAGCAGATAGACAGGTAGGAGCTAGGCACGGAAAGAGAACGAATATTGTCTGTAATTTTTTTTTTTTTTTTCAGAAAAACACAGACTCCAATAGACAATACAGACCAACAAAATAAATTATTTATTTTTTCGTCTCTGCTCGGTACCTAGTGGTTGGGGACTGTAGGGAGTTTTCAAATGAAGGTGCTGCCAATAATTTCTGAATCTATACTCTTTAACATGCATTCAGTGCAATTTAGCTGTTGTAAATGATATTGTGTTGAAGTCTGTATTTGCTGTTACACAAGAGTTTTTCTGTATAGCAGAAGTTTCTGCTTAATTTACAAAAAACTGTAATTGGAAATTTTTGACAATCCTGTGCTTTTCTTGTATTGTTATATAGAATATCACTACAGTAAACTGGAAAAGAAATCTTTAAAATTTGTGATTCTTCCCACAACTTTTAGTGCAAAAAAACCTCTCATAACATCGCAACTTTTACTGCAACTTTTTAAAAAAGCTCCTGCAAATTCAAGCTTTTTGGCCGCAACAATCATAAAAACATCCTGCAAAATCCTGGAGGTGTGGAGGATGAAAGCAGACGAGACACGAGCTGATGACACAGAGGTTTATTTCTCCTCCAACACAGAACAGACTAACTCTGAGTGCCAAAGCGATCTGCTTTATACGTTTTGTCCCCGCCTCTGGAACTCGGGGTAAACACATTTACATACCTGTTACCAAGTGTGAACACATGTCAGCATACACATTAACACATTCGCACCCCTGTGTTGTCAGGTGTGAGCCTGGCACCGTGGGAGCGAAAGGCACATCTTTATTTACTACATACCCCCCGATTCTCTGGTGCTCCTGGCTAGCACCCCCAACACCCCAAACTACTAGGTGGAGTGTCATCTCCATTGTGTCACCACACAGCCCCCCCCCCCCCCCGGAACACCCAGAAAGGGTCCTAACCCTCCGGACCTTTGGGCTTGAGCAAGCGCCTGTAGTGGCTGTAGCATGGGCCGGTCGAAGCGCCTTCCTGTTGAGGCAAGTAGGAGAAAGGCTTGGTCTCTGGAGGGGAAAAGGGTGAGGAGGGGAAAAAGTTAGTTTCCTGAAAACAGTCCTCTGTCGAGGGAACACTTATCTGCAGACCCACTGTAGGAGGGCGCCCGTGCCGGGGAGCTTGAGCCAACACCACCTGCTCATCTGCCAACACATAAGTGGGCTTCAGCATGTCTGTGCAGACGGTTTTCTTACACTGCCACCCCCCCTCCCAAGTCTAACACAAAATGTTTCTCCCCAGCTTCCAGCAGTCTGAACAGGCCGTCATATGGCAGACGCAGCGTGGTTCTGTGGGCGTCGTGCCTGACAAAATGAATTTGGCATTCTCTAAGCACTTTGGAACAAAAGTGCAGGGAAAACAATGGTGCGCCGGGCCTGGAACACTGGCATACCCTGTACCGGGGAAAAAAAGTGCATGGGTGGATCGGTACTGGGCGCGGGGCACTCTGGCAAAAATCCCCCCGGGATCCGGGAAACTGCCAAATCTTCCTTAGGTGCGGAGCGCAACCGCAGTAGGACCCAAGGCAGGCAGTCGACCCAATTTGCATCCGTTAGCGAGGCTCTGAGCGCTGCTTTAAGCGACCTGTGAAAATGCTCGCACAAACCGAGGGGACCCACTAAGTCTACGTGTACGTGGTTGAGCCTCCTGGCTGGAATTTGAAAAGGCTCTGGGGGGCTTTGGCGTGCTTGTGCACCTTAGCCCGTTGGCACGCAACACAAGCTCCAGTCCATTCTTTCACATCCCTGCGTAAGTGAGGCCAAACAAATTTGGACCCCACTAGTTTAACTGAGGCTCGCACGCTGGGATGTGAAAGGGAGTGGACGGACTTGAAAACGCAGCGGCGCCAGGAGCTCAGAACCACGAGCAGGTGCGACCGGTGGAGATGTCGCAGAGCAAGGGGGGCACCCTTCTTGTACCACTCTGATCTCAAGTTTTTTTTTTTCCACAATATCTTTATTGAACCTTTTTTTTTTTTTAAACAAACATGACACAAACAATCCAAACACTAACACTAAAGTACTACAAAAAAAAAAAATGCACTAAAAACACCAACAACCACCAACAAAATCAAGTCTTCAACAATGCTCCTCTGTTTAGTCTAGACAATCCATTACATAAGTATACATATTATGTTCACCAGTTTGGAATTTACAAGGTCCACACACATCATTCACCTTCTTCTTCAAGAGTTATGTTTAAATTTTTTACATGATCAATAAAAGGTCTCCATATATTCTCAAACACAATTTCCTTTGATTTCAGTATATATGTTATTCTTTCTAATGGAAGGTTTGTTAACATCTGTCTTAACCACTGAGTCACATCTGGTCTATGAGTCTTTTTCCACAGTAGTGCAATACATTTTTTGGCATTAAGCAAACTGAGGTCTATGAATGTTCTTTCACTTTTATTAAAGTTATGCTTTTCTGGGTACAGACCCAACAAAAACAGTTTAGGATTCAATATGATTTGTTTTGAGATTATTTTTTCAATTGTTACCCTCACCTCTTCCCAAAACATTCTTATTATTCTACATTCCCATACACAATGAAATAGGGTTCCTTTACTTTCCATGCATTTTGTGCATGTATCTGGTATATTTTTGTTACATCTATTTAACTCCTCCGGTGTAACATACATCCGCATTAACCATTTGAAATGTATCAATTTAAGACGTACATTTATTGATTTGGTTTGGGCTTCTGTACAAGCCAATTCCCATTGTTCCTCTGAAATTTCAGTTTGCAGATCTTCTTTCCAGTAGTTTAATCTTTTCTGTGAATTTTCACTTGAGAATAGTGTCAATGAGTTATAAAACTCTGAAATAATACCCTTTCTTTTACTAACTTTCATCAACATTTTTTCCAAGGATGAATAAATAGGTCGAGTGAGAGCTTTATTTTTTTTTTTCCACAATATCTTTATTGAACCTTTTTTTTTTTAAACAAACATGATCCAAACAATCAAACACTAACACTAAAGTACTACAAAAAAAAAAAAATGCACTAAAAAACACCAACAACCACCAACAAAATCAAATCTTCAACAATGCTCCTCTGTTTAGTCTAGACAATCCAACACATAAGTATACATATTATGTTCACCAGTTTGGAATTTACAAGGTCCACACATATCATTCACCTTCTTCTTCAAGAGTTATGTTTAAATTTTTTACATAATCAATAAAAGGTCTCCATATATTCTCAAACACAATTTCCTTTGATTTCAGTATATATGTTATTCTTTCTAATGGAAGGTTTGTTAACATCTGTCTTAACCACTGAGTCACATCTGGTCTATGAGTCTTTTTCCATAATAGTGCAATACATTTTTTGGCATTAAGCAAACTGAGGTCTATGAATGTTCTTTCACTTTTATTAAAATTATGCTTTTCTGGGTACAGACCCAACAAAAACAGTTTAGGATTCAATATGATTTGTTTTGAGATTATTTTTTCAATTGTTACCCTCACCTCTTCCCAAAACATTCTTATTAATCTACATTCCCATACACAATGCAATAGAGTTCCTTTACTTTCCATACATTTTGTGCACGTATCTGGTATATTTTTGTTATATCTATTTAACTCCTCCGGTGTAACATACATCCGCATTAACCATTTGAAATGTATCAATTTAAGGCGTACATTTATTGATTTGGTTTGAGCTTCTGTACAAGCCAATTCCCATTGTTCCTCTGAAATTTCAGTTTGCAGATCTTCTTTCCAGTAGTTTAATCTTTTCAGTGAATTTTCACTTGAAAATACTGTAGTGTCAATGAGTTATAAAACTCTGAAATAATACCCTTTCTTTTACTATCTTTCATCAACATTTTTTCCAAGGATGAATAGATAGGTCGAGTGAGAGCTTTATTTTGATTTGATCGAATAAAGTTTCTAAGTTGAAGATATTTAAAAAAATGTGTTCTATTGAGATTAAATTTGATCCTCAACTCTTCAAAAGACATTATGTTTTCTGCACATGGCAAATATAAATCCTGAATCTTTTGTATCCCTTTTAAATTCCATACTTTAAATACAGCGTCCGCTCTCCCTGGTTTAAAATATTGATTACCCCATATTGGACTAAATTGTGACAATAACTGTGGTTCTTTTAAATAGTTTTTAGCTTCACACCATATTTTGATCATATGCTTTACAAATGGATTTTTAACTTGTTTTTGTAATTTTTTTGCCGAATCTGAGTATATGAATATGGGAAGAGGTAAAGGTAAATTGTATGATTCCATTTCAGTCCAGTGAGGGAGATCATTTGATGAAAAATAATATGTCATAGACCTCAGTTGTGCCGACCAATAATACAACATAAAATTTGGACATTTCAGACCTCCACGATCAAATGGTAAATATAATAAAGACAGACGTAATCTAGCCCTCCTGTTGTTCCATATAAATTCCACTAACTTTTTTTTAATTCTTGAGAATAAATCTAAAGGTGGTGGTAAGGGAATGTACTGAAATAAATAAAGTATTTTAGGTAAGATATTACTTTTAAGTATATTAATTCTCCCGATCATCGACATTGGTAGTGACATCCATCTCTGAAGTAACTCATCAATATCTGTCATTAAGGCTTCATAATTGACACTGGCGACTGATTCTAGCTTAGGCACAATTTGGATTCCTAAATATTTGAACTGATTTACAACATTGAATTGATTTACCTCAGGGGCTGGGTAATTTCTCTGGGTCTCATTTAGCATTAATATTGAAGATTTAGTTTTATTTATTTTATATCCTGATATTTCCCCGAAATTCTTTATTAAATTCAACAAGGTCGGAATTGATTTTTTAAGATTCGACATAAACAAAATTATGTCATCGGCATACAGGGAGATTTTATGTTCTGTTGGTCCAACTTTAATTCCATATATTTGTGACTGTAGACGTATCGCCATCGCTAAAGGTTCAATTGCCATAGTAAACAGTAAAGGTGAAAGTGGACAGCCTTGTCGACATCCTCTATTGATTTTTATTGATTTTGAAATATTGTTATTTGTTAGAATTTCTGCAGTAGCATTATTATATATTATCTGAACCCATTTTATGAAATTATTTCCAAGTCCAAACCTTTGTAAGACTTCAAAAAGAAAGGGCCATTCAACTCTATCAAAGGCTTTTTCGGCATCCAGTGATAAGAGAGCTGTATCCGGTGCTTCTTTATTAGAATAAATAATATTAAATAGTCTTCTTACATTATGGAAGCCTTGTCTTCCCTTTATAAAGCCATTCTGATCTCGATTAATAATATTTGGTAAAATTTCTTGTATTCGTCTTGCTAAAATTTTACAAATTATCTTAAGGTCGGCATTTGATAGGCTTATTGGTCTCATATTTTCACATTTATTAGAGGGCTTACCTGGTTTTGGCAACAGTATAATTAAGGCATTATTCATATATGATGGTAAATTACTATTTTGAAATGCTTCTAAAACCATTTCCAAAAAAGGTTTTGTTAATTTATTCTTAAATTTTTTATATAGGTCAACTGGAAGACCATCTGGTCCTGCACTTTTTCCTGATTTCATATTATCAATGGCTAGTCCAACTTCTTCTTGACTAATTTTAGACTCCAGTATCTCCCTATTTTCATTTGGAATACACGGTATAAATAGTTCATTCAAAAACCCATGTAGTTTTGTTAAGTCAGATTCATTTTTGGTATCATATAATTTTTCATAGTAATCTCTAAAGGCTCTATTAATTTCTGAAGGATCTATAACTACCTGTCCATTACTTATAATACTGGTAATTGGTGTTTTAGATTCTAATTGTTTAATCTGCCATGCCAATAACTTTCCTGATTTTTCACCTTGTTCATAAAAAGATTGTTTCAATCTTAGAAGACTCGAGGCAGCTCTATTCGCTGATTTTTTGTCATATTCAGCTCTCAAAATCAGTAATTCGTTCTCCAACCTTGGATCTCTTCCTGCATATACTCTTTCTTGAAGAATTTTTATTTTATGTTCCAATTGGACTCTCTCCTCTCGAGTCTTCTTAGATTTTGAACCTGTATAATTAATAATATGTCCCCTAATAAAAGCTTTGAAAGCCTCCCACTTTACACATGCTGATGTTTGTGTAGTATTGATATCAAAGAACTCATCTATCTGTTTTTCTATATACTTAACAAATTCCTCATCCTGAAGCCATTTATGCTGAAATTGCCATCTACCTGGTTCCTTTGTCAATTTCTTATCTACATACGTTAGACAGCAGGGTGCATGATCAGAGATCACGATGTTATCATAAAAACAGTTTTGAATCTTGGACCTTAATTCTGTGGAGATCAAAAAATAATCTATACGTGAGAATGTCTTGTAGGTATTGGAATAACAAGAGTATGCTTTAACTTGTGGTTTCATTTCTCTCCATATATCTATCAATTTCAATTCTTTCATAAAATGATTAATGGTCATCCTACATCCATTGTGCGTACAGTCCAGTCCTGTTGATCTATCTATACTGGGATTCAATGTACAATTAAAATCCCCTGCTATTATATGTTGCCCTGTAAGTGATGATAAGATAAGAAATAAATTGGCAAAGAACTTTTGATCATCTATATTGGGACCATATAAGTTCACCAAATTTATGTTTTCTAATAGCAAAGATCCTTGAATGATTACATATCTTCCAAATTTGTCTCCAATTACATTTTTCACTTGAAATGGGACTGATTTATGTATGAGAGTCATAACTCCCCTGGCTCGGGATGAAAATGATGAGGTGAAAACATTTCCTTGCCATCTACTCCTAATTCTTTTTACATCTTGCTCTATTAGATGAGTTTCTTGTAAAAACACAATTTTTGAACCCATGTCTTTTATTTTATTCATAACTTGTTTAAGTTTTTTTAAATTTTGTAGACCTCTGCAATTCCATGAAGTTAAATTAAGATTAACGCTTTGATTTATAATCAATAGGGAGTTTGGGATTACCTTGCAGTGTAAACATGCTCAAACAGAAAAGCAAAAAAATGAGTGGTTGAACATTCACCCTACAAACTACACACAAACAAATTCCCCCTTCCCACATTTGTGGCAATCCCCCCAAAAGCAAAAGAAAAATTCCGTCTCCCGATATAGCCATCGACCGTTCCACACCCACGAGGATCAGCCAAAGCCACTCCTTCTTCATCCTCCCAATCACCCTAACTCTACTGCTTTTAATAACGTAACATTAACTCTCTTCTGTAATTTTCCAATTTAACTCCAAAATTTTTTTAGCAATTTTGTACTTTTTTTTTTTTAATATGTAATACATTCTATATTTTGTAATCTTGTTATATGCTTCTAATCAGATAAATGCTCAAATATTCTACCCTATATTCTGTTCATGCTTAGCTCCCACCAGTCTCTTCCTGTATCTTCTTGATGAGCTCCTGCGCCTCCTCGGGGGTCTTGAAGATGCGTGTTCTGCCCTCATATGTGACCAGAAGTCTTGCAGGGTGAATCACTCCATGACGAATCTCAAGGTTGCGCAGTTCTTTGCGGATGGGGTCAAACTGCTTCCTTAATTGTTGGATTCCTGAGGCCAGATCTGGGTAGAACCGCACCTGCTGATCTTGGTATTTAATTTCTCCTTTGGCCCGCACCGCGTTGGAGATCGTCATCCTGTCTCTGTAGCTGAGAAACTTCATAATTAGCGTCCTCGGTGCTGCCTTGTTACCTCTCGGTGGGCCAATTCGGTGGGAGCTTTCCAAGACGACTGATGATTTTAGCTCCACGTTGTTCAGCGCCTCCGGGATCCACCCCTCCAAAAAGGAGCATGAATCACGACCTTCGGCTCCCTCCGGTAAACCCACCAGCCTCAGGTTGTTCCTTCTGGACCGAGATTCCAAGTCCAGAACGCTATTTTCCAGATCTTTATTTTTTTTTTCCAAAGTGCGCACCTTTATTTGAAGTCCGCTGATTTCATCCTCCGCACTTGAAACACGAAGCTCCGCCTGCGTCACTCGCTCCACGCAGTCACCCAACTCCTTTCTCATTGCATCCAACGCTGCCATAATCCCATCAAGTTTAGCGGAAAAGTCTGCTCTCATTGAGCTAATGGCAGCCAGCACTGCACCTGTGCCGCCATCGTCAGCAGCAGCAGTTACCGCACCACCGCTAGTTTCATCCGCCATATCCGCAGCTTTTTCTACTGCGCCACAAACTTTAAAGTCCGTTAATTTGGACTGCTTCGGCGATTCAATTTTCCCCCCTCCTGATTTCCCAGCCTTAGTCTTCACCGGCATATCCTCACCCAAACGCTGGGAAAAGTTCTGTTCCAAATGAGAGAGTTATTTGCCGAATTTTTATTTCCAGGGGCAGAGCAGAGTGATACGTGTCCTTCTAGGCGGCCGCCATAACCGGAAGTCCGAGAGCTTTATTTTGATTTGATCGAATAAAGTTTCTAAGTTGGAGATATTTAAAAAAATGTGTTCTATTAAGATTAAATTTGACCCTCAGCTCTTCAAAAGACATTATGTTATCTGCACATGGCAAATATAAATCTTGAATCTTTTGAATCCCTTTTAAATTCCATACTTTAAATACAGCGTCCGCTCTTCCTGGTTTAAAATATTGATTACCCCATATTGGGCTAAATGGTGACAATAACTGTGGTTCTTTTAAATAATTTTTAGCTTCACACCATATTTTGATCATATGCTTTACAAATGGATTTTTAACTTGTTTTTGTAATTTTTTTGCCGAATCTGAGTATATGAATATGGGAAGAGGTAAAGGTAAATTGTATGATTCCATTTCAGTCCAGTGAGGGAGATCATTTAATGAAAAATAATATGTCATAGACCTCAGTTGTGCCGACCAATAATACAACATAAAATTTGGACATTTCAGACCTCCACGATCAAATGGTAAATATAATAAAGACAGACGTAATCTAGCCCTCCTGTTGTTCCATATAAATTCCACTAACTTTTTTTTAATTCTTGAGAATAAATCTAAAGGTGGTGGTAAGGGAATGTATTGAAATAAATAAAGTATTTTAGGTAAAATATTACGTTTAAGTATATTGATTCTCCTGATCATCGACATTGGTAGTGACATCCATCTCTGAATTGACTCATTGATATCTGTCATTAAGGCTTCATAGTTGACACTGGCGACTGATTCTAGCTTAGGCACAATTTGGATTCCTAAATATTTAAACTGATTTACAACATTGAATTGATTTACCTCAGGGTCTGGGTAATTTCTCTGGGTCTCATTTAGCATTAATATTGAAGATTTAGTTTTATTTATTTTATATCCTGATATTTCCCCAAAATTCTTTATTAAATTCAACAAGGTCGGAATTGATTTTTTTAGATTCGACATAAACAAAATTATGTCATCGGCGTACAGGGAGATTTTATGTTCTGTTGGTCCAACTTTAATTCCATATATTTGTGAATGTAAACGTATCGCCATCGCTAAAGGTTCAATTGCCATAGTAAACAGTAAAGGTGAAAGTGGACAGCCTTGTGGACATCCTCTATTGATTTTTATTGATTTTGAAATATTGTTATTTGTTAGGATTTCTGCTGTAGCATTATTGTATATTATCTGAACCCATTTTATGAAATTATTTCCAAGTCCAAACCTTTGTAAGACTTCAAAAAGAAAGGGCCATTCGACTCTATCAAAGGCCTTTTCGGCGTCCAGTGATAGGACAGCTGTATCCGGTGCTTCTTTATTAAAATAAATAATATTAAATAGTCTTCTTACATTATGGAAGCCTTGTCTTCCCTTTATAAAGCCATTCTGATCTCGATTAATAATATTTGGTAAAATTTCTTGTATTCGTCTTGCTAAAATTTTACAGATTATCTTAAGGTCGGCATTTGATAGGCTTATTGGTCTCATATTTTCACATTTATTAGAGGGCTTACCTGGTTTTGGCAACAGTATAATTAAGGCATTATTCATGTATGATGGTAAATTATTATTTTGAAATGCTTCTAAAACCATTTCCAAAAAAGGTTTTATTAATTTATTCTTAAATTTTTTATAAAGGTCAACTGGAAGACCATCTGGTCCTGCACTTTTTCCTGATTTCATATTATCAATGGCTAGCCCAACTTCTTCTTGACTAATTTTAGACTCCAATATCTCCCTGTTTTCATTTGGAATACACGGTATAGATAGTTCGTTCAAAAACCCATTTAGTTTTGTTAAATCAGATTCATTTTTGGTATCATATAATTTTTCATAGTAATCTCTAAAGGCTCTATTAATTTCTAAAGGCTCTATAACTACCTGTCCGTTACTTATAATACTGGTAATTGGTGTTTTAATTTCTAATTGTTTAATCTGCCATGCCAATAATTTTCCTGATTTTTCACCTTGTTCATAAAAAGATTGTTTCAATCTTAGAAGACTCGAGGCAGCTCTATTCGCTGATTTTTTGTCGTATTCAGCTCTCAAAATCAGTAATTCATTCTCCAACCTTGGATCACTTCCTGCATACACTTTTTCCTGAAGATTTTTTATTTTATGTTCCAATTGGGCTCTCTCCTCTCGAGTCTTCTTAGATTTTGAACCTGTATAACTAATAATATGTCCCCTAATAAAAGCTTTGAAAGCCTCCCACTTTACACATGCTGATGTTTGTGTAGTATTGATATCAAAGAACTCATCTATCTGTTTTTCTATGTACTTGACAAATTCCTCATCCTGAAGCCATTTATGCTGAAATTGCCATCTACCTGATTCCTTTGTCAATTTCTTATCTACATATACTATACAGCAGGGTGCATGATCAGAGATCACGATGTTATCATAAAAGCAGTTTTGAATCTTGGACCTTAATTCTGTGGAAATCAAAAAATAATCAATACGTGAGAATGTCTTGTAGGTACTGGAATAACAAGAGTAGGCTTTGACTTGTGGTTTCATTTCTCTCCATATATCTAGCAATCTCAATTCTTTCATAAAATGATTAATGGTCATCCTACATCCATTGTGCGTACAGTCCAGTCCTGTTGATCTGTCTATACCGGGATTCAATGTACAATTAAAATCCCCTGCTATTATGTTGCCCTGTAAGTGATGATAAGATAAGAAATAAATTAGCAAAGAACTTTTGATCATCTATATTGGGACCATATAGGTTCACCAAATTTATATTTTCTAATAGCAAAGATCCTTGAATGATTACATATCTTCCAAATTTGTCTCCAATTACATTTTTCACTTGAAAAGGGACTGATTTATGTATGAGAGTCATAACTCCCCTGGCTCGGGATGAAAATGATGAGGTGAAAACACTTCCTTGCCATCTACTCCTAATTCTTTTTACATCCTCCTCTATTAGATGAGTTTCTTGTAAAAACACAATTTTTGAACCCATGTCTTTTATTTTATTCATAACTTGTTTAAGTTTTTTTTAAATTTTGTAGACCTCTGCAATTCCATGAAGTTAAATTAAGATTAACGCTTTGGTTTATGATCAATAGGGAGTTTGGGATTACCTTGCAGTGTAAACATGCTCATACAGAGAAGCAAAAAAATGAGTGGTTGAACATTCATCCTACAAACTACACACAAACAAATTCCCCCTTCCCACACTTGTGGCAAACCCCCCAAAATCAAAAGAAAAATTCCGTCTCCCGATATAGCCATCGACTGCTCCACACCCACGAGGATCAGCCTAAGCCACTCCTTCTTCATCCTCCCAATCACCCTAACTCTACTGCTTTTAATGACGTAACATTAACTCTCCTCTGTAGTTTTCCAACTTAACTCCAAAATTTTTAGCAACTTTGTACATCATAGTTTTTTTTTTTTTTTTTTTTTTTAATTATATAATGCAATCTATATTTTGTAAACTTGCTATTTGCTTCAAGTCAGTCAGATGCCTGTGCAAATGCTTAATTATTCTACCTTATATTTTGTTCATGCTTAGCTCCCACCAGTCTCTTCTTCTTGGATCTTCTTGATAAACTCCTGCGCCTCCTCTGGGGTCTTGAAGATGTGGGTTCTGCCCCCATACGTGGTCAGCAGTCTCGCAGGATAGATTACACCATGACGAATCCCAAGGTTGCGCAGCTCCTTACATACGGGATCATACTGCTTCCTCAATTGTTGGATTCCTGTGGCCCAATCTGGGTAGAACCGCACCTGCTGATCCTGGTGTTTAATCTCTCCTTTAGCTCGTGCTGCGTTGAAGATCTTCATCCTGTCTCTGTTGCTGACAAACTTCATAATTAAGGTCCTCGGTGGTCCCTTATCTCTCCGTGGGCCAATACGATGCGCGCCCTCCAAAACCACCGCCGGCCGCAGCTCCGCACTGCCCAGCGCCTCCGGAATCCACTTTTCCAGAAAGGAACACGGGTCCCGACCTTCGGATTCTTCCGGTAGACCCACCAGCCTCAAGTTGTTCTGTCTCGACTGGGATTCCAAATCCAGAATGTTTTCTTCCAGACATTTATTTTTTTTTTTCCAAAGTGCGCACCTTTAATTGGAGACAATTGACTTCATCTTCAGCACTGGAAATACGAAGCTCCATCTGCGCCATTCGTTCCACACAGTCACCCAATTCCTTTCTCATTCCTTCCAACGCTGCCATAATCCCATCAAATCTAGAGGAAAAGTCCGCTCTCATTGAACTCATAGCCGCCAGCAACGCACCTGTGTCGCTTCCCGCAGCTCCCGCGCCGTTGTTAGCTTCCTTCGCCATATTTGGTGCTTTCTCTGCTGCGTCACAGACCTGAAAGTCCGTTAATTTGGACTGTTTCTGCGGCTCGCTTTTTCCTCTACTTGGTTTTCCAGCCTTAGGCTTCACCGACATATCCTCGCTCAAACGCTGGGATACGTTCTGTCCCAAATGAGAGAGTTATTTGCCGATTTTTTTTTCTCCAGAAGCAGAGCAGAGTGAGACGTGTCCTTCTTACGTGGCAGCCATAACCGGAAGTCCGGCTGCATGCATTTTAATAAAAACTAGCAGTTAATATTAGAGTGGCAACAAAATATGTATAAGAATAGATAGTTTGTAAATTAAATTGAGGATATTTTCCAACTGAATAGTTGAAACTGCTTAACCCACACTCTATGATGAGGGGGCACCGGGGCAGACCTCGCTATTGAGCCTCCCCATGCTGTTGACCTTTTTATTTTTTTAACCTTCCTAAGTTTACCGTGGGGGGAAATAAGTATTGGATCACCTGCTGAATTTGTAAGTTTACCCCTTACAAAGAGATGAACAGTAAATAATTTTTATGGTAGGTTTATTTTAACAGAGAGAGACAGAATATCAACAAAAAAAATCCAGAAAAAACTAGAAAAGCACTTGGAGAGCGCAGACCTCCGCCAAGCGCCACAGTTCCCCCCCCATACAGTGTTTGTGTGTACGTTTTCAGATTCCTTGACCATGAAAACATATGACTAGCAATTGGATTGACAATGATAGGATTAGTGGTTCAGTAGTTATTCACGAAAATCGCATTTTCCGTAATGGCGGTTTTCTTCTGGATGGTGATCTGGAGCACCACCAAAATCTAATCATCTGTAGGATACCCCATTTCTGACAATCTGTGAAAATTTCATGAAAATCCGTCCATAACTTTTTGAGTTATGTTGCTAACAAACAAACAGACAGACAGACAAACCAACGCCGATGAAAACATAACCTCCTTGGCGGAGGTAAATATCAAATGAGGGTTATAAATTAATTTGCATTTGATAAGGGCGGCGCGGTGGAGGAGTGGTTAGCACTGCAGCAGCACAGCAACTCGCCCTTGGCCTGGGGATCCTGGGTTTAATCCCAGCCTCCGACCAACAGTGATCTGTGTGGAGTTTGCATGTTCTCCCCGTGTCTGTGTGGGTTTCTCTGGTTTCCTCCCACATGCCAAAAACATGCAAGTTAGGTTAATTGGCATCAAACTGGGGATTTTAAATTGTCCTTAGGTATGACTGTGAGAGTGAATGGTTGTCTGTCTCTCTGTGTTGGCCCTGCGATGGACTGGCGATCTGTCCAGGGTGTACCCTGCCTCTCGCCCAAAGATGCTGGGATAGGCTTCAGCCCCCCCGCGAACCGAAAAGGATTAAGCGGAAGAAGATGAATGAATGGGGGGAAAAAAAAAAAAATGAGGGAAATAAGTATTTGATCCCCTACCAACCAGCAAGAATTTTGACCCACACAGACTGGTTATGTATCCATGAGGCACATAGTCCTTTCCCTTTAGGAAAGTACTCCTAATCTCAACCCATTATGTGAATTAAAGAATCCTGTCATAGAATCAGCCTCTTCAATTCAAACTTCTCCACCACCACGGGCAAGACGAAAGAGCTGTCAAAGGGCGCCAGAAACAAGATTGCAGACCAGCACAAGGCTGGAATGGGCTACAAGACCATCAGCAAGAAGCTTGGTAAGAAAGAGACCACTGTTGGTGCAATAATTGGAAAATGGAAGAAATATAAGATAACAGTCAATCACCCTCTGTCTGGAGCTGCATGCAAGATCGCACCTCGTGGGGTAAGGATGATTCTAAGAAAGGTGAGGAATCAGCCCAGAATTATGCGGGAGGAGCTTGTTAATGATCTCAAGGGAGTTGGGACCACAGTCACCAGGAAAACCATAACACACTTTGCCATAATGGATTGAGATCCTGGATTACTTGCAAGGTCTCCCTGCTCAAGAAGGCATATCTGCAGTTTGCCAGTGAACGCCTGAATGATTCAGAGAAGGCTTGTGAGAATGTGGTGTGGTCAGATGAGACCAAAATTGAGCTCTTTGGCATCAACTCAACTTGCTGTGTTTGGAGGCAGAGAAATACTGAATATGACCCCAAGAACACCATCCCCACTGTAAAACATGAAGGTGGAAACATTCTGCTTTGGGGCTGTTTCTCTGCTAAGGTTACTGTTGATGGGTTGTGGATGGGTCTTCCAATATGACAATGACCCAAAACATACAGGCAAGGTAAGAAAGAGTGGTTCAATAAGAAGCACATTAAGGTTCTGGAGTGGCCTAGCCAGTCTCCGGAACTTAATCCCATAGAAAATCTGTGGAGGGAGCCGAGACTTTGAGTTGCCAAGTGACAGCCTCGAAACCTTCAGGATTTGGAGAGTATCTGTAAAGAGGAGTGGACCAAGATCCCTCCTGAGATGTGAGCAAACCTGATGACCAACTACAAGAAACGCCTGACTTCTGCGCTTGCCAAAAAGGGTTTCTCCACCAAGTACTAAGTCACGTTTTTCTTGGGGATCAAATACTTATTTCCCTTGATCAAATGCAAATTAATTTATAACCCATAATTAATGTTTGTTTCTTAATTTTTTTTTTTTTTTGATTTTCTGTCTCTCTCCGTTAAAATAAACCTACCATAAAAATATGGACTGTTCACTTCTATGTAAGGGGGTAAACATGCAAATTCAGCAGGGAATCAAATAACTATTTCCCCCACTGTATATCGTACTTAAGATAAACCGTTATTAGTCCCACAATGGGGAAATTTATATTGTACTGCTACAATATTTTTTTCAAGTGAGCAGCAGATACAGTTATGGATCATAAAAACAAAGGCTGCCGGAGCTTACCGGCCAGTACCGCAGCTTGTCTGCCCCATTTCCCAGCAATGGTGCCCTGTTCCAGCTATTCACAAAAAGAAAATATCCTAAATTTAATGAACAGACACAAGCAACCTCAGCCAACAGAACACAGAGAGCGGCTGAAAAAAACTCTGCCAACTTTTTAGTTGATCATTTATTTAAAATGGTAAATGGCATTCACTTATATAGTGTTTTTTCTCATCTCTGGATGACCAAAGCACTTTACAGATCCTGCTGTCCACCCATTCACACACACATTCACACACTGATGGTTGTGACAAAATATAGCCACATACTTTAAATATAAACAACTCAGTCTCGAGGTGGAAATATTTCTCCCCTCTGGCCTAAGCAATTACCCCCTACCACAGTTCCAAACTAGAAAAGCACTCGGAGAGCGCAGACCTCCGCCAAGCGCCATAGTTCCCCCCATACAGTGTTTGTGTGTACGTTTTCAGATTCCTTGACCATGAAAACATATGACTAGCAATTGGATTGACAATGATAGGATTAGTGGTTCAGTAGTTATTCACGAAAATCGCATTTTCCGTAATGGTGGTTTTCTTCTGGATGGTGATCCGGATCACCACCAAAATCTAATCATCTGTAGGATACCCCATTTCTGACAATCTGTGAAAATTTCATGAAAATCTGTCCATAACTTTTTGAGTTATGTTGCTAACAAACAAACAGACAGACAGACAAACCAACGCCGATGAAAACATAACCTCCTTGGCAGAGGTAAAAAAAACAGTAAAATAACCTGTCCAATCTCCATTTGCTGATGCGCCTACATGAAAAACCTCTCTGGCCAGTCATGCTTTTTTTTTTTTTTTTTTTTTTGAGGTGAATCTGTTTAAACAACAAGGGAATGTATAGTCAGGAGACACTGGGTTTCCCTGCATAGTAAAACACCAAATATAAAACTGAGACCCACCATACCCAAATGAAATGATTGCTTGCAGATCCGACCCGTGTTGTGGCTTGCTGGCAACCCCTTCGTCTACCTGTACACTTCTCTCCAAGCTAGATCCGATGGAAAGACTTTCCCTTGGTTTTATCTTGCCCATTATGACAACCTTCCACCATGCATGTAGTGACCATGGTCAGAGTTGAAATTTATACCACTCTAATCCATAGACTGTATAAAAATGTTGGCAAAAATATTTAAAAAGTGCTCTAATCTAGCACAAATGCATTGGCAGCAATATGTTTCTTGCCTGCCATCAAGGGACGTAGATGGAACATCATGTGATTTTGTGACGTTTCTGCAAATCCTCAATTGAACACGTAAAGCTAGGGTCACCAAACTTGGTACACATGTTCACGAGGAAACCCTGACCTCTGACTATGGGTTTGGTGTCAGAAGGTCAGAGGTCATGGTTAACGTTCCCTATGCCCTATTACTATAGTACAAGTAAAGCTAGGGTCACCAAAGTTTGTACATAGGTTTATCCTGACACCCTGATCTCTGACTATGGTTTTGGGATTACAAGGTCAAATTGCTATTTAAACTACTGTATATCTCAGCAACAAAGAAAGCTAGGGTCACCATACTTGATACACAGGTTCACCTTGGGACCCCACCCACAACTATGGGTTTGGGGTCAAAAGGTCAAGGTCAAAATGTCATATAAACTATACTGTATATCAACAACAATGAAACCTAGGGTCACCAAACTTTGTACACATTTTCACCCTGAGACCCTGATCTTTGATTATGGGTTTGGGGTCAAAAGGTCAAAGGTTATGGTTAGCTTCCCTGTACCCTATTGCTATAGAACAAGTAAAGCTAGGGTCACCAAATTTTGTACACATGTTCACCCTGTCAAAGGTCACGGTTATTTTCCCCTGTGCGTTATACATATATATATATATATACAAAATACAGACGTGGACAAAATTGTTGGTACCCCTCTGTTGATGAAAGAAAAACCCACAATGGTCACAGAAATAACTTGAATCTGACAAAAATGCTAATAAATAAAAATTCTGTGAAAATTAACCAATGAAAATCAGACAATGCTTTTGAATTGTGGTTCAACAGAATTATTTTAAAAAACAAACTAATGAAACAGGCCTGGATAAAATTGATGGTACCCCTAGAAAAGACTGAAAATAATGTGACCATAGGGACATGTTCAACCAAGATGTGTCCTCTAATTAACATCACAGGTGTCTACAAAGTTGTGATCAGTCAGTCGGCCTATTTAAAGGGTGACAAGTAGTCACTGTGCTGTTTGTTGACATGGTGTGTACCATACTAAACATGGACCAGAGGAAGCAAAGGAGAGAGTTGTCTCAGGAGATTAGAAAGAAAATTATAGATAAGCATGTTAAAGGTAAAGGCTATAAGACCATCTCCAAGCAGCTTGATGTTCCTGTGATTACAGTTGCACATATTATTCAGAAATTTAAGATCCACGGGACTGTAGCCAACCTCCCTTGACGTGGCCGCAGGAGGAGATGGATAATATGAATGGTAACAGAAGAGCCCAGAACAACCTCTTAACACATTCATGGTGAACTCCAAGGTCAAGGTACACTACCGTTCAAAAGTTTGGGGTCACCCAGACAATTTTGTGTTTTCCATGAAAAGTCACACTTTTATTTACCACCATGAGTTGTAAAATGAATAGAAAATATAGTCAAGACACTGACAAGGTTAGGAATAATGATTTGTATTTGAAATAATAATTTTTTCCTTCAAACTTTGCTTTCGTCAAAGAATCCTCCATTTGCAGCAATTACAGCATTGCAGACCTTTGGCATTCTAGCTGTTAATTTGTTGAGGTAATCTGGAGAATTCTGACGCAATGAGCAAACACATTGTACCATTAGAACACTGGAGTGATAGTTGCTGGAAATGGGCCTCTATACACCTATGTAGATATTGCACCAAAAACCAGACATTTGCAGCTAGAATAGTCATTTACCACATTAGCAATGTATAGTGTATTTCTGATTAGTTTAAAGTTATCTTCATTGAAAAAAACAGTGCTTTTCTTTCAAAAATAAGGAAATTTCTAAGTGACCCCAAACTTTTGAACAGTAGTGTACATCAGTGTCAGATTGCACCATCCATCGTTGTTTGAGCCAAAGTGGACTTCATGGGAGACGACCAAGGAGGACACCACTGTTGAAAACAAATCATAAAAAAGCCAGACTGGAATTTGCCAAACTGCATGTTGACAAGCCACAAAGCTTCTGAGAGAATGTTCTATGAACAGACGAGACAAAACTGGAACTTTTTGGCAAGGCACATCAGCTCTATGTTCACAGACGCAAAAATGAAGCATACCAAGAAAAGAACACTGCCCCTACTGTGAAACATGGAGGAGGTTCTGTTATGTTCTGGCGCTGTTTTGCTGCATCTGGCACAGGGTGTCTTGAATCTGTTCAGGGTACAATGAAATCTCAAGACTATCAAGGTATTCTAGAGAGAAATGTGCTGCCCAGTGTCAGACAGCTTGGTCTCAGTCGCAGGTCATGGGTCTTGCAACAGGATAATGACCCAAGGCACACAGCTAAAAACACCCAAGAATGGCTAAGAGCAAAACATTGGACTATTCTAAAGTGGCCTTCTATGAGCCCTGATCTAAATTCTATTGAACATCTGTGGAAGGAGCGGAAACATGCCGTCTGGAGAAGGCACCCTTCAAACCTGAGACAACTGGAGCAGTTTGCTCATGAGGAGTGGGCCAAAATACCGGCTGAGAGGTGCAGAAGTCTCATTGACAGTTACGGAAATCGTTTGATTGCAGTGATTGCCTCAAAAGGTTGTGCAACAAAATATTAAGTTAAGGGTACCATCATTTTTTTTTTTCTGACCACTGCCTGCTCCATCTTATTCCAACATACAGACAGAAACTAAAAACTTCCAAGCCTGTTGTAAGGACTGTGAAGAAATGGACTGAGGAATCAAAGCTGAAGTTACAAGCCTGCTTTGACTGCACAGATTGGAGTGTTTTTGAAGCTGCAGCCATTAACTTAAATGAACTCACTGACACTGTGACATCATACACCTGTTTCTGCGAGGACATGTGTGTGCAGACCAAGACCTTCTGCATATACAACAACAATAAACCCTGGTTCATTCCTAAACTGAAGCAGCTACGTCAGACCAAGGAGGAGGCCTACAGGACTGGTGACTGGACTCTGTACAAGCGGGCCAGAAACATGCTGACGAAGGAGACCAGGCTTGCTAAGAGGAGCTACAGTGTGAAGTTACAAAAAAACTTCTCAGCTAACAACTCTGCTTCTGTCTGGAGAGGCCTACGGAATATCACCAACTACAGGAGACCATCCCCCCACCCTGCGGAAAACCTCCAGCTGGCTAATGACCTAAACAGCTTTTACTGCAGGTTTGAAAAGAACCTACAGTTCTCACCTCCCACCCACACAAAAGGATTATCTGCAGCCCCAGGAACTCCATCCCTCCTCCACTCTGACCTCCCACCAGCACTAATGATCTGTGAAGAGGAGGTGCGCCGGGTCTTTCAGAGACAAAAGATCAAGAAGGCTGCAGGACCTGATGGTGTGTCTCCGTCCTGCCTGAGAGTCTGCTCCAACGAGTTAGCCCCCATCTTCACCCGGATCTTTAACAGATCACTGGAGCTGCGTGAAGTGCCTTCCTGCTTCAAACGCTCCATCATCATTCCAGTTCCCAAGAAACCCTCTATTACAGGATTAAACGACTACAGACCTGTTGCCCTGACCTCTGTGGTCATGAAATCCTTGGAGAGATTGGTGCTGAACCACCTGAAGGTCATCACAGGCCCCCTGATGGACCCACTGCAGTTTGCCTACCGGTCAAACAGGTCAGTGGATGATGCAGTGAATATGGGACTACATTACATCCTGCAACACCTCGACTCCCCAGGGACGTACGCCAGGATCCTGTTTGTCGACTTCAGCTCAGCGTTCAACACCATCATCCCAGGCATTCTTCATCAGAAACTCCTCCAGCTCAAGGTGCCCCCCTCCACCTGCCAGTGGATCTCCAGCTTTCTGACTGACAGGTGGCAACAGGTGAAGCTAGGGAGATTTACATCCAGCTCCCGAAAAATTAGTACTGGCGCCCCCCAAGGATGTGTCCTTTCCCCACTGCTCTTCTCCCTCTACTCCAACGACTGCACCTCAGAGGACCCTTCAGTGAAGCTCCTGAAGTTTGCGGACGACACCACAGTCATCGGTTTGATCCGGGATGATGATGAGTCTGCATACAGGCGGGAGGTGGAGCAGCTGATCCTCTGGTGCAGCCAGAACCATCTTGAACTTAACCCAGCCAAAACGGTGGAGATGACTGTGGATTTCAGGCGACACCCCCCTTCATTCCCCCCACTCACCATCCTCAACAGCACAGTGTCCACTGTGGACTCCTTCAAGTTTCTGGGTACCACAATCTCCCGGAACCTGAAGTGGTCCTCCCATATTGACACTGTCCGGAAAAAGGCCCAGCAGAGGTTGTTTTTTCTGCGTCAGCTCAAGAAGTTTGATTTGCCTCAGGAGCTGCTGGTTGTTTTCTACACCGCCATCATCCAATCTGTCCTCTGCTTTTCCATCACTGTCTGGTTTGGATCTGCCACTAAACAGGACAAGACCAGACTGCAGCGGATCATTAAGTCTGCGGAGAGGATCATTGGTACCGACCTACCCTCCATTGAGAACTTATATCGGTCCATAACCAGGAAACGGGCGGGAAACATCTGTGCTGACCCATCACACCCCGGCCACAAACTGTTTGAACTTCTATCTTCTGGTCGTCGTTACAGATCACTGAAGGTCAAAACCACCCGTCACAGGAACAGTTTCTTTTCTCAAGCCATCACTCTGATGAACTCCTAACATTCACCTAGTCCTACCTGTTGCTGTACTCATGACTTTTCATCCATTATTACATTGCACATAACTCTCACACTGCTTTTTACTTAATCACATTATATCACTGAATCTGAGTCCACATTGAAATACTGTGTGATTGTATATTTTTTCATATATTTCTGCAAAGTGTGGTTAGTCCAAGTAAATAACTGCATATATTCCTGTATATATTTGCATCCTTTTATAGAAACGTGGACAGACTGTAATTTACTGTACATACTCTGGTTGTCATTGAATCCTTATTTAAATCCTTCACCTGAACAACGAGAGCAAGTTTTTAGCCAAAGTCAAATTCCTTGTATGTGTTGTGCATACTTGGCCAATAAAGCTGATTCTGATTCTGATTCTGATTCTGATTTTTGTCCAGGCCTGCTTCATGAGTTTGTTTTTTAAAATAATTCTGTTGAACCACAATTCAAAAGCATTGTCTGATTTTCAATGGTTAATTTTCATAGAATTTTTAATTATTAGCACTTTTGTCAGATTCAAGTTATTTCTGTGACTATTGTGGGTTTTTCTTTCATTAACAGAGGGGTACCAACAATTTTGTCCACATCTGTATATGCTGCTATAGAACGAGTAAAAGTAGGGTCACCAAACTTACACTACACGGGTTCACCTTGTCACCCTGATGTCTGTCTGTGGTTTTGGGATTGCAAGATCAAAGTTCAAGATCAAAATGCCATATAAACTACATCTCAACAACAAACAGAGGCTGAGGGGTACCACAGCCGCCAGTATTTTTTTTTTAAAGAATGTGTACAGTCACTCCTAGTTCTTCTAGTCTATGTAACGCAGTTTCATCTTTGCACAGAGACTCCATTAAAAGCTGGTTTCTTATTTCGTTACTCTGAGGACAAGGCACGTTTTGACTACTCTTTTAATCAAAGAGATGCCAAAGCTTCTCATCTGTCACATTTTAATTTCTGCTTCAATCCTCCCATTCAGTCCATGACAGGACTTCTGTTGCAGCCAACCTGAGGTTTGCTGGCCTAGTTTCATAATTTAAAAAAAAAAAAAAAAAACAACTGCTCGGCTTCTAACTTGTACTTT
Source organism: Pholidichthys leucotaenia (assembly GCA_020510985.1). Lineage (NCBI taxonomy): Eukaryota > Metazoa > Chordata > Actinopteri > Cichliformes > Pholidichthyidae > Pholidichthys > Pholidichthys leucotaenia. The sequence goes on along the minus strand of CM035837.1, from coordinate 323,988,480 downwards.
GAGCTTGTGAAGTAAAGCAAGACTTCTACTCTTTCAAATAATCTATTTTGCAGGAAATAATATCTGCTGTGCATGACCTTGGATGGTGTAATGAATTAAATTATCTGTTCATAGTAGCTTCTTCCCTCAAAGGGCAACAAAGATTTTCTTTGAGACAACGGAACTGAGTCACTTATGCTTTCAAAAGCTTTTGACAAGGACAAAAGTAAAGAAGAGAAAGGGGGAAAAAAAACACAATGTTTTTTGTGGGGTGTAGAGCAGTTAAAATGGTCATTGATGCTTGCTGTCCAAAATTTTGTATCTTTTGATCACCTGCACTGCATATAATATTGTGTACGATGTTGCTGATCATCAAAAATGACTGGAACGTGTTTTCAGGATCTTTTATTTTGCTGGAATTCTGAAAATAATATGATAAGAACCTTCACTGTAAACTTGTGAGCTATAAAACAAGCATTTGAACTCACTTGCATTTCTCGTTTTTGAAAATAATGCACGTTATATTCTCCCCCATTTTTTGCAATATTTGACGGAGGGTGTGATTGACTTTCAGTTGCTGTTTTCTTGCAGCTCCCGATTATGGTTAAAGCAGATTCATTACTGCCTGAGACAGGATTTGACCACTGCACACGACCAAGGACATTCACCTCACGTCAAGCATTCATACTGCCTCAAGAGCTTCACAAAGTTAGTTAATGTGCAACAGAAGATAAACAGCTTGAGTACACGCAAAGACCTAAGTCAAACTTTGATTTAAAGGTAGAGAAAAAATGGACTAGTGGTATGAAATTGCTGCATATTTGTTATTGCCGTAATACATTGTCAGCTGGTATTCTTGGTCGCTTTGTAAAGTGGCGGTATTGAAATTGTAGAGACAAGTCAAACAAACTGGTCTCCATAGATCATGTGTGAGTATTAATCTTTGAGTGATTGTTGGGTAAACTTTACTTGTGCTTTAAAAAATGATTAACTTTTTGTAGTAGGGAGGAAAAAAAAGAATTAAGTTAGTGAAGACCTGAAACTATTGACCCCCATACAAAAGTGTCAGATCGTGAAGTGGATCTCTTAAGCATACAATAAGCATAAAATAAATTAATATTACACTGGGCAAAGCCTTAATAAAAACAAAAACTATGCACCCCTTTTCACTCTCTCAGTAAAAATGTTCTCCATTAAGCTGGGTAGCTTTGGGAATTTTTTTTTAGCTCTTTTCTAAGTTGAAATGAACTCATGCTTTTACACTGCATTCACTATACATCTGTCCACAATTTGCAAAAAAATTGGTACTCTTGCTAGGCAATTCCTGGATACTCGCCAAACTCACACTTAATGATCCTCAGGTGGGTCGTCATCCAGGTTGTGTTCAAGGACAAGGATCAATGTGAAACACTGCAACGTACCACTATGTGTATAGCCTATAGAGTGACAGAGAGGGGCAAAGGATCTTGATGATCAGGGTGTGTTTATCAGGACGGAATGATGTTTTTACACATGATCCCATGTGGAAAGTGCGGCAGACAGATAAAGGTTTGAGTTGGACCTCTGTACAGCATCTTATTAAAAATTGAGCACAGGCTAAATCCTGACACAAAATATCAATGTTGTCATTGTAGTGAAAGCTGTGCCCATCCCCACTCTGTATTTTTTAAGGTTCTACATTAAAAAAAATTCACAGTTTAACCCCTTGCACTCTGGTCAATTTCCCTAAAAACGCCAAAAAATAACGTACCCAAAGTAAATCAAAAGCTGTTCTTCAACCCTTTGCAGCATCTTCATGGGGTTGGTCTCATTTAAAAGAAAGCACTTTGAATTTTTTGGCAAAACAGTCATAATCTCTCAAAGTGCTCCTGCCACTGAGTAACCGTCATCTAAACATACTGAACTTGAAGAAAATAAATTTTGCCTGGGTGTTTTTTTGGATACAAATGCTTGCAAATAACACACAGCTTCAGATGCTGGCTGAAAAATGCAACAGAAATGTAGACCCAAGTGTTATCCAGCTGAGGCCAAAATTTTGTAACAATACCACAAAAAGTGAATATATTACACAGCTTTTTTCTTAGGTTGTTCCCAGGCGTTTTTGAACTGTGCCAAATTGTGCCAAATGGCACAGTTTGGAAAAACGTCTATAACTTTTGAATGATTCAATATAGAAGCTTCATCTTGGGCTCTAATGAAAGGTGAAGGGCTGTGTGTGTGTGTGGGGGGGGTTGTTTATTCATTCATGAATGAATGAATGAACAAACAAGCCCCCACACACAAAGAAGCATGCCACGTAAAAAATGTGTGGCTTTTTTTTTTTACAAGAAAAAATAACCTACAGTGCACTAAAAATTATACTAAAATATTTGTAATGTAGAAGATAACAACTCCCACCCCCAACCCCCCGCTACAGAGGACGGACATCGCCCATCGCTACATGACGGAAAGTGGTGACGGTGCGCTGCGGTCTACTACGCACAGTTGGACTAAAATATCTGCAATATATCTGCAATCCGCTACAGAAGAGTAGCGGGGGGGGGGGGGCGTTCGCAACATGACGGAATGTTGCGATAACGCACAGTTGTAATTTACCGATCGGTCAAAAGTCATTTGGATTACAATTTTCAGGGATAAAGAATAATTTAGCTTATAACACTTACCTGTCCACAACAGCAGTGTAGCTGGCGAACTTCTCTTCCTCATTGTCAGACGAACATGACGCTGGTCCGCTTGTTACGGACTCGTGGTTCTGGTCACGCGACCCGGTCAAACCATAATTCCATTATTGCGGTTTTGCCGAACGATTTTTCAAAACAAATAAGAACAGTAGTAAGAAAAAAAGACTGGCGAACGCCTGTGTGTCACCCAGCCTTACACAAAATAGCTTTCGAACTTCTGTGCTTCAGTTGGCTGGCTGTATTCGCAGCCGTTGGTAGGCGGGTCCTTCTTGCTAGGTTTTCAGTCATTGGTTCTTCAAGGTTTCAGAAACCCAATTCAAGGCTCTTATTAGTCGAATGAGAGGTCAATCGCATCTAAACCAATCAAAGCACTCCTTTGGCTTTCTGTTCGCGGCTGTGTCTGTAGTGGAAGAACGGAAATGCAGCTTTTTTTTTCAGTGCGCTCTAGGACGCAGCGCCCTCGTGCGCTCTAGGACGCAGAGACGTGTCCGCCCGCGGTACACCGAAGTGCAAGAGGTTAACCAAAGGTAAAGTAAAATGTCAGTGTATGTCTGAAAAAATGGCTTAATTTTAAAAAAGCATATGCTTGATACAGTCATTCAGCCAGTTAAACAAACTGGATATTTGCAATGACTGTTCAGGGGTATATGTTCAGTGAGTAAAATGACAGAGCTGCTTTGACTTAGAAAGTTTCTGTGGGGAAGAGTGTTTGAGGGGAAAAAGTGTTATGAGTGCTGTGTGAATATGATTGCTGCTTATATTGTAAATCACTTTGAGTGGTTGGAAAGGGGAAAGCGCAATAAAAATGCGTTCCATCAACAACCACTATCATCAGCAGCAGTCAGTTTCCGCTATCATATCACTGCAGCCATTGTGTAAGAAACTTGCTTTCTTATTTCAGTTTTTTAACATACAGTAGTTTTGAGAGCCATTTATTCACAATTGCTATAATTTTACAAACAACCATTTGTGAGGCAGAGATTTTACATCTGAGGTCATGAAATGGATCCATGTTACCTGTAACATGGATCTATTTCATGTCAGTCTTGAGCTTCCAGTGATTCCTGGAAGCCTTAATTTTTTATGAAGGAATGATTGAAATGCATAGATGTTTTTCTTTTTTTTTTTTTTTGCAAAAAACAACCATGCGTTTTGGTTCTTTCATAAATTTGTTATAGATCTTCTGGAAATATGACAAAATTTGCTGTGTCAAAAAATACACAGTAATAGTGAAGTGTCCTTTGGCAATTTTCTCCTCAATTGAGCACTTTTGGTAGCCATCCACAAGTTTCTGCTTGTATCTTTGACCACTCCTTTTGACAGAATTGGTGCAGCTGTTGGTTTTCTAGCGTATTCTTGTTTCTTCAGCAAATTTCACTCCTTAATGGGGTTCAAGTCAGGACTTTGAGAAGCCCTGTTTAAAACCTAAAATTCTAGCCTGATTTAACAATTTCTTCACCACTTTTAATTTTCCTTGCATTTAAAAGCATTTGTCAGAGACCTAATGCTGTAAATTCTGCCAGGAACCATCTAACTTGTTGAGTTGAATATAGGAGTATATGAACATGAGAGCTAAGAACACAGGGGATCTCTTTTCAGCCTCTTTCAAGTTTAACAGATGTGAAAAGGCGTTATACAGGGATGGCAATTTTCCGCCGATCCGCAGATTTCCGCCGATTTATTTTCAAATTGATCATTTCTGTGAATCGTCTAAATTCGTTGAGAAAATTTTAGGGGGGGTAAGGTACCTTATTGTTACCGATTTCAGCAAAAATCAACACGATTACATAAGTGCTCGGCGCTTCCCCGGGTCAAGTCTCCTGCGATAACCCGGATGATAACCGGAGTGGTGGTTCAGTTGGTAGAGCATCCGCCCCACACCCGGGAGGCAGGGGTTCAAATCCCGGCCGGGTCATGCCGAAGACCATATAAAAGTGGAACTTCCTGCCGTCCAGCTTGGTGCTCAGCAATAATGGAATGGAGGAGGGAAATCTGTGGCGGCGCCTTGCATGGCAGCGGCCCTCTGATTCTGCACTTGGGGTGTGTGTGATTGACACTGTAGATAGGTAACGCACAATCTCGTTCGACTGTACATGATTGGTTGTACGGTTGAATGACAATAAGAGTGATTTAGTTTAGTTGATTTAGTTTAGATGTTTTGTACTCAAGCTACTGCTGTATTGTAAACAGCCCTGCGATTGGATAGTTGCAAACGATTGGACCAATCAAATGGCTCGTTGTATGCCTTGTCAAAAATTCATGGTGGCGTGTTCGTCAGGGATGTGATTTTTCCGCTAATTCATGGAATTCCGTTTTTTTTTAATCTTCCAGGAAGATAAAGTACATTAAGTACGTTAGCGGCTTGTGGTCCACGAACGCAGTGAAGGTGCGCCCTTTCAGGCAGAACTGGAAGTGGCGTATGGCCAGGTGGAGAGCCATTAACTCTCTGTCGAACACGCTGTATTTACGCTCACTGTCGTGCAAAGACCTGCTAAATAAAAGGTGAGTGGCTGCCAAGAACCGGCAACGCATTGCTCCACGGCGGCCCCTATGGCCATGTCTGAGGCGTCGGTAGTGAGCGCTATCCGAGCCGCCGGGTCTGGGTGCGCCAGTAGTGCAGCGTTTGCCAGAGCTGTTTTAACCTCAGAGAACGCCTGCTTCCGCTCAGGAGTCCAGTCGACTCTGTCTGCCGGTTTCCGTTTCTTGAGTGCGGCGTACAACGGCTGTATGAGCTGGGCTGCGCGGGGGAGGAAACGGTAATAAAAGTTAACCATCCCCAAAAACTCCTGCAGCGCCCTGACATTGATGTTGAGGAGAAAAAAATAGCAAAACAATTTAGTTACATTACTTTTATGATTCCAAACAGTTTGAAATTGACAGTGCACAGTGGACATTGACTCATAACTTTTGAATATTTCCAAGACTTGGCTACATCAGTGATTGTGCAAAATGAACAGCTCAAGACTCAATGGAGATTGAAACTGGTGATCTGAAATGAATGCTGAAATTATAAAAAGTAATGGTATGAATGAATTTTATTTCTATTATGGAATAGATAAAATTAACTGATTTTGATTTGATCAAGTGTTAAAGCATGTGATGGATAATGCTTGTTGGAATATTTTAGGAATGCTATCTTCTTCTCACACAACACAACACACTGCCATCTACAGAAGTTCTCTGACGACTCTGCGATCATTGGCCTCATCTCCAACGGAGATGAAGCTGAGTACAGAGGGCTTATCCAAGACTTTGTGGACTGGTACCATCGGAACTGCCTCCAGATCAGCGCGAGGAAAACTAAGGAGCTGGTGGTGGACTGCCGCAGGCAAGGACAACCCCTCACAGCACCAGTAAATATACAGGGAACAGACATCGAGATGGTGACATCCTACAAGTACCTGGGTGTTCATCTGAACAAAAACTAGACTGGTCACACAATACTGACGCACTCTACAAGAAGGGACAGCGCAGGCTGTTCCTACTGAGGAGACTCAGGTCTTTTGGTGTACAAGGGGTGCTGCTGAAGTCGTTCTATGACACAGTGGTGGCATCAGCCATCACTTTTGGAGTGGTCTGCTGGGGCAGTGGCATTACAGCAGCCGATATGAAGAGACTGAACAAACTGATCAAGAAAGCTAGCTCTGTCCTGGGGCAGTGCCTTGACCCAGTGGAGGAGATAGGAGAGAGAAGGACGGTGGCTAAACTGTCATCTCTGCTGGAGTCCGAGTTCCACCCTATGCAGGACATACTGAATGCACTGAGGAGCTCATTTAGCAGCAGACTACATCATCCTAGGTGCACAACCGAGAGGTTTCGCAGGTCCTTCCTACCTACGGCTGTCAGACTGTACAACCTAAGCAGGGCTGCTCGCAGAGATAGCAAAAAGACGTGACAACCTAATAGTATTGAATGCAAAAGACGCAATAGACTTACACAATGGTCCCCTCCGGTATACAACTAGGAAAATAACGGTCGCTATGGAGGGTGAGAATATGTATGGGTACATAATCATACCATGTAGAATAGCTAAGTAGATGGTTATGCTGTTTCATTCCATTTAGCTACAATGCTCCGCACTGTGTGTGTTTATATATTTATATATTTATTCCATCTAGCAACAATGCTCCACACTGTGTGTGTTTATATATTTACATATTTATTCCATCTAGCTACAATGCTCCGCACTGTGTGTTTATATATTTACATATTTATTCCATCTAGCTACAATACTCCGCACTGTGTGTTTGTATACTCATATATTTATTCCATCTAGCTACAATGCTCCGCACTGTGTCTATATACTGTATATATATATTTATATTTATATGTACATATGTATACTTGCTGCTCTTGTTTTTCTCTTGCCTTCTGATTGTTGCTCTGAGTGTTGCTATCCCTGTGCTGTTGCAATCCTGGAATTTCCCCATTGTGGGACTAATAAAGTCTTATCTTATCTTGTCTTATCTTATCTTCTTGGAACATAAGTCAATATTATACAGTAATAAGTGACATTCAGCTGTTTGTTTTATGTCATTTAAGCACAGTTCTGGTACTTAAAAATCATAAAAACCCAGGAGCTTCGGGGGGCTTCGCCTCCCTTGCCCCCCCACCAGGGCTCTGCCCTGGACCCCGCTGGGGGACTATGTCCCCCAGACCCCCTGCTAAATTTTCAGATAATTTCCCCAACACCAAATCACATCCCTGGTTCGTGTTGGAATTCTGAGCTTTCGGTATCATTTTCAGCGGAATTATGAGATTTTTATCGAAGGATCAGGAGTCATCAGTGCTAGAAATAGACAAAAGTGTCAAAAATAAGTTCCGATGGAATTGGCTTGAGAGAAAAGTGACGGTAAAGGTGAAAATTGGCTCAAAGTTCGACGAGGTAACAGAAACACTCAGACAATTTCTGAAGAAAACAGAAAAGGAGATGAAGTTCAAAGTTCAGAGACTGACACAGCTTGCTGCCAAAAGGAAGAAAGTTTCACATTAGAAATGACTTGGTGACCAGTGTAAATAGTGTAAGAAACTCTTATAGAACTGTTAAATATGTTGGACTAAAGACAGTGAGACAACATTGAAGAAAAAGTAAGTTAACTTTTCATTAAATTTAATGATTTATCAAAGTCTAGTATTTCATTTTTTTTTTTAATCATTTTTTTCAGTCTAAATTACTTCTGTTTTACTGAAAACCTCTCAGCTTCAGGGGGGCTGTGCCCCCCCAGCCCCCCCATAAGTCAATCGACCAAATTAGATTTCAGCTGAAATCAGAATTTCCTGTTGTCATCCCTGGTTATACTAAATAGCACTGCAGCTATCAATTTAGTCGGATATGTTTTTTGTCTTTTTTTTTTTTTTTTTTTATCGAAGACCTTTTGACCAAAAGCTTGCTGTTTATGTATTAAGCAATCGTGCACTGACTAATCTGTGCTGAACCTTCTTCCCTAAAAAGTGGTATCAGGCCCTTCCCTCCTGCCCCCCTTCCCCCCACCAGTCCATTCCCCCTAAGAGCAGTATTAATTGTCCAAAAAAGTCAATATGACAGTTATGTTTTACAATAATTGTAGGACTAATAAAGGTTTATCTTATCAAATCTTATCTTAAATATTGCAGGGAGGAGGGACTTATCCAATTACTCGATTAATTGATAGCGATAGCTGCAGCCCTAATATTTAAAAAATCAACTAGTCATTTCCATTAATTGGTATTTTAAACCCACCCCTGATTTTGATGTGTGCTTAAGATTATTGTCTTCACACACCAGTGTTTACAGACTTTTACAAACTTTTGCTAGCATTTCCCAGCGTTGCATGCAGCGTTGGCAAACTTTTGCCAACTTAGGCTCGTGGATGTGTAGCTGTTGCCAACTTAGGTTAACTTAAGCAAATGAAGACTCAGCACAGGTCAGCTGACATCAGCGTCAGGTGACGCTCATATACAGTGGAGCAAAAAGTATTTAGTCAGCCACCAATTGTGCAAGTTCTTCCCCTTAAAAGATGAGAGAGGTCTCCAATTTTCATCATAGGTATACCTCACCTATGAGAGACAAAATGAGAAAAAAAAAATCCAGAAAATCACATTGTCTGATTTTTAAAGAATTTATTTGCAAATTATGGTGGAAAATAAGTATTTGGTCGCCTACAAACAAGCAAGATTTCTGGCTCTCACAGACCTGTAACTTCTTCTTTAAGAGGCTCCTCTGTCCTCCACTCGTTACCTGTATTAATGGCACCTGTTTGAACTCATTATCAGTATAAAAGACACCTGTCCACAACCTCAAACAGTCAGACTCCAAACTCCACTATGGCCAAGACCAAAGAGCTGTCAAAGGACACCAGAAACAAAACTGTAGACCTGCACCAGGCTGGGAAGACTGAATCTGCAATAGGTAAGCAGCTTGGTGTGAAAAAAAATCAGCTGTGGGGGCAATTATTAGAAAATGGAAGACATACAAGACCACTGATAATCTCCCTCGATCTGGGGCTCCACGCAAGATCTCACCCCGTGGGGTCAAAATTATCACGAGAACGGTGAGCAAAAATCCCAGAACCACACGGGGGGACCTAGTGAATGACCTGCAGAGAGCTGGGACCAAAGTAACAAAGGCTACCATCAGTAACACACTACGCCGCCAGGGACTCAAATCCTGCAGTGCCAGATGTGTCCCCCTCCTTAAACTAGTACATGTCCAGGCCCGTCTGAAGTTTGCTAGAGAGCATTTGGATGATCCAGAAGAGGATTGGGAGAATGTCATATGGTCAGATGAAACCAAAATAGAACTTTTTGGTAAAAACTCAACTTGTCGTGTTTGGAGGAGAAAGAACACCATACCTACTGTGAAGCATGGGGGTGGAAACATCGTGCTTTGGGGCTGTTTTTCTGCAAAGGGACCAGGACGACTGATCCGTGTAAAGGAAAGAATGAATGGGGCTATGTATCGTGAGATTTTGAGTGAAAACCTCCTTCCATCAGCAAGGGCATTGAAGATGAAACATGGCTGGGTCTTTCAGCATGACAATGATCCCAAACATACCGCCCAGGCAACGAAGGAGTGGCTTCGTAAGAAGCATTTCAGGGTTCTGGAGCGGCCTAGCCAGTCTCCAGATCTCAACCCCATAGAAAATCTTTGGAGGGAGTTGAAAGTCCGTGTTGCCCAGCAACAGCCCCAAAACATCACTGCTCTAGAGGAGATCTGCATGGAGGAATGGGCCAAAATACCAGCAACAGTGAAGACTTACAGAAAACGTTTGACCTCTGTTATTGCCAACAAAGGGTATGTAACAATGTACTGAGATGAACTTTTGTTATTAACCAAATACTTATTTTTTCACCATAATTTGCAAATAAATTCTTTAAAAATCAGACAATGTGATTTTCTGGAATTTTTTTTCTCATTTTGTCTCTCATAGTTGAGGTATACCTATGATGAAAATTGGAGACCTCTCTCATCTTTTAAGTGGGAGAACGTGCACAATTGGTGGCTGGCTAAACACTTTTTTACCCCACTGTACAGATCAGCGTTTGTGGAGGCTTCTTGCCATTCTGGACCTGCTTTTTTGAGTGGATTCACACTACAACGTTTGGACCAACTTTTACTGACGTTTTGGCAAAACATCTGGCTCTGCTGGCAAAAGTTGATAAAAGTTGATGATGGTTGGTGTTTGTTGGCAAACGCTGGTGAAAGTTGTATTTCTTGAAAATTTTCAGCATGCTGAAAATTTGCTGACATTTGGAAATAAACGTTGGTGAAAGTTGTATTCTGTTTGTAAAAGTTCTTACGTGCTGGGCTAAGTTATGAAGAGTTCGCCTAAGTCAGCTTAAGTTAAGCTCCATTGGCAAAGTTGACTGAAATGCTGGTGAAAACAGATGTTTTTAGATTGAAACTCACTTCAGACATGCACGAACGAAAGAGAAATAGACAGAAGGGGGAATTGATAAAAAGGAAATATATATATGTAAGAGGTATTTGTTTTGGTGATAACATGGTGTGTATGACATGTTTTTTTTAATCTACAGGATATATACAGTATATATGTGTGTGTATATATACAGTATATATACTGTATATATAAACAGGCATTTGATTAGTTTTGAGTTGTTTGTGGATTTGTTTGCTCCAGGTCATGGATGTGGTCTGGTGGGTGGTTTGGGGTTATGTGTCTTTGCAGTGTTATTTTTCTACCTCTAGGCTGTGCTGTTGCTCAAACGTGTCTTTTGCCAGTGCAGATTACTGGTTGCCTTGGAAACAACAACCACTGGAGACCCGAGCTTTTTTTTTTTTTCTTTTTTTTTTTTGGCTGTCTGAAAAAAACATTTTTTTGGTCCGTGGAATAAAGTTTTTTACATGAAATTTCAGTCAGAGTCTGTCTACTCTCTGCCTGCTACATATATATAATCTCCCAAAAATGTGACAGCCCAAAAGAAAAAAAAAAAAATCTCCCCAATGAGAAATTTACTGTTCTTAATTTTCTGCTCAATGCATAACACTGGTCAGCACCAAATTTATTGTCTAAGTTTTTGTTTTTTTTTAGCTGATTTAGGACAATTTTGATGTGCCGAATCCAAAAATCACATTGGTTTTGCGCAATCAGGTCCACTTTTTGAATTATGGTCACATGTTGTTTTATACGTTTTTGTTTACATGTACTGGTATTTTCACTTTATATGATGCAAAATTCTTTTTTATGTCTTGAAATTCTCTGAATTTTGAACAATGATGACGTAGCATTCAATTTACATGTACTTACCTTTAAGGTAAGTACATGCACAGTACTAAGTAAGTACTAAGTAAGTACAGGTTTTTACTTAGCTCCTGATTGAGAGAAACGGATGTCATTTTCAGATTCAGCAGTGCAAAATTGTCGTAAATCAGTTGAAAAAGCACAGACAGCTTACAAAAAAATTATTTTGTAACCCAGTGTTATCATTCGCCAGGATTTATTGGTTTGGCTTCCATTGTGGGGAATCAAACAGCACGTTTAGGATTCTCTTCCATGGTCATCATAGACCGACGGAGGCCGACGATGTGGTGTCAAAAAGTAAGACATTCAACGGGATTTTATGTTATTTTAATGGAGAGAGTTGTAACAGTCAAAATATAATCACCTGTCATTTTATTTATATGATGATACACTAAATAGTTTTTTTTTTTTTTTAATTCCATCCACATTTTAATTGCAGACTTAGTGTTGGAGTCTATAGCATTATTTTATTATTTTTTTAGATGAACGACTGAATGAACAGGGAAAAGGGTATGCAGAAGTAACTATACATAGGAATATAAAATGAAAATAAATACTGAAACGTATGCCCAAGTGAGATGAGAAGCAGGTCCAGAATGGCAGGAAGCCTCCACAAACGCTGATCTTTGAGTGTCACCTAACGCTGATGTCAGCTGACCTGCACTGTGTATTTCTCTGATTTTTCAAAACATCTGTAAAAGTCAGTCCAAACGCTATAGTGTGAACCCAGCTGTAACTTAGGCTGACTTAGGTAAACTCTGCATAACTTAGCCCAGCGCTCAAAAACTTTTACAAACTAAGCACAACTTTCACCAATGTGCATTTCCAAATGTCGGCAAAATTTTCAGCAGGCTGAAATTTTTCAAAGAACATAACTTTCACCAGCATTTGCCAGCAAACACTAGCAATCATTAACTTTTGCCAGTAGAGCCAGACGTTTGCCAAAACGTCAGTAAAAGTTGGTCCAAACGTTGTAGTGTGAATCCACCTTAAAGCACAGTTATTGTACAGTTGATGTTGGGATTTCCTGCTGCTTTAAAATGCCCTCAAGTGACTTTCCTAACTTGTTCATGTCAGTGATTTGCTTTCAGATCTGTCCTGAGCTCCCCAGACTCTCCCGCTGTAATGTTTGTAATATTTGTTCTTGAGTGTATCAAATGGATCCTAATTAAAATATGCTCCAATAACCCATCAGCTGTAGTCATTCAGGAGAAGTTAAGAGTCCATCCCACCAAATCAATTAACACAACTTTCTCAATCACCAAAACTATTAAAGTTGCTGTATGTATATTTTTGACCCAGCAGATTTTGTAATTTTGTACTGGTTAACTTATAAATGTTTAGAGTCTAGATAAAAAAAAATAAATAAATATGAAAGTTCCAAAATGCAAAATTGTTTTTGTAAAAAAAGATGTATGTGTTTTTATTATTCTATCATCAAAAGTTAAGACTTCTAGGAATCATTGGAAGCTCAAGACTGCCAAGATATGCATGATTTATATAGGTGCATTTATACTTTTGACTTTGTTTTTGATGCTGCAATATGTTTTTAGTTCTTAAACCTTTTAAAAGTTAACATCTGCATTTTTTATTCAAATGTAAAGGCTTGAGTTACCTCAAGTTATCTCAAGTTAGTTTTATCTTTTAGTTTGTCAGTATTGATGTTTGTGTCCTTGCTTCTCTGACAACGCTAAATGTCCCAGCAAGGGAGTGATGACAGTGGCTCTGTGGTGACAAGGGAAACTGGTCTGACTGGCCTGCCTGCAGTGAATCAGGGTGGCACCCATTACCTGTCTAACACAGGAGGTGACTCTGCTCACCCACAGTGATGGCAAGATGACCAATGAGCACTTTTGATATGAGTCATACAAGGTGTCTGTGTGAAGAGTTGAGCATTATCTTTAAAAACCAGTGATGCCTCTGTGGTGCTAGAACTTAGTATTTGAAGCACCAATCAGCTATCTTTATGTCCTTGTCATATTTAATCAAAAAGTCATGGTAGAATTTTTTTTGTTGATATGTTATACTGACCTAAACCCTTATGTCGGTGTTAATAATTTTTCTGGGATTTTTTCCCCTTGGCGCTTAAAAGGTCACTATTAAAGAACAACAACAAACCAGTTTTTAGTTTCACTGTCTGTTTCAATGCTTTTGTTTTTTGCATCACCTTTTTATCAACATGTCATCACCTCAATAACAACATTGTTAATTCTTTAAGGAAAAAGTCTTGTGTGCCTTCATGTTTTAATGCACTCCTAAACATACACACACACATACACACACATCTGGTGACTTACTAGAATAGCAACAATGTGTGTGTGTTGCATAACAAAGTGTGACCTGCATGTAGAGAGGCGCAGTCTTGACCTTGGATGGTTTTAAGAGTTTTTCCACACTTTTGATATTTATTTTACGTTAGATAGTAAAAGTTTCTGAACACTTTGCACAGTTTCATTAGTTTGGTGTTTGCAGATTAACTTGTGTTCCTCATGCTACTGAGATAGACAGCACTTTGTTAAACCAGTTTCTTTACATTCCAGAAAAAGATGAATCTCGTGTAAGATAGATACGTGGTGACAATGAATTTCTTGAGAAGGGTGTGGGCATAACAGAAACCTGTTTTCTACCAGATTGCCTGGTTCTTGTCAGGGTTTTTTTTTTTTGCTTGTATCTCCTCCACTCAAACAATGTCTCTTTTTTCTGCACCTGGCACTCAAACAACCTTGAATTGAAAGTTGTGAGAGAATTACATAACAGCAAAGGTGGCAGCATACAGTTCATCCGGAAAGTATTCATAGCACTTCACTTTCTCCACATTTTGTTATGTTACAGCCTTATTCCAAAATTGATTAAATTAATTTTTTCCTCAACATTCTACACACAATACCCCATAATGACAACATGAAAAAGTTTTTTTTTTTTAGATTTTTTCCCCTCAAAATTCTACACAAAATGCCACATAATGGTGATGTGAAAAGTTTTTTTTTTTGTTTTTTAGATTTTTGCAAATTTGTTAAAAATAAAAAACTAAGAAATCACATGTACATAAGTATTCACAGCCTTTGCCATGAAGCTCAAAATTCAGTTCATGTGCATCCTGTTTCCGCTGATCATCCTTGAGATGTTTCTACAGCTTAATTGGAGTCCACCTGTGGTAAACTCAGTTGATTGGACATGATTTGGAAAGGCACACACCTATCTATATAAGGTCCCACAGTTGGCTGTGTACGTCAGAGCACAAACCAAGCATGAAGTCAAAGACATTGTCTGTAGACCTCCAAGACAGGATTGTCTCGATAGACAAATCTGGGGAAGGGTACAGAAAATTTTCTGCTGCTTTGAAGGTCCCAATGAGCACAGTGGCCTCTATCATCCGTAAATGAAAGAAGTTCAGAACCACCTGGACTCTTCCTAGAGCTGGCCGGATGTGTAAACTGAGCGATGGCGGAGAAGGGCCTTTGTCAGGGAGGTGACCAAAAACCCGATGGTCACTCTGCCAGAGCTCCAGCATTCCTCTGTGGAGAGAGGAGAACCTTCCAGAAGGACAACCATCTCTGCAGCAATCCACCAGTCAGTGACCAGATGGAAGCTACTCCTTAGTAAAAGGCACATGGCAGCCCACCTGGAGTTTGCCAGAAAGGCACCTGAAGGACTCTCAGACCATGAGAAACAAAATTCTCTGATCTGATGAGACAAAGATTGAACTCTTTGGCGTGAATGCCAGATGTCATGTTTGGAGGAAACCAGGCATTGCTTATCACCAGGCCAATACCATCCCTACAGTGAAGCATGGCTGTGGCAGCATCATGCTGTGGGGATGTTTTTCAGCGGCAGGAACTGGGAGACTAGTCAGGACAAAGGGAAAGATGAATGCAGCAATGTACAGAGACATCCTGGATGAAAACCTGCTCCAGAGCGCTCTTGACCTCAGACTGGGGTGACAGTTCATCTTTCAGCAGGACAACGACCCTCAGCACACAGCCAAGATATCAAAGGATTCACTTCAGGACAACTCTGTGAATGTCCTTGAGTGGCCCAGCCAGAGCCCGGACTTGAATCCAATTGAACATCTTTGGAGAGATCTGAAAATGGCTGTGCCCCGACGTTTCCCATGCAACCTGATGGAGCTTGAGAGGTGCTGCAAAGAGGAATGGGCGAAACTGCCCAAAGATAGGTGTGCCAAGCTTGTGGCATCATATTCAAAAAGACTTGTGGCTGTAATTGGTCCCAATGGTGCATCAACAAAGTACTGAGCAAAGGCTGGGAATACTTATGTACAGTACATGTGATTTCTTAGTTTTTTTTAAATTTCCAAAAATCTCAAAAAAAAAAAACAAACTTTTTTCACATCACCATTATGTGGTATTTTGTGTAGAATTTTGAGGGAAAAAATGAATTTAATCCATTTTGGAATAAGGCTGTAACATAACAAAATGTGAAAAAAGTAAAGTGCTGTGAATACTTTCTGGATGCACTGGAAGTACACCTTTCAGTAGATGACTTTTAACATCAATCACTGGTGATTGTGTTCATACAGTTCTTATGTCTGGTGAGCATTGAAATTACAATTAAATCAGAAACCTTAAACAACTGCTCAGAGGTATCGGCAAGTTGGCTATTGAGTGGCATCAAAACTGGAGTCAGATTTCTCCTGAATATCCAAGTTGGAGCTTACTATTCATTTATTCATCTAGGCACAAGACCCCACAGGCCTGTCCATGGCCTCTCTGTTACTGCCCTTTCACAAATCCAGACTGCATATAATCATCTCAGGATAGTTGATCACAACATGAAGCTACAGTAATTGTTCTGCCGTGTCTACCTGCTGTTTTTTAATGATCAGCTACCTTCATTCATTTCATTTATGGTTTGTTGTGAAGTATGAATTATCTTTACTGTGTGTCACCACAGTAACTAAGTTTAAGTGAGAAGCTGATCACTGCAAATAGCTTTTGTTCTTAGACATTTTAGATGTTCATGTTCCACTCTCTGTTGAGTGTCACAGACTCCTGCATCCTTTGATCTGGAGCTGTGTGTCTTGTTGTGATCTGCAGAGCAGTGCAGCAGTCGTCCGAGAGAAGGCTGAAGTGGAGGCAGCCAAGGGTGCAGTGGAAGGCCAAGCAGGACGGCTGAACCAAGAAGCAGAACGGCTCCGCAGGAGGGTGCAGGAGCTGGAAAATGAAGTGGCCAAACTTAATCGAATCATCGATGAGGCCAAGCTGCAAGAGAGCAAGCTGGGGGATAAAGTTGCACGGCTGGAGGTTTGTAGTTAAAACAAATACTCTGTCATAGTATTGTTATGGTATTAAATATTTTAAACTGCTCCAACTACTTAATAACAGAGAGAGAAAAAGCAGCTGGAAGAGTCTCTGACTGAAATTAAAGAACAAGAAGAGGAGATGTCACGTGCAAACCGAGCTTTGGCCATCCGACTGGAGGACGTACAGGTACATATTATCAACACTAACCTTCATTACATGGGGAGAACTGCACACAGTTACACACGTGGACAAAATTGTTGGTGCCCCTCTGTTAATGAAAGGAAAAACCCACAATGGTCACAGAAATAACTTGAATCTGACAAAAGTGGTAATAAATAAAAATTCTATGAAAATTAACCATTGAAAATCAGGCAGTGCTTTTGAATTGTGGTTCAACAGAATTACTTTAAAAAACAAACTCATGAAACAGGCCTGGA
The DNA here is from genome assembly GCA_020510985.1 of Pholidichthys leucotaenia. Taxonomy (NCBI): domain Eukaryota; kingdom Metazoa; phylum Chordata; class Actinopteri; order Cichliformes; family Pholidichthyidae; genus Pholidichthys; species Pholidichthys leucotaenia. The sequence goes on along the minus strand of CM035837.1, from coordinate 323,971,381 downwards.
CAAAAATGATGGTACCCCTAGAAAAGACTGAAAATAATGTGACCATAGGGACATGTTCAACCAAGATGTGTCCTCTAATTACCATCACAGGTGTCTACAAACTTGTAATCAGTCAGTCGGCCTATTTTAAAGGGTGACAAGTAGTCACTGTGCTGTTTGTTGACATGGTGTGTACCACACTAAACATGGACCAGAGGAAGCAAAGGAGAGAGTTGTCTCAGGAGATTAGAAAGAAAATTATAGACAAGCATGTTAAAGGTAAAGGCTATAAGACCATCTCCAAGCAGCTTGATGTTCCTGTGACTACAGTTGCACATATTATTCAGAAATCTAAGATCCACGGGACTGTAACCAACCTCCCTGGACGTGGCCGCAGGAGGAAACTTGATGAAAAATGGAAGAGAGGGATAATACGAATGGTAACAAAAGAGCCCAGAACAACCTCTAAACACATTCAAAGTGAACTCCAAGGTCAAGGTACATCAGTGTCAGATCACACCATCCATCGTTGTTTGAGCCAAAGTGGACTTCATGGGAGACGACCAAGGAGGACATCACTGTTGAAAACAAATCATAAAAAAACCAGACTGGAATTTGCCAAACTGCATGTTGACAAGCCACAACGCTTCTGGGAGAATGTCCTATGGACAGATGAGACAGAACTGGAACTTTTTGGCAAGGCACATCAGCTCTATGTTCACAGACGCAAAAATGAAGCATGGCAAGAAAAGAACACTGTCCCTACTGTGAAACATGGAGGAGGTTCTGTTATGTTCTGGGGCTGTTTTGCTGCATCTGGCACAGGGTGTCTTGAATCTGTGCAGGGTACAATGAAATCTCAAGACTATCAAGGTATTCTAGAGAGAAATGTGCTGCCCAGTGTCAGACAGCTTGGTCTCAGTTGCAGGTTATGGGTCTTGCAACAGGATAATGACCCAAAACGCACAGCTAAAAACACCCAAGAATGGCTAAGAGCAAAACATTGGACTATTCTAAAGTGGCCTTCTATGAGCCCTGATCTAAATCCTATTGAACATCTGTGGAAGGAGCGGAAACATGCCGTCTGGAGAAGGCACCCTTCAAACCTGAGACAACTGGAGCAGTTTGCTCATGAGGAGTGGGCCAAAATACCTGCTGAGAGGTGCAGAAGTCTCATTGACAGTTACAGAAATCGTTTGATTGCAGTGATTGCCTCAAAAGGTTGTGCAACAAAATATTAAGTTAAGGGTACCATCATTTTTGTCCAGGCCTGTTTCATGAGTTTGTTTTTTAAAATAATTCTGTTGAACCACAATTCAAAAGCATTGTCTGATTTTCATTGGTTAATTTTCATAGACTTTTTATTTATTACCACTTTTGTCAGATTCAAGTTATTTCTGTGACCATTGTGGGTTTTTCGTTCATTAACAGAGGGGTACCAACAATTTTGTCCACGTGTGTATACTCTTATCACTGTGTTATAGAGATTATGCGTATGATGCCACCGAACAGAACTCATGGGTTAATGAACACTGAGTGGCAGCATTAGGGTTGTGCATTAAAACACAAAAAATACACACAGTATTCATTCACAGCAGTACAGAGTGCCTGCTTGCATTGTGAAGAGCTAATCTTATCTTTCCATCTTGCATTAATGGGCAAAAAATTAAATAAAGGCTCTGAATCAGTTCTTCACTTACCATATGCTCCTTGGTCTTTACCCACACATCACTACAATCAAGTAAATGGTGTGGTTTTAACATATACAGTGGGGTAAAAAAGTATTTAGTCAGCCACCATTTGTGCAAGTTCTGCCACTTAAAAGATGAGAGAGGTCTCCAATTTTCATCATAGGTATACCTCAACTATGAGAGACAAAATAAGAAAAAAAAAAAAATCCAGAAAATCACATTGAAGGATTTTTAATGAATTAATTGGTAAATTCCTCGGTTAAATAAGTATTTGGTCAATAACAAAAGTTCATCTCAGTACATTGTTATATACCCTTTGTTGGCAATGACAGAGGTCAAACGTCTTCTGTAAGTCTTCACAAGGTTTTCACACACTGTTGCTGGTATTTTGGCCCATTACTCCATGCAGATCTCCTCTAGAGCAGTGATGTTTTGGGGCTGTCGCTGGGCAACACAGAGTTTCAACTCCTTCCAAAGATTTTCTATGGGGTTGAGATCTGGAGACTGGCTAGGCCACTCCAGGACCTTGAAATGCTTTTTACGAAGCCACTCCTTCATTGCTCCGGCGGTGTGTTTGGGATCATTGTCATGCTTAAAGACCCAGCCACGTTTCATCTTCAATGCCCTTGCTGGTGGAAGGAGGTTTTCACTCAAAATCTCACGATACATGGCCCCATTCATTCTTTCCTTTACACGGATCAGTCGTCCTGGTCCCTTTGCAGAAAAACAGCCCCAAAGTATGATGTTTCCACCCCCATGCTTCACAGTAGGTATGGTGTTCTTTCTCCTCCAAACACGACAAGCTGAGTTTTCATCAAAAAGTTCTATTTTGGTTTCATCTGACCATATGACATTCTCCCAATCCTCTTCTGGATCATCCAAATGCTCTCTAGCAAACTTCAGACGGGCCTGGACATGTACTGGCTTAAGCAGGGGGACACGTCTGGCACTGCAGGATTTGAGTCCCTGGCGGCGTAATGTGTTTCTGATGTAGCCTTTGTTACTTTGGTCCCAGCTCTCTGCAGGTCATTCACTAGGTCCCCCCATGTGGTTCTGGGATTTTTGCTCACCGTTCTCGTGATAATTTTGACCCCACGGGGTGAGATCTTGCGTGGAGCCCCAGATCGAGGGAGATTATCAGTGGTCTTGTATGTCTTCCATTTTCTAATAATTGCTCCCACAGCTGATTTCTTCACACCAAGCTGCTTACCTATTGCAGATTCAGTCTTCCCAGCCTGGTGCAGGTCTACAATTTTGTTTCTGGTGTCCTTTGACAGCTCTTTGGTCTTGGCCATAGTGGAGTTTGGAGTCTGACTGTTTGAGGCTGTGGACAGGTGTCTTTTATACTGATAACGGGTTCAAACAGGTGCCATTAATACAGGTAACGAGTGGAGGACAGAGGAGCCTCTTAAAGAAGTTGTTACAGGTCTGTGAGAGCCAGAAATCTTGCTTGTTTGTAGGTGACCAAATACTTATTTTACTGAGGAATTTACCAATTAATTCATTAAAAATCCTTCAATGTGATTTTCTGGATTTTTTTTTCTCATTTTGTCTCTCATAGTTGAGGTATGCCTATGATGAAAATTGGAGACCTCTCTCATCTTTTAAGTGGGAGAACTTGCACAATTGGTGGCTGACTAAATACTTTTTTGCCTCACTGTAAAGTAAAAAAGATACTCTGTGCTGCTGTGACTAAATATTTTGTGTAATTTTTATGTTTTGCTGCATACAAAATAAAGCTGTCACATGTGATTGCCACTCATTGCTGTGTTGCTATGGTAACTGTCCTGTAACTGCCAAGAATTCTGTTCCAATGTATCCCCTCTATTCTATAGAGGAACTTTTCCAAACTGAGCAATGACCACAAAGAGTTGGAGGAGAGGTTACAGGAGGAGAGGACTCAGAAGGAGCAATTCAAGCACATGAAGAACGACATAGAGGATGAGAGGAGGCTGCTGGACCAAACTGTGGAGAAACTTCAGAGAGAGGTGGGTAGATGGTCTGCATACCTTCAGTCCTCAGTCTTTGAGCTGACTGATTTTTTAACTTCTTATCTAAAACATAACCTTCGTGGTGGAGGTAATCACAGCAATTAAGAAAAATGAAGTTGCAGCCTTTATTGTTTTGGCTTCTCTTGTCCCCTTCGCCTGTCCTGTAGATGAACGACATTGTGGAAGCATCCCAGTCGTCCACTCGAGAGCTACAGGAACAGATTGACATTTACAAGGAGAAGAACCATCGTGAGCTGACGGAGCTGCAGAGGCTTCTGAAGGAGCGAGAGCAGGAGCTGGAGAAGTACCTGGTGACTGCTCAAATGCTGCAAGAAGAGGTAATAGTTGCTGTAACATAATTGCAGAGAAATGAGCCACAAATTTGAATGCTGACGCATCTTTAATGGCAGGAGTGGTCAGATAAGGGCCATCATTAGTCCAGCCGTGTGAGTTCTCCCATGCAGAACAGCAGATGATAAGCCATTGTTCTGACTCAGCCAGTATAACCTCTCCCACTAACATCACCCTCCTCTTTGACAACCATGTCATCACTTTGGTATTTGTGCTGCCTGCTGCCCTTTCAATCCCAAACATTATATTAAAGTGAAATAATTTAACGGAGTTGGGTCATAGAAAAGTTCTCCGACCTGACTGCATTGTCTTTGTTCATTCTCTTTATCCTCGTCAGCACTTTGGAATGTGAGGAATGTTTTTGTTAGAGGTCAGAATGGTGAAAAATTAATAATTCATATTGGAGTGAAGCTGGTTCATGTTTTATTTATACATTAAATATTTATTTAAGGATGTAGGTCAGTTAAGATTGCCTGTATGATGGGGTGGGAATCTTTAGGCACCTCACGATTCAATTAGATTACGATTCAGGGGGCTCTGATTTGATTGTAAACCGATTCTTGATGCATCTTTCCTTTTTTCTTCTATTCAAGATCTTTTTCCTCCCACTTTGTGACAACTTGATACTTTTAAAGCAAAGTATTTGCAGAGACCCATGAATTTATTTCCCATATCTTTTAATAAAACAAATGGAAGAGAAATGTGGCAAGTGATATGGAATGTTACATTTGCCAGCATACAGCTATGGAAAAAATATAGAGACCACTACAAAATCTTTCCTAAATGAGCATCTCTACATGCATGGTAGCCATTCAATTTGAGTATCTGTTGAATTCCAATACAAGAACGCCTCAGTCTATTTAAGTACTCATTAGGTGATCATCTAACCATGATAAGACACATGAAAGCTGTGAATAAAAGTCAGTAGTTAGGCTGCGTGTCCACCAAATGCGCTTTTTCCACTCTGTGTGGCTGTTTTCCATTCATTCTGTATGTAGTCCAGCGTTTATGCACTGAAACACTCTTGGTGGTGGCCATTTTTTGTCGCGGCGCTCAGAGCTGAAAAAAGTTCAACTTTTCAGACTGCAGCTGAGCTCGTCAATGTCAGACCTTAAGCAGCTAGTCAGAACTGCTGCGTGGACGGGACATAGGACGCCGGTACTTGTCTGTACTCAGACTCCTGCTTTCTGTATCATAGTTTACATCCAGAGCTGCTAGAATACGTTTCCTGCCCATTGTTATTTAGAGACTGCTATTAAAAAAATCAGTAGAAAGTCTGACCATAGGAAAAGCGAAAGTGCTGAGCGGAGAGTGACAAGCTGTTGCTGGGATACAGGGCACAGACTTTTTTTTCCAGAGCGCAGCACACAAACGCTGAAAAAAAAAGCTCAGGGCGGTCGGTGACAAAAAACACGTTTGGTGGACACGCGGCCTTATTCCACAAATACAGATTTCTGAATTCTTCCTAAATTAAAACTTAAGTATTGTAGTGTTTAAGAAGGAACATGAACATTTTTCTCATACATACTTTCTCATGCAGTACTACACTTCCTCTCTTAGCACCCTATCATATGGTTTCGCTAGAGCCACAAAGACTCAGTGCAACTCCTTCTGACCTTCTCTGTAGTTCTCCATGAATACTCTTGGAGCAAACATTGCATCTGTAGTACTTTCTTGGCATGAAACTGTTCTGCTGCCCACTGATTGTCACCTCTCCTCTTAACCTGGCTTCAACAACTCTTTCCCATATCTTCATAGTGTGGCTGATCAACTTTATACCTCTGTAGTTACTGCAGCTCTGAGCATCACCTTTGTTATTGAAAATTGGTACCAAAAGACTTCTTCTCCACTCCTCAGGCATCTTCTCACCCTCCAAGATTGTGTTAAACAATCTGGTTAAAAAGTCCACTGCCATCTCTCCTAAACATCTCCATACCTCCACTGGTATGTCATCTGGACCAACCGCCTTTCCATTCTTCATCCTCTTCAAAGCTGCCTTCACTTCTGCCTTGCTAATCCTTGGGACTTCCTTGTTCACCATCTTTCCTTCATCCATCCTCCTCTCTCTCTCATTTTCTTTATTCATCAGCTTTTCAGAGTACTCCTTCCATCTTCTGAACACACTGGTCATTTGTTAGTACATTATGGACGGGTGGATGGATAGATAGATGTACTTTATTACCCAGAAATTACCATTTCTGTCCTTAATCAGCCTAACCTGCTGCACATCCTTTCCAGCTTGATCTCTGTCTAGCCAATCGATGCAAGTCCTCTTCTCCTTCCTTAGTGTCCATCCTCTCATACAACTCACTATATGCCTTTTCCATTGACCTTGCCACCTCTCTCTTTGCCATGTGCCTAGATTCCAAATACTCCTGTCTACTTTCTTCATCTCCCTGACTAGCCCACTTTTTCTTTGCTAACCTCTTCCCTTGAATACTTTCTTGTACCTCCTAATTCCACCACCAAGTCTCCTTGTCTTCCTCTGTCCACTGGATACACTACATACCCTTTTACTCGTTTCCCTCAATACTTTTGCTGTACTTTCTTAGTCGTCTGGTAATTCTTCCCTACCACCCAGAGCCTGTATCAACTCCTTCCTGAACTCTGTGCAACCTTCTTCCTTCTGTAACTTCCCCCACTTAATCTTTGGCTCTGCCTTCACTCTCTTCCTCTTCTTGCTTTGCAAAGTCATCCTACAGATTACCGTCCAATGCTGTCTAGCTACATTCTTCGCTGTCACCATCTTGCAGTCTCCTATCTCTTTCAGATTTCTCCTTCTGCATAAGATGTAGTCCACCTGTGTGCGCCTTCCTCCACTCTTGTAAGTCACCCTATGCTCCTCTCTTCTTGAAGTATGTGTTCACCACAGCCATTTTCATCCTTTTAGCAAAATTCACAACCACTTGTCCTTCCACATTTCTGTCCTTAAGACCATACCTACCCAGCATCTCCTCATCACCTCTGGTCCCTTCACCTACATGTCCATTAAAGTCTGCTCCAATCACCACTCTCTCCCCCCCCCCCCCCCCCCCCCGGGAACACTCTCTACCACTTCATCCAACTTACTCCAGAATTCCTCTTTCTCTTCTACCTGACATCCAACTTGTGGGGCGTACGCACTGACAACATTCAAAATCACATCTTCGACTTCTAGCTTCAAACTCATGATTCTGTCTGACTCCCTCTTTACCTCCTGAACACTCTTCACATACTCTTCCCTCAAGATTACTCCCACTCCATTTCTCTTTCTATCTACGCCATGGTAGAACAGTTTAAATCCCCTGCCAATGCTCCTAGCCTTGCTTCCCTTCCATCTGGTTTCTTGAACATACAGTATATCTTCCATTCTTCTCTCCATCATATCAGCCAACTCTCTGCCTTAACCAGTCATACAGTCCCTACATTTAACATCCCTACTCTCACCTCCACACTTCTGTCTTTCCTTTTCTCTCTCTCCCTCCTAACACACCTTCCCCCTCCTCTCCTCCTCCTCGATCGCTGACCAACAGTAGCCCAGTTTCCACCGGCACCCTGTCAGTTAACAGCACCGGTGGCGGTCATTGTTAACCCGATCCTCGACTGATCCGGTATGAAAGTCTCATTCATCATGATCCTCGTTTGATTTGGCAAAGGGTTTTTTTGTCAAACACATTTTATTTTACTTTCTTATACAACACATAGCAACAAACACAACACACGAGCCTGACTTAAAATTATTGATAATAGAATAAATAATACAAACAGAATTATGACCAGCTGGCCATAGTAATAATTAGTTAAACAAAAAGGGGGAGGAAAAAAAATCCCAAATAATTATCACAATTACATCTGTACTCTAAGCATCCTTCCACAGTTCAAATAAGCATATTCTGAGGGCATCACTCCATTTCATCTGCACAACAGAACTCCATCTATATGATATAAAGTCAACATAAGGTATTCACATCCAGTGTATCCTTCCCCTTCATAATAACTTCAAGTATGTCTACGGGCAAGTATTCTATTAAGGGCTGCCAAATATGCATAAAAATGTTATTGTTTCCTTTTAGTTTGGCACTAAGCCTTTCCATTGGTAACACTCTAAATATTTCTTTGTACCATTGAGTTACAGTAGGTGGTTTCTCGTGGATCCAATTAAACAGTATACATTTTCTAGCTAAACCTAGGAGTTTATTTAGTAGTTTAGTTTGTTTGGCATTCATGCTTCTTTCTTTAGTCGGCAGCCCCAATAGAAACTGGCCCGGATCTTTATGTATCTTATACTTTAATATAGCACTGATTTCTTTAGATACATACATCCAAAACTTAGCGATTTTTGGGCAAGACCAAAAACAATGTATATATGTCCACATTGTCAGTTTGCATTTAAGACATAATGATGATTTATTAGAATCACTTTTATTCAATATATAAGGTGTCCTGTGTTGTCTATGTAATATTTTATATTGCATTTCTTTATTTATTACTAGTAAATAATGAATGAATAGTTTAAGTACACTTTCTCCATGCCTCTTCATCAAAGCCACTTTGAAGATCTTCAGCAAAGGTTTTACAATGGATGCTCTTCTTGACACAACCCTCCCCATTAACCCGGGCTTGGGACTGGCACTTGGAGTACGCTGGCTTGTGCACCCCGTGGCTGTTTTTTTTTTTTCTTATGTCGATTCAGAAAGTTACACTTTCAGTGTCCTAATAGTTATGATTCTTACCACAAGTGCTTTTTGCTTAGATCAGCAACCCCTGGTTCGATTCCCACCCAGAGCGATCTTTACTGCGTGTCTTTCTTCTACTCTTCACCACATCTCCTGTCTCTCTCTTCACTGTGTCTGTATAATAAAGGCAAAACCACAAAGTAAATATTTAAGAAATTATACTTTCATATATTTCAAGACTTTTTTATGATTATAGCTATTATTATGAATTACAAACCACAAAATTTAGTTTTTTCCTAAAGCTTTAGTTTGGGGCATTTGATATGAGAGGGAGACAGGCATGCAGGAAGGATTGCTTTGGTTGGGACTCAAACCATTGAACACTAAGGTTAAACAACATGCATTTATAGTATGCATCAAAAACGTTAGGCAACTAACAACATGAATCACAATATTAATTTTTTAAGGTGCAGCTATAATTCACTGTGTTTCAGTGGCAATTTTTGTATACAGTGTTTGGTTTTAGCAAATCTGATCATTGTAAAATTTAAATGTTCTGTTTTGAGACTTAGGGGAAGGTTTACTAAGGCAGTGCAAATTAGCGAGTGCACAAATTAGACAGAGCACCTCAGGGAGTGGCCAGTTTTTGCCAGTGATCTACTAACAACACGCAAAATTATGAACACAGATGCAGTCACTTCATTTCAATGCCCGCCCATCCACCCAGAACACCGCAAAATTGTGCACAGGCACAGCCAGTTCGGAGGAGCATAATATATAAAGCTTTTTTCTAAAGTTTTTGTTTAAGCGCAAATCCCACTAAAATAGCTTATTTTTGTTCATTGTATTTCAAAATTTAGATTTTCATTTAACATGGCAGACTTTTTTGCTGAATATGTATAAATGAAGCATTTGTATTTAATTTAATAAAGGACTACTCATGAATAAATTGATGATTTGACCAGTGTGTTTATTTTATTAACGCTAGTGTGGCGGCATGAAATGATAAGAAGCGAACTGAGAGTTAAAAAGGGTGTTTATTATCATTCATCCCGCCATCATCAAACTCGCTCCAGCCCTGACACGCATTCTGTGTCTCCTCACGAGAGCCTGAGGACCCGCTCCAGCCCGCCTGTACAGGGCTGGAGTGAGTTCTATGATGGCGGTATGATTAATAAACTCCCTTAAAAACTCTCAGTTCGCTGCCTATTATTTCATGCCGCCACACTAGAACCATTAAGATGGTCTCATGGAGACTCTGGGGTTTTATTATGTGAATAACTTTGTTGTTTTCAATATGTTGTATCCTGAACTGGGAGAGAGAAATGGAGAGAAGAGGGAACTGAATTACTGTTTTATGCACAGCAATAAGAAATAATGTAAATATAGAAATGTGGATAGGGAAAAAATGAAGAAAATTAGCAATGTAGTATAAACAAATGAAATTAAAAAAAAAAAACCTGCCAGCTGATGTCCAGTTCAGCATACAGTGGTGTGAAAAAGTGTTTAAATGTGTCAGATCATCAAACAAATTTAAACATTAGACAAAGATAACACAAGTAAACACAAAATGCATTTTTAAATGAAGGTGTTTATTATTAAGGGGGAAAAAATCCAAACCTACATGGCCATGTGTGAAAAAGTGATTGCCCCTAAACCTAATAACTGGTTGGGCCACCCTTAGCAGCAACAACTGCAATCAAGCATTTGCGATAACTGGCAGTGAGTCTTTTACAGCGCTGTGGAGGAATTTTGGCCCACTCATCTTTCAGAATTGTTGTAATGAATGAATGAATGAATTGGAGGGTTTTCGAGCAAGAACTGCCTTTTTAAGGTCATGCCACAGCATCTCAATCGGATTCAGGTCAGGACTTTGACAAGGCCACTCCAAAGTCTTCATTTTGTTTTTCTTAAGCCATTCAGAGGTGGACTTGCTGGTGTGTTTCAGATTGTTGTCCTGCTGCAGAACCCAAGTGTGCTTCAACTTGAGGTTATGAACAGATGGCCGGGCATTCTCCTTCAGGATTTTTTTGGTAGATAGCAGAGATCATGGTTCAATTTACCACAGCAAGTCTTCCAGGTCCTGAAGCAGCAAAATATCCCCAGACCATCGCACTACCACCACCATATTTTACTGTTGGTATGATGTTCCTTTTCTGAAATGCTGTGTTACTTTTATGCTAGATGTAATGGGACACACACCTTCCAAAAAGTTCAACTTTTGTCTGGTCAGTCCACAGAGTATTTTCCCAAAAGTCTTGGGGATCATCAAGATGTTTTCTGGCAAAACTGAGACAAGCCATTATGTTCTTTTTGCTCAGCAGTGGTTTTCATCTTGGAACTCTGCCATGCAGGCCATTTTTGCCCAATCACTTTCTTATGGTGGAGTCATGAACACTGACCTTAACTGAGGCAAGTGAGGCCTGCAGTTCTTTGGATGTTGTGGGGTCTTTTGTGACCTCTTGGATGAGTCTTTGCTGCACTCTTGGGGTAATTTTGGTCAGCCGGCCACTCCTGGGAAAGTTCACCACTGTTCCATGTTTTCGCCATTTGTGGATAATGGCTCTTACTGTGGTTCGCTGGAGTCCCAAAGCTTTAGAAATGGCTTTATAACCTTTTCCAGACTGATTGATCTCAATTACTTTGTTTCTCATTTGTTCCTGAATTTCTTTGGATTGCAGCATGATGTCTAGCTTTTGAGGATCTATTGGTCTACTTCACTTTGTCAGGCAGGTCCTATTTAAGCTATTTCTTGATTGAGAACAGGTGTGGCAGTAATCAGGCCTGGGTGTGGCAGAGAAATTGAACTCAGCTTTCCAAAGATGTGATAAACCACAGTTAATTTATGTTTTAACGGTGGTGGTGGTGGGGAGGGGGTGGCTTTTTCACTCAGGGCCATGTAGGTTTGAATTTTTCTTTACCCTTAATAATAAACTCCTTCATTTAAAAACTGCATTTTGTGTTTACTTGTGTTATCTTTGTCTAATATTTAAATTTGTTTGATGATCTGAAACATTTATGTGTGACAAACATACAAAAAAAATGAGAAATCAGGAAGGGGGCAAACACTTTCTCACACCACTGTAAAACCGATCTCTGTGAGACCATTGATATTCATATAATCTGTTCTGTCATGCCAAATAAAGTCATGGGCAGAGAGAAGCTTCTGCCACATGCCCTCAGTTCTCACCAGTGTCTCCTGGCAGCAGTGATCGCTGTCATGTCAGGTGCAGATGAATTAAGACAAGCTTTTTTTGGGCATTAAATCCTGACACATTTAGCAGTAGATTGACAACCGCAAACCTTAATAAATCACCTTGCACCAGTCATTTAAATACTCCCCTCCCTCAAATTTGTGTGTTGACATGACAGCTCCTACAAATACATATGCGATGAGGCCAGGTACAAAATTAACGTAGTCTATGCCTTTCCACTGCAAATTTTGCCCTGCGCCCTTTAGTAAATCTCAACAGTAGTTTTTTAACGCCAAAACAGGGTTTTGCAATGGCACAGCATGTTAGTAAATCTGCTCTATAAAATGGTAAAGGAATGGAAAATATTTAACAATAAAATCATCATCATGGCTTTTCCTAAGTGATCCCCTGTGGCATTCATCCATTGCACATTTCTCGTGACTGGACAGGGAGCATTTATAGCTGTAAAATAATAAAATAAATCATTTCAAATAACCAGATATAAACAATGTAGATTGGAAAACATTAAAATTAGGATTTGCCAATACAGTATCCACTACACTAATATAAAATACACATCCAAACATGTACAAAGTTGTGACCGTTGATAACACAATTTCATCGGGTACCATTTAGCTGGGTCTGTAGCAGGCTCTGCCTTGATGGCTTTTTTCTTGCACTGAGAACAGTCACCAGCCTTTCTCTGGGAACAGCTATCCCCTGGGAATGTAGTCATTAGACTTTGTTTCACATGTCTTCTGATGATCCTGGCTGGAGTTGTCAACTCTGTCATGGTGGAGAGAGCCAAGTTCATATATCAGGATAAGGTCACCCTCCATGCATTTCCCTTTTTTTTTAAATCGGCATCAATATTCATGTATCTTAGTCCAGCTGGTGCACACAAAGAGGAGGATGTCAGTGTTGTGATATCATTGTTGTGAAAGCTGTGCTGGCTGATTCACATCCTCCTCCTTCTCCACTTCTCCCCCGAAACTCCTTACTCTGCACTGGCTCAGTCAGTCCACTTTTCCAGCTGGTCTCAAACATCCTGTCAGTCTCCACCCATGTTAGTTAACTTGGCAGATCATCATTAAGTTACAAGTGTGGGATTCATGCAACGCCTGTTTTTAATATATTAACCACAGAAATTATGGCTAAAATATTGCCAGGAGGGCAGCATAAGGTTATACAGTAATTACTTTTTGCCCTAGATCTACTTGATTTAATTAACACAATAGTTTACAAATATGCTTATAGCCATCCAGGTCATTGGGGAGGATGCACACTCATTTAATTACACTTACTAATTATTTACTTGATAAAATATCTTAATTCTGCACAAATGGCCAAGTGTTTGTTGTTGGTGAGAAATAAGGGAACATGATAAATTCCTCTTCTCTTAGCATTAAGTAGTGGGAGCATTATTCCAGCTGTGAGGAAAACGCTAACTGCACTGGATTCATTATTCACTCAAGGGGACCATATAATAAATTCACTAAGCAGCAACTTAACTGTTACTTATTGCTGCATGAAACACAGTTGATAAAAAAGCAGGGTGACATATTGAGCAAAGATGCCACAAATTAATCTGTTCTTACTCCAAAAATATTCCATCATGCCGATTAGGGCTGGGAATCATCACTAATTTCCAGAATTGATTCGATTCTGATTCTTGAGGCTCTGAATTGATTCAATTTCGATCCGATTCAATCAGAGAAATTACCATTTTAATAGCTATTTTACTTGCCAGAAGAAAAAAAATCTTAGAGCCCTAATGCTGCAAATTGTACCAGGAATACTGTAACTTTGTTAATACATAAATTATCACATAAAGAACTGACCCCAAATGAGTTACAATAATGTACTTTTTATTATTTAACTTATGATTTCACAAAGTGCTAACAAGTGTTTCTTCAGTGCAAAGGGAGTGTGGTGTCACGTTAACAACCCAGAGTCAGTGAACACATTCAATGCATGAAGCATGTAGACATAATCTCACTGCATTTCAGTCCCTCCAGGACTTCATTGGCTGTTTTTGTGATTGTTGTGGCCCAAAAAGCCTGAATTTGTGGGAGCTTTTCCAAATAGTTTCAACATTTTTTAGAGGTTTTTTGCACTGAAGGTTGTGTGAGGAAGTACAGATTTTAAAGTAGCTGCTTTTTCCGTAGTTTACAGTGATGCTATTCTATGTAGCACCACAAGAAAAGCACAGGATTGCCAAAAAGTTCCTGTTAAACAGTAATTTATTTAGAATTAAATGCTCAGTAAAATTCTAAAAAAATGACCAACATTTTATTCTTGCTGAGAACTTAAATGAAAAAGACTAGTGCATGCCCGTAGAAAGCAAGTATTCTTGTCTGAACACTGGTGGCTTTACAGGCCCAAATACAGTACAGGCTGTTTGAAAGTGAAATACAAAGAGGTGTAGCCTATATGTAGGCAGTCACATGTTAGACTTTGACTAATGTAAAAGGGATTGAACGGCACTAAGATTTATTTGATTGTGTGAATATTAATTACAGAATTAATGAAAATGAATGTGACATCCAATATTAGTGACTGTTTCAGAACCCTTGTTTATTTTATGTCAGATCACTTAGTTGTCTGATCTTTTATGACTTGTATTCATAGGTTTTGTATTTTGAACTTTGGGGAATGGGAGTTGTTCAGTCAACATTATAACATTAGTTTATATGTGTAGTTTATAGTCTATCGTCAATAAACTCATGCAGTACTATAGCAGGACATGTTTACAAATATTTGAGATCCATTCAAGTGAATCTGTTTATATTTTAGGAATATTATAAGGACAAAACACCGATATTATACACAGCAGAATGATCTGTTTGGCTGCAACTGTTGCATCAGTGTTGCCCATTTGTCAGTAAATATTTAAATAAAAATTATTTATTTCATTATTTGAGTGTTTTTGTGTCCAGTTTGGTGATAGTCGTCATTTAGTCAAACCATGCATGTGGCCACATATGATTTGCAGTTGATTTGGGCATTCTGCTCCACAATTATTAACTATTAATTTTTAGATAGCTGTGCAAGCACACCGAGAGGAGTGTGATCAACGACAGTGAATTGTGGTCCTGCAAAGGGACTCCCGTCTACCGCTGACCGGGCGGGCTGGGCTTGCTTCAGTGCGAAGGACTGTGTTCTGCCCGCTGCTTCTTCAACACCAGTGTTGGAGAAGGCAGACCCCAGGTCCCTGCTGGCATTCCCCAAACTATCATTTAGATGTATGCAATCACGGCAATATTACAGTATAATTTTTTAAGCATTACATCTTCACTCTTCTCTCTTTCTTGTCAAATTTGTCACTTTTCACTTCCTTTTTTTGTTTGCAAAGCGCTGTGGTGACTGACTGGTCGTATTATTCAATCAGCATGGCTGTGATGCCGTGTGTTATCCAGTCAGCATGCAGTCAGTTTGACACCCTGCACACACTGAAGGGCATGAAGAGACAGAGCGGTGGCTAAACTTTTATTGCTAGAAATTGCATATTTTGACTGAGTGACTCCATACTCGGGGATGCACACCCTTGTAACCTCAGCAAAGCACTTATAAAATCTGAGGCCAGTCTGGCAAATGGTTCAAGAGATATGTGTGGAACAGTCAGAAAGATTTTGTGCATTTATAGATAGATAGCTAAAAGAATTACCCATTACAACAACTAAACTATTGAATGCGTGTTAGAGTATGGAGAAAATTATGGTAGCACCTTCTTGAATCTTGAATTTGAAAACTAAGACCCCTGAAAAATTTGAGGTCTTCTTCTGTGCTGAAATCCACAATGAATGGATGAATGAATGGCTCCTCCACTGACAACCTCTTCCCTTCAGAAGGTCTCAGTGCAGGATGGATGTTGGAGTGGAAACTCGGTCTTCACAGATCTTCAGGGGATGTGAAAAGGAGAATATATTTCAAAGTAAAATTAATCATATTTTTAAATCCCCACACCACAGTAGGGTTTAATAATTTAGTTTATTGTATTTTTGTTTATATTTTAGCTACAAATTAACTTTCAATATTTTAAAAGAGTTTCGATTCATTTCCTGGGAACATTTGTTCATTTCAGTTTAGTTCTATTAAGTAAAAATGGCTCATACTGCAGCCATTATTAATTCTGCCATTTTCATTTTATTGTGATTATTTTATTGTGATTATTTTATTTTATTTTTATTTATTTATTTTACCTTTATTTAACCAGGAAAAAAACCCGTTGAGATTAAAAACCTCTTTTTCAAGGGAGTCCTGGCCAAGAGGCAGCAAAAAAAAATCACAAATACACTTATTATTAGTAGTAGCATTATTATCATTTTCAAATCTCTCACTTAAGTGCTAGAAGTTCAAAATTAAATGTCATTCAATATAAATGTTATTTGAAGGCAGCTGCCTCTATCATGAAGCCCTGACTAAAAATATACCTTTATTCTGCATTTATTTACTGCTCTTAACCAGCAGTTAACTACTGTATCCATAGTTTGTAAAAGAAAACACCATCATGCTGGATGAATTATTAATTTGTGACACAAATGTTTATTAAAAAAAACCCCAACAACAACGATATTTTACTTACCCCCAGCAGCTGCAACAGTCTCCCTCTTGAATTCCTCCCTCTCTGTCTGGTCTGTTGTCCATTTTCCGTGTGTTTCACGTTTGAAAATTGTTGATCAATTGTTGACTTTTTTTTATGTTCTAACACGGCGCTGCGCGTGGTACAAAACCGTTAATCCCCGCTCTATGAAAAATATTCCAAAACTGTTGAGCACAGTCTTTGGCCATGAGTTTTTGTTGATAAATTAACTTCGGCAAGTCCGCTCTGTGGCTGCCAAATGTAAATATGGAAGTAATGTGAGCGTGCGGCGCAGGGAACTCTCACGCGATTGTTCAATCACGTCAATGCATTTTGTGTTTCACAGACTGTAAAAGCATTATATTAAAAAACTGATCCACGGATTTTGTAGAACGATATCGGCTCAGTCAAACGTGAGTCGGTTCGAATCGGAGAATCGTTCTTTTGAACCCACCCCTAATGCTGATGTTCTTATATTGAAATATGACAACTTGCATTATCAAGGAACCAGTTTTGTTTTTTTTGTAAAGGGATTTTCTAAGTACTGCATGTATAAAGGGTAAATCATGCTGAAATATGTTAATTTGTTTCTTTTCAGCTGTCACACTGTGAAGAAGACCTGCAGCAGTGTCAGAAAGAGCGAGACGAGGCTGTTCTTAAGGAGAAGACTCTGGAGAAAAAAGTTAATGATCTGGAAGCAGAGGTTGAGAAAAACACCAATGCTAAAGATGACAAGTTTCGACAAATAAAACTCTTGGAGGTACACATAATTGTCATGAAGAACTACCATTTATTTATATTAGTAACAGGTGTGGGATTCGCCAGAGGAATCGAGATATTAATTCAGTTCAATTTCAGTTCAAATCAGTTTTGTTTATATAGCGCCATTTCACAACAACAGTCACCTCACAGCACTTTCAAACTGTAGGGGAAAACCCCACAACTGCAGAAAGACCCGAGAAATCAGGCGATCCCCTGTGAGCAAGCACTTGGTGATGGTGGAGAGGTAAAACTCTCTTTTAACAGGAAGAAACCTCCAGCAGAACCAGACTCGGGGAGGGGCAGTCATCTGCTGCGACTGGCTGGAGGGGTGAGGTAGAGAAGAAGAAAAGAACAGACATTATCATATCATATTATCATGATCTTTGTGGTTCTGACCCCACTAGTGAGCTCTTGACACCATCCTGTGGACTGAAAAGTTTGTATTTGCAATATTTATTTATAGTTTTGAATAAGAACTGGAGTGGTGCTAGAAGTAGAGCATCTGCCCCACAACCAGGAGGTTGTGGGTTCATGCCCCAGCTAGGTCATACCAAAGACTATATAAAAACGGTACTTCCCGCCTTCTAGCTTGGTGCTCAGCATAATGGAATGGGGGAAGTAAAGTTGGTTACCCAGTTACAGGGGGTGCACATGCCAGTGTACTCCCTCTGCCCTTCGCCAGCCCACATAAATGGGCAGGTTGCATCAGGAAGGGCATCGGGCATAAAAAAAAAAAAATCCTTGCCAAATCAACATGTGAATCGTCACGATATATGGTGATGATACGCAGTGGCGACCCTGAAAGGGAGCAGCTGAAAGACAAAAATTTTTTATCATTTTGAATAAGATATTGTGACACTATTGTGTCTGGATCTATGCAACATTGTTCCTGCAAAGTGCTTTGTTACACCGTATCGCTGCTCCCATCCCACTCCTGATTTCATTATATTAAAATTATTCTTTTTTTCTTTTTTTTTAAAGTGCATTGTCTTCATTTTGCAGAACAGGCTTGCTCAGCTGGAGATGAACCTCGAGGAGGAGCGGCAAAGCGGAGACCAGCTGATGGACAGAATCGACAGAGGACGGGAGCAGGTAAACCACACAAATACTTATCACGTTTTCATCGTCAGTGTTCATCCGTCTTCATGACCTCCTGCCTGTGTTCACACAGACGTGTCTCTGTTCCATGTCAGATATCCAGATCTCCTGTCGCTACATCTTTCACCTCTAACATCATGAATGCACTCACTAATCTCTAAATGAAAAGGAACATGTGACCTTCAGGTTTCAGATGTGTCCTGAAAAAGTTAATGCACGCAGTTCACATGCAGATAGATGGGTTGTATCAGCAGTCTGTACCTTAATGTATAATATCCAGACTTGGTTCAGATAAAGTGGACAAGCTATTGCTTTGTAAAAGAATCTTGCATAATCATTCAGGTTGGAGGTCTGCCAGCCTGGTCTGAGAGCACCTATCCAATTTTCATGCATTAGTCACAAAAGACCCTCCTTAATGCGCTGTCTGAGCCAAAATACGCGAGCTGCCAAATGTCTCAGGTTGTCAGGTTGGAGGAGTTCACTTTGAAATTACTCTCCAGCAACTTCAGCTTGAGAGCAAATTTAATTTTTCATGATAGAAGTGAGTTTTTAATGTCCTTGGAAGTAAATCCTCCATTTTTCCTTCCTCTGTGATAAAGCTGCTGACGGAGGCATTGTTTAGTAAGATTCAGATAAGGACATGGGCTTTAAGGCCTGTTGTTTGTTCATGGGAGAAGGCTTTCTAATAGAAAGAGGAAACTGGCTCTGGTTTAAACAATGCAGCTTTATTGCAACTCTGGTCATCCATCCATCTTCTTCCGCTTAATCCTTTTTGGGTCGCAGGGAGCTGGAGCCTATCCCAGCATCTTTGGGCGAGAGGCAGGATACACCCTGGACAGATCGCCAGTCCATCGCAGGGCCAACACAGAGAGACAGACAACCATTCACTCACACAGTCATACATTTAAAGCTAATTTACTGTATACTGTATCACCACACTTTCGTGGTACTCCTTGATGGCTCCTTAACGTTGTAGCAGTGATTTTCAGTCGGGGTACTTATGCAGTAGCTATTGGGTATGTATAAAGCCTTGTTAAATTTTTATATTTAAAGATTGCAACTGTCCTAAAATAGTATGAATTTAAAAACCGTATTGATAGTGAAGAGATGCATTTCTCAAGAAGTGAAAGAAATGGTAAAGAGAAATGGTAGAAATTGGTCCTGCGGCATAAAAAACTATTAATATTGTAGGTAGCAGGTGAAATTGTTAACCAGACAATTTAATTACCAATTAAGTAATGCTGAGATTAGTTGAAGGTAGTGCAAGACCTTCATTGTTTAATTGAACACCCAGAGTGACTGTGGGGCCACTTGAAAACTAAAAAAAAGGCTGTATTAGATGACTATAAGGGCCAAAAACAGACTCATAATAACACGGACTCCTTTGGGTTTGGGACTGACACGGATTCAAAAGTTGTGACTAAAATTATAATTAAAGTGTAAAGTGAAATCAAGAGACCCTTAGGGTGCTTGAGTGTAGTATTTAAACCTCTTAAATGCTTTTCCAAAAAAAAAAAAAAAAAAGGCAGGCTGAGAGAAGAGAGTGGCATTGTGACAAAGTGGCACTGGTTCAGTGTGAAGCTGAGGTCGGTAGTCAAGGCAACGCTCGAGCTTTGTACAACGCGTGTGTGTGTGTGTGGGGGGTTATGTGTTGGTGCGTGCGCCCAAACGTCTGTAGGGAGGAGGAGAGAGGCTGCTGGGCTGCGGGGCGGAGGGCTGGTGGGGTTGCAGCGGCGGCAGCAGGAAGAACACCTGCGTCTCTCCTGGCACCAGGTGCTCCTCTCCTGTCTAAATGAGAGTAATCTCCCCTCTCCTCTCCTGCCGTCTCTCACAAAGCAGATTAGTTTCGCTGTATGTTCCAGTCTGCTGATTCAGCTCCCTCAAGCTCTGCGCTGGGTGCACCAGTTATAGGGGCCATCGTTCATCAGAACAGCCCGCTGTCACCCACTAATTGGCATAAAATATCACCAATTCTAAGCTCCTCTCACAAAAAGCCATCACTGCTGTATTGATTACTTTTCACTGTGCCATCTTTTGAACGAGGTTATCACTGAAGAGTCAGGCCTCTCTGAGTCGATATAGCATAGAGTGAGCTGATACGTGATGACAGCAGGTTTAAAGGAATAGTTTGATGCTTTTGGAAGTACTGTTATTGGCTTGACACTGGAGCCTAAAATGAGATAATCTATAGCACTCCCATATCTGTTTAATGTAGGGTTCACACACTCTTGACTTGGCATAATAGCTCACTAGGGGCCTCAAGAATCTCTGAATGTAAAAATTGTCATCACTCAAAGACGCACTCCGGTGGTTATAAATTCCCCTATAAAAACAAATATACATTGTCTAAAATGATATCTTATGCCCTTTTCTCTACAAAAAAAAATTGTTTTACAAGTTCATGTCAAAATCCCCCCACCCCCCCAAAAAAACAAAAAATGCCAGAATCAGTGACTAGACCCAAACCACAAGGCTAATAGTGGCTAGCACTACATTAAACAGCATAACTCCTGTGATAAAAAAAAACTTAATGTGTTCACATCAAACGTGAATGGGCGGTGCGAATCCGTAGAAAATCAATGGGAAGACGCGAGTACGTGCAAATTTTTGTCGTCGTGCGTCTGCTAGCTAGCTAGCGGACATAGTAAAATTATCACTGTTGCAGAGTAAACTAGTTAGAAAATGAAACTCACTCACCGGGAGACAGGAGGACCGGGAACTCTTCAGCTGAATCAGGTTTTGGCGTTATTTACCCATAGTTTCCGGCCATGGACGTCCTAGCAATCTAGCTAGCAACGTAAACATGGGATCATCTGTGAAGTGTTGGAGGCTTGAGACCTCATTTTCAGGTGAGCCTCCGGTTGGATAATGTAAACATAAGCATGACGTTATTTTGGGAATTTCCACAGCAGGTTGAACACAGCTGCAGAAGTTTTAAAGACAACTTCGCCTAGCCTGCATCTCACTATTCATGTCTGTTGGCGTGTTTACATTGAGTTATAATGTAATCGTGCCGCACGAAAAATTCGCCTATTCGCATTTGGTGTGAATGCACCTTTACTGGTTGAAGGACGTGCCCAGCTGTATGCAGGGTGGCCCAGGATAATGACTGAAACTGCATCGGCCCTTAAAAGCAGTTTAATGGTAAAACCCATCTTAATGTGGGTCAAGTTTTCAAAACAGTTTGTTAAAAAATACTAACTAGCCTGGAGGATAACTTCAGTTAGGCCAGAGAGTCCCGAGTGGCTCAACACTACCCACGTGCCAGCTTCATGCATAGTTATGTCATCAAAAACGCTCCGTCTCAACTCACCTTCTCTCAGGGGGCGGGGCTTAACTGAAACCTTACAGCACAAAAACAGAGATATGAGACATTTGAGTGATTTTGCTCGATATGTCTTGTAAGTCATGAAAAGAATGTTACAGACATGTTAACAAGGAAAAAAAAAACTAATTTTTTTGTCACTTTAAAGATAGATATGGAAAAAATTAGACCACTACGAAATTATCAGTTCATCTGGTTGTAGTTTTATTCTGTAACCTACTGAAAACAATTCACCCAAATTCCAAGTCAAAATATTTTAGAGCATTTATTTACAGAAAAGACAACTGACCACAATAACAAAAAAGCTGCTGTTTTCAGACCTCGGATCATGTGAAGACAAGTTCTTAATCATTCTTGAACGCCACAGTACCAGTTGACTTAAGAAGAGCTCAGAAATCAGTTTTTGGTGAATAACCCTGATTTTTCAGTTACAACTTTCATGCATCTTGCCGTGCTCAAGAGCTCACCTAACCAGTACCAGCACCACATTAAGTAGAATGAGTATATTTGCATTGGAATTCAACAGATACTGGAACAGAATGGTTGCCATACACGTAGAGATGCAGATTTAAGAGCACCGAAAACGGCATATACAGTAGATGAATGTCTAGGTGCCCTGATGTCATCATCTTCTTTTTAGTTAGTTAAGTTAGTTAATTCCCTTCCACAGCATGTGAGACACCATATAATGTACAGGGGCGGTGCCTTCTCTGACCCTAGGCCACACAGCTACTGTAAGTAGTGAAAGCTACAGTGAGGGGTCAGTCCTCTGGTAGCTCTGTGCGTCACTTTCCTTTCCCCGTTCTATTATGCTGAGCACCAAACTAGAAGTATGACCTGGCTGGGATTTGAACCCCGGCCTCCCGTTTGTGGGGTTGATGCTCTACCAACTAGGCCACCACTCCGGTCCTTTATTTAACCAAGGAACATCTTTTTGTTCCTTGGTTAAATAAAGTTTTTATGGTAATCTCCATCTTGTTTTTCGGAAACCAAATTGACTATTTTTCAAGGATAGAGTTGACTAATAAAGTTATCAGCTAACACTTGGTAGCATTGTTAACCAAGTGTCTGTAGTATGTTTGAGTACATTGCAAGGAC
Source organism: Pholidichthys leucotaenia (assembly GCA_020510985.1). Taxonomy (NCBI): domain Eukaryota; kingdom Metazoa; phylum Chordata; class Actinopteri; order Cichliformes; family Pholidichthyidae; genus Pholidichthys; species Pholidichthys leucotaenia. The sequence goes on along the minus strand of CM035837.1, from coordinate 323,948,655 downwards.
ATGGATACTAGATAATTAGAAATAAATAACTGATAGGATAATAAAATCAAGAGCAGCCTGAAACTGCACACATTAAAGCTGAATATTCACTCCGTTCCACTTCAATCTCTGCAGGTAGGAGGAGATGTAAATCCAATTTTGGTTTAAGTATTTCCTTGTGGAAGCCAAGATGAGTGAAACCGGCCACAAAATTTGGATCCAAAGTTGTCTGCTTCTAAGTCCCACATCTTCAAAATTTTCTTACAAATAAAATCTGCAAATTGTTGAGTCTTTGCTATTCCTCTTTAAAAAAATATTAGTAATAAAAGTAGGACTCAGTATGGAACAGCATGATTTTCGAGTCAGTCTCAAGCACTCATTTCTGAGCCCTAGAGGAAGCCACTTGACCCACATCTCACACCACTCTTCCTCTTATGCTTTGTATACTCTGCATAGAAGCTACTATCAGCATCTGCTCATTCTGTTTTGATCTACAACCATGTATCCATGACAATCACAGCAAAAAAGTGGAACGCAGTCAAGCAAGACATTCCAGCTCACCAATTAACCAGAGCCCCTGCAGCATTAAACCTTCTATTGTTCAGCACTTTGACTCACACCGGTTTCAGTTGTGAGTTGGGAGCGTCAGTCAGTGTCGACTAGTAATTATTGTCAGACCGTGTGCGACTGTAGTGATGACGGTGTCTGGACTGGGCTTGACAGGTGGAGCAGATGAGGAATGAACTCCTGCAGGAGAGGGCTAGCAGACAGGACCTGGAGTGTGACAAGGCTGCTCTGGAGAGACAGGTACACACTCACCTGTCTGGAGGACAACAACTACAAACTTGCTCTAAAGCACAGTCTCATCTTTTCATCATTTTCATTTGATTGTATCCATTCATTAAGTCATTGTTTTCTGTTACATTGACAAATATGGTTACAGTATACCCACACATTTGTAAGGCAGCTCAGTATTTCTGTTCCCTTGCACGCTCTAGAACAAGGACCTGAAGGCCAGAGTGAGCCATCTAGAAGGGTCCCAGCAGTCCAACAAAGAGGGCCTGGTAGCTCAGCTGGAGACTCGCATACAGGAGCTGGAGGAGAGGCTGGAGGTGGAAGAAAGGTGAGATGAAGCCTCCTTCTGGGGATACAGAGATGAGGCTCGCTGTAGTTAAGGTGATGGAGGAGGAAGGCTTGAGGGCAGTATACAGTACTACTGTATCTCAAAGGGTTAACTTAGAAGTTTATACTTCAACAGTAATAAAGTTAGAATACAAAGTTGGGTTTTGATTTAGTGCAAAATACACTTCAAGTTTCTGAATGGTTTAAGTTTTGTCAGTCACTGCACATTAATTCTGATTTTAAGCACAATCAAACCAAATGGAGAATCTGATCTCTCTGCTTTTTGAGTTACATATGCAATTCTAACAGATTTTTGATGTGTGTTTTTCAGGGAACGGGCCAACCTGCAGCTGACCAACCGCAGGCTAGAGAGGAAGGTAAAAGAGGTGATGATGCAAGTTGAAGAAGAGCATCACTCAATGCAAGATCAAAAGGACCAAGTAAGTTAACACGATTAAACTCTTCTATTACAAACATGGAATAAAATCAAGAGTCTGATATCTGTCTTTAAGCTGTATCGCAAAAATATTTGGTCTTCATGGCATGTTGTTTCTTCTTAAAGCTAAACCTGCGTCTGAAGGCCCTGAAGAGGCAGATGGATGAGGCTGAGGAAGAGATCGACCGACTGGAACACGGCAAGAAGAAACTGCAGAGAGACCTGGACGAGCAGCTGGAGGCCAACGAGCAGCTCCAGAGTCAGCTCAAAGCTCTGAGGAGTGAGATGAGGTGAACGCTCAGTTTAACAAACAGAAACACTTTAAAATATGAACAGCTTACATTTTAAATACATCTTTAAAGGTATTGTGTGGAACTTGAAGAAGTTGTGCTTTAGTGACACGTGAGCTGCAACCCCGTTCTCTCCATTGACATTACACACCTCCAGCCACCTCATGATTCGATTTGATTACGATTCAGACGGCAATGATGCGATTATGAAAAGATTCTTGATGCATCTTTTTTCCTGTTTAGGATTTCTTTTTATGTGTGACAGTTGGTATTTTTTTTAAAGTAAATAGTTGTAATGACCCATAATGAATTTACTTCCAGTAATTTTTGTTAATAAAACAAATGGAAGCGAGATATGACAAGTCAACTGGAATGTTCCATTTAATCTGCATATTACCCACCACCGATACATTACCAGGTTACTTCCTTTTCAGTTCTGGCTGATTTAAAAATTGATTGACATCTGTGCATTGATTCAGAATCTTCCACATATGGTGATTCCATACATCTAAAAAAAAAAAGATCATTTCCCCCACCTACTGCTTAGACCTGCTGGCTTTTTCAGGCATAAAGGAAAAAGAAGCTGCAAGCAATTAAATGTTTGACCAAAAGGTGTTACTTTAACCATAGCTTCAAAAAGTTCTATTCTGTACCTTTTTTCTGTACCTGTATAATATGTAGGACTTTCTTGTTTTTAGTTTCTTTAGTCATATTCCTAATTACTGTTACTTGAAATGCAATTAAGTAATTGCTGTTAAACAATCACATTATAACTGTGAATTAGAAAATATAAACAACTAAACGACAGAGCATCTTTCACCTTGTAATGGGTTGTAGAAAGTGAAAATTGCCTTCAATTTTTGCACAATAATGAGCCAGATGCTGCTGTAAACATGTGCTGATGTGTTTTGACTAACAGTGCTTTATTACTTTTTTCTGCAGGCGTAAGAATACGTCAGTTCCTTTGCTCAACAGTCTGGATGAAGATGACGATGACGACGTCAGCACTGATGGGGAGACGTACTTCAGCTCGTCGTCAGGCTACAAGCGCTCCTCGAGCCAGGACAACATCCTGTCTACTTTCTCTTTATAAACAATCTGTGATGTTGGAAAAGAAGCTACACTGTCGGACTGAAGATCTGTGCTGTGTTTTATGTAGAAATGACACTGAACCTTTGTTTTTGTGAATATTGGGACTTAATCTGCTCAGTTATTGTGGTTCATACCATGAATTCACTCAGTATTATTTGAGCAACTTTTTTTTAAAGTGATAATGCTATTTTGTTTTTATTTTGTTCATTAGAAACTGAATGTAAATATTGAATTTGAGGATTTTTACATTGCTACATTACATCTTATCATCTTGCATTGTTGGTTCTACCCTGAGTAATTTTCCTGTAATGGATTACTGAAGCCTGTCAGTGATTACTCTCGCATTAGAAAACTTGCAGACTTGCTCTAAATGCGTTGTAAACAACCACTACAGAACTGCCTTTGAAACTCCTTCACCTTTTATGCCTAAAATATGTCCATCCAGTATCTGAATATGATTTTTTTTTCTTATCAAGTTGAGTAAATGTACTTTTTTTAAAATGATTTGTGTAATCTGAGTGAATGAAGTGATTTTTTTTTGTCAAAATGTTTTTTTTGTAATTATTCTTCATGCAGTCAATTTTTTTCTATTCTTAGGGAACAATAAATGAGGGACTTTGTGTACATCCATTTTTATACCATTTTTTATATTTGTTGCCTCACAAAAGCATCAGTTCATATGTGACAGGCTGATTTTTGTTGATCCATACTGATTTATGATGGATGACAGGGTTTTAGCAGCACTGTACAAACCTGCAAATATTTTTTTTTTTTTTACTGGAAACTGTTTAAATGCTTTTTCCTGCTTATTTCTTCTTTAATGTTTTATAATTTAGTCTTATACATCTTTGTAATCCTCATGCCCTACTTTTACATCCTGTGGACAAAAATGAACTAAAAGAAGGATTTTCTTCAGATGAGAATGACAATCACTGTCTTTGCTTCTGTGATGATTTGCACTCTGTTTTCTCTGAATGTGCCCAAATCTGATGCCTTGGTAGGGAAGATTGATGGGGACTGTTTCCTGCCCCTACCTCTCTATACACATCTATATATTCATTACCCTTCCTGAGACTAAAATAAATATTTACTCTCACATGCTTTTTGCTTGATGAATCTATATGTTACATCATTAATAATGTTTTATTTAGTTCCATTGCTTATTGTAAAATTTCTCAGTCTACATGTACTGGAGTCACTAGTCAACTATTTGCGATAGTAAATAAAAGTGTTTAGAAAAAAACTATCATTCTGTGATGGTCAAAACAAATGTAAGAGGAAAAAACATTTTCAAGCAGAGAAAAGTTTAACAGATTTTAATTAAGTTTGTATAGGTTTGATTAAAGGGGTCATTTACTACGTTTTTTTCCACATTTTGACAGTTCCTACAGGTCTTAATGAAATGTTTAATATACTTTGACCAAATTACTGTTAATTATTGCAGCATCATTGTGAATTATCTTTTGCAGCCTTTCTCAGAACGGTTTGTTTCAGTGCATGTCTCTTTAAATGCCTAGCAGCTGCAGTTAACTCCACCCTCCTGTCATCACTATTGCTAATCTTAGCTGGCTACCTCCTAGTGGTGATGGCGAGTCTGAGCCAACTAACGTAAACTTGTCTAAGAGTGAACGAAATAAAGCGTACCTGGTGGACGGGGTGAGTGATTTCAGTGGTTGACAGGATATGACCAGTCCCTGGACTGGTCATATCCTGGTCATAAGCACAGAAACATTCACGGATGGTGGCCCAAGGTGGCTAGCGGCTGGCTGCCAAAAATAACATCTAAAAGCAATGTACATGGGCAAGTATTGGTAAAATAGTGATCAAAACTGGCCGGTTCAACAATTCAGCTAATGTCAGACAGCGTCTCTGTTCTCATGCTCTAACATGTTTAGACTGACTGGCTTTCTCCACCTTATCAACTTATGAAATGTTTGACGTGGCATTGTGTTGAAAATATAACGATAAGCCAGAATGATGCAAGATATATTATCGACTGTGGATTGGTGAACCAAGTGGAAACAGGGATGTCTATGTGACTGAAATTTAAAGAAAATGGCAATATAAACCATGGGTGTCCAATCATGTGCCATGGAGGACCAAGACCCTGCAGGCTTTACCTCCAACCAGTGTCTTCAGCAGCAGATTTCACTGAATTTCTTCCCACTGATTGCTGATGAGTGAAAACACCTGCTGAAGAGACTGGGGAGAAGAAAAAAAAATGCAAAGCTCATGAAAACAGATAAAGTGAATTATACATAAATCACATTTTGAATTTTTAGGAAATTTCCTCTGGTTTTAATTGAGGGGATTTATGAACTCTGGCTGTAATGGTCACTGCTGACTTCACGCATCCTGTTAGAGAGTCAAAGCTGAGTCAATAAGCAGCTCTGTCCTTCATTTAGGGCTCAGCTCAGTGTTTTTTCTGCTGGAACATATGAAGCACATGCATCCTGTGTTTGGGCCTGATCACCTTTCAGAGCAGAACGCTGACCTCTGCTCAGTCTCTGGGGCAATTAAAAAGATTTGTTGAGTGGAGCAGAGCAGGAGCACTGGGCTAAAGATAGCTGGATAGATAGATACAGTAGATGTACTGTATTGATCCCAAACTGGGAAATTGCAGTGAAAAACACTTTGATAAAACATTAACACTTCTAAAGTTTGAAATACTGCTGTTTTGCGGAGGGCCCAGTTTCAAGTGGGAAAACTTTGCCTTCATTTGCAGCCATAGAAGCTTCTGAATTGGGGACTTTCTCATTCTCACTGGCTGACCGGCTATTGTTGTGAGGGCATGACCTTCATTTGTTGCCTTTCTGTGTGTGACAAACAAATCAGCCTTTCAAGTGCCACAGCATTATCTCTTCCTCTCTTGTGTCAAACCAAGCAGTAAACTAATAGGGGCTACAGGCAGCAGGGCTTAAGAGGGTGAAGCTGTGTGTGCCTAACAAGGCGATCATTCCTGGCATTCCTTTATGTGCTTCAGTAACTTCATGAAAATGTAGAGACAGGGGAGGTAAAGATTTATCAGGTCATAAAAGTCTGTCTTGTTCTCAGACACAGTTCCCTCTGTTTTTAAGTTTAAAACTGGAGCTGGACACAGAAAATGTTGCAGTGACATGCTGCCCCCTAGCGGTGGTCGGTGTAACATTTTTAGGTCAGAGGTCATTAACCTTCTACTAATCGACAATAAATGAATGAATGAATATATAAAACAGGCCGGTTACATTTATGAACTAGCCTGTCAACATTAGTAATGTGCATTTTTTTCCCTGCTTACAGTGACATTCTGCCAAAAATCGAGTTTTCATCTTGTTAACATGTCTAACATGTTTTTATGACTTACAAGACAGATAAAGAGCTAAATCTATGAAGGAGTATTAGGGCCACATTAAAAATGTGAAAGAAAAGGTCTGTATTTTGAGAATAATATCAAAATTTGAAGAAAAAAGTCAAAGGAGTATTTAAAAAAAAATCAAAATTTTGAGGATAAAAGTCAAAATTTGGGAAAAAAGTCAAGAGTATGTTGGCACATGCACATGACGTTGGAGGTGCATCCAGATGCCTCTTCATCCTTTCTGAAGTGGTCAAACTGTAGTGATGCGTAACTACACTGAGTAGAGCAAGACAGAAGCTCTCTGCTTCTCATATTAAACTTAATGGTTCGTGTAAACATCTGATTGTTTAAGTTCTGAGTATAAAGGTCAGTTTCTCCACATTTTGACTTTTTCCTCAGAATACTATTTGGACTTTTTTCCTCAAAATTTCGACTTTATTCTCAAAATGCTGAACTTTTTTTTCAATGTGACCATAATACTCCTTCATAGAAATCACTCAAATATGTCATGTCTGGGTTTTTTGGCTGAGAAATTTCAATTAAACCCTGTCCCTTGAAAAAGGTGAGTTTAGAGAGAGTGTTTTGCAAAGATTCAAAGATTTTATTTGTCAATACTACTATACGTACAGGACATACAGGAGAACTGAAATGGTGTTTCTCTCTTCAGTGGTGTGCACAATATAAAAAAAGAAAAAGGAATAAGGCTGGAAAAGCAACAACAGCAGTCTATGTACAGTAATGCTACCTGCAGTGCAAGTGGCAACAAAAGATAGACCCAGACATCCCATAGTGCAAATAAAGATAAACGATGGAACCCAGCAATCAGAAAAGTAAAGCAGTAATACTCATAGTTGCAAGTTCAATGCAGCAGTGTAGGTGCAGACAGTGACAGATTGGACTTCACATGATCAGCATTGCAATAACAGACAGCAGCAGACATGACATTTGTGCAAATGGTTGCAGTAAGGTGCAGAAACATACAGCAGCAGTATTACTGTTGGTGTGCCAGTCTTTCTGTGCCAACAGCTGAGGTAGTTATTGTGCGGGTGAATGTGTTATGGTCCGGGGAAGGGGGGGTGGGGAGAGTGGACAGAGTTCAGGGTCCTGATGGCCTGATGAACTAAGCTGTTTAGTAGTCTTTTTTTTTGTAACTCAGATTTTTATTCATTTTTCATCATATATAATGCATTCAGATCACGTTCTACATTTAAAAAACAAAGGGGCTAGGGTAGGGAAAAAGAAAAAAAAAGAAAAAAAAAAAGAAAAAAAGGGGGGGGGGGACAAATGTTGGAGCATCAAGTTTTAGTTTCCATCTCTTAATTCTTCTGGTTTTTTCAGCGTCTTTGGTTATTCTTTCAATTTCTGTCTCGTTGTTGCACTTTGTAGTGTGTCCATTTCCGCCATTTTTTTTCCCCATAGTCCTTCTTGCATTCTTTGTCGATATGTTAGTTTTTCCATCATACGTATGTCCTCAACAATGTCAGTCCATTGCTCTTGGTCAGGAAGAACTTCTGATCGCCATTTTTTTGTGATTGTTTTTTTACATGCAATCAACAAGATTTTAACTAGATATCTGTCCTCAGCCTGTATAACATTGTCTCTTTTAAGATCACATAAGTACATCAGGTTACAGTTCATTGGTATATTATATCCTAATATCCTCTGTATTGTCACATGTATAGATTTCCAGAATGATGATATTTTGCAACATTTCCAAAACATATGTGAGTGGTCTGCATTTTGAGCCCCACATCCCCTCCAGCATAAAGATTGGGTATTTGTATATTTTCCTTGAATCTGTGGTGTAATGAAAAAGCGAATCAGGTTTTTCCATCCAAATTCCCTCCATGTCCTTGAATTTGTTGATGTGTGTTGTGTTTTCCATATTTCCTGCCAGTTTTCTTCTGTTATGTTTAAATTGAGCTCTTTCTCCCATTTCTCCTTTATATAGTTACTTGTATGATTGTTTGCCATAAGTTTCTGATATAGCTTTGAAATAATTCTTGTTTTATTTCCTGTATATGAGCTTAAAATGAATTGTATAATCTCGCTCACATCTGTTTGGAGGTTATGCCTAATCTTCTTCATATATTAATCTCTCATCTGCAGATATCTGAAAAATTCCGATCTTTCTAGTTTAAATTTTCTCCTGATGTTTACAAAGCTCCCGAGATCTTTTTTTCCGATATTGCCCCATGCTGTGATTCCCTTGTTCACCAGATTTTTGTATCCCCTATCTTGTTTTGCCGGTTCAAACTGACTGTCAAATGCTACCCATTTCAATAGTTTTATGTCTTCCTTTATATTATATTTTTGTACTATTTTATACCACAGTTCTAAAGTAAATTTAGTGATTGGGTCTATTTGTTTGATTTGCTTATATGCATCTTTATCTCCTATTATGCTTTGTACTGGGAGTCCCTCAATTTCCTTTTCCATTTCTTTCCATTTTGCCTCATATCCCTCGTCGCACCAACATATGATATATCTTATTTGTGCTGAGTAGTAATATTCCTTTAGACTCGGTAGGCCCATGCCTCCTTTCTCTTTTGGTAATTGGAGAGTTTTATATTTCACTCTTGGTTTTTTACCTCCCCAAACAAATCTCGATATCATCCTGTCCCACTTTGAGAATTGGGCATCTGGAATCTCTGTTGGTAGAGCCTGGAAGAGGTAAAGTAATGTAGGTTGTATGCTGATTTTGACTGTCTCAATTTTTGAATTCAGATCCATATTTAAGATTGATCATCTATCAATATCTTTTTTTATTTCTTGTTCCAACCTATCATAGTTTGCTTTATAGATTTTGCTTAGGTCTTTAGGTATGTTCACTCCAAGGTATTTTATTTCTTTTTGTTTCCAGTTTAGTTTGATCTTATCAGTTATCTGGTTTAGAGGGTTATAGTGGAATGTCAGTATTTGTGTTTTTGTTATGTTTATCTTGTATCCTGATAATTTTCCAAAATTTTCTATCAAGTTCATCATTTCCATTATTGATTCATCTGGTTGTTCAAGGTAAACTATAATATCGTCTGCAAATAGCCCAATCTTGTGTTCTGCCCCCTTTATTGTTACACCTTTTAATTTCTTATTTTGTCTAATCGCTTGAGCCAGTGGCTCTATGAACAGAGCAAACAAGGTGGGCGATAAGCAGCATCCCTGCCTAGTTGATCTTTGTATATTTACTTTGTCTGTTAAGCTACCGTTTATCTTGATTCTTGCCACAGGTTCTTGATATAGCGTCCTTATGCATTGTACTGATTTTTCGTTAAATCCAAAGCGCTCCAGTACACTATATAGGAATTTCCAGTTAACCCTGTCAAATGCTTTTTCTGCGTCTAAACTCATTATTACTGCGCTTTTCTTTTCTTTATGTATTTGGTTAATTATGTGTATTGTTCTCCTGATATTGTCATGTGTTTGGCGTCCCTCTATGAAACCAGTTTGATCATCTTCTATCAATTCCGTCAAGAATGTCTTTATTCGTTTACATATAATTGTTGTATATATTTTATAATCCACATTTAATAAAGAGATTGGTCTATAGTTTCCGCATTGTTCTTTATCTTTCCCTGGCTTTAAAATAACTGAAATGATTGCTTCGTTCCATGATGGAGGTATTTTGTTGTTGTTCAACGTCCAATTAAATGACTTTAGGAGTTGTGGCAAGAGTTCTTCTATAAACAGTTTATAAAACTCAGATGGGTATCCATCACTACCTGGTGATTTACCGTTTTTAAGTGACTTAATCACATCTCTGATCTCTTGTGTTGTTATTTCTGCTGTTAGCTTTTCATTTTGTTGACTTCCTATTGATGGCAAGTCCAATGTGCCTAGAAATTTTTTAATATCTTTAGTATTTGTTTCTTCAGGTTGCGAGTATAGTTCTTGGTAGAAATTATGGAATATTTCTTCGATGTTTTCTGGGTTAACTGTGGTTTTATTTGTGGTGGGGTCTTTAATCTTGTATACATTATTCATTGTTTGTTGTTTTCTTAACCGTTTTGCCAGCAGTTTTGTGGCTTTTGGTCCCGTTTCATAATATTTTTGCTTTAGATATCTATTTTTCCTTTCAATTTCATCCATTTGTGTTTCTTTTATCTTTGTTTTTTCTTCTTTAATTTCTTGATATATTTTTGGATCATTTGTGCTTTGATGTTTACGTTCTAATTCCCTCAGTCTCTCACATCTTTGTTCATACGCTTCCAGTTTAGTCTTATTTGCTTTTCCTGTTTCAACAATTAATTTTCCTCTTAACACGGCTTTTAGTGCGTCCCATAGTATTGTTGGGTCCACTTCTTCATTGTCATTCTCTTGGATATACTCGTTTATGTTTATTTTTATTCTTTCTTTCATTTTCTCATCATTTAACAGTCCTACGTTAAGTTTCCATGTTGTTTGTCGTTTTCTATTGTTTAGATATATTTCCATGTATATAGGATTATGATCTGATATTTCTGCCCCTCCAATCCAACAATTTCTCACCCTGTGTCTGTCACCTTCATTCATAAGGAAGTAATCTATTCTAGAGTGTACTTTATGGGCTGCTGAATAATGTGTATAGTCTTTTTCGAGTGGGTGCAGGTCCCTCCATATCTCTACCATACCCATTTCTGCCAGTGAGGTTCTTATGAACTTTGTTACATGTTTTTTTGTCTTCTTAACACTTGTTGTATCAACTTCATGATCCATGACAGCATTTAAGTCTCCTCCACAAATTAGGACTCCTTCACTGTGTGTTGCTATGAGATCAAACAGATGTTGAAAAAAACCCTTGTCACTTTCTGGTGGGGCATAGATGTTCACTAATGTGATCTGCATACCATCTATTCTTCCCTTTATTATTACATACCTGCCTTCTTTATCCTGGATTTCCTGTTCACTTTCAAATTGTATTTTGTTTGAAATTAGTATCATAACCCCCCTTTTAGTTCCTCCCTTAAATGAACTGTAGTAGGAGTTCTTATAGCCAAATCTCTTTAGTTTCACATGTTCTGCCTTGCTCAAATGTGTCTCTTGCATAAATATAATTTCAGCTTTTTCCTTCTTGAATTTTCTTATTATTCTTTCCCTTTTAACAGGTGAGTTCAGACCATTCACGTTTAGTGTCATTATCTTGAGATTTTTACCCATATTCATGTTTTTCCATTTTTTTAACTTGTGCTCCTAGCCCCTTTAACAACAAAAATAACACATATTTATATAAAAACACATTAAAAAATCTCGACCTCCGTACTTTGGGCCTTTCTTCTGCCCACTGGTCCCTGTTGGTGGGTGGGGGGATTGTCTTCACAGAGTGAAGGGCCCTCTCTAGACCTCTAATTCCTATCCAAGTAATAGTCATTAGTCTAGAAATGTCCAACAAATATCACTTAAACCTCTCCTAGCCGTCTGTTTCTCTTTTACCTTGTCTTCTTGGCCTTCATTTCTTCTGTGCCTTTCTTAATCTTTGTTATGATCTAGGCTTTCAGTTGAAAGCCTTGTAGTTTTTCCTGGGCCCGCTGCTCTACATCTCTCCCCCTTCTTCCGCCGTTCACTCGTCTCCACTCCGGCTGTCGTGATGCGTTCAGGGCCGCCGCTGCTCCAGCCGTTTCCTCCGGCACGCTCACCACAAGGCCCCGCTCCATCATATCCCGCGCTGCCTCTCTGGCCGTGTTGTAGGTTCTTACGCCGTCCTCCCAATGAATCCTCATTTTCGTTAGCGGCGTTTGGAATCTAATTTTTTTCTCTTTCGGCGTTTTTTTAATGTTGGCATATTTCTTCCGCTGCTGCACAATTTCTGTCGGGTAGTCATGGTCAAAAAATACCTGTTTGTCGCCGATTCATATCTTTTTTTTCCATGCTTGTGTCAGGATTCTTTCCTTTATGTCATATTTCACAAAGTTTACCACAACTGACCTGGGTGGAGAGTTTGGTTTCGGGTTCTGTGCCGGGGCTCTGTGCGCTCGTTGAATCTGCAGATCTGTTTCTCCGGGCAGTTCCAGCTCTTTTTTTTTTTTTTTTTTGTAACTTAGATTTTTATTCATTTTTCATCATATATAATGCATTCAGATCACATTCTACATTTAAAAAACAAAGGGGTTAGGGTAGGGAAAAATAAAAAAAAAATAAACAAAATAAAAATAAAAAATAAAAAAAAATAAAAAATAAAAGGGGGGGGGGCAAATGTTGGAGCATCAAGTTTTTAGTTTCCATCTCTTAATTCTTCTGGTTTTTTCAGTGTCTTTGGTTATTCTTTCAATTTCTGCCTCGTTGTTGCACTTTGTAGTGTGTCCATTTCCGCCATTTTTTCTCCCATATTCCTTCTTGCATTCTTCGTCGATATGTTAGTTTTTCCATCATACGTATGTCCTCAACAATGTCAGTCCATTGTTCTTGGTCAGGAAGAACTTCTGATCGCCATTTTTTTGTGATAGTTTTTTTACATGCAATCAACAAGATTTTAACTAGATATCTGTCCTCAGCCTGTATAACACTGTCTTTTTTAAGATCACATAAGTACATCAGGTTACAGTTCATTGGTATATTATATCCTAATATCCTCTGTATTGTCACATGCATAGATTTCCAAAATGATGATATTTTGTAGCATTTCCAAAACATATGTGAGTGGTCTGCATTTTGAGCCCCACATCCCCTCCAGCATAAAGATTGGGTATTTGTATATTTTCCTTGAATCTGTGGTGTAATGAAAAAGCGAATCAGGTTTTTCCATCCAAATTCCCTCCATGCCCTTGAATTTGTTGATGTGTGTTGTGTTTTCCATATTTCCTGCCAGCTTTCTTCTGTTATGTTTAAATTGAGCTCTTTCTCCCATTTCTCCTTTATATAGTTACTTGTATGATTGTTTGTCATAAGTTTCTGATATAGTTTTGAAATAATTCTTATTTTATTTCCTGCATATGAGCTTAAAATAAGTTGTATAATCTCGTTCACATCTGTTTGGAGGTTATGCCTAATCTTCTTCATATAGTAATCTCTCATCTGCAGATATCTGAAAAATTCCGATCTTTCTAATTTAAATTTTCTCCTGATATTTACAAAGCTCCCGAGATCTTTTTTTCCGATATTGCCCCATGCTGTGATTCCCTTGTTCACCAGATTTTTGTATCCCCTATCTTGTTTTGCCGGTTCAAACTGACTGTCAAATGCTACCCATTTCAATAGTTTTATGTCTTCCCTTATATTATATTTTTGTACTATTTTATACCACAGTTCTAAAGTAAATTTAGTGATTGGGTCTATTTGTTTGATTTGCTTATATGCATCTTTATCCCCTATTATGCTTTGTACTGGGAGTCCCTCAATTTCCTTTTCCATTTCTTTCCATTTTGCCTCATATCCCTCGTCGCACCAACATATGATATATCTTATTTGTGCTGAGTAGTAATATTCCTTTAGACTCGGTAGGCCCATGCCTCCTTTCTCTTTTGGTAATTGGAGGGTTTTATATTTCACTCTTGGTTTTTTACCTCCCCAAACAAATCTCGATATCATCCTGTCCCACTTTGAGAATTGGGCATCTGGAATCTCTGTTGGTATAGCCTGGAAGAGGTAAAGTAATCTAGGTTGTATGCTGATTTTGACTGTCTCAATTTTTGAATTCAGATCCATATTTAAGATTGACCATCTATCAATATCTTTTTTTATTTCTTGTTCCAACCTATCATAGTTTGCTTTATATATTTTGCTTAGGTCTTTAGGTATGTTCACTCCAAGGTATTTTATTTCTTTTTGCTTCCAGTTTAGTTTGATCTTATCAGTTATCTGGTTTAGAGGGTTATAGTGGAATGTCAGTATTTGTGTTTTTGTTATGTTTATCTTGTATCCTGATAATTTTCCAAAATTTTCTATCAAGTTCATCATTTCCATTATTGATTTATCTGGTTGTTCAAGATAAACTATAATATCGTCTGCAAATAGCCCAATCTTGTGTTCCGCCCCCTTTATTGTTACACCTTTTAATTTCTTATTTTGTCGTATCGCTTGAGCCAGTGGTTCTATGAACAGAGCAAACAAGGTGGGCGATAAGCAGCATCCCTGCCTAGTTGATCTTTGTATATTTACTTTGTCTGTTAAGCTACCGTTTATCTTGATTCTTGCCACAGGTTCTTGATATAGCGTCCTTATGCATTGTACTGATTTTTCGTTAAATCCAAAGCGCTCCAGTACACTATATAGGAATTTCCAGTTAACCCTGTCAAATGCTTTTTCTGCGTCTAAACTCATTATTACTGCGCTTTTCTTTTCTTTATGTATTTGGTTAATTATATGTATTGTTCTCCTGATATTGTCATGTGTTTGGCGTCCCTCTATGAATCCAGTTTGATCATCTTCTATCAATTCCGTCAAGAATGTCTTTATTCGTTTACATATAATTGTTGTGTATATTTTATAATCTACATTTAATAAAGAGATTGGTCTATAGTTTCCGCATTGTTCTTTATCTTTCCCTGGTTTTAAAATAACTGAAATGATTGCTTCGTTCCATGTTGGAGGTATTTTGTTGTTGTTCAGCGTCCAATTAAATGACTTTAGGAGTTGTGGCAAGAGTTCTTCTATAAACAGTTTATAAAACTCAGATGGGTATCCATCACTACCTGGTGATTTACCATTTTTAAGTGACTTAATCACATCTCTGATCTCTTGTGTTGTTATTTCTGCTGTTAGTTTTTCATTTTGTTGATTTCCTATTGATGGCAAGTCCAATGTGTCTAGAAATTTTTTGATATCTTTAGTATTTGTTTCTTCAGGTTGCGAGTATAGTTCTTGGTAGAAATTATGGAAAATTTCTTCGATGTTTTCTGGGTTAACTGTGGTTTTATTTGTGGTGGGGTCTTTAATCTTGTATACATTATTCATTGTTTGTTGTTTTCTTAACCGTTTTGCCAGCAGTTTTGTGGCTTTTGGTCCTGTTTCATAATATTTTTGCTTTAGATATCTATTTTTCCTTTCAATTTCATCCATTTGTGTTTCTTTTATCTTTGTTTTTTCTTCTTTAATTTCTTGATATATTTTTGGATCATTTGTGCTTTGATGTTTACGTTCTAATTCCCTTAGTCTCTCACATCTTTGTTCATATGCTTCCAGTTTAGTCTTATTTGCTTTTCCTGTTTCAACAATTAATTTACCCCTTAACACGGCTTTTAGTGCGTCCCATAGTATTGTTGGGTCCACTTCTTCATTGTCATTCTCTTGGATATATTCGTTTATGTTTATTTTTATTCTTTCTTTCATTTTCTCATCATTTAACAGTCCTACGTTAAGTTTCCATGTTGTTTGTCGTTTTCTATTGTTTAAATATATTTCCATGTATATAGGATTATGATCTGATATTTCTGCCCCTCCAATCCAACAATTTCTCACCCTGTGTCTGTCACCTTCATTCATAAGGAAGTAATCTATTCTAGAGTGTACTTTATGGGCTGCTGAATAATGTGTATAGTCTTTTTCGAGTGGGTGTAGGTCCCTCCATATGTCTACCATACCCATTTCTGCCAGTGAGGTTCTTATGAACTTTGTTACATGTTTTTTTGTCTTCTTAACACTTGTTGTGTCAACTTCATGATCCATGACAGCATTTAAGTCTCCTCCACAAATTAGGACTCCTTCACTGTGTGTTGCTATGAGATCAAACAGATGTTGAAAAAAACCCTTGTCACTTTCTGGTGGGGCATAGATGTTCACTAATGTGATCTGCATACCATCTATTCTTCCCTTTATTATTACATACCTGCCTTCTTTATCCTGGATTTCCTGTTCACTTTCAAATTGTATTTTGTTTGAGATTAGTATCATAACCCCCCTTTTTGCTCCTCCCTTAAATGAACTGTAGTAGGAGTTCTTATAGCCAAATCTCTTTAGTTTCACATGTTCTGCCTTGCTCAAATGTGTCTCTTGCATAAATATAATTTCAGCTTTTTCCTTCTTGAATTTTCTTATTATTCTTTCCCTTTTAACAGGTGAGTTCAGACCATTCACGTTTAGTGTCATTATCTTAAGATTTTTACCCATATTCATGTTTTTCCATTTTTTTAACTTGTGCTCCTAGCCCCTTTAACAACAAAAATAACACATATTTATATAAAAACACATTAAAAAATCTCGACCTCCGTACTTTGGGCCTTTCTTCTGCCCATTGGTCCCTGTTGGTGGGTGGGGGGTTTGTCTTCACAGAGTGAAGGGCCCTCCCTAGACCTGTATTTACTATCAAAGTAATAGTCATAAGTCTAGAAATGTCCAACAAATATCACTTAAACATCTCCTAGCCGTCTGTTTCTCTTTTACCTTGTCTTCTTGGCCTTCATTTCTTCTGTGCCTTTCTTAATCTTTGTTATGATCTAGGCTTTCAGTTGAAAGCCTTGTAGCTTGTCCTGGGCCCGCTGCTCTACGTCTCTCCCCCTTCTTCCGCCGTTCACTCGTCTCCACTCCGTCTGTCGTGGTGCGTTCAGGGCCGCCGCTGCTCCAGCCGTCTCCTTCGGCACGCTCACCTCAAGGCCCCGCTCCATCATATCCCGCGCTGCCTCTTCGGCCGTGTTGTAGGTTCTTGTGCCTTCCTCCCAATGAATCCTCATTTTCGTTAGCGGCGTTTGGAATCTAATTTTTTTCTCTTTCAGCGTTTTTTTAATGTTGGCATATTTCTTCCGCTGCTGCACGATTTCTGTCGGGTAGTCATGGTCAAAAAATACCTGTTTGTCGCCGATTCGTATCTTTTTTTTCCATGCTTGCGTCAGGATTCTTTCCTTTATGTCATATTTCACAAAGTTTACCACAACTGACCTGGGTGGAGAGTTTGTTTTCGGGTTCTGTGCCGGTGTTCTGTGCGCCCGTTGAATCTGCAGATCCGTTTCTCCGGGTATTTCCAGTTCTTTTTTTAAGAACTGATCCATGAATTTTGTCATCGAGTTGCCTTCAATGCCCTCCGGAATTCCAAAGATGCGCATATTGCTTCGTCGGGATCTGCTCTCCAAGTCGTTTATTTTCTCCTGCATCCTCTGCGTTTGCGTCGTCAGGGTCTGTAGTTGTTCGTTTGCCTCGCTTTTCCAATCTTCTAGTTCCGAAATTCGGGTCTGCGCTTCTGTCATACACGCCCGCTGGGAGCGCAGCTCCTCCATGTTTTCCGTTAATTTACGCTCCATTTCTCTTCGGAGGTCCATGATTTCCTCCTTAATTTCTTTTTTCAGTTCCTCCTTAAGAGCCGCTAAATCCTGTTGTAGCTGTCGCTTGAATTCTCTCAACTCTTCACCCAAACTGGCGATGCCAGCGTTCATGTTGTCGAGTCTGGCGTCCTCCATTTTCTCTGCTGTGGACATCTCGTTTTTTTGGGCTTTGCGTACAGCGGTTTTTCCTGCGTTGTTGGAGAGGAATTCTTCAATTTTACCCTGTTTTTGTCCTTGTGCCCGGTTCCTTCGTGTTTTCATCCCTTGGTTTATTGATTCGTTTATGTCGAGTTGGCCATTTACCGATGATTTTTAATTCAGCTAGGGAGAGCTCTTTGTTTAAGTGTTATGTCTCTCCGCCATCTTCCTATGCTCACTCCAGCTCTTTTTTTAAGAACTGATCCATGAATTTCGTCATCGAGTTGCCTTCAATGCCCTCCAGAATTCCAAAGATGCGTATATTGCTTCGTCTGGACCTGCTCTCCAAGTCGTTTATTTTCTCCTGCATCCTCTGCGTTTGCATCGTCAGGGTCTGTAGCTGTTCGTTTGCCTCGCTTTTCCAATCTTCCAGCTCCGATATTCGGGCCTGCGCTTCTGTCATACACGCCCGCTGGGAGCGCAGCTCCTCCATGTTTTCTGTTAGCTTGCGCTCCATTTCTCTTCGGAGGCCCATAATTTCCTCCTTAATCTCTTTTTTCAGCTCCTCCTTAAGAGCCGCTAAATCCTGCTGTAGCTGCCGCTTGAATTCTCTCAGTTCTTTACCTAAACTGGCGATGCCAGTGTTCATGTTTTCGAGCTTGGCGTCCTCCATTTTCTCTGCTGTAGACACCTCGTTTTTTTGGGCTTCGTGTTCAGCGGTTTTTCCTGCGTTGTTGGAGAGGAATTCTTCAATTTTACCCTGCTTTTGTCCTTGTGCCCGGCTCCTTCGTGTTTTCATCCCTTAGTTTATTGATCCGCTTATGTCGAGTTGGCCATTTAACGATGATTTTTAATCCGGCTAGGGAGAGCTGTCTGTTTAAGCGTTATGTCTCTCCGCCATCTTCCCGGAAGTCCGCTGTTTAGTAGTCTTGTGAATCAGGAGCGGAGGCTCCAGTACCTTTTCCCTGAGGGCAGGGGGCTGAAGAGGGAGTGTGAGGGGTGGGAGGTGTCCCCTGCAATGTTGATAAGATACGATAAGCCTTTATTAGTCCCACAATGGGGAAATTCCAGGATTGCAACAGCACAGGGACAGCAACACTCAGCAACAATCAGAAGGCAAGAAAAAACAAGAGCAGCTAGTATACATATGTACATATTACTATATATATATATATATATATATATATAGACACACAGTGCGGAGCATTGTAGTTGGTGGATGTGCAGCAGAAAGTCTAAGCTCTCTCTCCGCGGATGCGGCGGGCCAGCTCGATGTCTTTGGGCATGATGGTGACCCTCTTGGCGTGGATGGCGCACAGGTTGGTGTCCTTGAAGAGACCCACCAGGTATGCCTCGCTGGCCTTCTGCAGAGTCATGACAGCGGAGCTCTGGAAGCGCAGGTCGGTCTTGAAGTCCTGAGCGATCTCCCTCACCAGGCGCTGGAAGGGCAGCTTACGGATGAGCAGCTCTGTGGATTTCTGGTAGCGACGGATCTCTCTCAGAGCCATGGTACCGGGCCTGTAACGGTGAGGCTTCTTCACTCCGCCGGTGGCCAGAGCGCTTTTCCGAGCAGCCTTGGTGGCTAGCTGCTTCCTGGGGGCTTTTCCTCCAGTAGATTTACGGGCGGTCTGCTTGGTTCTTGCCATCGCTCTTTATTATTCTGTCTTATATTTCTTGCACGCCGCCTAAACTCCAGCCCGGCACCCGCGTCGTTTTCGCTTCAGTTCCCTGGTATGTCGAGTTTCTCCGTTAGCACCAGGTGGCGGTTGAGTGCTAGCTAGCTCTTCCCTGCTGTATTGTCTCCTGCTGTAAACAGTGCTCCGTCCGCCGACTCGAGAGACCTTTGGGGCGATCTGTGTGTCCGTGATATGTATAGAGTGAAAGGTGTAGAAAGAAGAAGGAAGATTTAAAAAAAAAAAAAAAAAAGGCAGTTTCAAAAGGCAGCCAACTCGTGTGGCGCCAGAACCGGAAGGCTCTGCGGGTGAGGTAGATGTCTGGGGGGGGGGGGGCAGAGGGGCACCGATGAGCTTGCTGGCTGCTTTCACTGTGCGTTGTAGTGTCTTCTGGCAGGAGGCGGTGCAGCTTCCATACCACACGGTGATGCAACTGTTGAGGATGCTCTCAATGGTGCCCCGGTAGAATGAGCACATGATGGGGGGTGGAACTCGTGCTCTCCTCAGTTTGCGGAGAAAATGGAGGCGAGTTTGAGCCTTCTTGGCCAGTGATGTGGTGTTGTTGGACCAGAAGAGGTCCTCAGAGATGTGCATTCCCAGGAACTTGGTGCTGTTCACCCTCTCCACAGCTGCTCCATCGATGATCAGAGGGGGATGCTGTGTGTGAAGTCGACCACAATCTCCTTGGCTTTTCCCACGTTCAGGAAGAGATTATTGTCTTTATACCACTGGACCAGTTGGCTCACCTCATTTTTGGTGACATAACTATAAAAGGTCAATAGTGTTGAGCCAGTCAGGACTCTCTGGCCTGACTGGATTTAGCCTCCAGGGCCATTTAGCATTTTTGGACAGCTGCTTTGAAAACTTGACCCAAATTAAGATGGGTTTTACCATTAAACTGCTTTTATGGATCAATGCAGTTTCAGTCATTCTGGGCCACTGTGCATACAACTGTGCATGTCCTTCAAAAGTAAGTCTTTTTATAACAGGATTTATTCTGTTTGATGTAGCACTAGCCACTACTAGCCTTGTAGAGTGTGCCTGGGCCTATTCAGACATTTTGATGTTTGAAGGAGGAGGAAAAGTAAAAGATCTTGACACAAAAATGTCAGACAATAAAAGGTTTTTTTTTTATAGTAAAAAGGCATAAAATACCATTTTAGACAATGTAGTTATTTGTAGTGGTGCGTTGCATGGCAGCGGTCCCTCTGTTTCTAGATGTGATTAACTGGCTGTATGGATTGCACGACAATAAAGTTGACTTCTTCTTCTTCTTGTTTTTATAGGGGATTTATATCCACCAGAGTACATCTTTAAATAAGCACCTTTTTTGTCACAATTTTGCAAGCTAATTGTAAATTAAATTTTTTTTCCTCATAATTTTTGTCTGTTTTGTTGTAAATTTGTAGTTTTGCTTTTGTAACAGTACCATATTTTTCTTCTAAATACGCATTTCTTATTGTATATTTTGTAACTTTTTTGTCAAAGTCCCAAGGAGCTGCTGGTTTGAGCAAAGGCGACGGCTTGTCATGGTTGGAAGAAGCTGGACCCAAACGCAGTACTTAAAGCTCACAGTGATTAAGAGCTAGCCAAATGGGCACAGCTTGAGAAAAAAACACGAAACAATAAACAGCTTGGAAGCTTGAAAAAAAAAAAAAACTCAGACAAAACTTGGCAGGATACAAGGCAAGGTTACAAGCAGGACAGAAGCATATTGATCATGCACATATGTGACCCGTGCTGGCAAAATGAATTGGAATGCGCACCGCGTCATTACAAGCTGCAGGCAGGAGAAGTCATTAATCATGACTCTTTCATTGTTTGCTAGCGGCAAGTCCCGGGAAAAAAACCACGAGTGCCTGGTGTCACTGGAAAGCTTAGAAAACGTACTTTCTAAAAATACATAGTTTTTGCGGAAGATGTAACTCCCGACCGATCAAACGCAAGTTTTAAACCTAACCAAAATATAAACAAATAGTCTTTTTCCGGTGTCCGTTTTTAGGCACTTCCTACAATTTAAATATCATTTTGAAGGGCTTTCAAAACAGAATATGGAAAAAACGTTATCTCAGTTTTGATAATTTCCTCAAAGTGACTCATTTTGCCAGCACGGGCCACATATGATGAATGACACCCATAAAGAACACAGATTGACGCTGACATACAGCGGGGAAAATAAGTATTTGAGTGCAAAAAAACCTTTGGAAGTTTTGTACAAACAAGCAGTTAAAGTTATGGATAAAAAACCTAGGCATTATCATCATTGTGCAATTTTAAAAAAATACAGTCTTTTAAATTGGGATAGTCTTCATACATTTGCAAATTTAAATTTGATTTATAAAGTACTGCATGATTTGGCTCCAGATCCTCTGGCAGAGTTCATCAGCCAAAGAAACAGCTCTGAGCGTGTCACTCGAGGCTCTGTCAGAGGTGACTGTTTCATTCCTCCGCGCAGGAGCACTTTCAGTAAGTCGGCCTGGTCAGTGAGGAGCGCTAGTGAGTGGAACTCAGTACCTGAGGAGGTTAAACTGCTCACAACATTCAAGGGCTTCACAAAAAAATTGAAAATGTGGCTTATAAACACCTACAGCTGCCAACACTAAAAGATAAGTCTGCTGTGATGTTTGATGTTGTGTTTAAATGTACGGTTTGTTATGTATATGTTATTTGTTACATTAGTGCCCTCTTAAATGTCTAACCATGTTTTTTTTCTTGTAGATGCATTTTACTGCTTTTTTACATCTTGGCCAGGGGACTACAGATGAAAACTAGCCTTTTGGCTAATTCTAGCTTTTTTAACCATGTGTAATCATGTGTTTTATGAAATTGCATTGTCCCTTTTCAAATAAACTAAACTAAACTAAGTATTGAACATGCTAACATTTTTCTCATTAAACATATTTCTGATGGAGCCATTGGCCTGAGATTTTCACCAGATATCAGTAACAACCAAAGTAATCCATACATACAAAGAAATCAAGGCAGCTGTGTCACAAAACAAATTCTATATAATAAAGTGGAATGACACAAGAAAGAAGTATTGAACCCGCTTGGCGAAATTCATTTAATATTTAGTAGAAAAGCCTTTGTTGGTGATAACAGCTTCCAAATGCCTCCTGTATGGAGAAACTAGGCACAGGCATTGCTCGGGAGTGATTTTAGCCCCTTCTTCTGTAGTGGTCTGGACAGGGCTGCAGCTTCTGTCCACACTTTGTGTTTCAGTTTTGACTCGTTTATGATGTTTGGTGTGTATCCCCTCTGTGTTTATACTGCCCTGCCCGTCCTGTGCCGCCTGATGGCCTTGATGGTGCTCACCTGTTCTATTTTGTCCTGATTGCTACCCTGTCTATATATGTGCACTTTCAGTTTGTGTTCTTTGCTGCGTCCTTATGTTAATGTCATGGTTGTTCATCATGCTGTTTGGATTTATTGTTGCCGTTTTCGCTCCACGTCATCTGGTTTGTTGTATTTAATTTCTGCCCTCCTGCAGTGTTTATGTTCCGTTTTTTTGTTATAATAAATCATGGCTTACCAGATTCGGCTGGTGATTGGGTCCTTCTCTCCTTTTTTGCCTCAAAGTGGCAAACGCAAACATGACACAGCCAGTTATGGACCCAGCGAGCGAGTCTGGTAAGAGCAAGACGCGAGCAAACACGGACTCTGTGGGCATGGACTCGATGGCTTTCGGGCTGGATGAGGAGGAACGTTCAAGGGTTGAACTGATCAGAGACTGTTGGTCCGAGGCCCTTTCCTCCCACACAATGGCGGAGGCTCTGGAGTACCTGGAAATAGTAGAGGAGACACTCCAGAAGATTCCCAGCCTGCGGCATAGACTGGAAATAAACCGTCTCCTCATCTCTGTTTCAGCTCCAACGCTCTCTCCGTAACAGGTGGGGGAGCTTAGCCCCCAAGCCCAAGCGCAAGCCTGCACTGACGGTAAAACGTTCCATGGCTCCGTCTTCCACATCATCAATGCCGAAGCCTGTGCTGACGAATAAGCGTCCCCTCGCTCCGGCGCATTTTGCTCCTGCTCCAGTGCATCTCTTCCCAGCTCCACAGCCTTTTTACAGGATGGAAGAGAGCACCCCGGATGGGAGACAGCATCCCCTGACTCCGACATCATCCTCATCTCCATGCCATTTGCCAGTTCCGCCATCACGTCTTGAGCTAGAGAAGGGATTGCCATTAATGCCGAAACCTTTGCCGACAGCAGAGCATCCTCTGGTTTTGGCATTACGGGACCCGATACCATCTGTGAGACGTTATTTGGTTCTTTTACACATGTCTCCTCACACCGCTCCTGTTGCTGCTCAGTCCTTAGCGCACACTCTCGTGCTCCACCAGCTTTGCCTGTCATCATGCCTGCAGTGCTGGCTCCAACATCTCCAGTGCTGGTGCCCACGCCCGCAGCTGCATCTCTGACTGTCTCATCTGCTGTTCCTTCAGCATTTCCTGTGATGGTCATCACCTCTCCAGCTGCAGAGTCACTGGGGTTCTCTGCCAGCAGAAGAGCAGGAGTTAAGGCAAGTCCTTTTTTTTGTTTTGTTAATATCTGTATTAAAGAGGGGAGACCCAGTTGCAGCCTCCACCTGCTTCTGAGCCCTCCACACTGAGCTCTTCTGCTGACTGTTTGGGTGTGGTTCCTGCTTCAAACTGTACCTCTTCCTCTCTGTCCAAGGTGGCAGCGACGGAGGAGAATTCATGACCATCTGGACCGGATGCGCCCCTGCCATCTCAACCTGAGATCAGTGCGCCCCAGCCATCTCATTCGGGAATCAGCACGCCCAAACCATCAGCACACGAGGTTGGCATGCTTCAGTCATCTGATCCAGAGGTCAGCACTCCCCAGTCGTCTTATCCAGAGGTCAGAACGCCCCAGCCATCTCATACAGAGGTCAGCGTTCCCCAGCCATCTCATACAGAGGTCAGCACACTCCAGCCGTCTCATCCAGGGGTCAGCGCACTTCAATCATCAGCACCTGGGGCCGGCACACCTCCGTATCCACCTAACATATCATGTTTCTTGATTTGGGGGCCCGTGGGCTCAAGTAGATCCCCTGAACCATCTTATTCCATGCTCTGGTGGCCTAGGGACTCTGGGAGGCCGCTGGATCCACCCTGCTCCTCGGTCTGGGCTCCCATGGACTTGGATAGGCCCCCTGACCTGCCTTGTTCTCTAGTCTGCTGGTCCTGGCACTTTGGGAGATCACCGACCCACCTTGTTTTATTTTGGGGACTTGGACTTTGGGTTGCCCCCACAGACTGAGGTTTTGTGTTGGATTTTGCTGGGAGCGAGTTTGTTTCCACCCTTTCTGGCCTTTCCCCCCACCGCCCACTCTGTGAGGGTTTTTGGGTTTTCTTTTGTTTTTTTATCTCTCTAATGGGTGTTACCCTAGGGTCGTCTGGGATCCGACCCTTAAGGAGGGGATACTGTAGTGGTCTGGACAGGGGTCTATTTAATTTCTGCCCTCGTGCAGTGTTTATGTTCCGTTTTTGTGTTATAATAAATCATGGTTTACCAGATTCGCCTGGTGATTAGGTCCTCCTTAACATGACATCTTCCACACAAACTGTCTTCAAATCTTGAAGGTTTCGTGGGTGTCTTCTATGAGCTCTGATCTTCAGTTTGTTCCATAGATTTTCAATTGGATTCAGGTCAGGTGACTGACTGGACCATTCTAGCAGCTTTATTTTCCTTCTCTGGAGCCAGTTGAGAGTTTCCTTGGCTGTGTGTTTGGGATCATTGTCCTGCTGAAATGTCCACCCTTGTTTCATCTTCAGCATCTTGGCAGATGACAACAGGTTCCTATCAAGGATGTCTCTGCACATTTGTCCATTCATCTTTCCTTCAATTATATGAAGTCTGTCTATACCATATGCTGAAAAACACCCCAGCACCATGATGGAATGTGCAGTGCCATTTCTCCTCCAAACATGCTGTGTGCAGTGGCCAGTGTTGGGAGTAACATGTTACAAAGTAACCCATTACTGTGATGCCACTACTTTTGCAGTAATGTGCTGTATAACGAAATTACTGTTTAAAAATTCAGTAATGCGTTACAGTTACTGAAATTTGATCAAATGCGTTACTCGCACTACTCCACGTTTGTGGAATAAACTTGTGACGCATCTGTGCTGAAGAGCTGAAATTATGTTCTACATTTAACAACTTTAAATAAATGATTAGTAAAAGATACATTAGTCAAAAGTTCATTCATTCATTCATTCATCTTCTTCCGCTTAATCCTTTTTCGGGTCGCGGGGGGGCTGGAGCCTATCCCAGCATCTTTGGGCGAGAGGCAGGGTACACCCTGGACAGATCGCCAGTCCATCGCAGGGCCAACACAGAGAGACAGACAACCATTCACTCTCACAGTCATACCTAAGGACAATTTAGAATCCCCAGTTTGATGCCAATTAACCTAACTTGCATGTTTTTGGCATGTGGGAGAAAACCGGAGAAATCCCGGAGTAAACCCATACAGACACGGGGAGAACATGCAAACTCCATACAGATTACTGTTGGTTGGGGGCTGGGATCAAACCCAGGATCCCCCAGCCAAGGGTGAGTTGCTGTGCTGCCGCAGTGCTAACCACTCTGCCACCGCGCTGCTTATTTTAATTGTTGTGAAAATGTTTGATTTTGTTTGCTATGAAAATATTTAATTATGATTGCTATGAAGATATTCAAATTAGATTGGCAGGAAAATACAGTGGTGTTAAAAAGTGTTTGCCCCCTTCCTGATTTCTTCTTTTTTGTATGTTTGTCACACTTAAATGTTTCAGATCCATCCACCCATCCATCCATCCATCTTCTACCGCTTTTCCGGAGGTCCGGGTCGCGGAGGCAGCAGTTCAAGCAGAGAAGCCCAGACTTCCCTCTCCCCAGCCACCTGCTCCAGCTCTTCAGAGGGGATACCAAGGCGTTCCCAGACTAGCTGGGAGACATAGTCTCTCCACCGAGTCCTGGGTCTGCCCCGGGGTCTCCTCCCAGTGGGACGTGCCTGAAACACCTCAAGTGGGAGGCGTCCAGGAGGCATCCTAATCAGATGCCCATACCACCTCAACTGACTCCTTTCAATGTGGAGGAGCAGCGGTTCTACTCTGAGCCTCTCCCGGATGACTGAGCTCCTCACCCTATCTCTGAGGGTGAGTCCAGCAATCCTACGGAGAAAGCTCATTTCAGCCGCTTGTATCCGCGATCTCGTTCTTTCGGTCATTACCCAAAGCTCGTGACCATAGGTGAGAGTAGGAACGTAGATTGACTGGTAAATCGACAGCTTTGCCTTAGAACTAAGCTCCCTCTTCACCACAACAGACCGGTACAACGTCCGCATCACTGCAGATGCTGCTCCAATCCGTCTGTCGATCTCTCGCTCCATTTTCCCCTCACTCGTGAACAAGACCCCAAGATACTTAAACTCCTCCACTTGGGGCAGGAGCCTGTCCCCAACCCGGAGAGGACAATCCACCTTTTTCCGGCTGAGGACCATGGACTCGGACTTGGAGGTGCTGATTCTCATCCCAGTCGCTTCACACTCAGCGGCAAACCGTCCCAGCAAGAGCTGTAGGTCATTGCTGGATGAAGCCAACAGGACAACATCATCTGCAAACAACAGAGATGAGATCCTGTGGTCACCAAGCATGACACCCTCCATTCCCTGGCTGCGCCTAGAAATCCTGTCCATAAAAATTATGAACAGGACCGGTGACAAAGGGCAGCCCTGGCGGAGTCCAACTCTCACTGGGAATGACTCCGACCGAGTGTTGGCAATGCGAACTAAACTCTCACAACGGTCGTACAGAGACCGAATAGCTCGTAACAACAAGCCCGATACCCCATACTCCCGAAGCACCCCCCACAAAAATCCACGAGGGACGCGGTCAAATGCCTTCTCCAAGTCCACAAAACACATGTAAACTGGTTGGGCAAACTCCCACGAACCCTCAAGAATTCTCGAGAGGGTAAAGAGCTGGTCCGATGTGCCACGGCCAGGACGAAAACCACATTGCTCCTCCTGAATCCGAGGTTCGACCAACGGCCGGACTCTCCTCTCCAATACCTTGGCATAGACCTTCCCAGGGAGGCTGAGGAGTGTGATCCCTCTAAAGTTGGAGCACACCCTCCGGTCCCCTTTTTTGAAGAGAGGAACCACCACCCCGGTTTGCCATGCCAAAGGCACTGCCCCCGACCTCCACGCAATGTTGCAGAGGCGTGTCAACCATGACAACCCAACAACATCCAGGGCCTTGAGGTACTCGGGGCGAATCTCGTCCACCCCCGGGGCCCGGCCACCAAGGAGATTTTTAACCACCTTGGCGACCTCAGCCCCTGTGATAGGCGAGTCATCCCCCTCGTCCCCAAACCCTGCTTTCTCTGTGGAAGGCGTATCAGTGGGATTGAGGAGATCCTCGAAGTATTCCTTCCACCGCCCGACGATATCCCCAGTTGAAGTCAACAGTGTCCCATCCGCACCATACACAGTGTGGACGGGGAGCTGCTTTCCCCTCCTGAGCCGCCGAACAGTTTGCCAGAATCTCTTTGAAGCCGACCGAAAGTCTTGTTCCATGGCCTCACCGAACTCCTCCCATACCCGGGTTTTTGCTTCAGCAACCACCCGAGCTGCACTCCGCTTGGCCTGCCGGTACACCTCAGCTGCTTCGGGAGTCCCACAAGCCAACCAAGCTTGATAGGACTCCTTCTTCAGCTTAATGGCCCCCCTCACCACTGGTGTCCACCACTTGGTTCGGGGGTTGCCACCACGAGATGCACCGACCACCTTGCGGCCGCAGCTCTGGGCTGCCGCTTCAACAACAGAGGTGGAGAACATGGCCCATTCAGACTCCATGTCTCCAGACTCCCTCGGAATGTGGTTGAAGTTCTTCCGGAGGTGGGAGTTGAAGACCTCCCGGACAGGGGCCTCAGCCAGACGCTCCCAGCACACCCTCACTATACGTTTGGGTCTACCAGGTCTGAATGGCTTCCTCCCCTGCCATCGGATCCAACTCACCACCAGGTGGTGATCAGTTGACAGCTCTGCACCTCTCTTTACTCGGGTGTCCAAGACATACGGTCGCAGGTCTGATGATACGATAACAAAATCGATCATCGACCTGCGGCCTAGGGTGTCCTGGTGCCAGGTGCACATATGGACACCCTTATGCTTGAACATGGTGTTCGTTATAGACAGACTGTGGTTAGCACAGAAGTCCAATAACTGAACACCACTCGGGTTCAGATCGGGCAGGCCGTTCCTCCCAAACACCCCCCTCCAGGTTTCACTGTCGTTGCCCACGTGCGCATTGAAGTCCCCCAGTAGGACAATGGAGTCTCCAGGAGGAGCACCCTCCAGCACCCCAGTCACAGACTCCAAAAAGGGTGGGTACTCTGAAACATCATTTGGTGCATAGGCACAAATGATGGTCAGGACCCGTTTCCCAACCCGAAGGCGCAGGGAAGCAACCCTTTCGTCCACCGGGGAAAACTCCAATATAGAGGCAGCAAGGTGGGGCGATACAAGAATACCTACCCCTGCTCGTCGCCTCTCGCCCGGGGCAACTCCAGAAAAGGCCAAGCTCCAGCCCCTCTCCAGGAGACTGGTTCCGGAACCGGAGCTGTGTGTTGAGGTGAGGCCAACTATATCTAGCCGGTATCGCTCAATCTCGTACACCAGCTCAGGCTCCTTCCCCACCAGAGAGGTGACATTCCACGTACCAAAAGCCAGTTTAGAAAGCTTGGGATCAGTCCGCCAAGGTCTCCGCCTTTGACTGCCACCTAATCCACATAGCACCGGACTTCCATGATCCCTCCTGCAGGTGGTGAACCTACTGGAGGGCGGACCCATGTAACTCCTTCGGGCTGAGCCCGGCCGGGTCCCATGGGTGGAAACCCGGCCACCAGACGCTAGCCTTCGAGCCCCTCCCCCAGGCCTGGCTCCAGGGTGGGGCCCCGGTAACCCCATACCGGGCGGGGTACACTGAATCCTTGATATACAATTTATCATGAGAGTCTGTTGGATCGTTCTTCGTCTGTTTCAGATCATCAAACAAATTTAAATATTAGACAAAGACAAGACAAGTAAACACAAAATGAAGTTTTTAATTGAAGGTGTTCATTATTAAGGGTAAAAAAAATTCCAAACCTACCTGGCCCTGTGTGAAAAAGTGATTGCCCTCCTGTTAAAACATAAATTAACTGTGGTTTATCACCACAGTTCAACACATCTCTCGTTCAACACATCTCTTTGAAAGCTGAATTCAATTTTCTAGCCATTTCTAAAGCTTTGGGACTCCAGCAAACGACAGTGAGAGCCATTATCCACAAATTGCAAAAACATGGAACAGTGGTGAACCTTCCCAGGAGTGGCCAGCCAACGAAAATTACCCCAAGAGCGCAGTGAGGACTCATCCAAGAGGTCACAAAAGACCCCACAACAATATTCAAAGAACTGCAAGCCTCACTTGCCTCAGTTAAGGTCAGTGTTCATGACATCCTCCATAAGAAAGAGACTGGGCAAAAATGGCCTGCATGGCAGAGTTCCAAGATGAAAACCACTGCTGAGCAAAAAGCACATAAAAGCTCGTCTCAGTTTTGCCAGAAAACATCTTGTTGATCCCCAAGACTTTTGGGAAAATACTCTGTGGACTGACCAGACAAAAGTTGAACTTTTTGGAAGGTGTGTGTCCCATTACATCTAGCGTAAAAGTAACACAGCATTTCAGAAAAGGAACATCATACCAACAGTAAAATATGGTGGTGCTAGTGTGATGGTCTGAGGCTGTTTTGCTGCTTCAGGACCTGGAAGACTTGCTGTGGTAAATGAAACCATGAATTCTGCTGTCTACCAAAAAATCCTGAAGAAAAATATTCGGCCATCTGTTCATGACCTCAAGCTGAAGTGCACTTGGGTTCTGCAACAGGACAAAAATTGAAAACAAACCAGCAAGTCCAGCTCTGAATGGCTTAAGAAAAACCAAATGAAAACTTTGGAGTGGCCTAGTCAAAGTCCTGACCTGAATCTGATTGAAATGCGGCATGTGGCAAGACTTTAAAAAGGTGGTTCATGCTCGAAAACCCTTCAATGTGGCTGAATTACAGCAATTCTGCAAAGATGAGTGGGCCAAAATTCCTCCACAGCGCTGTAAAAGACTCATTGCCAGTTATCGCAAACGCTTGATTGCAGTTGTTGCTGCTAAGGGTGGCCCAACCAGTTATTAGGTTTAGGGGGCAATCACTTTTTCACACAGGGCCATGTAGGTTTGGATTTTTCCCCCTTAATAATAAACACCTTCATTTAAAAACTGCATTTTGTGTTTACTTGTGTTATCTTTGTCTAATATTTAAATTTGTTTGATGATCTGAAACATTTAAGTGTGACAAACATACAAAAAAATGAGAAATCAGGAAGGGGACAAACACTTTTTCACACCACTGTATACTGAACTGGACATCAGCTGGCAGGTTTGTTTTAAATTTCATTTGTTTGTACTGTATATAGCCTACTACATGAATTTGTATCCATAAAATAGGAGCCCTTCCTACCTGCAGCGGACATACAGATGTATCAGCCAATAATGACCGAAACACTTTTTCACACCACTGTATATAGTGTATTAGTCAGCGAACTTGTTATGGATGGGCTGACTCGGACTGCACTTCACTTTGTAACAAGGTGTGACTAAAACCTGAGTTTCCAACGCTTCCATTCAGCATATTTAATAACAAGGAAGGATAGAGACTGTACTTTTGTGGGAGTGGCCAACAAGCCGTCAGATCTCAGCAGACTCACATGAACACAAACAGGGAAGTGCTATCTTCATACTTTTCTTCTGATGACAAATTGCTTTCTATTTGTTTTGTGAGTGACACATTGAAGGGAAATGCTGTGTATGATCACTATCTGAAGTCTTAAAGTGACACTCTGGCAAAAATCAGCTTTTGTCTGTTGTTAAGATAAGATAAGATAAGATAAGATAAGCCTTTATTAGTCCCACAATGGGGAAATTCCAGGATTGCAACAGCACAGGGATAGCAACACTCAGAACAACAATCAGAAGGCAAGAGAAAAAAAGAAACAAGAGCAGCAAGTATACATATGTACATATAAATATAAATATATATATATACAGTATATATATTATATATATATATATAGACACACAGTGCGGAGCATTGTAGCTGGATGGAATAAATATACGAGTATATAAACACAGTGTGGAGCATTGTAGCTAGATGGAATAAAAATGTAAATATATAAACACACACAGTGCAGAGCATTGTAGCTAGATGGGATGAAACAGCACAACCGTCTACTTAGTTATCCTACATGGTATGATTATGTACCCATACATATTCTCACCCTCCATAGCGACCGGTATTTTCCTAGTTGTATGCAGGAGGGGACTACTGTATAAGTCTATTGCGTCTTTTGCATTCAAAACTATTAGGTTGTCACGTCTTTTTGCTATCTCTGTGAGCAGCCCTGCTTAGGTTGTACAGTCTGACAGCCGTAGGTAGGAAGGACCTGCGAAACCTCTCAGTTGTGCACCTAGGATGATGTAGTCTGCTGCTAAATGAGCTCCTCAGTGCATTCAGTATGTCCTGCATAGGGTGGAACTCGGACTCCAGCAGAGATGACAGTTTAGCCACCATCCTTCTCTCTCCCATCTCCTCCACTGGGTCAAGGCGCTGCCCCAGGACAGAGCTAGCTTTCTTGATCAGTTTGTTCAGTCTCTTCCTATCGGCTGTTGTAATGCCACTGCCCCAGCAGACCACTCCAAAAGTGATTGCTGATGCCACCACCGTGTCATAGAATGTCTTCAGCAGCGCCCCTTGTACACCAAAAGACCTGAGTCTCCTCAGTAGGAACAGCCTGCGCTGTCCCTTCTTGTAGAGTGCGTCAGTATTGTGTGACCAGTCTAGTTTATTGTTCAGATGAACACCCAGGTACTTGTAGGATGTCACCATCTCGATGTCTGTTCCCTGTATATTTACTGGTGCTGTGAGGGGTTGTCCTTGCCTGTGGCAGTCCACCACCAGCTCCTTAGTTTTCCTCGCGTTGATCTGGAGGCAGTTCCGATGGCACCAGTCCACGAAGTCCTGGATAAGTCCTCTGTACTCAGCTTCATCTCCATTGGAGATGAAGCCAACAATCACAGAGTCATCAGAGAACTTCTGTAGATGGCAGTGTGTTGTGTTGTGTGAGAAGTCCGCAGTATAAAGAGTGAACAGGAAGGGAGCCAAAACCGTTCCCTGGGGGGCCCCCGTGCTACCGATGATCGTGTCGGACACACAGTCCCAGGTTCTCACAAACTGAGGCCGGTTAGTGAGGTAGTCCAGGATCCATGATGACAGGTGCTGGTCCACCCCTGCACACAGCAGCTTGTCCTTCAGGATCATTGGTTGGATGGTGTTGAAAGCACTGGAGAAGTCAAAGAACATGATCCTCACTGCATTCCCGGGCTTCTCCAGGTGGGACAGAGAACGGTGAAGGAGGAAGATCACCCCATCCTCCACCCCAATGCCATGCTGGTAGCCGAACTGGAGTGGATCCATCGCTGGTCCCACCAGGGGGCGGAGGTGAGCAAGGAGCAGTCTCTCCAGGGTCTTCATCATGTGGGACGTCAAGGCCACTGGTCTGTAGCTGTTCAGGTCTTTGGGGTGGGAAGTCTTTGGTACAGGTACCACACAAGATGTTTTCCACAGCTGTGGTACCCTCCCCAACTTCAGGCTCAGGTTGAAGATGTGCTCCACAATCCCACACAGCTGGTCTGCACAGGACTTGAGGAGCTTTGCGCTGATGCCGTCCGGTCCCGACGCCTTCCTCGCCTTGATCTTCCTCAGCTCCGTCCTCACCTGGGTCTTAGTCAGGGTCAGGTTGGGGGGCTGTGTGTTGGGAGTGGGGGGGTGTTGGTGGAGTGGGGAGTGGGCAGCAAGACTTGATGTCTTTAGAGGCAGCAGTGGTTGTTGTGCAGTCAGGGGGGAGGGCGGTTGGTCAAACCTATTGAAAAACAGATTCAGATTGTTCGCCCACTCCCTGCCCCCCGTGGCCTGGGGGAAGGTATTCTGTTCTCTAGTGTGGCATGTGACATACTGGGTAAACGTGGGTAGAATGGGAGACAGTGAAACATGGTTGAAATCGCCTGAGATGAGAAGAGCATCTGGGTGTTCTGTCTGCAGCCTGCCGGTTACTGAATGGATGACGTCACGCGCTGTCCCAGCGTTCGCCGTTGGATTTGCATAAACAACAATGCAGATCACGTGTGAGTATTCCCTCGGGAGATATGTAGGCCGCATGCTAACAGCTAGCAACTCAATGTCTTTGCTGCAGTGTCATTGTTTAACAGTGATATGTCCCGGTCTGCACCAGTTGTTGTTAACATACATTATCACTCCACCGCCCCTTGCTTTGCCACTGTCTGGTGTTCGGTCTAACATGCCTGTAACATGTTTTTTGTGACTTACAAAACATATCAAGTGCAAAATCTCACCACAGTCCCAAGTCTGTGTTTTTCTGCTGTGAATTTCCAGTTTGGTAATGACCCCCTGAAACGGGTGAGTTTGGACAGACTGTCCAGACCGACAGACCGACAGACCGTTCGTAGCTATGTAACTATTCCTGCTAACCCTGGTTGGTGATAATATTAACCAATCAGACGGATACCCTTAACTACCTTGGGGGAAGAGGGAGGAGCCAAGGAGCAGCAGAATTGAGGCAGAGCAGCTTGGGGTAGCAGCAGAGAGAGAGAGTGGAGAGAGGCAGAGAAGAGGGGGCGATTTGAATGTGGCTGTGTGTGTGGCTCTCAGCTTACTTTGCCAGCGGATGGGGCGCCACACTGTGAGCTGAGAGCAGCCACATTCAAATCGGGACACCCCCCCTGCGCTTAGTTGCCAGCGGATGGGGGACTGGTTGTTTGTAAAAAGTAAACAAAGATTTGGTAACTACACATTTATCTCTCGCCTCAACCATTTTCAGAAAAATGTTTTGCTTTTTACTTTTGAAGATATAGGAAAAACTTTAACGTCCAGAAGCATCTTGAGGAGACTCGCAGCCCGCCCACCAGGAGTTGTGGCGACCAATCACATGCAAGCCCTGCAGGCCACTAATTATAATAGTTATAGATCTGCACATACTTAAGTAGGTGCAAGATTTAAAATCTCTTTCCAAGCAATTCTAAGGCAATGAAAGTTTTTTGTTAATAAAAAGCCACAATACACTATTTTGGGCAATTTGTTTTTGAGGTGGCTTTAGAGCCACCGGAGTGCACTTTTAAGGTTGTTTTGTCTTTCCTGGTGTCACTCATTATGCTCATTTTCAAGCACTTCCCCCACAACTCTGTGTTGTGACACCAATAACATCAGTCAGGACAAGAAGAGAGACACCAGAGTAAACATCCGGCGGGTGCCTCAGGCTCTGAATGTTTCTGTACAGCAGGACAAACCTGCTCTCAGGGTTTGGTCTGCCAAAGGTGGAAGAAGAATTTAGATTCTTTATGAAAAATTTTTTACAGACACCACAGTCTAGAGCAGAGGTGGAAGAAGCCAGAAATTCTGCTTATGTAAAGATAGCATTACCTTATGATATGGTGTGATGACAGTCATCTCATGTTGAATACTGATAAAACAAAGGAGGATGGTGTTTGACCCTCGGGGAGTTGGTGACCACAGGCCTGTGGTCATCCACAACCACACTATAACGCAGGCTAGTTCCTATAAATATTTGGGAGTATTTATTGACAATTCATTAACCTGGAGCACACATATTGATTACCTCTGCAGTAGACTACAACAGCGGCTGCATTTCTTGCGTAGATTAAGAATACATGGCGTTGATAAAAGGATTATGTTAATATTTTACCAGGCTGTGTTGGAGAGCTGTATTAGATACAGCATTACAGCTTGGTTTGGCAACCTCTCTGTGAAACTAAAGAGCAGAGTGTTGCGTTTAATTCATACAGCATGGAAAATTATTGGAGTTAAAGAGTATTTACCCATGCAGATCTTACACGACCAGGCAGCCTGTAGACAAGCTCAAAAAATAATCAGTGACATGAGCCATGTACTAAACAGTGAATATGTGCGGCTGCCCTCAGGGAGGAGATACAGAGTCGCCAAGTGCAGGTTCAATAGATGCAAGAACTCATTTATCCCGACGTCAGTAAAACTTTTAAACTCAGATAAATAGGTCAGGGACACTGATAACTCCTGTTCTTAATGACTGCTGTTATATATTTTATGTATGTATGTACTTGTATTATTTATTGGGTTTTATTTCATTCATTATGTACTACATCCATTGTGTATGTGTGGATTGTGTGGTTGCAGCACGGGTGACAAGCCCAAGACAAATTTCCCCTTGAGAGACAATAAAGTTTATCTTATCTTATCTTATGATATTAATTACTCAAGTACAAATAAAAGTAATCACCAGAAAAGTTACTTGAGTAAGAACAGGAAAGTATCTGCTGAAATAATTGAGTAAAGAATTTATTCTGACCAATTTGTGAAGGTTTTCTTTTGAATTTGTGACACTTCTCTCACAATTTTTTTTGTAATAAATTTGTCACTTTTTACTCATAAAGTTACTACTGATTCCTTGTGAATTTTTCTTTTTTTTTCTGCTGAAATGTGTAACTTTTTACAAATAAATTTGCAACTTGTTTTCTGATAAATTAGATTTTTTTGTCTTGTAAATTTGTCATTTTCTTCTTGTATTTTGAAGACATTAAAATGTATAAGGTTTTCTCATAAAGTTGAGTCATTTTTACCTCCGCCAAGGAGGTAATGTTTTTACCGCCGTTTGTCTGTCTGTCTGTCTGTTACCAACATAACTCAAAAAGTTATGAACGGATTTTGATGAAATTTCCAGGAAATTGTGTAATGGCACAGGGAACAGATGATTATATTTTGGTGATGATCTGAGAGTGCATACCTCCACCAAGGGCTTTTTTGTATTTGTGCAGCAGGATTACACAAAAACTACTGGATGGATTTGGATGAAATTTTCACCACAGGTGCTTCTTGGCCTACAGAGGAACCCATTACATTTTGCTGATCATCTGGGAATGCATACCTCAGCCAAGGCTCTTCTCACAGTGTGTCACCCACAATACTCCAAAACTAATGGACAAACTTTCATGCAATTTTCACCACAAGTGGCTCTAGGCCTACACACAAACCCATTACATTTTGGAGGTGATCCATGAGAGACTGGAGGAGCCTTGGGGGATGTATTTAAATGCCAGTTTTATTTTATTTATTTATACAGGGAAGGTCCTCTCTTTTCCAAGGGCACCCTGTTCACACTCGCACAGATACACATTCACACCTGGAAGCTGCCCAGTACAACCACAGACTGACCTGTGGCCACTAAAGCCCCTTTTCCACTAGTACCTACTTAGCCCCACTCACCTCACCTTGACTTCACTCAACTCGGCTCGCCATGGTGTATGTATGCAGCTCTACTGGAGCAGTGGGGTTAAGGAGGGTGGGGCAAACACTGCTATGCTATCTGTCCCACTCAAATCTGATCCTGCAAGTCTGGGGATTGAATTGGCGATCCCCGGTCACAAGTCCACATCCCTAACCATTCGGCCACTACTGCCATCCTGTTGACCTGACCTGCATGTCTTTGGACTGTGGGACAGCAAAACCCCACACAGACAGAGGAAGAACATGCAAACTCCTCACAGAAAGGTCTCCAGCTGGCCAACTCCTCGGTTCAAACACAAGACCATTTTGCCGTGAGTCAACAGTGTTAACCATAATATTTTGCTTATACCAAAATGACAACAGCTTCTTTCTCTCAAATTCAAACAGAGCACAGTGGTTGATTACCTCTGCCAAGGAGGTAATGTAATCGGGGTGGTTGTCTGCGTGTCTGTCTGTTTGTCCGTCCGATAGCAGGATTACGCAAAAACTACTGGATGGATTTTGATGAAAATTTCACCAGAGGTAACCCTTGAGCCAAGGATGAACCCATTAAATGTTGGTGATAATCTGAGAGTGCATACCTCCACCAAGGATCTTGTTTGTATTTGAGCAGCAGGATTACACAAAAACTACTGGATGGATTTGGATGAAATTTTCACCAGAGGTGGTCCTTGGCATAGAGAGGAACCCATTACATTTTGGTGATGATCTGAGAATGCATACCGCCAACAAGGCTCTTATCTTCTCACAGTGTGTTCACAAGAATCCGCCAAAACTACTGGATAGACTTTGCTGCAATTCGTGGCCTACACACGAACCCATTACATTTTGGAGGTGATCCATGATGGACAGAAGGAGCCTTGGTGGAAGTATGTGCTCTGAGTGCTTTTCTAGTTGACAATGCAGCCATTGAAGAAAAACGTCTGCTACTAGCTGTCTTAACCAGGGCTGGACTGGGGTAAAAAAAAAAAAAAAAAAAAATCAGCCCTGGCATTTTTGGTGTCATGATACTGAGCACGGGTGGAGAGCCGTGCTCAGCCTTTAGTTTGTTTTGATCATTTTCTGTATTTCTTCATCTCAGTCTATTTTGTATTTGAGTTGGGTTTGTCTGTATTATGATTTCTGAGTTGCTATTTGTCTCTGCTTGTTTTTGAGTTATCCTGTATTCTTAGTTTGGTCATTTTAGTCTTGTTCGCTATTATTATGTGTTCTGGATCGTCTGGTATTTTACATTAAATTTCCCTTTGTTTATATTTGAGCTTCCACTCACCTTTTCTTTCAGTTCTCATTTTATATATTAGTTTTTCCATCTCTTGTTTTGTATTTATCCTGTTTTCGCTTTGGTGATTATTTTTCCCTTATTATCCTCTAGTCTGTTTCTTATTAATGTAGTTGTCAGTTACCTTCTCACCATGCTTGTATTTTTGACAGTTACCGTGTAACTTCCTCCTGTCAAATTCTGTTCACGGGCTGTCAGCTGTCACTAATCATCTGATTATGTTTGCTCATGTGACTCACCTGTAATTACCCACACCTGATTCTTATGTCCAATTACTCCTGCTTGCCTTGTTTAAAGAAACACTGCAATACTTCTCATTGCAGCATCGTCCTCATCTCTAGATGGAGTCCCCGTCTTTGTATTCTGTTTTTCTTCGGGTGTTCCCCGTTTTCTCCGGCGTTCTGTCGCCTCAGCCTCCGTGCTGTTTTCCCTGTTATCTGCCTTAGTCGTAAGTTAATGTTCTCTGTATGTTTGTATTTGTGTATTTCTTTATTAAATTGTGCAAACTCACAACCTGCATTTGGTGCCATCAGTCCGCCCTTGCCAGGGCAGTTTATGACAGTATGATGCTGCCAGTCAAGATGCCAGCAGACTGTGAGCTTGCTCTTTTTTCTCTTCTCCTCCTCATTTTATGCTAAAGTCCATTTTTGTGAGGATGTCAGCCTGCACAGACTTTAGCGCTTTTGGGCTTGATGAGGTGGAGTGTTGGGCAGCAGATTTAATTATTAGTGGACTAGTCACTAAATACCAATCATATGCCAATGCTACAGCAGGAATGAGAGGTGAGGAGGCTCTCTGGAAAACCAGGTGCTTCAGTTCCTTGAAAGTAAAAATACAAAGGTTGATGTAAATGCAATTTCAGCCTGTCATACTTTACCCAGAAAGGATAATAAAACAAAGAAATCAATTGTGATGCACTTTGTGACCAGAAGGGTAAAGAATGACATACTGAGGCAGGCCAGAAAGCTACGGGGAACAGAAGTTTACCTAAATGAACATTTAACAAAGACTAATGCTGAAATAGCACGGCAAGCACGGATGCTGAAAAGACAAAACAAGATACAAGCAACATGGACAAGAAACTGTAGAGTTTGGATCGAACTAAATGGAACACCTGAGGAAGCAAAGGCCATAACAATAAGAGATCTCACTGACTTAAATAAATATAGATGAACACTGATTAAGAAAATTAAGAGACTATGATAATCCATATCCACACATGGCAAGAACAGTTCTTTTGTGACATACCATGTCAATGTACTTAAAACAAAACAAAACAAAACAAAACAAAAAACTTATGACTGACTTTAGTAGACATCAATCATCCCCAGTTGGAGGAAGTCATTTGACACAGAGTGAGAAAATACAGACTCTGGAAATATGCCATTATGCTGAACATAAACTAAAAGAGATGGAGAATGATATTGATCCTGATAACCACTTCTTCAATAATATTCATAATCACCGTGAATATTATACTGAAAAGCAATTCAAAAGTCAAGTGCAATTAGATGGTAAACTATCAATAATACACTTCAACAGCAGAAGTCTTAACAAAAACTTTCCACATATTCAGGACTATTTAAAACAGCTAGATAGAAAATTTACAGCTATCGCAGTCTCTGAAACTTGGCTTAGTGAAGAGCAGGCTTCTCTGATGGCAATAGAGGGATATCAGATGTTTTATATTAATAGATCTCAAAAAAAGGGTGGTGGTGTTGCATTGTATATTGATGACCAGTATAGGTGTAAACTTGTAAATGGAATGTCCTTTGCACTACCAGGGATTCTGGAATGTGTTACTATTGAGATTGACCAAGATAAAACAAAAAATCTAATTATAAGTTGTATATATAGAATGCCGGGAACTTGCGTTGAGCCATTCAGAGATAAATTAATCAAGCTGTACAATAATATAACTAGTAAGAAAATGGTTGTAATCTACGGAGATTTCAATATTGATTTACTAAATCCATTTCAACAAAATGTAATTACAGAGTTCATGAATTCTATGTACATGAATTCTATGTACATCTTCAGGTCGGGGAACAGGGAGATGCTGAAGTCCGTACAGAGGGAACTGAGGAGAAAGATCAGAGAAGGCAAGGACAGCTTCAGGAGGAAGATGGAGGACAAGCTGCAACAGAGCGACATCAGCGGGGTCTGGAGAAACCTCAAAACCATCTCTGGGCTCCAGAATACCTCCACCCAGGCCACGGGGGGCAGGGAGTGGGCGAACAATCTGAATTTGTTTTTCAATAGGTTTGACCAACCGCCCTCCCCCCTGACTGCACAACAACCACTGCTGCCTGTAAAGACATCAAGTCCTGCTGCCCACTCCCCACTCCACCAACACCCCCCCACTCCCAACACACAGCCCCCCATCCTGACCCTGACCAGGACCCAGGTGAGGACGGAGCTGAGGAAGATCAAGGCGAGGAAGGCGTCGGGACCGGACGGCATCAGCGCAAAGCTCCTCAAGTCCTGTGCAGACCAGCTGTGTGGGATTGTGACGTACATCTTCAACCTGAGCCTGAAGCTGGGGAGGGTACCACAGCTGTGGAAAACATCTTGTGTGGTACCTGTACCAAAAACTTCCCACCCCAAAGACCTGAACAGCTACAGACCAGTGGCCTTGACGTCCCACTTGATGAAGACCCTGGAGAGACTGCTCCTTGCTCACCTCCGCCCCCTGGTGGAACCAGCGATGGATCCACTCCAGTTCGCCTACCAGCATGGCATTGGGGTGGAGGATGCGGTGATCTTCCTCCTTCACCGTTCTCTGTCCCACCTGGAGAAGCCCGGGAATGTGGTGAGGATCATGTTCTTTGACTTCTCCAGTGCTTTCAACACCATCCAACCGATGATCCTGAAGGACAAGCTGCTGCGCGCAGGGGTGGACCAGCACCTGTCATCATGGATCCTGGACTACCTCACGAACCGGCCTCAGTTTGTGAGAACCCGGGACTGTGTGTCCGACACGATCATCAGTAGCACAGGGACCCCCAGGGAACGGTGTTGGCTCCCTTCCTGTTCAGTCTTTATACTGCGGACTTCTCACACAACACAACACACTGCCATCTACAGAAGTTCTCTGATGACTCTGCGATCGTTGGCCTCATCTCCAATGGAGATGAAGCTGAGTACAGAGGGCTTATCCAGGACTTCGTGGACTGGTGCCATCGGAACTGCCTCCAGATCAACACGAGGAAAACTAAGGAGCTGGTGGTGGACTGCCGCAGGCAAGGACAACCCCTCACAGCACCAGTAAATATACAGGGAACAGACATTGAGATGGTGACATCCTACAAGTACCTGGGTGTTCATCTGAACAATAAACTAGACTGGTCACAATACTGATGCACTCTACAAGAAGGGACAGTGCAGGCTGTTCCTACTGAGGAGACTCAGGTCTTTTGGTGTACAAGGGGCGCTGCTGAAGACATTCTATGACACGGTGGTGGCATCAGCCATCACTTTTGGAGTGGTCTGCTGGGGCAGTGGCATTACTGCAGCCGATAGGAAGAGACTGAACAAACTGATCAAGAAAGCTTGCTCCGTCCTGGGGCAGCGCCTTGATCCGGTGGAGGAGATAGGAGAGAGAAGGACCGTGGCTAAACTGTCATCTCTGCTGGAGTCCGAGTTCCACCCTATGCAGGACATACTGAATGCACTGAGGAGCTCATTTAGCAGCAGACTACATCATCCCAGGTGCACAACCGAGAGGTTTCGCAGGTCCTTCCTACCTACGGCTGTCAGACTGTACAACCTAAGCAGGGCTGCTCGCAGAGATAGCAAAAAGACGTAACAACCTAATAGTTTTTTGAATACAAAAGATGCAATAGACTTACACAATGGTCCCCTCCGGCATACAACTAGGAAAATTACCGGTAGCTACGGAGGGTGAGAATATGTATGGGCACATTATCATACCATGTAGGATAACTAAGTAGACGGTTGTGCTGTTTCATCCCATCTAGCAACAATGCTCTGCACTGTGTGTGTTTATACATTTACATATTTATTCCATCTAGCTACAATGCTCCGCACTGGGTGTGTTTATGTTTATGTTTATATTTATATATCTATATATTCATTCCATCTAGCTACAATGCTCTGCACTGTGTGTTTATATATCTACATATTATTCCATCTAGCTACATTGCTCCGCACTGTGTTTATATATTTACATATTTTTTCCACCTAGCTGCAATGCTCCGTACTGTGTGTTTATATATATATATATTATTCCATCAAGCTACATTGCTCCGCACTGTGTTTATATATTTACATATTTATTCCATCTAGCTGCAATGCTCTGTACTGTGTTTATATACTCATATATTTATCCCATCCAGCTACAATGCTCTACACTGTGTGTCTGTGTGTATATATATATATATTTATAGTAATATGTACATATGTATATTAGCTGCTCTTGCTTGCTTGCTTTTTTTTTTTTTTTTTCTTGCCTTCTGATTGTTGCTCTGAGTGTTGCTATCCCTGTGCTGTTGCAATCCTGGAATTTCCCTGTTGTGGGACTAATAAAGGCTTATCTTATCTTATTATGAGTCTATATCCCACAATAACACAGCCCAGTAGAATCACAGTTCACACTGCTACACTTATTGATAACCTGTTTGTTAATACTAATGATAAGAAAATAGAAAGTGGATTATTGATAAATGACATAAGTGACCATTTGCCAGTCTGTGCACTTATCTATGGCCACATGGGGGCCAATACAGAAAAAAACTTTCAAATCTTTCAGATACAAATCACAAAATGCAATCAGTTCTTTTAAAGAAGACCTGCTGAAGCAAGACTGGACAAAAGTCTATGTATCAGATGTAAATGAAGCCATTCATGAACATTGTAACCACTCTTTATGAAAAAAAAAATTGTCCATTAGTAAAGAAAAAGCTTAACCAGAAATTTGTCGACAAGCCATGGTTAACCAAAGGATTACAAAAAGCGTGTAAAAAGAAAAATTCATTATATAAAGCTTTTCTAAAGAAAAGGACAAAAGAAGCAGAGCAGCGGTATAAAACATACAAAAATAAGTTAATATATATAATGAGATATAGTAAAAGAGTCTATTACAGTAAAGAACTGGAGAAAAACAGAGATAATATTAAAAATACATGGACAATACTTAACAATATTCTTGGAAATAAAAACAGAAATACAAGCTACCCAACCAATCTTTCAAAAAAAAAAAAAAGACTCAGAGTGTGAATGTTTGTTAACATTGGTCCTAATTTGGCTCGAGAAATACCCATTACCACATCTACAGGTAATACAATAAGTAAAAACATTGCTATAAAAGACTCCATTTTCATAAAAATCACAGACGAGAGAGAGGTCATTGAAATTGTTAAATCATTTAAAAGTAAAACATCTACGGATTGCGATGGTATTGACAGGCTTTTAGTCAAAACTATCATTGAATGCTTAGTGAAGCCACTGACATATATTTGTAACCTGTCTCTCCAAACAGGTATATTTCTAAATGCAATGAAAATAGCTAAAGTAATTCCGATATACAAGATGGGTGACAGAGGGGAATTTTCAAACTATAGACCTATTTCACTATTGCCGCAATTTTCCAAGATACTTGAAAAAATATTCTGTGAGAGAACTGACAACTTCATAATGAAGAATAATTTATTGTGTGGGCAGCAATATGGGTTCAGACACAAGAGGACAACTGCATTTGCTCTAATGGAATTTATAGAAAAAATGTCAACCGCCGTTGAAAATAAAGAGTATTCAGTTGGGGGATTCCTGGATCTTAAAAAAAAAACATTTGATACAGTGGATCATAATTTGTTATTAAAGAAACTACAAAATTATGGTATTGGGGGGTAGCACTGTCCTGGTTATGTAGTTACTTAAAGAGCAGATATCAGTATGTATGTGTTGATAGCAAAAACTCACAGTTACTGAGGGTTACTTGTGGAGTCCCACAGGGTTCAGTTTTGGGGCCATTGTTATTCAATATGTATATGAATGATAAATGTAAAGTTTCAGAAAAAATGGATTTAATATTGTTTGCGGATGACAATAATTTATTATGCAGTGGAAGCAATTTGGAACAACTTTTGTATACACTTGGAAAGGAATTAGGAGAGCTTAAACTGGTTTGATTCAAACAAATTAACGCTCAATTTAAGTAAGACAAAATTTATAATTTTGAACAACCATCACAACAACTTCGTATCTAAACTCAGTGTAAATGGTGTAGAGATTGAAAGGGTATCCGAAATTAAATTTCTTGGAGTAATAATAATAAGTTTATTTATAGAGCACCTTTCACAGACAGAGTCACAAAGTGCTTAACATGGTAAAAAACAAAATAAAAACACAGGCACATAAAACAGTAAAACAAAGTAGACAATAAAAGCACATAAAAATACAATCGGCACATAGTTAAAAAGCCAGGCTAAAAAGGTGGGTCTTTAGTTGCTTCTTAAAAACACCAATGGAAGCTGCAGATCTAAATTCAAAAGGCAAGGAGTTCCACAGTCTGGGAGCAACAGCAGCAAAGGCTCTATCGCCTTTGGTTTTGAGCCTAGTACTAGGAACTACCAATAGATTCTGATGAGAAGACCTGAGAGACCTGCTGGGCTGGTGTAGAGAGAGCAGGTCACTAATATAAAAAGGTGCCTCTTCATGA
Organism: Pholidichthys leucotaenia; assembly: GCA_020510985.1. Taxonomy (NCBI): domain Eukaryota; kingdom Metazoa; phylum Chordata; class Actinopteri; order Cichliformes; family Pholidichthyidae; genus Pholidichthys; species Pholidichthys leucotaenia. The sequence goes on along the minus strand of CM035837.1, from coordinate 323,904,043 downwards.
ATGGCTTTGTAAGTAAGAACAAGAACTTTAAAATCAATTCTATAATTTACAGGAAGCCAATGCAAGGAGGCCAAAACAGGAGTGATATGACAGAATCTACTGGACCTAGTTAGTAATCTTGCAGCAGCGTTCTGGACTAACTGTAGGTGGTGTAAAGAGGATTTACTAAGACATGTAAAAAGAGCATTACAATAGTCCAAACGTGATGAAACAAAGGCATGAATAATGATTTCTAATTGAGTGTAGGAAACCAATGACCTAATTTTGGATATATTCCTAAGGTGGAAAAAACAACTCCGGGTCAGAGATTTGACATGCTGATCAAAACTCATCGATTGATCAAAAATGACACCAAGATTTTTTAGATTAGACCGTACGTTAGAGCTTAATGAACCAATGCTATTAACCAACTTAGGAATTAGATTATCAGGTGCTACAATAAGGACTTCAGTTTTATCAGCATTAAGTTGCAAAAAGTTACTAGACATCCAGTCCTTAATTGCAGACAGACAATCATGAATAATTTTTAAATTGTCAACATGGTCAGGCTTAAAAGAGAAAAGTAGCTGTAAATCATCAGCGTAGCAGTGATAAGACACACCTTTAAATTTGCTGATAATAGAACCAAGTGGCAGCATATATAGGGCAAATAAAAGTGGACCCAGAATAGAACCCTGAGGCACCCCACAGGTTAAAGGAGCAGAGTCAGATGAATAAGAGCCAACAGCCACGGAAAAGCTCCTACCAGAAAGGTAGGAGAAAAACCAATCCAGAGCTTTTCCAGAAATACCTACCCAATCTCTAAGCCTTTGTAACAAAATAAAATGATCAATAGTATCAAATGCTGCAGTAAGATCCAATAACACTAAAACAGAGCATTTGCCAGAGTCTGATGACATTAAAATATCATTTGACACCCTCAGAAGAGCAGTCTCTGTCGAGTGTTTCTGACGAAAGCCTGACTGAAATTTGTCAAAAATATTATGTTCAATCAGAAAGTCAGTGAGCTGCTTGGCAACAACTAATAGTTGATAATAAACTGTGTTGGAAGTCACATATTAATTATATTAAAGGTAAAATATCCAAATCAATTGCAATACTACACAGAGTGAAATATTTGCTGAATCAACCTACACTATGTACTTTGTATCATTCATTAATACTCCCATACATGACATATTGTACTGAAGTATGGGGAAATACATATAAAACAAACATATATCCAATCCTTATGCTTCAGAAGAGAGCTATTAGAATAATAAATAAAGCTGCTTACAGGGAACCAACAAACCCACTTTTTCTTAAATTAAAAGCTCTCAAGTTGAAAGATCTAGTTGACTTTAAAACTGCAGTAATAATGTTTAAAGTGAAGAATCTATCACAGCCTGTAAATATCCAAAAGTTGTTCCAAATAAGGGAGAAACAATATTATTTCAGAGGAACATGTATATTTCAAAAACCTTTTGTTTGCTTTTTTTTGTCACGTTTTGTCTTAGCTTTGTCCTGAATTGTAGTCGCTCTTGTTATGTTTTTCTTTTGAATTCTTGGATGGAATATGGGTGGGCAATATAAGCTGCGGCTTCAACCATCGCCCATTTCAGATAACTTATGTTGAACTGTATAATCAGAGGAGTTATTGTTTAATTTGACCTTGTAAGATTTTTTCCCCTTTGTTATATTATTCTGTTCCTTTCTTTTAATCTTTACTTTTAATCTATCTGAAATGAAGATTCAGTCATTCATTCATTCACAATTGGGGGTGAAATTCATCTGGCCGCGCTTGCGCAAAGATGTGAACGAGTGGGCTGCAGCTTGCATCATGTGCCAGCGGCCAAAGTCCACAAGCACACCAGAGCTCCCCTCGAGCCGTTCCAAATCCCAGCTAGAAGATTCAACCACGTCCATGTAGATTTGGTGGGACCCCTCCCACCGTCACAAGGTTTCACACACCTTTTGACAGTCGTGGATTGCACCACACACTGGCCTGAAGTGGTCCCGCTGGCTTCTATCACATCCACAGAAGTGACACATGCTTTTTTGTCGGCTTGGGTTGCACTTTTCGGATTTCCATCGGACATCACATCCAACAGAGGTCCACAATTCGTTTCAGAACTCCGGTCCATGATGGCTCAGAGCCTGGGGGTCAAAATTCACCGCACTACCGTGTACAACCCCCAGGCTAATGGGTTATGCGAGTGTTTTCATAGGTCGCTTAATGCAGCGCTCAGAGCTTCGCTCATGGACACAAATTGGGTCAACCACCTGCCTTGGGTTCTTTTAGGGTTGTGTTTCACACCTAAGGAGGATTTGGCAGCCTCCCCGGCATAACTTGTTTTTTCTCAACCGCTGCAGCTCCCCAGAGAGTTTTTACCAGAAAACCCTGGGTCCGAGGCTGATCTGCCCACGCAATTTTTTCACAGTACGGAGGCTGTGAGCGTACCATGCCCGGCCCACCATTATTTTCCCCGCACATTCATCCCAAAAAGCTTGCAGAATGCCAGTTTTTGTCAGGTACAATGCACAGCAGACCCAGCTGCGCCCACCGTACGACAGACCGTTCAGGGTGTTGGAACCTGGGGCGAAACATTTTGTGTTAGACTTGGGGGGACGTAGGGAGACCGTCTGCATCGACAGGTTGAAGCCCGCTTTTGTGTTGGCAGACGAGCAGGTGGTGTTGGCCCAAGCTCCCCGGCGCAGACGCCCACCGTTGGTGGCTCTACAGGTTGATGATTCCTCAGCAGGTATCAGCACTTCCAAAGCTGATGTGTTTTCTCCCCTCTCTTTTTCCCTCCACAGGCTGACGTGCCCTCCTGTGCACCCCGCCAGCAGGGCAGTTCAATGGGATCGGTGACCCCCCGCTACAGCTGCGATGGGCGCCAGCTCAAGCCCAGAGGACAGGGGGGTTAATGCCCATTCTGGGTGTACGGGGGGGGGGGGCATGGTGTTGGACTTCTCCACCCAGGGGACAATGGCCCGAAGGAGGAGGTGTCACCAGGGGGTATCAAATGGGACAGTAAGGACTATGCTTCCCCTGGAGAGAAGAGTAAATGCCGGAGAGAAGAAGTGTGTTGGAGTGGAGCCGGCGTTATGTTATGTTAATGTGCCACACAGGCTTTGTTCAAACAACAAATGTTATGGTCAGAAGTGTCGGGTCTCGATGCATGGGAATGAAGGTATAAAAGAGGAATGCACAGAGACCCGACAGTCTTTTTTTTTGCTGTAAAATATGTTGGAGGAAGAATAAAGTAACTGTGCCGTCCAGCTCGTTGTCTTGCCTGCCTCCTTTCTCCACACCATAACTGCCTAAACTGATCATACGTGAAACAGATTTGTACATATACAAATTATGTCCCTTGATGCGTAAAAACAGATGTATGTTCATGAACAATGTATTGTTTGACTCAAAATGCTGTGCTGTGCTTTTGCCTAGGCAACAAGATATTACGAGTGGAAAATAGTTGCAGCTGAATGTGCCCTTTGTGCAAAGTCCGAGACATGAAAATTGGTGCAGGTGCAAAGAGGAATGGCAGAAGTGCGTAACCGAAACTGCATCTCAAGATCACTATGACAGGAAACAGAGGGCGAGACAGTTGAGTACGTGCAGGAGAACAAAGGACCAGATGTTACGAGGAGGAGTCATGTGACCGTGCATGAGAGGATGCAGCGAGGGAGCATCGGGTGGAGCAGTGCTTATGAACTCATAAATATACTGGGTCAGGGAAAGTTCTAGTCAGTCTGGTGTTGGACCCAGACAACCTCTGTTGTTGTCAGGGAAAGGGACCACAGACCCAGCGCTGTAATTGCTATTTTCAACTGCTAAATAAATACAGATCTTCCAATTCAAACCGATCTCTTCCTTGAAAATGAATCTGGGTAATTCTTAACAGACGCACAGTGGATCACAAATTAACAATTGGGGGCTCGTCCGCGGAAAAGGGGGAGATCGGACGATCTGGACCCATTCCGATTGGATTGAACAACGGACTTGCATCCGCTGACTGACAACACGCACGGCTGGCCTGAAAAAGAGGTAAGCAGACGCCTGTTACATCAAAGTTCTGCTATTGGCTATAACCAAAGTCTGTGTTGTCAAGCGGTTTTGTATGTGTGTCCTAGATTACAGCAGTTGAATATAGTAGATATTTTTGCTGATTGTTTGCTGGTTGAAAAGAGTAAGACCGTGAGGGTGAAAGGCCCCCGGCTCGGGTAAAAGTGTTGTATTCGGCCTGACTGAGTGATCACAATCTGATTAATTAGGCTGTGATAACTTGGGACAGGAATTGTAAAGACCATGGGGTGGAAGGCCCTTGGCTCGAATGACAGGAATATAGTAGGATAGTTAGTAAAAGAATATAAAAGGTCATTCGATCCGACTACGGCATCACGTTCTGAGTCATTGGGACGTGAATCGTGAGGACGGAATTACTTGGGTTGGAGGCCCTCAGTTCCGATGGGAACTGAAAATTCTGGGTTAGAGGACTGGAGGAGTAGTGACCTCCAAATCACTTGGGTTGGAGGCCCTCAGTTCCGACGGGAACTGAAAATTCTGGGTTAGAGGCCCAGAGGAGTAGTGTCCTCCGAATATTTGCACGGGCTGGAGGCCCTTGGTTAAGACGTTGATCATAAATTCTAGGTGAAAGGCCTGGGGAAGTAGTGTCTTCCTGAAGAGAGGACATAGGAAACTAGTCATTAGGTAGAATGGATGGAGAATTTGATAGAGAGTGTCAACAGCAGGGCGGGTGTCTGCCCAGAGGTCAGAAGATAATGAAAGAGCAGTGGGAATGGGCGGTGGCCCAGATGATTACTGGTACAAAACAGAAAGACAAAAAAGAGGTCAGAAAGGAGTGTGGGAAATTGTATCAGAATCTTACAGAAGAAGGAATATTGAAACCGGACGTTGAGGGGAATTTGGCAAAAATGTTAATGGATTTGGAACATCAGAAGTTGAAAGGAATCAAAATGATGAAAGAAATGACAGTGACAGGATTAGTGTCATGGCGGCCTCTGGGCCGTCATTAGCATCATTAACTCCAGCTGCGCACAGATCCACAGGGGTTAATCAGCAGCTGTTAAAAGCCAGCGTTGCTGACAGCCCGGCACGGAGTCGTCTGTCCTCCTCGTCTGAGAAAGAACCAGAACTCCGTTCTCTGGCCTCGTCAAGGTATTCTCTTGTCTCGTCAGAGTCTGTCTCGTCAAGTATTGTTTTGTCAAAAACTGCCTCGTCAGAAACTGTCTCGTCAGAAGCTGTCTCGTTAGGAATTGTCTTGTCAAGAACTGCCTCGTCAGAGACTGTCTCATCAGAAGCTGTCTCGTCGGAAGCTGTCTCGTCAGAAGCTGTCTTGTCGGAAGCTGTCTCGTCTGAAGCTGTCTCGTCAGGAATTGTCTCGTCAGAATCTTCTCTGGCCTCGTCTAGAACGTCTCTCGCCTCGTCAAGGACATCAGTTCAAAGTCAAGCACGTAAGAGAGCTGTTTGCTACTCTACTCCTAACCTCTACCCCTGTGCACAGGTGGACTCCCTTGGCGGCGGACCTGCGTCGCCAGCTGACGGGGTTACGCCAACTCGCTCACGTAGCGGCTCGCTACCACCACGACTACCGGTACGTCTGGCTCCACAAATTCCTGAATTATTACTGTATCAGTTACAGGAGTACTGGCCACCGTTACCGGTGGAGTTTGTGTCATTGTCATCTGTTGTGTCCTCGTCACCACGCTCTGTGGAATCACTCACCTCGTCGTCATCTGTATTGTCATGGTCACCACACTCTGTGGAATCACCCGCCTTGTCATCGTCTGGATTATCATCGTCACCACGTTCTGTGGAATCACTCGTCTTGTCATCAGCTGGTTTGTCATCGCCCCGGTCTGTGGTGTCACAGCCAGAGTCACTGGAAGACCTGTCCTCGTCTCAGTCACAGGTGGAAGCCCCAGCTTGTTACCGGACGCCTTCACCTCCACATTGCACGGCTGCTGGTTCTCAGCAGGACGTAACCTGCACTTCTCCCAAGTAAGCCTCACTACTGATAGCTTGTCATTAGCGTGGGACAAAAGTAATGGTCTGTGCTTATATGTTCCAGGGTTGCCGGGTCTCCGTCCAGAGTGCTCAGTTCCAGTGACCAGGATACTATCCACACGCTCACGCTTGCACTACACACCCTTTCACTCTAATAAAGATTATTGTTTACTAATTTGCCCGTGTCAGTGTCTGTCTCCTGGGTCCCGAAACATGTCAGTACGACTCCGTCACGTTGACCCAGCGGACAGCTCACTGTCGCGCTTAATTAACACTCTTAGCGCCCGGGTAGATTTGCTTGCCCATCAGCAGACAGTAATCTTGAACCAATTAACTCAAATTAATGGTCGGCTGGATCGTTTGGAGGGACACCAAACGTTTCCCCCGACCGCAAATACCTCAACCCCTGCAGGCTTAGCATCAGGACTAGCTAACACCTCCTCGTCCTCTCGCTTCACTCCTATTCCAACACCTGCCCGGTTCAGCGGAAAACTCGGTGAAGCTCGAGGATTCATTTTACAGTGTGAATCAGTTTTTCTGCGTGTGCCGGGGGATTTTTTTCTCTCGACTCTAGCCCGATAGGCTATGTCATAAATTTGCTGGCAGGTAGAGCCTTGGACTGGGCATATTCGATCATGGCTAGACCTAGCTATTCTCAGCTTACCTACCAGGAGTTTGTGTCAGAATTTCTGTCTGTATTTGATCATACGGAAAGGGGAGAGGTGTTGACAGAACGTTTTTTAAGCCTACAGCAGGGAAAGAGATCAGCTGCAGATTACGCCATCGACTTCCGGGTTTTGGCCGCAGAGATTGGGTGGGGGGAGCCATCTCTTTGTGGCATTTTTCTACGCAGCCTTAGCGACGAGCTAAAGGATGAGTTAGCGGCACGGGATAAACCAGATAATTTGCAAGATTTAATTGCTTTAGCAGTTAGTATCGATAGTAGGTTAAGGGAACGAGCGGCTGGTCGGCGAGTTACTTCCCGTCCAGTTAAACCCCGCCCTCGTGTCCCTGTCTCACTTCCTCTTGCTTTACCCGCGTCAGAGAAGGCCCCGGATCAGGAAGCCATGATTGTTGGTCATTCTAAGGTGTCTGCAGCTGAGAAACAGCGCCGTAGGGATCAAGGCCTGTGCTTCTATTGTGGGAAGGAGTCACATGGGGTTTCTGAATGTCCTAGTAAGATTAAAAGGGAAGGCCCGTGGATCGCAGTAGGGGGATTCACGGGCAAGAACACAGAGGAACCCCTTACTTGTTGTCATTTACCCCTCAGACTCATTCATACTCACACTGAGCACTCAACACTAGCGTTAATTGATTCTGGAGCTGAGCAAAATTTCATTTCTAGAGACCTGGCAACCCGGATGGGCCTCAGTTGTCAGTCTTTAGAACCCCCTGTTAGATTGATTACCCTGTCGAAGGCGTCGTTGACTACCATTAACCTTCAGACAGCACCTGTGTCTATAATTGTCTCAGGAAATCACAGGGAGGAGATTCAGTTCCTAGTGCTGCCCATTTCCTCTTCGCCCGTTATTCTGGGATATCCCTGGCTGCGCCTACATAATCCCACTATTGACTGGCAAACTGGGAGAATAACGGCATGGAGTACGTTTTGCCTTAGTGCCTGTCTCCAATCAGCGGCGTGCGCCCCATCTGTGAAGATGCCTCTGCCCGATTCATCTCCACCGGATTTATCTAAGGTACCAGAGGTTTATCACGATTTGGGGCAAGTGTTCAGCAAATCTCGGGCGTTGTCCTTACCCCCCCATTGTCCGTATGACTGTACCATTAATCTGAAGGCTGGGGCCCCTCTACCTGCTAGCCACCTTTACAGCCTATCAGCCCCGGAGCGCGAGGCCATGGACACTTACATTAAGGAATCTTTGGCCTCTGGTATTATTCGCCCGTCGTCGTCGGCCGTGGGGGCCGAATTTTTTTTTGTTGGAAAGAAGGACGGTTCACTACGCCCCTGTATTGACTTCCGGGGGTTGAATGAAATAACGGTCAAGGATAAATATACACTGCCCTTGATGAACACTGCGTTTGACTCCCTCCAGAGGGCATCATGGTTTACTAAATTGGACCTCAGGAATGCTCATCATCTTGTGCGCATTAGAAAAGGTGATGAGTGGAAAACGGCTTTCCGGACCCCCAGCGGTCATTTTGAGTACCTGGTAATGCTGTTTGGGTTAACTAACGCCCCAGCCGTTTTCCAGCGTTTAATCAACGATGTACTACGGGATTTCTTGAACTCATTTGTTTTCGTTTATCTCGATGATATCCTCATCTTCTCCCGCACACTAGAGGAGCATCGGGTGCATGTCCGCAGAGTATTACAGCGCCTCCTGGAGAACCAGCTGTTCGTCAAGGCCGAGAAATGCGAATTTCATACTGATCAGACTTCTTTCCTTGGATTTATTATTGCTCGGAACCAGTTGCTTCCTGACCCTGCCAAAGTCAAGGCAGTGGTGGAATGGCCTGCACCCACCTCCAGAAAGCAGCTTCAAGGGTTCCTGGGGTTTGCAAATTTTTATAGGAGGTTCGTGCCTAACTTTGGTAATATTGCCCATCCTTTGACTGCTCTCACCTCCCCTAAGATTTCATTTTGCTGGAGTAAGGAAGCAGCCGATGCATTTGAGAAGCTCAAGAGGGAGTTCGCCTCGGCCCGAGTCCTTACCCAGGTGGACCCGAAGCTTCAATGTTTGGTGGAGGTGGATGCGTCTGATGCGGGAGTCGGAGCAGTACTCTCCCAACGATCTCCCATGGATGGTAAGATTCGCCCTTGTGCTTTTTTCTCTCATTGTCTCTCCCCTGCAGAGAGAAACTACAGCATCGGGGACAGGGAGTTACTGGCTGTGAAATTGGCCTTGGAGGAATGGAGACATTGGCTGGAGGGGGCTGCTCAGCCGTTCGTGGTTTGGACTGATCACCGTAACCTGGAGTACCTCAGGACGGCTAAGCGCCTGAATGCACGCCAGGCTCGCTGGTCCCTCTTCTTCGGCCGGTTTAATTTTACTATCACGTACCGGCCGGGAAGCAAGAACGGTAAGCCGGACGCTCTCTCCCGGCAGTTTGACCCCCCATCCTCCGAGGATCAGGAGACCCCTATCCTGCCGCCTTCCTGCGTTGTGGGCGCCCTGTCCTGGGGAATCTGCAAGACGGTTCACCAGGCCCAGAAGACTGAGCCGGACCCTGGGGGGGGCCCCCCGGGCCGCTTGTTTGTTCCACGCGCTGTCCAAGGCAAGGTGATTGAGTGGGGTCACGCTTCCAAGTTGGCTTGTCATCCTGGAGTGGGTCGGACTGTGGATCTTCTTCAAAGGACCTTCTGGTGGCCAGGGTTGCGGAAGGACGTTGTTGGCTACATCCGGGCCTGCGCTCAGTGCGCCACCGGGAAGACGTCGTCATCTCCCCCGGCAGGCTTACTACATTCGTTACCTGTTCCTTCACGCCCCTGGTCTCATGTAGCAATGGACTTTGTGACTGGGTTACCCACTTCAGATGACTACACCACAGTATTAACCATTGTGGACCGGTTTTCGAAGGCGGCCCATTTTGTGCCACTTCGGGGTCTGCCTTCGGCCCAGGAGACTGCGGACCTCCTGGTGCAACACGTGGTACGTCTTCATGGCATCCCTGCGGATATTGTGTCCGATCGAGGACCCCAGTTTGTATCTCAAGTTTGGAAGGCCTTCTGCACGGCACTAGGAGCCACTGCCAGCCTCTCTTCTGGCTATCACCCCCAAAGTAATGGTCAGTGTGAGAGGGCTAATCAGGAGCTGGAAGCCGCCCTCCGTTGTGTCATCTCCTCCTGCTCATCTTCCTGGAGCAAGTTCCTGCCCTGGATTGAGTACGCTCACAACGCTACGATCTCCACGGCCACGGGCGTCTCCCCGTTTAAAGCCTCTTGTGGATTTGATCCTCCGTTGTTTCCTGAGGAGGAGAAGGAGGTAGCGGTTCCTTCTGTCCAGGCACATATTAAACGCTGCCGGCGAGTGTGGCTCCTTGCTCGCAAAGCTTTGTTGAAAACTACTGAACGTAATATCCTGGTGGCCAACCGGCATAGGAGACCCGCCCCGGAGTATAAGGTGGGTCAGAAGGTTTGGTTATCTACCCGGAATATTGGTGTGCCGGCTGAAAAGCGTAAGCTGACTAAACGCTTTATTGGTCCCTACACCATTAATCGTATTGTTAACCCTGTGTCTGTGCGCTTGTCTCTCCCCTCTTCGATGCGTATCTGCCCCACCTTTCATGTCTCCCAGGTCAAGCCGTACGTCTCTGACCCCCTGTGCCCTGCTCCCGCGGCACCCCCACCCCCGAGGATGATCGATGGCCATCCGGCCTGGGGGGTGACTGCCATCTTGGATGTTCGTAGGCGGGGTCGTGGCCTTCAGTATCTGGTGGACTGGGAGGGCTTTGGACCGGAGGATCGGTCTTGGATTCGCCCAGCGTTGATCTTGGATAAGCAGCTGATTCGCGACTTTCACCGGGCGAATCCAGGTAGGATTGGGCAGGTGCCTGGAGGCACTGCTAGAGGGGGGAGTACTGTCATGGCGGCCTCTGGGCCGTCATTAGCATCATTAACTCCAGCTGCGCACAGATCCACAGGGGTTAATCAGCAGCTGTTAAAAGCCAGCGTTGCTGACAGCCCGGCACGGAGTCGTCTGTCCTCCTCGTCTGAGAAAGAACCAGAACTCCGTTCTCTGGCCTCGTCAAGGTATTCTCTTGTCTCGTCAGAGTCTGTCTCGTCAAGTATTGTTTTGTCAAAAACTGCCTCGTCAGAAACTGTCTCGTCAGAAGCTGTCTCGTCAGGAATTGTCTTGTCAAGAACTGCCTCGTCAGAGACTGTCTCATCAGAAGCTGTCTCGTCGGAAGCTGTCTCGTCAGAAGCTGTCTTGTCGGAAGCTGTCTCGTCTGAAGCTGTCTCGTCAGGAACTGTCTCGTCAGAATCTTCTCTGGCCTCGTCTAGAACGTCTCTCGCCTCGTCAAGGACATCAGTTCAAAGTCAAGCACGTAAGAGAGCTGTTTGCTACTCTACTCCTAACCTCTACCCCTGTGCACAGGTGGACTCCCTTGGCGGCGGACCTGCGTCCCCAGCTGACGGGGTTACGCCAACTCACTCACGTAGCGGCTCGCTACCACCACGACTACCGGTACGTCTGGCTCCACAAATTCCTGAATTATTACTGTATCAGTTACAGGAGTACTGGCCACCGTTACCGGTGGAGTTTGTGTCATCGTCATCTGTTGTGTCCTCGTCACCACGCTCTGTGGAATCACTCACCTCGTTGTTGTCTGTATTGTCATGGTCACCACGCTCTGTGGAATCACCCGCCTTGTCATCGTCTGGATTATCATCGTCACCACGTTCTGTGGAATCACTCGTCTTGTCATCAGCTGGTTTGTCATCGCCCCGGTCTGTGGTGTCACAGCCGGAGTCACTGGAAGACCTGTCCTCGTCTCAGTCACAGGTGGAAGCCCCAGCTTGTTACCGGACGCCTTCACCTCCACGTTGCACGGCCGCTAGTTCTCAGCAGGACGTAACCTGCACTTCTCCCAAGTAAGCCTCACTACTGATAGCTTGTCATTAGCGTGGGACAAAAGTAATGGTCTGTGCTTATATGTTCCAGGGTTGCCGGGTCTCCGTCCAGAGTGCTCAGTTCCAGTGACCAGGATACTATCCACACGCTCACGCTTGCACTACACACCCTTTCACTCTAATAAAGATTATTGTTTACTAATTTGCCCGTGTCAGTGTCTGTCTCCTGGGTCCCGAAACATGTCAATTAGTGGTGAAAAGAAAACACAAAGACAAAATTGCAGAAAAGGAAGAGGAACGTAGATTGATTCATAATTTGGCAACGGTTTGTGCAGCGGTTGATGGTATAAATTGTATGAAAAAAAACCCCCACTGGCTTAAAAGAACGTAGGGGAAAATAGAAAAGGGGAAGTACAATACGAGCAGGAGTCTAATCGACCCCGACCTACAGCACCACTGTACCCTAGTTTGGCACATTTGGGAGAACAACCTCCACCATATCCAGTCACTCAGATGCCTGTGATAGGAATAGTTACTCAGATGCCCTTGGTATGAATAAAAGGAGGATTTGTGGCAGTAGAGGAAATTACAGAATCAGAGGAAACGGAAGATGTGCAGACTGAAATAAATGAATTACAAGCAGAACAAGAGGAGCGACAAAGGAGAGAACAGAGAATAAGACAGGAACAGCAAAAGTTGCAGGAAGAATTAGATAGGAAAGAATTAGAAGAATTGGAAAGAAGCATGTAGATCACTGAGGAGAAGTTGAAACGATTATCAATCCTGTCAGGAACACAAAAGACGGTGAGAGAGGAGAAGAGTGATCAGGAAGATGAAGAAGATGAAGCAGGAGAGGAAGTTAGATTTGACGGCGTTTTGAGGAGAGGCGAAGTGAGAAGAAAGAGTAGAAGGGAGCCCGACCCTCGTAGTCCTTATCAGTTACGAGGTCAGAAAAACGGCCAAATTTTGATGTAACGACAGGACAGGCACTTACAGAAGAGGGGAGAAAAATACAACTCTCCCGCAAAAGAAATGTTTTAATGATGCCACTGATGAGAAAAGGACAGGGCCAACAGGTATATAGGCCATTTATTTATCTTTTGTTCTTATAAAAGACAAAAATAAAATAGAAAGGAGATGTCTTTACCTTCTTAACATGTTTCGACTGTACGCTGCAGCCTTCGTCAGAAGAGTCAGCTGACATTTATGTCAGCCAGGTGACATTTATCAGCTGATTTTCATAGGCGGGGCCAGCTCAGCAGATCTGTCAGATCCACCGAGCCGGGCCCGCCTCCCGCCGTCAGATGGTCTCTGGAGAATGTGATCCCAGGTGTCGGAAAGCATAAAGGCCCCCTCATCTCGGTTCATGGTGTCTTTTCCCCGCTTCCTGATCTCTATGGCCTCCTTGATCCAGCGTTTGTGTCTGTTGCTCTCCGATCCAATAATCTTTGCATTGTCCCAGTCCATGATGTGGTTATTTCTTTTGTAGTGATCTGATATTGCTGATTTTAATGTTTCTTGTTCTGCCTTTTCTTTTTGTGATCTTGTGAGTCGTCCTTGTGTTTCCTTCTCACATTCCTTCCGGTGTTCTTTTTTCTTGTGGTGAATGGTCTTCCAGTTTCTCCAATGTAGGTTTTGTTGCATGATCTGCATGATATTTTATATATTACATTGCATTTTTTGTCTTGTTCTATTCTGTCCTTGGGGTGTACTAATAACTGTCTTAATTTTTTGTGTGGTTTGACTGCTGTGTTTATTTTGTATTTTTTCATGATCCTTTGAATTGGTTCTGTGATCCCTCGTATGTATGGTATAGTTATAGTGTCCTTGTTTTTGATTTCGGCTTTTGTTCTGTGTCTTATTTCCTGTTTATTTTCTTTGTTTTTGACTTGCTGTTTCCCTTTGTTTATAGCCCATACTTGATATTGGCAGCATATAAGTGCATGTTTTCTGTGGTTTTCCTCCTCCTGTCTGTCTTCTTGGTCTGTGATGATGGTGGCTCGTTCATATAACATCCTGACAACTGAAAGCTTGTGTGCTGTGGGGTGTTCCGATGTCCAAAGTAGGTATTGATCTGTGTGGGTTGGTTTCCTGTAGACTGTGATTTTTATGCTGCCATCATTGTTGTGGTGGATTTTCATGTCCAGGAAGGCTATGGTGCCATTTTCCTCCTCTTCGTGTGTGAATTTTATATTTCCAGTGCTGTCTGTGCTGTTCAGATGGTCAGTGAGTTCTTGTGTGTGTCCTTTCCTTATTTTTTCCAGAATGTCATCCATGTATCTCTTCCAAAGGGTGGGTTTGCATTGTCTAGGTGCTGTGTTGATGGCTTTGTTTTCCAGATCCTCCATGAAAAAGCTGCTCATAATGGCTGATAGTGGGTCTCCCATTGCAAATCCTTCTTTTTGCCTGTAAATTTTTCCTCTGAATTGAAAATAAGTAGATTTTGCAACAAACTGTAATAATTCTGATATGTCGTGGACTGTGAGATTTGTGCGTCTTTTTAGGGTACTGTCATTATTGAGGCGTTCTTGTACTATATGTAGTGTGATGTCAACGGGTGTCTTTGTGAATAATGAAATGACGTCATGTGAAATGAGGATCTCGTCTGATTCTATTTTCATATCTTTGAGTTCTTGTGCCAACTCTTTTGAGTTTTTGCAGTGGAAATCTGATAGTCCAAGAAGGGGTTTGATGATTTCAACCAGGGTTTTTGATAAATTGTACGTAACTGATCCAATACTGTCTATTATTGGCCGCAGTGGGATATCCTTCTTATGTATTTTTGAGGTTCCATAGATCCGGGGGGTGATGCTGGCTGTGGGGATCAGGTGATCATATGTGTCCTTTGTGATATTTTTGCTTTCTAATAGGGGTTTGAGAAGGGCTTTTAGCATTTTTTTCTTTTCTTCTGTGGGATTTGTTTTAATGATTTTGTATGTGCTTTCATCTGTCAACATGGTTTCCATCTGTTTTTCATATGTTTCCGTGTCCAATATTGCTGTCGTTCTGCCTTTATCTGCTGGGAGGATTGTGATTGTTTTATCTGTCTTGAGTGAGTTTAATGCTTTTTCTTCTTCTCTTGTAACGCTGCTTTGTGGTAATGTGGCCGTTTTTAGGATTCCTGCGACTGCGTTCCGAAGTGTTGCTTTTTCTCCTTGGTCCTGGATTTTTTCACATGCCAGTTCTGTTGCGAGGATGTATTCTTCATGAGGTGTTTTAGCTGGTGTGATGGCGAAGTTCAGTCCTCTGCTCAGCACTGTTTTCTCCGTGTCCGTGAGTGTGCGTTGTGATAAGTTTTTGACCCACTTAGCGTTCATTTCCGTGTGTGTTTGTTTTCGTCCATTCTTCCTTTCTGTAAGTTTTTTTAGTTTTTTCAATTGGCGGTTTTTCGTTATAATGAATTCCTGTACATGTGCATGTTTTAATTGAGCTTTTATCTGCTCCTGCGTTTCCTGGTCGGTCGGGTAGTGTTTCTTGAAAATGTCCATTTCCTCTTTGATCTGGTTGTTGATTTTGTCCACTTTGTTTGCCGTCATTCTTATATGTTCTTTAATCAGGTCTTTCCGTGCTTTATTGATAATTTTCTCTGCGTTTTTGGTCGGGATTGGATTTTTTATGTTGAGGCTTGCTGGTGTGACATCCTCATCTCTGCAACGGAAGTTAAATCGCAGGTGGTTTCTGAAGCGTGCTCGTGTTTTTTCCAATTTCTCCAGCCGGCGGAAGTCTTTGATGCAATCTTGTCCATAACTTCCATGTAATAGGTCAAATAAGTTCATTTTGTCTTCTCTCAATTATTTATCTTTTGTTCTTATAAAAGACAAAAATAAAATAGAAAGGAGATGTCTTTACCTTCTTAACATGTTTCGACTTCATATGTTTCGAAGGCTGCAGCGTACAGTCGAAACATGTTAAGAAGGTAAAGACATCTCCATTTCTATTTTATTTTTGTCTTTTATAAGAACAAAAGATAAATAATTGAGAGAAGACAAAATGAATTTATTTGACCTAGGTATATAGGCCATTCAGTTTAACTGACATTGGAGGAATTCTGGAAAAAAATGCCCCATCCTAGTGAGGGTGGGGGACAATGGATGTCTAAATTTCAACAATTAACTAAAGGAAACACTTTGGCATTAGGAGATTTCAGAGCATTATTGGGCAGACAAGTGACAAGCTGGAATGTAGTATAGATAGAAGAGGGGGCATGAACGCTGGACTGTGCGGACGACTTACCATTTTCCACGGTCCAACAGGAAATAGCATACGCAATGCGGGTAAAATACCCGGTGGATGAGAACAAATTACACACCATGAAATTTATGGTAAATTCAGGAGAAAACCCAGTGCTATTTTTGAACAAATGTAAATCAGAATAGATGAGTGCTGTGGGAAATCATCCAGGTTGGGACAGAGTACAACGCGGTATATTCAGACAGGTGGTGCTCAAAGGAGTCTCCGCAGGGGTAAGAAAAAGTGTGGAAGACAATCCAGATTTAGCAGGGGCAACAGAAGATGTGTGGGAGTGTCGCTTTTGTCATCATATGCGGCGACAACAGGACAAAGATGACCAGGAGAGGTCAGATTTGGAGGACAATAAAAATCAGTTGACAAAGTTACAATTAGAAGAAGCCAGAAAAAGAGCAACAGACAATAGGAAACAGGTTAAGACAGGAAAACGGTGCAGCAGGCCCAGCCACAAACTCCATACATACCACCACCCCCAGGGCCACCACTTGACCCGTCTTCAATTTGTCCACCACCTGTTTTGTGGCCAAATCCAAACCCATATTACCAGGGTGGCCCTGGAGTAACGAATTATTACAGAGGGGCTCCACGGAGGAGCAGGGGCAGAGGAAGTCCAAGCAACCAGGTCGGGAACGTCAGTGTGTGTCATGGGTGCGGTCAGGCTGGACATTGGAGGAGGGATTGTCTAACTAATCCTTACCCACCAGCCCATGGCCCACCTCCTCAGTCACAGCGAAGAGGAGGTGGCCAGCCCTTGAGGGGCGGACACCAGGCACCGTATGCTGCTGCGACTCCACCAGCAGGGCAGTACCCAGTGTACACCCACAATCAGGGAGAAGTGTACATTGGTAACACGATGATGAACAATGACGGGGCCCACAGAGAACAAGTAACATGGGAATGGCAGACCCCATGGTTACTATGAAGATTACGGATTGTAACCTGCCTTTTTTGGTTGATACGGGGGCAACCTATTCAACACTGAACTGTGACATTGACTCTGTACATCTCTCTTCCAAAGCTGTGGAAGTGACTGGTTTCTCTGGGGTACCTGAAAGACTGCCTGTGACAAAAGCATTGAACACCTCTGTTGCTGGTCAAACTGTGAAACATCATTATGCCTGCTCTAAGAACACACCCACGAATTTGATGGGGAGAGACTTGTTGATCAAGCTGGGAGCATCGGTACTGTGCTCGGCCAATGGAGTCATTCTCTCATTTCCCAATGGTGCTGCTATGAACTGTTCACTGCATGGATTGTCTCTGCATGGATAAATGCTGCTGAAACCTGATGCAACAACTCAAGTGCCAAACACATGGGCAGACATTTACTGGGGCCTTTTATCACCTGACTCACCCGAAAAGACAGGCATATTGTCGGTGTTTGTGGCTTGGAAAACTTGGATTTCCCTTCTTGCCCCCTATACTCCTCCTGTTGACCCCCTACATGTCACTCTGTATTATGACAGAAATTCAGATGATGTCTATTATGACAGATTTTCCTCCCAACTTGACGGTCACACTTGGACCATACACTCTAAATTTCTCTATGTAGGACAGGAGGGTGTGGCTGGGGATGCTGCACTAACAACAGAACAGTTACAGTGGTATGAGATGTCAGAAGAATCTGCACCTCATATCACTCTATTGGTACACGCCAACCACCAAGCTAAAGAGCTCGGTCCCATGGTAAAAAACTTAGCAGCAGCTACAGATTGGCAGGTAACACAAATACCTAAGGTAGAATACAGCGCCAAATACCAGGCCTATCGCATTCACGTTGACACAACTGATGAACTCCTGCTGGAGCACCGGCAAATTGAAACTAACTAACTAACTACTAACTAACCTGCACTTATATAGCGCTTTTCTAGTCACAAAGACCACTCAAAGCGCTTTCACTAATACTAACCCTCTATTCTAAGGGCCTATAGGAAACATATCTAGGGACAATTTAGAACAACCAATTAACCTAACATGCATGTCTTTGGATTGTGGGAGGAAACCGGAGCCCCCGGAGTAAACCCACGCAGCACAGGGAGAACATGCAAACTCCATACAGAAAGGTTCCTACCCCTGCCAGCCTGGGGATTTGAACCAGGAACCTTCTAGCTGTAAGGCAACAGTGCTAACCACTGCACCACTGTGCTGCCCCATGAAAGAGATCATGGCAGAGAGCGCACTGATCATGAATCAGCTGCGGACATGTTGGGCTCACTGCCATCAGAATTATGGTCACAAGGACCCACAGATGTTGGTAAATGTGTTAACATCTCTCCCATTTCGTTTCAGGTGTTGACAGGGGAACCCATTTGGCAACGTCAGTATGCCCATAAGCCTGCAGCAGAAGAGGGCATTGCGGACACTATTGAAGGGCTGTTTCAGGCAGGGGTGTTAGAAAACTCTCACTCTGCTTGGAACACCCCCATCCTTCCAGTGGAAAAACAGAAAACAGGAAAATATCGGATGGCACACAATTTGAGGAAAATTAATTCATTTGTTTCTACTCCCACAGTGCGTGTTCCAAATCTGTATACTACTCTGTCCTCACTCACACCCCAACATTCTTGGTTCACATGTATTGATTTGGCTAATGCATTTTTCTGTCTTCCTCTAGCAGAAGAATGCAGGGACTTGTTCTCATTCACCTACAAGGGCGAACAGCTGCGTTATACCAGAGTTCCACAGGGCTTCATTTTGTCACCAGGCATCTTTAATCAGGTGCTGAAGTAGCAGCTTCAGGGCTGTCCCCTCCCTCCAGGCGTGGTTCTGGTACAGTATGTTGATGACATTCTAATAGCTACACCAGACCCCAACAGTTGCCTTGTAGCCACAAAAAGTGTGTTGTTACGATTGTTTGAATGTGGGTTTAAAGTGTCCAGACAGAAACTACAATGTGTTAGGCGCTATGTTTCTTTTCTGGGGCGAGTCATCACACCTGCTGGGTCTGGCCTATCACCAACACACAGAGACTCCATTCTTCACCATCCTAAACCATTAAAGGTGAAGGATATATTGTCCTTTCTAGGACTCACAGGATTCAGCAGACATTGCATCCCTCAATACAGTGAGCGTACCACACCATTGAGAGCATTGGTAAATGAACAAGGCATGAGAAATCTCACTGCTCCATTGAACTGGACCCAAGAAGCAGAAGAGGCTTTCATTGAGCTAAAAAATGAACTCTCCCATGCAGCTGATCTGGCATTTGCAGATTACAACAGATGTTTTTATCTAGATGTTTCTGAAGCAAAGCACAGAGTAAATGGTGTTTTGTTTCAGAAAAAGGCGGGGGCGGGGGAGAGAAAGGTACTTCTCTATGTCAGTATAATGTTAGACCCAATGGAAAAAAGACATCCACATGCACAAGACACACTGCAGGAGTGGCAAAAATTTTGCAAAAAACAGCTCATGTAGTGATGGGGCACCCATTAACTGTTCTGACAACACACAGTGTAATGGCATATGTAAATTCAGCAGCATTCACCATGACCTCACTCAGGCAGACAAGGATGGAAAAGATCCTATCAGCACCACACATTACATTCACATATGAAGGAATTAACATGGCAGACAAAATGTTAGAAGGAGAACCTCACGAATGTGAAAAAAAGAGTCAGAGAAGACGCCAAGGTGAGAACAGACTTGACGGTGACACCATTAGAAGAGCCAGATGAAGTGCTATTTACAGATGGATGTTGTTTCAGGCACCCCATTGAAGGCTTGAAAGCAGGATTTTTGACAGCTTCCCAGACGCCTATCAAACATGAAGCAGAAATGAAAAAATTAGTGGAAGCTATCATGCTGCCTCAGGAGGTGGCAGTGGTCAACTGCAAAGGCCATGACAATAAAACAGGAACCAATGTGGCCAAGGGAAATTGGGAAGCAGATAGAGCAGCCAAACAGGCCGCGGGGTACCGACCATTGTTGATACTGATGGAGACAGGGAAGGAAGTACAGGAGATACTTCCTCAAGTTGATGTAAATATGTTAATAGAAGAACAAGGCAAGGCCTCTCCAGAAGAAAAATCAGTGTGGAAACAGAGAGGGGCTACAGAAAAAAAAGGGGTTGTGGAGAGCACAGGATGGGAGACCAGTCCTCCCCCCAGGACTCAAACCAGGTTTGCTACAGGAAGCTCATGGGTTAGGTCATGTAGGAGTGAAACAGATGGACAGACATTTGAGTCACTGGTGGCACCCATATCTCCCAGACATGATTCGAAATTTTGTAAAAAGTTGTACAGTGTGTGTCTCTCACAACCCAAAATCTACGGTGAAGCCTCACCAAGGTCAATTTCCACTCCCAGCATTGCCAGGTCAGGAGATAATCATAGATTACACTGACATGGTTGAGAGAATCAGGGGATACAGATATCTCCTAGTCGCAGTGGATGCATTCACAGGATGGCCAGAAGCGTATCCTGCAAAGAAAGAAGACAGTCAAACAGTAATTACATTTCTGATAAATCAGCACATCCCTACTCACGGGTTTCCCAAGAGAATCAGATCAGATAATGGGACACATTTCAAAAATCAGGACCTGCAAAAAGTAGAAAAAATGTTAGGTCTGAAACATTCGTTTGGAACAGTTTATCATCCTCAATCTCAGGGCAAGGTTGAGAGAATGAATCAAAACATTAAGGTGAAGCTCGCCAAGATCTGCAGCCAGACAGGAATGAACTGGTTAGATGCTTTGCCTACTGCCCTCTTGAGTGTTAGAAGTTCTGTTAACAGCATAACAGGTTTCACCCCCTATGAACTTTTAACAGGTCGCCAGTTTCCGGGACCGGGAGCTGGGTTGCAGCTGTGTGAGGAAGAAGGGCTCAAGATGGGCTACAAACCATTCTATGACCAACTAAGAGCTCTTGTGTCAGCTTTCTCACAACAGGTACAGGAGAAAAAGGAGCCAGGAGGTGATTTGACTCCCACAGAACCAAACATGACAGAGTGGGTCCTCCTGAAGTGCATCAAAAGGAAGTGGTCGGAACCAAGGTGGACAGGACCATTTCAAGTTGTGGAAAGAACCTCACACGCAGTGAAGCTGAAAGGTAAAGGGGACACATGGTATCACTGGAGCATGTGCACACCCACTGAGGAACCAGGAAGAACATTGGACAACATCAGAAAGGACTTAAAGGACAGTAACCAGTGACTTTTTATACAATAAGAGTGCTTTGCAGTCATTTATTGCTTAAGGGTTTTATCATTTGCTTGCTAATAAGTATCATAATCATCATATAATCAGTAATTAGTGAACTGTGTAGTTGCATATGTAACTGTGTGATTGTATGGTGAATGAGCTCTGGCATAAATAATCCCCTGGATGGGTGGTTAGAAGGCATGTTTGGTAAATGGAAAAATGTTATTGTCTCTGTTGTAACGTCAATTGTCGCTATTTTTGCTTTTTGTGGCTGTTGTTGTATTCCATGCATCAGGTCCCTGTGCCTCAAGGTAATCTCCACGGCAATAGAAGGAAAAAAACAAAACAAAACACCACCATATCAAATGCCTCTTTTAGGGCCAGAGAGGCAAGAGGACAATAATGAAATGACAGGAGGGGCCCAGGAAATGGGGTGGTTGGAGTCCATGGAAGGAGTATACCGCTAAGGTGTTGGCCTCAGAGAAATGAGGCCAAAAGGGGGAAACTGGTGGGTAAAAACAGATATATGTTCATGAACAATGTATTGTGTGACTCAAAATGCTGTGCTGTGCTTTTGCCTAGGCAACAAGATGAGTGGAAAATAGTTGCAGCTGAATGTGCCCTTTGTGCAAAGTCTGAGACATGAAAATTGGTGCAGGTGCAAAGAGGAACGGCAGAAGTGCGTAACCGAAACTGCACCTCAAGTCAGTATGACAGGAAACGGAGTGCGAGACAGATGAGTACGTGCAGGAGAACAAAGGGCCAAATGTTCCGAGGAGGAGTCATGTGACCGTGCATGAGAGGATGCAGCGAGGGAGCATCGGGTGGAGCGGTGCTTATGAACTCATAAATATACTGGGTCAGGGAAAGTTCTAGTCAGTCTGGTGTTGGACCCAGACAACCTCTGTTGTTGTCAGGGAAAGGGACCACAGACCCAGCGCTGTAATTGCTATTTTCAACTGCTAAATAAATACAGATCTTCCAATTCAAACCGATCTCTTCCTTGAAAATGAATCTGGGTAATTCTTAACAGACGCATAGTGGATTACAAATTAACACCCTAGAGTCCGCTTCACACGTCCCCCAGAATTTACCACAATGAAAAATGAAAACAAAGCAACATGGGGTAGGAAGGCGAACCGCCCGGCTGTAACAGCTCCACCAAACAAGAGGGGGAGCAGGGTCACCCATGTGATGGTTCGCTGAAACTGGTTTAGTTGGGAGAGGGGGGTGCCCCCGGTGAGGGGGTTGTGCAAGAGTGGCAGGTCTGTCCACCTTGAGGTGGGCTGACTTTAGGCGGTCCACTGAAATTTTCTCTGGCTTGCCTCCAACATCCACAACAAAGTGCTTCTCTCCCGGTCCCAATACATGGAATGGACCGTCATAAGGAGGTTTCAAAGGGCCACAATGAGCGTCATGGTGGACAAAAACAAAATCTGCAGATTGCAGACTCATAGGAAAGTGAGACTGAGGGAGCCCGTGTTGCAAAATGGGGACTGGTATAAAAGCTTTGGCATTCTCCAGGGACCTTTTGGCATTGAGCAGCCGCAGACAAAGGGGTTGTCGTGTTGGGGACAAAATCTCCTGGGACTTATAGTGGCTGACCATAAACCAACTCGGCAGATGAAGCTTGGAGATCCTCCTTGGGAGCAGTTCTAAGTCCCAGCATGACCTATGGAAGCCTATCTATCCAGCTGCTGTCTGTGAGGCTGGCCCAAAGAGCGGCCTTCATAGATCGGTGAAAGCGTTTGCATAGTCCATTAGCCTGTGGGTGGTACGCCACGTTGCGATGGAGCTTTAGCCCCAGGCTTTTTGCTACAGCGTTCCATAGCTCTGAGGTGAATTGAGAACCACGGTCGAAAGAGAGGTCAGATGGAATCCCAAATCGGGCAACCCATGTCCCGATAAAAGCACGTGCCACCCCATCAGATGTAGCTGACACCAACAGGACAGTGTCTGGCCATCGAGTCATCCTATCCGCCATGGTGAGCACGTACGTGAAGCCGTGAGAGGGGGGCATGGGGCCAACAAGGTCTACATTAATATGGTTGAAACGCCTTTCTGGCACTTGAAACTCTGTCAGTGGGGCCTTGACATGATGTTGCACCTTGGAGCGCTGACACTTGATGCAAGTGTTAGCCCAATCTCTCACATCCTTCTTGAGCCTATGCCAGACAAACTCTGCAGCCATCAGTCTCTGGGATGGCTTCCATCCAGGGTGGGAGAGGCCATGGATCGCATAAAAAACTTGCCATCTCCAACTGGTGGGAACAATGGGCCGGGGCTTGTCAGTGGAAGCATCACAGAGGAGGGTTGTTCCTGTATAGTCAAAATGTACATCTTTTAAACACAGCCTGGTGACCGCTGTCCTCAATGCTTGCACCTCTGGGTGAGCTGCTTGGTCCTCCACCATGCGGGTGTAGTCCAGTCCCAAGTGAACCGCTGCCGTGACAGCCCAGGAAAGACAATCAGCTACAAGGTTGGCCTTGCCAG
This sequence comes from Pholidichthys leucotaenia, assembly GCA_020510985.1. Taxonomy (NCBI): domain Eukaryota; kingdom Metazoa; phylum Chordata; class Actinopteri; order Cichliformes; family Pholidichthyidae; genus Pholidichthys; species Pholidichthys leucotaenia. The sequence continues at coordinate 323,880,622 of CM035837.1, read as the reverse complement.
TGATGTGCTGTATATCTGTGGTAAATTCCGAGATGTAGGAGAGCTGTATCTGCTGGCGGCTTGACCATGGCTCAGTCACTTTAGCCATGGCAAATATCAGGGGTTTGTGGTCCACAAATGCCGTGAATTTGCAGCCTTCCTGCAGGGTACAGAAGTGACAGATGGCCAGGTAGAGTCCAAGCAGTTTGCGGTCAAAGGTGGAATACTTCCGCTCACTGGGGCATAACTGTCAGTTGAAAAATGCAAGGAGCTGCCACATTCTGTTGACCCACTGTTCATGAACTGCCCCGATGGCATAGTCAGAAGCATCAGTGGTAATGGCTATGGGGGCATTGAGTGATGGGTGGGCCAGCATTGTTGCATTTGCCAGGGCCAACTTGGTATCTTCAAATGCTTTTTCTCTCTCGGCTGACCACTCTACTATGTGGCGGGAGCTCTTGTTTTTGAGGGCCTCATACAAGGGACGCATGAGTTGCGCAGTACGGGGAATGAAGCAATGGTAAAAATTAACCATGCTGAGGAATTCCTGTAGGGACTTGAATGTGAGTGGGCATGGGAAATTTGCAACCGCTGTCACTTTTGATGGGAGGGGGACTGCGCCATCTTTAGTGACTCTTTGTCCCAGAAATCGATGGTTGACAGCCCAAACTGGCACTTGGCCATGTTGACAATCAACCCATGCTGACTGAACCGCTCAAACAAGGTCTGTAAGTGGGACAGGTGTTCTGCCTTGGATGTGCTGACGACGAGAATATCATCTAAATAGACAAAAATAAAAGGGAGGTCATGTAGCACCAAATCCATCAGGCACTGGAATGTCTGTGCAGCATTTTTGAGGCCAAAGGGCATACGTAAAAACTCAAAGAACCCAAATGGGGTGATCACTGCTGTCTTTGGGATGTCTTGTGGGTGGACAGGTACCTGATGGTATCCCCGGACCAGATTTACCTTGGAAAAGATCACTTTTCCTGCTAGGTGGGCAGAAAAATCCTGAACATGTGGGACCGGGTAGCAGTCAGGGGTCACTGCATCATTGAATCGGTGGTAATCACCACATGGGCGCCATCCATCCCCTGGCTTTGAGACAAGGTGGAGTGGTGACACCCAGGGACTGTTGGAGCGACGAATGATGCCAAGGCACTCCATATTTTCAAATTCTGCCTTGGCTACTGCTAATTTAGCAGCATCTAGGCACCAAGAGCGTGCATAAACTGGTGGGCCCATGGTGGCAATGTGGTGCTCCACCCCATGCTTTGCAGCTGCAGATGAGAAGGTAGGCTGCATGAGTGTAGGAAAAGTAGCAACCAGCTGGAGAAAATCGTCGGGTGCAGAGAGAGAACTAGACAATGCGCTGGAACTTGGGCAGCCTGATGTGCATGCATATGAGTAGAATGTGGTGGCGTCGATCAAACGGTGGTTTTTGATATCAACCAACAATCCATAGGCACACAAAAACACAACTGGACATACCTGGTGCCATAAGTGTGTATGGGTCTTCCATTTGCTGCTTTCATAGGGGGGCCATAACCTCCAGCCAGGATGTCCAGCTTCAATGCGGGTGTGACCAGGTGAGATGAATACAGAATAGTCCAGAACAGTGAGAGGCTAAAGCGTGTGAAAATGCCAGGAGACGTGGGATGCACGTCAGGACTAAACTGTAACAAACAGAGAATCAGATAGGGAATGCCCATCTGAGCTTGGTGAATGAAGCAGCGACGAATGAATGGAGCTGCAGACTTTAAATAGAGCAAGCAGGGCATGATACAAATGATGATCAGTGATTACAGGTGCAGATCACATGGGTGAGGATAATTAGCCTTAACAGGTGACAGCTTGACAGCCCGTGAACAGAGCTTGACACCAGAAAATGGGCGTTGTTAAACTAAAGGCACAGGCAAACACTAAATCACTGATTAATAGATGTGGATCACATGAGCAGGGAAGTTAGCAGATGCAGCTGTCACAACAAAAGCACATCAGCAAGTGGCAAACAATAACTGAATACAGCCAGAGAAGCAAATAATATAAAATACATGAAACCAATATACAGAGAGAGGTGAGGTAGGCTCAAATCAAGATAAGAGGATAAACATAAACCAAGGATGCAGATAATATAATATACATATTAAATGCTAAACAGAAGTGGGGAAATACAGAAAAATAATCAAAGTAACGAAGAGTGTGAGCACGGTTCCCCAACCGTGCTCCACATCATGACAGAGCCCCTACCTCAAGGGGTGGATCCAGACACCCCAGGGTAATATCAAAAAAGAGAAAAGAAAACACACAAAGAAACCCCCCCAACAGGAATAGCACAAATAAATAAACCCCGGAGGGTGGTGGGGGGAACCAGGTAAGGAAGGACCAAAACAACACCAAAAAATGCTCAATAATGCCCACAAACAGAACAGATAAGGTGCCCAGAACTCAGGGATATTAGGTGGCAAAATAAATCAGTTCAGCTGGTTTATAAGAGTCCCAAAGCCACCCGATCACCAGGTGGAACAAATCGGGTGGTCTCCCAGAGTGCCAGAGCCACACAAGCAGCCGATGAGGACCGCTGGGTGGCCTACCAGAGTCCCAGAGCCACACAAGCAGACGGCACAGTCCATCGGGTGGTCTCCCAGAGTTCTAGAGCCACCTAACCAGATGGCGCTGTCCATCAGGTGGTCTCCCAGCATCCCAGGGCCAGCGGGCCACGGGGCACAACACGCCCCCTCCTGGAGGCGGCAGTTGGAACCAGTGCCTACCACGGACTGCAGGAGCTGAGAGTTGGAAAACCAATGAGGAGGGTGACTGACCAGTGAGAAGACCAGACGAGGAGCACAGCTGATCAGCAGGGAATTAGATGAGGAGAGTGACTACTCAGCAGAGGCCTCTGGTGAAGACAGAGGACTCACAATGACCTCGGGCGGAGAGGAAGCACCCATGGCGGCCTCGGGCGGAGGCAGAGCACCCACGGCAGCCTCGGATGGAGGCGGAGCACCCATGGGGCCTCAGACAGAGGCGGCGCACCCATGGCAGCCTCTGGTGAAGAGGAAGGACACACGAAGACCTCTGGTGGAGAGGACGGACCCACGGAGAACTCTGGCAGAGAGGAAAGACCTATGAGGAACCCAGGTGAGACCAAACGGCAGACTCGTGAGAAAACCAGGCAAATGAGATGATTGCTCAGCGGGGAACCAGATGAGGGCGAAGAAGGAGGACCCGTGATGACCTCAGGCAGAGATGGAGGGTGACCATCAGCGGACCCAGAGGAGGACTCGAGCGGGGGGAAGAAACATACACTGGGTTACTACCACTGGTAGCAGTGGAGCCCGGTGAGGAGAATTCAGGAACAGCCAATGGCTGCGACTGGTTCACATCATCAAGAGCTAAGCAAGATTCCTCTAATACTGATAATGTGAAGACAAAGAAGAGAACTTGCTTCAGCTCAAGCTCCACCGCCGTCCAGGAGTCCGGTGACTCTGGCTGGGATGTCTCGAATCCATTCATCTGGCACTTCCACCTCAGATGGGGAGGAAGAGAAAAACACCAGAACATAGTTACCGGCAGTGGTGGAGCTCGGCGAGGAGAATTCAGGAGCAGAGGACTTCTGTAGCCGGTTCTCCTTACCATGAGCCAGACAAGATTTCTCTAGATCTGCAGGTGTTGAAACAGAACAGAGTACGTGCCTGTACTCGAGCTCCACTGCTGCCCAGGACTCCAGCAACACAGGCTGGGATGTCTTGAATCCACTCCTCTGGACATCTAGTCCCGGCATGGACACCTCGGACGTGAAGGAGGAGATGGACACCAGAACACTAATACTTGCAGCAGTGGAGCCCGGCAAGGAGAATTCAGGAGCAGAGGACATCTGCAGCTGATTCTCCCTGCCATGAGCAAGACAAGGTTTCTCTAAGGCTAATAATGGAGAGACTGAACAGAGAACTTGCCTTTATTTGAGCTCCACTGCCATCCAGGACTCCGGCAACTCTGCTGTGATGACCCCAGCAGCAGGCATGATGGGGGATGCAGCACAAGACCCTCCAGACGTGGCAACCGAGGCAGGTGGAGCTTCCAGCGTGGTGGCAGAAGCTGGAGGTTGCCTCACTGATGATGCCAGCTCCCATGCTGTTGAAACCAGGGGACACTCTCCTGGCGGCTCAGGTTTCAGGACGCAGGTAACATTCTCCTCCCATCCGGGATGTGGCTGCAGGGCTGGAACAGAACCAACCAGGGTTGCAGGCTCCTCTGTCGTCCGGTGGCTCCATCCCAGGACCGGCAGACACTCAGGGAACACAGGAGAAGCAGGTGAGATTAAATTTTTAGTTGCAGCAGTGAGGGCCCAGCTAAAATGGGTGACTGCTGCTGACCCCCCCCCCCCCCCCACACACACACACACACCTCCCGGGAATAAGACAAGACAATTCATTTTTGGGTGTTAAAAAATGAAAAGGTGTTTGCCTTAGTTCCCGGGAACTGGTGGTTGCTGCTGCCATAGGACCAGATAACTCCTTTTCATTCACTGCAGTGGGCTAGGGCACCAAAGTGGAGAGTGGAGGAGCTGGCCCTGGAGACCTGAGGGTGGCAGCGGGCGGAGCCGTCATGGAGAAGAGGGAGGCAGCAGCAGTAGATGAGGAGGAGACTGACAGGACAGCCGAGGGGAAATTATTCAAAAATGATGAGGAGGCATTATGGGTGCACTCTCGCTGCCCATGACATGAAATGAGATCTGTGAGTTCAGGATAACACTTCAGGCTAGGGGTTGCCTCAATCACGTCCACCATGCAGTCCAGCCATTTCAGGGCTTTCTCGGGAGTATGAGCGGAGCGGGCATCTGAAATAAGGTCTTGAATTAACTGCACAGTCCAGCACTCATCCAACCCGAGCAAACTCAAGTCTGTGCACGCTGCCATTCCAGCAAAAACATGAACTTAACAAAAATATCCGGGAGGGAAAAAAGAGAGAAAAAAGAGCAAACTCGTAGTCCGCTGGGTCCAAACTGGCTGCTTCTTTCTGTCATAAACTGGCCTGGCAGGGGCGGACAGAAGACCCAAATGCTGGAGCTGTGAGTTGCTGACATTTAATAATGAAAATACCAAAATACACAAAGCACAAAAACTTACATAATATGGAGGAGACCAGGTGAGATGAATACAGAATAGTCCGGAATAGTGAAAGGCTAAAGTGTGTGGAAATGTCAGGAGACATGGGATACACGTTAGGACTAAACTGTAACAAACAGAGAATCAGACAGGGAATGCTCATCTGAGCTTGGTGAATGAAGCAGCGACGAATGAATGGAGCTGCAGACTTTAAATAAAGCAAGCAGGGCATGATACAAATGATGATCAGTGATTACAGGTGCAGATCACATGAGCGAGGATAATTAGCCATAAAAGGTGACAGCTTGACAGCCCACGAACAGAGCTTGACACCAGGAAATGGGCGCTGTCAAACTAAAGGCACAGGCGAACACTAAATCACTGATTGACAGGTGTGGATCATATGAGCAGGGAAGTTAGCAGACATGGCTGTCACAACAAAAGCACATCAGGAAGTGGCAAACAATAACTGAATACAGCCAGAGAAGCAAATAATATAAAATACATGAAACCAATATACAGAGAGAGGTGAGGAAGGCTCAAGTCAAGATAAGAGGATAAATATAAACCAAGGATGCAGATAATGGGGGTGCGGTGGCACAGTGGTTAGCACTGCACCAGCACAGCAACTCACCCTTGGCCATGGGATCCCTGGTTCGATCCCAGCCCCTGACCAACAGTGATCTGTGTGAAGTTTGCATGTTCTCCCCGTATCTGCATGAGTTTACTCCGGGATTTCTCCGGTTTCCTCCCACAGGCCAAAAACATGCAGGGTGTAGCGATTTAATTCAACCCCCCACAACACACAGACAGAACACAGAGACAGTCAGCTCGCACTCCTGGGTTTTTTCCGCTGCATGCTGCGTTTACAGCCGTGAAGTTAAAGTGTTCATGCATCTTGTCCTTACTGTGCTTCTTCTGAGCATCTTACATATGTAGATGTGTTTTGGTGTAAATCTCCACAAACAGACTGGTCAAACACAGCGCTCGGCTAGAGCAAATAACAGAACAGTGAAATGTGTATTAATGTCTACAGGCAGACTCGTTTAGTCTGGCTCACCTCTGTAATGCTAATGTTGCCGCTCATGCAAATGTGTCATGCCTGTCCTGTTATCTCTTTGATCAGACCAACTGCTGTGAATGCTTTGATGTATTGTTGTAGTTGGGTGTATATATACTGCATTGTAACCATGCTCTCATGCTCTCTCAACCTCTGCTGCAGGACACAGACTTTGTGTCCGCCTCTCCTCCTCTCCTTCTCTGAGAGCCGTGGGCTCGCTCTCGGCGCGCATGCACGGCGCTGGGAACGGAGCTTGTGACGGCGGTATGATAATAAAACTCTACTTAAAACCTTCTACAACGCCGCTTTATTTCATGCCGCCGCACAGGGTAGGTTAATTGGAGACTCTAAAGTGGCCCTAGGTGTGAATGTGTGTGTTAATGGTTAAGGGATAGTGCCGTGCTGTGGCTGCTTCATCCATCAAGGTGGATGCCCTCAATTTTCCCTCTGGGGATCAATAAAGTATACAAAATCAAATCAAAATCAAAATAATATAATATACATATTAAATGCTATACAGAAGTGGGGAAATACAGAAAAATAATCAAAGTAACAAAAGAGTGTGAGCACGGTTCCCCAACTGTGCTCCACATCATGACAAAAATGGCTAAAAAATGCTAGCTCTCCTTTTCCTCTAAATTTAAGTCCCCACACAGCTGCCTAGAAGGTGCCTGATGAGAAAACCTGAGAACACAACCATAACTGTCATGATTTGCCCCTCAGGGCAGGAACAAAGACCCAAACGCTGGACTGCTAGTTGTGCAATTTATTAAGACCATAAAGTCCAAACAGTGAGCAAAATTAAACACATCAACTGAGAAGTGCAGGGAAACGGCAAGGATATAAACAGGAATGCACATCGGAACAGGATAGGGGTTCCAACGGAGTGTAGAAGAGCTTGAAATGATGAGGTGATTTGATATATAAACCAAAGTTTATTTATCAGCTCTCCTAACAAGTCTCATTCTAGTGCAGAGGTAGCAGAAGGAAAAGAGACCGAATATCTCCGGCTCACTGACTTTATACTTGCACATAACAAAAGACATGCATAACAAAGGCTGACATCCCTCATTATCTTAATCCCCCCATTGTCTTGGTATTTCCTCTCCTCGCCCAGGGGGTGAGGGTAGCTCCTCCGGTCTCCACCGCAGTGTCTGGGAACGTCTTTGTTCTTCACTCGGCGGTTGAGAGCCTTTGTCCTTTCAGAGGTGTGAAGTTGCTTTACATATGTAATTACCAAACATTTCCACATGCTTCAACATATGTAGGTTATGGAATATATGATTAATATAGCCCACAGGAGTAGAGAAACAACAGAGAAAACCATGAGGCACTGACAAGTGAGTAAACAGAGAAGCAGTCTTAAATAATGCAGGCAATTAAACAGAGCAAGTGCCATCAGGTGTGGAACGCATGAACGGGCAGATGGACCTAATTACAAGGCATAAATGACTGAGCAGCACAAAAACGGTGATTGTCATGTCTTTGGGTAAAAGACATTGATAAATTTATAAAGTTAATAAATTGGTTAAAAGGAATAAATAAGTTAAAATTAGTGATAAAGTTGTCAAAACCTGTGTTTAAAAAGTTATCGAAGTGAGACATCTTTTCCTTAAAGGATTGTTTTTTGTTACTGCAGAGTGTGTGCTCTTCCGTATATAGATGATCTTTGATGTGTTTTTTCCTTCGGCTACAGTCAGCTAGCCACACAGAAACGAAGTTAAAAAGTTCATTGACTACGCTGTGTTGTTCTTCTTCGTTTGAGTCTTGGGAAACCTTTGTCTTTGTGAGTATTTTTATGTACAAGCACTTGATAGAGATCACTGATGTTCAAAAGTATTACGTGAATGAGTTTTGTTAGAGCGATGATGTCTGTTAGTTATTTACGTGTATTAGTTCTTTGTGTTAGCATACCGCATGTTAATATGTAGATAGTAATTGCATTGTCCTGTATGTTTCAGTTACCGCGCCATGCTACACACGCATGCAAGAAAACTTTATAAAGACAAGAAAAGCAAGCCTTGTGTGCGAAGTTTTCTTTAATGGTTCGCTGGCTGTCTAGCAGCACAGAGATAACAAGGTGGGAGTGTCTGGAAACTGAGGTAGAGAGTTCCTGCCACTAAGAAACAAATTATAAATGCCAGGATAATAATAATAATTGCAATAAGGACATGAATGCATAACAGAACGACTAACAGCTAGGAACAGATCCAAAACCAACATACAGTAAAAAAAACAAAAAAACATAACACTAGGAAAATACAGGAAATAATCAGAAATAAATTAAGAACCTGAGCACGGTGACACACCGCGCTCAGCCTCGTGACAATAACTGCCTAAAGAGATCATACGTGAAACAGATCATTCTGTATTTGAACACATACTGTGGTGAATTATGTCCCTAGAGTCTGCTACAGACTTACCATTAAAAAGCAGTTGAATTGAAACTCAACAGAAACCCTCGTTAAACAAAAAAGTTTTCAGCTGCTTTTTAAAAGAGTCCACAGAGTCAGCTAAACGTAGCTGGAGTGGGAGTCTATTCCAAACAACAGTCCACCGTCCTCTCTGTGTGCAGAGATGCATCGCCGTGGAAAATGAAGCCCCAAGAATACTTTATTATATGAAAGAGATGTTAACAGTTTTACTCTGTGACTGTCATGACCAAGGGCATGGCTAGGGATCGTGCCCATGTTTTATGTTCATTTTGGTCTTTGCCTTTCACAGTATTATTATTTATGATTATTATTAGAATTATTATTACTAGTGCCTACCTGTGCATGCCCGTAGAAAGGTTTCACACATAAGGAGTTGTTCAGAACTCCTTATACAAAGATATAGAGTGATGATAATCTAGTCCAGGGGTGTCAAACTCATTCCATGGAGGGCCAAGACCCTGCAGGTTTTACTTCCACCCAGTCTCTTCAGCAGGTGTTTTCAGTGATCAGCAATCAGTAGGAAGAAATTCAGAGAAATCACCTGTTGAAGACACTGGGTGGAGGTAAAACCTGCAGGGTCTTGGCCCTCCATGGAATGAGTTTGACACCTGTGATCTAGTCAGTGGCGGTAATGCACCTGTAAGTTGGTTGCCATCCGCCAATCAAATCTAAAAGAAAAAGAAGAAGCAGGTGTACCAAGGGTGTAACCAAGCACAGCAGCACTCGTTCAGTGATGCCTGCCTTGGATCTTTGATTGTGTCATAGCAAGCCCTATGATCTGTGATGATGTCATAGTGAGTCCTATGATCGTGAGTGATGACTGTCTTTGGTCTTTGATGATATCATAGGGAGTCCTATGATCTTTGATGATGTCATAGCGACTCCTATGATACCTGCATTTGATCTATGATGTCAAAGCGAGTCCTATGATCTTTGTTGATGTCATAGCGAGTCCTATGATCATGAGTGACGTATGCCTTTGATCTTTGATGTCCTATGAGCGTGAGTGATGTCTGCCTTTGATCTTTGATGATTTCACAAATAAGGAGTCGTTATACATAGGAACATCATAGGACCATGATGTCTGCATGATCATAGGATCATGCAGACATCATAGGAACATCATAGGCGGTCCTACGATCTTTGGTCATGACACACACACTGACAGACACACAGACAGAGATTTCTTGAATTTATAGAGTGGTTTATAGAGTGAAGTGCCCCATGTTCCTTGATCCTTCTCTGTCATGTCATGTATTCCCCTGTTGCTTGGGGTCTGTGTCTTATGGTTGTCTTTTTATATTTGATTATACTAGTGCATACCCGTGCATGCCCGTAGAAACCAAATATAAGCAAGTATTTCTGCATGCCCATAGAAAGCAGGTGTAAGGAAGCATTTCTGCTTGGCTATCGGAAGTTACTGTTTCCATGGCAACAGTTACCATGGTGATGCCTGCCTTTGATCTTTGACATGGTTAAGCAAGTATTTCTGCATGCTCATCAAAAGCAAGTGTAAGCAAGCAGTTCTGCATGCCCATAGAAAGTGTTCTGACCTCCCTTGCAGACTCGTTGACTTTAGGCACGTTCATGCCAAGTGCAGGGCTGTTCCAATCTGAATTCAGGAAGTGGCTGACTGATCACTCACTGACTTCACGAGTCCTTAAATGAGCCCTTTCTCTAAGTCAGCATGCTATACTGACTTATGGTAAGGGAATTACACACATTTCAGAGCGCCATGCCGGGGTTTCTCAAGGAAAAGCTCCTGATTCGTCACCTGTTCATCACTGATCACCCCTTCACCCCTGTGCTACCCCGCAAAACAAACAAACAAAAAAAACTCCATGCAAACAGAAGCATGGAAGGAACAACTCCAAACATCACTAAAAAGATGTTTACGTGTAAATATAATGTAGCTCACTAGTCTGCAGTGTGTCTATAGTTGCATAATAAAACATTTCTTTTTACTTACAAACAGGGAGCAATGAACAAACATTACAGTTTATTGAGCTTTGTATTGAACATGACTCCAAATTCACAGGCCACAGAAACGCATCTGCTCAAGGTTTCAAGAAAGTATTCAACTATTTTATTGATTGATTATTGATTATGATTATTTAGTAAGCCAGTGGATGACTATAACTAAGGATTTAAGATACTGCATTTAACACATAACATATAAATAAAGGATAAATAATTAAAAAAAAAATACTATAGTGCAGACATTATCAACTATTTTGTGTAATTTTCATAATTGTTTTGTTTTTCATAATTACCTCTCTTTCACTCTGTAAGGTTAGTGCCTGCAAGATATTTAGATCAGGCTATTGATTCCTTCTTTTCCTTGGCCTTGAATCATTCTTAAAATAAAAAGTCTGAATCCCACAATACTAAGCAGCATGTTTGTCATACACCATTGTCAAGGTAGGGTGACATGTCATAAAGTGTCCCATTCCTTTTATATCATTTCAAGCCCTCGCAGACTCGCATACTAACACACTACTAATGGCTGCCGCCTAAGTCTACAAGGGCTCAGGGCTTAGGGAGGAGATTGAGACTCAGCCTTAGTCTCTGTTCTGTATTTGCTGAGATGCCATTGCGTCAGTTACCCAGCTACATTTCGGTCTTTGATTCCTGTCCATCTAAGTTTACCCTGCCTCACTGTTTGTTCTTTGCCAAGTTTAGGCTAGCTTTTTATATCAAGTTCAGTCTAGTTTAGTTTAGCCCTCAGCCCATGCGCTGCTTTTTGTTTGCTTTGGAGTTTTGTTAATAAATCATTGTTTGCACCTGATCCTGCCTGCACAGTGAGTCCTTTCTACAAACCTATGTCTGCCCAGAGGGCATACCATGACAGGAATATGATCTGAGGTTTTATAAGGTGCAAAATACTTGATATTGCGATATTGCGATTCTAGTTGAATTGTGATAAGATTGTATCGTGAGCCAAGTATCGCGATCCGAATTGAATCACGAGGTCCATGGGTGGGGCAAGGTCTTTTCAGGGGTGCTCCAGCACCCCTAAATTGAAACTCAGCACCGCTAAAAATTGGAGTTAGAAAAGTTGTGATTTTAAAATTGTAGTTCATCTTTGACAAGCTGAAATAACATCCAAAACGTATTTGGTAATTTATGGTTTAAACTTTTTAAAAATGAAAATGAAAGCACCCCCCCACCACCACCACGCAAATGGTATGGTCCCTCCTCTCATACATCACCCCGGGCCCTCCCTATCCCAACAGCAGGAAAGGTGAGGAGACAGGAGGCTCCTGCAGCTCTTCTACAGGTAACGCTTTAACATCTCATAACGATGTATGACACCACACTCAGCTTGAATATTCTGCAAAGTTATGAATAGTTTTTGTGTCTGTCTGAATTTATTCAGTAAGAGTATGCATACCTGCAAACATTTCAGTTTCAAAGTACATGAAGTTTTCACCTGGGGTGGGGGTTGGAAATTATGCTACAGGCTATTTACAGTCTATATTTTCTGTTATATTATAGGCTATTTATAGCCTATAATATATACACGAACCCACTCAGACCCACACCCCACCCCACACCCCCTTCCCCTTGCTCAAATCATAATGGGTGTGTGTCAGTTGTGTAATGTGATTGTGTGCAGGTGTGTGAACTACCATAGCGCAGTTAAAATTGGGGAGATGGTGGTTGGAGCACCATTAGCCACTGCAGTAGGCAGCGGGGCTCCCATCCCCCAAGCCCTCAGTGTCTAAAATGCACTTAAAATTGAGGTGAGGGCAGCCCCACTCCGCAGCAGACAGAGGTATCCCATTCATCGACACAGTGCGGCACACCCCCACCCCAAAACCCTATGTGTATCCAAGAAGATGTATGTTCGACCCAGAATTGGGGGGGACAGGTAAGACTGGGAGGGAGGCGGTCCAAAAAGGAGCGCCCCCCCCCTTCCCAGAAGCTAGCTCACAAACTGGTTCAGGAGGCCACCCACTGCCCCCAAATCCTAACCCAGGGCGAGGGCTGCCAGGCCAAGCAGCCCAGGACCCGCCAGCATCCCGCCCCGGCGCTCCCAGCACCACAAGCATGTTGGAGCAGCCACACCCACACCCAATCCCACACATCTTGCACACATGAACATACACAACAACAATAATCACAATAATGAACAATGGGCCGGGCCCATACGGCACCCCACACGACAAGCAACACCCCCGAGCGCCTGCCGCAAGCCCACCAACCACTCACCCCAGACACACACCAACAGCGGCAGGCCGGCCCACAGCCACATCCACCCCGGGGCAAACCAACGGCAACACAGCCGCCAACCCGCACCAACGACCCCCCGACAGCCCCCGAACACCCACACACCCGGCACCAAGGACAATGGAGGCAATGCGACAAAGTGACTCTGGAGGTAAAGCGGGTCGGTCCAATATCCAGATGGTTGGCGGTTCTTGAATCCCACTCTCCCCAGATATCCTGCCGTTGTGTCCCTGGGCAAGACACTTTACCCACCTTGCCTCCAGTGTCCATAACACTGGGTATGAATGTGTATAAATGCTCAGTGGTGGCCGGAGAGGCCATTGGCACAGATTGGCAGCCACATTTCTGTCACCCTGCCCCAGGGCAGCTGTGGCTACAGTAGTAGCTTACCACTACCATTGTCTGTCTGGAGTGAATGAATAATGTATCTATTTGTAAAAGCATCTTTGAGTGTCTATGATAAAGCGCTATATAAAGTGCCCCGCCCCGTGACACAACGGCAGGGCGGCCGGGAAAAGCAGGCCCCGAACCGCCAACCCCCAGGCCACCAGATGTTCTGCCCCACTCCTGCCACCCAACGAGGTCCCCGCACCCACACACACATCCTCCACCCCCGCACGTCCATCCACAGGTACCCATACTCACACACACACACACACTCATGTGCACACACACACTCACCATCACACATGCCCAACTACACTCACACACAGCCCCGCATGCCCACACACAACACACACACGCGCACGCACCCACATCCGCACCCGCACACACACACGAACCCACTCAGACCCACACTCATGTGCACCTGCACTCATGCATGCACACACACACTCACACATGTACACACACACATACACACACCCACCCACACCCGCAGGCCCCAGAGGACGGGAGGAGGCGACCCCCCTCCAGGACTCCCAGCACCAGCCCCCAGAGCGCCACCAGGGCACAGGGGAGGGCACGACCCCACCGCACAAGGACGCGCCGGGAACAATTTTTAATCTGAGTAAGCTGGACTAGCCTGCCACAATTTCGATATCCAGCTTATTTTTTCCCATTAAAATCTGATGTGTTTTGAAAGTGTTCCCTTTATTTTTTTTTGAGCAGTATATAAATGACACACGCCAAGTATCAAAAATTCTGAAATTTATTTTGTTTGCAGATGACACAAATATCCTTTGCACTGGTGAGAATTTGCAGCAGGTTTTAGAGGTGGTCACAACAGAAATGAAAAGGTTAACACTGTGGTTCAACAAAAATAAATTATCTCTAAATTTGAAAAAAAACGAAGATTATACAGGGTTACAAAAATATTTTTTTTGCAAGTTGTCTGTGTTTTTCAACTGATTTAAGACAATTTTGCACCGCTGAATCCGAAAATGACATCCGTTTCTCTTGATTAGGTACTAAGTAAAAACCTGTACTTAGTACTGTGCATGTACTTACCTTTATATAAAGGTAAGTACATGTAAATTGAATGTTACGTCATCATTGTTCAAAATTCAGAGAATTTCAAGACATAAAAAAGAATTTTGCATCATATAAAGAGAAAATACCCATACATGTAAACAAAAACGTATAAAACAACATGTGACCATAATTCAAAAAGTTGACATGATTGAGCAAAACCAATGTGATTTTTGGGTTCAGCACATCAAAATTGTCCCACATCAGCTAAAGAAAACTTAGACAATAAATATGGTGTTGACCAGTGTTATGTTGTTTGGAAATTATAAAATAAATTATGAAATAATGATAACGATAGATGAAACCAGAATGACATGATTAGGGACCCAGGAGACAGACGCTGACACGAGTAGATAGTAGACAATTATTTATTAATTAAGATAATGAGTGTTAGGTAAGTGAATGAGTGAATGAGTGCGTGGCTGTCTGGTCACTGGAGCTGAGCGATTCCTGCGGCGACCTGGCAACCCTGGAACACACAAGCACAGGAGATTACTACTGTTCACATGAATGGGAAGGTGAAGCTTGTGCTGCTTACCTGCAGGTGCCACAGAGAGAATCCTGCTGGCTCCGTGTGCCCGTGCGGCGTGGTGCGAGTGGTGCTCGACGCTGAGGTGGTGAGGAGGCACTCCGAGGTGGAGGAGATGGCGTCCCGTCAACAGGGGAGGTAAGTCCGCTGCCAGGGAGGTCCACCTGTGCACAGGGGAGAAGGCTAGGAAAGGATGAATGAAGAGGTGTCTTATGTGACGTGGCTTGGCTTGACGACTTGGATTTGGCTCTGGCTTGAGGTCGTATCCTCAATGCGTTGCAAGGCAAAGGCGACAGACGACTCCGTGCAGAGCAGTCTGAGACTCTGGCTTTTAAAGCCCGTTGATTATCACCAGCCGGTGTATGCGCAGCTGAGGATGATGACGGCCCAGCGGCCGTCATGACAGTACTCCCCCCTCTAGAGGTGCCTCCAGGCACCTGCCCAATCCTACCTGGATGCGCCCGATGAAAATCGCAGATCAACTGCTTGTCGAGGATCAACGCCGGGCGAATCCAGGAGCGATGCTCAGGACCAAACCCCTCCCAGTCCACCAAATACTGAAGGCCCCGACCCTGCCGGCGGACATCCAAGATGGCAGTCACCCCCCAAGCCGGATGGCCATCGATCATCCTCGGGGGGGCAGGAGCCACGGGGGGCGGGCACAGAGGGTCGGCGATGTATGGCTTGACCTGGGAGACGTGAAAGGTAGGGCAGATACGCATAGAAGAGGGGAGAGCAAGGCGCACAGACACAGAGTTGATAATATGGGAAATCACATAAGGGCTGATGAAGCGCTTGGTCAGCTTGCGCTTCTTGGCCGGCACACTGATGTTCCTAGTGGACAACCAAACCTTCTGACCCACCTTATAGTCTGGGGCGGGCCTCCTGTGGCGGTTGGCCACCTGGATGTTACGTTCCGTAGTCCAAAGGAGGGCTCTGCGGGTGATGGACCAGATTCGCCGACAACGCCTGGCGTGAGCCTGTACTGAAGGGACCGCTACCTCCTTCTCCTCCTCAGAGAACAGTGGTGGATCAAACCCCAGAGACGCCTTGAAAGGGGACATCCCCGTAGCAGAGGACACCGTGGTGTTATGAGCGTACTCGATCCAGGGTAGAAACGTGCTCCAAGAAGAGGAGCAGGAAGAGATGACACAGCGAAGCGCAGCCTCCAGCTCCTGATTAGCCCGCTCGCACTGACCGTTGCTCTGCGGGTGGTACCCAGAAGAGAGACTAGCCGTGGCTCCCAGCACTGTGCAGATTGCCTTCCAGACCTGGGATACAAACTGCGGTCCTTGATCCGATACGATGTCAGCCGGGATTCCATGAAGACGGACCACATGCTGTACAAGAAGGTCCACCGTCTCCCGCGCCGAAGGCAGCCCCCGGAGAGGCACAAAATGAGCTGCCTTGGAAAAACGGTCCACTATTGTCAGGACTGACGTAAAATGACCCAAGGGGGGCAGGCCTGTTACAAAGTCCAAGGCCATGTGGGACCAGGGGCGAGAAGGGACAGGTAAAGGGTGGAGAAGACCCGCCGGGGGGGATGATGACGATTTCTCAGTGGCGCACTGGGCGCAAGCCCAGACATAGTTGATGTCCTTCCTCAATCCTGGCCACCAAAAGGCTCTCTGGAGAAGATCTGTGGTGCGGCCAACTCCCGGATGGCACGCCAGTTTGGACGCGTGACCCCATTGAATTACCTGGCTCCTGACAGAAAGAGGGATGAACAGTCGGCCCGGGGGACCCCCACCCGAGTCAGGCTCCGTCTCCTGTGCTCTCCTGCCCTTGTCCCGGATCTCCCAAGACAGCGCACCCACCACACAAGACGACGGCAGGATGGTCTCTTCCTGCTCTTCGGTGGACTGTGCGTCAAACTGCCTCGAGAGGGCATCAGGCTTGCCATTCTTGCTCCCCGGCCGGTAGGTGATGGTAAAATTGAACCAGCCGAAGAAAAGAGACCAGCGGGCCTGGCGAGCGTTCAACCGCTTGGCCGTCCGGAGGTACTCAAGGTTCCGATGATCTGTCCAGACGACGAACGGCTGGGCAGCCCCCTCCAGCCAGTGTCTCCACTCCTCCAGGGCGAGTTTCACGGCCAGCAGCTCCCTGTCCCCAATGCAGTAATTCCTCTCTGCGGGTGTCAGGCGGTGGGAGAAATAAGCACACGGCCGGATCCTGCCATCCACCGGAGAACACTGGGAGAGAACCGCCCCAACTCCCGAGTCCGAGGCATCCACCTCCACAAGGCACTGCAGCGTCGGGTCCACCTGGGTCACTACACGGGCCGAAGCAAACTCCTCCTTTAATCTCCCGAATGCTGTGGCAGCCTCCTCACTCCAACGAAAAGGCACCTTAGGGGATGTGAGAGTGGTCAAGGGGCGGGCGATGTTCCCAAAATTCGGCACGAACCGGCGGTAGAAATTGGCAAAACCCAGGAACCCCTGCAGCTGTTTCCTGGACGTGGGCGTGGGCCAATCCACCACCGCCTTGACCTTGGCCGGGTCGGGAAGCACCTGATTGCGGGCGATAATAAAACCAAGAAAAGAGGTCTTATCAGTGTGGAACTCACATTTTTCAGCTTTGACGAACAGCTGGTTCTCCAGGAGGCACTGTAGGACCCGTCGCACATGCACCTGGTGCTCCTCCAACGTGCGTGAGAAGATGAGGATGTCGTCAAAGTAGACGAACATGAAGGAGTTGAGGAAATCCCGGAGGACGTCGTTTATCAGGTGCTGGAAGATGGCCGGAGCGTTGGTTAACCAAAACGGCATCACCAGGTACTCGAAATGGCTGCTTGGGGTCTGGAAAGCCGTCTTCCATTCGTCGCCCTCCCTGATGTGTACCAGGTGGTAAGCGTTACGCAGGTCCAACTTCGTAAACCAGGACGCCCCCGGAGAGAATCAAAGGCCGTGTTTATCAGCGGCAGCGTGTATTTGTCCTTGATGGTTATCTCGTTGAGCCCTCGGAAATCGATGCAGGGACGCAGTGAGCCATCCTTCTTTCCCACGAAGAAGAAACCTGCGCCCACCGCCGAGGACGAAGGATGAATAATCCCAGAACTAAGGGACTCCTTAATATATGTGTCCATAGCCTCGCGCTCTGGGGCGGGCAGGCTGTATAGACGACTTGCCGGGAGAAGGGCTCCTGCCCTGAGATTGATCGCACAGTCATAAGGACGGTGAAGAGGAAGGGACAGCGCCCGTGACTTGCTGAACACCGCTCCCAGATCGTGGTAGACTTCTGGTACCATGGACAGGTCCGGGGGTGGCGTCGAAGGAGGAGGCACCGAGACCGAGGGAGCACACACTGCAGACTGGAGGCAGGCACTCAAACAAAAGGAACTCCAAGCAGTAATACTCCCAGCTTGCCAATCAAAGGTGGGGTTGTGGAGCCGAAGCCATGGGTACCCCAGGATTACAGGGGAGGAGGAGATGGGTAATACCAAAAAACGAATCTCCTCCCGGTGGTTCCCAGAGACTATCACTGACACGGGAACCGTCTGGTGGGAAACAGAGGTCAGTGATGTCTTGGACAACGTGACGAGATTGACAGGTGGGCACAGAGGTTGACAGCTGAGGCCCATCTGGGTTGCCAGGTCTCTGGAGATGAAGTTTTGCTCAGCTCCAGAGTCAACTAAGGCATGTGTTATGTGTTCCTTATGTTTGTGAAGCAGTCTAATGGGGACACGGCAACTAGTGAGGGGCTTTTTCTGTTTCTCGTCCGTGAATCCCCCTACTGTGATCCACGGACCTCCCCTTTTAACCGGTTCGGACATTCAGCAACCCCATGAGACCCATTGCCACAATAAAAACATAGGCCCAGATCCCTGCGGCGCTGTCTCTCAGCCGCTGAAACTCCCGATTGTCCGATAACCATATCCTCCTGCTCCGGAAGTTCCTCTGACGAAGGCAGAGCGAGGAGAGGTGACCTAGCGGAGCGAGGGCGGGGTTTACTCGAACGGCTAACTGTCCTCCATTCGGCCGCTCGCTCCCTTAGCCTACTATCCAAACTGATGGTGAGAGAAATTAATTCCCCTAACCTGTCTGGTTTATCCCGTGTCGCTAGCTCATCTTTCAGCTCTGAGCTAAGACTGCGGAGGAAGATACCACAAAGCGCTGGCTCCCCCCACCCAATCTCAGCGGCTAATACCCGGAAGTCTATGGCGTAATTGGCGGCAGATCTACTGCCCTGCCGAAGGCTTAGCAGCCGTTCGGTTAGCACCGTGCCCCGGTCTGTATGATCAACTACCTCCATAAATTCTGCCACGAACTGCTGGTAAGTCAAAAAGGGATAATTAGGTTTAGCCATAACTGTATAAGCCCAGTCTAATGCCCTTCCCCCCAGCAGATTGGAGATGTACCCAATTTTGCTTTGATCGGTGGCAAAATCTCCTGGGACGCGGTGAAACACCGATTCACACTGGAGCAAAAAACCTCGCGCTTCCCCGAGTTTTCCACTGAAGCGGGTGGGGGTTGGCACGGGAGTGAGGCGAGGTAAAGATGGTTGGTTAATTAGGCTAGCAGGAGAGGCTACGGGGGCTGGAGATGCCCCGGCAGTCGGGGGGAACGCCTGACGTCCTTCCAGACGGTCCAGCCGGCTGTTAACCTGAGTTAGCTGGTTTAAAATAACTGTCTGTTGGTGTGAAATCATATCTACTCGGGCGCTAAGAGTGTTTAAACGGTGCGCCAGCGCGCTGTCAGCTGGGTCATCTTGACGGAGTCGTACTGACATGATTAGGGACCCAGGAGACAGACGCTGACACGAGTAGATAGTAGACAATTATTTATTAATTAAGATAATGAGTGTTAGGTGAGTGAATGAGTGCGTGGCTGCCTGGTCACTGGAGCTGAGCGATTCCTGCGTCGACCTGGCAACCCTGGAACACACAAGCACAGGAGATTACTACTGTTCACATGAATGGGAAGGTGAAGCTTGTGCTGCTTACTTGCAGGTGCCACAGAGAGAATCCTGCTGGCTCCGTGTGCCCGTGCGGCGTGGTACGCGTGGTGCTCGACGCTGAGGTGGTGAGGAGGCACTCCGAGGTGGAGGAGATGGCGTCCCGTCAACAGGGGAGGTAAGTCCGTCGCCAGGGAGGTCCACCTGTGCACAGGGGAGAAGGCTAGGAAAGGATGAGTGAAGAGGTGTCTTACATGACGTGGCTTGGCTTGACGACTTGGCTTTGGCTCTGGCTTGAGGTCGTATCCTCGACGCGTTGCAAGGCAAAGGCGACAGACCACTCCGTGCAGAGCAGTCTGAGACTCTGGCTTTTAAAGCCCGTTGATTATCACCAGCCGGTGTGTGCACAGCTGAGGATGATGATGACGGCCCAGCGGCCGTCATGACACAGAATTGAAATAGTACAGGAAAATAAGTTTCTGGGGGTGATGTAAGACAATAAAATCTGCTGGAAACCTCACATCAGTCACATCCGAGCCAAGCTGGCAAAATGTATAGGGATACTGGGGAAGATGGGGGTGTTGCGGTGGAGCAGTGGTTAGTACTGCGGCAGCACAGCAATTCACCCTTGGCCATGGGATTCCTAGTTCAATCCCAGCCCCTGACCAACAGTGATCTGTGTGGAGTTTGCATGTTCTCCCTGTGTCTGAGTGGGTTTACTCCGGGATTTCTCCGGTTTCCTCCCACAGGCCAAAAACATGCAGGTTAGGTTAACTGGAGACTCTAAAGTGGCCCTAGGTGTGAATGTGTGTGTGAATGGTAAAGGGGTAGCACCGTACCGTGGCTGCTTTATCCATCCAGGTGGATGCCCTCAATTTCCCCTCTGGGGATCAATAAAGTATACAAAGTCAAAAAAAAAAAAAAGACAAGACACATCTTGGACTATAAATCATTGTTCTTATTGTACAATTCATTGCTTCTACCATATCTTAACTACTGTGTAGAGGTCTGGGGAAACACCTACAAGACCAACCTACAGCCAATGTGCACATTACAAAAAAAAAGCTATAAGGACAATAAATAATGTAGGATATAGAGACCATTCCAACTCGTTTTTAAAGTCACATGCCATAAAGTTCATGGATTTAGTTAAATATAAGACAGCACAAGTAATGTACAGAGCAATTAATAATCAACTCCCAACTAATATACAAAAAATATTAAAAAAAAGAGACAATGATTATAATTTGAGAGGAGACTCAAAGGTCTGATGACACGATTTTGACATTTTTTAGGATGTTGTGTAAACCCAAAAGTCATTGTCGATGATCAATATAACATTTACAACAGCGCCTGCATAAACTAGTTATCATCAAAAAACAGCAGCCGCTGAATGGACTGTGGTGCCGCCCACCAAATTAACGGAGGCACCCCCATGACGTAAGCGGGAGAACGGACTCCGGTGTTGTTGACTGGAATGACAGCAGCTTTGTAGCTCACAGTTTCTCTGGTTTCTTGTTTTAATTTTATGGCTGTGCCTTCACGTTGTGTTGCAGGCTTAGATAAACATCAAACCGTGAAAGACTACATCACACGCTTCAGCTCCATCTGTTATTAAGTCTTGCGCTTTTATGCAGGAGGCACGCACGAGGAGGGGAAGGATTAATGGATTTACGCGCAGCTTTGACCTACTTTCTGTGATCCCATGCTGACATCTCGCAGGTCCGGGCATGTCCCCTCTCTCATTATCACCAGCTGATTCAAACTCCTGCTGATCATGATTCCCAGTCCTCGCCCAGGTGCTTCTAATCACACCATCACCAGCAGTGCGTGTACTTCGTGGCCGTTTGCCAGCCATGCACTAATGGTCCATAGTATTGTTATCTGTGCTGTTTGTCTGCCAGTATTTTCAGCACTCTCACGACGTGCTAGTCACTCCATGTTCACTATGGCTCTCGTGCGTCCTTGAAGCGATCTCCTCTGGGGCGCACCTGTGGCTAACACGTCTCCTCTCATTCATTTGCTGGGCAATGTCTGCCCCCGAACACCATCAGTAAGTGTGTCTGTTTCTTGTACATCTTCACCTTTCAGGGAACTGTCTGTCTTTCTGTATTAAATGTGCTGTGATGAGCCCTGCACGCAAATCTTCGTTATTTCATCCTCCATCCCTCTGCCCTGAGTAAGAGCGTACAGAGGGTCATGATGAATGGATTTAGGCACAGAATTCACCACAGCACATGTATTGAACATAAGAATGATGACAACAGTTCACAAAAAGGTGAAGACAAACAAAAATAAACAGAAACACTTACAGTTGGCGTTCGGGGCTGACATCGCCCAGCGAACATGGAGAGGAAACGTGATAACCACGGTTGCGCCCCAGGGCCGACATCACTTCAAAGGGCGCAACAGAACCACGGCTGTGTAGAGCGGCCAACACGTCGTGATAGTGTTGGCAACACTGACTGGCTGACAACATGGCAGATGATGCACACAAACCATGAACAGCTGACTGTCAAAGAGAGAAGGCGCGTGTGTTCGGACTGGCGAATCTTGGACAGCGCCCACCTGAAAGTGGCTCAAAACACACATAAAACACATGTACAAAACAAAAACAACAAGAACTCAAAATATAATCCATAATAAACCCGATGCCTGAGCCACAGAGAACACACTGCTATGATTTTATTGAAAAATTGAGTTTAATTAAATTATATTTATGAACAAATAATTTGTTGTAACAAATAATATCTGTAACAAAAGAATAACACTGGTGTTCCCCTGCCGTGTGTTTGTTGCTGCTGCTGCTGCGGTGGGCATGTGTGCCTCTCCACCTGTCACTCTCTAAGTGTGACTGGCTTGGCACAATGCCCGCTTGGTACGGCTCAAACCTATACGGTCTGATGCCCCCAGATTCTTCATTATCATTCCATTCTTCTGAACTATAATCGTCTGAAGATTGGACAACACAAACCAATTCCAGACTACATGTGCTGGAACCATCGTTGATATTTTCAGCAGCTTCCATCCTGTGTGTACAATGAGCAGCCAAGCACTGTGTTCTCCCAATGACGTGACTACATGGCAGCGGGGTTTTCCAGCCACTGACGTAATTGGTGATGTGGCGCTCATGACAACGTCGGATATTTGCGTGAAAAAAAGCCTGCTTGACTTAGAACTGCACAGACCAACCTATTTTGTCATTTTGTATTATGTGTTGAAAAATTAGATAAAGTCAAAAACATGTCAGCACTTTAAACTTTACAAAACCTAAGGTACAAACAACTAAGAAAAGTATGTGCATATCTGTCTGTGGGGTGGATTTGTGGAACAGTCTGGAGCTGGAACTAAAACTATGTACAAACAGAAATCAATTCAAAAATAGGTATAAACATTATTTCCTGAAAGGATATATGCTAGAGGGGTAGTATTAATATGTATGATTCACTGTGCTCACTCTGGGACACTATGGTATGGTAGGTGGGACAGTACTGTGCATATCTGTTTATATCTGTGTTGTTTGGGGCTGGGTATAGATGTATGGACCCTATGTATGTTGGGATGGACAGATGTCAATGTTGATATGTACAAAATATAGTTAATTGTCTACTTGGGGTCTTAACTGAGGTAATAGGTACATATTTCACATGGGTTGTACTTAGGGAAAAGAGGAGTTGGAATACAGTAAATAAGTGTTCACTTCTTCCTTCTCCCTTTCGAGCACTGTATACTGTCACTTTTATTGCACTTGTCATTTGTTTAGTTTTTTTTGCTTTTTTGTTCAAAATAAAGTATCTATCTATCTATCTATCTATCTATCTATCTATCTATCTATCTATCTATCTATCTATCTATCTATCTATCTATTTAAAAATATTTTTTTTATCTATCAACTTCCTTTTATTCCATTTTATTGTACAGCGCTTTGTGACTATATGTCTGTGAAAAACACTTCACAAATAAACTTTGCTTACTTGGCACCCAGAAAAAAAGCTCCATAGTGGTGTCTCTTTAGCTTAGCTGTTGCTAATGCTGCTCCAAGATGCGTGCTGGCCTGCATGTTCTGAATGGGGTTTTTTGTGTGTGTGTGTGTGTGTGTGCGCAGCACTTCTTGCGGGTTGTGTGTCATGTCAAGGTCTTTCCTTTCATCTTTGTTATAAAATTAAAAAAAGGCTTAAAATTTCAGTTAACTTTGAGCTAAATGCTTCCTAACTTTCAAAGCTGGCTGCAAATCTCAGCGAGACAAGATATGACTTCACGTGACTGGGTGCCTGTTTGGTGCCATCTAGAAATTGCAACTGGTTGGATACCCAAGAGAGTATACAATGTTTGCATGAATATATACTGCATATAATTAATAAAAGATCAATCCATGCGTTTAGGGATTGGTGCATCGTCGGTAGTGTCAAGTATCACGATCCATCACTGAAGTTATCTCTTGTCCCACCCTTACTCAATATTGAGCCCATCCATCCATCCATCTTCTTCCGCTTAATCCTTTTCGGGTCGCGCTGGGGGGTGGGGGGTGGGGTTGGAGCCTGTCCCAGCATCTTTGGGTGAGAGGCAAGGTATACCCTGGACAGATCACCAGAGCCATTTATGGTAAGAGTAAATTATTACGGTATTAACAATCTACTCAAGTAAGAATAAAAGGTGTCCTGCAATAAAATTACTGCAGTAATGTACACGTTTGTGAAAAAGGAACTTGAACTTGAGTGCATATTCTCTCACATTTACAGGAAGCTAGTGGTTGATATAACAGAAAATACTTTTAACATAAAACAAAAATGGGAACTTGAATTAAATATGATTACTGAAGACAAGACCTGGGAACACATGTCTGTGGATTGTCACAAAGTTATTAACAGCAATTTATGGAAAGAATTTGACTGGAAGATTAAAATGAGATTATTTAGGACTCCTTTATTAATCTCAGCATTCTATAGAAACTCATTCTCTCCCCAGGGTTGGAGGAATTATGGGTTGACAGGAGACTATTCTCATGTCTTCTGGGACTATCCGGTGTTGCAGAAATACTGGTGGGATATAAAAAGGAAGTCTGAAAAAATAATTAAGGTTGACATTCCTGTGGATCCTGTGCTGTTCATGCTTGGGGTAATCTGTCAAAATATTGCTGGAAAAGACCATAGATACATGCTTTGTATACTCTTGCTGATAGCCAAGAAAATCATAACCATAAACTGGAGGAAAACTTCTCCACCAATGCAGCTCCAGTGGCCTTACAGACGGAAACAAGTCTATATAATGGCATACATGATGGCAAAACTGCAAATGGTGTAGTGGTTCCAGGGTGGCATACTGTTTTCCATCACTCTCTCTCTCCACTAATTACCTCATTCTCCTCAGCTGCATTCACCACCTGCTGGCAATCAGGGCCAGACTTTAAAAGGAAGCAGCTCCTCTCAGTCACCAGGAGCATGTCAGACTCTCACCTGCTGGCCATGGACCCCTTCGCCTGTGTGAAGCCTGAATCACTGTCTCCTCCTTCTCCAAACCTGCAATCATGTAAGGATTATTAATCTCTCTAACCACCTTCTCCTGTGAAATCTTCCAGGATATATTTCCCCCGCTGGCAGACTTGGACTTTCCCCTGATGACACCGTCAAATCGGATCTCCACTGTCTCTCCCTAGCCCAAGTAAGTCTACTTATCAACATTATCCCTTTCACCTCTTTCACCCAAGATGTCCTCCCTTCTACAATCATCTCCACAACGCTCACCTTCACTGGTTCACCTCCAATGCGCAGAAGAGTCTTCAGCCATCCTGCTCACCACTGGGATCAACAAATCCAATCCATAAGAAAACTAAACTTTTATTGTAAACAATTCAGTCTCAAAATAATTACTCGCTACTCTCCTCCACTGCCCTCTGTCAAGGACTGTCCTTTCAACAAATATGCTTTGTTGATGTGATAAAGTTTAAATAAAACTTAAAGTAAAAAAAAATAACTTGAATGCATGTTCTTGATTAAATGTAGTGTAAGTAGTTACTACTCACCTCTGGTCTAAAGAAGCATGAAAAACTGCATAATCGACAGGAAAGCTCATCATTCAGTTATGAGGAAATCCTGCATTCATGGGTTTATTGCCATAAATTTTATCTAACTACAGTAAATATCTGGGAGAGAAAAGGCAAATATCTTGACTATTAGTATTGTAGTTGAAACCAGACCGAGCCAAGAGTGTAGAAAGACCAAGACTTTAAGAGGCTGAGACCAAGACCACTGTGTATGAAGTACTTGTTCTTCACTTGGCCTTGGGAGACTTGTCTTGACTGCAACAATATCTTCAAAACCAAACAGCTCATATTGGATTTCAATCCAATACATTAAATATTTTAACTTGAGTTGCTATGATTTAAATTGTCGAGGTCTTAAATAATTCCTCAGAAAACATGATTCTTGGCTGAATCGATACATGATTGTATTGAAAAAATGGTGCACATTAAGCTTCTGTGTTTTGATAATCACACATTTATTGCACCATAGCAACATTACCATCACATCAATTATAACCGGATGAACTTGTGAAACAGATAACAGATGGGGGTGGGGGGGAGGTGATTGATCCCTGATGTCAGTTAAATCACTAAATGGTTTATCAGTGGCTGCTGCTGATCTATAAAACTGCTCCATATCTTTGTATTTTGGTGCGGAGCCTGGGAAAGATGTCCTCCACTGAGTTATACGAGGAGTGTTTTATTGATCTAACTAAAGAGTACACAACACTGAGAGCACAAGTTTGTCCAACAGATTAATATCAGACGTAATAATCTCTCAACATACAGATCTTTGACTTTGTAAAGTTAAAACAGTGACGCCCAGCTCCCATACTCAAGTCAAAGTGCTGAAGTATCATCATCCGTAACTGTTAAGTAGCTTTAAAAATTTAAATGGCAACCAAATAAATCAGGTGGGGAACAGACATCCAGTATTCATGCATGAACAGACATAAAATGAGCACATAAATGTCACTGCAATACTGGACCTCCCAAACCTGTAAACTGAAGCTTCCCCTTGTTTATTTTAAAGATGATGCACATTCCGAGGACAACACAGCATTGTGAAACAGTGATTTCATCAGATGCCAAATTTGTCTGTCAACACTTGTAAAGCTGCGTCTCTGTAGCAATTATTAAAGCCTGAATTCCACCGCTGTGGTTGGTTTCAGGGGAAAAAAAAGGCCACACAAACAAGAAGATATCAAACTCCTGAACTTAGCATTATATTATTCACTCAGTCGTGCATTGAAAAGGTTACAGTAAAAATCTAGCTGGATTAGAAAATACACTTTAATGAATCATAATTAATGGTTCCATTCATTGAAAATGTGTTTTTGTAGGTTTTAAAATTCCCAAATGCATCTACTGGTCACATAATTATCAAAAAACATCAAAACACTCACTTCTCTTGCAAAAACACACAGCCTTTATATTTTTGTGTAGCCTCTTTAACGCTTCCTGGTTTTAATCTGTCAAGAAAAGATAAGCCCAGCCTTGATGTGTGTGGCTGCTCTATTATTGGCCAGCCTAGCTGTCTGTATGCGAGTAGGGAGCCCAGCCAGTGTGTTAGCTTCCAAACTAGGGAGTTGGCTTTGTGGCTTATATTATTTTCTTTAGATTCCAGTCACCATGACAGACTTCCCTGTTTTCACCTGGTTCACTAATCCACAGTTAATAATGTGTCTTGTCATTCTGGTTTATTTTGTTATATCTTTGCCATGATGCTACATCAAGCAATTCAGCCACTCATTCATGGATGTTTCTGTGCTTCCTGTACTCCAGGGACCAGTCATGTCCTATCAGCCACTGAAACCACACACCCCTGTATGCCATTCATTCATCTTCTATTGCTTAATCCTTTTCAGGTTGGTTGTGGGGTGGGTGGGCTAGAGCCCATTCCAGCATGTTTGGATGAGAGGCAGGGTACACCCTGAACAGATTGCAAGGCCAGCACAGAGACAGATAACCTTTCACTCTCACATTCATACCTAAGGACAATTTAGAATCCCCAGTTGATGCCAATTAACCTAATGTGCATGTCTTTGGCCTGTGGGAGGAAACCGGCGTACCCAGAGAAAACCCACAAAGACAAAGGGAGAACATGCAAACTCCACAGAGAAGGGTCACTGATGGTCAGGGGTGGGATCAAACCCACGACCTTCTTGCTGTGCTGCCACAGTGCTAACCACTGCACCTCTGAGCTGCCTTCCCCCTGTCCACCAATGATGCCCTATTGTATTCTTTCTTTGAGACAAATTTACGCTAGTTGGCTCAGGCTTGATTGGATCTAGGGCAGGGGTCTGCAACCTTTGCCAACCAAAGAACCACGTTGCCTGTCTCCAACTAAAATAGAAGTGGCTGAGAACTGCAACAACAATTTGACCTTTAAAATAAAGATTATGCTGTTTATAAAGTTTTTATATACATGGTTCTGAATATTATGTGGCATTAATTAATTCATACTACAATTATTACAATTTTCACTTGTCAGCATATTCATAAATTATTTAAATCAGAAAAAAATCATCCATCTCCTACTTTCAACAGTGATCAGTGAACAGCTTTAGTTCCTGATATTTTAATAGACTACAGTTTTATTTAGAAGAAGCTACTTTTCATCCTTATGTTTCCACATAATGCTCCTTATTCAAATGTGTTAATATAACATAAATCTGTATCCTTCATCTGTTCTCCAGACTGTCAATTTGACAACTAGTAGATTGGTTGTCTGATATTCTATAAGGAAAGAGTCTGGTGCACACTGTCCAATTTACAGCCTTTATTGGTGCAAGGACTAACGTTTCGACACTGTGTCTTCAATCACATCTGATTTTGTCTGATATTCTTTATCTGTTTTGGAATCGTCGGTCTATGATGGCCATGGAAGAGAATCCTACATGTCTACTCTGCTGGAACAGCACCGCCTGTGGCTGAACAGGCCAATGCGCGAATGGCAGTCCCTGTCACACAGGTCGCACTTGTGGGTGGTCTCTGTGCTGCTGGGTCTGTGGCGGTTCTTCCTGCAGGTCCTTTTTTCATCTGCTGCAGCAGTCAGTCTCTCTTCACCCGCCTTGAGCTGTCTGGTCAGGGTGCCTCTCCATTTGGAGTGGTCCGTTGCAAGGTTTTCCCAGCGCTCTGTGTTTATCTCCAGGGCCTTCATGTCTCTCTTGCAGACGTCTCTAAAGCGCAGCTGTGGGCGGCCAACGTCTCTCCTGCCAGTCGCCAGTTCTCCGTAGAGGACGTCTTTGGGGATTCTGCCATCCTCCATACGGTGAACGTGGCCTAGCCAGCGGAGCCTGCACTGCCTGAGCAGAGTGAACATGGAGGGAAGGCCGGCGCGGGACAGAACTTCTGTGTTGGGCACTTTGTCCTGCCAGGATATGTCCAGGATGTGGCGAATGCAGCGCAAGTGGAAGGAGTTCAGTCTCTTTTCCTGCCGGGCGTATGTTGTCCACGTCTCACTCCCATAGAGCAGTGTGCTGATGACGCAGGCGTTGTACACTGCCATCTTCGTCTTGACAGAGAGTTTGGGATTCCTCCACACTCGTGTGGTGAGGCGAGCGAGTGTGAAGGCTGATTTTCCAATCCTCTTGTCGATCTCTGTATCAAGGGAGAGGTTGTTGCTGATCGTGGACCCCAGGTACGTGAACTGATTCACGACCTCCAGCTCGTAGTCATCGATGGTGATGGTTGGTGGTGCTTCCGTGCCTTGCGCCAAGACGTTAGTCTTCTTCAGGCTGATGGTAAGCCCGAAGTCCTTGCATGCCTGGGAGAAGCAGTCCATCAGGGTCTGAAGCTCCTGCTGTGTGTGGGTTGCGATTGCAGTGTCGTCTGCGAACAGCATGTTTCTGATTAGAGCCTCGCGTACTTTGGTTCTGGCTTTCAGGCGGGCGAGGATGAAAAGCCTGCCGTCAGATCTTGTGTGCAGGTAGATTCCCTCTGTTGCTGTGCTGAAGGCATGCCTCAGGAGCATAGCGAAGAAAATCCCAAAGAGGGTTGGCGCAAGTACACAGCCCTGTTTCACTCCACTGCGTATGTTGAATAGCTCTGAGACGTTGCCGTCGTGCTGCACTATCCCCTGCATGTTGGTGTGAAACGATTCAATGAGGCTTTGCAACTTTGGTGGGCATCCTATCTTTGGCAGGATCTTGAAAAGGCCCTCTCTGCTGACCAGATCGAACGCTTTGAGGTCGATGAAGGCGACGTACAGGGGCATGTTCTGTTTTATTTTGGAATAAAACAAAAAGAATTAACAATTTTCTAAATAATATAACTTTAAAAAATCTTTTGGGGCAAATTAAGCATTAGAAATAATTGCAGCAGAGTGGGGGGAAAAAAGTAAAAAAACCCTTCTGCTGAGCTAAATGTTGGTTCTGTAGACGCTGGGATGATCATCTCAGACTCGATGCAGAGGGGAGGTATATAGTCCCTCTGCCGGTAGAGCGTGGGGGGTAAACAGATGAGGACAATAGGTATTGAGATGGGAGAGATTATAGTGATGTAGCTGGGGGACAGTGGGGGGAGAATGGTTGAATGTATTGTGATGCGAGACTTCATGCAGATGGGAGATGGAGGGATGATATAAAAGGAGAGACCCTGGTGTATTGGAGAACTACTTTCTGTGTATGACTGAAGTGAGAGTGAATAAAGTCGTCTGCTGTGCAAGTCTGGCTCCGTTATTTGCACTCTCCACAGTTCTAATTAAAAATATGTGGCATTGATAGACAGTCTGCACTTACAATTCACTGTCCAAAACTCCACAGGTGACAAACTAGCAGTTATCCTACAGACAAAAAGCTGAAAATGTCCTTAAAATAAAAGGTTCATCTCTACATCACTGTCACAGAATCTTCTTTTTTTCTTTTTCTACAAATTGTGAGGTGAAACTGCTGGCTGATCCGGTTGATGGCATTTCATAATAAAAGCACATAACAGAAACAACCATTCTGAAAATTGAATCACTGTAGGGGGCTTTTATTTTTACATAACTTAGGATATATTGAGCTGTGAAGGTGAAAATAATTTACACTAATTCAGACTTCGGGCATGTCTGGTGAATCCAGCATTTAAAGTGCAGCTGATTAATTTTAAAGTTACTGAGCAGGGTTTCAAAGATTGTTTTTCGTTTTTAAGGACAATTAAGGCGTTGATTTTAGATAATCACATTTAAGAATTTTTATGGACCTGTAGACACTGATGAGGGGGCTGGTTTTCTTCTTGTTTGTGTTCTTGTAGAGAAATTCTCTCCATGTAACAACCATACACGAACCCAAATTTATCTGTCCACACAGAATTACACTCTGTGATTTGTTTCTCTAATTTTCTCTGTGATTTAACTTTTTCTGGATTTGTCCTTTGTAGCATATGGGAAATACCACAATGTACGCCACAGATGTGGGAAGGCAGGCACGGATGATGTCACCACGCCGTGGGTAATATAAGGGGTCTAACGGCGGGAGTCATCCTCTTTGGCGCTCTGCCTTCCAAATTTATTTTCCTGAAGACGGAAGTGTGTTTGGCATCCCTGCTGCCATCCCTCGCCAACCCAGGTGAGCCACCCATTTCATGGCCTCGTTGGTTTGAGTCTTTTGAGATGTATGTGTGGGCTATGGACTTAGCTAACGTTAGCAAGCTTCGACTAGGTGCCATGCTAATACATAGCCTCAACAGTGAGGGATAACGTGTGTTCAGAACATTGGGCCCCGCCTACGACGAATATGTCGCCTTACTGGCCAGACATTTTGCGAAGCCAGAGAGTGTGCTGGGGAAGAGAATTAAGTTTTGCCAACAGAGAGCGGGAGAGACGATTCAGAAGTTCTTCGCCGACCTCTGCGGTCTGCAAAGCACATGCAGGTTTGCACAGTTGGAGGACGAGATGGTACGGGACCAGCTAGCGGAGCACACCACCATCCTGAGGCTGTGGGAGAAGCTGTTGACGCCGGACGACCTGCCACTGGCGGAGGCAGGGGCATTAGCGTTCCAGATGGAGGGCACTGCTCAGCTAATTTTGCAGCTAGGAGCTTTGCAACAACTCCTCCCGCTAGCTCACGCAGTTACTCCAGCAACAGAGCCTGTTGACACAACAACCTTTTCGGAGGATGCCGAGGTGAGGACCATGGGACAACAGGACATCATGGGACACTGAGTGTGTGGTTCTTCAGTGCACCAGATGTGTGTGTGCTCCTGCCCGGCAAGGGGGCAAAGATGTCAGCACTGCGGTAAGCCAAACCATTTTGCCAAATTGTGCCATTCAACTTTGTCAACAGAAGGCTTGCCACCCAGCTCAATTGGACTACCGCTAACAACAACCATTCATGCAGTGGAGTCTAGCAATTTGGCATACAAGTGGTGCACAGTGAGGCTCAACGATATCAGCCTATCGTTACTGCTGGACACTGCTGCTACAAGATTGCTGATGAATTGGGTTACCGTGAAGAGTTTTTTTTCCCTGGCATCCAATTGAGAAAGACACAGCGGAGCTCTATGGATACGGGCGCACCAGAATCAGCCTCGTAGGAACCATCATGCTGATGGTTCGCTATGTGTTCAAAGTCCTAGCGTTCACCTTCCAGATATTGATACATGGTGACAACATCCTGGGATACAACCTCTTTTACGAACTGGGGTTCACCTTCACTGACCACTTTGTGTGACCACTGATGGCCAGAAATCACCTCACCCAGACGTCGGTGCAGCCGCTCCAAGCTTCACGCCACATGGAGAGCAAAGCCTGGACTCGACTTAGATCCTCACCCAGCAGAAGCCTTGTAGAGCCACCGTCCAGCTGAAGGAAATTGAGTCCATAGCCAAGCAGGACCCTGGTGAACGACACCAGCTGGGAGCTCGTCCTACCGTCGGCGAGAACATCACGTCGCCACAACCACATCCAGCATCGGGCAAAACCACCAAGACGACAGAGCAGCAGCAGCGCTGCCTGAAGCTGAAAAGGTCATTGCTCACAATACTCAATTGAGTTTGGGTCTGTCAATCTGAACGTCTAGACCCACAGATGTTCCAGTCACCACCGATGCTGATCACCAAGCAATTGGAGCCAGCCACTTTCTAAATGGCCGATGGTTTGCGATGGCATGCCAGCTGTCTGAGGAAGGTAAGACCACCAGCTGCCCTGGATCAAGATGTGACATTGGAACCAACCCAGACAGTGTGGGACCTGGACTGGGACTTTGCTGACGAGCAGGCCAAGTTTCCAGCAGGATGGCACCCAGCTCCACAGCGGCCAGATCAACCAGGGCCATGCCCACCGTGGGCTCGCCAAAGACCCCTGAGGTTGGACTGTTAAATTACTCTGCTTTTGAAATTGTTTAAACAGAGATTCAAGTGGTAGAATAATCCACTCAAACATGCAGGGTTATGTCGGTAGTCTATCCGGTTACCCAGGTTCAAATGTTGGCTTAAAAGTAATGGTTATGATGCATGGACCCTTAAGTGATTTATGGTATGGGTCTTAGAAACTAATTAACCATATTGTGCTTTTAACATAAGGCAAATATGTGTACCCAAAATATTGGTTAAACATTGGCTAAATATAGTGCTTTAACATCATGCAATCTTGTGTTGTGCCATCATGCATATGTTAGCCACAGCACTGGTAATGATACACTGTTGTATTTCATGTGTACCCTGCTTTGCCACAGCCCTGACACAAGACAAGTTCCAGGTCGGTTGTGTAGCCTAGTAAATATGTACGCCGCACAAGTATAGCATCTACCGATAGCCAGACCATATGAATGTATGTTAGCAAGTGTGTAGTGACTCCCACAGTGCTGTACCCAGTCAGTCTTATTGCTATTTTACATCATATGGGTTTGACTGTATTGTGTTAGCCATATACCATCACAATGCCACACTATGCTAAGGTTAACCATCACCAGGAAGGTTCTGGTTTTTCCCGAGGGGGGAGATAAATGTGACATATGGGGAAATACCACAATGTACGCCACAGACATGGGGAAGCAGGCACAGATGATGTTACCACGCCGTGGGTAATATAAGCGGTCTAATGGCGGGAGTCGTCCTCTTTGGTGCTCTGCCTTCCAACTGCCTGCACCACACCTCAGCTAGCTTGTTACATGTGTGTTAGCATGTTCAATAAAGCTAACCCTCAGTACAGAGAATGTGTCTGCTTGTCTCATTACCCAGGCATAACATCCATGTCTTACTAAGAGTGGGAGGATAAGCAGGAAGCTGTGGCTCTCTGCTCTCCACATGTGCTGCACACACGGAAAAGGCAGTGGTGTAAGCTGTTGTCAAATGTGACGCATGGTTGACAACATAATAAAAAATTTTAAAAATGTTATGTTCATGAAAGTATGTGTTTCCATCAGGGATTCAAGTTATCAATTAATTCATTAATTCTTAATTGATTCACCTTATCGATCGATTAATGATTAATTGATGTGGCGTTTTACCTGAGAATTTGAATTTCCCTTGATACATTATGGTCTATAACGTAAAAAGCCAATTATTGTTTGATATACTGAATAAAAAAAATGCAAGTCATATTCCACAAGGATTTGATTTGTTTATGTAATGTAATCTGCTGCATATTAAACATTAACAACAAAATAAACTCAGAAAAATGAATATCAAGGCTACTATAACATAAAAATGTGTGCACTGGCTGATATTAAACTTCAGCAACATACTGTAAATTCTGAATAAAAAAATATGTTGACTTAGTCCACATAATATTAAAAACTACATAAAATCGGGCATGCTCTCTGTGAGAAGAACTGCTGATTTTACATGCCAGTCATTATCAATGTAGTGGCAAGTGACTGCAATGTAGTTTTCTGTAGTTAGCGCAGTCCAACAATCCGTTGTCAGCATCACATTTTCAGTGGCTAGCTGTGTTTTCAGGTCAGCTTTTTTTTTTTTTTCCCTTGTAGCGTGCTTCCAAGTGGGTAGTTATCGTTCCTCTAGATGTAATGTCATACCCTGGCTCCATGAAGTTTATCAGCTCCTGAAAGCTCTCTCCAATATTACTTATTGACATCATGTATGTTTCAATCATGTTGCAAATCCTGAGTAATGCTCTCCATCTTCCTTTCATCACATACCTGCCTCCCCAAGACTGCGGTAACTGTCGGTTGTGATGAAGCCAAACTAGTCGCGCCTTGTAGCACGGCTGAATGTGAGTTCTTTAGGTGGGAACTTGAACTGGTTGAGCTGTTGTATTTCAATGTAGTACCACATAGTATACATTTAGCTTAGTTGTTAGCATTTACCAGTTTAAAATGATCCCACACTACACTCCGTTTAGACCACTTCATTTTCTCAAGTGAAGTACATCAGATGTGGCAGAGATTAGGCTATAGCGCTCTCGCCAGGACTGGCGACGCCACTACATTTAATGAAAATAAACTGTTGAAAAGTAAGGTGCCACTTTCAATTAATTGATAACTAATTGAATTTAGTCGACTAAATTATTATCGACAGTAAATCGAAAGTCAATCAATCATTAACATCCTGTCAGGAATCCGTGTTTGGAGGCCAAACCTGGTTCTGACTTATTATGATTTGTCTTAGTTTCCTCCTGACAACTCTGGCACGCCCCCTCCTCCTGTCAAGCACCGTCAGCTGCACTGTCACGGGTGCTCACACACACACTCACACCCACACGCACACACACATGCACATGCTCCATTCACTCTCATTCACATGCGCTCTCACACACCCGATGCCAATCAGTTCTGCCCACGCGTTCTCACACAGGCAATCTCTTTCCTCGTTAGCTTCTGGAGTATTTGTTGGCTGCTCCAGAGGAAAGAGATTGTCGGGGCATTCACCCTTGTTCATGGCAGCTAGCTCTTCATGAATGATGTATCACTCCCTCCACGTACTCAGCCTGACATCTCCAGACGATCAATCCCTGGGTGTTCACGGCTGCCTCAGCTTACAATCCTCTTCCACCAGACTGCTTGGTTCGCCTCGAATTGCTCCAGCCCTGTAAGAGATATTTTGTTTCGCCTTTTTTTTCATGCTGTTTGCAGCCCTGCAGCGCTAGGGTAATTTTTGTGCTAAACGGTCCTGCAGCACTAGGCTTCTTTGACCTGGCTGTAGAGCATCCTGTAGGCGCCCTGTATGTCTGGTGGCCTCATCCTGCCATTACACCTCTCTGTATTTTTGTGTGCTTAAACTGAACTGATACTTGGTGATAATTATTACCTCCGCCAAGGAGGTTATGTTTTTATCGGCGTTGGTTTGTCTGTCTGTCTTTGTTTGTCTGTCTGTTTGTTTGTTAGCAAGATAACTCAAAAAGTTATGGACGGATTTTCATGAAATTTTCACAGATTGTCAGAAATGGGGTATCCTACAGATGATTACATTTTGGTGGTGATCTGGATCACCATCCACAAGAAAACTGCCACTACGCAAAATGCCATTTTCGTGAATAACTACTGACCCACTAATCCTATCATTGTCAATCCAATTGCTTGTCATATGTTTTCATGGTCAAGGAATCTGAAAACGTACACACAAACACTGTTTGGGGGGAACTGTGGTGCTTGGCGGAGGTCTGCGCTCTCCGAGTGCTTTTCTAGTTGGACTTGTTATTTCCTTGTGTTAATAAAAGGGCACCATCCACTCTCACTTTTGGGTTTTCATTCTCTCTCCCATGCGCCGAGCAATGGCGCACAGAGGTTTATGATAGAATGCCCCGACCAGTGTAAAAACCCAGCGGAGAGGTGGTGCACGAGTGAGTTTTTGCTTCTTCTCCTTAGTGCTTTTTCCCCTAGTCGTCTGCATGGATTTTTCCATTTTTGGACTGAGCCTCGAGGAGTGTGGAGTGGCTGATCGAGCTACAGTATGGCATTTGTTTCCTGGGCTCGAGCCACCAACTTCCTGGAGCAGAATTTCTTGCTGTTTGACATCGCTATCAGGGTGCTCCAGATGTGCCCCGGTCTCTGAAAACATCCGGGGTTGACGTCATTTCTCACCCTGGTCCACAAGTCACACCGACAGCTGGAGGAGATGACAGGAGGGGCCATTGGAGCTCAGCCGCGGCTTTCCACAACGCACTCCTGGAGGACCGGAGCCCGCCGCTTGCCGCCCGAGCCGGAGTGCTCCTCCCCCCACCGGATTTCCCGTCCTACTCCTGAGAGGATGAAGCAGGACACCGAGGCAGCAGCAGACTCCATCACCAGTCAGGAGTTCAGGCAAGTTCATCTCCGTTCTCTTGCAATGTCTCCTGAGGTGATTAATCAGATTCCTGTGGAGGAGCTTCAGAAATTATTACCCACTGAAGCTCCCCAAATAGCTGCTGTCACGGCTCCTTATTCCCTATCTTCTGTCTCCCTTGACTCCCCGCCGGCCCCAGGAGAGGATCGTCGGATGCAGGAGGAGCGGGAGGAGTCAATCACACGGCGTGAGGTTTATCCTAGGCCTAAGCAATAGAAGAGGCCCATCCCCTCATCGGCGGTTCCTACTCGGACATCAAGCCCAACCGCTGCTGCGGCGAAGCCCCCCTCGGTGCCAGCTGTTGCACCAGCAGACGCCCCTTCAGCTTCAGCCACAGTTTCTTTTGTTGGGTCGTCCACCCCAGCTGCTGGAGGGATTGTGTGTGCCACTCCGGACCCGCCCACCTCCGTGCCGTTTGGGCCGGCTCTTCCGTCAGCCACCGAGGAGCCTAGAAGACCTATGGGCATGGAGAAGGAGGACAACATGCCGCCGGCAGCCGCCAGCATTCAGACCTGGGAGGCCAGGCAAGTGGGTTTTCATTAAACCTTAGTCATTAAGGATAAGCCTTGTCTGTCTCCCGGGAGAGAGAGTTTGGCTAGGCAGTCGCCTGAGTGTTCTTCCCCTGCTGCTCCTATGATGAACTTATCTATTTCCTCAGTGTCTCCATCCCCTGCCTTGGAGTGTCCACCAGCCATTTAGTTCGACGATCGGGGGAGGAGGGGACGCGCAGTGCTGGAGGACTGCACCCCGCAGAACTGCTACAACCAGAGGAGGAGCGCTGTGACTGACCGGAAGCAGGAGCCAATGAAGGCCCATCCCCCCGCTTCAGTCTTTTCGGACACAGTGCCACCCAGGTCTCCACCTCCAGACTTCACGCCGGGAGGATTACCGGCATTAGGGGCTTCACTGGAGGAGACCACGACTTCCAAGACCATCACGCCTGCTGTGGGGGCCGCCATGGCAGAGCCATCCCCTGGACCAGACCTCCAGGCGATTGGACCCCAAACATCGTCGGAATCCTGGAGGGCGGTAGAACCCGAGCATAGGCAAATAATCTCTCCTGTAGTTCACCTGTCAAGTGTTGAGAGTTCTTGCCTGGCTCTTGGGGAGGAAAGTCGGGTGCAGCCCCCAGCTGCATCTGAACTTTCCTCACCGGGCTCTGCCGCTGCCGGCGACCCTAATCGTCTCCATTCTCCCATCTCCTTCGAGCTCCTTCCTAGGGTCACCGGAGAGGAGCCGCCGTAACCTGGGTTGCCCCTGGACGACGAGGAGGGTCCAGTTGTCCCAGAGGAGGTCGACGGGGGTGCAGCACCCGACAGACTGGAGGACCTTATGCAACCTAAATCACCGGAGTCCTGGACGGCGGTGGAGCCAGAGGTCAAGCAAATGTGTTCCATTATGTCAGGAGTATCAATATTAATGTCACACTGCTGGACTTATGGTGAGGTGGACCGGGGGTAGCTCACAGTAGCCCTCGGGACCATCACATCGGGTTCTGCCACTGCCGGCGACCCTGACCTGGTTTCCCTTTCTCTCTCTTTGGACTCAGAGCCTCCGGCCGGGGTCGCCAAGGAGCTGCTGGAGGCAAACGAGGATCGGGGTTCAACGCCGGAGGACGTGAGGAGCATCACCTTCCTCGCTGGGGAGGCCACCACGGCAGCAATGAGGCCTCCGATGGGGGTCACCGCAGGTGCAATGGTGCTCCAACCGGAGCCCACCGCGGGTGCAGCAGGGCCTCAGCCAGGGTCCACCGCGGGTGCAGCAGAGCCCCAGCTGGAGTCCACCGCCGGTGCAGCCACGTCCCAGACCGGGACTGTCGCGGGTGCAGCCACGTCCCAGACCAGGACTGTCACGGGTGCTACGGTGCCCCTGCCCCAAGCCTCGGACGGCAGGGGGTCTCCTGTTCCTTGGCATTGCCGCCGAGGTTCCCGAGTTTGGAGGTTGCTTCGCCGCCCTCCTTTCAGATCCTGGTGGCTCCACCACGCTAGTCGGCCACCCGAAGGACTTGGCTTATGGGTTGGGTGGCCCATTGGCCCGGGTAGGCTGCCAGACACTATCCCACAGGCCGCCTGCTGGACTTGGGACTTGGGCAGACCACCCGAGCTGCCATTCCTCACCATACTGGGGGCCTGGGACTCAGGTCGACCCCCTGAACTTTGGACTTCAGGGGAGGGGGGTTAGTGTTCCAGGTTGGGGGTCGTTAGGAGGGGTTTGCTTTTTACTCTGTTTTTGTTCTGATTGTGTTTTCACTGGTTGCTTCCCCCACCTCCCACCCTGGGCTAGTGTTTGTTGCCGGGGGGAAGGAGTTCCCTTGAGGGGTGTTGTTTCTTTTCTTTTTTGCTGATGGTACTGGGGGGGGGGGGGCGCTGTCAGGAATCTGACTTATTATGATTTGTCTTAGTTTCCTCCTGACAGCTCTGGCACACCCCCTCCTCCTGTCAAGCACCGTCAGCTGCACTGTCACGGGTGCTCACACACATGCACACACCCACACGCACACACACATGCACACGCTCCATTCACTCTCATTCACATGCGCTCTCACACACCGGATGCCAATCAGTTCTGCCCATGCATTCTCACACCGGCAATCTCTTTCCTCGTTAGCTTCTGGAGTATTTGTTGGCCGCTCCAGAGGAAAGAGGTTGTCGGGGCATTCACCCTCGTTCAAGGCAGCTAGCTATCCATGAATGACGTATCACTCCCTTCACGTACTCAGCCCGACATCTCCAGAAGATCAATCCCTGGGTGTTCGCGGCTGCCTCAACTTCCAATCCTCTTCCACCAGACTGCTCAGTTCGCCTCGGATTGCTCCAGCCCTGTAAGTGTCATTTTGTTTCGCCTTTCTTTTCATGCTGTTTGCAGCCCTGCAGCGCTAGGCTAATCGCCTTTTCTTTTGTTGCTAAACGGTCCTGAAGCACTAGGCTTCTTTGACCGGGCTGTAGAGCATCCTGTAGGCACCCTGTATGTTTGGTAGCCTCATCCTGCCATTACACCTCTCTGTATTTTTGTGTGCTTAAACTGAACTGATACGTGGTGATAATTGGACTTATTTCCTTTTGTTGTTAATAAAAGTGCACCATCCACTCTCGCTTTTGGGTTTTCATTCTCTCTCCCGTGTTCTGAGCCATGGCGCACGGAGGTTTATGACACATCCTTAGTTTCCATTGAGAAATGTATCCAATAAACAATAATTTGAAAAACAAACTAATTAAAATTAACTTCATTAATTTCCATGCGTTTTAAGAGATAACTGCAGGGAGCCACAGCATGGAGGCTGAAGGGCCGCGGGTTGCCAACCCCTGATCTAGGCAATAGCCAGCTAAGATTAGCAATAGTGATGTAGGAGGGAGGGTAGAGCTAAATGTGGTCTTAGGGATTTAAAGAGACATGCTCTGAAACCACCTGTTGTCAGGCAACAAAAGATGATTCACAATGATGCTACAATAATTACATAATTAAAGGCAATCTGACCAAAATATGGGCTGCACAGTGGCGCAGTGGTTTAGCACTGTGGCAGCACAGTTTTACCCTCGGCCGGGGGACCGCGGGGATCATGAGATCGTGAGTTCGATCCCAGCCCCCGACCAACAGTGAGCTGTGTGGAGTTTGCATGTTCTCCCCGTGTTGCGTGGGTTTACTCCGGGATTTCTCCGGTTTCCTCCCGCACACCAAAAACATGTAGGTTTAGGGCGCTCGCGCACGCAGCGACCAGCAGCCGGTGGCTTGTCACCAGACTGCAAACCAAGTCTACCTACGGGTACAAATAAGTAACAAAAAAAAAAAAAATGTGACAAACATTTAAGAACCTGTGAGAGCTGTCACATGTGGGAAAAGGTCAGTGAATGGATCTTTTAAGAATGTAAAACAGCAGATTTGGTCAGTAATAATAAGATTGAAGTTGAGGTTTTTTTGATCACGATTGTAGCGGTTTGATTCAACCCCCACAACGCACAGACAGAACACAGAGACAGTCAGCTCGCACTCCTGGGTTTTTTCCGCTGCATGCTGCGTTTACAGCCGTGAGGTTAAATTGTCATCCATGCATTGTGCTCATGCATCCTGTCTGTACCTCTGATATGCAAATGCCCAGATTAACTGCTGTGAATGTCTTTGATCTATTGTTTGAGTTGAGTATATAAGCTGCACTGTGCTGTAAATCTGCCTCTCATTCTCACTCTGCAACTGCTGCTGCAGGACACAGACTTTGTGTCCTCCTCTCCTTCTCTGAGAGCCGTGGGCTCGCTCTCGGCGCACTTGCACGGCGCCGGGAGCGGAGCTTGTGACGGCGGTATGATAATAAAACTCTACTTAAAACCTCCAACAACGCTGCCTTATTTTATCATCCGCCGCAACGATAACTTTTTTTTTTTTATCACAAACTTGGAACTGTTTTCTTTTCATAAATTTTTTTCTGTTGATAAATTTTCATAAATCTAATATGCAGCTATTTCATGGAAGTAAATCTTCTAAATATGTATTCTTCATGAGCTGGTCCAGGGGTGTCAAACATATGGCCTGCGGGCCAAAAATGGCCCACTGGAGTCCAAATTTTTCTGTGAATTTACAGCTGTCTTTCTAGTAAATGTTAAAAATTTTCTACTGATTAGAATTGTTCATGTAAATCTGAGACATTTTTCTCCCAAGATGAGATTTTTTTTTTCTCATTACTTTTCTCGTCTTTGGAGTGAAGGAATAATGCATCCATTGTAATTTATGATAAAATAGTGTCCATTTCGGTTAAATCCATCAGCAACAACTAATGACGTAGTGCAGCTTGAAGGGGTGTCCCAATTCATAGGGATAATTTTCAACCCCTGCCCCTGGTCCTTGATTTCGAGGGCCAAGGGGTAGTGGTAAGCCAAGGGGAAGGGATAGGAGTACAAATGAGAATTGGGACAGACCCCAAATCTACCTGTACTTCGCTCACACATTGCAAATCTTTTTCTAGACTGTTTAATTCTTTATTGACAGCAGTAAATACTATAAAACAGTAGTTCAAATGATATTTTTTATGTATGTATAAAGCTCATTTACATTTAAAAAGGTTGTAAATTTAATTCAACTAGATTTTAGTTGTCATGTT
Source organism: Pholidichthys leucotaenia (assembly GCA_020510985.1). Lineage (NCBI taxonomy): Eukaryota > Metazoa > Chordata > Actinopteri > Cichliformes > Pholidichthyidae > Pholidichthys > Pholidichthys leucotaenia. The sequence continues at coordinate 323,838,605 of CM035837.1, read as the reverse complement.
TGAGAGCATGATCAGCTCACATCCAGGATGCTACACCAGTGAATGCACACAACACAGAGAAGCAATGTTTAAACAAAGTTTTATTGAACAAAGTAAACTCAAACTTAGAGGAAAAAATGTCACTCGCCAGAGGAATACCAAGCCTGTAAGAGAGGGAGATGAGAGCAGGTTAGCAATAAGGAGGGAGACGGGGAATAAAGAATTACAGGGATATTCTTACAAATTAGGAGCAGAGAGCCCGACAGAGGAACCCAGCAGGGAGAAGATGAACCAGTGAGGAGTAGCCGGCAGGGAGTTGAGCTGGGAGAAGTGTCTGACCGGGTGGAGGAAGCTGCCTGGAGTGATGATGACGTCGATGGAGCAGGTGAGCGCACAACAACCCCCGGAGATGCACCATGGAGATAGCAGCAACCTGAAGAGGGGAAAGAGACAAGGAGTTAATGGCTGGGTTCATTAAAAAAACTAGTACAGCACTTACATTATACTGATGGCAGCTATACCCAACGAGCCAGCGCTGGAGCAATCACAAACTGGTCCTTTTAAGTGCTGGCAGGGAAGAGGCGGCAGGTGTGTCCACTCACGCAGGCATACTGATCACCTGTGGAGTTGAGAACCTCCCACAGAAAGGGAAGGGGGTACACTCACCTGAACATAACATTAGTATGCAATAGTTAAATTTGATCATATTAAACACAGTTTTCCAACCACAAAATTGTGGCTAGTGGAAAGGCTGAGTGGTTAGTAGCTTAGCAAAATCACTAGCCACAGTGGCTGGTAAGCAAAAAAGTTAATGTCAAGCCCTGATTGAGGGAATGAAAAGAAGAAAAGAACAGACATGTAGAGAACAAACATGCCGGGGACGCACAAAAAAGAGTGGACAGATGTTGATGAATAGTAAAAATCTTACAAAACATATTGAGACGTAAATTTGTTGGTAAATTAACAGCTTTTCTCGTGCATTTGAGAATTTTTCCTGTTAAGTTACAATTTCTTTCATGTAAACCTCAATGTTCTTTTTTTAAGTCACTGCATAAGAAGAAAGGATCCACATTTGGCTTTGGAGCCAGAGGTTGTGGACCTCTGATGTCAACCAGTTAAATTCTAACTCACTGCTCCTTCCAAACGGGAGGTTTGTGGGAGAGGATATCCTCTGTCTGAAATTACACTGATTTGAGTCTTTTTGCTAAAAACACAGCAGTGCTGCTTCTCTTCTTCTTGGCATGACTGACCATGGAACTAGCACATGACTTTATATTATGGAACAGCATGAATGCATAACAACTGTTATCTTGTGAAAATGGTTCTTCTTGTCTGACCAGCCCTGAGGAATTTGTCACATGCTGGTCTGATCACACATGAGACAGTTTCATGCTGACAGCAGGTGAAAATTGTGTTTATGTAGAACAAAACTTCTACATTTTTTTTTTTTTGCTCCACATTGGGCTGCATCACTGACTGCAGAAACACCATTTGTTTGATGTGTGGTTACTAATTAACTACACTATTGTGCAAAAATACATCAGAACCATATTGTACATGCTGGCTTTTCTTTTGCTTTTCACTGACATATTTTTAAACTAACAGCAGAGCTCTTATAATAAAACACTAAGCAGAACAAGCTCTCATGGGGCAACTTGAGTCTTTAAACTTGACTCCTCATTCTTCAGTGCCTCCATCTCTAGTTTCTATTAAAAGGGAGTGACTGTGGGCCATTCATAGGAAGAATGTGATCTGGCTGTGAGGAGGACTGTCTGTTCCTCAAAGAAAATTGACAGCATGAGAGCAAGCGAACAAAGGAGCTTAGTTTGTGTAAAACCAAGTGAAATGTGTAGTGACAATAGAAAATCATGTTTGTTGTGCTGTCTTCCTTCCATTATAAACACACTATTAATAACTGAGTACAAAGAAAAATCATGCACTATACAACACCAGCTGGAATTAAAGTGACACTGCCAAAAATAGTTTTTTTTTTTCCATGTTAACATGTCTGTAATGTTTTTATGACTTACAATACATATCAAGAGTGAAGCCACTCAAATGTGTCATGTTTCTGTTTTTTTTGCTTGGAAATTTCAGTTAAGCCTTGCCCCCTGACAAAAAGTAAGTTTAGATATAATAGTGTTGAGTCAATCAGGCCTCTGGCCTAACTGAAGTTATCCTCCAGGGCCAGTTAGGATTTTTGGACAGCTGCTTTAAAAACTTCACCCAAATTAAGACGGGTTTTAACATTAAACTGCTTTAAGGACCTTTGCAGTTTCAGTCATTATGCTGGGCCACTGTACATACAACTGGGCATGTCCTTCAACCGTTAAGTCTTTTTATCACAGGATTTATTCTGATAATGTAGCGCTAGTCACTACTAGCCTTGTGGTATGTGGGTGGGTCTATTTACAGATTCTAGAGTTTGAAGGAGGAGGAAAAGTGAAATGCTTTTGACACAAAACTGTAAGAAAATGACATTTTGTTTTTGTAGAAAAAGAGGATAAGATACCATTTTAGACAATGCAGATTTGTTTTTATAGGGGATTTACAGTATATCCACTGGAGTGTGTCTTTAACACTAGTCAAGTTAAAAAAAAAGTAGCAACATTACCACATTATCAAAACATGTCATGACAAAGATAAGTAAACTTAGTTTATGTAGATGACATACTAGTACACATAGTAGATACACACACTGTGCACCAGGTTAGTAAAGCAAATTATTTGTACAGACACAGTTTAGTTAACTTTATGTGGGAAACCCCCCCCCAATTATAATAGCAACCCTCAAAAGCACATTCCGTTTGTAAAACAAAAAATGGACTACAAAATTGATGTTGGAGAACGTAATATCCTTCTGTCATCATATACACCCCCACAGCATTACCGTTTAAATATTCTATTTATGATGGACAGCCATTCAGCAGCCACAGGGGTCTATTACAACATTCTAGTTGAAAGTCCAACCTCAAAAGTGCAAACATCATTTTTGGGTGTGTCCAAGTCCTTTTAGCTATTACACTGGAAAAGCACAAAAAGGTTGTTCTAACTCTCTTAATTATGCAGAGGTGTATTAACATGCTATAAACAAATGATAATAAACAGACAGGGACACATGATCTGTGGTCAGTTGCTATTATAATGGCATGTTTATCTTGGAGGGCAGACTGGAAAAGGACATGCTAGTGTGTGAAGTGAAAATACACAAGAACAACATTTCCCAAAGTACCATTAATCCACTTAAATCTTTCAAGGTGAAGCAGGCATGGGACAAAGTAGCATTAAACGTGTCCTCCACATGTGACTTAAATAGTGATTGCTAATGTGGCACTGACATTAGACATGTTTTTTTTTGTTCAAAACCACAATGTGACTGTGCTGCTGTGAATTAGCAACATGCCAACTTTGCACCTTGTGTCACCCCATACCACTTCTACAATCACAAAAAATGTCATTTATTATTTGAACAACAAGACCCCAGTGTCTGAAAATGGGAAATGCTCTGCCAGAAATGACCAAAATTGCTGGTGGATGGTGCAAAGTGCAGCATTGTGGAGGAATATATTCAGGCGAGATGCGACGAGCTGGAAGGTTGCAGAGTTTTATTTCCTCCATCATAATGAGACGCACTTGTAGCGCTGTGCGCTACTGTGCTGCACTGTGCGTGCTGTGTCGTGCTGCGCTCTTGAGGCATGTATAGCAAGCTCTTTTATACATGTTATACAAACAGAGAGAATGCATGGAACATTAGCATACTGATATACATATCAGTCAATACATATGAGTAGCATGACCACTGGTGCCCGGACGTCTCCTCCTTAATCCGGGGATGTATAAACAATAGTTCATTGTTCTGGTTGTCCCCCCAGGGGTTCTCTGTCCGTATGTGAATGGTCCTTTGCTTCTTCAGGACCTTTTGAGTGTGAGGATGAATGTCCCTGTAGATTGTGGTGGGTCACCACAGGGCTCCCCCCCAGAACACTCAGAAGGGGCTGTGCCCCCCCCCCCCCCCCGTCGTTTGGTTCCAGCTCTGGTAGAACTGTTGGACAGCATGTCAGTCCGTTGGGGGGACGGGGGAGGGGGTGGAAAGGACAGTGTGCTCCGCTCCGAGTTCCAGCACATTGAACGGCCGTGGATTGTGGGCGCCGGGGCCGGTGTGCAGTCGTGCATAATGGAACCAGACGGCGATCGGCCGGCTTTAGGGAGTGAGGTGCAGGAAGAGTGCTGTGGAGGAGGAGGGGGAGGGGGTGGGAGTAAGTGAGTGCCGGCCCGGGATGTCAAAGGTGTCTGGGCCGAGCAAAAATTGCGTGTGGATCCGCGATGGTGAGGGACTTTCCCGTTAAACCTGGTGGTGATCCACAGCGGCTGTGAAAAAAAAAATTATGTCTCTGACTTCTCTCGCAGCTCAATCCAGCAAGGACGTGAGGAAGGCGAGCGGCCAAATTCCCCGAGGATGCGTAGCAGCTGTGGAACAACTGCAGCTGTGTGAGGGACCTGGCGGTTTGGCTTTTAGGTGCAGGAAGCAGCCCTAAAGCCATCAGGAACAGCAATCGGCTAAATTCCCCTTGTGTGCCGTGGCTGAGAAACCCATACAAAGTCCTGTGTGAGGGCTGCACGTCTGCTTCAGGTGCGTGAGCAGCTCTGAAGGTTCTGAGGCTGGCAATCGGCCGTGTTTCTCGGGCATGTGCAGCGGCGGAGGACGATGTATTGGTCTGTGGAGCCGGCTTGACCCTGTGCGTGGCGCGCGCATGGCGCAGTGACCACATTAGCTGGCAGTTATGCTGTCCTCATAATCCTGCGGTGTGCGTGCTGGGCTTCTGTGCGCGGGAGGTCCGCTTGTCGTGAGCTGAGTCAGGGTCGGGGAGCTTGGTGGAAATCAATGCAGTCGGCGTCGATGTTTTCCCCGTTCAGGCTGCTTCCTTTGTTTCGCTCGTGTCGCCGTTCATGGTGTGTGTCGGTCCAAGTGCTGTCCGCTCCGGGGAGCGCGCTCCGGTGAGGATGAAGAGGTTGCAGGTGTTCTCTAGTCCTCTGGGATCCACAGCGCGGTGAGAGGGAGCAGACGGTCATTCTCCCTCGTCAGGTCACCAGTGTGAAGGTAAAAGATCAGGCGAGGGGCGCACCATGACGCGTGCTGGGGCTTCCTGTCTGGGTCATCTCTGGGGTGTTTGCCTCGTGTTCCATTCTTTGTCAAGGGTCACCAGTGTGGAGGAATATATTCAGGCGAGATGCGATGAGCTGGAAGGTTGCAGAGTTTTATTTCCTCCATCATAATGAGACGCACTTGTACCGCTATGCGCTACTGTGCTGCACTGTGCGTGCTGTGTCGTGCTGTGCTCTTGAGGCATGTATAGCAAGCTCTTTTATGCATGTTATACAAACAGAGAGAATGCATGGCACATTAGCATATTGATATACATATCAGTCAATACATATGATTAGCATGACCACTGGCGCCCGGACGTCTCCTCCTTAATCCGGGGATGTATAAACAATAGTCCATTGTTCTGGTTGTCCCCCCAGGGGTTCTCTGTCCGTATGTGAATGGCCCTCTGCTTCTTCCGGACCTTTTGAGTGTGAGGATGAATGTCCCTGTAGATTGTGGTGGGTCACCACAGCATGCATTCACACTTTACATCATCATAATAGGGCCTCTAGTGTGTTATGAGAAACTGCAGTAGACAGATTTGTTTCCCTCGTTGCCTACCATTAAAAGATGAAAGTAGAGTTTATCATCATACCATCTGAATGCTAATGTTTCTATTTACCAGTAAAATAGGTCAGAAAAACATAAGTTGTAAAAAGTTAAATATGATTTTAAAGAAAGAAGGGCTAAAAAGCCCCCCCCCCTCAATCAACCAAGTTCCTGGTATTACATAAACTATGAATCAGAGTGTAGGAATAAAAACATGGACCTTCAAATGACTATCATCCTTCCCTTTTCACGTTTTTCAAAAATTATGATAGTGTCTATAGTAACTATTTTTATTTTAAAGATACACTGTGGAGTCTGTGGTGGATATAAATCCCTTATAAAAACAACTATACATTGTCTAAATGGTATCATATGCCCCTTTCCTACAAGCAAACCTTTCATTGTCTTACAGTTTTGTGTCATTCTTTTCACTTTCCTCCTTCAAATGCTAGGATCTGTGATTACTAGGCCCACCCATAACCCACAAGGCTAATTGTGGCTAGTGCTACATTATCAGAATAAATCTTGTGATAAAAAGGCTTACCGGTTGAAGGACATGCCCAGTAGTGTGCACGGTGGCCCATGATAATGACTGAAACTGCATCAGTCCTTAAAAGCACTTTAATGGTTAAAACCTGTTTTAATTTGGGTCAAGTTTTCAAAGTAGCTGGTTAAAAAACGCTAACTAGTCTGGAAGTTAGGCCAGAGAGTCCTGTGCCAGCGCCATGCATAGTTACATCACCAAAAACGCTCTGTCTAAACTTGCCTTTTTTCATGGGGCGGGGCTTAAGTAAAATTTTAAAGCAAAAAGAAAAACTGAAACATGAAACATTTGAGTGATTTCACTCTTGACATGTCTCGTAAGTCATAAAAAACATATTACAGACTTGTTAACAAGAAAAAAAACTTGATTTTTGGTGGAGCGTCTCTTGAAGTTGTTTATTCTGTATTCTCTCGACCTGAAGATGGCCAAGTGATTTTTGGGCACAGCATTAAAGTGAAAAGTCAAAAAATCCCAAACCCTCAATGTTTCCCTCTGAAATGAAAAATACTGTTAAAACACCTTAGATTTATAGATATATTTTTAAAACCCTTTTCTGGTAGAAATCAAATATATCTTAATAAAACATTAAAACAGAAAAAAATAAAAATGTGTTTAACAACCTCCAAACAACATCTGACAAGGGTCACACTCCTGAATATGAACAATGTTACTAACTCCTCCTATTAGCCACTCCTGCTGATAAATGCTCCACCTGTCCCTGAACCAGTAAGAGGAACCGCCCTGCAAAAGTCCTGCTCTCAGGGCATTAGGTGCTGAGCAGAGGCAGGTGAAATGTGGCCTGACAGGTCTGATGGGAAGGCAGAGAGACTGAGTGATAGTCAGCAGAGAGAGGGAGAGGGAGAGAGAAAAGAGAGCGCGAGGGAGGTTGCTGCTGAATGACTGACAACCCTGTTAGTCTGGTGGATTATTAGCAGCCTGGCCGGAGCTAAAACAATGCCATTGTTGTGTTTGTGCTGTTGAGAGTGGAAACTGGACTGCACCTTCTCGTTTCACTGACAGAGGGGGAACCTGTGGCCCCGAGGACTCCTACCACCAACAACAACAACAACAACGACAGCAGATCTAACATAGTGGAATTTCCCTCCTCTTCCCGGGTTGGATCTGGGGGGGCAAATGGTCGCTCTGAGAGTCTGAGCAGAACTCAGGAAGGAGAGTGAGAGGAAGAGTGGGAGGAGGCCTGGAGAGAGGGAGAGGAAGAGAAAGCTGGAGTGGACAGAAGAGGAGACATGCTTCGCTACGGTTCAAGACCAGCTGTGTCCACCACCACAACAGAGAACTCTCCAGAGTCCGAGGTAAGATGTCCCAGAGAACTCGGGACTCTAAACCTCTCCTCCTCATTTCTCTGTCTTTTGTCCTTCCCACTGGTGTTTGTCCACTCCTGTGTCTTCCTCTGATAGTGCAGCCACTGTGATCTGTTCTGTGTACAGAGAAAAACATTTTCTTTCTGACATGCTCTGCTCTCAGGTCATACATTATAGGATGCGTGGATGAGTCCATTTACACGGGGTTGTAATGGGAGCTGAGCATGCAGGAGACCGTCATGTTTATTTTAGCAGCTCTCAGATAAAACAGGCCTTTGTACCAGCACAGCTTTTTATTTTATCCCCCACTGTTGTCTCATGGAGATGGACAGAATCATTTTGTAGACTGTGTCTGGCAGGTTCATTATTTCATTGTTTTTGGTATAAAACACACTACATTATTCTCAGTTGTCACAGAATCAAACTAAATAATATGACAGATGTACCAGTTTTCAGAACATTTACATAAACTTTGTTCACTGCTCTGCTACTATTTTCTTTAATTAAACCGATGCAGGTTTTGGTAGGTTGTTTGGTGCCAGTGACATTTTAATTTAGGATTAATTTGCCTACATGTCATCCGTTATTTGCTTTTGTCTGTTTGCTTTTCAGAGGAGAATCAGACGGCTGAGGTTAACTCTACATGCAGGAGATAATGGAAACAAGGAGCCAAAGTCATACACGGTAAGTCACAAATCTCCCTCAGTGACATTCTCAGAGGACACACCTGCGTTAGGTTACATTTTAATAAACAGAGACCAAACCAAAATAATTAGTGGGACGTAAGGTGCAGGATTTAAGGGGACTAAAGAGACAACCTTGACTCTTCCTATAAAACTTTTGAAGGAAAGATGGTGGAGCCACTGTGATTTATGGGATTTTTATCATCTGGTCCAGTTACACAATCATGACAGCAGGGCGTGTGCATGTGATAATGCACGCACAGCTGTTTCACATTTACTTCAAAGCTTCGGCGAGCCGTCTGTAATGTAAATGTATTCCACAGAGCAGAAAATATCACATTAAAACAGTAATAACTCCAGCACTGCTCACTAGAACAAACACAGCTCATAAAATAGGAATTTGTTTGCTGAGGCAATTACACTTTCTGTGCCTGGACGGTGCTCAGTGTGAGCGTGCGAATTATGATTGAGTCGACGCTGCAGGCTGTGTGTGTGTTTGCTGTGGGAGGCTCTGCCCCGGTCTTTGTTTGTGTTCAGGATTTTGGTCCAGAGTCTGATGCAGTGAGAGTGTGAGAACTGAGCCAGATCCTTCACTTATTGTTGGCTCACAGAGGAGTTTTGGTTACTTTAACGTGGTGTTGTGTCTCCAGTGAACATTGGTCAGGTAGTATGGAGTGCGCCGCAGCTCCACACACTCCACTGATAGCAGGTTGAAGTAATCTCTGAGCCTGTTTCCCGTTGGGAGGGTGTGACCGTGACTATTGGAAATAGTGTTTTGACCAAGAGTGGAGGGAAACACGTGCACTGAGTGCTGATGTGTGTTTCAGTGTTTGTTTAATAATGACAGTCCATATCATGGAGTACAAATGCCAGCAGAGATGCAATGAGGACCGGTGTCAATAAAAGATGTCTGAAGAAATGTAGACAGCACACAAAACAGCACACTTCCACCATATTGCTTTGATTGCTTATCCAACTCAGGCCCATGAGGCCCACAACCTTTTTCAGCTGTCATAGGAGAGAGGGTGTAATAAGGTTGTTTTGGTATATTTTTACCATTTTACCAGATAGTTTTTTTTAATCCAAAAAAATTAAACCTCTAAGTACAGTATGTTAGTATATATATCTTAAAGTTACAAGGGAAAATGGTGACATCACTTCAGTCTGCACATCTGCTCAAGTGTGATGCTACTCTGCTGCAGCAGCTGCAGACAATGCTGTGATAGTAAAGAAAAGAGTCTGAGCTGCTGGAGAGGATGGAGTGTGAAGACATTTTGAATGAATTACTTTGGTTTAGAGTAGGGTGTCCAGGGAGTACAGCAGGGACTGGTTCCAGACCCTGGGGCCCTTTATGTGAAAAGATACACATCTCTCTATAGAAGGCCTCGCAGCTGACAATGCATATCAGAGCAAAAACCAAGCCATGAGGTCAAAGGAACTCCCCACAGAGCTCAGAGACAGGGTTGTTGCAGAAAGGCATTAGTGAGAGAGGTCACCAATAGCACGATGGTCAGTCTGACTGAGCTTCAGAGATCCTATATGGATCCCGTGTGCAACCATCACTGCAGCCCTCCACAGATCTGGGCTTTATGACAGAGTGGCTAGAAAAAAAGCCTCTCCTCAGTGCAAAACACATGAAAGCCCTCTTCAGTCCTTTGAGTGCTTTTATGCAAACTCCAAGCTGGAGTTTGCAAAAAAGCCACTGGCTTGGCTCCAATGCAGGACCCCAGAAACTATACACCAGGCGGGGTACACTTAATCCTTGTTTTTAACTCTTTCATGGAGATCCAGTGGATCACTCTTAGTCTGACCTTTCACCCATGGACCAATTAGCCTTGGGAGACCCTACCAGGGAAAAATTGCTCCCAACAGCCTAAAGGCTGTCCACACCAAGCACGATAAAGATAACAATAAAAACTATAAAATTAACTATAACTATAAAATTACAGTTTCAAAAATTGCTCTGACTCACGTGGATGGCAGAATCCACATCATAGCAATAACCATTGACAGCAGGACTGAAATAAATGACAGTGGCTGGGAACGTTTGTCTACCTGCTTTCAGACTGAATGCTGAGTGCGCAGCAGGAGGAGAAGAAATAAATGGATGTATAAAGTGGCACTCTAAAACAACTCTATGCACCCAAGCTAAAATTATTATTCTTATTAATTATTTTCAAACCCATGTAATTCCGCTTTGCACTATGCACTCACTTCATCCTTCCTGTGTGAGTCCGAGGAAGCTCTGGAGCTGAGAGAATAATCTGCTGCCAAACTCTTTTTGCTTTTCTTCTTAATTTTTTCCTTTGCACAAGGTACGGGTCTTGTAAAAAAAAAAAAAAAATCATTTAAGATTTTCTCATGCAGCAGCAGCATAAATGGTTTCATCTTGCAGCATGAGAAACACAAGTGCAGTGTACTGTGGCCAGTGTCTGAAGTGTGTAGCCCATGCTTGGTTCTGCTGTTACAGAGTGATATCATTCATCATTGTGGATGCTCACATCTTTACCTTTATAGCTGTTAATTATTAGTATAGTTATCTTTATCACCATTGCTGTGGACAGGCCTTAACTCCTCTGGTCATTAGGGCACGCAAACCCCTCCACCATGATAAGGTGGCAATTCACGAGTGGCACAACAAAAATATGCATCCACAAAAATTTATAATTGCTTTTACATTATAAAAGTTAATAAAATGATTAGCATGAAATTATACTTAGGCCTGGTGCACACAACAACATTTTTTTCAATCAATCAATCAATCAATCAATCAATCAATCAATCAATCAATCAATCTTTATTTTGGATAGATTAAAAGTACAGATTAAAAGAAACAGAATAATATAACAAAGGGGGAAAGAAAATCCAACAAGGTCAAATTAGACAATAACTCCTCTGATTATACAGTTCAACATAAGTTATCCGAAATGGGTGATGGCTGAAGCCGCAGCTTATATTGCCCACCCATATTCCATCCAAGAATTCAAAAGAAAAACAAACAAGAGCGATTACAATTCAGAACAAAGCTAAGACAAAATGTGACAAAAAATAAAACAAAAAACTAAGCAACAACACAACGCAGACTGAATATGACAATCCTTATGTGATTTTACATGTCATCTTGTATATATGTTTGGAGTATTTCTTCCTTTAGTTTTTGTTTAAATTGTCCAAGCGTTGTACATGATTTTAATTCAGGTCCAAAATCGTTCCATAATCCGACTCCTTGCACTGAAACAGTGTTTCTTGGTGGTAGTTCTCACTGAAGGTTTTTGAAATATACATGTTCCTCTGAAATGATATTGTTTCTCCCTTATTTAGAACAGCTTTTGGATATTTGCGGGCAGTGATAGATTCTTCACTTTAAACATTATTACTGCAGTTTTAAAGTCAACCAGATCTTTCAACTTGAGAGCTTTTAATTTAAGAAAAAGTGGGTTTGTTGGTTCCCTGTAAGCTGCTTTGTTTATTATTCTAATAGCTCTCTTCTGAAGCATAAAGACTAGATATATGTTTGTTTTATATGTATTTCCCCATACTTCAGTACAATATGTCATGTATGGGAGTATTAATGAATGATACAAGGTACAGTGATCCCTCGCTACTTCGCGCTTCACCTTTCGCGCCCTCAGTGCATCGCGGATTTTTCAAAAATATTCATCAAAAATTCAAAATTGAGAAATAATGGGCGGGCGCTAGCAGAAGGCAGGGAGACTACATTAGACCATCACGTGTCAACACGGAGAGCAGCACAACTCTCTGTTCGCTGTTGTCGTGTTGGCTGGGCTCGGAAATCTCGCAAGCTGATTGGCCGAGACGTTTCACCCCGCAAGCTGATTGGCCGAGACGTCTCACCCACCTCCTCTTCCTGCCGAGCACCCATGAAGGGAAGAAAGACCGCATTCATTGCTTTTTATCGCTCGTGTTACTTAGTCTCGCCCCGTGGAACTTTTTGCTGTTCTCTTGTGCCATTTTGTGCGAAATAGTCTTCCCGTCGAGGCACTACGCCGCCTCCTGCAGCTTCAGCTCTATCGGAAGCTGCCCTCGATGATCCTGCGCCTCCAGCACCTCACGATGAGGCGTCACCTGAGGAGCAGTAAAGCTCTCATTAACCTGTGCAGTAAATCATTTTCATCTTGAGTTACGTATCTTGTTATAAGAATAAAAGAGTTCTAAAAACATATTTATGTACACTTTGTTTACATCTACGTATGTATGTACACGTACACACACACACACACGTATCATATGAGAGTGAGAGAATGAACGTACGTATTGTTTATGGATGACGTCACTGGGGTGACGCTACTTCACGGTTTTTCACTTTTCGCGGTCGGTTCTGGAACCCATTAACCGCGATAAGTGAGGGATCACTGTATATAGTGTGGGTTGATTCGGCAAATATTTCACTCTGTGTAGTATTGCAATTGATTTGGATATTTTACCTTTAATATAATTAATATGTGACTTCCAACACAGTTTATTATCAATTATTACACCAAGAAATTTAGTTTCGGATACCCTTTCAATCTCTACACCATTTACACTGAGTTTAGATACTAAGTTGTTGTGATGGTTGTTAAAAACTATAAATTTTGTCTTACTTAAATTGAGCGTTAATTTGTTTGAATTAAACCACAGTTTAAGCTTCCCTAATTCCTTTCCGAGTGTATCCAAAAGTTGTTCCAAATTGCTTCCACTGCATAATAAATTAGTGTCATCGGCAAACAATATTAAATCCATTTTTTCTGAAACTTTACATATATCATTTATATACATATTAAATAACAATGGCCCCAAAACCGAACCCTGTTGGACTCCACAAGTAACCTTCAGTAACTGTGAGTTTTTGTTACCAACACATACATACTGATATATATTCTTTAAGTAACTACATAACCAGGACAGTGCTACTCCCCTAATACCACAATTTTGTAGTTTCTTTAATAATAAATTATGATCCACTGTATCAAATGCTTTTTTAAGATCCAGGAATACCCCAACTGAACACTCTTTTTTTTCAACGGCAGTTGATATTTTTTCTATAAATTCCATTAGAGCAAATGCAGTTGTCCTCTTGTGTCTGAACCCATATTGCTGCTCACACAATAAATTATTCTTCAGTATGAAGTTGTCAATTCTCTCATAGAATATTTTTTCAAGTATCTTGGAAAATTGCTGCAATAGTGAAATTGGTCTATTTTCATTTCGACCCAGAGAGAAACATCTGCATGCACATGACACATCACAGAAGCAACCATGCGTGAACACAGATCCACTGAAGGTGTGAAAACTGCTGTTGTAAATAACTGATGACAAGTAGAAGTTTTACTAGGGACTTTGTTTCGCCCCCGTCCGTCATAAGGTGGACGCAGCGGGGTTCTGTGTGCGTCGTGTCTAGCGAAAACAAATTTGGCGCTCTCCAAATGCTTTGGAACAAAAGTGCAGGGAAAACAATGGTGCGCCGGCCCCGGAACACTGCAAGCCTCTGCCCTGGAAAAAAGACACGCGGACGAGTTGGCACTGGGCACGGGACTCTCCGGCAAAAATTCACCTGGGATCCGTAACGGTTGACAAAAAACGAGCTCCGCCGGGGAAGCTGCCAAATCTTCCTTAGGCGCAGAGCGCAACCCCAGTAGGACCCAAGGCAGGTGGTCAACCCAATTTGTGTCCGTTAATGAGGCTCTGAGCGCTGCTTTAAGCGACCCGTGAAACCTCTCACACAAACCATTAGCCTACGGGTTGTACGCGGTGGTGCAGTGGATTTTGACCCCCAGGCTCTCAGCCATCGCAGATCAGAGTTCCAAAACGAACTGCGGACCCCTGTTGGAAGTGATGTCCGACAGAGATCCAAAATGTGCAATCCAGGATGACAAAAACATGCAGGCCACATTGGCAGATGTGGTGGAAGCCAGCGGAACTGCCTCTGGTCAGCACGTAGTGCGGTCCACTATTGCCAAAACGTGCGTGAAACTCTGTGACGGCGGAAGGGGACCCACTAAATTTGTATTGTATACTTTATTGACCCCCAGAGGGGAAATTGAGGGCATCCACCTGGATGGATGAAGCAGCCATGGTACGGCGCTATCCCTTAATCATTCACACACACATTCACACCTAGGGCCACTTTAGAGTCTCCAATTAACCTAACCTGCATGTTTTTGGCCTGTGGGAGGAAACCAGAGAAATCCCGGAGTAAACCCACGCAGATACGGGGAGAACATGCAAACTCCACACAGATCACTGTTGGTCAGGGGCTGGGATCGAACCAGGGATCCCATGGCCAAGGGTGAGTTGCTGTGCTGGTGCAGTGCTAACCACTGCTCCACCGCACCGCCCACTAAATCCATGTGTACGTGGTTGAACCTCCTGCTTGGAATTCGGAAAGGCTCAAGGGGGCTTTGGTGTGCCTCTGTACCTTAGCCTGTTGGCACACAACGCACGCTGCGGCCCACTCCTTCACATCTTTGTGCAAGCGAGGCCAGACGAATTTGGACCCCACCAGCTTAACTGAAGCCCGTACGCCAGGATGTGAAAGGGAGTGGACAGACTTAAAAATGCGGCGGCGCCAAGAGCTTGGAATCACCGGGCGGGGACGGCTGGTGGAGAAGTCGCAAAGCAAGGGAGGGCACCCTTCTTGTAACACCCTGCTCTTCAGTTTTAGTCCGGTACCTGTGGATCGGAGCGTGCAAATGTCCACGTCCCCGGTTTGGACGGTGGCCATGGCAGAAAAATCAATGCCCACATAGACCGGAGAGATCAGCGCACGCAACAGGCAGTCAGCCACTACATTAAGTTTACCGGCTACATGTTGAATGTCGGTAGTGAATTCCGAAATTGCGGCCAAGTGCTGTTGCTGCCAGGCCGACCACGGTTCCGAGACTCTGGCCATTGCGCAAGTTAGGGGCTTGTGGTCGACAAACGTGGTAAATTCGTGGCCCTCGAGCCAGAACTGAAAATGACGCGTGGCCAGGTGGAGAGCCAATGGCTCCCTGTCAAAGCGCTATACTTACGCTCGTTGTCACGCATAGTACAGCTGAAAAAGGCAAGAGGTTGCCACGAACCGGAGATGTACTGTTCAACCACGGCTCCTACCGCAACGTCAAGACGCATCTGTCGTGAGTGCTAACCACACCAAAGGGGATGGGTGGGCCAGCAAAGCCGCGTTGGTGAGTGCTGTTTTGGTGCCTGTGAATGACTGGACCTGATCAGGGGTCCAGTCAATGCTATCCGCAGGTTTCTTTTTCTTGAGCGTGCAGTATAGCGGTTGCAGCAGCTGGGCCGCCCGGGGAAGGAAACGGTTGTAAAAATTGACCATCCCCCCAAATTTCTGCAGCGCCCTTACTGTCTGTGGACGCGGGAACTCTGATACCGCTCATACCTTATCCGGCAGCGGAACCGCACCCTCCGGTGAGATGCGGTGGTCCAAGAAATCAATCATCGGCAGCCCGAACTGACACTTCACCAGATTAACTATCAGTCCGTGTGCTTCCAATCATTGGAAAACTTGCTTGAGATGGGCGAGGTGCTCCTCCTCTGACGCACTAGCCACCAGAATGTCATCTAAGTAGACGAAAACGAACGGCAAGTCACTGAGCACCATGTCCATCATCCTTTTAAAAGTTTGGGCTGCGCCCTTTAACCTGAACGGCATGTGTAAAAATTTGAAAAGGCCAAAAGGAGTTATCACCGCTGTTTTTGGGACGTCCTCAGCGTAAACTGGGACCTGGTGGTAGCCGCGGACCAGATCCACTTTTGAAAAAATGTGCGTCCCGGCCAGGTGCATGGAAAAATCTTGAATGTGCGGGATGGGTTAACGGTCGTGCTCCATGACACTGTTCAGGTGATGGAACTCACCGCACGGCCGCCACGAACCACTGGACTTGGGCACCATGTGCAGCGGGGATGCCCATGGGCTATTGGAGAGCGTAATGATCCCTAGACGTTCCAAGTTAGCAAACTCCTCACACGCGATGGCTAGTTTAGCCGCATCCAGGTGGCACAGATGCGCAAAAACCAGTGGGCCCTTCGTTGTGATGAAATGCTCAACCCCATGCTTGGTCACGGTAGCGGAAAAAGAGGGCACCATGAGCGCGGGAAACTCGGAAAGCAAATGCTGATAACTCACTCCCCAAGGCTAAAAAAATTTACATCTGTTGGTGGCCCAGCTCCCCGAGCCGCACAAGGTAGTGAAGCAAAAGACTGCATCCACTAAATGTGGATGCAGTCCACATTTAGTGGATGCTTGTCTGTGGATGCATGCTTGTCTGTTAGCAACATCGACAAGGAGACTGTAAGCATACAGAAAATCAGCACCTAAGATTGGAGACAAACATGCAGCTACCACAAAGTTCCACTTGTAGTTGCGTCCATGCAAACACACAGTCACCAACCTTTCTCCAAAAGTCTTGGATCTGTTGGCGGCCGTTAATGATGGGCCGCAGCCTTCCGCCAGTCTGTCCGCAGCAACCGGAAAAATACGGCTCTTCTGGGAACCAGAGTCCACCAAAAATAGTCTCTCGGAATGTGTGTCCTCGATGAAGAGCAGCTTCTCTCTGTTGTTAGCAGTCGCCGCTGACACTGACCGCTGGTTGGTCCATTTATCCGGCTTCTTGAAACGACATGGCAGCAGACAATGTTGCGCGTTGGCGCCAAAACACTGGTGGTAAAAGCACGCCGTCCCATTCCTGCATCTCTGAGTGGCCGTCCTGGCCACCACCTGTGGCTCCTCGACTTCGTTGGACTCCGCCGACAATCCTGATCTCACTGCCTGGACGCCAAAACTCACGTTTGCCAGGATAATGTGATCTGCTTCCTCTGCCAGAGAGTGGGAGTCCCTGGCTTCCAGCAACAGCGAGTTGGCCAGGACTGCCCTTGCCAAAGCTGTTAGTTTCTTCAGGAAGAGGTGGGCGAAGAGGAAGGATCCTTCATCTGTGCCCAGCAAAGCCAGCATACTCTCCATTTACTCCACAGCCGATGCGTCTCCTAATTCCGAGTGTGAGAGGAGCCTCTCTACTCTCTCTCCGGTGGAGAGTGTGTAACACCGCAGCAGCAGCTGCTTGAGAGCGTTGTACTTGCCCTGGGCTGGGGGAGCACAAAGCAGGCTCAGTGCGCGCTGAGTGGAGCGTGGGTCCAGTGAAGCCACCACGTAATGGTACTTCGTGTCATCCGCCGAGACTCCGCGGAGAGCAAGCTGGGCTTCCACGTGACTGAACCAGGCGGCCGGGTCGTGGAGCCAAAAGTCCGGGAGTTTGACCGCCACAGCGAATGCAGCAGGGGGAACCCCAAGCGCGGGTGTTCCCACGGAGGAGCTCGGTCTGTCTTCCATTTCCACATCAGGTCACCAGTGTAGAGGAATGAACAAGACGAGACACGAGCGTCGCAGACACAGACTTTATTCCTCTAGCTCAAAGTCAGACTCGGCTCTGGGTGCCAAAGTGAATCCTTTATACAGCTTACATTCTCTTCTTTGGCACCTGGAGTACATACATTAATATACGTCACAAAAGAGCCCAACACAACACAATACATTCACGCCTGGCATCCCAAGTGTGAAGGCGCATCTTCATACAGTTTTCTCCCCCCTGGCGCTCTGGCGCCTACCGTTGCCACTTCTACTTTCTTTTCCGCATTTCCATCTCTCACCCTCTACCCCCTATTCCCCAAGTCACTGTGTGGAGTAAGACCTCCCGTTGTGCCACCACACTGTATTTGTATTTCTCTGTGAAAAATAAATGCTCCTTGGTGTGTGGATTGGCTGAAATCTGTTGTAAACTGGGGCTCTAACACACCATTGCACTTTATTTCTGTGCACACAGACGTGCAAAATCAGCACAGAGAAAACCTCTCCACTCTGGAGACTGGTTTCAAATCTCTACACTTTCACACCTCCAAATACCCGGCGTCATATGCATGGACAGCTAAGCTGCAGACAAATTTCCACAGTTTGGCGTAAAAACATTGTCATGATGCCCTCAATTTCCCCTCTGGGGATCAATAAAGTATACAAAATCAAAATAAAAAAAAAATGTGCACGGCCCCTTAGATACAAGTAAAACACTTTGTAACTTTTTGTCAGAGAAAGCAACTTCACTAAGAATAATAACTATTTAATAATAAATTAAATTGGTTCCAAGGTTGTCATAGCCAGGAGCAGCACTGGGGTTAAGCTCCCAGTGCTCATAAAATGCTCCTTATGGCGTGCGTCTCGAAAAGCCTCTGACAACTAAGTCCAACTCCTAGCCTGCCCGTGTGGTTTAGTCTCTAAGCCCGGCGGAACTGCTTTTACTAATAGGAGAAGGGGCGAGGGCGGATCTCTGGCGCCTTAAAACCAGATGCTTCGGGTAGATGGTGGCTCGTCAACCTGGGAAGGTAGCCCATCTAGGGGAAGGTAAACCCTGATTTCAAACCTCCGCTGCCTTGCGGCATACCCGGTCATGGGAAAGGCTTCGGGAGTCAACCCTGAGGAAAAATCCGGAGTCGGAGCCCCTAAGGCAGTTCTATGTTGTGCTCAACATCGTTCTGGCAGCTCCTGCAACGGCGCTAGTGCCAAACTGTAGCAGCCCTGCTGTTCCTTTGGATTCATCAGTGACGTGGAGAGGGGGGACATGCTGCATGGGCAACATCTTATCCTCCATATCTTCCTGCCCAGGCTTGAATCCTACCAACGCCCAACGCTGGAAGGTAGAACACCGGATCACTGGAGAGGACACTCCAGCTTCGCCTTTGGCGTAGACAAAACACGGGGAATGACAGTTACCGGTTATAAGCCACCGCTCAATTGGCGTAGAGCTCGGCGCCAGGGGTTATTCCCGACGGTGGGAGGGATCATCGGATCTCACTGGACAGCTACCGCCCGCCTCAAGCTGGGCAGCCCCCAGCCAATAAGGTGATGTCCCGCCACAGCTTGCTTTCCTCATTGGGTGCATGGGGATGAGGAGAAATCCGAACAGCAGGCTGAGAACTTTCGCACCAGGCAAGACAATAAAACAAAAGAGACCAACTCTAAAACTGGGAACTTGGAACGTCCGCACTATGATGACAGGACTCGCTACTAACCTCAAGGACATCAACGACACCAGGAAGACTGCCATCATCAATAATGAGCTGAAGAGACTGGGAGTGGATATCGCCACTCTCCAGGAAACACGGTTGGCTGACGCAGGCACACTGAGAGAGAAGGACTACACGTTCTACTGGCAGGGAAAGGGCAGTGACGAACACAGGGAACACGGAGTGGGCTTTGCAGTGAAGAACACCTTGCTGAAGATGGTGGAACCGAGCAGCACTGGCTCTGCTCGACTCCTCACCCTCCGCCTGAACACCACTCAAGGCCCAGTCACCCTTGTCAGTGTGTATGCCCCAACACTGACAGCCACACCAGAGGCAAAAGACGAGTTCTACGAGAATCTCGCAACAACTGTCAGGATCGTCCCCAACTCTGAACAACTCATTCTCCTTGGAGACTTCAATGCCAGAGTGGGTGCTGACCACGACTCCTGGCCCTCCTGTCTTGGACCTTTTGGCGTGGGCAGAATGAATGACAACGGACAGCGGCTGCTCGAGTTCTGCACATATCACGATCTGTGCATCACAAACTCGTTCTTCAAGACCAAGCCCCAACACAAGGTTTCCTGGCAACATCCACGCTCAAAGCACTGGCACCAGCTGGACTTGATCCTGACCAGGCGCACCTCACTGAAGAACGTGCTAATCACCCGTTCGTTCCAGAGTGCAGATTGCGACACAGACCATTCATTGGTGTGTTGCAAGGTCAAGCTGCAGCTGAAGAAATTCCATCGTGCTAGACAACCTGGAAAGGCACGGATTGACACCAGCAAGATGGCTCAACCAGAACTTGTTGAGCAGTTTGCCTCCACCTTTGAGAAGGAACTTGGTGTACCACAAGAAGGAGAATCTGCAAAGCAGAAGTGGGAAGAGCTGCGAAACACCATCCACCGCACAGCCTTGGCTACCTTTGGGAGGAAGACCTCAAAGTCACAGGACTGGTTTGATGCCAAGTTGACCGAGATGACCCCCGTCATTGAAGCCAAGCGCTCAGCACTTGCTGAGTACAAGAAGTACCCAAACGAGAAGAATCTCCAGATTCTCAGGGCTGCGAGAAGCAAAGTTCAGCAGACTGCTCGGCGCTGTGCCAACGAGTACTGGACTCAGCTCAGCCAAGACATTCAAACCGCTGCCATAACAGGGAACATCCGTGGTATGTACGATGGCATCAAGAAAGCACTTGGTCCGGCTCAGAGCAAGACGGCCCCCCTCAAATCCTCCACTGGGGAGATGATCACAGAAAAGAACAAGCAGATGGAGAGATGGGTGGAACACTACTCCGACCTCTACTCCAGACAGAACACCGTGACACCGTCAGCCCTTGATGCCATCGACTGCCTGCCATCCATGGACGAACTTGACGCCGAGCCAACCATCGACGAACTCAGCAAGGCCATTGATAGCTTGGCCGCTGGCAAGGCACCCGGCAACGACGACATACCCCCGACCTGATCAAGCACTGCAAGACCGCCCTACTGCTGCCATTGCATGACGTCCTCTGCCAGTGTTGGAAGGAAGGTGCCGTACCACAGGACATGAGGGACGCCAAGATCATCACCCTCTACAAAAACAAAGGGGAGAGAAGCGACTGCAACACCTACAGGGGCATCTCCCTCCTCAGCGTTGTTGGCAAAGCCTACGCACGAGTTGTTCTCGTTCGTCTACAGAAGCTTGCCGAACGTGTCTACCCCGAGTCTCAGTGTGGCTTCCGCGCTGAGCGATCAACGGTAGACATGATATTCTCCATCCGCCAACTCCAGGAGAAATGCAGAGAACAGAACATGCCCCTGTACGTCGCCTTCATCGACCTCACCAAAGCGTTCGATCTGGTCAGCAGAGAGGGCCTTTTCAAGATCCTGCCAAAGATAGGATGCCCACCAAAGTTGCAAAGCCTTATTGAATCATTTCACACCAACATGTAGGGGATAGTGCAGCACGATGGCAATGTCTCAGAGCCTTCCAACATACGCAGCGGAGTGAAACAGGGCTGTGTACTTGCGCCAACCCTCTTTGGGATTTTCTTTGCTATGCTCCTGAGGCATGCCTTCAGCACAGCAACAGAGGGAATCTACCTGCACACAAGATCTGACGGCAGGCTTTTCAACCTCGCCCGCCTGAAAGCCAGAACCAAAGTACGCGAGGCTCTAATCAGAGACATGCTGTTCGCAGATGACGCTGCAGTCGCAACCCACACACAGCAGGAGCTTCAGACCCTTATGGACCGCTTCTCCCAGGCATGCAAGGACTTCGGGCTTACCATCAGCCTGAAGAAGACTAACGTCTTGGCGCAAGGCACGGAAGCGCCACCAACCATCACCATTGACGACTACAAGCTGGAGGTCGTGAATCAGTTCACGTACCTGGGGTCCACGATCAGCAACAACCTCTCCCTTGATACAGAGATCAACAAGAGGATTGGAAAATCAGCCTTCACACTCGCTCGCCTCACCACACGAGTGTGGGAGAATCCCAAACTCTCTGTCAAGACGAAGATGGCAGTGTACAACGCCTGCGTCATCAGCACACTGCTCTATGGGAGTGAGACGTGGACAACATACGCCCGGCAGGAAAAGAGACTGAACTCCTTCCACTTGCGCTGCATTCGCCACATCCTGGACATATCCTGGCAGGACAAAGTGCCCAACACAGAAGTTCTGTCCCGCGCCGGCCTTCCCTCCATGTTCACTCTACTCAGACAGCGCAGGCTCCGCTGGCTAGGCCACGTTCACCGTATGGAGGATGGCAGAATCCCCAAAGACGTCCTCTATGGAGAACTGGCAACTGGCAAGAGAGACGTTGGCCGCCCACAGCTGCGTTTTAGAGACGTCTGCAAGAGAGACATGAAGGCCCTGGAGATCAACACAGAGCGCTGGGAGGACCTTGCAACGGACCGCTCCAAATGGAGAGGCACCCTGACCAGACAGCTCAAGGCGGGTGAAGAGAGACTGACTGCTGCTGCAGATGAAAAAAGGACCCGCAGGAAGAACCGCCACAGACCCAGCAGCACGGAGACCACCCACAAGTGCGACCTGTGTGACAGGGACTGCCATTCGCGCATCGGCCTGTTCAGCCACAGGCGGTGCTGTTCCAGCAGAGTAGACGTTTAGGATTCTCTTCCATGGTCATCATAGACCGACGGAGGCCGACGAAGTAGATTTTCTGAAATACTAAAAAAAAAATTGATCTGGATGGAAATGTTGTGCTTTGAGAGGTTAAAAATATTGTGTTTTTAATCTACTCCATTTGTTTTCATTGCTGAGTTCTGAGATAGCTGCAGACACTTTTTTGTTGAGTTTGTTTAAAAATAACAGTAAATTTGTAACCTGATTAATACAATCATGTAAACTTTTAACTCAAGTCCTGTTTTGCCAACTTTTCACTACCATTTCCATGTCTTACATCTTATATGCAATCAAGGAAAGGTCAAATGAAGATCAGGACAAAAACTTGGAAGTTAATTAAGGAGGAAGGAAAAGACAAAGATATCATCTAGTATCTCCAGATCCCATGTTTCTGTAGGCATGCTAGTTCCTCACTATGAAATTAGAAAAGGGTGTTGTCTGCAACCTGACGCGTCATGAACTCAATCTATGCAGGGACTGTGGTCTAGATGAGACATAACACATCTGCACCATGACACACATAGTGGAAGTGGATACAGGGTTAATTTTAAAAGATGTTTGTACACCTGTGGTGTTAGATTTCATCCCTTTAATGGGTGAACATCTTCAAAGTGAAGAGATTTCAACTTAGTCAGCTACACAGCAAGATCTTTGTGTCTCTGTGTTTAAGGAGATCATCCAGCCATATGATAGATGACTGACAATTAACTGACACAATAATACATCATGTCTTTAAGCAGTTTTAACTTACATAACCCAGGTAGTCAGTTGGATCTAGGCTCAAACTCCTGAAGGCAACAAAGTGGCCCTCTGTGCTCCTTCTACTGTTTTAGCAACAAAGCCCAGGTAAATATTGTCCACCACTGTGGTCAAATACTGGCACTGTAAAATTAAAAGCTGGATGGGCAACATGTAAGGCTTCAGAAGGGGTTATTAAAGTGAGCTGCTGTATAATTAAAAGATAAAGATGTCGGTTTTTCCCTTCCCATCTGCTGGAATTCACAACCGCTCGCCTGTTAGTGCTCCTTCAGTTCTTCACTGCATGTACTCTGTAGATTAAGTGGCGCAGAAATGTGAAGCTGGGTTTGGTCCATGAGACAACACTGGTCACTTTGTTCCTCTTCATATCTCAGAGATGTGGAGACTGTCACCTCTTCCTCTGGGTTGTCTTCACTGAATGCATCATTTGAACAGAGACTTTAAAAGCATGATAGAAATTTGAAAAATTTATCTTGTTAGCAGTTAAGCAACTTGCTTGTCTATGACCCTGTCTATGCTTTTCTAACTGCAAAAAACAAGTTTATATCACAGCTTATGTATAACTGGTAAACTCTTCTCCTGACATATACAGTGGTGTGAAAAAGTGTTTGCCCCCTTCGTGATTTCTCATTTTTTTGTATGTTTGTCACATTTAAATGTTTCAGATCATCAAATAAATTTAAATATTAGACAAAGATAACACAAGTAAGCACAAAATGCAGTTTTTAAATGAAGGTGTTTATTATTAAGGGTAAAAAAAAAAAAATCCAAACCTACATTGCCCTGTGTGAAAAAGTGATTGCCCCCTAAACCTAATAACTGGTTGGACCACCCTTAGCAACAACAACTGCAATCAAGCATTTGCAATAAATGGCAATGGGTCTTTTACAGTGCTGTGGAGGAATTTTGGCCCACTTTTCTTTGCAGAATTGTTATAATTCAGCCACACTGGAGGATTTTTGAGCATGAACCACCTTTTTAAGGTCATGCTACAGCATCTCGATTGGACTGAGGTCAGGACTTTGACTAGGCCACTCCAAAGTCTTCATTTTGTTTTTCTTAAGCCATTCGGAGCTGGACTTGCTGGTTTGTTTTCCATCTTTGTCCTGCTGCAGAATCCAAGTGTCATCCCAATCACTGGAAGTTCAACATGGCACCTCATGGCAAAGAACTCTCTGAGGATCTGAAAAAAAGAATTGCTGCTCTACATAAAGATGGCCTAGGCTATAAGAAAATTGTCAACACCCTGAAACTTAGCTGCAGCACGGTGGCCAAGACCATACAGCGGTTTAACAGGACAGGTTCCACTCAGAACAGGCCTCGCCATGGACGACCAAAGAAGTTAAGCGCACATGCTCAGCGTCATATCCAGAGGTTGTCTTTTGAAAATAGACGTATGAATGCTGCCAACATTGCTACAGAGGTTGAAGGGGTGGAGGATCAGCCTGTCAGTGCTCAGACCATACACTGCATGAAATTGGTCTGCGTGGCTGTAATCCCAGAAGGAGGCCCCTTTTAAAGATGATGCACAAGAAAGCCCGCAAACAGTTTGCTGAAGACAAGCAGACTCAGGACATGGGTTACTGGAACCATGTCCTGTGGTCTGATGAGACCAAGATGAACTTATTTGATTCAGATGGTGTCAAGCATGTGTGGCGGCAACCAGGTGAGGAGTACAAAGACAAATGTGTCTTGCTACAGCCAAACATTATGGTGGGAGTGTCATGGTTTGGGTTGTGCTGTCGGCACTGGGGAGCTACAGTTTATTGAGGGAACCATGAATGTCAACATGTACTGTGACATACTGAAGCACAGCATGATCCCCTCTCTCTGGAAACTGGGCCGCAGGGCAGTATTCCAACATGATAACAACCCCAAGCACACTTCCAAAATGACCACTGCCTTGCTAAAGAAACTGAGGGTAAAGGTGATGGACTGGCCAAGCATGTCTCCAGACCTAAACCCTATTGAGCATCTATGGGGCATCCTCAAACAGAAGGTGGAAGAGCACAAGTTCTCTAACATCCACCAGCTCCGTGATGTCATCATGGAGGAGTGGAAGAGGATTCCAGTGGCAACCTGTGAAGCTCTAGTAAACTCCATGCCCAAAAGAGTTAAGGCAGTGCTGGAAAATAATGGTGGCCACACAAAATATTGACACTTTGGGGACAATTTGGGCATTTTCACTAGGGGTGTACTCACTTTTGTTGCCAGCGGTTTAGACATTAATGGCTGTGTGTTGAGTTATTTTGAGGGGACCACAAATTTACATTGTTACACAAGCTGTACACTGACTACATTGTATCAAAGTGTCATATCTTCAGTGTTGTTCCATGAAAAGATATAATAAAATATTTACAAAATGTGAGATACTGTATGTTTTAATGGTGTGTGTGTGTGTGTGTGTGTGTGTGTGTGTGTGTGTGTGTGTGTGTGTGTGGGTGGGGGCAATCACTTTTTCACACAGGGCCATGTAGGTTTGGATTTGTTTTTACCCTCAACACCTTCATTTAAAAACTGCATTTTGTGTTTACTTGTGTTATCTTTGTCTAATATTTAAATTTGTTTGATGATCTGAAACATTTAAGTGTGACAAACATACAAAAACATGTGAAATCAGGAAGGGGGGAACACTTTTTCACACCACTGTAGTTTTAAAATGTCTAAGTTTGTTGAGGTGACCAAATTTAGAGAAGAAAAGACAAGTGATCCAGCTATCCCAGCGCTGCAAACAATTGTCTATAGTTTCAAGCAAGCCAAAATTAACTTTAGAAAACATGAACTCCATGGTTCTATCTGTCTAATGTTGTATTGTGGAGAGTGTGAAATGAGGAGGCAAGGTTATGAGCAGACAAAGTTTATTACACTCTCCCATCAGTCATACACAAAAAGCATAAAGAGCTAAGCACAGCTTCTCCTTTTATATCCACAGCTCATCTCACATCTCCATGACACTTCACATCACAAAGCATGACATTTCACATCACAATACATTCACCCTTGACCACCCACAGCTCCTTCTTCCTGCCAAACTCCCCATGATCTCCTTGCTATTGTCCACCTCTCTCTATTCTCTGCATCCTGACTGGGACGCTGTCTGCCGACTCACCCAAGCTCCTACAGTATCAAATATGCAGCAGGAGTAGGTGTGACTGTAAAACTTTGTGGGTAACAGCATGACACCATTCATTCACCATGACACTTGATAGTTACTTTATCTCTTTATTCCCTAGTTTTATATTATATTTGATACAACTAATTATATTTTTTTATGAATCAAAATTTAATTCCTGCTTTTATTACCACTATGGTACATGTGGCCTTGGCTGGGAGACCACACATGCAATCCATCAGTGGTTGCCTTCTCACATAGTGCAGCCCAGTTCCAAGCAAGCTGATACAGCAGCCGTTGAGTCCTTAATGAAAGCACTCACTGAGTCTTTAGAACTGATAGAACTGTAAAACAGTAAAGCAGCATTTGTCATGTGCTGCCTCTGGCAGACAGTTTAGTTTGGCTTAATGTTTGATGAAAGAGACATTACATACTAATGAACATTAATACAAATGTCAGTATTCCAGATCTAGCAATCCTGCCAATTTGCATCTGTAGTCCCCCGGCGGGTCACAAAAACACACAAACAAACAATCATACATGACAAGAACATCTGCAATGAAACTGTACAAAGTGGGTATGCTAAAGTGCAAGAGTTAAGGTGCGACATAACAAAACATTCAAATGTCACATGAGTGAAGTGCTGTTTATGTGTACAAACACACATGCACCCAAGCACCTCACAGCAACAACAAGCAACAGCAACAAACAAAAGGTGGGGCATACAGTCATATGAAAACATTAGGACACCCTGTAAAAGCCTGTGTGTTTTTAAACATATTTGGACATATGGATATTTAATATCCATATGTCTCTTTTGTTTGCAGATGATGTTGTCCTGTTGGCTTCATCCAGCAATGACCTACAGGTCTTACTGGGACGGTTTGCCGCTGAGTGTGAAGGGGCTGGGATGAGAATCAGCACCTCCAAGTCCGAGTCCATGGTCCTCAGCCGGAAAAGGGTGGATTGTCCTCTCCAGGTTGGGGCCAAGCTCCTGCCCCAAGTGGAGGAGTTTAAGTATCTTGGGGTCTTATTTACGAGTAAGGGGAGAATGGAGCGAGAGATTAACAGACAGATCGGAGCAGCATCTACAGTGATGTGGACGTTGTACCGGTCTGTTGTGGTGAAGAGGGAGCTAAACTCTAAGACAAAGCTGTCGATTTACTGGTCAATCTACATTCCTACCCTCACCTATTGTCATGAGCTTTGGGTAATGACCGAAAGAATGAGATTGCGGATACAAGCAACTGAAATGAGCTTCCTTCATAGGATTGCTGGACTCACCCTCAGAGATAGGGTGAGGAGTTCAGTCATCCGGGAGAGGCTCAGAGTAGAACCGCTGCTCCTCCACATTAAAAGGAGCCAGTTGAGGCGGTATGGGCATCTGATCAGGATGCCTCCTGGATGTCTCCCACTTGAGGTGTTTCGGGCACGTCCCACTGGGAGGAGACCCCGGGGTACACCCAGGACTCGCTGGCGAGACTGTGTCTCCCAGCTGGTCTGGGAATGCCTTGGTATCCTCTCTGAAGAGCTGGAGCAGGTGTCTGGGGAGAGGGAAGTCTGGGCTTCTCTGCTTGAACTGCTGCCTCCACGACCCGGACCTCTGTAAAAGCGGTAGAAGATGGATGGATTTTTTACAATGAGTCTTAAAAGTGTTTGGTGTGGTACGTTCTCTGATTGCAGGTGGTATATTATTCCAGATCTTGGTGCTGATAGAGATAGCACAGATTGAGCAAATGTGGTGGGTCTGTGGGGGGCCACACAGTCTCCTCTAGTGATTGCTCTGGTGGTTGTGCCGGTGACAGTCCTCAGTTTAACATATTCTCCCGGGGGGGGGGGGCATAGTCATTTAATATTTTATAAATTGAACAGGCAAATTTGAGAGTTTTTTAATTTTCAAAAGACAGAAAATTGTATTTCTTGTAAATGTGACAACAGTGATATGTGGGATCTTTCTTATCAAAGATTTTTATGGCTTTTTTGTATAAGGATTCAGTGGGTTTGATTATGGTTATACCAGTGAGTGACCAGTTGGTAAGACAGTAATTGATGTGTGAGAAGATCATTGCATGCAGGAACATTTTGGACGCACTGACTGTCAGCGATGGTCTAATTTGTTTAAAATTTCTCATATTGAATTTGATTATGTTTGAGATTTTTTTATGTGCTTTTAAAGGTTAATGAGGAATCTAAAATCATGCCGAGATACTTAAATTCCTTGACTAATTGCAGCTCCTCCTCTTTTAAGAAAATGCTTGAGTTTGTAATATTTTATCTTTGTTTGGTAAACATCATGCAAACAGTTTTTTTTAGTGTTTAGTAGGAGACATGAATTATTAAGCCAGTCGTGGATTTGAGTCATTGCTGTTGTAAGAATACAGGAGGCTTCTTGTGTGTTTTTTGCAGGTGTGAATATTACCTTGTCATCTGCATACATTTGTATATGAACATTTCTGCACGCATTTGGTAAATCATTTATGTATAAGGTGAATAATATTGGTCCAAGTATGGAGCCTTGTGGGACACCCTTTTGACATTTCAAATATGCCGATTTGACACTGTTGACCATTACACATTGCTGTCTGTCAGTTAAATAGGATTTCATCAATTTGATAGCTTGTTCTGAAAAATTAAACTGAGTAAGTTTAGTTAAAAGGATGTGGTCAATGGCGTCAAATGCCTTCTTCAGATCTAAGAACACAGCACCTACACAATTGCACTTATCTGAAAAAGATTTAGTTTTCTCTAAAAACAAGCTTATTGCAGACTCTGTTGAATGGTGGGAATGGAACTCAAACTGTGCGTGATGCAGGGGGGTGTTCCCATAATTCAGATGTTCACATAATAATGTAGCCACCCATTTTTCAATTATTGTGGAGATAATAGGTAAGATGCTGATTGGTCTGTAGTTGTTTATATCAGTTTTAGTCCCTGTTTTGGCAGTAAATTGACTCCTTAAGGTGGGTATGGTGAGTACAAAACCAGGATTTATTACACTACAGAAGATGATGAAGACAGTCTGGGACTGTCAAACACATAAACTGGATTGCTACCTGTTAATAAAGAAATAAGATGGGCACCAGAGGTAGAACCCATACACAACTTGTACAATGACTCACAATGTTCCAGCACCAGGCAACGGGAGAGGACAACTAATAAAGGGAACTGGTGATTACCAAACACAAAACAGGTGAGACTAATCAGGGGTGACACACATGCATGGCTAGAGATATGGGAAAACACAATACAAGGGAAACATTCAAAGATAATAGCTGGCACTGGAAACAAGGAACTTAAATAATATAAGTGATAACCAGGGAACAATAATGGTGAAAAGAGTTCACAAACCAACAGAAAGTATGGACAAACCATATCCAGATATGACAGTGCCTCCCCCCATTAAGGGCGGATTCCAGACGCCCCAAAAAGAAAAACAAGAAACACCAAATTGGACAGGTGGAGGGGGACAAAGAACTAGAGGGAAAGAGTCAATAAAGGGGATGCATTGGAACAGAATTCTTGGCAGTTACAGGACAGTTACCATAGCAACACAGCACTGAGTGGCAATCACGTGACAGCTTTAGTTTGTATGCAGCAAAACATAAAATATTTAGTCACAGCAGTGCACAGAGTACTTTTTTTTTTTTAACTTTAGATGTTAATAATACACCATTTACTTGACTATAGTGATCGAAGATATTGAAGATTTGTTTATCTTCGTAATATTGGTGATCGGGATTTTTCTGATTGGGACTGGAATCGTCCTGGTTTACTGCAAATTGCTGAAGATGGATTCAACCTATCAAAATGCTGACCAGGCGAGGTGCATCCATCAAATTGAAAAACTGGAGAAGACCCTGATAGCGACTACTGGAGAACTGTCTCGTAAGGTGGATTACATCATGATTTCGCTCAGGTCTTTCCACGACGAATTCAAAGCTGCGCAATGAAGGATTAATGTACTGAATCTACAGAAGAAATACAAGTCTTCTCTGTGATCAGTCCTATTTGGCATTATTATTCCCCATGAAAATTCCTCCTGGCTGTCTGCAGACTGTGTTTTTTTCAAAATCATGAGCACAAGGCCTTGGACAGCCAGCTGCAGCGCCAGATAAGACTGGCGCCAGATAGACAAAACATCTTCTGCCAAGGGTCCTTGGGTCTCTCTTATTATCATCAACACTGCTCAACACCGCACACACATTGATCCATGAACTGAATAAAGATAACGCTGCTCTCTTGTGTCCTGTGAATTCTGTGTGTAGCGAATATATGTGCATTGAGCTTTTTTTTTCCTTGAACTCTTAATATTGATTAAGTATGTAACCAGTATTTTGAATCAATGATTTTTTTGCTCCTTCCTATTGTATCATCTTTATGCGACCTGTACCCTCCTGCTGACAGGCGCGTTGCAGATGCGCCGCGGCACGGAAATGCAGGTTCATTACTGTGTCAAGTCAAATTCTCTCGTATGTTATCAGTGATCCGTTAATGTACTTGGCAATAAATCTTTTTCTGATTCTGATTCTGATTCTGATTCTGATGTGTGGGTAAAGACCAAGGAGCACATGGTAAGTGAAGAACTGATTCAGAACCTTTAATTATTTATTTAATCAATTTTTTAACAATTAATGCGAGACGGAATTATAAGATTAGATCTCCACAATGCAAACAGGTACTCTGTGTACTGCTGTGATTGAATACTGAGTGTATTTTTTGTTTTACTGCATACACCCTAATGCTGCCACTCATTTTTGCCACACAGTCTTTTTTAACTGGCATGAGTTCTGTTCGATGACATCATATGCATACCCTCTATATAAAAAACAAAACAAAAACAGTTCATTGGGTGGTTGGCCAGAGTCCAGGGACCACCACCCGGGGAAGAATGACGTGTCGGGGGGCTGACCTAAGTCCAACGACCCCCAGATTAGAAAGCAGGGTGGGTAGGAGGCCCAATTAGCATCCAAGAACCCCCCAACCAAAAGACATGATGTGTCGGGTAGCCTTCCAAAGTCTGTAGACCACCAGCCGGAGGTGCATGATGCGTTGGGTGGCCTGCCAAAGTCCATGGCCCACCAGACAGATGAGCAAGGTACATCGGGTGGCCTGCCAAAGTCCATGGACCACCAGATGAATAGTGCAGCCGACTGCTCTGACGACCGTGGAGCCGACTGCTCTGACGACCAGAGTGGAGCGTGCAGCTCTGACGACCTGGATGGAATGTACTGCTCGTACAGCCAGGATAGAGCATACTGCTCGTACAACCAGGATGGAGCGTATTGCTCGTACAACCAGAATGAAGCATACTGCTCGTACAACCAGGATAGAGCATACTGCTCGTACAACCAGGATGGAGCGTACTGCTCGTACAACCAGGATGGAGCGTACTGCTCGTACAATCAAGATGGAGCGTACTGCTCGTACAACCAGGATGAAGCGTATTGCTCAGATGACCAGGATGGAGTGCACTGCTCGGAAGACAAAGGTGGAGCGTATTGCTTGGATGATGAAGGCTGGCTAACGGTGAGCCCACATGATGACGATGAAGGCTAGCGAGCGGCATGATCGGGATCATGGAATTCCATCCCTGATACAGCCACCTCAGGCGGGGAGGAAAAAACACATGTTGGTGTTGGGTCCACACAAAACTTGTCAACAGCAGAGACCGGGGGAGAGGACCCAGAGGCAGATGGGAATTGCACTTGGGTCCCCTCACTAGGAGTTAGGCAGGTCTTTTCTAAAATGGATGTTAAAAATAAAATAAAGAGCACTTACCTTAACTCCTGGTCCACTGCTGCTGGGATGACAGCCTTTGGCAAAGCTGCTGATGATGTGATGACCTCAGGAGACACTGAGCAGTAGATGAGGTGGACTGAAGCTCAACTGCGGGTGAGGTGATCCAAGGCTGAGCAGCAGGAGATGTAGCAGAGGAGCTCAGGAGCTGAAGAGCTGGCGGAACAGTAGATGAGGAGCTCCGGAGCAGAGCAGTAGATGAAGAGCTCTGGAGTGGAGAAACTAATGGAGCAGCAGATGAGGAGCTCTGGAGCGGAGAAGCTGATGGAACAGCAGATGACATGGAGGCAGCTGATGGAACACCAGATGACGAGCTTGGGAGAGAGGAGAAGGGAGAAGCAAGTGAGGATGGATGGATGGATGGAGACGGCAGCAAAAACAAAAGGTGAGGGCTCAGCAGCAGTAGGAAGTGGCTGCTGAGGCTCCTCATTGGGAGCAAGGCAAGACCTCTTATTATTAAATGTTAAAAAATGAGAAAATAGTACTTGCCTTGTCCCCAGCTCTGTTACTGCTGAGTGTGCCGCTGCTGGGGAATCTGCTGCTGGGAAAACCAGATGAATCACTCTGGGTGGCTGCGGTGATCACCTGGCGAAGAGCAGCTGGGAGGCAGCAAGGAGCTGGAACTCGCGAGTGGCACGAGATGGAGGTTATAGATGCCAGGGAACACTTAATCGTCAGCAAAGGCTCAATTGTGGAAACCAGGGGACGGTTCACTGTCGGCACATGCTTCCGTGGTGCCCGAGCAGGCAAGTGGCGAGGAACGGAGGTTGTAGAAGCCAGGGGACGCTCAATCGTCAGCACAGGCTTCCGTGAAGAAAACGAGGGAACCTGGGGACATTTCACTGTTGTCACAGGCTCAGTAACGGGGAAAAAGTCTCTCACCAGTCCAAAGAATGTCTTTTGCAGGATGAAGGCGGAGAGGAACAGACCAAACAGTCCCGGGCAGCAACGCAGGCTGGGGTTCGCCTCAAAACACTGACCACTGTCTCCAAAATTGAGAACTGCCTCCAGAAATGATAAAGCCCGAGCGTCAGAGACGAACTGCTTCATGGTTCGGACCGCCCAACTCTCATCCTCCTCCAGAACGAAGGTATCCATGCCCGCAGAGTCTTCTTTTGGCTGGAACATTCTGTCATGGGCTGCCTTCGGCAGACAGTAAATTGACTCCTTAAGGTGGCTACAGTGAGTACAAAACGAAGATTTATTATGCCACAGAAGATGATGAAAACAGTTTGGGGCCAGTCTGGGGCTGTCAAACACAGAAACTGGATTGCTACCTGTTATAAAGAAATAAGACTGGCACTAGAGGTACAACCAGTACACGACTTGTACAATGACTCACAATGTTCCAGCACCAGTCAACGGGAGAGGACAACTAATAAAGAGAACTGGTGACTACCAAACACAAAACAGGTGAGACTAATCAGGGGTGACACACACATGCGTTGCTAGAGATATGGGAAAACACAAGGGAAACATTTAAAGGTAACAGCTGGTGTTGGAAACAAAGAACTTAAATAATATAAATGATTACCGGGGAACAATAATGGTGTAAATAGTTCACAAAACAACAGAAAGCATGACAGCATTTTCTTTAGACTTTTCTCTTGAAATTGATGGGCCACCAGCAGATTAGTGTACAATTTCCCTAACTTTCCTATCACCTCCTGTTTTAAACAGCAATTATTAAGCCTTGCAAACTAGGGGCTGCACGGTGGCGCAGTGGTTTAGCACTGTGGCAGCACAGTTTACCCTCGGCCGGGGGATCGCGGGGATCATGAGATCGTGGGTTCGATCCCAGCCTCCGACCAACAGTGAGCTGTGTGGAGTTTTGTTCTCCCCGTGTTGCGCGGGTTTACTCCGGGATTTCTCCGGTTTCCTACTGCATACCAAAAAAAAACCATGTAGGTTTAGGGCGCTCGCGCACGCAGCGACCGGCAGCCGGTGGCTTGTCACCAGACTGCAAACCAAATCTACCTACGGGTACAAATAAGTAACAAAAAACAAAACAAAAAAAACCAAACTAATACGCTACCTCACTCTCTTATATACTGTATAGTTAGTGATGGGAACTGAGCTGCTTCTGGAACTGGTATCAAAAGGGCATTCTTCTTCTGCACTAGCTTAATTATGCCTCGGTGAAACTGAGAGGCATACGGTAATCAGTTAATGCGTCTGTGTGTGTATGTGTGTATGTGTGTATCTGTCCGTCTGTCCGCCTCTCTGTTTCAGCTTGCCTGGTCAAAATTAAGTGGAACTAAAGGCTTGTATTATTGTATCGCCATATTTTCTCGACTTTTAATTTACCAGAATCCTGAGATAAGGCTTTGTTTATGAAATAAACACAAATTTATCTCACCGTCAATGAAACCAGAGGGAAAAGTATTGTAATAACTATGCTGGGCCACTAGAGGCAGTAGTGTGACTTTTTTACAGCACATGGATGACTTCCTGTCACAGTCGATCTCTAGCTGAACTGCTAGTGGTTACTGAAAAAAACCCACATATTCAGCAACTACACCATTTATTCATCACATCAATTGTTTTCACACTGGTTTTGCTGTTTAGTTTTGCAGAGGAAGGACAAGGTAAAACTCGTTCCTCGCCCGCAAATGGTCGTAGTGAACTGCGTATGCGCCTGGAAACTCCCACCACAGGGAAGTACTGAGCAGTCTGCCAATACTGGGTGAATGAAAGCACCAAGGTGCTGTGCCTCGGTGCCTGTGGCATGGTAGCACGGGCAGCTGTAAAAAAGTGGCACTCCGACCTCTACTGGCCCGGGATAGTTATTACAATACCTTTTTTCACTGTGGCATTGACAGAAATGGTGAGTTAAATTTGTGTTTATTTCAAAAACAAAGTGTTATTTTGAAATTCTGGCAAATTAAAAGTCGAGAAAATATGGTAATACAATGATACAAGCCTTTAATTCCACTTAATTTTGACCGGGTGAGAGAGAGAGGTGGACAGAGGTGGACAGACAGATGGACGGATAGATACACACAGCCACAAACAGATGCACTAACAGATTACTGTATGCCTCTGTTTCACCGAGGCATAACAAATGACCGTCTTTTTGCCCGTCTATTTTCTTCCTCTGCCACTAAACAGCAAAAGCTCCTGTTCGTCTTGATTGTCATTGTATTCATGTACCTCCATCGCTTCCGCCAGTTAAAACGTCTGCCACCATGCTCTTCTTTTGTTTGGATTGCAGCTGTTCAAATCAGTTTGGTGGCTCTTGGTTGCAGCCGACAGTACGGGCATGTAAACTGCAGATTATTTTCATTGTGCATACGTGTACTCCAAAACTACTGTATCGATATGGATTAAATTTTTACCAGATTTTTACCATTTTTACCAGGCTAGAGAGAAACCCATAACATTTTGGTGATGATCCCAGAACGCATACCTCCACCAAGGCTCTTATCTTCTCACACTGTGTTAGCAAGAATACTCCAAAACTACTAGATGGATTTGGATGAAATTTTTACCACAGGTGGTCCTTGGGCTAGGGAGGAACCCATGACATTTTGGTGATGATCCGAGAATGCATACCTCTGTCAAGGCTCTGGCACTGAGGCATCAGCACTTTGGTACTTTCATTTTTCAGTAATTGTAGGTGTTATATTATGCCCTCTTTCCACATGTTGACGCAGTTCCCAGAGGTCTTAAAGAAATGCCTGTGACATGTGGAGTCTGCCAAGGATGTATTATGTCACCAGACCTCTTTAATTTGTATTCAGACGTGATCCTCAGAGAGCTTGAGGGCATGCCAGAAGGAATTGTAATCAGTGGTATGAAGATCAACAACATCAGGTACGCTGACGATACGGTTCTACTGGCATAAACCTTTTTGCAAATGCATGATGGCAGCTGCTCGTGAAGCTTTCGGCAAAGTATCCTGGGATTGATTGGGGGAAAAGATGGGCCACATCAATGCACTGGCTATATATTTCTAGAATTTTTAAAATTTTAATATATAAATTCTGATGGCAGGTTAAAGATTATTGTATTGTACAGTATCCACTGGCACTTAACCTGAATGGACAATATACTCAGCTATGTATTACCATAAATATAGATTTATAAGATTATAACTTGAAACCAATGGTCCTAATGTATCTAACTGAAAAATGTTTTTTGACCAATTCAATGCAAAGTTCAGTATCTATCAATCTGAACGTGATCATGCGTGCTCAAATCTCATGACAGATCTGTTAGACTCCATGCAGCACAGAGTTATTTGATCATATCAGGTTATATCGAGCAGTGCATCCTTATATTGAGGTTATATTGAGCAATACAGTCATGTGAAAAAATTAGGACACCCTGTTTAAGCCTGTGTGTTTTTTATAACATATATGCAGTGTTTCCTCTGGCTTAAAGACCTTGGCGCAGTGGCAACATATTTTTCCAGGGGGGCAGAAAACACATATGTATGAATATGTTTATTTTATACTATTTCTTTCTTTTTTTTAAATTTTGCACAGTAACTTTGCATATAGTAATAATGCATCACATTTATATAGCACTTTATCATAGACACTTTTTACAGATACATTATTCATTCACTCCAGACAGACAATGGTAGTGGCAAGCTACTACTGTAGCCACAGCTGCCCTGGGGCAGGCTGACGTAAATGTGGCTGCCAATCCGCGCCAACGGCCTTTCCGGCCACCACCGAACATTTATACACATCCATACCCAGTGCTGTGGACACTGGAGGCAAGGTGGGTAAAGTGTCTTGCCCAAGGACACAACGGCAGGATATCTGGGGAGAGCGGAATTCGAACCACCAACCATCCGGTTATTGGATGACCCACTCTACCTCCTGAGCCACTGCCGTGCATATGGAACTTACAATTTCAAGTATTGTACAACCAAGGCTTGAATGATGGAATACTGGGCCATTTGGGGTCCCACCCAGATGTCCTGTATTTGGACTTTTTACTGGTGTCATCCTTCTCGCCTTCCTCTGCTCTCACCTCTCCTTGACCCTCTGCCTGAACACTTTACTCTCCTTGGCACCTCTCTTCTGTCTAATCTTGCCCTCTCTGAGCTCTGTCTAATTCAGGTTCTCTCTCTGTCTATGGTGGTATACAAACAGGTTAGAAAATATCAAGTGCCATGTAAATTAAAGGAGACAACCAAAAATTTCTAGTTAAGGGTACAAAGAGCACCCACTTAAAACTTGAGTAATGACTTCAGTCTTGAAGGTTTGAGGTTTTTCTCTAAAATTTATAACAATTTTCTTACAGTTTACTTTTCTTTGTAAATTTATCTAAATTTAAAACCATTTTCCTCAAATTTGTAATTTCCTCTTGTAAAATTGACTTTTCTTGTACATTTGAAACATTATTATAAATTTGTGGATTATTTCATGGCTTATTTTTGTCTGTTTTTTAAAATAAAATTACTGTTTTTTAAATAAATTTGAAACAATCAATCAATCAATCAATGCATCAGATTTATATAGTGCTTTATCATAGACACTCAAAGACGCTTTACAGAAATTAAGGGTCATCCACCACCTAGATGGATGAAGCAGCCACAATACGGCGCCATCCCTTTTAACTATTCACACACACATACATTCACACAAAGGGCCACTTTAGAGTCTCCAATTAACCTAACCTGCATGTTTTTGGGATGTGGGAGGAAACCGGAGAAATCCCAGGGTAAACCCACGCATACACGGGGAGAACATGCAAACTCCACACAGATCACTGTTGGTCGGGGGCTGGGATCAAACCCACGATCCCACGATCCCCCGGCCAAGGGTAAACTGTGCTGCCGCAGTGCTAACCACTGCGCCACCGTGCAGCCCAAACAGACTATGGTATTATTTTTTACTTTTTCCTTATAACAATTTATATTTTTGACCATAACTTTGCAGTCAGAACAATAATTTAACTCTCATTACAAAGAAAAAAATATTAATAAAATTGTATTTAATGATTTAAATTAACTTAAATGACCAAGGATGCCATTATTTCTGTTATAATATTTCTATATATTTATAGTGGGTTTTTTTTAGAAATCTCCTCACTGCCAAGAAAAACCTCCCTTTTTTTGAAATCCAAATGCTGGCACGTTTAGTTTGTCTGAAGGCTGCTGACGGATTAAAGTCATTGACTTCATGAATTTCGGTCATCTTAACTTGACAGGTACATAATAGGGAACATAATGGTGTAGTGGCTGGTGAAATATATACTCAGCAATTCAGTAGCCCCCCTTGCCTTTCCCTTCATATGAAGCCGGCTGCATTTGAATTCTAACCACATCTCTTAGCTAAACGACTCTTCCGTTATTGCTCCTGTTTCCAGGGGGGTTAAAACCATGATAAGTGCCTCCAGTGCTTACATACCTTTTCTGATTTTTTTTTTTTCCGCGTTTAAAATACTTTAATAAACTCATGTTTCTGTCAGTCAAGCCTAATAATGCTGCATTTCCCCTCTAGTCTGGCTTGGTCCGCGTTTCCCTCCCACCCGATAGGTAGCGCCAAGGCGCTGATGCGCCAGGATTTTCACCAACGAAGAAATGGCGGACTTCTTCACAAAGTTTCTCTTCAAATAGAGTCCATTTCTTCTGTTTGACTTCCCGGTTTTCACTCCTTTTCCACGAAGATGCTGCTGCCGCTAGCAAGACACTGCCTGCTGACTGACTGGAAAGCTCGCGTGGGCGGGGCGCTTCTAAACTTCGCGCGGATGACAGTTACGTGTGTTGTTTGTGTCATATATTTTTGTTAAATTCATATCTCCTTCTTGGCGTGGCGGTAAATTTTCTGCTGAGGCAGCCCGCCACCAAGAAATGTTACCAAAGGAAACCCTGTATTTGGACATATAGATATTTAATATCAATATTAAAAATACTGGGAAATTCATGTAATACAACTAAACAATTAAAAATGAATTCAAGACTTTTTTCAAATTTTCTGTAAAATGTAATGCTAAACAAATAGTGAGGAATAAATTAGGACACCCCCCATCTTTTTTAGGACACCCCCACATTCATTTCCACTTAAAATGGCTAAAATAAATGTTAAAAAAATGCAAATAAAAACAAAAACAAGGTTAGACATAGATATCTGAACATTTCTTAATAAAGAACTGAATATTTAACGGGGTGTCCTAATTTTTTCACATGACTATATCCTCGGGTTATATTGAGCAGTGATCAGTTTGCCTTGTGTTAGATTTAGATGAGTGTTTTTTTTTCCAAAATATTTATATTGAACCTTTTTTTACAAACATGGCACAAACAATCAAACACTAACACTAAAGTAATTTAAAAAAAAAAAAACACTAACTACAAAAAAAAAGTACTAAAAACACCAACAACCACTAACAAAGGCAAGTCATCAACAATGCTCCTCTGTTTAGTCTAGGTAATCTTTTACATAAGTATACATATTATACATTCACCAATCTGGAATTTGCAAGGTCCACACACATCATTCACCTTCTTCTTCTTCAGAAGTTATGTTTAATTTCTTTACATAATCAATGAAAGGTCTCTATATATTCTCAAACACATTTTCCTTTGATTTCAGTATGTATGTTATTCTTTCTAGTGGAAGGTTTGTTAACATCTGTCTTAACCACTGAGTCACATCTGGTCTATGAGTCTTTTTCCACAGTAGTGCAATACATTTTTTGGCATTAAGCAAACTGAGATCTATGAATGCTCTTTCACTCTTATTAAAGTTATGCTTTTCTGGATACAGACCCAACAAAAACAGTTTAGGGTTCAATGTGAATTGTTTTGAAATTATTTTTTCAATTGTTACCCTCACCTCTTCCCAAAACATTCTAATTTTTCTACATTCCCATAAACAGTGAAATAGGGTTCCTTTACTTTCCATACATTTTGTGCATGTATCTGGTATGTTTTTGTTATATCTATTTAACTCCACTGGTGTAACATACATCCGCATTAACCATTTAAAATGTATCAATTTTTTTTGTAACTTAGATTTTTATTCATTTTTCATCATATATAATGCATTCAGATCACATTCTACATTTAAAAAACAAAAGGGTTAGGGTAGGGAAAAATAAAAAAAAATAAAAAAAAATAAAAATAAAAAATAAAAAATAAAAAATAAAATAAAAAAAAAATAAAATAAAAAATAAAAGGGGGGGGGGGACAAATGTTGGAGCATCAAGTTTTTAGTTTCCATCTCTTAATTCTTCTGGTTTTTTCAGTGTCTTTGGTTATTCTTTCAATTTCTGCCTCGTTGTTGCACTTTGTAGTGTGTCCATTTCCGCCATTTTTTCTCCCATATTCCTTCTTGCATTCTTCGTTGATATGTTAGTTTTTCCATCATACGTATGTCCTCAACAATGTCAGTCCATTGTTCTTGGTCAGGA
Organism: Pholidichthys leucotaenia; assembly: GCA_020510985.1. Classification (NCBI taxonomy): domain Eukaryota; kingdom Metazoa; phylum Chordata; class Actinopteri; order Cichliformes; family Pholidichthyidae; genus Pholidichthys; species Pholidichthys leucotaenia. The sequence goes on along the minus strand of CM035837.1, from coordinate 323,798,153 downwards.
AGAACTTCTGATCGCCATTTTTTTGTGATAGTTTTTTTACATGCAATCAACAAGATTTTAACTAGATATCTGTCCTCAGCCTGTATAACATTGTCTTTTTTAAGATCACATAAGTACATCAGGTTACAGTTCATTGGTATATTATATCCTAATATCCTCTGTATTGTCACATGCATAGATTTCCAAAATGATGATATTTTGTAGCATTTCCAAAACATATGTGAGTGGTCTGCATTTTGAGCCCCACATCCCCTCCAGCATAAAGATTGGGTATTTGAATATTTTCCTTGAATCTGTGGTGTAATGAAAAAGCGAATCAGGTTTTTCCATCCAAATTCCCTCCATGCCCTTGAATTTGTTGATGTGTGTTGTGTTTTCCATATTTCCTGCCAGCTTTCTTCTGTTATGTTTAAATTGAGCTCTTTCTCCCATTTCTCCTTTATATAGTTACTTGTATGATTGTTTGTCATAAGTTTCTGATATAGTTTTGAAATAATTCTTATTTTATTTCCTGCATATGAGCTTAAAATAAGTTGTATAATCTCGTTCACATCTGTTTGGAGGTTATGCCTAATCTTCTTCATATAGTAATCTCTCATCTGCAGATATCTGAAAAATTCCGATCTTTCTAATTTAAATTTTCTCCTGATATTTACAAAGCTCCCGAGATCTTTTTTTCCGATATTGCCCCATGCTGTGATTCCCTTGTTCACCAGATTTTTGTATCCCCTATCTTGTTTTGCCGGTTCAAACTGACTGTCAAATGCTACCCATTTCAATAGTTTTATGTCTTCCCTTATATTATATTTTTGTACTATTTTATACCACAGTTCTAAAGTAAATTTAGTGATTGGGTCTATTTGTTTGATTTGCTTATATGCATCTTTATCCCCTATTATGCTTTGTACTGGGAGTCCCTCAATTTCCTTTTCCATTTCTTTCCATTTTGCCTCATATCCCTCGTCGCACCAACATATGATATATCTTATTTGTGCTGAGTAGTAATATTCCTTTAGACTCGGTAGGCCCATGCCTCCTTTCTCTTTTGGTAATTGGAGGGTTTTATATTTCACTCTTGGTTTTTTACCTCCCCAAACAAATCTCGATATCATCCTGTCCCACTTTGAGAATTGGGCATCTGGAATCTCTGTTGGTATAGCCTGGAAGAGGTAAAGTAATCTAGGTTGTATGCTGATTTTGACTGTCTCAATTTTTGAATTCAGATCCATATTTAAGATTGACCATCTATCAATATCTTTTTTTATTTCTTGTTCCAACCTATCATAGTTTGCTTTATATATTTTGCTTAGGTCTTTAGGTATGTTCACTCCAAGGTATTTTATTTCTTTTTGGTTCCAGTTTAGTTTGATCTTATCAGTTATCTGGTTTAGAGGGTTATAGTGGAATGTCAGTATTTGTGTTTTTGTTATGTTTATCTTGTATCCTGATAATTTTCCAAAATTTTCTATCAGGTTCATCATTTCCATTATTGATTTATCTGGTTGTTCAAGGTAAACTATAATATCGTCTGCAAATAGCCCAATCTTGTGTTCCGCCCCCTTTATTGTTACACCTTTTAATTTCTTATTTTGTCGTATCGCTTGAGCCAATGGTTCTATGAACAGAGCAAACAAGGTGGGCGATAAGCAGCATCCCTGCCTAGTTGATCTTTGTATATTTACTTTGTCTGTTAAGCTACCGTTTATCTTGATTCTTGCCACAGGTTCTTGATATAGCGTCCTTATGCATTGTACTGATTTTTCGTTAAATCCAAAGCGCTCCAGTACACTATATAGGAATTTCCAGTTAACCCTGTCAAATGCTTTTTCTGCGTCTAAACTCATTATTACTGCGCTTTTCTTTTCTTTATGTATTTGGTTAATTATATGTATTGTTCTCCTGATATTGTCATGTGTTTGGCGTCCCTCTATGAAACCAGTTTGATCATCTTCTATCAATTCCGTCAAGAATGTCTTTATTCGTTTACATATAATTGTTGTGTATATTTTATAATCTACATTTAATAAAGAGATTGGTCTATAGTTTCCGCATTGTTCTTTATCTTTCCCTGGTTTTAAAATAACTGAAATGATTGCTTCGTTCCATGATGGAGGTATTTTGTTGTTGTTCAGCGTCCAATTAAATGACTTTAGGAGTTGTGGCGTGAGTTCTTCTATAAACAGTTTATAAAACTCAGATGGGTATCCATCACTACCTGGTGATTTACTGTTTTTAAGTGACTTAATCACATCTCTGATCTCTTGTGTTGTTATTTCTGCTGTTAGTTTTTCATTTTGTTGATTTCCTATTGATGGCAAGTCCAATGTGTCTAGAAATTTTTTGATATCTTTAGTATTTGTTTCTTCAGGTTGCGAGTATAGTTCTTGGTAGAAATTATGGAAAATTTCTTCGATGTTTTCTGGGTTAACTGTGGTTTTATTTGTGGTGGGGTCTTTAATCTTGTATACATTATTCATTGTTTGTTGTTTTCTTAACCGTTTTGCCAGCAGTTTTGTGGCTTTTGGCCCCGTTTCATAATATTTTTGCTTTAGATATCTATTTTTCCTTTCAATTTCATCCATTTGTGTTTCTTTTATCTTTGTTTTTTCTTCTTTAATTTCTTGATATATTTTTGGATCATTTGTGCTTTGATGTTTACGTTCTAATTCCCTCAGTCTCTCACATCTTTGTTCATACGCTTCCAGTTTAGTCTTATTTGCTTTTCCTGTTTCAACAATTAATTTACCCCTTAACACGGCTTTTAGTGCGTCCCATAGTATTGTTGGGTCCACTTCTTCATTGTCATTCTCTTGGATATATTCGTTTATGTTTATTTTTATTCTTTCTTTCATTTTCTCATCATTTAACAGTCCTACGTTAAGTTTCCATGTTGTTTGTCGTTTTCTATTGTTTAAATATATTTCCATGTATATAGGATTATGATCTGATATTTCTGCCCCTCCAATCCAACAATTTCTCACCCTGTGTCTGTCACCTTCATTCATAAGGAAGTAATCTATTCTAGAGTGTACTTTATGGGCTGCTGAATAATGTGTATAGTCTTTTTCGAGTGGGTGTAGGTCCCTCCATATGTCTACCATACCCATTTCTGCCAGTGAGGTTCTTATGAACTTTGTTACATGTTTTTTTGTCTTCTTAACACTTGTTGTGTCAACTTCATGATCCATGACAGCATTTAAGTCTCCTCCACAAATTAGGACTCCTTCACTGTGTGTTGCTATGAGATCAAACAGATGTTGAAAAAAACCCTTGTCACTTTCTGGTGGGGCATAGATGTTCACTAATGTGATCTGCATACCATCTATTCTTCCCTTTATTATTACATACCTGCCTTCTTTATCCTGGATTTCCTGTTCATGTTCAAATTGTATTTTGTTTGAGATTAGTATCATAACCCCCCTTTTTGCTCCTCCCTTAAATGAACTGTAGTAGGAGTTCTTATAGCCAAATCTCTTTAGTTTCACATGTTCTGCCTTGCTCAAATGTGTCTCTTGCATAAATATAATTTCAGCTTTTTCCTTCTTGAATTTTCTTATTATTCTTTCCCTTTTAACAGGTGAGTTCAGACCATTCACGTTTAGTGTCATTATCTTAAGATTTTTACCCATATTCATGTTTTTCCATTTTTTTAACTTGTGCTCCTAGCCCCTTTAACAACAAAAATAACACATATTTATATAAAAACACATTAAAAAAACTCGACCTCCGTACTTTGGGCCTTTCTTCTGTCCACTGGTCCCTGTTGGTGGGTGGGGGGTTTGTCTTCACAGAGTGAAGGGCCCTCCCTAGACTTCTAATTACTATCAAAGTAATAGTCATAAGTCTAGAAATGTCCAACAAATATCACTTAAACCTCTCCTAGCCGTCTGTTTCTCTTTTACCTTGTCTTCTTGGCCTTCATTTCTTCTGTGCCTTTCTTAATCTTTGTTATGATCTAGGCTTTCAGTTGAAAGCCTTGTAGCTTGTCCTGGGCCCGCTGCTCTACGTCTCTCCCCCTTCTTCCGCCGTTCACTCGTCTCCACTCCGTCTGTCGTGGTGCGTTCAGGGCCGTCGCTGCTCCAGCCGTCTCCTTCGGCACGCTCACCTCAAGGCCCCGCTCCATCATATCCCGCGCTGCCTCTTCGGCCGTGTTGTAGGTTCTTGTGCCTTCCTCCCAATGAATCCTCATTTTCGTTAGCGGCGTTTGGAATCTAATTTTTTTCTCTTTCAGCGTTTTTTTAATATTGGCATATTTCTTCCGCTGCTGCACGATTTCTGTCGGGTAGTCATGGTCAAAAAATACCTGTTTGTCGCCGATTCGTATCTTTTTTTTCCATGCTTGCGTCAGGATTCTTTCCTTTATGTCATATTTCACAAAGTTTACCACAACTGACCTGGGTGGAGAGTTTGTTTTCGGGTTCTGTGCCGGTGTTCTGTGCGCCCGTTGAATCTGCAGATCCGTTTCTCCGGGTATTTCCAGTTCTTTTTTTAAGAACTGATCCATGAATTTTGTCATCGAGTTGCCTTCAATGCCCTCCGGAATTCCAAAGATGCGCATATTGCTTCGTCGGGATCTGCTCTCCAAGTCGTTTATTTTCTCCTGCATCCTCTGCGTTTGCGTCGTCAGGATCTGTAGTTGTTCGTTTGCCTCGCTTTTCAAATCTTCTAGTTCCGAAATTCGGGTCTGCGCTTCTGTCATACACGCCCGCTGGGAGCGCAGCTCCTCCATGTTTTCCGTTAATTTACGCTCCATTTCTCTTCGGAGGTCCATGATTTCCTCCTTAATTTCTTTTTTCAGTTCCTCCTTAAGAGCCGCTAAATCCTGTTGTAGCTGTCGCTTGAATTCTCTTAACTCTTCACCCAAACTGGCGATGCCAGCGTTCATGTTGTCGAGTCTGGTGTCCTCCATTTTCTCTGCTGTGGACATCTCGTTTTTTTGGGCTTTGCGTACAGCGGTTTTTCCTGCGTTGTTGGAGAGGAATTCTTCAATTTTACCCTGTTTTTGTCCTTGTGCCCGGTTCCTTCGTGTTTTCATCCCTTAGTTTATTGATTCGTTTATGTCGAGTTGGCCATTTACCGATGATTTTTAATCCGGCTAGGGAGAGCTCTTTGTTTAAGTGTTATGTCTCTCCGCCATCTTCCCTAAAATGTATCAATTTAAGACATACATTTAATGATTTGGTTTGAGCTTCTGTACAAGCCAGTTCCCATTGTTCCTCTGAAATTTCAATTTGCAGGTCTTCTTTCCAATAATTCAGTCTTTTCTGTGAGTTTTCACTTGAGGATAGTGTCAATGAGTTATAAAACTCTGAAATAATACCCTTTCTCTTACTATCTTTCGTCAAAATTTTTTCCAAGGATGAATAAGTAGGTCGGGTGAGAGCATTATTTTGATTTGATCGAATAAAATTCCTAAGCTGAAGATATTTAAAAAAATGTGTTCTATTAAGATTAAATTTGATCCTCAGTTCTTCAAAAGACATTATGTTATCTGAACGTGACAAATATAAGTCTTGAATCTTCTGAATCCCTTTTAAATTCCATACTTTAAATACAGCATCCGCTCTCCCTGGTGTAAAATATTGATTGCCCCATATTGGGCTAAATTGTGACAATAAGTGTGGTTCTTTTAAATATTTTTTGGTTTCACACCATATTTTGATCATATGCTTTACAATTGGATTTTTAACTTGTTTCTGTAATTTTTTAGCCGAGTCTGAGTATATGAATAAGGGAAGAGGTAAAGGTAAATTGTATGATTCCATTTCAGTCCAGTGAGGGAGATCATTTGATGAAAAATAATATGTCATAGACCTCAGTTGTGCTGACCAGTAATACAACATAAAGTTTGGACATTTCAGACCTCCACGATCAAATGGTAAATATAGTAAGGACAGACGTAATCTAGCCTTCCTATTGTTCCATATAAATTCCACTAACTTTTTTTTTTAATTCTTGAGAATAGATCTGAAGGTGGTGGTAAAGGAATGTATTGAAATAAATAAAGTATTTTGGGTAAGATATTACTTTTAAGTATATTAATTCTCCCGATCATCGACATAGGTAGTGACATCCATCTCTGAAGTAACTCATTAATATCTGTCATTAAGGCTTCTTAGTTGGCACTGGCGACTGATTCTAGCTTAGGCACAATTTGAATTCCTAAATATTTAAACTGATTTACAACATTGAATTGATTTACCTCAGGCACTGGGTGATTTCTCTGGGTCTCATTTAGCATTAATATTGAAGATTTAGTTTTATTTATTTTATATCCTGATATTTCCCCAAAGTTCTTTATTAAATTTAACAAGGTCGGAATTAATTTTTTTAAAATTCGACATAAACAAAATTATGTCATCGGCATACAGGGAGATTTTATGTTCTGTTGGTCCTACTTTAATTCCATATATTTGTGGATGTAAACGTACTGCCATCGCTAAAGGTTCAATTGCCATAGTAAACAATAAGGGTGAAAGTGGACAGCCTTGTCAACATCCTCTATTGATTTTTGTTGATTTTGAGATATTGCTGTTTGTTAGGATTTCTCATGTAGCATTATTATATATTATCTGAACCCATTTTATGAAATTATTTCCAAGTCCAAACCTTTGTAGAACTTCAAAAAGATAGGGCCATTCGACCCTATCAAAGGCCTTTTCGGCGTCCAATGATAGGAGAGCTGTATCCGGTGCTTCTTTATTGGAATAAATAATATTAAATAATCTTCTTACATTATGGAAGCCTTGTCTTCCCATTATAAAGCCATTCTGATCTCGGTTAATAATATTTGGTAATATTTCTTGTAGTCGTCTTGCTAAAATTTTACAGATTATCTTAAGGTCGGCATTTAATAGGCTTATTGGTCTCATGTTTTCACATTTATTAGAGGGTTTACCTGGTTTTGGCAACAATATAATTAAGGCATTATTCATGTATGGTGGTAAATTACTATTTTGAAATGCTTCTAAAACCATTTCCAAAAGTGGTTTTATTAATTTATTCTTAAATTTTTTATAGAGGTCAACTGGAAGACCATCTGGTCCTGCTCTTTTTCCTGATTTCATATTATCAATGGCTAGCCCAACTTCTTCTTGACTAATTTTAGACTCCAGTATCTCCCTGTTTTCATTTGGAATACACGGTATAGATAATCCATCCAAAAACCCATTTAGTTTTGTTAAGTCAGTTTCATTTATTGTATCATATAGTTTTTCATAATAATCTCTAAAGGCACTATTAATTTCTAAAGGATCTACAACTGCCTGTCCGTTACTTATAATACTGGTAATTGGTGTTTTAAATTCTAATTGTTTAATCTGCCATGCCAATAATTTTCCTGATTTTTCACCTTGTTCATAAAAAGTTTGCTTCAATCTTAGAAGACTCGAGGCAGCTCTAGTTGCTGATTTTTTGTCATATTCAGCTCTCAGAATCAGTAATCCGTTCTCTAACTTTGGGTTATTTCCTGCATACACTTTTTCTTGAAGAATTTTTATTTTACGTTCCAATTGGACTCTCTCCTCTCGAGTCTTCTTAGATTTTGAACCTATGTAGCTAATAATATGCCCCCTTATAAAAGCTTTGAAAGCCTCCCACTTTATACATGCTGATGTTTGTGTAGTATTGATATCAAAGAACTCATCTATCTGTTTTTCTATGTACTTAACAAATTCCTCATCCTGAAGCCATTTATGCTGAAAATGCTACCTACCTGGATCCTTTGTCAATTTCTTATCTACATATATTAGACAGCAGGGTGCATGATCTGAGATCACGATGTTATTATAGAAATAGTTTTGAATCTTGGACCTTAATTCTGTGGAGATCAAAAAATAGTCAATACGTGAGAATGTCTTATAGGCATTAGAATAACAAGAATAGGCTTTGACTTGTCGTTTCATTTCTCTCTATATATCTAGCAATCTCAATTCTTTCATAAAATGATTAATGGTCATCCTGCATCCATTGTGCGTACAGTCCAGTCCTGTTGATCTATCTATACTGGGATTCAATGTACAATTAAAATCCCCTGCTATTATATGTTGCCCTGTAAGTGATGATAAAGTAAGAAATAAATTAACAAAGAAGTTTTGATCATCTATATTGGGACCATATAAGTTCACCAGATTTATATTTTCTAATAACAAAGATCCTTGGATGATTAGATATCTTCCTAATTTGTCTCCAATTACATTTTTCACTTGAAATGGGACTGTTTTATGTATGAGAGTCATAACTCCCCTAACTCGGGATGAAAATGATGAGGTGAACACATTTCCCTGCCATCTTCTCCTAATTCTTTTTACATCCTCCTATATTAGATGAGTTTCTTATAAAAACACAATTTTTGAATCTATGTCTTTTATTTTATTCATAACTTGTTTAAGTTTTTTTAGATTTTGTAGACTTCTGCAATTCCATGAAGTTAAATTAAGATTAACGCTTTGATCTATGATCAATAAGGAGTTTGAGATTACCTTGCAATATAAACATGCTCATACAGAGAAGCAAAAACATGGATGGTTGAACATTCATCCTACAAACTACACAAAAACAAATTCCCTTTCCCCACATTCGTGGTAATCCCCCCAAAATAAAAATAAAAAATTCCGTCTCCCGTTATAGCTAGTGACTGTTCCACACCTGCGAGGATCAGTCAAACCACTCTCTCTTTCTCCTCTCAATCACCCTGACTCTACTAATTTTTTAATGACATTAACTCTCTTCTGTAGTTTTTCCAGCATAACTTCAAAGTTTTATAGCAACTTTGTACATCATAGCTTTTTTTTTAATATAATACAGTCTGTATTTTGTTGACATGTTATATATTTCAGATCAATCAGATGCCTGTACAAATGCTTAAATGTTCTACCTTTATCATGTTCATGCTTAGCTCCTACCAGTTTCCTCCTGGATCTGCTTAATGAGCTCCTGCGCCTCTTGAGGGGTCTTAAAGATGTGGGTTCTGCCCTTATATGTGACCAGCAGTCTTGCCGGATGAATCACTCCGTGACGAATCCCGAGGTTGCGCAGCTCTTTACGGGCGGGGTCGAACTGCCTCCTTAATTGTTGAATTCCTGTGGCCAAATCTGGGTAGAACCGCACCTGTTGATCCTGGTATTTAATTTCTCCTTGAGCTCGTGCCGCGCTGGTGACCATCATCTTGTCTCTGTAGCTGAGGAACTTCATAATCAGCATCCTCGGTGGTGTCTTATTATCTCTCGGTGGGCCGATTTGGTGAGCGCTCTCTAAGACGACCGATGACTGCAGATCCGCGTTGTTCAGCGCTTCTGGAATCCACTTTTCCAAAAAGGAACATGTGTCCCGTCCCTCCACTCCCTCCGGGAGGCCCACCAGCCTCAAATTATTCCGTCGCGAACGGGATTCTAAGTCCAGGACATTATCTTCCAGACGTTTATTTTTTAATTCCAATGCTTGCACCTTTAATTGTAGGCTGGTGACGTCATCTTCAGCGCTTGAGATTCAGAGCTCCGCCTGCGATACTCGCTCCATACAGTCGCTTATTTCTTTTCTCATTCCGTCTATCGCTGCTATAATCCCATCAAATTTAGACGAAAAGTCTGCTCTCATGGAGCTGATGGCAGCAAGTACCGCACTCGTCCCCTCCTCAGCAGTCACCGCTCCGCCGCTAGTTCCCTCCTCCGCCATTGTCTTTGGAGATTTTTCTGCTTCGTCACAAGCGTGGAAGTCTGTTAGTTTGGATTGTTTTGACGAATCACTTTTTCCTCCGCCTAATTTCCCAGCCTTAGTCTTAACCATATCTGCGCCTAAACACTGGGATAGGTTTTTGTTCCAATTGAGAGAGTTTTAGCCTACTTTTTATTTTTTAGGAGCAGAGCAGTGTGAAACACGTCTTCCTACGTGGCCGCCATAACCGGAAGTCCTAGATGAGTGTTTTAATGATTTAGTCTAAAGATTAAAGATGTAGATTTTAGTAGTTATAAATGTTTCATATGCATTTATATCACTGCAGCCAAAACAGCAGATTTAAGCAGAAAATCTAAAATCTAATTGATCTGATGCAGAAACTTGAACTACACTTTTAGCTTCTGAAATTTTAAATATTTTTCACAGAGTTGTGATTGGGCTCAGAGTTTTTAAAAAAAATGTTGTTTTCATCTTCTTTTTTTTTTTTTTTTGGTGGACCGGAGTACAGAGAGTCATTATATCCAGTGTCAGTACTATGGTAAATTAATTCTACAAATTATGGTAAATTTACCTATTCTAAGAAGAGATTTCTTTGACTAAGTCTGGTGTTACTAATTAATAACCGGTATCCGTCATGGATTTTCTGGTTAACTCCACTGGTAAACTAATGCATCAAGCTCAGCGGCACAGTGCTCACAGCACAGCTGCAGTGACTGTAGCAGTCACCATATCCGGTTAAATAAATTAATTAATTAACCTGTATGAATGCTGTATGACAGAGCAAGTCATGAAAGTATTTTCACTCCCGCTCTGAATAATATCACGCAGAAGAACTGTGCAGAACAGCTGTGGGCACAGCTGAGGGAAGGGGAGGAGGGGGGAAATATTATTTTCTCTCTTCTAAAATGTAAGTATAAATTCTTATGTTTGACATGTATATTTTTAAAATGACCTGGCAACTAACACTTAAAACACTTCATTTACTTATTTCACCAATGCCTGTAACCGAACTGATGAGCTCATTTACATCGTACATCATAGCTGTTTAAATTTAAATTATTTCCATCAGGCTGAGTTCACCCCAATGTTGCGCATCATGGATTTCATTCCCACCGTTTGTCTTCTGCCTCTAATGACAGTTTCAATGCCAGCACACACTACTTTATTATTTTTTATTAATCCTCAGATGGTGATCAGCTGGTCAAAGCAATGGTGTTGTGCAGCACCTGTCTCCTCCAAAACATGGTTCTTTAGCATTAAATGTGACTGCTGAAGAGCCTATCCCAGCATCTTTGGGCGAGAGGCAGGGTACACCCTGGACAGATCGCCAGTTCATCGCAGGGCCAACACAGAGAGACAGACAACCATTCACTCTCACAGTCATACCTAAGGACAATTTAGAATCCTCAGTTGATGCCAGTTAACCTAACTTGCATGTTTTTGGCATGTGGGAGGAAACCAGAGAAATCCCTGAGTAAACCCACGCAGTATAATAACATGGGCAAACAAAACAGAAATTCTCACTTCTCCAAAATAATAAATACTCACAAAAACAATCTCAGAATCCTTTTCTCCACCATACATCACCTGATCAACCATGATTTTAAGAAGTCCAGCATGATGCCAACAGTCTCACTATGTGAGGACTTTGCAGACCACTTCAGAAGTAAAATAGAGGTTATTAGAGCTAATCTTTTATCATAAGATACTGTTTTTAGTACTATGAAACCTTTGCTTTTATCTGAGGAAACGCTGGAGAGTTTTGCCCTGGTTGATGCTAAACCTCTTTGTCGAGTTTTCTACCAAGTCAATCCAACAATCTGTCTTTTGGATCCCATTCCCACATCACTTTTAAAAACATTTTTTGGGTTTTTTTTCCAGGAGGAACTTTTAAACATAATGAATTACTCTCTCCAGACAGGCATTTTCCCTGCTGCCTTTAAAATGGCAGTGGTAAGACCCCTCCTGGAGAAGAGTAATTTAGATCCTGAAATCCTTAATAACTGCAGACCAGTATCGGAATTACCATTTTTAGGCAAAATTTTAGAAAAACTTATTTTTACTCAGTTAAATTATTTTTTAATATCAAATAACATATTTGATGAAAACCAGTCCGGTTTTAGGACGAACCACAGTACAGAGACAGCCCTGGTCAGGATTGTTAATGACATAATCCACAGTATGGACTCACACAGAATTTCAGTCCTGGTTTTACTGGATCTCCGTAAGTGCTGCCTTTGATACAGTAGACTACCGTATTCTTTTAACCAGACTAAAGGATCTGGTTGGCCTCTCTGGTACTGTTCTTAATTGGTTCAAGTCCTACCTCACAGACAGGAATTTTTTTGTAAGTATGGATACATGTTCTTCCAGAGTCTACAAAATAAATTGTGGTATGCCCCAAGGTTCAATTTTAGTTCCAGTACTTTTTAATCTGTACATGCTGGGGGATGTTATCAGGAGACATGGTGTAAATTACCATAGTTATGCTGCCAACACACAGCTGTATATCGCTGTGTCTCCTGATGACATGGAACCAATAAACATCCTTTTAAACTGTATTTTAGACATTAAGTCATGGATGGCAGCAAACTTTCTTCAGCTCAACCAGGACAAAACTGAAGTTTTAGTCATTGGTCCTGAAGCTCAAAGAAAGAAAATTTTACCAAAATTACATAGTCTGTCCCTTTCCCCATCTCAACATGTTAAGAATTTGGGTGTCATTTTAGCCTCTGAGCTCAGTTTCATTCCACACATTAAAAACGTAATATGAACAGGATTTTACCATCTATAGAATATAGCCAGAGTCCGCCCACTTCTCTCTCGAGCAAACACGGAGATACTGATGCATGTTTTTATCACTAGCCATATTGATTACTGTAATGCTCTGCTCTCTGATCTTCCCAAAAAGACAATTTCAAATCTACAGCTATTACAGAATTCAGCTGCACGTGTTCTGACAAGGACCAGACTGCAGGCTCACATCACTTTAAATTCACTGCATTGGCTCACCATGTCCTTCAGGATCGATTTTAAGGTCCTTTTATTGGTTTATAAATGTCTGCATGGTTTTGGGCCTTCTTATTTATCAAAATTGCTTTTGGCATATGAGCAACTGTGGTCCCTGAGGTCCTCTGGCACTGGTCTTTTAACTATTCCCACTGTCAGAACACACACAAACGGTGAGGCAGCTTTTTGTTACTATGGCCCACGTCTGTGGAACAGCCTGCCGGAGAACATCAAGGCTGCCAAGAATGTCCATGTTTTTAAAAGCAGGCTCAAGACCTACTATTTTAACCTTGCTTTTGATTAGTTTCCTATTTTAATTCTCTTAATTTCTGATTTTAAATCTATTTGATGTCACAATCACATATTTTACTGCAAATTATTATTTATGAATATAGTATGTCTGTCTGACTGTATTTAGGTGTTGTTTTATTTTTCTAGTCATCTTAACTGCCTAGTCTTATTATCAGTAAACTATCTTATCAGTGACTTTTTATCACCTTGTCCAAGCTCTGGCATTTCCTCATGGGGGGCCCTCCCGTGGGGGTCGTGCCTGTTTTCTGGCTGTGGGGCGCTGGCCTGTGATTGCCCTGGTCGGCCCGGCTGAGGCGGTCATGCCCTGCGGTGTCGCACCTGCGGTGTCTACCCCTTGGGTTGGACTTGGGCGGTCTCAGAGTTGGTATTCCTGTAGCCGTGAACTTGGCACTTTCCCTGCTGGTGATAGCTCCCTAGTGATGGTGCTTCCACATTTGGATCTTTGGTGCCCAGCTATAAGCCTTAAGCCATAAGTTTTACTGTGTTTATGTCTGTGTGTGTGTGTGTGTTGGGGGGGGGGGGGGATTGTGTTTTGTTTCCATGTGTGAAGCACTTTGCGTTGCATCTTTTTGTATGAAAAGTGCTATATAAATAAAGCTTTGATTGTTTAGTTTAATGTTTATTTGAAAGGGACATTACATACTAATGAACATTAATACAAATGTAAGTATGCCAGATTTAGCAATATTGCTAATTTGCATCTGTAGTCCGCCGGTCACAAAAACACACAAACAAACAATCATACACAAGCAGAACAACTGCAGTGAAACTGTACAAAGTGCAAGAGTTAAGGTGTTACAAAACAAAATATTCAAATGTCACACGCGTGAAATGCTGTGTATGCATACACCCACACATGCACCCAAGCACCTCACAGCAACAAACAAGAAGAAGGGCATATATGTGTGATGCACGGGCACATACAGTGGTGTGAAATCATGTACAGTAGAACGAAATTACGTTTCTCCTATCTACAATGTTAATCACATCTAGAATCAGAGGGGTCGCTGCCATGCAAGGCGCCGCCACAAACAACTTTTCCTTCCTCCATTCTATTATGCTGAGCACCAAGCTAGAAGGCAGGAAGTACCATTTGTATATGGTCTTTGGTATGACCCGGCCAGGACTTGAACCCATGACCTCCCGGCTGTAGAGTGGATGCTCTACCACTAGGCCACCACTCTGGTCATATAATTTCTTCTTCTTCTTCTTTTGGCTGCTCCCTTTAGGGTTCATCACAGCGGATCATCTGTCTCCATCTCACCCTATCCCTTGCATCTTCCTCTGTAACGCTAACCCTCTCCATGTCCTCCTTCACTACATCCATGAATCTTCTCTGTGGTCTTCCTCTTTTCCTCCTGCCTGCCAGCTCCATCTTCAACATCCTTTGTCCAGTATATCCACTATCCTTCCTCTGCACATGTCCAAACCATCTCAGCTTTGCCTCTCTTACTTTGTCTCCAAACCGCTCAATGTGAGCTGTCCCTCTGATATACTCATTTCTAATCTTGTCCCTCCTTGTCACTCCAATGAAAATCTTAGCATCTTCAACTCTGCCACCTCCAGCTCCCCCTCCTGTCTTTTTGTTCACCACCACCGTCTCCAAACCATACATCATAGCAGGTCTCACTACCATCTTGTAAGTCTTCCCTTTCACTCTTGCTGCTACCTTTCTGTTACAAATCACCCCTGACACTCGTCTCCACCCAGTCCACCCTGCCTGCACTCTCTTCTTCACCTCTCTTGTACATTTCCCATTGCTTTGGATGGTTGACCCAGGTATTTAAACTCATCTACCTTCACTACCTGTACTCCTTGCATTTTCACCATTACACCTGCCTCCCTCTCATTCCCACTCATGTATTCTGTCTTGCTTCTACTGACTTTCATTCCTCTTCTCTCCAGAGCATACCTCCACCTCTCCAGGTTATCTTTCACCTGCTTCCTCCTCTCACTACAGATCACAATGTTGTCTGCAAACATCATGGTCCATGGAGACTCCTGCCTGACCTCGTCTGTTAGCCTGTCAATCACCATGGCAAATAAGAAGGGGCTCAGAGCCGATCCCTGATGTAATCCCACCCCCACCTTGAATCCATCCGTCACTCCTACAGCACACTTCACCACCATCTCGCTGTCCTCATACAGTTGTGAAAAAATTTGGACATCCCTTTAAATATTCAGTTCTTTATTAAAGGCCAAATGTCACGTAATTTTTTTTTCTAAATGACAACGAATTTTGATAAAATACACATAGCTTAAACCAAATATTCATACCGGAGACCATATCACCCACCCGTATTTACATAATTGCACAAAATACACCAGGCGAAGGCCCCGCCTTGCTCGCTGGCTTGTGACAGCCAATCCAGACCGCGGCCATGATTTTGACGTCACAAATTTCACCCTGGCTGCCCTGCCTATCCACATTCACACTTATCAACATTGGACAATCATGACGGAAAGTGACAGCGATTGTGAACAAATTAGTTTAGTTTTGTCTTTTTTTGTCTTTTCTTTTTGTCTTTTTTTTGTCAGTGGTTCAGACAGTGACAGAGGCATAGAACCTTACAGGTTCGAGCCGTCCGAGACGGAATCAGATGCTTTGTCTGATGACAACAGTTCCGACGATGACCAGAGAGCAGAACCAGTGGAAAATGTCATTGAATTGGACATTAATCGCCTCCAGAATTGGGAAGCCGAAGGGGGTCTGTCGAGGGCGCCTCATAAAGATTGATTTTTCGGAAGCCATTATTATTACAGTGGAGGAGAGCCGCTGCTGTCAAGAAATTGACCAGATCAGAATGATAATGGAGGCGCATACCTGTCAAGTGATACATTTTCGCCGTATTTTAATACGGGGAAAATGCAATTTTAGCAAATACGGGCGTATTGCCATTTCTGTACGCCCAAAAGAAAAATATACGGGAAAAAAAATTATTGAGTGTGTTGAGGAACACGTCGTGTGTGTGACCCCCACAGCTAGGGGGCTGGCAGATCGCTCAGCGTGAGCTATTCTCACTACAGTTAGAAGTGTGGACTCAATCATTAGGCTGATGGCCGGGGCGGGCAGCTCGCTCAACGTGAGCTATTATCACTACAATGAGAAGTCATTAGGCTGATGGCCTCACACTTTCAACTGTCCTGCGGCTGCGGAACAGAGAGGAATCGCCTTCCAAATCCAGAATTCTGCTTTTTTTATTTTGAGCAGGACGCTGAGTTGTGTTGTTATTGTCAAATATCCATGAATCCTTAAAATATTTGACAATAACAACACGAATTACATTTAAAACATTTCCCAGAAAAGAGTCCCTTATTACCGAGCCGTCCCTTATAGCCCCGTTTTACGATGCCATCCAGCAATACGATAGATGATTTATTTCTAAGGATAAAATTGTTGGTCGTTGTTACGTTGGTAACGAGGGGTAACTAAGAACAAAAATAGTGATTGCCTTCCACAAACAAAGGAAAAAAAACTGTCTATGTATTAAAAATATGCGGTGCCTCTTCCAGTCTCCATATAAACAATCAATCGGGATACCCCAAGCATCAAACTAAGGTACAATCTATTTCGTCACTTCCGCCTTCTTCCCCAGGTGATTCCGGGGGCCGTGAGTAGGAACGTCAGGCCAAGCGCGGCAGTTTTAAATTAACAAATATTCCGGCGTTACTGAAGCATATGCACCAAGACCCGAATGGATCGGTTCCCTTTTATATCTAGTTTCAAGACATTTTAAGGACCCTGTTACGTGACATTTGGCCTTTAAGAAATGTTCACATATCTATGTCTAACCTTGTTTTGGTTTTTATTTGCACTTTTTAACATTTATTTTAACCATTTTAAGTGGGAATGAATGTGGGGGTATCCTAAAAAAAGATGGAGGTGTCCTAATTTATTCCTCACTATTTGTTTAGAATTACATTTTACAGAAAATTTGAGTAAAGACTTTAATTCATTTTTAATTGTTTAGTTGTATTACGTGAATCTCCCGGTAATTTTAACATTGATATTAAATATCAATATGTACAAATATGTTAAAAAACCACACAGGCTTGTACAGGGTGTCCTAATTTTTTCACATGACTGTACATGTCTTGCACCACTCTCACATACTTCCCTGCCACTCCGGACTCTCTCATACAGTATCACACTTCCTCTCTTGGCACCCTATCATATGCTTTCTCTAGAGCCACAAAGACACAGTGCAACTCCTTCTGACCTTCTCTACACTTCTCGCATTTATATAATTTAAACGTCAAAAATTAACACTAAAAAATGAAGCAAAATTTTGGTTGGCTTGGATTCTTGTTAAAAGACCACCTTTTCTTCACATTAAAAAAAAAAAAAATGAACTCCATCTTGTTCCTTCTGCAGGCTGATAGAGAAAAAGATGTTAATGGGACCTGGAAAAAGAAAAATGGGCTCATCCAACGCGAGAGGCCGGCTGGCAGGGAGTCACCTCATCAGGTGAGTCAGCATCCTCTACACAAATAAACGACATGACACTGCAGCACATGCACAGCTGCTGCTTCAGTGTGTGGGTCACCCAATGTATGTATGCATGTTATTATATTAGTTAAACATTAAGCTGTGATATTTACAATATCATGACTACTTAATAATTTCAGTATATTTTAAGCAAACATCCCCCAAGCTAATTATTAGTTTAAACTGTAAAAAGTCAATGTGAACTTTGACAAAGTTGAGGAAATGCATATTCATCATTATGCATATTATATTATTATTGAAATGATCACAGATAGATAGATAGAGATAATGAAAAGAAATGCTTGCCTGGCTAATATCTGAAAATCAATCTCCCTTGGGGTGCACCTAAAATATTAATAGGAATTCAATCTCTATGCTGCTGCTCCTTTTCTGTGTTTCCGTGACTATAATTGTCTATTATTTAGTCATTGTTTTGTTACTAGCTTCACTCTGCCCCGTGCGCGTGTGCATCTGTTTTCATTGGCTGGTAGAAGCACAATAGGGAGGACGAGAGGCAGCTCATGTACTGGGGTTGCAGAAACATGACACCTTCAATGCACTGTGTGCCATCTTTAGCTATTGTTCCCAACCTCGAGTTTCCAGTGCTCAGCAGAAGTAGTGTTCAAAATACCTGGTGCATGCATGGAGGAATGTGCATCCACATGCAAACATGCGATGCACCTGCATTTTATACACACAGACACAGACACAATAACAGCTCAGGTCAGCCTAAGTGGAGGGTGGCTACAGAAACCTGACCTGTGCGATCCTGTCTCCCTCAGCACCTCAGAGAAATGACCAATGGGGCACCAGAGACCTCGCCGCAGCATCATGGGCCCAAAGTGTATGGTGTGGTGCAGAGGACAGGCTCGGACAGACGACAGCAGGTGATGGCACGCGAGTGGACGGCCAGTCACCTACAGGATGAGATGAAGTATATCAGGGAGGTGAGTGGGGCTAACCTGAGAGGGCATTTTTGTTTTAAAATCAGCTCATCTATGCAGGCCTGTGGGGATAATACCTTTATGTGCATGTTAACAGGTGAGAGATTCCTTGGAGAAGGTGAGGGAGCGAATGTATGGCCAGTTTGGAGGAATGCAGCAGTCTATGCAGAAGCTCACACAGGAAATCAGGGTAATGAATTATGAAACTGTCTGCTCAGAAAGGCTTCATGCTATAGCGACCTGTGAAGCCGTGAATAAATCGCTGTGATATGTGTACATGTAGGCTGCCAGCTCACACCGGAGGAGTCTGGAGTCGGAGGTGAGGGTCCGGACGGCTGCCATGGAGAGCTTTGATCAGATGAACAGCTCTCTCGTATCTGCAAACCTCAGCCTGCAGGTAACAAATCAATGCCAGGAAACATATGGAAACTTTCTTTTTTTTTCTCAAATGACAGCTGGAAGTAAAAGAAGTTTTCATTGCAGAAATCCCTTTTGGAGAACTGTCAGAACAGAGTGGACATGAGAGAGGAGGTGAAGAGTTTGCGGAGCACCTGTGAGAAAACACAAGAAAAACTCAAAGATAAGGAGCGTGAGCTGGCTGCAGTGCAGGCTGAAAACCAAACTTTAAGACTTCAGGTAATACTGCATAAGCAAAGACACTGATCTTTATCCCCCACCGGTCAAAGCCCAACGGAGGATTATGTTATGGGCCACTCTGTCCGTCCATCCCTCTGTCCCACTTTTGTGAAATCGACTCCTCCTACAGTTTTGGTCCGATTGTTTTGAAACTTGGTACCATGGTTTGATATACTCTGATGATGCACATATTGCAATTTGGTTCTGATCAGATAATTTTTCGGGAATTGTAGCCCCTGCCCTATGACCTCCTGTTTCACCTCACTTCATAGACAGGAAAGCTCTGTTTGAAATGTTCACTCCTTCCCCATATAGTGTACTACAGTGAATCAGCCATTTTGTAGTGCTGTTCGAAATCTTAACTGAAAATTTCATTCACTATATAGTACACTGAAAATGTCCCACAATGCATTTTGAAAAGTAGTGTACAATGGATGGTCACTGCATTAGCCAATATATCCCATAATGCAATGCACAGCCAACGGAGCAGTGAGAAGAGAGCTTCATATCACAACATAAACTACCTTAAAGTATTTATATTTACTAATTCAGCAAAAACAATTTGATTTAATATATATTTACTACAGCTTGCATGCAGGTATTAATTATTTTTTTACCACTGTTAGTCTGTTATGTTTTACTGTCTCATCATGATGACATCATTAACCGTGCTGCGAAAACAAGCCCATTAGTGTCCGATAGCTGTTAATTTTATTGTTATATTGAGTTTACTATATAGTCCACTATCTAAATTCACTATATAGCGAGTAGGGAGGGAGGGAGGGAGTGAACATTCTGAACACAGCCTAACTGTCTTGTGAAATCAACTCCTCTTACAATTTTGTTACAATTGTTCTGAAACTTGGTACCATGGTTTGATATACTCTGATGATGCGCATATTGCAATTTCACTCTCAACGGATGGCCTTGCGGTCAAAAGTCAGAGATCAGATTTTTCCCTAAATCTTCTAAACACAATAACTACTGAAAGAAATTATGTACAGTAGGTGCTTCAAATTGATACAGTACTTGTATCTAATACACATCTTGGATGACTTACGCCCTGGCCTAACTATGGGTTTGGGGTCAAGGGGTCAAAGGTCAAACTTCAACGTTAACATTGCAGTTGCACTATGGCAACTGCTACATTTACAATTACTATAAAATGAGTAAAGCTAGGGCCACCAAACTTGGCACACAGGTTCACCCTGTGACTCTGAAATGTGACTGTGGTTTTGGGATTGCAAGGTCAAAGGTCAATATCAACATGGCTTATAAACTATATCTCAACAACAAAGAAAGCTAGGGTCACCAAACCTGGCACACAGGTTCACTCTGAGACCATAACCTGGGGGGGGGCTGTGGCGCAGGTGTAGCGTGGCCGACTACTGATCGAAGGGTCAGGGGTTCGATTCCCACTCTGTCTGCAGTCTGCATGTCGAAGTGTCCTTGAGCAAGACACTGAACCCCCAGTTGCTCCTGATGGCCAGGCTAGCACCTGTGCGTGTATGGCAGCTCTGCTGCCATCAGTGTGTGAATGTGTGTGTGAATGTGTGGATAGGAGGATCTGGAAAGCGCTTTGGTCATCTAGAGATGAGAAAAAGCACTATATAAGTGAACGCCATTTACCATAAAATAAATTAGTTTTTTTAATTTACTGTTTTTCATGTAACTGATTTTTTTCAAGCAAATTTGTAGCCCTTTTTATGTAAATTTGCAATTGTTTTGTTAATTTGCATTTTGGAATATAAATGGTTGACTTTTCTTGTAAATGTATGGCATTTTTTACTGAATTTGCAAATTTCTTTATGGTAAATCTGTGAGGTTTTCCCCCACATGTACATTTACAGCCTTGGAGCTTTTCTCCATGAATTTTTGACCATGTGCATACATTTTTTTCTATATTCACTGGCAGCCGCTGAATATGCAGCTCTGTGGGCCGAAGACCCCTTTCTTGGCTGATAATCAGCAGCGGGTTATAGTAAAACCTGATCTTTAAAACTAGTTCTAGAAGTTCAGTAAACTCATCTCCTACTTTGTGTGATGACTAAAATCAACAGATTTTAGTGAGCTGATGAGAATGGTGGCATTTAAAAAGCAGACGGAAGCTGAATTTACATATGTACCCGCATAAGGTTGGTGCCATTGCCGACACACATCACCAATGCAGTTATCAGCAATTTTTTTCTTGTGTACAGGTTTGAATGTGTTGTTGCATTGCCAAAATGGGTTTCTGCCGATGTGCAGGGTGATTTGTTTTCACTGTGTGTTTTTGTTTATTAAACAGCAATGGATAAGAGCAGGATAAGAGCAGGGGCGGCGCGGTGGCGGAGTGGTTAGCACTGCTGCAGCACAGCAACTCACCCTTGGCCGGGGGATCCCTGGTTCGATCCCAGCCCCCGACCAACAGTGATCTGTGTGGAGTTTGCATGTTCTCCCCGTGTCTGCGTGGGTTTACTCCGGGATTTCTCCGGTTTCCTCCCACATGCCAAAAACATGCAAGTTAGGTTAACTGGCATCAACTGGGGATTCTAAATTGTCATTAGGTATGACTGTGAGAGTGAATGGTTGTCTGTCTCTCTGTGTTGGCCCTGCGATGGACTGGCGATCTGTCCAGGGTGTACCCTGCCTCTCGCCCAAAGATGCTGGGATAGGCTCCAGCCCCCCTGCGACCCAAAAAGGATTAAGCGGAAGAAGATGGATGGATGGACATACATCAGTTGCATCTGCATATTTTACTCTTGCCATATGGACTAATCAGCTGAGCACAGTCCTGATTTTTTGCTGTGCTGTTGATTGCCCAGGTGGAGTCATCACAAAAAGTCAACAGTCGGGCTCAGCAGGAACTCTCAGCGAAGCTAGAGCGGGAATATAAGGAGAAGCTGCAGGAGGAGCAACAGAAGCACAGGGAGGAGATTGAAAACCTGCAGGTCTGCATTCTTTACTACTTACTCCTCATTCTTCAGTGCTTGTATCAATGCAAAATGATGAGTCATAACAGAACTGATGTACAATATGATAACTATTGAAAACATGTAAATTTAGTGCATTTTTACCTCCGCCAAGAAGGTCATGCTGTTTTGTTGTTTTTAATCTGTCTGTTTTTTAGTAGGATTACTCAAAAACTAATGGATGGATTTTAATGAAATTTTCACCAGAATTGGCCCTTGGCCTACAGATGAACCCATTAGATTTTGGAGGTGCAGATTCTGGATCACGTTTTCACATTCTTTAACATTATGACATAGAGCCTCGGCAGAGGTATGCGCTTATGGTATGTAAAGAAATAGGGGCACTCAGAGAGTGCATACCTTGGCCAAGGCCCTATTTCGCGATATTAAAGAACGTGATAAAGTGATCGAAAATCCACATTCTGGCATGGATCACCTCCAAAATGTAATAGGTTCATCTGTAGCCCAAGGGCCAACCCTGATGAAAATTTCATCAAAATCTGTCCAGTGTTTTTTTTTTTTTGTAATCCTGCTAAGACAACAGACAGACAGACAAACTAACAAACCAACATTCAAAGATCAAGGCTTGGTGGAGGTATGCGCTCTCTGAGTATACTCTAGTAGTCGATAATGTGATGACCAGTTAAAAATGATTTAATCATCACTGTAAATCAAAGGAGATGTAAATAGGTGGGGAAAAATATGCACATATATCAGCATCCGCAATTGTCAATAAATAGCTTTAAACTATCGGTGTATCAGCTATCAGCAAAAAATCTATTGTGCATCCCTAATTTTTATATATAAAACGAAATGAGAGGAAAAAAGCATTTGTGATCACACAGGCCCAGCTCGATGAGTACATCAGACGACTGGAAGAAGCTGAGAGAAATATCAGGACCGCAGAGACCAAGATCGCTGAACGGGACCAGAGGATTATGGAGCTGGAGCGTCTACTGGACTGTATGGAGAAGGTCTGAATGTGAACATCAAACTGTACTGTATCCACCCCTCTGTGTTTCTCTTCCTGACTCCTACTTTAATGATGCACATGATTCAGCAAATCCAGGACGTCCATATATTCCTGGTACATGAACCTATGGTTCCTGTTTTCAAATTCAGGTTCAGCATCAGGGTGTAAACTATACAAATGAGGATAAGGTGATACTACCTGAATATACTGTATGTAAAGGGTCATCTGTGTTTGCAGGTTATTACATTTGAGCAAGATGAAATCTGAATTTAGTAGTAACAGGTATAGTAATAATCTTGTTCTTTAAATAAATCACTTGGCCAGCAGGGCGGGGGTGGGGGGGATGTGCCACAAAATAAACCCCTTCGCATTCCAGCCAATGTTAAACGTTCCACAGGTGGAACACCAGAATATTAAGAGGTTGAAGTCTAATATTGAGCAGCAATGTGTGCCATGTGGCATTTGGGTGTTTTCAGCTGATCATTTTGGTTCCGTGCATTAGATGTGGATTGGGCTTGTTTCAGTGTATCCAAGACAGGCTTGGTCAGATTTGGATATGGAAAGTTTCACAGCTGGATCAGCACTTTGGGATTTTAGTTTTAGCTTTAGACATTTTTTAGAAGAGACCGCTGCTGTCAGAGAGTACTGGGGAATTGCCAGTTTGCAGCAATTATGTGGCTTCCATACAATTTATTTGCATTTTTAAAACATATTTCTGATCATCCCATTAAAGAAAATAAGAAATTACATCCATTTTCATCAACCACATCCTACATAATGCTAAATAATCTTATATAATCAAATGCCAGCAGCAAAATTCAAGAGAGAGCTCATGAAAAAGCATAAATGAAATTAATTGTGGGAGAAGAATGCTGAGTGGCATCCATGTTGTTGTCCTGAATTAAATCCACGAAAAGAGTTGGTCACATTTGTTGTTCGTTTGGGAACTTGTAACATAGCCATGACATCACTGTTAATGCAAAACTTTATGCTTGCACCAGCTTTTTTCCATTTAGTCTTGAGCTAATTATCAGTTAATCCACCTTTTCTAAGTGCATATTTTTGTAATGACAGATTCAGAGGTAATGCAAATATTGTGCATTTCCTTCCAGGATTTCTTTTGCATATATTCAAATTTCATATGAATATAGTTACAGTAAATAATGTTATGGCCAATCGTTGCCATTTTGTGTATGCACCTGTAGATAACAGACAGGAATTAAAAAAAAAAAAATTGCTCACATTCACATTGTTTTAAGAACTGTGATTTTCTTTAAATAACAATCTTAAAGCAAACCAAACACTGTAACTGAAATATTCTTCCACAGGAGAAGGATCAACTAGAAAAGAAGCTGAAGGACTGTGAACAGCGCCTCCAGCTGATGGAGCTGATGGACACATCTGATTCCTCTGTAGCCAATAGGTACAAATTATCAGAACAGATACATTCAGTGATTTAATAAAAAAGAAGAAAACAGCCACTGGCCACACAAGTCTGTAAAAAGCTTGTACAATCATTGCGTGCAGACCACTGTGAACAGTCAGCTTAAAAAAATGCAAGAAACAGCAGATATTTTCTTCCTGAACTGCTCTCTGCTCCCCACCATCACTCTCTCAGGTGTCCTCCATCTGTGCTTGGGTGGCAAGCATATGTGTTTTGGAAACGTAGCTAAAAAGAGTGTTGTGAAATGACGGGATGGGAGTTCTTTTAGTCAGTACGGTTCAGAAAGCTAACATACATCTAAGCTTTAAGGTGCAAAATAACAAGCATCAGTTAACCGAAGAAATTTGGTTAGGATTTTACATGGGAGGATGTTTTTTGTTTTTCTGTTTCTTGTTACTTTGACAAACATCAAGCCCCGAAATCAAGAATAAATTTTCATTGTTTAAACATCATGAAATAATTTGATAAAAAAAATAAATGGAAGCATAAAACAGGATACACAGTAATCCCCACATCAGCTATTCAGCACATCCAATGAAATCACTTGTAAATTCTCTTCATACAGAGAGAAACACGGTGGGGGGGGGGGGGTCTTTGTTCGCTCCAGTAAAGTTTTTTTCATAGTAAATATTTGGAGCTGACACTGTAGGAAAAGTGCAGGTAAAATTAACAATGGCTCAGTCTCCCATGATCAACCAGCGTGGACAATAGCAGGAACTTCCCTTAATGGAAAGCAGCCTCCCACATACTTGTGCTTTCCATACTGTTGCATTTAAGCATTTCTGTGGTGACAAAGGCCAACTGAGCAAAATGCACCTTGCAGCATTTAAAAGGAGCTTCTGGATAAATTTATTGGGGGAAAAGGTTAGAAAACAAAGCAGGATGCTGCAGTCCTTTCCTGTCTGAGTCTTGAGTACAATGAGTAGAGCAGAGTGGGACTGAACACTGTTGTTCCTTCAGGTCCAAAGAGCTGCAGAATGAAGCCGGCGATCTCCGTGAGCGAATTAAACACTTGAACGACATGGTGTTCTGCCAACAGAGGAAAGTCAAAGGAATGATCGAGGAGGTGAGGAGTATTTATTTTTCACTGTGTAGATGCTGTTCGTTTACATGTGCCCAACTCTGCTGTCTGCTGTTGATATTGGGAGCTGCCTTCATCAACAGTTTAACTTGATTATGATTTCAATTCATGTTTGCTTATACTGGACTTTCCATTCCTATTTTGACTTATCTACAGTATATATGTTTACCAGTAATGCACTAATTTTCAATTAATTCCACTGTGCCAAAAGAAAACAAGCCTGAGCAGATCATTTTAAAAGCTGCTGAGGCCCGTGACACTCACAACTTATTGAAGGTGAAGCAGTGGTATTACAGGAAATCCAGAATGGCTCCAGTTTTAAATGCAGTACAGATGTTCTTAATGCGATAAATTGACATTTTTAATATAATGTCAAAACTGTTTTACAACCTTCTAATTATAGGTCATTTTTTAATATTTTAAAGTTGGAAGAGCTACAGGTAGCTCCTTAAAAACAATGTAGATGTCATGATTTGGCCCTCAGAGCAGAGAGACAGACCCAGACACTGGACTGCAGTTTAAGATAAGATAAAATAAGCCTTTATTAGTCCCACAATGGGGAAATTCCAGGATTGCAACAGCACAGGGACAGCAACACTCAGAGCAATAATTTAGAAGATAAGAAAATAAGAGCAGTGAATATACATATGTACACATAAATATATAAATATATATACACAGTGCGGAGCATTGTAGCTACATGCAATAAACAGCATAACCATCTACTTAGTTATCCTACATAGTATGAATATGTACCCATACATATTGTCACCCTCCACAGCGACTGATATTGTCCTAGTTGTATACTGGAGGGGACCATTTGTGTAAGTCTGTCGAGTCTTTTGCATTCAATACTATTAGGTCGTCACATTTTTTTGTTTTTTCTTTGCTATCTCTGCGAGCAGCCCTGCTTAAGTTATAAAGTCTGACAGCCGTAGGTAGGAAGGACCTGTGAAACCTCTCGGTCGCACACCTAGGATGATGTAGCCTACTGCTAAATGAGCTCCTCAGTGCGTTCAGTATGTCCTGCATAGGGTGGTACTCGGACTCCAGCAGAGATGACAGCTTAGCCACCATCCTTCTCTCTCCTATCTCCTCCACTGGGTCAAGGTGCTGCCCCAGGACAGAGCTAGCTTTCTTGATCAATTTGTTCAGTCTCTTCCTATCGGCTGCTGTAATGCCACTGCCCCAGCAGACCATTCTTAAAGTGATGGCTGATGCCACCACCGTGTCGTAGAATGTCTTCAGCAGCGCCCCTTGTACACCAAAAGACCTGAGCCTCCTCAGTAGGAACAGCCTGCGCTGTCCCTTCTTGTAGAGTGCATCGGTATTGTGTGACCAGTCTAGTTTATTGTTCAGATGAACAACCAGGTACTTGTAGGATGTCACCATCTCGATGTCTGTTCCCTGTATGTTTACTGGTGCTGTGAGGGGTTGTCCTTGCCTGCGGCAGTCCACCACCAGCTCCTTAGTTTTCCTCGCGTTGATCTGAAGGCAGTTCCGATGGCACCAGTCCACGAAGTCCTGGATAAGTCCTCTGTACTCAGCTTCATCTCCGTTGGAGATGAGGCCGATGATCGCAGAGTCGTCAGAGAACTTCTGTAGATGGCAGTGTGTTGTGTTGTGTGAGAAGTCCGCAGTATAAAGGGTGAACAGGAAGGGAGCCAACACCGTTCCCTGGGGGGCCCCCGTGCTGCTGATGATCGTGTCGGACACACAATCCCGGGTTCTCACAAACTGTGGCCGGTTTGTGAGGTAGTCCAGGATCCATGATGACAGGTGCTGGTCCACCCCTGCGCACAGCAGCTTGTCCCTCAGGATCATCGGTTGGATGGTGTTGAAAGCACTGGAGAAGTCAAAGAACATGATCCTCACCACGTTCCCAGGCTTCTCCAGGTGGTATAGGGAACGGTGAAGGAGGAAGATCACTGTATCCTCCACCCCGATGCCATGCTGGTAGGCAAACTGGAGTGGATCCATCGCTGGTCCCACCAGGGGGCGGAGGTGAGCAAGGAGCAGTCTCTCCAGGGTCTTCATCATGTGAGACGTCAGGGCCACTGGTGTGTAGCTGTTCAGGTCTCTGGGGTGGGAAGTCTTTGGTATGGGTACCACACAAGATGTTTTCCACAACTGTGGTACCCTCCCCAGCTTCAGGCTCAGCTTGAAGATGTGCTCCACAATCCCACACAGCTGGTCTGCGCAGGACTTGAGGAGCTTCGCGCTGATGCCGTCCGGTCCCGACGCCTTCCTCGCCTTGATCTTCCTCAGCTCCGTCCTCACCTGGGTCTTAGTCAGGGTCAGGTTGGGGGGCTGTGTGTTGGGATTGGGGGGGGGGGTGTTGGTGGAGTGGGGTGTGGACAGCAGGTCTTGATGACTTTAGAGGCAGCAGTGGTTGGTGTGCAGTCGGGGGGGGGAGGGTGGTTGGTCAAACCTATTAAAAAACAGGTTCAGATTGTTTGCCCACTCCCTGCCCCCCGTGGCCTGGGAGGAGGTATTCTGGAGCCCAGAGATGGTTTTGAGGTTTCTCCAGACCCCGCCGATGTCACTCCGTTGCAGCTTGTCCTCCATCTTCTTCCTGAAGCTGTCCTTGCCTTCTCTGATCTTCCTCCTCAGCTCCCTCTGTACAGACTTCAGCATCTCCCTGTTCCCCGACCTGAAGATCCTCTTCTTCTCTCTCAGAAGTGTTTTTATCTCAGGGTTGATCCAGGGTTTGTTGTTTGAGCAACACCGTATGGTCTTGGTGGGTACGGTGTTGTCCATACAGAAGTTGATGTAGTCCGTGATGGTGTGAGTGAGGCCATCGATGTCCTCACCATGTGGATCGCAGAGCTGCTCCCAGGCAGTGATTTCAAAACAGTCCTTAAGAGCATCCATTGCCTCCTCAGACCATATCTTCACTGTACGCATGACCGGAGGTTGTCTGTGTACTAGGGGTTTGTACACCGGCAGGAGATGAACCAAGTTGTGATCCGATCTCCCGAGTGGGGGGAGTGGTGATGAGGTGTACGCCTCCTTAGTGTTTACATAGAATAAGTCCAGTGTTTTATTGTCTCTAGTGTGGCATGTGACATACTGGGTGAACGTGGGCAGAATGGGGGACAGTGAAATATGGTTGAAATCACCGGAGATGAGGAGAAGAGCATCTGGGTGTTCTGTCAGCAGCCTGCCAGTTACTGAGTGAACGCCAGATGACTGCTGTGATCAGCCCTGCTATAACAGAAATGATTGATTAAACAGCTCTCTTGAAAATGAGACCCTGAGTCTCAATGGGATTACCTACATAAATAAGGTTAATAAATACACAACACGGTTAGAACCAGCGGCATAACATCGGTCCTGCATAGGGAGGAGAAGCTGCCAGAGACCTCCCTCTCCTGGACAGTGTGTCCTCGTATCCCCGCAACTACGCCCGACTATCTGACTGCCACCGACGTTGCCTCTCTGTGTTAGGACCACATATGAAAGTAGCCTGGGTCTGGTGTGAAAAAAAAAATCAGATCTGTGCTGTTCAGAATGTCATAAAAAATCAAATATGGGTTGCATGTGTGCAAAAAAGTCAGATTTGGGCCACTTCCACCTGCAGTGTGAGTAGCCTAAGTTACGAGTTATGTAACAAAACTGAAAAAAAAAAGGTTGTTGTGAGTTAATCCAAAACTGAACAGGCTAAAAATTCCTTTCATACCACGTATAAGTCCCTGAGTCCAGAACAATATTTTTTTTTTTCAGAACGTCAACATTATGTTCAGATTTTATTATTTTAGTTTGATTTGATTTTTGTGAAGTTAAGCTGTGGAATGCCAAATTCAATCTTATCCAACAGTGTGAAAAATCCTTAAATAATTTTCTGAATCCTCCTGTAGCCAGGTAACATTATCCCCACAAATAAACAGACCAACAGACTGAGTCAATTATATAACCTCCTTGGTGGAGTTTGAGAACCGTTGATATAATGAAGAAAAAAAAATCAGAACAAAGAAAAGGGATGATTGAGAGCACACAACAATTGTTTTCCTGTCAACGTTTAGGTGGAATCATTGCGAGGACAAGTCGCTCAGAAGGACATGTTCATCTCAGAGCTTCTGGACCGTATTGCGATAGTGGAGTGTGAGGTAAGATAACACTTCCTGTGTGTTCACTGTGTTCTAGCTATGCTGTGGTGTGGTGATCTGCTGCATGGCTACAGATGATCTGCTACCTGAGCTCTCAGCAATGTCTACGTGGCTTCCTTGTGTCACTACACCCATCAGGCCTTTGCCATGTAAAGAGACAGCAGTCTTTTGCATGTGTCTGACCTGATATTTGTTGTTTCCTGTTTTCCTTTTCCTAGAATAATGAATTAGAAGACAAGCTGAAGTATTTTATGTCCACACAGAATAGGCCACGAGAGGTTTTGGAAACCAGGGAGATAGGAGTAGGCTGCGATCTGCTTCCCAGGTAGGGTCAAGATACTTGGCGGCATTAGGGTATTCTGTATGGTGCTTAATGTAGTGGTTGTTTCTCAATGTGAAGTGTGGCTGTGCTTCTGCAGAGGTGAAGCCCTGAGGTATGATGTTGAACCATCTCATCGCTTTGCCATCCAAGTGAAACCTTCCTCACCAACTCATCCTCCATTTCCCATCCAACCTTCATCACCACTGACACCTTCATCACCCACTAATCCTTCATCTCCCAGCCAACCTTCATCACCTCCAACACCCTCATCACCCACTTACATTCCATCCCTGATGCAAAGACCTTCAGCAGCACAGTCTTCATCAACAACAGAACCTTCACCGCCCTCATCTCCCATTAAACCAGCATCTTTCTACCTATCCATGTCCACTCAGCCAAGGACGCTCAGGCCTAATAACCCTCCCCCCAGCAGGATGGAGTCGAGTTTACTGAAGTACACTCCCGTTGAGTATAGCCGCTTCCTGCAGTCCAGCCTATTGGAGCAGAGTGGGACAGTCTCCAACAACCATCTGTCTGAGTCAGAACCTGAACAGGTCCAGCCAGCAAGAGATGAAATGGATGGACAAATAAACAGGCTCTCAACCTTAACAGAGGAACCCACTTCACCCCCATCCTCTTCTCAAACAAGATCACGACCTCAAGCTTATACACCATTCATGAGACTTATGGAAATATCGGCAAAGATGAACATAGAGTAAGATAAGATGAGCCTTTATTAGTCCCACAATGGGGAAATTGCAGGAATCGTATAGTTATGGTGGATTTATGAGCCAAGACTAAAATCAGAATAATGGCATTCTTTTGTGGTAAATATAAATCAGTTTGCTTAGGACAGCAACTGAAAACATGAGTTATCTCCAAAGTTTATGTAAAAGTAATAAAATGAGTCCACCAGCACTGGTAAACCTCTCAGTAGTTGGTCAGATTAAGGCAGTTGTGGAGATGGCGTTTAAAGAGTCGTACATGAGGGGACAATAACTGAATTTTAAAAAAGATTAATTCATTGAACAGTAGTGGTGTAACAGAGGATATAATTATAAAACTGTGACAGTTTCTGATGGTAAAAAATAATCAAATTATTGCTGTTTCCACAAAGGCATAAACACACAAACTAAAGTTAGATACAGTACTTTAAGTTTTTGGAGGCTTTCTTTATATCCACTCCGAATAAAAGAATAAAATAGAAGTGATGTTAATCTTTTTTTAATAAACCCAAAAGAAATGAAGTTAATTATCAATTTATTAGTTTAACAGTAAAAATTAGATACATCAGATATTATCCACACATAAACGATTTCTGGACTCACTCCTTCCAGGCACACGGAAGCCAGAATCCCACACTAAATGTTAAGACAAAACATTATTTATTTATTTTGTATAAAATAGTTTTATATAATAATATTATATAAGTGCTGGTGGGCAGATTCCACAACCTCTGGATAAAACAGACTGCTTCCATGTTTCTGGTCTTTATGTTAAGCAGTAGTTATATTTCTTTGTGGCTAGGTAATAATGTCCCCGCACAAAAATAAAAAACCTGAAATTTCTTGAGATACTTTAGATATAATGAAATAAAATCTTAAAAAATGATGAAAACAGAAATCAGACAGCTGTTTTTCTTGCCGCACACTTTGAAGATGTAAAAAATGATATGGATTTTTAGCCCATGTTTGTATAGAGTTACAATATGTTGAAATGTGCTTACTTTGGGGTGTAAATAATGTGATGCTTTGTAAAAATTTAAACTTTATTTTGTTTACAGTGAATGTATCTTTCTTATGTTGCTCTTATAACCTGCTATATGTGAAGGTCAACAATTCTTTTTGTGTATTTTCTGAAAATTTTATAATTACTCTGTACAAATTAAAAACAATATTATTTTGCTATTTTTCTATGATGTACATAATATTTATTAACATGTTTTGTTCCTTCTTGATCAGCCTTACTGTCTGATACTGGTGATGGGAGGTTGGCAGCAGGGTTATATATTAGATTAATTTCTGTGCTCATGATTAACTTTTTATATAAACTTTGATTAGGTGACTGCCATATCTGAGCCACAGGCACAAGTGTTATCCAGCTGTTGTCTATACTGCCACATCTGTGTTTGAAAAAGTTTCATGAAGTGCCTTTTCCTTAAAGATATGTATCAGGCAAGGACTACAGCTCCTGACCATATAGAGTGACGATATAGAGTGAAGTACGTGGCGGTAATGCACCTGTAAGCTGGTTGCCAACCGCCAATCAAATCTAAAAGAAGAAGAAGATATGTATCAAACTGCGACTAAAGATAAGAGGCCAGCTTCTCTTTGGATAATAAAAACTATTGTACAAGTATTCTGATTGTGTCTGTAGAGATGATTATTGATACAGTTTTATGTACAGTTACCCTATATGAGGCAATATAAGAGCATGGATGTTGACAGATTAGTTTGGAGTTGCACCAACATTTGAAAGATCAGTTTAGCAGGTATCCAATTCAATGGTTTTTCTCACTAATTATGCTCGATTCCAAAAACGGTATTCTAAAGCTGTTCACAATACACCTCTGTGGGACTGTGGGTAACTGCGGAACAAATGAGGGGCCCTCAAGGTCTGTTGACCCAGGTCAAACTTGTAAATTTAAATTTGGCATCATATTTTGTATAGTGGTGAAAGCTGATTAAAATTTTAAATCATGATTAATCTCCAAAAATTGCAGATTAATCATGATTAATTTGTGGATTTTTTTCTATATAATGTGTAAGAGCCATTTTCCTGGTGTCCTATTGTCATAGGTGTTTTCTTCTGATCACCATAGGTGGCGGTGTGGTGAGCACACCAGGTAGATTTTAAATGGCACAGGTGACTCCAGTGTGTGATCAGCTGTAGGTGATGGGGTGATCACATGGATTTTACCGCTCGCTCGCCTGCACGCTTGTTTGCACATCAGCTGACTTTACTGTTCATCTCAAGGTTAATCTGCTCCTGTCTTAAATCAAGTTTTTGCTTGTTTACTGCACTTTAGAGACTGTAACTGTAAACCAAGATTGGCTCACTGAATAAATGGGAACATCAGCCGAAAGTGAATGCGATGCTTGGAGTCTCTTTGGAAGCACGTCAAAAACAGGTTTCGTCCCGTCACCCCACGAGTTGCTAAATACCTATAGTCACCACATAGTGTACTTGAAATTGGTTATTTTTTTAAGTTTTTCTATACTCATTAACATGGAAGTAGACAAATGTGCTTGCTTTCTGCAAGTGCAGGTTTATTACCAGCGGCAGTTCTAGGATCAGAGCTTTAGGGGTGCTGAGCACCCAGTGAGCTCCACCACACAGCCACCCTTTTCACACACACGCACGCTATTTTGTTAGCGTCATTATCTTTCGTACATCTCCTCCCTGGCTTCTAGTTAGTGAACATGGTACGTGATGATACATAAAAACAGTGACAGCTTGGATTTAATATTTTGCTTATACCAAAACCACAACAGCTTCTTTCTCTCTAATTCAAACAGCACACAGTGGTTGATTGACAATGCAACTGTAGCACTCGTCCCATGTAGCTAATAGTTGAGTCTAGTAATAAGGGTGTAATAGTACCATGGGTGGGGCCCTGGGTTCCTGTATTATTATGGCTTGCCGTTTATACCTGTAATGCAAAACAAGTAACTCAAAGAGCTGAAGCTTTTAACTTACAGAAAAAAACAAAAATGGTTGGTGCCTCCACTTAGCAGGATAATTAAATGAATTAACTTTAGCTCCTACTAAGAATTAAATTTATTTGCTATCTCTGTTTTAACCAATTTCCCTTTTAAATGATTAACACAAATAAATTTCTTGCAATGAAATAAAAATATCGCACACTGTAAGTGAAAAATATGAATTTCTATATTTTAAAAAATAAAACAAAAAAATTTAAAATAAATAAAAGTGGAATGTACTTTTCAGTTATAAAATGATTCTCTGAATATAACAAAACAAAACCAGGTTACTAACCAAATCATTCACTCACTTACACAGGCACACACGAACTGCTAATAAAAAGTCCTTTTTAAAAAAACAAACAAAAAACATTGAAGACCTGTGTTGATGCTTGGGAGCAGTGTGGTCTCAAACTGGATGACCCCTTCACTTGCAAAGCAAGCGAAAATAAACAAAGAAATTTTTAAATAAAAGCATGTGCATTAGTTACTCACAACCTTGGAGCAATGGTGTAACTTGAGTGGGGCAATGGTGTGGCTTAAGATGAGATGAGATGAGGAGGGATGAGGGGGATGTAGAAAACAAGGGAAAAACCCTCTTCCAAGGGTCCTCTTCCTAAAATCAGAAATGACTAGTGCATGCCCATAGAACCACATATTCCTGTCTGAAACAGGTATCCCAATCAGACTTTCAAGGCCCAAATGTAGGCTGTGTTTGAAAGTAAAGAGGTGTAGCCTATATGCAGGCAATCACATGTTAGACTTTGACAAATATAAAAGGGGGTAAATGGCACTAAGATTTATTTGATTGTGTGAATATTAATTACAGAATACCTAAATATTGAAAATGAATGGGACATCCAATATTAGCGACTGTTTCAGATCCCTTGTTTGTTTCTCAGATTATTTATTTGTGTGATCTTTTATCACTTATATTCATAACATTGTATCTTCACGTTGGGGAATGGGAGTTGTTCAGCCATCATAATTATTTTAGTTTGTATCACTGTTCAGTGAAATATTGAATTTCTTCTGTGTATTATCAATAAACTCATGCAGTGCTATTACAGGACATGTTTAGAGATATTTGAGACCCATTGTAGTGCATCAGTTTATATTTTAGCAATATTTTGTTATTAAAAGTTTTTTTAAAACTTTAATGCTAAGATTGAGGCAGTGCTTATATTGTTGCGCTGGGGCGATACTGAGGCCAATGATCTGAACCTTGAGGGCATGACTGTCATGAATTGGCCCCTGCGGGACAAAGAGGAAGACCCAGGCGCTGGACTGCTAGTTTGTGGTATTTAATGAAAGAAGCACAAGTCCGTACAGTGCACGAAAACAAAAACTTACAACGAGGCGAACAGGAGTAGGCAGGTTGACCGTCAGAACATGATGGGGTTCTGATGGGGAATCTCCGGGCTGGAGCGGAGCTATACCCATGGTGGCTCTGGGCTGGAGTGGAGCTACCCCCGCGGTGGCTCCGGGCTGGAGTGGAACTACACCCGCGGTGGCTCCGGGCTGAAGCGAAGGTGCACCTGCGGTGGCTCCAGGCAAGAGCGGAGCTGCACCCACGGTGGACCCGGACTGGGCCAAAGCTGCACCCACAGTGGACCCGAACTGGGCCAAAGCTGCACCCGCAGTGGACCCGGACTGGGCCAAAGCTGCACCCTCGGTGGACCCAGACTGGGCCAGAGCTGCACCTTCGGTGGCCCCTGGGCTGGAGCGTAACGCCCACTCAGGGCCCACACTAGAGTGCAGCACCTAAGTTGGTCTCAGGCTGGGGTGCAGCACCCATGACGGTCCCCGACTGGGACACAGCACCCACAGCAAACCGCGCTGAGGAGGAACTGCACCCATGGAGGTCCCGGGCTGGGACGGAGCACCCGCGACGACTAACTAACTAACTAACCTGCACTTATATAGCACTTTTCTAGTCACAAAGACCACTCAAAGTGCTTTCACTAGTACTAACCCTCTATTCTAAGGGCCTATAGGAAACAGATATCTAGGGACAATTTAGAACAACCAATTAACCTAGCATGCATGTCTTTGGATTGTGGGAGGAAACCGGAGCCCCCGGACTAAACCCACGCAGCACAGGGAGAACATGCAAACTCCATACAGAAAGGTTCCAACCCCTGCTAGCCTGGGGATTCGAACCAGGAACCTTCTAGCTGTAAGGCAACAGTGCTAACCACTGCATGACCTCATCAGACAGGGAAGCAGCACCCTCAGAGGCCCCGGGCTGGGACAGAGTTCTCGCGAAGACCTCATCCGGAGGGGGAGCAGCACCCATGGAGGTCCTGGGCGGGGATGGAGCACACGCAAGAGACCTCAGCGGGAGGAACTGGACCCATGGTGATATCGGGCGGCGAGCCTGGACCCACGGAGACTTTTGGCAGAGCTGGACAATCCTTGGTGACCCTGGGGGAAAGCTAAGGCAAGAGAGGAAAAGTAACAGGATCAGGGTCACCAGCGGCAGTGGAGTCCAGCGAGGTGAGCTCAGGTGCAGCTGACGGTTGCACTTGGCTCTTCCCACCAAGAGCCAGGCAAGATCTCTCCAAAATAGAAGCAATGAAAACAAAGGAGAGCACTTGCCTGAGCTCAAGCTCCACCGTTGTCCAGGACTCCGTCGATCCATGCGGCGACATCTCGGGCCTGGCCCACTGGAGGTCCAGCTCCGGCTATGCTGTGGCAACCCCTGCAGCAGGCATGGTGGTTAATGCAGTCTTGGGACCCCCCCAGCGAAGTGACCCATGCAGGTGGCTCGCTCGGCATGGTGCCAAGAGGTCGGCTCCCTGCTGGCGCTGGATCCTGCACTGCTGAAGCCAGGGGACGTGCAATCATTGGCACAGGCAGGATGAATTCAGCAGCCCACTCCTCCTCCAGGCTTGGGGACCCAGTTGCCGATCTCCCTTTAATGGCTGAAGGCTGGCGTGCTGGGGACATGATTGTTCCGAAACGACAGGTGAGTGAGAACGAAAAGTCTACAAACTAGCAGCAGCTGGGTCTCAAACTGATCGGACTCTACTGTCATGAATTGGCCCCTGCGGGGCAAAGAGGAAGACCCAGATGCTGGACTGCTAGTTTGTGGTATTTAATGAAAGAAACACAAGTCCATACAGTGCGCGAAAACAAAAACTTACAAGGAGGCGAACAGGAGTAGGCAGGTGGACCGTCAGAACAGGATGGGGTTCTGACAGGGAAACAAACTTGAGAGTCCAGCAATGAGGGAAAGAAACAGCAGTCCTTAAATAGAGCCAGAAACAGATGATCACAAGTGATAGCAGGTGCGGGTCACATCAGCGGGCAGGTGACCTAATTACTGAGCATGGAAAACGGCTGCACAGATGAGATAATAACAAGGGGGGAGTGTCTGGAGGAAATGGTGGAGAACTCATATCACACAGAAACATATAACAACACAAGGGATTAAATGGGAAGAGACGCCTAAAGAACTGACAGAATAATAATAAGGACATGAATACATAAACAGAGCAGCTGATGACTGAGAACGCGTCCTGAACCAACACACAAGAAAATAAACACACAACACTAAAAAATGCAGGAAACACTCAGAATGAATTAAGAGCCTGAGCACAGTGACACACCGCGCTCAGCCTCGTGACAGTGACTGGCAAAGACTCACAATGTGAGTGCCGGGGCTCTACTGTAAGCATTTGTTTGTTATTGATGTGAGAAGATTATTTATTATTATTATTATTATTATTATTATTCCACCTAAACGATTGCATTTTTGACCCTCTAAACATTATCCAAAATGCATTTTTTTCACACACACCTCAGACCCGGTGAAAAATTTTATAAACTGGAAAACATATGTGCCCCATACTGAAAATTTATCCAGCCTATGGTTGATATGTCCCGCATTCATGGAGCAAAAGTTGTAGGGCCTTCCCCCATGTTTTTTTTTTTAACCTTTGGAAAAAAAGGTGGCTAGATATGATAGATATGCCAAAATGTCAGAACACCGGAGGAGGAGGATCCAAACAGCTGATCGCTGGAACCAAAGAGCTCAGCTGTTTTCCATGATAAATCATCCTCAGGCCAAAAGCACATTCCATGCATTATCTTTTTTTCACTTTATTGAAAATAACTTTTTTTTATCGCCATCAGTTAGCATGCCTTTGAGCCAGGCCATGTAAGCCATGTTTGAAAGTGGAATATAGAGGCAATCACATGTTAGACTTCGACAAATATGAAAGGAACTGAACTGAGATTTATTTGACTGTGTGAATATTAATTACAGAATAACTGAACATGAATGGGACATCCAATATTAGCCACTGTTTAAGAACCGCTTGTTTATTGTTTTTTTTTTTTGTCAGATCACTTATTTGTATGATCTTTTATGAGTTATTGAGCATTTCTGTGTCCAGTTTGGTGATGGTCATTGTTTAGTCAAACCATGCATATGGCCGCATATGATATGCAGTTGATCTGGGCATTCTGCTCCACAATTATAGCACCACTGACGGCAAGTCGTGATCCTGCAAAGGGATTCCTGTGTACCACTGATTGGGGCAGGCTGGGCGTTCCGGTTAGGCTGCTGCTTCCCCCGGCATGTTCTGTGTTGATACACCGGTATTCTTTGTCAGATCCGGTCCCCGCTGCCTGCCCAGTCTGCTCGCTCACCTCATGTTCTCCACATATGCTGAATTATCCTTTTATATTACTAGTACATACCTGTGCATACCCATCCATGCCCGTAGAAACTAAGTGTAAGCAAGTATTTCTGCATGCCCATTGCTGAAGGGTCTCATCCTGTCTGAGACGGCTGTGTTGGTCACAGTCATGCCTGCGGCATACTGCTCAAACCTGGTGTTTCATCTTCACGGCATCTTTTCTGACGTGCAGCAGTTCTCCTCACTGTATTGCTCTCCATCTGGTGGGTCTTCTTGTTCTTCTTCTTCATTGAGATGACTGGTTGAGGGATAGGTGCGTTGTAATTCCAGTTCATGGACAGGATCATGCCAATAAATCTGAGCAAAAAGTGGCTTTCGACCCTGTTCAGGAAGACCCGTGCATGCCCGTCGAAACCCAGAAACCGGAGCACCTGGAGAAAATCAGCGCTTTGCTTGGCATTTTACACATCTGTAGTGTAGACTGCCATTCTTCATGGGTACTGCTTCGAATGGGTGTGATTTAAAGTAGGGTGTCCTATTCTTAATCGGGTGACAGACTGACACACTGACAGAGATTTCTTGAATTTATAGAGTGCCTTTTGCCTTACTGAGTGAGATTTCCAGATTTAATGCTTCGAATGGGTGTGGTTTAAAGTAGTGTGTCCTATTCGGTTGCAGCTTCTCTGTGCCTTGCCTGGCGTGCAGTGTTGGCGGCCAGCCGACTATTCCGCATCTCCTGGGTCTCGGCTTGTCTGTGCCTTGCCTGGCGTGCAGCATTGCTCGCTTTGCAGGCATTTCGGGCTTCGTGACTCAGCATGTGCATGGAGCACTGCCACACGTTTCCTGTCTGTCTGTGCATCCCTTGTCTGTTGTACCCTATGCTGGTGAAGGGTCTCCTCCTGTGGTAGGCATCATAGGACACTACATCATAGGTAGGCAGGCATCGTGAGTGATGGTCTATATGACATCATAAAGACATCAAGGCAGGCATCATAGGACACTACATCATAGGTAGCCAGTCCTATTGTCTACATGACGGCATCGCGAGTCCTATGTAGCCCGAGATCATAGGATCATCATAGGACATCAGGCGACCCGTCCATGGCCGTAGAAACCAAGTATAAGCAAGTATTTCTGCATGCCCGTTGCTAAAGGGTCTCCTCCTGTCTCAGACGGCTGTGTTGTTCACAGTCATGCCTGCAGCGTACTGCTGGAACCTGAGGTGCTTCATGTTCATGGTATCTTTTCTGACGTGCAGCAGTTCTCCTCATTCTATTGCTCTCCATCTGGTGGGTCTTCTTCTTCTTCGCTCAGACCACTGGTTGAGGGTTAGGTGCGCCATAATTCCAGTTCATGGGCAGGATCATGAAAATGGATTTGAGCAAAAAGTGGCTTTCGACCCTGTTCAGGAAGGCTTGTGCCTGCCCGTAGAAACCAAGAAACCGGAGGACCCGGAAAAAATCAGCGCTTTGCTTGGCATTTTACACATTTGTAGTGTAGACTGGCATTCTTCAAGGTTACACATTTTTACTGTGTCAGCACCTCTTTAAAAACGACATTGCTGAGAAAGCGACGCTTTTGCTTAGTTTCTTCATCTTGAGCAACAATACGAAGACTGCTTGATCTGGCAACTCTGCTCA
Organism: Pholidichthys leucotaenia; assembly: GCA_020510985.1. Lineage (NCBI taxonomy): Eukaryota > Metazoa > Chordata > Actinopteri > Cichliformes > Pholidichthyidae > Pholidichthys > Pholidichthys leucotaenia. Next base: position 323,758,218 of record CM035837.1, on the reverse strand, counting down.
CGGCAACGTAGAATTGGCCATGGCTGCAGAAATCTGCTGTACAGAAAACATGAATGCGCTGTAAAGACTGGCCCAGTGACTTATTCACCTTGCCAATTTTGAGCCATATGACATCATAAAGACACATTAGTCTAGGCATCGTGAGTGATGGTCTATATGACATCGTAAAGACACATTTGTCTATGTGCCGTCATATAGACATCATATCTTTATGACGGCAATGCGAGTCCTGTGATGCCTGAGTTCATAGGACGTCCTATGATAATCAGGCAGACATCATAGGCTGTCCTATGATGTCCTATAAACGTGACAGACACACAGACACACACACAGAGATTTCTTGCTTTAATAGAGTGATGATAATTTTTTTAAGCATTAAATCTTCAGTATTATCTTTTTCTATGGGCAGGCTGGGTGTGCCTCCCAGCGAAGGACTGTGGCCCTCCCGGTTAGGCTGCTGCTTCTCCCAGCATGTTCTGTGTTGATACACTGGTATTCTTTGTCAGACCCGGTCCCCACTGACACTTCGCCCAGTCTGCTCACGCACCTCATATGCTCAATTATCCTTTAGATCTACGCAATCACGGCAAATTTATTGTATAATTTTTTTAAGCATTAAATCTTCAGTATTATCTTTTTCTAGTCAAAATTTGTAATTTTTCACTTCCTTGGTTTGTCCAGGAAACACTGTGGTGACTGACAGGTCGTGATGCTGCGTATTGTCCAATCAACATGGCCGTGATGCAGCGTATTATCCAATGAGCATGGAGTCAAGCACCCCGCCCACACTTCTTGAAGCCAGGACACAGAGAGTGGTCACAGAGCAGTGGCTAAACTTTTATTGATAAAAATTACATATTTTGACTGAGCGACTCCACATTCGGGGATGCACACCCTCGTAACTTCATGAAACCACATTTAAAATCTGAGGCCAGTCTGACAAATGGTTCGAGGGATATACATGGAACAGACAGACAAACACACACAGACAGTGATTTCGTGAATTTATAGGTAGATGCAGTATTCTTGTGTAGCAGCTCTCATGACCAGTGCACAAAAAAGAAATTAACCAACAGAATATCATTCTACCATTTCTGTGCTTGGAAGCAAAGAGAGGGAGAACAGATGAGCTAGCTAACAAGGAGACATTGGATGGCCTGGGTGTCTGCAGTAAGATGCAAAAAAATCATCTTGACAACATCTAAGAGTCAATAAAAGCATCTCAACATTTCCACTCAGGAACAGTGGTGTGAGAAAGTTTTTGCCGCCTTCCTGATTTCTCATTTTTTTGTATGTTTGTCACACTTAAATGTTTCAGATCATCAAACAAATTTAAATATTAGACAAAGATAACACAAGTAAACACAAAATGCAGTTTTTAAATGAAGGTGTTTATTATTAAGGGGAAAAAAATCCAAACCTACATGGCCCTGTGTGAAAAAGTGATTGCCCCCTAAACCTAATAAGTCGTTGGGCCACCTTCAGCAGCAACAACTGCAATCAAGCGTTTGCGATAACTGGCAATGAGTCTTTTACAGTGCTGTGGAGGAGCTTTGGCCCACTCGTCTTTGCAGAATTGTTGTAATTCAGCCATATTGGAAGGTTTTTGAGCATGAACCGCCTTTTTAAGGTCATGCCACAGCATCTCAATCGGATTCAGGTCAGGACTTTGACTAGGCCACTCCAGTCTTCATTTTGTTTTTCTTAAGTCATTCAGAGGTGAACTTGCTGGTGTGTTTTGGATCACTGTCCTGCTGCAGAACCCAAGTGCCCTTCAGCTTGATGTCACGAACAGATGTCCGGACATTCTCCTTCAGGATTTTTTGGTAGACAGTAGAATTCATGGTTCCATTTACCACAGCAAGTCTTCCAGGTCCTGAAGCAGCAAAACAGCCCCAGACCATCACACTACCACCACCATATTTTCCTACTGGTAAGCTTTTCTTTTTCTGAAATGCTGTGATACTTTTATGCTGGATGCAGTGGGACACACAACTTCCAAAAAGTTCAACTTCTGTCTCGTCAGTCCACAGAGTATTTTCCCAAAAGTCTTGGGGATCATCAAGATGTTTTCTGGCAAAATTAAGACAAGCCTTTATGTTCTTTTTGCTCAGCACTGGTTTTCGTCTTGGAACTCTGTCATGCAGGCCATTTTTGCCCAGTCTCTTTCTTATGGAGGAGTCATGAACACTGACCTTAACTGAGGCAAGTGAGGCCTGCAGTTCGTTTCCACTAGGGGTGCGTTATGGAGTGGACGTGTGAGTCACGAGGTCCCAACATTTTTGCTCAGAAATACTAAATAATTTGCACAAAGTGATTAAAAGAAGCCGTATTTGACGACCACGGGATAAGAGACAACACTTTTGGTCAAAATGCCTCCAAAATTAGCCGCAAAAGCAGGGTAACCCACCGTCCCAGAATTGGAGGCTAACAGAGCTACAGCTGCTACTAGCGAGGTTGCTATCGATAACAAGCACAATGCAAGCCTTTCGCATTGTTAAAGAAGTTATTAAAGAAGAGGCTGACAGCCTGCGAGATGAAATCAAGCAATCTATTGATCTAATTACAACAGGCCTTGATGAATGTAAGGATAAAATACGTGAACACGAGGACGTGTTAAGCAGCCAGGATGCTCGCATGGCAACCACGGAGACTAGATACACAGAGTTGAGCAACAAGTACAATAAACTACAGCTGAAGTCGACGAATTGGAGAACAGAGGAAGACAATGCAACCTCCGGCTACTGGGAGTACCTGAGGGATTAGAACAAGGAAACCCGACCAGATTCATTGCTGGATTGTTACACGAAGTACTTGGTGGTCCAAATGGTCTGGCGAACCCCCCGGTCCTGGACAGAGCTCATCGGGTGGCAGCTCCGACACCCAGGGAGGGAGGACGACTGCGGCCGTTCATCTTACGAGTCCACTACTACCAGGAGAAGGAGCAAATACAACGCCTCGCCAGAGAGAAGGGTCGTTTGGAGTTCCGCGGAAATCAGATTTTTATCTTCCTGGACTTTAGTGCTGATTTGAACAGATGCATGACATCTGTCAGCCTTCAACGAGGTAAAGGGGATACTCCGGGAAAAGGGAGTCAGCTACCGGCTCCTTTACCCAGCCCGTCTTCAGCTTTCCTTCAATGGAGAAACAAAGATATTTGATTCTCCTAAAAGTGCAAAAGATTTCACTGTCTCCAGATTTGGGAAATGTGACGAGTGATCACCTAAGTGCCAGATATGTGAGCCTCCTTGTTTACACCAGACAGCCATGTGAAAGGAACAAATTTTATTTGATAGGATCTGGTAATATTTTGCACTAGTAATATATCTCTATCACGTTCTTATATATATTTGTTAATGTTCTTTACAGACTGTTAGGATAAACAATATTATTGTTTGTTTGAATCCAGTTAGAGTGTTTTGAATAAAAACCAGAGCTATTACACAAATACAGATTTGAGTTCTTCCGAAGTTAAAACTTAAGCATTGTAGTGTTTAAGAATGAACATGAACTTGTTTTCTTTGCATTACTTGATTCAAAAGCACATCAAAAAGCAACCTCAACAACAGCAGTATGATGAGTAAGACACAAGTTCATTTTAAGATTCTTAAAAATGTATTCTTGAGACTTTTTAAATTAAAGGTTAATATTAATAGAAAAGAAATTCCTGTACATTCTATGATTCCATCATTGAGAAAGGGGAACATCTCTTTTTTCCTGTAATTTTACAAAGTTTCTGGTAAACTTTACAGTTCTGGGTAACACCTAACAAACTTCTCCAACTTTACTGGACCATACTTTATTTGGCTGTCAAATGCAAAAAAAAAAAAAAAAAAAGAAAGAAAGAATAAATAATTATTTGGAAAAGTTTTTCATGCATAAATGTAGTTGCTTTAAAATTAGTCCAAATTTTGATGCTGTCTTGAACAAAATAAAACTGTATAAAGTCTTAAAACATTAATATTATAAAAGCCTCACTTGCATATTATACTATATTAGCACCTTAACCTCGTTAAAAGCAATCTGCATTATACTTTACTTATTCTGTTTACTTTATCTTCTTGTTCTAACAACAGCATTTTTTTCTTACTCAATATTGTACATTGCGATATACACTACTCACAAAAAGGTAAGAATATTTGGCTTTCGGGTGAAATTTATGGAAAATGTGAAAAGCTCATGCTACAGGTTCAGGTTCAGGTTCAGGTTACTCTATTTGTACCCGTAGGTAGATTTGTTTTGCAGTCTGGTGACATCCATATTTACAAGCCACAAATTAGATTAGATTAGATTCAACTTTATTGTCATTACACATGTATGAATACAAGGTAACGAAACACAGTTTAGCATCCAATCAGAAGTGCAAAGGACAGCAGTGCAGTATATACAGTAATTGACAGTATGTGCAATTTAAGCAAATATATGCAAATATATGCAGCAGTGCAGAAAATTAAGAGTACTGTTATGTGCAAATAATGTACAATAAGTTAGATGGGCAGTTATGTACAGGTGAGGATGGTAAGAGATGATGGTAAGAGAGTCAGCGGGGAACTAAGTTCAATAACGTGACAGCTGTTGGAAAGAAACTGTTCCTAAACCTGCTGGTTCTAGTCCGAAGGCTTCTGAAACGCCTTCTGGAGGGGAGAAGCTGGAACAGTCCAAATTACATTCAACATAGACACAAACACAGGCACATATGAAGCTGACTATAAACATGATAAAAATACTCAAGGCTCCATCAATCAGGGTATAAAAAGACAAAGAGATGGGAGAAAAACCAGAGGTAAGAGAGAAGGGTCATATTAAAAGTTAAAAACTAGTCAAAGAGGTTAAAAACTCAAAGGTCTAAAACCCAATAAAATATTTAGAACCCAAGTAACAGCCTACAAAAATAAGTAAATACAAAATGGAGTTAATAAATAGGTACCTAAATTATGTGCAATATATTGTTACAGCTTGTTCAACTCTTTGACAGCAGCAGGAACAAAGCTGTTTTTGTAGCGCTGGGTTCTACTTTTTGGGACAGCAAACCTCCGTCTTGAGGGAAGAAGCTGAAAGTTGCAGTGCAAAGGGTGGGAGTCATCATTTAAAATGGAGGTAGCCATCCTCTGTACTTGTCTGGTGTACAGGGATGTCAGGCTCAGCTGTGGCTCACCAAGCAAACAACTGGACCATCTAACTACCTGATCCAAGGATTTCCTCTGTTTCAGTTTTATCTGACCAAACCATGACACTAAAGAAAAGGATAAAACAGATTCAATAAAAGCCCGATAAAACATTGTCATTATGGTTCGGTCAATTTGGAAGCGTGCAAGTTTTCTCAAGCAATGCAAATGTTGCTGACCCTTTTTGCACACCCTTTCACAGTTCTCTTCAAAGTTTAAATTACTATCAATAATCGTCCCAAGATATTTGTAGGATTGTACACATTCGGTGGTCTGGCCTTTTAGTACGGTGACTTTGTGCCTGGGATTTTTCCTCCTAAAGTCAATAATCATGTCTTTAGTTTTTGTCGTATTCAGCTGCAGGTAGGAATCCTCACACCAGTGAACAAAATCATCAACTACTGGGCCGTGGCCACTCTCACCATCCTGGAGGAGACTGACAATAACTGAGTCATCAGCATACTTTATAATGTGTCTGTTGTCATGTCTGCTCCGACACATGTTTGTGTACAGGATGAAGAGTAGTGGTGACAACACACACCCCTGAGGAGAGCCAGTAGAAGAGCACTTTAGGTCAGACAATGTACCATTGACCCTTACTCTCTGCGTCCTGTTGGTTAAGAAATCCAGAATCCAACCCACCAGATTACTGCTCAAATCAAATTGTTGCAGGAGCCTTACAGTACAGTACAGTGATCTTATATCATGAAAGTAGGGCATTTACAGTCATGTGAAAAAAATTGGTCACCCCTTTAAATATTCACTTCTTTATTAAGAAATGTTCACATATCTATTTCTAACCTTGTTTTTGTTTTTATTTGCATTTTTTAAAATTTATTTTAGCCATTTTAAGTGGGAATGTAAATATGGGGGTGTCCTAAAAAAGATGGGGGGGGGGGGGTGCCCTATTTTATTCCTCACTATTTGTTTCAAATTACATTTTACAGAAAATTTGAAAAAATACTTTAATTCATTTTTAATTGTTTAGTTGTATTACATGAATCTCCCAGTATTTTTAACATTGATATTAAATATCCATAAGTCCAAATATGTAAAAAAAACACACAGGCTTATACAAGGTGTTCTAATTTTTTCACATGACTGTAAGTAGAAGCATGTAATGATGATTTCCTCATTTCAAACAATGTATTGAAACAAAAGCCAACAACAGTGTTGGGTATACCACAACAAAAAAATTTCAGTGTCTCAATAACTTGTCATGTGCCCCTGAGCATCAATTACAGCTTGACAACGACATCTCATGTTGTTCACAAGTCGACTTATTGTCTGCTGAGGCATGGCATTCCACTCTTCTTGAAGGGCGGCCCTCAGGTCATTGAGGTTGTGGGGTGCAGGGTTACAAGCCTCTGCACGGCCACTCAGCTGATCCATTAGGTTTTCTGTGGGATTCAGGTCTGGAGAAAGTGCAGGCCACTCCATTTGAGGCACCCCAGCCTCCAGCAATCGTTCCCTAATAATGCAACCTTGATGAGCTGGAGCATTGTCGTCTGTGAAGATGAAATTAGGCCTGTGTTGTTCATGCAGGGGCACAATGACTGGATGTTATTCTTGTCACTGTACCATTCACGAGTTCTGTATTGACTAGACACACCAGCCCAGACTGTAACATGGTGACAACAGTGGCTGATGCATAGCGCTTTCCTTGATGTCTCCAACATTGTTGGCGGCCATTATTTCTGCTAAACGTGAATCGACTTTCATCAGAGAACAGCACTGCGGCCCACTGGTCCCTTGTCCAGCGTAAATGCTCCCTGGCCCATGCAAGACGATGACGGTTGTGCCTGGTGGTGTGGTCAGGTACCCTTGCAGGTTGTCTAGCATGCAGACCACGCTGATGTAAACGGTTTCAAATGGTCTGACATGACACTTGGGTGCCTCTCATCTCCCTTAAATGTCCCTGGAGTTGAATGGCATTATCATCCAGTTCCGCAAGGCACAGTTCACAATGAAGCAGTCATCAGTATGGGATGTGGCCAAAGGACGTCCACTTCTATGTCTTTCTGGGACTTTTACAGTCTCTCTGTATCTCTGTTGCAACCTGCTGATGACATTCTAAGCTCAGTGGCCACTTCCCTCTGAGAACATCCTGTTTAAGCATCACAATGGCGAGGTACTGCTGATCAATTGTTAGGTGTCGTTTTGGTCCCATGATGTCAAAATGTGAACAGCATGATGAAGAGGACTGTTTAAATACCAATTCTAATTGAACCAGAAAATGTATTGGTCAATTCATGGATCAAACACCTGTTATGAATTTTGCTGTTAGGTACTTTGTTAAAGAACAGCAAGTTATGCAAAAAGTACTGAAACACTGAACAGTTGGACATGGGTATTCAAAAGGTTAGAGAAAGTCAAATTAAGTTCACCTGTAAAGGGTTATAGTGCATTTTAGGTGCATCCTGAAATTTCACCTGAAAGCCGAATATCCCTAACTTTTTGTGAGTAGTGTATGCTTCTATCATTTGAGAAACTTTATCTTAAATTTAAAGAAAAAAAGTGCTAACAAGCCAATGCTACTAATGCGAGCTTAGTGGCAGATGTACACACCACCACATACAACAGACAAATCTAGAAAAAGCACAAACATATTTTTAAGTATTAAGAATAATTGATGTGTGCTGTATATTATTGATAAATATTAACAAAATACAGCAAACTAGGACAGATCACACTTTCACACTCTGAACCTGTTGTTATGAGAGCAGCTGGAAGTAAAGTGTGTATCCCTTTAAGAAAGAGAGAAGGTGCTCTGTGATGATGTGTGTGGGTGTGCGACAGTGTGTGTTGTGCACATGTGTATATCAAAAGAGAGATGAGTGTGGAGGTGTTGACTAGAGCAGGTTAGCAGACAAAAAGTACTATAACTGTACCACGCAAAATACTGCTTGAAAACCAGCCGAAGTTCTCTGACCAGACAGTGACCCCGTTTACATGGTCATGAGTAAACCGATTACTGGAGTAAACCGATAAAGGTAATAAACAGCTTATGGTGTTTACATGCACTGAGTAAATGGTTTATTGGGCAAATAACCTAGGTGTGTTAATCCATTTAGAAAGTTTTTTTAGATTTTCTAAACGGATTAACACAGCCAGAAAAATATGGATTGTCCTCTCCGGGTTGGGGACAGGCTCCTGCCCCAAGTGGAGGCGTTTAAATATCTTGGAGTCTTATTCACGAGTGAGGGGAGAATGGAGCGAGAGATTGACAGACGGATCGGAGCAGCATCTGCAGTGATGCAGACGTTGTACCGGTCTGTTGTGGTGAAGAGGGAGCTGAGTTCTAAGGCAAAGCTGTCAATTTACCAGTCAATCTACGTTCCTACTCTCGCCTATGGTCACGAGCTTTGGGTAATGACTGAAAGAACGAGATCGCGGATACAAGTGGCTGGTATGAGCTTTCTCCGTAGGATTGCTGGACTCACCCTCAGAGATAGGGTGAGGAGCTCAGTCATCCGGGAGAGGCTCAGAGTAGAACCGCTGCTCCTCCACATTGAAAGGAGCCAGTTGAGGTGGTATGGGCATCTGATCAGGATGCCTCCTGGACGCCTCCCACTTGAGGTGTTTCGGGCACGTCCCACTGGGAGGAGACCCTGGGGCAGACCCAGGACTCGCTGGAGAGACTATGTCTCCCAGCCGGTCTGGGAATGCCTTGGTATCCTCTCTGAAGAGCTGGAGCAGGTGGCTGGGGAAAGGGAAGTCAGGGCTTCTCTGCTTGAACTGCTGCCTCCGCGTCCCGGCCCTCCGGAAAAGTGGTAGAAGATGGATGGATAGATAGTGTTAATCCATATTCTCATAAACTGATAATGACCTTTAACTGATAAAGGTAATCGGATTACTCTGTTTACAGTACATGACAGTTTGAATAATCAGATAACTCCAGCACGCTGATTATAATCGGTTCACTCATGACCATGTAAACAGGGTCAATTTCTCATAAACCGATAATGGCCTTTAACTAATAAAGGTAATTGGATTATTCTACATGACAGTTTGAATAATCAGGTAACTCCAGAAAACTGATTATAATCGGTTTACTCATGACTATATAAACGGGGTCATTGATACTTTCTGTGCAGCTTGCGACTACAGCGTATTGGGCTCGCGACTCTCGCCTGGTTACGCCCCTTTCACACTCCTGACGGATCCCGAGGCGGAGAAGGTGCGGGGAGCTTCTGTCAACAGACACCTAGGTGGACATGTAGCTTTGTGTAGCTATACAGTTGCTGGCTTGCAGGCTTAGTTGGTGCCTCATTTGGATGCCGAGAGACGCCAGTGCTAATGGGAATGCAATGTACGTAATGTGGCGATGCCAGCACACTGCGGATGGACATTATCTCTTACCCAGAAGCAAACAGAGGGGCTGAATAATGGACTGGGGGGGATAGCACCCCACAGGGGTAATCATACCAGACTAAGACGTCTCCGCCTCCTGCTGCTTTAAACTACAGCACAGGGAGGCGAATGTATGGTAGGAAGGTAACGTATTATGTTAATAGTGCCACACAGTGCTTTTGTATAAAACGTGTTATTAAAATCTTGCCATTCACAGCCTTTGTCAGACCTAATGAATATGTGCCAGCCTCAGTTCCTACACGCAGGTCAATAAAGCTATATAAGAGAGTGCAGAGGAACTGAGGCATAGCTTTTCCATATGATAGAGGGTTCAATAAAGAATCTGCGCCGACCTACGCTTGTGCCTCGCCTCCACATCCTTTCCCTTTTACCCTCTACAGCAGTGCTTCTCAATTATTTTTTGCAAAGCCCCCCCTAGGAAAGAGAAAATATTTCGCCCCCCCCAACTCGCCGCAGTGACTATAAATAAGATCATTATCTATAAAAATGGTATAAGTATACCTAAAATTGTATCCTTTTTAACATTAACAAAAGAAAAAAGCAATATAAATCAACTTTCAACAAATATTAACTTTATTTTGCCACACAGAAACCCTGTTATAGTCTAAAACAGAAAAAAAAACTTAAAGTGCATCAAAGTGCCTGAAATAAAAAAATATGTCAATCCTTATTTAAACTAGAAACATTTTTGACCAACTGAACCATTTGATGCTGAGAAAAATAATTCAATCAATAAATAATATTAAATGTAAATTGATCTGGAACATTAACACAGGAGTACCAATATATTTAACATTTTAGTCTGAAGAAAAAGGTAGAAAAAGGCAGTATCAACTCCTCTGCAATTGTGTGGGGTTTTTTGCACTGCGCAATTTGGTACGCCACTTTAAATGATGCAGAAAGTGCTCGCTGGTTTACTGATGTAGCGTTCACAAAGCGGGATGATTGTTGGCCGTACTCCGCACGTCTTCGCTGAAAAAAATCAAGTGGCTTATCAACGTGTTGAGGATGTAATGTCTGTAGGTGACGTCTTAATTTATTTGGCTTCATGCTGTCCGCTGCCAACACTTTCAGACACAGTAAACACACCCGTCTTTCCTCGTCTCCCACCGTAGTCACAGTGAAGCCAAGCGCTAGATAAGCTTCGTCATATTTCCTCGTCTTAGCTTTTGGGAGACTTTCATTTGTCTCTTTACCTCTGTCTCTCTCCGCCTTTCTTTTCGTTACTGTTAAATATTTCTCCATGGTGTCTCTCGAGGGGTTTGTTGACAGCAATTTAAAAAGTTTTAAACTCCCGCACAGACTTTGACAATGAGAGCGCCACTGCACCACCTGCTGCCGTGGATGTACAATTACACTTTACACGGCAAAAGCAAAGCCTGCTCCCCGGGGTCACACGCGCCCCCCCCCCCCGGCATTGCATCGCGCCCGCCCCACTATTTGAGAAGGACTGCCCTACAGTAAGTCATTTAAACATCTACTACATGTAAAATATGACCTAGAAAAACAAGTTATAAAGCTATGTCAGACTGTCCAATGGCAGGGACTGGGGTGGCTACTGGGGGGGGGGCTAAGTGGGGCTATGCCCCCCCCCCCCCGTGGCGCCCCTGTTTGTAGGTGCATGCTAATACTATTTTAAAGTATTTAAACTAATTAACCTGAAAATAGGCAGGCACAGACAACTTATAATGCTCTGTAAAATAACATATTAATTGGTGGACCAGCAGCGGAAGTGTGTGCTCTCTGAATACACTGTAGGTCTTAATTTGTGCGGGAACTTTCTTACTTTTTTTTTTTGTCAAAGTCATTAGTGTAGCGAACTCAATATGAGCACCCTACTTGGCTTGCCAAGTGGGTTGACCCTATTGGCGACACAGGTAGGGTGCGGGACTCCGGAGCGGGAGGCGTGAGTTCGAATCTCCCGGTGGGACGTCGCCATGTCGAGCAGCACGTTACACGTTACATTACTATGTGTAACAGGGCCACGGGTTGCTAACCCTGTATGCCTATTATACCCCAGCTTCTACGGGTTTCGGCAATTGTCTGATATAAATTTAGATAACAGAAAAAGGGTTTAAGACAACATAAATCTAAGTCATCTTGTAGAAAGTGAAATGACACACCGGGTTGGAGAGGACGCAGCTGTGACTGCACGAAGTCTGGCTTCATTGTCTGCTGAGCGGAGTGAAAAACGGATTGGCAAAGGATTTAGAAAACATCCCGACAGCAGAAGTAGATCATAAAAAGCAGCTGGTGAAAGTCTGGGACTGACCAACAGAGGGCAGCAGATCACAGTCTCTATGGCGAAGCGGTGCAGTAACATCTCCTGTCCGGCTGGGGGCGATGAATAGTCTTCTCACCGGTTCCGTTTCCGTACACAGAGGAAGAGAACCACCGTTGTTGTGGTGTCATGTGTGGAAGGATGGCGCTACAACTTAGCGTGCTAATGAAGGTCTTTAATAGCAAAACATTCAGTGTTATGGCAGGGTTTTGAGTCGTGACCGTGTCCGGACTGATGTTTAAGGTGAAGCAGAGCAGCTAGCTGTCATTAGCTAACAGAGATGTCCTCTTCGTGGACAGACAACCAGGGCGAAGTGGGAGACCTGAGACATCAGAGCAGAGAGGAGCTGCTGGAGCTGCTACTCAGACAGGAGAAGATCCTCACTAACAGGTGAGAATCAGATTAAACCTCACTGCAGAGTTTATAAGAGCTCTCGTCATGAGGTAGTAACAGCTCATCATCGCTATGTCTAATAACGTGAACTAAAAATTAAGTCTTTTATATGTTCTCCAATGGAAGGAAACTGTCTGGAATAAATGTATTAAGTTTTAACTGTTAATACTGTCATTCTTTACCTCCAAATCATGATACCAGGCAGTACTAACAAAAATCAAGAAACCTAGCTACAATAAAAATGAATAAGTAACCTATTTGACATTAACCAAATTGGGTTGATTCATAATCAGTGTTCGAGAGAATAAGGAGAGTGTTTTTCTTTTATTTGCTGGAAAGAAAGGAAAACAAATACTGTCACACAGTGTTATGTTTTATTAAAGCTTCAACATGAGAACATTTTTAAATCTTTGGGTTTTACTATGTTTGTAAACATTAAACATTGTCCTAACTTCTATTTTATAACATGCTGTTATACTATAACTAATATACTGTTATTTACTATGAATTTAATATCAATGCACTGATCATATTTCACCGGAAGTGGGTAGAATATTCAAAAATTGCACTGAAGTAAAAGTAGTGTTACATTTTATAAATTACACAGTAAGTAAGGGTAATCACCAAAGAAATTACTTGATTTTAAGAAAGTACTACTTTCCACACAAATTTATGACTTTTTGGTAAAAAAAAAAAAATTGCAGCCTTTTTGTTGTAATTTTTTTGTAGCCTATATTTATTCAGGGGAGGTGCATTGAGAGGCATCCTCACATTTTCAAGGATGCCCTGTTCACATTCACACGGTTCATATTTACACCTGGACGCAGCAAAGTACAATCGCAGACTGACATGTGGCCAGTCTTAGCAGCAACAGCTGCAATCAAACATTTGTGATAACTGGCAAAGAGTCTTTTACAGCGCTGTGGAGGAGCTTTGGCCCACTCATCTTTGCAGAATTGTTGTAATTCAGCCACATTGGAGGGTTTTTGGACATAAACCACCTTTTTTAAGGTCATGCCACAGCATCTCAGTCAGATTCAGGTCAGGACTTTGACTAGGCCACTCCAAAGTCTTCATTTTGTTTTTCTTAAGCCATTCAGAGGTGGACCTGTTGGTGTGTTTTGGATCATTGACCTGCTGCAGAACCCAAGTGCAGTTCAGCTTGAGATCATTTACAAATGGCCGGACATTCTCCTTCAGGATTTTTTGGTAGACAGTAGAATTCATGGCTCCATTTACCACAGCAAGTCTTCCAGGTCCTGAAGCAGCAAAACAGCCAACAGCCAACTCTCTCCTTTGCTTCCTCTGGTCCATGTTTAGTGTGGTACACACCATGTCACCAAACAGCACAGTGACTACTTGTCACCCTTTAAATAGGCCGACTGACTGATTACAAGTTTGTAGACACCTGTGATGTTAATTAGAGGACGCATCTTGGTTGAACACGTCCCTATGGTCACATTATTTTCAATCTTTTCTAGGAGTACCATCATTTTTGTCCAGGCCTGTTTCATGAGTTTGTTTTTTTAAAGTAATTCTGTTGAACCACAATTCAAAAGCATTGTCTGATTTTCATTGGTTAATTTTCATAGAATTTTTATTTATTACCACTTTTGTCAGATTCAAGTTATTTCTGTGACCATAGTGGGTTTTTCTTTCATTAACAGGGGTACCAACAATTTTGTCCACGTGTGTATAGCACCTTTTCTAGTCCCAAAGACCACTCAAAGCGCTTCACTAGTACTAACCCTGTATTCTAAGGGCCTACAGTCATGTGAAAAAATTAGGACACCTCGTATAAGGCTGTGTGTTTGTTTTTAACACATTTGGACATATGCATATTTACTATCAATGTTAAAAATACTGGGAGATTCACTAATACAACTAAACAATTAAAAAGGAATTAAATACTTTTTCAAATTTTCTGTAAAATGTCATTCTAAACAAATAGTGAGGAATAAATTAGGACACCCCCACATTCATTCCCACTTACAATGGCTAAAATAAATTAAAAAAAAATACAAATAAAAACAAAAACAAGGTTAGACATAGATACATGAACATTTCTTAATAAAGAACTGAATATTTAAATTGGTGTCCAATTTTTTTCACATGACTGTATAGGAGACAGATACCTAGGGAGAATTCAGAATGACCAATTAACACAACATGCATGTCTTTGGATTGTGGGAGGAAACCAGAGTTCTTGGAGTAAACCCAAGCAGCACAGGGTGAACATGCAGACTCCACAAAGAAAGGTTCCTACCCCTGCCAGTCTGGGGATTTGAACATGGAACTTTCTAGCAGTTAGGCAACAGTGCTAACCACTGCACCACCGTGCTGCCCATGTTGGCAAAATAATCCATAAATATGATTGGTTTAACCAGGTTACTAAATATTCAATAAATATTGGGCAGCTCAGTGGCCCAGTGGTTAGCACAGTGGCAGCACAGTAAGAAGGTCACGGGATCGATTCCATCCCTGACTATCGGGGGTTTGATCCCACCCCCTGACCATCAGTGACCCTTCTATGTGGAGTTTGCATGTTCTCTCTGTGTCTGCTTGGGTTTACCCCGGGTACTCCGGTTTCCTCCCACAGGCCAAAAACATGCAAGTTAGGATAACTGGAGACTCTAAAGTGGCCCTAGGTGTGAATGTGTGTGTGAATGGTGAAGGGATTGGCGCCGATCCGTGGCTGCTTCATCCATCCAGAGGGATGCCCTTAATTTCCCTCTGGAGATCAATAAACTACACAAAATAAATAAACAAAACAAATAAATAAATAAATCAAAAAACACTCCTTAATATTTCAAAAACAAACAAAGAAAAACAAACACTTTTAAAAATTCAGAATAAAGGATTTGGCTTTATACATTACTGTGTGTAAAATGTTTTGATAACACAATTGGTGTGTCACCGGCTGTCTTCCTCACTGGATGGTCCCTTTGATGGTTGTGGTCCTGAGCTGCTAATAGAGTCCAGGTCTCATACACAGGTGGGGTGGAGGAGAAGCTTTTGCTGGCATCATCAGAATGTGGTTGTTAAATGTTGTTCTGTGAGAACACAGTCATATTAATAAGTGTCCTTTTTGTGACTTTTTACATGTAAAACTTTGCATCATCCTCACCCAAAGGTCAGATATTGATGGTACTGCCCTCCCACTGATCCATCACATCAGTGAGTATGTCAGAAGCTGTTGACCCTCTCTCCAGTCACTGTTTGGTGGAGCTCTTCTCTGCTGCATGATGGCATTGTCCAAATGCCCATCTGGGCTTATTCACCTCATGGTGGAGGAAGTCCTTACAGGGTGAAAATGTTGTTTGTTGCTTGGATAGTCAAAAATCTGACATAAATTTCTACATACATAATTACAGCTACTTCAGGTACTCAAGAAATCCTGTGACTAATGCGGTGCAGTAACATTAGTTAGTAAGAAAATAAATTAAGACCTGTTTATTCCACTATTACAACTTAAACTGTTTTTTTAAACCCGAATTTCCCCCATGGTGATCAATAAAGGTCTACATTATTATCTTAAACTGTAATAACAATGAACAACTGTGCGGCGGCATGAAATAAAGCAGCGTTGTTGAAGGTTTTAAGTAGAGTTTATTATCATACCGCTGTCACGGGATCCCGGTTCCAGCCCAAGTGTGTGCAGGCTGGAGCGGGATCCTCAGGCTCTCAAAGAAGAGACGCAAAGTGCGTGTCTGCAGCAGCAGTTGAAGTCAGTCAGAGAGAGGATGAGTTACAGAACCTGTGCAGTATTTGCACCCAACTCAAACAATACATCAAAGCAGATTCACAGCAGCTGGTCTGATCAAAGGGACTGCAGAACAGGCATGAGACATTTGCATTTGTAAGACCTACATAACAATAGGCAGATGCAGCCTCTGCTCAGCTTGCGGAACAAAGAGGTTACAAGGCACATCTACATATTGAACTGTCTCTAGGTCACAGCAAGGACAGGACGCATGAACACTATACATGAATGGCACATTACATCACGATACATGCAGGGCACATTGCATCACAATACATGCATGGCACATTACATCTCAGTAGTGCAGCGGGGAAAACCAAGAGAAAAGAGCTGACTGTCCTGTGTGTTGTGGGGGGGTTGAGTCAACCCGCCACACACGCTCCCCCCCAGAGGGCACGGCAGGGGGCCGAGACCTCGATAATCCATCTATGGGAGCGAGCTGTGGGAGAAGCTCGCTGCAGGCGGAGGTGGAGGGAGGGGAGGGGTAGTGTGTGCCGGCAGGGGCGGTGAAATCATCCGAGCCGCGCAAAAATTGCTTGCTGCTCCGCACCGTCGAGGGGCTGTCCCGTTGAACGTGCAGAGGTCCACAAGAAGAAAAATTAGTCACTGGCTCCTCCCGCGATTAAGTCCTGCAAGGATTAATAGTGGCCGTGAAGAAAAGCAGGAGCGGCTGTAAGAGAAACATAAAAGCAGGGGAACTGGCGTGTTGACTTTAGGTGCGGGCACAACCTTAAAAGCCGTCGGGAACCGCAAAACCGCTGAATTCCCCATGTGCGCCGTGGCTGAGACCATTGACAAATCCTTCGTGCATGCTGCGTGCGTGCTTCAGGTGTGAGGGCAGCTCTGAAGGCTCTGTGTGCAGCGGCGAAGGAGGATGGGGGTCTGTAGAGCCATATGCATCCCGTGCGTGGTGCGCCGTCTGCGTAACTCTCCGTGCGTTGTTGGGCCAGCTGGAGAGGAGACAGGGTCAGGGAGCTTAATCATCCCTGTTCAATGTGTTGGAGCGGTGAAGGGAAGTAGACGCTCTTGTCACTTGCTCGGTCATGGTGCGTTCAGGTCCACGTGTGCTCCGTCGGCCATGGGAGTCGCCGTCGCGGAGAAAGGACGAGGTGAATGCGCTCTCATGTGGAGGAGCTGCGAGTGCGGCTGGTCCAGCGTGGATGTGCCGATCTAGGCGTGCAGATCTCACCATGAAGTTTGCTGCGGCTCTTCCCGGTCGTGGGTGGTCTCCGGAGAGTTTCACCTGGAAACTCTGCGTCGAAATCTTCCTGAAGCAGAAGGGAGCTGTTGCGTTCGCTTGTCGTCGGAGAATCCCGGCCGGGTGCTGCGTTCGCCAGCAGCATGTTCGTTTCAGCGTTGGGTCACCAGTGCGGCGGCATGAAATAAAGCAGCGTTGTTGAAGGTTTTAAGTAGAGTTTATTATCATACCGCCGTCACGGGATCCCGGTTCCAGCCCAAGTGTGTGCAGGCTGGAGCGGGATCCTCAGGCTCTCAGAGAAGAGACACAAAGTGCGTGTCTGCAGCAGCAGTTGAAGTCAGTCAGAGAGAGGATGAGTTACAGAACCTGTGCAGTATTTGTACCCAACTCAAACAATACATCAAAGCAGATTCACAGCAGCTGGTCTGATCAAAGGGACTGCAGAACAGGCATGAGACATTTGCATTTGTAAGACCTACATAACAATAGGCAGATGCAGCCTCTGCTCAGCTTGCAGAACAAAGAGGTTACAAGGCACATCTACATATTGAACTGTCTCTAGGTCACAGCAAGGACAGGACGCATGAACACTATACATGAATGGCACATTACATCACGATACATGCAGGGCACATTGCATCACAATACATGCATGGCACATTACATCTCAGTAGTGCAGCGGGGAAAACCAAGAGAAAAGAGCTGACTGTCCTGTGTGTTGTGGGGGGGTTGAGTCAACCCGCCACACACTGTAACATTTGTTTCACTGCATACCAAATTATAAGACTGAGCAGCTGCACATCAAAGCTGATAATTTTTAAAAAAAAACTTTATGTAAAACTTGACTGATGCACAATTAGTATGTGATCTTACATTCATAGAATCAAATGTTGATCATATCACATGAACCTGTCATAAGTTGCAACTTGGTAAGGAGCAGTTAGTGTGGTCTGTTCCACACCATATATTGGCTGGCATCATACACTCATAATATGAACATGTCAGAAATAAAATTTAATTGGATACATATAGTTTAGACCCCCCCCCCCCCAAAAAAAAAACCAACAAAAAAAAAACGACTAACCACCACATTAACGGCAGAAGATGAATGAAGCATCATAGCTAGTACTGGTTACCTTACCTGTCAGAAGAAAAGTGATCACCTCTGTGTGACTTTTCAGCCCTTTGAGATTCTTCAGCAGACACCAGCCATCAAAAACAGAACCAATATTTTTCCTGCTTCTTTGTTTGTCATGTCATACATGAGGAGGATTGGGAAACTGTTGTCTGCCTTCAGACTCACATATTTAGCTGAATAATTCACTACCTGGCAACCCAACAACCCAAAACAAGACAATGGCACATAACGCAAAGCTATCGATGCTATTGTCTGTGACATCCTCACTGGACTTCAAAGATTCACAGATTTTATTTGTCAATGCTACTATACGTACAGGACATACAGGAGAATTGAAATGGCATTTCTCTCACTCTTCAGTGGTGTGCACAATATAAAAAAGAAAAAGGAGTAAGGCTGGAGAAACAATAACAGCAGTCTATGTACAGTAATGCTACCGTAGTGCAAATGGTGACAGAAAATAGACCCAGACCTCCCATAGTGCAAATAAAGATAAACGATAAACGATGAGACCCAGCAATCTTCAGGGATGAGAATCCTCCGCGGATCCGCGGAATTCCTCGGATTTGATCATGTCTAGGATCATTCTCGTGACTCGTCTAAATTTGAGGAGAAAATTTTAGGGGGGGGGGGGGTATGTTAAGAGCGGCGAGTCGTATTTTCGATCGGCTGCTAAAATCCACCACGCAGAATGCGCTACCCAGCGAGATCAGTAATGTAATGTAATAAGGCCACTGATTGGCTGATACTTATTGAAGCAACCAATCGACAATTTTGTTATTCCTTTGTCATATCCAACACGCGGAGTGAAATGCAAATGGTGGACAGTTCAATCAACCGAGTTTTCCCGATTTCGTGAAAATGGTGAACCTAAAACTCACGAAAGACAACAAAGCAAGAATTTTAGAAATCGACAAAGGGATAAGGAACAAGTTTCATTGGGAATGGCTCGAAAAAACTGTCAGTGACTGTAAAGATCGGTAAAAATACCGAAGTTGTGGTTGAAAAAATGGCCGACTTCATAGCGAAATGCGAAGTACCAGGGAAAGCCCAGTGTGTTTATTGTAACGATTTCTTGAGTTATGGATCTCATGGTTGTGTTGCCTTAGTTGAACGCTGTTCAAAACAGAAACATCTCAAAATTGTGGCTACAAGGAGATCAAACTACTCGCTCGTGCTGCATTCAAAACGATCGATGGACACGGTCAAATTCAGATGCCAGTCAATCAAAGTTCATCACAATCGGCCCCGATTACAGCAATTAGTGATCGGAAGACACATTCCGAGGTAAGATTTTTTTCTCGTTATAAGTAATGTACTTGAGAATTTTCGCGTAATGAATTTGTTATGAAATAGCATGTGTAAGTTGTGACGTCATGCCTGTTTTGAAACACTAATTGCATTTGAATGCTGATAATCGATTGTTAGATAAATGTTATTACATATTTTCTCACCATTTGAAATGCAATCTAAGAATTTTGAATATAATTTATCATTTTTTGTTTCACTAGGAGGAGTTACATAATGCATGTGTAAGTTTTTTTGTCATGGGTGGTGATGGGTTGCCTTTCCTAAGATGTCTTTGCTTTTATTAGTAAACATAATTTCTTTATGGTCATTGCATAAAAATATTAAACATCTTTTAGGTTTTACTTACTTTCTTAGATTATCTTTCAAATATTAAAATATACTAATATGCAACTTTTTTATATTCCTAGTAACACTAACAAATGCACACATTAATAAATCAAAATGTTTGCAGAATGTCAGTATATTTTAATAAATGGGTGATGGACTTGGTGGTGGAATTTTGTTAATATTTATAATTTATTTTACTTGGTTAAATTATTTTGTCTGTTCTAGAACTATGTAAATGTAATTCTGTGTCAGTTCTAAACATATTAAATAGTAGTAAAATATAATTTAGTATTATTACAGTGAAATGTCTGGAGAAGGAGTGGTCTTATGTGCTGATGTGCTGTTTTGTTCTTCAAAGCGACCGAAGAAGTCATTTAGGTCGTTAAGCAATGTGATGTCACTTGCACAGGTCTGAGGTGGAGGTTTGTAGTTGGTGAGGGGCTGTATGTCACGCCAGAAGGAATGTGCATCTCTGGTGTTGCTGAAGTGGCTGGATATTTTCTTGCTGTACTGACGTTTTGCCTCCTTGATGCCACAGGACAGGTTGGCCCTTGCTGTTGTTAGTCCTGCAGTGTCACCGGCCCTGAAGGCTGTGTCCCGAGCCCTCAGGAGCCTGTGGACCTCTGCTGTCATCCATAGCTTTTGGTTGGCACGAACAGTGATAGTTTTGCAGTGAGTGAC
This sequence comes from Pholidichthys leucotaenia, assembly GCA_020510985.1. NCBI lineage: Eukaryota > Metazoa > Chordata > Actinopteri > Cichliformes > Pholidichthyidae > Pholidichthys > Pholidichthys leucotaenia. The sequence goes on along the minus strand of CM035837.1, from coordinate 323,737,587 downwards.
ATTATCAGTGCATTTGGCTATGTATGCTGTAACTACCTTAGGGTACTCCTCTAGGTTTGTGTGTCCATTGTGAGTGGCTGTGTGCTTGAAAGTGTCCCAGTCTGTGGTGCTGAAGCAGTCTTTCAGAGCATCAGAGGCCCCCTCTGGCCACACAGGTACCTGCTTTTTTGTTGGTCTGATTGTTTTCACTCTGGGTTTGTGTGCCGGCCTTAAAGGTCTGATGACACGATTTTGACATTTTTTAGCATGTTGTGTAAACCCAAAAGTCATTGTTGATGAGCAATATAATATTTACAACTGCGCCTGCATAACATAGTTATCATCAAAAAACGACAGCCTCTGACTGGACTGTGGCGCTGCCCACCGAATGAAGAAGGAGTCGGAAATGACGTAAGCTGTCATAACCCGAGTGTCGGTTCTGGCCACACTCGGGTCTCATATCTTTTTGTTCCCTGGCTTTGGCAGCTGAGGGTTCCTTCCAGCTCCTCGGGCTCTTATTGTGAAGGCGCCCGGGGGAGCTCCCTGCTGTCAAAGTCAGCTGCTGCTCTGCTGTCATTAGCAGCAGCTGTGCCGCGTTGGGGTCATTAGCCGCCAGAGATATAAGCGGGTGCTAAATGTCCTCCAGCGCGGCAGTCTCTGTTATATCCTGTTATGATCACCTGCTATGCTCTTCTGTATGTTCAGCCACGTTCCGTCGTGCTCCTGTTATTCTCAGGTATGTTCCTTTGAGACCTTACTCTCACTGTTGTCCGTCTGGCGCATCGGGTGTCCCCCGGTTCAGACGTCACCCAGCCACTGTGAGTGTTCTGCCTTATCCTCAATAAATTACCACTGCAAACTCTCTGGTGACTGAGGCGTCTTGTGACGGTCCGTGAGGGCCGTCGTGACAGTAGACTGCCGCCTAACGCCCGGAGAGGAGGCGTTGTATCGAGACGCCATTCACCGTGTAGTTTGCAGTAGTGGACTGTTTGTTCCTACCTGTCTGGGTGCCGTGTTGAAGCATGCCATCGTGGAGGTCTCGTGCTCGGAGGCAGGACGCTGTTCTCGTTGACACCCTCGAGCGCGTGGACAGAGTCCTTGTCGCCGCCTCCCTCCTCGAATACAACAGCGAAGTGCCCTGGTACCTGGACCTAGCCGAGGAAATTCTGGATTCTCTTCCCCGCTTCACTAATCATCCAGAGGTAAGCGTGAGGAGAGATGACGTCACCGCCCAGCGTGAGATACTCCGAGGGCTGGAGGGAAATCCTGGCAGGAAGCTGAAGCGGAGGAGACGTCGCCCCTCGCTTCGGGATCCCGCTCCTGCCTCCGTTCTGGCCCGGGAGTTCGCACCACCCGGAGGTCTTTTCCCATCGGGCATGTCGTCACTCGGGATTCCCCCAGAGAAGCTGCAGATGACAGCAGAAGAGATCTGGGACCGGGTGGCTGCTGCTTGCTCCGCTAAGAATCCTCCGGCATGTATGAAGCATGTGGTGGCGGCGGTCAGACTGGTGGAGAGGAATCCAGCGCTGCGTGAGTTTCCTGAGTTTGCTGACTTGCTTGCCGCCGTTTCTGCTCAGGAACGGCGATTTCCGGACCTCACCTTCGCCTCACCCCCTACAAGGAACCGTCGTCACTCCGGCTTCCAACCTCGGCTGGAGCCCCGTCTGGATGCTGTCCCGGGTCGCCGCAAGGGCTCAACCCCCCACACAGCTGTCACTCCCGCACCTCGTCAGAGGGGAATCCCCGCAGCCTCGTCTTCTCCCGGGCCCTCGCCTGCTGTCCCGTCAGCGCTCCATGCCCGACTGACCCCGGCTGTCGCCCCCTCCTCCTCGTCGCCTATCCTGGCTGCTGTGTGTCACGAGAGCTCCGTTTCGGCGAGCTTCATCCCGGATCCGCCTCGAGTGGCCTCATCTCGTCTTCCCAGAGGGCCCTCTGTCGCCATCCAGCGGGGAAAGGAAGGAATGACGTCCCCCACAGCGGAGACCATCTTACCCTTAGGGGAAAGGCGAGTGCATGATAATTCCTCTTCTTTTGACATTGTCTTGCCTTGTCTGACTCCTAGGGGTGGAGTTCGGGGTATGCAGCCCCCCGAGCTCCCTCCACCCGCTGTGGACGAAAGTAATAACCCTGCTTCCTCTGTGTCTCCCCCCGCTAAGCGGTCCTCGACGTCAGGCCAACGTCGCTGGATGAGGAGGGGGCCTGCGGTTCTGGAGAACCTGGTTCCGGTTCCGCAGCCACGCCATGGGCGGAGGAGGAGAGCGGACTGCAGCGTGGAGCCATCGCCGATGAAGCGTCCCCGGGGTTCCACGGAGGAGCGGTCCGGTCCAGCAGGGCGAGATTCTCCTGCCACCACGCCGTGCGGGCCACCGGCGTGGACATCGGTGCTGGAGGACTCTCTAGCTGCACGCACCATCATGCCAGCTGCGGAGCCCGACGCAGCTGAGTGGGAGCCTGAGGACGACCTCCTGACTTCTGAGCCCGGATCATCGCAGTCCTGGACGGCGTCAGAACCCGAGCTCAGGCAAGTGCTCTGTTTTATCTTTCTTCTTCACCTTTTAGAGCACTTTTGCCTGTCTCAAGGGGAGATGAGCCGGGTGCAGCCGCCCGCTGCGTCCGAGCTTATCTCGCCGGGTTCTGGCGCTGCCGGTGATCCTGATCCCGGGTTTTCTCTCTTGTGTGAGTCTTCTCCCAGGGTCGCCGGCGAGGGGCTGCTCTCGCCTGCTGCGCCAGAGGTTTCGGGGTTGGAGGTCGAGTCTGGTGCCACGCCGACCGGGTCCACCGGGAGTGCTGTTCCGGTCCAGTTGGGGTCCACCGTGGGTTTGGTTCCGGAGGCCCAATCGGGGTCCACCGTGGGTTTGGTTCCGGAGGCCCAATCGGGGTCCACCGTGGGTGCTGCACCAGCAGGTCCTAGGTTCGGTGAGGGAGCTGCAGATCCCCAGCCACCGGATGCTGGACAGGCTCGTTTTCTTAATCACCCTCATCTCCACAGTCATCCTCCTCGTCTCCCTGAGGAGCACTACCCATCTCCACCTGGGGCCGTTGGGGTCCCGAACGCTCCGCCCGGTTTCCCCTCATCTCCCCCCTTTTCTGCGGGATCACCGGCTGCTTCCTCCCAACGGTTCTGGTGGGCTGGTGTTGCGGGGCGGCCACCTGAAGGGCTGTCTCGTTGGTTTGGTTCTCTGGGCCGGCCCCCCGACCTGTTTATCTTCCTGTGCGGCGACCTGCTCCGGCCGCCTGAAACTCTCTTCCCCCGAGCATGGGACTGGGGTAGGCCGCCCGAACTGTCCTCTTTTCCCCTCCCTGTTCTGTGGCCTCTTGTTGCCGGACGACCCCCCCGAACCTTTTGCCCCATCCCTCCGGGCCTGGACTGCGCCCTTTCCGGGTTCCTGATCTCATCTGTGGGACTGTTGGGGTGTGTGTGTGTGTGTGGGGGGGGGATTGTTTTGTGTTTTTGTGTCACTCTGTTTGCCCAAGGGTGTGTTGCCTATTTTGTACTTATTGTGGTTTTGTTCTTGTTACCCGGGATTATGGGTTTTTTTTTCTATAGCCTTGTTGGTTGTTTGTCTCTCTCTCTCTCCCTCCTGCCAGCACCCCATCCACCCACCCTAGGGGGGTGGGGGGGGGGGGGCTTGGGTGTTACTCTGGCCGCTCAGAGCTCGGCCTTGAGGGGAAGGTACTGTCATAACCCGAGTGTCGGTTCTGGCCACACTCGGGTCTCATATCTTTTTGTTCCCTGGCTTTGGCAGCTGAGGGTTCCTTCCAGCTCCTCGGGCTCTTATTGTGAAGGCGCCCGGGGGAGCTCCCTGCTGTCAAAGTCAGCTGCTGCTCTGCTGTCATTAGCAGCAGCTGTGCCGCGTTGGGGTCATTAGCCGCCAGAGATATAAGCGGGTGCTAAATGTCCTCCAGCGCGGCAGTCTCTGTTATATCCTGTTATGATCACCTGCTATGCTCTTCTGTATGTTCAGCCACGTTCCGTCGTGCTCCTGTTATTCTCAGGTATGTTCCTTTGAGACCTTACTCTCACTGTTGTCCGTCTGGCGCATCGGGTGTCCCCCGGTTCAGACGTCACCCAGCCACTGTGAGTGTTCTGCCTTATCCTCAATAAATTACCACTGCAAACTCTCTGGTGACTGAGGCGTCTTGTGACGGTCCGTGAGGGCCGTCGTGACATAAGTGAGAGAACGGACGCCGGTGTTGTTGACTGGAATGCCAGCAGCTTTGTAGCACACAGTTTCTCAGGTTTCTTGTTTTAGTTTTACGGCTGTACCTTCGGGTTGTGTCACAGGCTTAGACTAGAAAAGCACTCGGAGAGCGCAGACCTCCGCCAAGCACTACAGTTCCCCCCATACAGTGTTTGTGTGTACGTTTTTAGATTCCTTGACCATGAAAACATATGACTAGCAATTGGATTGACAATGATAGGATTAGTGGTTGAGTAGTTATTCACGAAAATGACATTTTCCATAATGGCGGCCACAGTTCCCCCCATACAGTGTTTGTGTGTACGTTTTTAGATTCCTTGACCATGAAAACATATGACTAGCAATTGGATTGACAATGATAGGATTAGTGGTTGAGTAGTTATTCACGAAAATAACATTTTCCGTAATGGCGGCCACAGTTCCGCCCATACAGTGTTTGTGTGTACGTTTTCAGATTCCTTGACCACGAAAACATATGACGAGCAATTGGATTGACAATGATAGGATTAGTGGTTCAGTAGTTATTCACGAAAATGGCATTTTCCGTAATGGCGGCCACAGTTCCCCCCATACAGTGTTTGTGTGTACGTTTTGAGATTCCTTGACCATGAAAACATATGACTAGCAATTGGATTGACAATGATAGGATTAGTGGTTCAGTGGTTATTCACGAAAATGGCATTTTCCGTAATGGCGGCCACAGTTCCCCCCATACAGTGTTTGTGTGTACGTTTTGAGATTCCTTGACCAGGAAAACATATGACTAGCAATTGGATTGACAATGATAGGATTAGTGGTTCAGTGGTTATTCACGAAAATGGCATTTTCCATAATGGCGGTTTTCTTCTGGACGGTGATCCGGATCATCCCCAAAATTTAATCAGTTCTTCCTTGTACCATTTCCAACAACGCCTGAAAGTTTCATCAAAATCAGTCCAAAACTTTTTGAGTTATCTTGCTAAACAACAGACAGACAGACAAACAGACAAACCCCGGCAAAAACATAACCTCCTGGCGGAGGTAATAAACAGCAGGCCGTGAAAGACCACATCACACGCTTCAGCTACAACTGTCATAAGCCTCCTCGTGCGCTCCTCGTGCGCTTTTACGCAGCACACGGAGGAGGGGAAGGATGAATGGATTTACGCACAGGATTCACCACAGCACATGTATTGACAACAGTTCCCAAAAAAGTGAAGACTTACAAAAATAAACAGAAACACTCACAGTTGGCGTTCGGGGACGACATTACCCAGCGAAGACATGGAGAGGAGACGTGTTAACCACGGTTGCGCCCCAGGGCCGACATCGCTTCAAGGGGTGCAACAGAACTACGGCTGTGTGGAATAGCTAACATGTCGTGATAGTGTTGCCAATATTGGCTGGCTGACAACACAGCAGATGATGTACACAAATCTTGGACAGCACCCACCTGAAAGTGGGTCAAAACGGCTGCTCAACAACCGCTGTTCCAGAACGGTGGCTACAGGCATGGAAAAGAAAAGGAACACAGACATAAAAACAACAAGAACTTAAAAGATAATACATAACACTGGTCAACACCAAAATTATTGTCTAAGTTTTTTTAGCTGATTTAGGACTGTTTTGATGTGCTCAATCAAGTCAACTTTTTGAATTATGGCCACATGTTGTTTTATACGTTTTTGTTTACATGTACGGGTATTTTCACTTTATATGATGCAAAATTCTTTTTTATGTCTTGAAATTCTCTGAATTTTGAACAATGATGATGTAACATTCAATTTACTTGTACTTACCTTTATATACCTTACTTAGTAAGTAAGTAGTAAGTAAGTACAGGTTTTTACTTAGCACCTGATCGAGAGAAACTGATGTCATTTTTTGATTCAGCAGTGCAAAATTGACTTAAAGGTGAACTGAACTCATCTTAATTGTGTATTTATAATTTTTCTGCATTGATGTATGTGGTTATTGTGTGTACTATATTTTTTATCTTGATTCTTTTTTCTAAAGCCCATCCAGGGACAAGAGTTGCAAATTAGCTAATAGCTATACACTCTATGTGCAACACATCAGATTGATTGTCTTTGATTAATTGTCTATGTTTATTGCACTGTCCCTGTCAAATAAACTAATCTACTACTATCTTTTTGCCAGAAAAGTAGAATAGCAGATTAATTCCTTATTACCTATTGTATTTTTCAACACATAAAAGAAATTTTTAGGCCGTGCGATGGCCAAGCTATAAGCCGATAAACTTTTGCCTCTGGCTGGCAGTGCCAAACAAACCGGAAGTAGTGCAGACGACGCTGCGTGACGTCACGAGTGTGAGCCTTATCAAAACAACAATGGCAGATGATAGCAGTTCCAGCAGTCAAGAACACCAGAGTTTTCAGAGTGAAGAGGCATTCAGGATCGGTGACAAGACAGAGGAGGATGCAGGAGTGTCAAGTGAACAGGAAGAGAGCGAGGGAGGCATCGAACCGTACAGATTAGAGCCAGAATTTTCTGGGGATTCCAGCACCGACTCAGACCGCAGCAGTGATGGGGAGGAGAGTCGCTTATTGAATACAGAATGGTGAGTCTTTACTTTGGCATGTTTGGGGTGTCAGGATAAGGAAAATTAACAATAAAAAAGAAAGGGGAAAAAAAAACATCAGCATTTTTCCAACTTATTACAGTTATCCCTCACTTATCGCGTTTAATGCGGTCTTCCTTCGCTGGGTATAGGCGCTCGGCAGGGAGCGAAGCTGGGTAAAACGTCTCCGCCAATCAGCTTGCGAGATAAAACGTCTCGGCCAATCAGCTTGCGAGGTAAAACGTCTCGGCCAATCAGCTTGCGAGATTCCTGAGCGGGCTGGGGAGCCGGGGAGAGCGGGCTCTCCGTGTTGATACCTGATGTTCTAATGTAGTCTCCCTGCCTTCTCATTAGAACATCAGGTATCAACATGGAGAGCCCGCACAGCTCAAAATCTACCTCTCTGACCACCGCTCCACTCCTCTTCGCCCACCTCTTCACCGCTCGGGAATCTCGCAAGCTGATTGGCCGAGACGTTTCACCTCGCAAGCTGATTGGCCGAGACGTTTTACCCAGCTTCTCTCCCTGCAGAGCGCCTTCTTTATCGCTCGTGTTGCTTAGTGGCACTTTTCGCTGTTCTCTTGTGTATTTTGTGCAAAATAGTGCTTGTGACGCCCTTGGGGGGGGGTGACGCTACTTCGCGGTTTTTCACTTTTCGCGGTCGGTTCTGGTCCCCATTAAACGCGATAAGTGATGGATCACTGTATATCTAGAAACGCATCGCTTCCCGGTCGCTTTTTCTCCCCCTTTCTTTTCTTTCGTCGCCATGACAGCTTTCCTTGGCCACTGAACAGATCTTCCCAGGTGTTGGAAGTGTTTTGTAGTCGACTATCACGACAAAATGCACCAAAAACAACCAGTGTCGACGTGCTCGCAATGGTAAACATGAGGACTGGGTCACACTCGTGACGTCACGCGGAACTCCGGCTGCGCTTCGGCGGATTTGTCTGATTTTTCAGGGCGGGAAATTCTAAATCACGATTTTCTCCAAGATTCCAGGATTTGTGGAGGGGGTGCCAATGATAAATTATCTTTATAATTGTATGTACTATCACCCAGTGCCGTTCAATGCTGTTCAGTTCAGTTCTACTTTAAATCAGTTGAAAAAACACAGACAACTTACAAAAAAATTATTTTTGTAACCTTGTTTAATAAATCCATGCCTGAGCCACAGAGAACGGTCAGAACCAAGCCTACAGGATAACACAGGCTCGGTTTGTGACACCAACTGACTATATTGTATTCATTGCCACTAATTTGGACTTTTTCCTGTTATAATAATTAATTTAATATTTTTATAGTTATAGACTGGACATCCTGGCAGATAAGCACATCTGTCGCAAGGTCTGTGGTGGACTTTTGCCAGTCGGTGCATCGTGACATGCACTACACAAAGAGCAGAGATAAACAAACCTATCATCTGGTCAGTCACTGCAAAAGGTACTGGAGTCAGTTTGTCTTGTCCTGTCCTTGCCAGTTGCCACTGATAATACCTCTTATCTGCCAAGAATGTGCTGCTAGTCCAGCAAAAGCTAGCAGTACTCAAATACTTTGCAAGCAGTTTCATGAAATGGTCAGTCAGAGAGCAACTCATACCGGCTCAGACATCGCCCGGGTTGGTGGAGTGCGGGGGCTGCGTGGAGGAATCTGATCAGACCTAAATGAAACAGTCATTGTCACCCCCGACACACTGTTATGATGATGATGATGATGAGTACATGTGTGCTATACCAGTTATGAGTATTGTTTTTCTTGTGACCAAACTCTTGAAAAAATGAGGACTATCAGTTGCTTCTATTGCTTTTCTTATTATTGTTGAAAATCACATGCCAGTCGATACAAGACAAAAACAGTTAATAAAAAATGATAACAAACAAAACTGCATTTTTTATGAGACATAAATAATAGGGAATACATTATTTTTAAGGATATTGCTATCAGTAACACAGAGAATAATTTTAATTTCTAAAGGGGTTTTACAGATAATTGAACTTTAAAATGATAAGTTATGGCCACGAGTATGCTCTAATTTACTAAAAAAAATATTTATATTATATTTGCAAAATAAAAAAAAAACTCTGTCTCTTGTTCAAATACCCAGGATTGATACAGGATTGCATGCAACATCCCAATGATGACAACAGTTATGAGATTTTCAAGTATCACACTATAAATATTTAGTAATTTTATTTTCTTTTAAAAATTGACAACAGTTGTGGTCAGATAAACATTTATTGAATGAAAAACAATACCATGAACACATAAAGGTAGTCAGCATAAGTAAAAACCAACATATTGTCCCTCTTGTAGTGGAAAGGTCTGTCTGATCTTGTGAACGACACAGGCAGGTATTGGCACGCGGACTTTCTCACCAAGGTAGTGGTAGCACCATCAGATAAACTGTCTGTAAGCTGTATATCGCTTCCAATTGTTCGCATAATCCACATTCACATAATGCTTATAGGTGAAGTAGGCCACTTCCAACACATCTTCGTTCAGACACACCGCGGGGAAGTTGTGATGACCAGTGATACACTTTATAGCACTGTCCGGAATTTTCTGCTTCACCTTGTCCTGCTCCTGACAGCAAATACTGTCCTCCTCTGTTGTCATGCTCACACACAGACCACACTGGCACCTGCAAAAATAAAAAATAGTATTTTTTGATTTGTTTATTTGGTGGGGGGGAGGGTGTGTTGAAAGTATCAGGTAGATTTTTCAGTTTTATTATACATACACTGCTATGATTTTACTGAAAAATCGGGTTTAAATAAATTATATTTATGAACAAATAATCTGTTGCAATATCTGTAACAAAAGCATACCACTCGGTGTTCCCCTGCTGTGTGTTTGTCACTGCTGCTGCGCCGGCCATGTGTGCCTCACCACCGTCACTCTCTGAGTCTGACTCGCTAGGCACGATGTCCGCTTGATACGGCTCAAACCTTTAAGTAGGGATGTGATTTTTTCGCTAATTCGCGGAATTCCGCTTTTTATATCTTCCAAAAATTTTCAGACCAGATGGCGGCGCTTGCACAATGCGAGGCTCAGCGTCTCTTCAGATTTTGTGGATTAGCAGCGATATTTCAGCTCATTTCGGGTCTGTTCGTTCAGAACAGCTTCGCTTTTACATCCTACACCCGAAATGAACTTTTGGACATTGGATTACAAAATAACGACCTTTTTATCAGCAACCTACGTTTCATCCCTGAGCTCTGGAGAACACCCGACGCTAGGTAAGCTACCCGGCCGACCGGAAGTGCTCGCAGGCGGCGTAGAGACCGTAAACAAAGGCGGGGGAAGCGCGGAGGGCTAAGAGCTAAGCTAAAGCTAACACCGCACCGGCTTTCTCAACCCAACATTTTCCTCGCTAATGTACGGTCAATGGCGAACAGAATGGATGAGCTACGGCTTCGGATCACCAACAATAAGAAACTTATGAACTGCAATATCATGATTTTCACGGAAATATGGCTACATAGTGGAGTACTTGTGTGGCGCCACGAGACGGCTTTTGTTGTGATGTGGCGCATTATAAATAAAGCTAAATTGAATTGAATTGAATTACTTGACGGTGCTGTGGAGCTGGCCGGACGGCACACTCTGCGGGCAGACAGAGCAGCTAATGACTCCGGTAAGACCAGAGGTGGGGGAGTATGCATTTATATTAACGAGGCTTGGTGCACGAACTCTGTCACTGTTGGGAGACACTGCTCAGCTAACCTGGAGTTTCTCATGGTTAAATATAGACCTTTATATCAATCAATCAATCAAAGACTTTATTCCAGACCCATGGTCCATCAAAAATAAAATAAAATAAAATAAATAAATAAAATAAAATAAAACAAGACCGTTGAAAACAGATAATAAGAAAAACAATCAAAAAGTTACAAAACAATAAGACACAACTACTAAAAGACGTACAAAGACAGTACAGACTTTAAAAAGACTACTGTACCAGTGCCTTCTAAACTGTGACTGACAGTGAATAGAACTGAGCTTAATGCTAGACATGACTTGAATGATTTCATTTCTAGATACATCAAGCCGACAGATGAATTTATACATGAGATTCCTTATTACTGCATGCAGTGTATTTACACGTGATGAGACAAATAACTCAGAAGCACTGCACCATCGAGGCTTTTTAAAGCATCATTGTAAGCAACCTGTAATTTCTGCATACTTTGTTTCCTATAATTTATCCATAAATGAGCAGTGTATAAAGGTGTACAATAGGTTTTAAAAAGAAGCAGTTTCACCTCATCTGAACAAAAACCAAACCTGTGTGCAAGAATATTTGCTTGCATGTAGATTTTGCAGCGTTGTCTGAAAATATCATCATCATCAGTCATTCTATCATTAATAAAATGTCCCAGATATTTAATTTTATCCCTGACAATTAATTCCCTGCCTGCCAATTCAAAGACAGGGAAGTTCATTAACAAATCTTCTTTAGTGCGGCAAATCAGCACACAACTCTTATTTGTATTATATTTTATGTCATTTTCCTCTCCATAAGCAGTACACACTCTTAATAACTCCTCAAGACCAGCACTACTTGGACTGAGAATAACTAGATCATCAGCATACACCCAGTTTTACAGGCATTCAGTTGTTTTGACAACTCATCCATATAAAGATTAAATAGAATAGGGGACAATATACTGCCCTGTCTGACACCACTGCTCACACCAAATGGGGATGAATGACTCTTCCCCCATTTCACCAGCATCATCTGATGTGCGTACCAGTAAATCAGGATACGTACTAAGTACTTGGGAACCCCCCTGTCAATCATTTTCCTAAACAATATCCTGTGATTAACACGATCAAACGCCTTAGAGGCGATCAAACGCCTTATATCTGCCACAGGAGTTCACTTTTCACTTTTCTTCATCTTGCCTGCTGAAGATGTTTTGGACTTTATTTAAAAAATATTTTTAACGCCACACGTGATGGATAATGCTTGTTGGAATATTTTAGGAATGCTATCTTCTTGGAACATAAGTCAGTATTATACAGTAATAAGTGACATTCAGCTGTTTGTTTTATGTCATTTAAGCACAGTTCTGGTACTTAAAAATCATAAAAACCCAGGAGCTTCGGGGGGCTTTGCCCCCTTTGCCCCCATAACGGGGCTCTGCCCTGGACCCCGCTGGGGGACTATGTCCCCCAGACCCCCTGCTAAATTTTCAGATAATTTCCCCAACCCCAAATCACATCCCTATATAAGGTCTGATGCCCCCAGATTCTTCATTGTCATCCCATTCTTCTGAACTATAATCGTCTGAAGATTGGACAACACAAACCAATTCCAGAGTACTTGTGCTGGAACTATCGTTGATGTTTTCAACCGCTTCCATCCCGCATGTGCAATGGGCAGCCAAGAGCTGTGTTCTCCTGCTGACATCACAACATGGCCGGGGGGTTTTCCAGCCATTGACACAATTGGTGACGTGGCACTCTTGGAAACGTCAGATATTTGCATGAAGACAAGCCTGTTTGACTTAGAACTGCACAGACCAACCTATTTCATCATATTGAAATTGTGTGTTGCAAAATTAGATGCAGTCAAAATCGTGTCATCAGATCTTTAACAAGATGGCGATGTGATCAGAGAGACCCAGGTGAGGAAGGGGGGGGGGTGCTCTGTATGCTTTCTTGTGAGTTGTGTTTACCTTCGTTCAGCTGCTGGATATAAATATTTACATTATTTTGGACCCACAAAAAATTAATAAAATTTTTTTTCATCAATATACTAGTTTTTAGAAGAACATTAAGACTTGCATTGTGCACATTTGTTAACACTTAAACATATTTTCTTTTTAATCTTTGTTTTCATGAAATGACTTGTCCTATGCACCTTTAACCCTCAAGCGACCGAGTGGGGTCATTTACAACCCCAGCCATATAATTTAATGTGCCGTCTCTTTATTTTTTATCCAAATTTTCTTTCCTAGCATGAATTTGTCAGTCTACTAATCCTACACACTTTCATAGTTTTTTGCAGGGATCAACCAATTGGTGTGGCGTAGACATCGCAAACTCTTGTGGGGTCATTTATGACCCCGAAGAGAAGCACTGGTTTTTAAACATTGGTTTTATAAATTTTATTCAAATGTTCCACTTCTAATAGTTAGTTAGTTAATCCCTTCACACCTGAAGGTGTATATGGGCGGCGCCTATCTCCGTTTCTCTGACCCTAGGCCACACAGCTACTGTAAGTAGTGAAAGCTACAGCAGGGGGTCAGTCCTCTGGTAGCTCTGTGTGTAACTTTACTTTCCCCATTCCATTATGCGGAGCACCACGCTAGAAGGCAGAAAGCACCATTTTTATATGGTCTTTGGTATGACCCGGCCGGGATTTGAACCCCTGCCTCCCGGGTGTGGGGCGGATGCTCTACCAACTGAGCCACCACTCCGGTTTCCACTTCTAATCAGTACTTTATATTGTATTGCAGTGAACCATGGCTAACAGACCTAGGATAGCAAGATTTACATTTGTCTGTTTGTCTGGATTTGTCTGTTTGTCTGTTTGTTTGTTTGTTAGCAAGATAACTCAAAAAGTTATGGACGGATTTTCATGAAATTTTCACAGATTGTCAGAAATGGGATATCCTACAGATGATTAGATTTTGGTGGTGATCCGGATCACCATCCACAAGAAAACCGCCATTACGCAAAATGCCATAATAGGTATCATGATCATCATCTTAACTACAATAATAGGTATCATCAGAATCAGAATCAGATTTATTGCCATTGTTCATGTAGTACACAAACTAGGAATTTGTCTCGGTGCAATGCTGCAACATTAAACATGATAAAATAAAAGAAATAAACTATACATGCAATAAAGTGTAGAATAAGAGTGAGTAATACTAGTCAGCAGTTTAACTATATTAGCGAGCAGCAGATAATGTGGAGAACCATATAGTGCAGTCGGAATGCAGGAAGAAAACAGTGATAATTGTCATGAGTCCGGTTGAGCTGCTGTACATAGTGCACGAGAGTCAATAAGTCACTTAGTGTTCAGCAGTCTGATGGCAGAGGGGAAGAAGCTGTTCATGTGACGGGAGGTTTTAGTCTGGATGGACCGAAGTCTTCTACCTGAGGGGAGAGGGGCAAACAGTACGTGACCAGGGTGTGAGGGATCGGCTATGATCCAGCCAGCATGCCTCCGGGTCCTGGAGATGTACAGATCCTGGAGAGATGGGAGCTTGCAGCCCATCACCTTCTCAGCAGTGCGCACGACGCGCTGCAGCCTTAGTCTGTCCCTGGCAGTGGCTCCTGCGTACCACACGGTTATGGAGGTGGTGAGGATGGACTCGATGATGGCGGTGTAGAACTGCACTAACATCTTGGTGGGTAGCTTGAGCTTCCTCAGCTGCCGCAGGAAGAACATCCTCTGCTGGGCCTTTCTGATGAGGGAGCTGATGGTCGGCTCCCACTTGAGGTCCCTGGTGATGGTGGTGCCTAGGAAGCGGAAGGAATCAGCAGTGGTGATGGGAGAGCCTGTGAGGGTGAGGGGGGGCAGAGGGGTTGTGACTTTCCTGAAGTCCACAATCATCTCCACTGTCTTCAGAGCGTTCAGCTGCAGGTTGTTGTTGTTGCACCAGGACGCCAGCTGGGCCACCTCACTGCTGTAGGCGGACTTGTCGCCGTTGGAGATGAGCCCGATGAGGGTGGTGTCGTCCGCAAACTTGATCAACTTGACAGACTGGTGGCTGGAGGTGCAGGAGTTGGTATAAAGGGAGAAGAGCAGGGGGGAAAGTACACAGCCCTGGGGTGATCCGGTGCTGATGCTAGCAGAGTCTGAGACAGTCTTTCCCAGCCGCACATGCTGCCTCCGGTCCGTCAGGAAGTCGGTGATCCACCTGTAGAGGGAGTCAGGCACGTTGAGCAGGGACAGCTTGTCCCGGAGCAGAGCGGGGCGGATGGTGTTGAATGCGGAGCTGAAGTCCACAAACAGGATCCTGGCGTAGGTTCCCGGGGAGTCCAGGTGCTGCAGGATGGAGTGGAGGGCCAGGTTGACTGCGTCGTCTACAGACCTGTTGGCTCGGTAGGCAAACTGCAGCGGGTCCAGGAGGGGGGTGGTGATGGACTTGAGGTGGGGCAGGACCAGGCGCTCAAAGGACTTCATGACTACAGAGGTGAGCGCTACAGGTCTGTAGTCGTTAAGTTCAGTGATCCGTGGCTTCTTGGGGACAGGGATGATGGTGGAGGATTTGAGGCAGGTCGGCACGTGGCATAGCTTAAGGGAGGTGTTAAAAATGTCTGTGAAGACAGGAGCCAGCTCTTTCGCACAGTGTCTCAGGGTGGAGGGAGACACGCCGTCCGGACCGGGGGCTTTGTGCGGGTTCAGTCTGGAGAACTGTTTGAGCACGTCCTATTATCATCGTGATGATGATATGATGACTATGATGACTATGATGATGATGATGATGATGATGATGATGATGATGATGATACCTATTATTGTAACTATGATGATAATAACTGTGATGATGATGATGATGTTCCAAGAGTGAACTGACAAGGACTGTCTAAATAAATGTAATGTTGTTCTTACAGTCTGCGTTTTGGTTATTTCTTGCAATAAAAGTATTATTAGCAAACACATTTTACATTAGATCATTATAAAATACCTGTCTTAAATACAGGGAGTAGTTTTGGTATGATAAACCTCCAACCAGCCATTTATAATAAGGATCCCTGTACAGAGCACAATGGGGTCATAAATGACCCCACTTGGTCATTTCAGTCCGTAAAATAGCTTGGTCGCTTGAGGGTTAAAAGCAGTTTAATGGTAAAACCCATCTTAATTTGGGTCAACTTTTCAAATCAGCTGTCCAAAATGCTAACTGGTCCTGGAGGCTAACTTCACTTAGGCCAGAGAGTCCTGATTGGCTCGACACTACCGACGTGCCAGTGCCATGCATAGTTATGTCACCAAAAACGTTCCTTCTCAGCTCACCTTTTTGCGGGGGGGGGGGGGGGGGGGACTTAAGTGAAACTTTAAAGCCAAAAAAAAAAGTCAGAGACATGAGACATTACAGTGATTTTGCTCTTGATATGTCTTGTAAGTCACTGAAAACATCTTAGAGATGTTGAAAAAAAACCCCTCAATTTAGTGTCACTTTAAGATTAAGGCTTTTGGAGTTTGAAAGGATGTGCTTACTAGGGTTCAGGAGATTTTTTTTCTTCTTGGGCATTTATAGTTTGCCTTTTTTAAGTCTAAATAAGGACTGAATTATGTTTTGAATTTTTGGTCAGTAATGGGTTTGTGTTACTTGGCAGGAGATTATTACAGACTCTTCCTGACAAAGGAAAGAAGATAAAGGACTTCGCAGAGAGAGTGCGCCTTGCCATTGAAAACCACGATGAAGAAGAGAGAAGACAGAGCTTGGGTTCTGCTGCCAGGACTGAGCTACAGTCCAAATATCGGCAAGCTTTTACCTCACAACAGCACACTGTCTTCATTTCATCAGCAGCCTCACATCAACTCAGGACAAATGAGGCAACTGCATGCGACGCTGCACTAGAGAGGGAAACGTCATCTCTGTCCACGCATGTGCGGGAAAACCACAGCTCAGATGAGCAACAAAACCAGTCTGTCTCCAGGGCCGCTGCTGTGGTAACCATGGAGACGGCTTCTGCTGGGGCCTCTGTGAACTCTAATGAGACAAAAGAGGGTGACCTTGTGGAGGCCTTGGAAAGGGTCACTCTGTCTGAAACTAACGCTGATGTGAGTGGTGAATCCAAAGAGCCATTAAACAGCAGGGAGAGTGACAGTTACTTATTTAAAAAGCAGATACCAAAAAAGCCTTATTATATTACCGTCCTGGAAAAATCGGAGATGACTTCAGGTCCCGGGAAGCAAAAATTCAAGCCAAACCAGTGGGTGGAGTTACTTTCTTAAAATTTATAGACATAAATGCAATTCAGATTAATTCATTAACATTGTTAATAAACATTTGATTATAAATGTCTGTCCAGGCTGCTCCACAGAAATGACATCTCCCCCTCAGTATCCTCATCACCCGGGCAGTCCCATGAAGGCTACTCGCCACTCTCTGTTCAGGCTCGGAAGGAGCAGGACAGAAAACACCTGGATGACATCACGGCAGCCAAACTTCCACCTCTGCATCACAGTCCTGCCCAGCTGCTGTCTCTGGAAGAGTCAGCTGCGCTACTCAGAGAACAAACCCAGAAGCAGCAGGTTAGTGCAACGATGCCTCCCTGAGACAAACTTTTCTAAAGGAGCAAACACTACATTCAACACAGCAATTGAATAATTTACACTGAAATTTGCATCTATTTAGACACTGATTTTACTAACTGAAACTCCACCGTTACCATGAATTTTACAGTTGTGGCTAAGTGCTTGTAACGTTATTTTCTCCCTCTGACTTATTGTGTAATGCAGTGCTTTTGTGAAATATAGTTTTATTCATTTACAGAACTGTTGGTTACATAATCATTCTTAATGAATTAAATCATTATTAATTTTGTTATGGTGTTTATACACTAGCTGCTTTTCTTGAAACAAGCGATCATTTTTTTCGTACAATTTAGCAAAAACTGACTCAATGACTTTTTAACATATTTTTACTTAATGTGAAAAGCGAGCTCTACTCCTGCATCTGTTACATGGCTTTACTAACCCATAGGTTGGCAAAGAATACAGTAGTAACACTGGAATTTAAACACTAGGACCACAGTCACTATACAGTGCTGTGAAAAAGTATTTGCCCCCATTCTGATTTCTTTTTTTTGCGTATTTGTCATTCTTAAATGTTTCAGATCATCAAACAAATTTTAATATTAGACAAATATAACATGAGTAAATGCAAAATGTAAATGCAAAGTGTTGGCCCTGCGATGGACTGGCGATCTGTCCAGGGGTGTACCCTGCCTCTCACCCAAAGATGCTGGGATAGGCTCCAGCCCCCCCGCAACCCGAAAAGGATTAAGCGGAAGAAGATTGATAGATGGATAAATGCAAAATGCAGTTGTTTATTTTTGTTGTTGTTTTTTTTTAAGTTTTTGTAAAGGGTATACAGTACATGTCATTACAGCATTGCGTTGTCTACGTTTTCATCACATATTCCCTTTTTTTGTTTTTTGACAAGATTGAAAAAAAATTATTACAACACCCTTTTTTTAAGTGAAAGAAGAGAAAAATTAAAAAAAAACAAAACAAAAGAGAAGAAAAATATAAGAACATCTGAGTAGCATTGGAACAAAGAGAGGAGCCATTATTACCTCCGCCAGGCCGAAAAGGCCAGGAGGAGGTTATGTTTTTGCCAGGGTTTGTGTGTTTGTCTGTCTGTCTGTCTGTCTGTTTGTCTGTTGGTTAGCAAGATAACTCAAAAAGTCTGGGACGGATTTCCATGAAACTTTCAGGCGTTGTTGGAAATGGTACAAGGAAGAACTGATTACATTTTGGGGATGATCCGCATCACCGTCTGCATACAGGAATTTTTTAAAGCATTTTTTCCACACTGTGACATATGGCCATTTTCAACATGTGCGCAGGCGCAATGGACGGCGCTGGGCGTCGTGTCTGACCAACACAAACTCCGCGTTCTTCAACGTTTTAGGCACAAAAGCACGCGGAAAACACTGCTGGCCTGGGCCGGCCAGCGTGCGTGTTTTTCCGCCACGCTGCAAAACCTGACACGGCCACCTGTCCGCCGCCCGATTATTTGCCACAAATTCCCCGCCCAGCTATAGGCGCTGCGTAAAAACGACCTCTCTGCTGGGGAAAATTCTAAATTCTGTTTTGCCGCGGAGCGCGGAGGTAATAATATAAAACCCACGGCAACCTGTCTAACCAATCTGCATCCGTCAGTGGAGGAGATCCACACACCAACACTTCAGTTTATTACCTCCGCCAAGGAGGCAATGCTTTTACAACCGTAAAACGGGGCTATAAGGGACGGCGGGGTAATATGGGACACTTTTCTAAATGTAATTCTTTTTTAATTTTGCTTCCGCCTACATTTGATGAAGGATTCATGGATATTTGACAATAACAACACAACTCAGCGTCCTGCTCAAAATAAAAAAATCTGAATTACATTTAAACATTTCCCAGAAAAGTGTCTCTTATCAACCCGCCGTCCCTTATAGCCCCGTTTTACACTACTGAACCACTAATCCTATCACTATCACATTGATTGTCATTCATTAATTGTCTGTTTATTGCACTGTCCATGTCAAATAAACAAATAATCATTGTGAATCCAATTGCTAGTCATATCTTTTCATGCTCAGGGAATCTGAAAACGTACACACAAACACTGTATGGGGGGAACTGTGCCACTTGGCGGAGGTCTGCGCTCTCAGAGTGCTTTTCTAGTTGAAATGGTGTTTGTCAAAGATTAGATCTGATGGAAGACACATATGCGTTCCAGGGTTGCCAAAAGTTCAAGAACCCATCCATGTCCTGTCTCAGTGCAAATGTCAGTTTTTCCATCAAATAAATGTTCTGAATCACGTTAATCCAATCTTCAGGTGCAGGACAGTCTCTCGACATCCATTTTTTTGTTAGTGCTTTTTTACTTGCCAATATTAAAACACTGAATAAGTATTTTTCTCCTTGTCTTTCCAGTGATTCCGGTAGTAAACTCAAATACAAAGTTACAAAAGAAAAGGGAACTGTTACTTTGAATATTTTCCCCAATACTGTCTGTACATTAGTCCAATATTGGTGGATAACTGGGCATGACCAAAACAGATGAAAATGATTTGCAGTCTTTTCACCACACAGGTGCCAGCAATTCAACCCTTTACGAGTAAATTTGTTTTGCGCAGGTGTTCTGAAAAAGCTGACCAAATTTTTCCATCCAAATTCTCTCAACAGCAGGGATGAGGTACTTTTCCACTGTTGTTTATTTAGTTTTTCCCAGTATATCCAGTTGTAAAGTGAAATTCCCCTCATTTTCCCATTTCTCTTTTATATGTGATGTGTTGTCTCCTTTTAAATCTTGAAGACCATGGTATATTTTAGAGATGTATCTGATCCCTGGGATCCCTTTATATGCCATTAAGAAGACCTTCAGAACACCTGACTGGGCCCTTTCCAAATCCTCCTTTTTAGGTATTTTGTTTATGTGGTGTCTAAGCTGAAAGAACCTGTAAAGGTCTTGATTTATTAGACCTTGTTTTTTCAAATCTTCAAAACTTTTTAAAGTTTGCCCTTTAGAAAAATCGTAATATTTTATCAGTCTGTTCTCTTTCCACTTTTTAAATCTAGTGTCTGTTTTATTAGGAGTAAAATCCTGATCATAGGAAATCCATTGCAATAATCGATAGGGTTCTTTAGTTTGATTCTCTCTGACTATCTTAAACCAAATTTTTAGTGGGGTCTCTATCCACGGGTTAGTGCTATTCAAATGTTTAGGTAAGGCATTATTCCCTATTATCGCCTATAGGGGAATGTCACTTGCTATTTGGCATTCCATCTCCTTCCATTGTGCAGTGTAGAATGGGTTTGTCAGAATCTTGAAACTTTAGAGTGATCGCATGTTGGTTCGTTACCTCAAATAAGATTCATGACACAAGTATATTCCTCATATGAGCTCTTTACTTGCAAGGAGTGCCATAGTTTTAACAGAAAATGCAGCACTGGCCATAAAAAACAATCAGGAAGTATTTATACATAGTCAGTCACACAAACATCTACTGGATACAATTCACAGTCATAATATGAGTATACAAAACACTGGCCTGGACTGAAAACATGGCCTTGCAGGTGTGCCCCAGACTCCAAGTTAATCATAGTCGCAGCATTTCATAGGAAAACAAGATTAATTCTCCCTCACTCCCAGACCCCTTATCATATACATAGTCTGGTCTGGTGAGACACTTTGACTTCTAAGCACATCTTAATGAAGGACACTCAATGGGTCCACTTATTACAGAGAAACAATATAGTATGCTATAAACTCATATAAGATGCATGCAGTATACATTTTAATCATATAAGATGGTTATGCAATGATAATGATAATGATGTTAGTAATTATAAAATGATAAATGATTGAACATGCATGATAAACAATTTTCTGACATTTCCCTCCTGTTTTATCATTTTTTATCACAGTTTTCATTTAGGGATGTTTTTATTCATCAGAAACATGTAACTTCTCTCGATTTTCTACATGCCCATCATTTGCATCATATTCTAATTATACAGGAGATTATTCACAATCTTCACAGTCATCAGTTTTTGAAAGAGCTGCATATTGTCCTTTACACTCAAGTTTCAACATAGCAGTTTGCAACAGAAAAGTATGATGAACAATGGCCCGTGTAATCATAGATCTCATACAGGGAATAACACACATGAAGAGCACACTGAATAAGACCAATATCACAATCAATGGGGTCAACCACTTCAAAAGAATTTGCCACCAAGTTCCACTTTGAAACCAATCCCAGGGGCTCCAACCCTTATCTTCATCTAAAGTGTGTTGTAAGTGTAAAATGTCATTTAAATGGCTAATAATGTGAGAGAGATTCTGATTAAAATCTGGGATGTATGCAGCACTCCTGGCCAATAACATGACTCACTCCTCCTTGTGCAGCTAATGTTAAATCTAAAGCCATCCTGTTTTGCAATGTCATCATCCTTGAGAATTTCTGCTCCTCAGTTAAAGCTGTGAAACCTTGTTCCGTTAATACAGTTAGATTTTCCACTGTCCATGCTAACGCATTTATGTGATATGTAGCCAGGTAACTGCCATACATTGGAAAAAGAGTACTCATTACAATTTTGAAATCACTAATCCTCTGTTTCCCAGACAGCCTACCTATTAGTTGTTGCATATCTGGGGTTGTACTTCTCCGTGCCCTGGTGTGAATTTCAGTTTGATCAGGATGATAATAATGGGAGTATGATGTCTTCATTTTATGTGTGAGATTTGAACTTATGCTAATGTGTGGGATCAAAATAGCCATGTAGCATCTGCCACACCACCCTGGAGGAAGTAATGAGTAAACATTAGACCCTAAACATCCATACCCATCATCATTTGGCCAAAAAACAGTAGGATTATTGCTACAGTTAAAAGTATAATTTTTGCTCTTTAAGGTAAAATTTCCAGTAGCAATATAGGGAAAGTGAAATGCATTTCTACAAACAGAATCATGGTATCTTACTCCACAGGTTGCCGTCTTCACATCATTACACCTTGGTGAAAAACCTAGACTGAAATTATTTTCATTACAAGCTTTATTAAAACAGATTGGTGAAGTAAACAGTGTAGGATTTACCTTCATCAAGGACTTTTTAACAGCAAGCAAAGACTTCCCAATTCCAGTAGTGTTGAATATTCTTAACTTAGACCCAGTGTAATCAGTAACAGTGACATTCAATTTATTAAAATACCCTTCAGACAAATTTCTTACCAACCAATGTCTAACACCATTACTTGAATTTAGCAGATTGAGACGTGAGGTCATCGCTATTGTCACTCCAGCTGTCTCCTCTTCGCTCAGCAGCACATCATGGGGATTGCAGTCTTGTGTGAATGGGGTAGCAATGAACACACATAGCAGGAAGTATTGATTCCCAGTCCTCTCACCGAAACCACCATTGTTTGGTACCACAGGTTGTGCATATAGTCCACGTATTGTCCATTGTCCATTGTCCATGTCTTGCGGTCCATGTTTTGCGGGCTCCTCGTCCTGGAATCAGAAATGGTCCCTCACCCCACAGTCATGAAAAGTATGGAACACAGAGTCATCAGTACCTTTGGTGCCATGCCTCCACCTGAGAGAGTACCCATCTGGGCCCCTATCTTCACCAGGTTTGAGACGGCTCTGTCCTTAGAAGGACAAAGCCCCCTTTGTAACTGGACTTACTCAGGGAAACAAGTTAGTTCACTTACAGGCACCCGCAGTCTCTTAACGTGTGAAAGGTGAATCCAAGATGGTCGTTCAGCAATACGTATGGCAGTGGGGGTGGGAGTGTCCAGTGTTGTCGGTGGTGGTTCTTTATGAAGACATAGTCTCCAGGTTGCAATGGGTTATCCGCTTTCTTTCTGTGGAGTAGAGAGAGCTCTTGGCAGAATCAATGTGCTCTGAGATGTATTTGTTAGACGTGATTAGTGGTGAGAGGTCAGGCAATACATAAGGATGGTATAGGGTTAATCATTAGTTTGATTGTACCATTTTTCTTTTTACAAAACCTGTACTTTGTGGGTGGTAGGCACTATGAAATTTGATCTTACTTCTTACAGCTTGGATTAAGTCTTGAACTGTTTGTGCCGTAAAATGAGTTCCATTATCTGCATAAATCAGTTCTGGAACCCCAACGGCGGGAAAAACGTGATTCATGTGCTGCGTTTGCTGAGGATGTGGGGTGAATTTCTGTCCACCTTGTGAGGGTGTCGATCAACACCAAGCAATATCGTAGCTTCTCATTCCTCCTTGAGCATTATTTTATAAACAAATGATGCACTTTTGACATGTTTTTGTTACTTCTTTCAAAATATTAGGACAGTTTTCCCAACATCCTCATCATTCCCTCCTGTTGGCACATGAATAGTTCATGTGCCACCAGGGCAGCCCATTTGTATAACATGGGTGGCAAAACAATTTTTCCATCAGGCAAGCCACATGTAACAGGAGGGAGGTCCAAATTATTTTAACAGTCTTTTAAAACATCAACATCAACATTATTAAGAAACAGACGGTTCTTAAAAAATCAATAGCAGTATAATGAGCAGTGATATCAGCCAAGGTTTACCGGTTTTCCTGTGGAGGTGACAAACCCCGCAGGTTCAAGGTAGCGGTATGCAGGCAGCATGCGTTATAAGGATAATAGAGGGCCTGATCTTGCTATTATCCCATAAATAATAAGAAAGTGGTCTGTATTGCTCAGCATGTATTTGAGTTATAATTGCAGCAATGTGTTTATCCTGGGCACTACAGAAAAATAGAGAATGAAATAAAATAAAAGTCCTGCCCTAATTTAGCAAAGCTAACACACATAAGCATCAATAAGCTCTTTAAGTTCAGTCCTCAATTCTAAATTGGAGGCTGGTGTAACGTTTTTTTTTTCCTCTCTCCTCAAAATGTCATATGCTGTAGCAATTTTTCTTCATTTTCCCTCCTCCTTAGAGAAAATGACACTTCATTTATTTAGATGAAATCTATTTAACTTGAAGAATTTCTTTATTTTATTTTTTTTTTTAGAAAAGATAAAATAAGTCATTAGTCTGCATTAGTCTGCATTAATAGAAGAAAACAAAGGTAATCTCAGTTTTTTCTTTCTTCTTTTCTCAGCACTGTAGCTAGGCTGTCAGTTCTGCAAGTATGGGGGTGCAACTATGGGAGGTGCAAGTATGGGGGTTCCCCCTATAGCTCAAAGTGCAATGAGGTGTTATGAAAATAAAGTTGAATTGAATTCATTTATTTATTCATTTATTGATAATTTTTATGCATTATCTATTTTTCTGAGGGTTACTAATTATTTGCTAATTAATTTCTTTGATACCCCCTGCTTTGATACATGAAGACGCACATGCAGCAAAGTTACAGGGTATTTGCTTGATAAAAAGTGTGGGTAGCCCAATTCCTTCAAAAATAAGAGTTCAATAATCATAGCCTTTTTTTGTGACTTTTCTTGAACTAATTTACAGATTCCATTTAAGAGAAACAAATAACTATCTGTGCATTTTTGATATGCTTCAGCATTGATGAATAAGATCAGTTTGTCCAGTTGAACACAGATGGGTTGAATTTGAATAAATGAATAAAGATTGTATCACACTCTTTCAGTCAACGGAAAGGTGGACCTTTTGCCTAATTAGAATTTGATTTAAATTTTTACCAGGAATATACAAAATGATTTTTATATATTCCTTGGTAAATTATGGGGTGAATGTAGTTTACCCTGACCCAGCTTGGCCACTGTCGAATCAGGAAAAACACATTCCTCCTTACTGTCACATTTCTGAAATATGATGTTACCTCACCATTTGTGGTGAGTAATATCAATATAAAATCATATAAACACTACATTTGTAAAGTCGAAGTCATTTGAATCAGTACACCTTATGTTATCTACAATGTCATACAAAGTCATACTTGGCTTCAAAAAATGTTTATCAACAAGGATCCTTTCTCCAAGATCTTTGTCTGATAATCCATAGCCCCTGGCAAATCATATGTGTCACACGTCAGTCCTGCACTGTCATGTTTCAGTCAAAGGAAAAAAAAGGTCAGTAATGCGTCAAAATTGCTTTTAAAAATACGTAAACAGTTTATCACGTACGCAACATTAATCAAGACCCCACAAAGTTAGATTGAAAAGATAAAAACCCCAAACCTTGTAAAAATACCCATATTTAGACCACTTTTTCCACACAGATCAACCACACACATACAGAGGATTGTTTTTATTTCCACAAGGTGGACGCAGCTCCTTCCATTCTCTCAACTCAGCCATGACACAAAACTAGTCAACTCCTTCTGCTCAAGGCCACTATTTTCAGATACCTATAATTTCAAACATTTCTCAGAAGGATAACAATTAGACAATCAATCCTTTTATACCAAAATTACAAACAGTTTAAAAACCTGCTCCCTCCGCCTTTGCAGAGAACTCAGAACTCTCATCCCTTTTCCTCACACTGGAGCCGTTTACAGAAACAAAAAACAATCTAAGCTGCAGCTGCCTCTAAGGCTAACACACACACAAAATTAAAATAACTGTTTCTCATTGTCGGTTTTAGCGTTATCCGGTTCCATTGCCACTTAACCCGACCGTCTTTAGATCTTATAGTCTAGTATCAATATCTTATAACATAGAGTAAAGTTATTATTATGATTTTATTTACTTCCTCCTTCTCCCAACCTCTTGGGCTTCTTTTAATAATTTGCTGTATGGACCCTCCTTAGGATCTGTCACAGGATAAGGGGGGGAGCGCTCAGTTTTCTTCTGTCCAGCTGTGACAGAGAATTTTCACTGTTTTGATTCTCACATGGTTTTTTTCCGATCCACTCCTTTCTTACTATTTTTGCATCCTTGGTTGGCTTTTATTCGGGCATCTGCAGCTGCTGCCAAAGATTTGCACATTTAAGTTCCAAATTTGGCTTTCTCTTATTTCCTTTGGTCACTAATTTTGCCGTCGACACTAAGACTGCGCACTCATCCACATCTAATGTGGGTTTGAAGGAATAGTCCTTTTCCCATTTGCTCAGATATTTTTCAGGATCCTTTATCTGTTCTCTATCTTTTAACCGGTCATTGTAATGCGCTGTCTGCTCCCTTTTCTGCTGTTTAGTTTTTTGCTTATTCTCTTTTCTCTCCACACAGTTACCCATTTTTCCCTTTTTTCTGCTGTTTTTATTATTTTTTAAACCCCTTGGTAATTCCACAGGAATTAAGATGCTTTACCAGGAAAAGTGTGAAACGCCGTCACACTACCATTACAGCATAACCGCGACCTGATATTCTATTTTTAGTTCCAAAACTTGGGGATCTCAACCCAAAACCTTATTTTTGTCCCTGACCGGGGATTTCAACCCAAACCTTTTACCTCGTTGCAACTACTTCCGCGCACTTTATTTACCTGTATTTACTTTTCGCGTTAGTCACTCGCAGTTGGATTTGGAGATTCTTGTAACATGTTTAACATTACTCACTCAAGGCTCGATTTTAGAGAATCTTCTAAACGCACATATAGTAAATAATAAAAAAGACGTCACTTACTTTTCTTTCTTTTAATTGAGGAGGATGGGCTTCACTAGACGACGTCTAGAGTCCCGCACAATCCAGATTTCCTCAATGGGGAGTCCAATACTGACTGTATGCAGTCAGACCATGCGCATGGATTTCCAACCTGGAGAGTGCGTCGCCTCCATCCGTCGTCCAGATATTGCCCATCCGGGTCACGGCACCAAGTATGTCAGAATCTTGAAACTTTAGAGTGATCGTATGTTGGTTCGTTACCTCAAATAAGATTCATGACACAAGTATATTCCTCATATGAGCTCTTTACTTGCAAGGAGTGCCATACTTTTAACAGAAAATGCAGCACTGGCCATAAAAAACAATCAGGAAGTATTTATACATAGTCAGTCACACAAACATCTACTGGATACAATTCACAGTCATAATATGAGTATACAAAACACTGGCCTGGACTGAAAACATGGCCTTGCAGGTGTGCCCCAGACTCCAAGTTAATCATAGTCACAGCATTTCATAGGAAAACAAGATTAATTCTCCCTCACTCCCAGACCCCTTATCATATACATAGTCTGGTCTGGTGAGACACTTTGACTTCTAAGCACATCTTAATGAAGGACACTCAATGGGTCCACTTATTACAGAGAAACAATATAGTATGCTATAAACTCATATAAGATGCATGCAGTATACATTTTAATCATATAAGATGGTTATGCAATGATAATGATAATGATGTTAGTAATTATAAAATGATAAATGATTGAACATGCATGATAAACAATTTTCTGACAGGGTTACATATCTCTACTAAAGTTTTAATTTGCGCAGCTTTAAAATAGTCCCTGATATTTGGCAGCGTGAGCCCACCTTTATCTTTGTTTAGCTGTAGGGTTCTATACCTGATTCTTGGTCTCTTGCCCTGCCATATGAATCTTGAGATCCTTCTGTCCAGTTTTTGCCATGTTTTTTTGGGAGGTTCTACCGGTATTGTTTGGAAAAGGTATAGAAGACGTGGAAGTATATTCATTTTGACTGCTTCAGTTCTTTGTGCAGTACCCAAGAATGGTATCATATTCCATCTTGCTAGATCAGATTTTATTTTTGCCATCAGTGAATCATAGTTTAGTGTTATAATTTTGTTGAGTTGTTTCGGGATATTGACCCCCAGATATTTCATAGATTCCATCTCCCAGTTAGTTTTGAATTTGCTTAGTAAATATTGATTTGGGTTATAGTTGAATGTTAAAATTTGGGTTTTATGCATGTTCAATTCGTACCCCGATAACTCTCCATACTCCGAAAAAACTGAGATTAGTTCTGGAAAAGAGATGTCTGGCTGCTCCAGGTATATTAAAATGTCATCAGCAAAGAGTGCTATTTTATGTTCCTTCTGACCAAGTGTAATACCTTGAATTTTTTGATTCTGTCTTATCCATTGGCTCAGAGGTTCTATGAAGATTGCAAAGAGCA
The DNA here is from genome assembly GCA_020510985.1 of Pholidichthys leucotaenia. Taxonomy (NCBI): domain Eukaryota; kingdom Metazoa; phylum Chordata; class Actinopteri; order Cichliformes; family Pholidichthyidae; genus Pholidichthys; species Pholidichthys leucotaenia. The sequence goes on along the minus strand of CM035837.1, from coordinate 323,709,659 downwards.
GTGGAGACAAGGGGCAGCCCTGACGACATCCTCTCTCCAGTTCAAAAGATGATGATAATTTACCGTTAATCCTTATTTTTGCTGTTGGTTTTTTATATAATGCCTGGATAGTTCTAATGAAGTTGTTATGAAAATTGAAATTGGACAAGATTCTATATAGGAAAGACCAGTCAACCGAATCAAATGCTTTTTCAGCGTCTAATCCCAATATGGCTGCATTTAAATTATATTTTTTTATGTGATGAATTATGTGTAAAGTGCGTCTAATGTTATCTTGTGTCTGTCTTTGACTTATAAAACCTGTTTGGTCTAAATGAATTAAGTCTGTCAGTATATTTTCTAACCTTTTGGCAAGGATAGCGGTAAAAAGTTTATAGTCCTGATTTAACACACTGATTGGTCTGTAGTTGGAGCAGTCTAGTTTATCCTTTTCAGGTTTAGGTATGACTGCAATGACCCCTTCTCTCCAGGAGGGGGGGATTTCCACTGTGTGGAGGACATAGTTAAATGTTTTCAGGAGGAGAGGAGATAGTTGCTGTTTAAAGGTTTTGTACCACTCTGCTGTATAACCATCTGCTCCTGGGGATTTGTTAGCTTTAAGTTTCATAATTGCTTTTTCTAATTCTTTAGGTTGTATTTCTGCCAATAGTTTTTTATTTTGTGACTCAGTAAGATGGGGAATATTTAATGTATTTAGGAAGGCTTCGGATGTGTCTTTGTGTTTTTTGAGGGAGTACAAGTTCTTGTAGTAATTCTCGAAGCTTTTATGAATTTCCTGAATTCTAATTTTTATTTCCTTTGATACTGGGTCTCTGATTTTGTAGACTGCTCTCTCCGTTTGTTGTTTCCTCAATTTATAGGCTAGTAATTTTGCTGATTTGCTACCTGTTTCATAATATTTTTGTTTCAGAAATGTAAGTTTCTTCTGAATTTCTGTTGTGTAGATCTCGTTTATTTGTTTTTTATTTCCTTAATTTTGAGCGAGTCATTAGAATGAGTGATGTCTTTGTGCCCTTTTTCTAGTTTCTTAAGTTCTGACTCTAATGTGATTAGTTTTTCTTGTCTCAGTTTCTTTTGGAGTGCCAGTTTTGCAGTAATCTTTCCCCTTATTACAGCTTTGCATGCGTCCCACAGTATTAAAGGGGATACTTCTCCATTATCATTTTCTTCCAAATATCTGAGAATATCTGATTCCAATTCATCTTTCAGTGGTCCTTTCAGCACATTTGAATTTAACCTCCAAGAAAATGTATTATTTGTGCATTTTTGGATATTTAAGTCCATATAGATCGGACTGTGGTCAGAGAGATCATCAGTCCTATTTTACATGTTTTTACTCTTCCAGTGTCTCTATTAAACATAAAAAAATAGTCAGTCCTTGAATATGATGAATGTGGTGCTGAGTAAAATGTATAATCTTTTACACTGGAGTTGAATTTCCTCCACACGTCACAGATTCCCATTTCATTTAATAGCATCCTAGTTTTTCTACTTTGAGTGTTATTTTGATGTGGAGAATTACCTGATGCATCCCAGTTTGGATTCAGTCTTAGATTGAAGTCTCCACCACATATCACTAAACCTTGAGCTTTAGTTATCATTAGGTCAAATACATTTTTATAAAATTTCCAGTTAGCCCCTGGAGGTGCATATACATTCAGCAGAGTGATGTCTTCTCCCTCTAGCCGACCAAGTACCATGCTAAATCTCCCTTCTTTATCTTTGTGTTCTGATTTTTTTTTCCAAATATAATTTTGGTTGAGGTCAATGTCGCTACCCCCTCCTCCTCCCTGACTTACAGTGGGGTAAAAAAGTATTTAGTCAGCCACCAATTGTGCAAGTTCTCCCACTTAAAAGATGAGAGAGGTCTCCAATTTTCATCATAGGTATACCTCAACTATGAGAGACAAAATGAGAAAAAAAAAATCCAGAAAATCACATTGTCTGATTTTTAAAGAATTTATTTGCAGATTATGGTGGAAAATTAATTATTTGGTCAATAACAAAAGTTCATCTCAATACTTTGTTACATACCCTTTGTTGGCAATGACAGAGGTCAAACGTTTTCTTTAAGTCTTCACAAGGTTTTCACACACTGTTGCTGGTATTCTGGCCCATTCCTCCATGCAGATCTCCTCTAGAGCAGTGATGTTTTGGGGCTGCGGCTGGGCAATACGGACTTTCAACTCCCTCCAAAGATTTTCTATGGGGTTGAGATCTGGAGACTGGCTAGGCCACTCCAGGACCTTGAAATGCTTCTTACGAAGCCACTCCTTCGTTGCCCGGGCGGTGTGTTTGGGATCATTGTCATGCTGAAAGACCCAGCCACGTTTCATCTTCAATGCCCTTGCTGATGGAAGGAGGTTTTCACTCAAAATCTCACGATACATGGCCCCATTCATTCTTTCCTTTACACGGATCAGTCGTCCTGGTCCCTTTGCAGAAAAACAGCCCCAAAGCATGATGTTTCCACCCCCATGCTTCACAGTAGGTATGGTGTTCTTTGGATGCAACTCAGCATTCTTTCTCTTCCAAACACGACAAGTTGAGTTTTTACCAAAAAGTTCTATTTTGGTTTCATCTGACCATATGACATTCTCCCAATCCTCTTCTGGATCATCCAAATGCTCTCTAGCAAACTTCAGACGGGCCTGGACATGTACTGGCTTAAGCAGGGGGACACGTCTGGCACTGCAGGATTTGAGTCCTTGGCGGCGTAGTGTGTTACTGATGGTAGCCTTTGTTACTTTGGTTCCAGCTCTCTGCAGGTCATTCACTAGGTCCCCCCATGTGGTTCTGGGATTTTTGCTCACCGTTCTCGTGATCATTTTGACCCCACGGGGTGAGATCTTGCGTGGAGCTCCAGATCGAGGGAGATTATCAGTGGTCTTGTATGTCTTCCATTTTCTAATAATTGCTCCCACAGTTGATTTCTTCACACCAAGCTGCTTTCCTATTGCAGATTCAGTCTTCCCTGCCTGGTGCAGGTCTACAATTTTGTTTCTGGTGTCCTTTGACAGCTCTTTGGTCTTGGCCATAGTGGAGTTTGGAGTCTGACTGTTTGAGGTTGTGGACAGGTGTCTTTTATACTGATAACGAATGCAAACAGGTGCCATTAATACAGGAAACAAGTGGAGGACAGAGGAGCCTCTTAAAGAAGAAGTTACAGGTCTGTGAGAACCAGAAATCTTGCTTGTTTGTTAGGTGACCAAATACTTATTTTTCCACCATAATTTGCAAATAAATTCTTTAAAAATCAGACAATATGATTTTCTGGATTTTTTTTTCTCATTTTGTCTCTCATAGTTGAGGTATACCTATGATGAAAATTGGAGACCTCTCTCATCTTTTAAGTGGGATAACTTGCACAATCGGTGGCTGACTAAATACTTTTTTGCCCCACTGTATATGAAGATGAAGAGATCAGTTTAAACCCTTGTCTATTTAGTTTAGTGTGTTCCAAGTCTGTTAGGTGGGTCTCCTGTAAAAATATTATTCCTGCTTTGTCTTTTTTCATTTTGCCTAGAATCTTGGATCTTTTAACTGGATTCAGGATCCCTTTTACATTATATGAGATTATTTTGGTTGAGCCCTGTTTCTCAATTGTATTGTCTTATTTAGTATAATAGTATAGTGGCCCTCTTTTATGCTACTCAAAAACTGAAAGAACATTAAGAACATAAAAAACATTAAGAACATAATATATAAAACTTTAAAACATAAAACTGTCAAAAGAGCTTCCTGAGCTGAGGTCTTTTTAGCGACCTTAGAGGAGCCTTGATGGTGTGTTGGCTCTGAGGGAAATTCCTCAAACTTTGTTACGTGCTGAGGGCCTTACCCCTATAAGTTGTCCCATGTTTTTAACATGATTTTTGGATCCCAATCCGAACTTGTATAGTTTTGTTTTTTTTTAATGCCTATACCCTATGAAATTATGTGCTACCTCTCACCACCATCACAGCAAACAATCACGATAATACAGTATTTGTTAGTGTGGAGAGTTCATGTGGTTCATTGTCACATTTCTATTTTAACAAGTTTGTTTTTTTTTAAGACTTATTTGTTTCTAATATTATGACTGTTCCATGAAATATTTTACCACCTCATATTTGCTGATTCTGCATCTCCTTTAATGTTTGTTACCTTGTAGGAGGAGGGTTGGATGTGCATATTGACTAAAAATATTGTTATTCCCTCCTGAAAGCGTCCAGTTTTTCCTTATAGCCCTGGTGCTGGGTTTCCCGTTGCTGGCCCGTGGATTTTGAGGGTCTCTGTGTGCACCACGTTTGAGCCTTGATTCTTTCGATCGGGCCTGCTGCGGGTTTATACACCGTTACCGGGAGCCCTCTTCTCGCCATATCCCTGGTTGCTTCTTCCGCCGAGTTGTAGAGACACTTCTCTTCCCCGTAAAAAACCCTCAGCTTCACCGGGAATGGGGTTTGAAAGCGCAGTTTCTTCTCTCTTAGTACCTTTTTAGCGTCATTGTATTCCCGACGTTTTTTAAGGACTTTCGGGGCGTAGTCATGCTCCACAAAAACTTTTGTTTCTTGGTGCATAAACCCTTTTTTCTGCCAGGCCAGTCTCAAACCTCTTCTTTTGTTCTGAAGTTGGAAAACTTCACCACCACCGATCGCGGGGGGGCTTCCGCCGACAGCCTTGGGGCTAATGAACAGTGCGCCCTTTCTATTTTCAAGTCGGTGGATTGGGGAATTTCCAACTTCTCTCTCAGTATGGTTTCCTCGCATGCAACCATTGTGGTGAAACCATCCTCGACTCCTTCTTTCAGACCATGAATTCTTATTTTGTCCCTTCTTAGTCTTCCTTCCAGGTTGGTTAGCTTAGCCTCCGGTCTTGTCTGTCGTTTAAATAATTCCAGCGTGGTTTCTTCCAGCCCTTTTATTCTTTCCTCTGCTTCCATGATTCGGTCCTCAGCCTGGTCCACTCTGTTGTTTGTCCTTTTTATTTCATCTTTAAGTTCACGAAATTCGGCCCAACACTCTCGGCAAAATTCTCTTAATTCTTGAAGTATCATTTTTAAGCTAGCCGTGTTGCTAGCCTCACTTTGCGCCTCCATTTTCGAGAGGTTATTGTCTTCGAGGTCAGTTTCTCCGGCCGATGCGTGTCTTGGCCTGGTAAATGTTGATCTCTTCTGTTTTCCTTTAGGCATAATGACTTTGTCTTTTGATTTTCACTCTTCCATAAATCCGTTAAATCTGATTTTCATGGTATTTTCACGGATGGGATCTGGGAGCTTCAGCGTTAAGCTGCTACCACCATGGTGTCCAGACCGGAAGTCCCAAAATGCAGTTTTTAAATGATGATTTCATTTATTAAGGGAAACAGCTTTCCAAACCTACCTGGCGCTATGTGAAAATGTAATTGCTCCCCTGCTTGTTACATCATTGATAAAGCGCATGTTTTGGAGAGATGAGTTCAATTTCATGAGCCACACCCAGGCCCAATTATTGCCAGACCAGTTGAATCAAGAAATCACTTAAATAGAACCTGTCTGACAAAGTGAAGTTGGCTAAAAGATCTCAAAAAGCAACACATCATTACGCAGTCTAAAGAAATTCAAGAGCAGATGAGAAACAAAAACCCAGAGCAACATCTGAAGAACTACAGGCCTGTCTTGTCCCAGTTTGGTCCATGATTCAACAATAAGAGAGAGACTGGGCAAGAATGGCATCCATGGGAGAGTTTCAAGGTGAAAACCACTGCTGACACAAAGAACACAAAGGCTTATTTTGCATTTGCCCCCCCCAAAAAAAATAATAAAATAAACATCTTGATGAGCCCCAAGACTTATGGAAAATATTCTGTGGACTGATGAGACAGAAGCTGAACTTTTTGGAAAGTGTGCGTCCCCGTTACATCTGGTATAAAACTAACACAGCATTTCTTAAAAAGAACATCATACCAGTAGTTAAACTTGGTGGTGGTAGTGCCATAATTGATGGAACCATGAATTATGTTGTCTACCAGAAAATCCTCAAGGAGAATGTCCGGCCATCAGTTTGTGACCTCAGGCTCAAGTCCTCCAATGTGGCTGAATTAAAACAATTCTGCAAAGAAGAGAGGGCCAGAATTCCTCAACAAAGACTCATTGCCAGTTATCACAAATGCTTGATTGCAGTTGTTGTCGCCAAGGGTGGCACAACCAGTTATTAAGTTTAAGGTCAGTTAATTTTTAACATAGGGGTAGGGTAGGTTTGGATAACCTTTTTCCCTTAATAAATGAAATCATAATTTAAAAACTGCATTTTGTATTTACTCGGGATTGTATGGAAAATTTAAAATCACACAGTGGTAAAACTTTTTTTTCCAATTCCCTCTGTCAGCTCTAGATGGCAGCATTAAAGCAGTTTAAAAACTATGTCGATGTTCATTCAGAATAAGGAGTTGAGAGCCAAATGTCAAACAGCATGCTGTTGTCAGTTAATGGAAACTGTTGGGCTTGTTATCAGTCATACTTTTGTTAAGTTTTTAAGAGTAGCTCTGCTTTTTTTCAATTAGTGTTCCCTTTTTCTGTTTTCCAGGCTATTGATGCCAGCTAGTTCTCTGTCTTGTGTTCATTTTCAGGAGCTGCAGGCCAAGCTGGCAGCCCAGAAACTGTCTGAGGGACTGAAAATCTCTATGGGGAGCTACTCTCCTGACGATGGCCCCATGGCTGCCTACAGAGAGGTTCACGATGAAGGAGCCCAGCTCTCCTCAGAGGAGGACTGATCCTGGAAGACTAGCCGGGAAACCAGTCCGACCTTGGCCCTCAGGGAAAGAAGCTTTGGACCTTTCAACCAGCAACCATCAGACAAGATTTTCACTTCAAGGGCAGGAATTCTTTAGCTAGAACAAGGGGCCTTGCATGGTGTGAAGAAATGGTTTGTGTCCCAGACTCAGCTTAGAAAGCTGAATGGCAGGTTGAGAAGTTAGGTTACTTAATTGTCATTCGGTTTTTGTTAGGTTCAGTTGTTTCAGAGTCATGCAGGAATAACACTTTGTGTTGAATCTGGGTCTTAACTGCTAAATTTGAAACATGTGTCATGCAGGAAATGTTTCTTGTCAGCACACTGAAACTGTTGACATCATAGCTTTCAGATTCTGAGAATATTGCTCATAATGTGTTAATAATTATATGTACTTAGAGCTCATCAGCAGGTGGAACGACTGTTTTGGCACAATTTTGACCGTCTGCAGTTTTGTCAACAGAATGAGCCTGGGAGGAGCTGTGTCAGGTTTAAATGTTACAGAATGTGTAACAGGCCTGAATAAATTCATCTGATTTTTGACTGTGTTTGTGTTTTATATAAATATATTTTTGTCCCTGGTTTAAATTAATCAGAATACCCTTATGTAGTACTGTCTTTGGAAAAATGCCAATGGAATATGGTGTATGCGTCTCATAAATGACATGCTGTGCTGTTGTATAAAACACCTTCAGGTCACTGTCGGTGTTTCTATTTTCTGCCAACTGGTGCCACAATTTTATTACATAGCAGTCATTTAAAAGTTTGACCAAGAAGAGGAGAGTCTGATTGACCTTTAAACTGTTACAGGCACAAAAACAGCACAATCTCTGAACAGTTTTAGATGCGTTAATGCAAAACCATACAAACTGATTTACATTTGTTATTTGAGTAAAAGTTTGCAAGTAACTCCACATGAATGCATCCATTTTTGTTTAAAAAAATGCATTGCATGTTTAATGGAAAAGACAACATTGTTAAATATCAAACATATCAAATGATGAAACAGATTAAAAAAAACAATTATTGACGATTTTGGTCTGACCTCTTCTACCCAATTTAATGCCAGCTGTATAGCCAGCAATTCTCCTGTGTAGACTGCCAATTTGTCATTAATTCTCTTATTCATTGCAAAGTCTAGGTCCGGAATTACAAATGCTATTCCAACTTTATAGTATGGTGACTTTGAAGCATCTGTGTAAATTTTAATATGTACTGAGTAATTTATTCCAGTATATTTGTCGACTGTATTCCTAGTTAGATTTTTTTCCTTCTTTTTTCCTGTAATGGTTTTAGATCTATATTAATCCATTCCAGCATCCATGGTGGAACCACAGAAAGCGGCACTGAGGGGCTTATCTCTTTGCCAATTAACCCTACTTTTCTGACCCTGTTGTCTATTGTCCACCCAAAACTCTGTGCTTTCCCCTTAATTATCTCTTAGCATAGCGTGATGATGCTCTGCCTAGGATGGTTGATATCATGTCCTTTTAAATTAGCTCAGTATACTAACAAAACTTGTTTCCTTCTTAATTCCAGTGGCATTTCATCCATCTCCACCTGCAATGCCAACACTGGTGTGGTTTTCATTGCTCCACAGCACAGCCTTAAGGCCTGATACTGAATTACAACAAGTTTTTTTAAGTAAACGTTTACAGTAGATGCTGACTCATATAATGCTACTATAGTCCAAGATCGATCTGATTAAACTAACATACATTTTTCAAAGCTGCTGTATTTGTGGGCGGTGTGGTGGTGGAGTGGTTAGCACTGCGGCAGCACAGCAACTCACCCTTGGCCGGGGAATCCTGGGTTCGGTCCCAGCCCCCGACCAACAGTGATCTGTGTGGAGTTTGCATGTTCTCCCCGTGTCTGCGTGGGTTTACTCCGGGATTTCTACGGTTTCCTCCCACATGCCAAAAACATGCAAGTTAGGTTAATTGGCATCAAACTGGGGATTCTAAATTGTCCTTAGGTATGACTGTGAGAGTGAATGGTTGTCTGTCTCTCTGTGTTGGCCCTGCAATGGACTGGCGATCTGTCCAGGGTGTACCCTGCCTCTTGCCCAAAGATGCTGGGATAGGCTCCAGCCCTCCCGTGACCCAAAAAGGATTAAGCGGAAGAAGATGAATGAATGCTGTATTTGCTTACCACTCCTTTCCCCTCAGACACCTCATAATGTTCAATATTTTTTTGCATTTTTCTGCTATTTTCTCAACATGCATTTTCCAGGTAATCCTCTTGTCAAACCAAATCCCCAAATATTTAAAACATTCGACTATCTTGTGGAGTGTAAATGACGAGGCAGGTTTGTCTCAGGCAGTTTATTACACGTCTCCAACATGAGCATAGTAGAAAGAGGACATCTCAGAAAAAACTCGTCCCTTATATACCCAGGTCTCCCCACAGCTCACAAGTCACATTGCATTCACATCAAAGGTAACATTGCATTTCCTCCTTAATCCCTTAGCATCCCCCTCACAGTCTTTGACACACAAAGGATCCTCCAAGCAGTTTCTGACACACAAAAGATTACACTTTCACAGCTTCCTGTTATCTCCAAGGAAACTCTGCACTTTGTTGTTATCTAAGATGTGAGGCATTATGTAAGGCATTATGTAAGTCACATGTGTGGCTACACCCCCCCCCCCCCGAGCGTTTTGGATCGAACAAAAGAATAACAGTCTGCATGCTGTGATAGAATCATTACACATCAATCTCCATGCTGCTTGGGCTTCAGTCTTCTCCCGTATCTGCTGTAACCAGGATTCACCGCCTCCGCGGCGCTGTCATGCTGGGAAGCTGCTGTCTGGGGGTGAAAACCTTTTGTCAGTCCCTGCGGGTGTTCTGGGGAAATTTTACTCTGGGAAGCTCCCCGTGGGGGTCTTCCACGCCGAGGGGCCCTCGCCAACAGCACTTGCTCGTCCGCCACCACAAAAGCGGGTTTGAGTCTGTTTAAGCCAACCTTTTCCCTCCTACCCCCCAAATCTAGCAAAAAATGCTTGTCCCCTGTTTCCAGCACTCTGAATGGTCCATCATAAGGCGGTCGCAGTGGGGGGCGATGTGCATCGTGTCTGACAAAAACAAACTCCGCGTTTTTCAAAGTTTTAGGTACAAAAACGTGCGGAAAACTGTGGTGGACAGGGCCCGGCAGCGTGCCTGTGTCGATGCTACGCTGCAACAGCTGAGACGGGGAGCTGCCTGGCGCAGGATTATCTGGGAGAAACTCCCCGGGCAACCGAAGTGGCTGCGCAAAAACAAGTTCAGCTGGGGAAGCCTCCAAGTCCTCTTTAGGCGCAGAACGTAACCCCAATAAAACCCACGGTAGCTTGTCTACCCAATTTGCGTCCGTCAGTGACGCTCTGAGAGCTGCTTTCAATGACCTATGAAAACGTTCGCATAACCCATTAGCCTGTGGATTGTACGCGGTTGTGCGGTGAATTGTGACACCCAGGCTGCGGGCCATTATTGACCAAAGTTCGGAAACAAATTGAGGGCCTCTGTCGGACGTAATGTCCGACGGGACTCCAAAACACGCCACCCATGCTGTTACAAATGCGCGCGCCACCTCCTCGGCTGTGGTTGACGCCAATGGAACCACCTCCGGCCAGCGCGTGGTGTGGTCCACCATTGTCAGAAGGTGTGTGCACCCCTGTGATGGCGGGAGGAGGCCCACGAGGTCCACGTGAATGTGGTCAAACCTCTTAGCCGGGATGTGAAATGGCTCCAAGGGCGCCCTCGTGTATCTGTGTACCTTGGCTCGTTGGCACGCCATGCAGGCTGCTGCCCACTCTTTCACTTGTTTGCGAAGACTCGGCCACACAAATTTTTCTCCTACCATTTTGACCGACGCGCGCACTCCTGGGTGCGCCAAAGAATGAATCGAGTCAAAAACGCGGCGGCGCCACGCAGCCAGTACCACGGGACGCAGTCGCCCCGTGGAAACATCACAGATTAGGGGGAGCATGCCGTCTTGCAGCACCCTGCTCTCCAGCCTTAACCCTGTTGGTCCAGACTGGAGCGCGCGCACATCCGCGTCACTAACCTGCTCCGCGGCCATGGCTGTGTAATCTATCCCCATGCGGACAGGGGCAGCCACGGCGCGCGAGAGGCAGTCTGCCACTACATTCAGTTTACCCGACACGTGCTGAATATCGGTAGTAAACTCTGAGATCGCGGCCAGCTGTCTCTGCTGCCGGCCCGACCACGGTTCTGAAACCTTGGCCATCGCGAATGTTAGTGGCTTGTGGTCAACGAACGCGGTGAAACAGCGTCCTTCCAGCCAGAACTGGAAGTGGCGAATGGCCAAGTGGAGAGCCAGTAACTCCCTGTCAAACGCGCTGTATTTATGTTCACTATCGCGCAAGGTCCTGCTGAAAAAGGTGAGCGGCTGCCAAGCCCCGGCTACACGCTGCTCCACGACCGCCCCTATGGCCACATCTGTCGCGTCAGTGGTGAGTGCTATGCAGGCCGTTGGGTCTGGATGTGCCAACAACGCAGCGTTTGCCAGGGCTGCTTTGACTTCCGAGAACGCCTGCTCTCGCTCCGGGGACCATTCGATCTTATTCGCGGGTTTCTGTTTTTTGAGCGCGGCATACAGCGGTTGCATGAGCTGCGCAGCGTGGGGGAGGAAACGGTTATAAAATTTCACCATTCCCAAAAACTCATGTAACGCCCTGACCGTTTGCGGTCGGGAGAAGTCTGCTACCGCGCGCACTTTGTCAGGCAGCGGAACCGCTCCTTCGGGAGAGACGTGGTGCCCTAAAAAATCGATCTGCGTCACCCCGAACTGACACTTCACTGGGTTGATTATTAAACCGTGCTCTCCCAACCTCCGGAAAACTGCCGTGAGGTGGTTTTCGTGTTCGTCTTCGGACGCGCTGGCTACCAAGATATCGTCCAGGTAGACGAACACGAAAGGGAGATCGCGCAGCACCGCATCCATCATGCGTTGGAACGTCTGTGCAGCCCCTTTAAGCCCGAATGGCATGCGCAAAAACTCGAATAGACCAAACGGAGTTATCACCGCTGTTTTGGGTATGTCCTCAGCGCGCACTGGGACTTGGTGGTAACCGCGGACCAAGTCTATTTTAGAAAAAACGCGCGCTCCTGCCAAATGAACGGAAAAATCTTGGATATGAGGGATTGGGTAGCGGTCGTGCGCTGTGGCGTTGTTCAACCTGCGGAAATCCCCGCAAGGTCGCCACGAACCATCGGCTTTCGGGACCATGTGTAGTGGGGAAGCCCATGGGCTGTTCGAACGCCTGATGATGCCCAACCTCTCCAGGTTGGCGAACTCCTCGCACGCTATGGCCAGTTTAGCTGCGTCCAAGCGCCGAGGTTTTGCAAAAACGGGTGGCCCGGTGGTGGTAATAAAATGTTCCACCCCGTGTTTAGCGAAGGCTGCCGAAAATGTGGGGACCGTGAGTGCTGGGAACTGAGTGAGCAGTGTGTGGAACTTACTGCTTGCAGCTGTGACGTTGGCTTGTGCTGTTGGCCGGGACGCTCGAGCTGTACAGGGGATAGAATCAAAAGAAAGTGCATTAACCAGGCGCCTGTTAGCGACATCAACCAACAAACCATATGAGCACAAAAAATCAGCCCCCAATATATTGAAATTCAATTCTGCTATGACAAAAGTCCACTCAAATGTATGGCCGTGCAGAGACAGAAGCAGAGTCCTCTCACCAAAGGTCTTAATCTCCGAGCCGTTTGCTGCTGCCATCTCAGGGCCGCTGGATCCTGCAAGCCGGTCAGCGTAGGACGGCATGATGAAACTCAACTGGGCGCCGGTGTCCACGAGGAAATGTCTCCCCGAGCGTGCGTCGGTCAAGTAGAGCAGCTTGTTCTCCTCCCCGAGGGCCGCAGCTGCTACCGACCCCCGGTCCTGGCGTTTCCCGAGCGCTTGAACTGGCACGGTGGTATACATTTGCGTGCCTTCTCTGCAAAGCGGCAGTGGTAGAAACAAAGGGTGTCTCCTCTGCGTTCCTTGGCCCCCGCCGCTGCCGTCGTCGGTGGTTCTGCTACTGCTGTCAATGACTCCCCGCCATCTCCGGCCGTCGCGCCGAGCTCCGTCGCTGCTGCCATGGCCGCGAGCTCTCTGCTGGCCATGATCCGATGCGCCTCCCGGGCCAGCGCACGGTAGTCCCGCTTGGCCAACAACGGCGAATTGGCCAGGGCCGCTCTCGTCGCTGACGGAAGGTTCCTGAGGAAGAGGTGGGTAAAGATGAAGTGGTCGTCGTCCGAGCCTTTCAACCTCAGCATCCTCTCCATCAGGTCAATGGCCATGCAATCTCCTAACCCGGTCCGCACCAGGAGTCTCTCTGCTCTCTCCTCAACCGAGAGTGTGTAGTGCCGGATGAGTGCGGCCTTCAACGCGCCGTATTTGTCGCTGGCTGGTGGCTGCTCCAGCAGGCTCTCCACATGCTGAGCCGTGTGGGTGTCGAGCTTTGCGACCACATGGTAGAATTTCGTGTCATCTACCGATATCCCCCGGCGGACGAACTGCGCCTCAACCAGGTGGAACCAGGAGCGCGGGTTGTGCTGCCAAAAATCCGGTAGCTGGACTGTAACGGCATACGCTTGGCTGGGGGCTCCCAACGAGGCTGGCTCCTTGGAATTCTCTTCGTTTTGCATGCTACGTCTTGGGTCACCAGTGTGGAGTGTGTAAATGACGAGGCAGGTTTGTCTCAGGCAGTTTATTACATGTCTCCAACATGAGCATAGTAGAAAGAGGACATCTCAGAAAAAACCCGTCCCTTATATACCCAGGTCTCCCCACAGCTCACAAGTCACATTGCATTCACGTCAAAGGTAACATTGCATTTCCTCCTTAATCCCTTAGCATCCCCCTCAGAGTCTTTGACACACAAAGGATCCTCCAAGCAGTTTCTGACACAAAAGATTACACTTTCACAGCTTCCTGTTATCTCCAAGGAAACTCTGCACTTTGTTCTTATCTAAGATGTGAGGCATTATGTAAGGCATTATGTAAGTCACGTGTGGCTACAATCTCTAAATTTTGCCCATACAGTTTGAGATTATACTATCAACTTTTTTAGTGAATAAAACTACCTTTGTTTTTGTCACAGAAAACCTGAATCCTCATTGAAGTATCCAGGCCTCTATTTTTCCCAGTACTTGTTTCAATTTACTAAATATAAATGCTATGTTCCGCCCCCTTTTCCACATAACTCCGTCATCTGCAAACAATGAAACCCTCACCGACCCATCTATGTTTCTGAAAATTTCATTTATCATAACTGAAAAAAGAATTGGGCTTATGATATTTCCTTGAGGTGTTCCATTATCCACAAAGTAATTCTCACTGTACTGTTTTCCTATTCTCACTGAAATCTTCCTTTCTGTTAAAAACTGTTTAATCCTTTTATACATTTTTCCTCTTATTCCCATATTATATAACTTAATTAACAATTATTCTCTCCACATCATGCTGTATGCCTTTTCGCAGGGGCGGACTTAGTCCATTTGGGACCCAAGGCAAAGACAGAAATGGTGCCCTTGTGGAGCGTGTAAATAACGAGGCAGATTTGACTCAGTTTATTACACATCTCACACAGAAGCATAGTCAGAATGAACACTCAGCAGAGACTCTCCTCTTAAAAAGCATGGCATTCTTCTAGAAGCTTCAAACACACAAAAGGTCACATTGCATACACTTCTTTAATCCTTTAACATCCTTCTAGAAGTTTCTAACACACAAAAGATCACACTGCATTCATCCGTCACACCTCCCTGTTATCTCCCAGGGAAACTCTGCTCTTTGTTCTAGTCTAAGATGCTATACCATTATGCACTCCCCATGTGTCACCAAATGACCCCCCCCCCCCCGAGCGTCTTGGATAGAACAATAGAATGACAGTCCATAAGCTTTGGTAAAATCATTAAACATCAATCCACATGCTGCTTGGGCTTCAGTCTTCTCCCGTATCTGCTGTAACCAGGATTCACCGCCTCCGCGGCGCTGTCATGCTGGGGGGCTGATGTTTGAGGGGTAAAAGTCTGTGCGTGTGGGTGCTCTGGGGAATCTTTTCTCTGGGAAGCTCCCCGTGGGGGTCTTCCACGCCGAGGGGCCCTCGCCAACAGCACTTGCTCGTCCGCCACAACAAAAGCGGGTTTGAGTCTGTTTAAGCCAACCTTTTCCCTCCTACCCCCCAAATCTAGCAAAAAATGCTTGTCCCCTGTTTCCAGCACTCTGAACGGTCCATCATAAGGTGGGCGCAGTGGAGGGCGATGGGCATCGTGTCTGACAAAAACAAACTCCGCGTTTTTCAAAGTTTTAGGCACAAAAACGTGCGGAAAACTGTGGTGAGCAGGGCCTGGCAGCGTGCTTGTGTCTATGCTACGCTGCAACAGCTGAAACAGGGAGCTGCCCGGCGCGGGATTATCTGGAAGAAACTCCCCGGGCAGCCGAAGTGGCTGCGCAAAAACGAGTTCAGCCGGGGAAGCTTCCAAATCCTCTTTAGGCACAGAACGTAACCCCAATAAAATCCACGGTAGCTTGTCTACCCAATTTGCATCCGTCAGTGACGCCCTAAGAGCCGCTTTCAATGACCTATGAAAACGTTCGCATAACCCATTAGCCTGTGGATTGTACGCGGTTGTGCGGTGAATTGTGACACCCAGGCTGCGGGCCATTGTTGACCAGAGTTCGGAAACAAATTGAGGGCCTCTGTCGGACGTAATATCCGACGGGACTCCAAAACGCGCCACCCATGCTGTTACAAATGCGCGCGCCACCTCCTCGGCTGTGGTTGCTGCCAGTGGAACCACTTCCGGCCAGTGCGTGGTGCGGTCCACCATTGTCAGAAGGTGCGTGCACCCCTGTGATGGCGGGAGGGGGCCCACGAGGTCCACATGAACATGGTCGAACCTCTTAGCCAGGATGCGAAACGGCTCCAAGGGAGCCTTCGTGTGTCTGTGTACCTTGGCTCGTTGGCACGCCATGCAGGCTGCTGCCCACTCTTTCACTTGTTTGCGAAGGCTCGGCCACACGAATTTCTCTCCTACCATTTTGACCGACGCGCGCACTCCCGGATGCGCCAAAGAATGAATCAAGTCAAAAACGTGGCGGCACCACGCAGCCGGTACCATGAGACGCGGCCGCCCCGTGGAGACATCACAGATTAGGGGGGGCATGCCGTCTTGCAGCACCCTGCTCTCCAGCCTTAACCCTGTTGGTCCAGACTGGAGCGCGCGCACATCCGCGTCATTAACCTGCTCCGCGGCCATGGCTGCGTAATCTATCCCCACACAGACTGGGGCCGCCACGGCGCGCGAGAGGCAGTCTGCCACTACATTCAGTTTATCCGAGACATGCTGAATATCGGTAGTAAACTCTGAGATCGCGGCCAGCTGTCTCTGCTGCCGGCCCGACCACGGTTCTGAAACCTTGGCCATCGCGAATGTTAGCGGCTTGTGGTCAACGAACGCGGTGAAACTGCGCCCTTCCAGCCAGAACTGGAAGTGGTGAATGGCCAGGTGGAGAGCCAGCAACTCCCTGTTGAACGTGCTGTATTTACGTTCACTGTCGCGCAAAGTCCTGCTGAAAAAGGCGAGCGGCTGCCAAACCCCGGCTACGCGCTGCTCCACGACCGCCCCTATGGCCACATCTGTCGCGTCAGTGGTGAGCGCTATGCGGGCCGTTGGGTCTGGATGTGCCAGCAATGCGGCGTTTGCCAGGGCTGCTTTGACTTCTGAGAACGCCCGCTCTCGCTCCGGGGACCATTCGATCTTATCCGCGGGTTTCTGTTTTTTGAGCGCGGCGTACAGTGGTTGCATGAGCTGCGCTGCGCGGGGAAGGAAACGGTTGTAAAAATTCACCATTCCCAAAAATTCCTGTAGCGCCTTGACCGTTTGCGGCCGGGGAAAATCTGCTACCGCGCGCACTTTGTCAGGCAGCGGAACTGCTCCTTCGGAAGAGACGCGGTGCCCCAAAAAATCAATCCGCATCACCCCGAACTGACATTTCGCTGGGTTGATTATTAACCCGTGCTCTTCCAACCTCCGGAAAACCGCCGTGAGGTGGGTTTCGTGTTCGTCTTCGGACGCACTGGCTACCAAGATATCGTCCAAGTAGACGAACACGAAAGGGAGATCACGCAGCACTGCATCCATCATGCGTTGGAACGTCTGTGCAGCCCCTTTAAGCCCAAATGGCATGCGCAAAAACTCGAATAAACCGAACAGAGTTATCACCGCTGTTTTGGGTATGTCCTCAGCGCGCACTGGGACTTGGTGGTAACCGCGGACCAAGTCTATTTTAGAAAAAACGCGCGCTCCTGCCAGGTGCACGGAAAAATCCTGAATGTGAGGAATTGGGTAGCGGTCGTGCGCTGTAGCGTTGTTCAACCTGCGGAAATCCCCGCAAGGTCGCCACGAACCCTCAGCTTTCGGGACCATGTGTAGCGGGGAAGCCCATGGGCTGTTTGAGCGCCTGATGATGCCCAACTTGTCCAGGTTGGCGAACTCCTCGCGCGCTATGGCCAGTTTAGCTGCATCCAAGCACCGAGGTTTTGCAAAACCGGGCGGCCCAGTGGTGGTGATAAAATGCTCCACCCCGTGTTTAGCGATGGCTGCCGATAATGTTGGGACAGTGTGTGCTGGGAACTGAGTGAGCAGTGTGTGGAACTTACCGCATGCAGCTGTGACGTTGGCTTGTGCTGTTGGCCGGGACGCTCGAGCTATACAGGGGATAGAATCAAAGGACCGTGCATTAACCAGGCGCCTGTTAGCGACATCAACCAACAAACCATGTGTGCACAAAAAATCAGCCCCCAGTATATTGAAATTCAATGCTGCTATGACAAAAGTCCACTCAAATGTACGGCCGTGTAGAGACAGAAGTAGAGTCTTCTCACCAAAGGTCTTAATCTCTGAGCCGTTTGCTGCTGCCATCTCGGGGCCGCTAGATCCTGTCAGCCAGTCAGCGTAGGTCGGCAGGATGAAACTCATCTGGGTGCCGGTGTCCACGAGGAAATGCCTCCCCGAGCGTGCGTCCGTCAAGTAGAGCAGCTTGTTCTCCTCCCCGAGGGCCGCAGCTGCTACGACCCCCGGTCTTGGCATTTCCCGAGCGCTTGAACTGGCACGGTGGTATACATTTGCGTGCCCTGTCTGCGAAGCGGCGGTGGTAGAAACAAAGGGTGTCTCCCCCGCGTTCTTTGGCCCCCGCTGCTGCTGTCGTCGGTGGCTCTGCTGCTGCCGTCGATGGCTCCTCGCCTCCTCCGGCCGTCGCGCCGAGCTCCGTCGCTGCCGCTATGGTCGTGAACTCTCTGCTGGCGATGATGATCCAGTTTGCTTCTCGGGCCAGCGCACGATAGTCCCTCTTGGCCAGCAACGGCGAATTGGCCAGGGTCGCTCTCGTCACTGACGGAAGGTTCCGGAGGAAGAGGTGGGTAAAAATGAAATGGTCGTCGTCCGTGCCCTTTAATCTCAGCATCTTCTCCATCAGGTCAATGGCCGACCCATCTCCTAACCCAGTCCGCGTCAGGAGTCTCTCTGCTCTCTCACCATCCGAGAGTGTGTAGTGCTGGATGAGTGCAGCCTTCAGCGCACCGTACTTGTCGTTGGTTGGTGGCTGATCGAGCAGGCTCTCCACGTGCTGAGCCGTGCGGGCGTCGAGCGTTGCGACCACATAGTGGAACTTCGTGTCATCTGCCGATATCCCCCGGAGGGCGAACTATGCCTCAACTAGGTGGAACCAGGAGCGTGGATTGTGCTGCCAAAAATCCGGTAGCTTGATTGCGACAGCATATGCTTGGCTGGGGGCTCCCAACGAGGATGGCTCCGGGGATCTTTCGCTGTGTTCCATTATTTGTCTTGGGTCACCAGTGTGGAGCGTGTAAATAACGAGGCGGATTTGACTCAGACAGTTTATTACACATCTCACACAGAAGCATAGTCAGAATGAACACTCAGCAGAGACTCTCCTCTTAAAAAGCTTGGCATTCTTCTAGATGCTTCAAACTCACAAAAGGTCACATTGCATACACTTCCTTAATCCTTTAACATCCTTCTAGAAGTTTCTAACACACAAAAGATCACACTGCATTCATCCTTCACACCTCCCTGTTATCTCCCTGGGAAACTCTGCTCTTTGTTCTAGTCTAAGATGCTATACCATTATGCACTCCCCATGTGTCACCAAACCCTACTTTTTTTTTGTTCTACGCTTTCTTTTCAGGCCTTATTGAAATCCTACCTGAAACTTATTGTCCTCAGAAGTCTTCAAATGATGATATCATTCAGGAATTACATCTGTAGAAAACAGAATTGTAAAAAAATCAATGTAGACTCTTGTCTATTATAAAAAAACAACAACAATTCATGTGGAAGATCTGTTGTTTGTTCACACTTACCAGTCCCTCCAGGATTTTGCGATATTGCGATTGTACTAATTGATGTGAAATCAGGCCATCGCCACATCTTTTGCGTGACCTTGCAATTTTGGCCAATCCTCGTCAACTTCCACCAATTTTGCAAACCAAACTTGTCCCTGAGTAGCGCTCAAACACTCAGTCTAACCGATCAAATGCATTGCTGCACCGCGCTCACTTCCGTGTTTACAGTGAGTATTAATGGAACACATTAGCAAAAAACAATGTGCATGCGATTTAAAAAAAAAAACACCCGCGAGTTTTCCCACACCATCCCTTCCTCCGTCTTCCCTGGCCCGCTGACAGACGTCTCCCCACATCTCTGTCTTGACCGTGTGCACAAAGTGCCAGGTTTGTGTTGAAAAAAGTCTGCCAGCCTTAAAAGCACCCCGTTGCAGAAGCGTGCATGAGGAGAGATGCCGTAAAATCACAAACAAACGAGCAAATCTAACATTACAGCCAGTGTTGTAACATTTTATACATCTTTAGAGGTAAAATCATTACTACATCTTGTCAGTGCGCTTTAAAGCTGTGAATCTCTGGTCTGGACACAGACCACCACGTGCCCCCGGCAAACCCCCAAAGAGAGCCCCCCCTCCCAGTAAAACTCCCGGTAAAGGAAAGATGAATATCCGATGAGACAGGTGTGTGTCAAGACGTGCAGCAGATAGATCAGGGACCACCAACTAAAACTGCAAGAGGTCCCATAAGTAGGTCCTCCTCCCCAGCCGAGGTCCGAGCTTGGTGTGGGAATCTTTAGGCACCTCATGATTCAATTATGATTCAGAACTGTAATTTGATTCTAAAACCATTCTCAGTGCATCTTGATGCATTTTTTTTCTATTCAGGATTTTTCCCTCCCACTATGTGATAACTTGTGATAATTTAGTTTCAACATCTTTTATTAAAACAAATGGAAGAGAAATCTGGCACATGGACAAATTTATCTCAAAACCTGCTTTTAAAAACTGCCATCATTTCATGGACATTCTTTCAGAAGACCACAGCTGACTACAGACAAGCCAATATCATTTAACTTGCTTTCACACATTATTTTATTAAGCTATTGTTTTAGCTGTTTTTAGCTCTGTATTAATTTTTAAACAAAAAAATTAAAATGAATCTTTTGTTCAATTTCAAACAAAATATGAATAAAATTTTATAATACAGGATAACACTAAATGTGTTTGTTGACTCCAAATAAATAGGTCTAAAATTGTCATGAACTGAGCTTGGATGTTCTCCTAGGCTCAGTTTCATGGCTTTTCTCTGTTTTCATATTTATCTGTCTTATTGTTATGTCTTTTGAGTTATCATACTGTCTTCCATTTTTCCTTGTTTTTGTTCAGTCTGTTTTTTGCCATGTCTTGTTTTATTTGCAGTTTATTTCTAGTCTGTATCTGAGTTTGTTTATTTCTCATATTGGTTCTCTGACTGATAGCTGTCAGGCAACACTTACGGGTCTGCACTTTGTGTGGGTGTTGCCCGTCAGACTGCCAGCCTGACTACTCCCCTCTCATTATCACCAGCTGATTCCAATCACCATTATCATCCCCTCTTTCCCCGCTCATGTGCACTCACACCTGTTACTCATCTTTGTAATAGGTTTAATTCCTATTTAAGGGAGATTGTTTTCCATTTTGATTGCGGCTATTTTGACTGTCAACTTTCATCACCAGCAGAGCACAGTCTGCTGTGGTGTATCAAACTGTAAGTAATTCTCTAGGGCTCGCCAAAAAGTTTGTTGGAGTGTTCTGTACAAATTCTTTATTTTTCTGTGCTCACCAGTAAGTTTGTTGGAGCACCCTGTGTTTATTCTTTTCTTTAATAAATTGCACTGACACAATCCAGCATTTGGGTCTGTCCTTCTGCTCCAAAGGAGCAAATATAACAGAAAATAGCTGCCAGTGAAGGACTCAGCTGTTGTGTCTGTGCATTTTTTCACCTTTTTGCATGTTTTTCACTCACCTGTTCGTGGAAGCTCACAATGTCCCAGGCTCGCTGACCTCGCTGAAACAAAGGAGGAACGGCAGCAGGGACTCCAAGCGTGGAGGAGGAATGGGCGGCGGTGTTCATCCAGGATTTTGTGGATGAGGCACTGGAAGCCCAAGGACCCAAGAGGACTTGGGAATGTTTGGATGGAGTGGTGGGTATCCTGGAGGCGCATCCCGAACTCTAGAGCTACCCACAGTACGTGGATCTGCTGTCCACGGTCTGCTTGCTCCAGCAGTCATTTCCTGGTTTGGTGTTCCCGACAGAGTCAAGGCGGAGGCGCTCTCCTCAGCTTAAAACCATTTCCCATTACACTGCGCCCAACTCTCCTCCAGCCCCAGCACACTCATCTCCAGCTTCTTGATGACACCGTCGCCCTGCTGTGGACCATCGGAGAGATGACCTCACCTCTCAGACAGCAACCTGCCTTACATCGGGTCAGACAAATCCCGCAGCAGATTTTTCTTCTTCTTCGTTGCTGACTTACGCTAGTCTCCTCCTCCTCCTTCCCTGCTGCGGTCTCTCCTGTTTGTCCGATGTGTTCTCCCACTGCTGAGGGTCCGGCTGCGTCCTTCCCGGTTCCGTCTATTCTCGCATCTACGGCGGCAGCTCCTCCACAATCCACTGAGGGGCATATGACCACTGTAGCCAAGCGGAGGGGCGATGATGAAGCAGGCAACCGGGATTACAGGCAATGCCCTTCGGCCCTGGAACTCGGCCGCTGGATGATGGAGGAGCCCATGGCGCTGGAAGACACCATCCCAGCCCCGCTGTTGTTCTATGGACTGAGGTAAGGCACTGACTCTGAATCAATCACGCAGAATCCAGTGCCAACGGTGAGCCGGACCCAAGTTGCCAAGCTGGATGAGCCTCCTGTGTACTCCACTCCACCTGGGGCTGAAGAGACTGCAATAACCATCATGCCTGCTGCGGAGGCCGCCGCAGCAGAGTGGGAGCCTGAGATGGACCTCCTGAGGGCTGAGCCCGAAGAACCATCGTCACCTGGATCGTCGGAGTCCTGGACGGCGGTGGAGCTCAAGCTCAGGCAAGAGCACTCTTTTGTCTTCCTTTTATCTGTTTTGGAGCCATCTTTCTTGGCTCTAGGTGAGGATGGCTGGGTGCAGCCGCCTGCTGCACCTGAGCTCGCCTCATCGTGCTCCGCCACTGCTGGCGACCCTGGACCCCCTTCTCTTTGTTCTGTGTCCGAGCTCTCTCCCAGGGTCATCAGAGAGAATCCAACACTGCCAGATGTCTCCGAAGATCCAGGTCCACCACTGGAGGCTGCCGTGGGTCCAGCTTCCCTGACTGAGGAGGTCGTCGTGGGTGCTCAGTCCCAGCCCGGGACCTCTGTGGGTGCAGCTTCCCCTCTGCCCGAGGCCATTGTGTGGGTTCCTCCTCAGCCTGAGTCTCCGTGGGTGCTGCATCTCGGCCAGGGACCCTCATGGGTGCTGCGCCCCAGTATAAGCCCGACGTGGGTGCTGCGCTCCAGCATGGATCCGCCATGGGTGCTACCCCTTCGCCAGGGGTCCACTAAGGGTGCAGCATTGGCCCAGTCCGGGTTCACCAAGGGTGCAGCATTGGCCCAGCCCGGGTCCACCGAAGGTGCAGCAGTGCTCCAGCCCGGAGCCACTGAGGGTGCTGCAGTGCTCCAGCCTGGAGCCACCAAGGGTGCTGCAGTGGTCCAGCCCGGACCCACTGAGGGTGCTGCAGTGCTTCAGCCTGGAGCCACTGAGGGTGCTGCAGTGCTTCAGCCTGGCGCCACCGCGGGTGCTGCAGTGCTCCAGCCCAGAGCCACCGTGGGTGCTGCAGTGCTCCTGCCCGGAGCCACCACGGGTGCTGCAGTGCTCCAACCTGGAGCCACCGCCGGTGCAACTTTTCTTCAGTCAGGGACCACTGCGTGTGCAACTTTTCCCCAGTCCGGGACCACTGAGGGCATCGTGGTCCTCCCTCTTCATCAGCCAGATGCCGTCATGGTCTCCCTTCCTGCTCTGCCTGACGCCGTCGGGGCTTCCCCTCCTCAGCTCTCCTCCCCAATATTGGGTCTCCCAGTGGGGGAGCCGCCTCCTGGGCCACCTCTTCTGTTTAGGTGCCTGAAGCACTCAGGCCGGCCACCTGAAAGACTGAGCTGCCGGGTCGGGTGGTCCATTTTCTCCGGCAGGCCACCTGACTCGTACCACCTGGCTGTCCGGCTGGCCTGGGACTTTGGCAGGCCACCTTACTTGGTTTACCTTGGCATCCGCCGGGCCTGGGACTTTGGGTGACCCCCTGAACTTTAAAGCTCCGTGGGCCGGGAGGCCTTAATTCTGTGTTTTTTGGTGTGCATCCTGAGCGGGGTTGTTTTGTTCCCTCCTGACCTGTTCCCTCCACCACCCACCCTGGGTAGATTGTTGTGGTTCTTGTGGGGGAGGGGGGTCTTTTTCTTTTGATGTTACCTTGGGGTGTCTGGGAACCACCCCTTGAGAGAAGGGCTCTGACATGAACTGAGCTTCGATGTTCTCCCAGGCTCAGTTTCATGGCTTTTCTCTGTTTTCATATGTCTCTGTCATATTGTTATGCCTTTTGAGTTATACTGTCTTCCATTTTTCCTTGTTTTTGTTCAGTGTGTTTTTTTTGCCATGTCTTGTTTTATTTGCATTCTATTTCTAGTCTGTATCTGAGTTTGTT
The DNA here is from genome assembly GCA_020510985.1 of Pholidichthys leucotaenia. Taxonomy (NCBI): domain Eukaryota; kingdom Metazoa; phylum Chordata; class Actinopteri; order Cichliformes; family Pholidichthyidae; genus Pholidichthys; species Pholidichthys leucotaenia. The sequence continues at coordinate 323,685,865 of CM035837.1, read as the reverse complement.
TATTTCTCATATTGGTTTTCTGACTGGCAGCTGTCAGGCAACACTTCCGGGTCTGCACTTTGTGTGGGTGTTGCCTGTCAGACTGCCAGCCCGACTACTCCCCTCTCATTATCACCAGCTGATCCCAATCACCATTATCATTCTCTCTTTCCCCGCACATGTGTGTGGTGTAATCTAGGGATTACATATGTGGAGCCACTAGGGGGCGATTGTAGACCAGATGTTGTCAGGAGTACAGCATGATAGAGACAATATAATGGCGGTGTTCGAGTGTTAATGTTCTGGCAGTCTGTTAATAAAGAAGGTTCCGTGAACACCCAAAGCAGCAGTCTTTATTGACAAAAGAACCCAACACAACATGGTGTCAGAAGTTGGTGCACTTTGAGGTGAGAAAAAGTCAGCTTTGCAACCGGCTAGCGACTATGGAGTCAGCACAAGCTACAGCGGCGGCCCAAGCAGCCGCGCCGACGGATCCTGTAATGGCGGTGGCGGCGGCAACCCGGATGCCAACCTTCACCATTAAACCACCTGAACCTTTTGATTTCTCAAAACCACAGGAGTGGGAGAAATGGATACGGCGGTTCGAGCGCTTTAGACTGGTAAGTAACCTGAACAACTCGTCTGACGCTAACCAGGTGAACACTCTTGTGTACTGCATAGGGGATGAAGCTGTCGATGTGCTACGAGGGCTAGAGCTAACTACTGAGCAGCGCCAGCGATATGATGCGGTCAGAAATGGGTTTGACAAATACTTTGTTCCAAAGAAGAACGTAATATATGGAAGAGCTAAATTTAACAAGAGAGTGCAGCAGCCAACAGAGACAGTGGATTCATTCATCACAGCACTTTATGCGCTGGCTGAAAACTGTGAGTATGGAGAACTGCATGACGAACTCCTGAGAGGCAGATTAGTCGTGGGCCTTAAAAATTCAGCATTGTCAGAGAGGATGCAGCTTGATAAAGACCTCACTCTCACTAAAGCTATCACTATGGCCCGACAGAAGAAAGAAAGTGGCAACAGTCAGATCTGAGAGGAGAGACAAGTAAAACAGCTGTGGATGAAGTGCATGTTAAAGGAGGAAAACAGCACAAATATAAAGGCCAGACACAAGGACAGCATAAAATTAAGAAGACTGCACAGAGCAGAATAGAGAACAACAGAGCATGTCCTAAATGTGGTCAAACACCCTTCCACTCAGCATCCCAGTGACCGGCTAAGAGTGCAGAATGTCGCCTCTGTGGGAAAAGGGGACATTACAGAAAAGTCTGCAGGTCCAAGAGCATAATCAGTGAGGTTACAAAAGACCAAGACGGACTGTTTTTAGGAGAGCTAGATTCCGGGGATGAGGCATGGATGGCGGACCTTAACTTAAGAGGCAGCAGAGTGACATTTAAATTAGATTCCGGAGCAGATGTCACCATCATTCCTGAACAAGTGTTTGAAGGAATAAAAGACGGAGATGAAACACTACAAAAAGCACAAAAACCTCTTTATGGCCCAGGTGGAACTGAACTAACTGTTCTAGGGTCAGTTACAGAGACACTCTCTTATAGAGAGAGGTGCACTACAGAGAAGATATATGTTGTGAAAAATCTGCGAGTGGCATTGCTGAGCAGATCCGCCTCTGTGAAACTCAAGCTGATGGCTAGGATCGACACGGTGGACCAGCAATCAGTCATGAAGACATATCCAAAACTCTGTGATGGACCTGGACTGGTTCAGAAGCCATACACCATCAAACTTAAAGCAGATGCGGTCCCATTTTCTCTGAAAGTGCCCCGACGGGTCCCATTACCTATGATGGATAAGATTAAACAAGAGCTGGAGAGGATGGAAAAACTAGGGGTCATCAGCCGTGTGGAGAAACCAACTGACTGGTGTTGCGGCATGGTGGTCACCCCTAAAAAGGACAAAGAAAAGGTGTGCATTTGTGTGGACCTGACACCCCTGAATAAGTCAGTGTGTCGAGAAAACTACATCCTCCCCTCTTTGGACCAAACCCTGGGAAAGCTGACAGGTGCACAATACTTCACCAAGTTAGATGCTAATATGGGCTTCTGGCAGATACTGCTGTCAGAAGAGTCAGCTCTCTACACAACATTTATTACACCATTTGGGCGTTATCACTTTAACCGCCTGCCCTTTGGTATTTCCTCTGCCCCAGAACATTTCCAGAACATGATGGTGACTAAGGTCACAGCAGGTTTGCAAGGTGTCGTCTGCCATATGGACGATGTCCTCACTTGGGGGGTCACAAAGGAACAGCACGATGCAAGAATGCACATGGTCCTAGCACGAGCAGAAAAAGCTGGGGTCACACTAAACATGTCAAAATGTGAATTTGGTCAGAGAGAAGTAAAATTTCTTGGCCACATCATCTCAGCGGCTGGAATGAGGCCGGATCCAGAGAAAACCAAAGCGGTGCAGGACATGAAAGAACCGAGGAACGTGAGCGAACTCAGGAGCTTCCTCGGGATGGTGAATCAGTTAGGGAAGTTCATCCCAAACCTGTCTGAAAAAGACAAACCGCTAAGAGACTTGCTTTCCAAAAAGAACCAGTGATACTGGGGACATGAACAGCAGCAGGCATTCAGCAACCTGAAGTGTGTGCTCTCATCTGCACCTGTGCTCCAGCTTATGATCCAAACAAACCACAGAAAATATCTGCAGATGCTTCATCATATGGGCTGGGGACAGTGCTACTACAGAAAGGAGGTGAGGTGTGGTCACCAGTCGCTTATGCTTCCAGGTCACTAACGGACACGGAGCAGCGCTACACTCAGCTGGAAAAAAAGGCACTGGCGCTCACTTGGGCCTGTGAAAGATTCACCGACTTCATCCTTGGTCTACATTTTGAACTGGAGACAGACTAGAAGCCACTAGTCAGTCTGCTGGGAGGTCAGGCACTGGACTCTCTGCCACCTCGCATACAGAGATTCAGGATGTGCCTAATGAGGTACTCGTACACTATAGCACACACACCAGGGAAACGCCTTACAACAGCTGACACATTGTCTCGCCTGCCACTTCCTACTGGGGTCACACACACTGACACAGACCTGATGGAGGACACTAATATACAGTGGGGAAAAAAAGTATTTAGTCAGCCACCAGTTGTGCAAGTTCTCCCACTTAAAAGATGAGAGAGGTCTCCAATTTTCATCATAGGTATACCTCAACTATGAGAGACAAAATGAGAAAAAAAAAAATCCAGAAAATGACATTGAAGGATTTTTAATGAATTAATTGGTAAATTCCTCAGTAAAATAAGTATTTAGTCAATAACAAAAGTTCATCTCAATACTTTGTTATATACCCTTTGTTGGCAATGACAGAGGTCAAACGCTTTCTGTAAGTCTTCACAAGGTTTTCACACACTGTTGCTGGTATTTTGGCCCATTCCTCCATGCAGATCTCCTCTACAGCAGTGATGTTTTGGGGCTGTCGCTGGGCAACACGGACTTTCAACTCCCTCCAAAGATTTTCTATGGGGTTGAGATCTGGAGACTGGCTAGGCCGCTCCAGGACCTTGAAATGCTTCTTACGAAGCCACTCCTTCGTTGCCCGGGCGGTGTGTTTGGGATCATTGTCATGCTGAAAGACCCAGCCACGTTTCATCTTCTATGCCCTTGCTGATGGAAGGAGGTTTTGGGAGGTCAACTTGGGCTGCCCTTCTCCACTCATCTGAGCGGAACCATCATTACACCAACCGCAAATGTGCACCGGCACCCAGCTACACCATTGGCCAGATGGTGTGGTTGTCTGCTGATCAGGTTCTGCTAAAAACTGAGTCAAGGAAACTGTCACCACGTTTCCTGGTTCCATTTCCCATCTCACGGATCATTAATGATGTTACTGTTCGGCTCAAGCTACCTCCGGCACTTCATATCATCCTACCTTTTACGTCTCCCGGATAAAACCCTTCTCCACCAGTCCTCTCTGTCCTCCCCAGAAGCCTCCTCCTCCTCTCCGGGTCCTCGATGGCCATACCACCTACACCGTCCAGATTATTCTGGGTGTCCATCGTTGGGGCTGGGGTCTACAATACCTGGTCCACTGGAAGGGTTATGGACCGGAGGAGAGATCGTGGATTCCCAGGTCATACTTCCATGACAAGGAAATGGTTCGGGCTTACCACTGGGCACATCCTAACAAGTCCGGAGGGACACCAGGAGGCACCCCTTGGGGATGGGGGGCACTGTGATGATCAGGTGAGCATGCTTCCCCTCCCCTCCTGTGTTTCTTCCTTCTGCCTATCTCCCTGCTCCATTGCGCCATTACCGCTGCCTTTTCCTTACTGTCTACTATCAGTTTCCCTCCATACTTCATTACCGGATATCCAGACTCTCTTCTATTACCTGACATTCTTTTAATCATACCAGACTCTGTCTTATGGTGTTCTTCTTCCTAATGACTCACAGTAACCCTTCCAATAATCTTTTTTAGTCTTCCTTATTACTCCTCTCACTATTGCTTGTTTCCTCTTGTAATCTATCAGATTGTGACAGCACAGTGTTTTCTTCAAAGCTTTAAATGCTTTATTCCCAGATTTTATTGCCTCAGTACACTCTTGCGTCCACCAGGGAACCAATTTTTTCCTTTTATTTCAACCCCTTCTAGGAATAGATGCCTTGGCTGCCCACACTATACTTTCACATACTGTATATCACAATTCAGTTCATTGATAGATGTATTTTTATTGACTGCCTTTAGCTTCCCCTCACTAAGCAATCTGAACTTGTCCCAGTCTGCCTCCTCAAATTTCCATCTTCCTTCCCCTTCAACAGATTCTGTCATTCTCTGTCCCTACACATATCCATATTGGATAATGGTCACTACCCACAGTGCTCCCCTTCAATACTTACTGCTGTTTGGTTTTTCTTTTGAATTCTTGGATGGAATATGGGTGGGCAATATAAGCTGCATCTTCAGCCATCACCCATTTCAGATAACCTATGTTGAACTGTATAATCAGAGGAGTTATTGTTTAATTCGACCTTATTAAATTTTTTTCCCCCTTTGTTATATTATTGTATTTTCTTTAAATCTATCCGAAATAAAGATTCATTCATTCACATTCCACCACTGGCTTTTAGTAACAAGTGTATTTCCCAAATATGTTTTAAACTTCATTTATTTAACCTCCACACATTTCTGTCTTTTGTCTAGGCAAGAGGTAAACGATCGATCCACCCCAAACTGGACCTTGCGTCACTATTTACAGAGATGCAGGCCTAAGATCTGCTGATCTGAGACCAGTGTGAGCTGCACATCCCAGCTGCTGAGTGACCCAGTCTGACAGTTTGAGTTTTGCACATTCTGAATAATCTGGAATTTGCTGCTGATTGTAATAAACAATTTAGTGACTTATGTGTTTGCATCATGATTTCTATTTTTGTCTTTTAATACACTGGTGGGAAAAGAGTCAATAGTACAAACCATTAATGGGTGACCTTGAAAATAATGACTCATTTTTAAGACATTTATGTCACATGGTGGTAACCTTCACATATAAAAAGACATCTGCAAAAACTTCAGAGGTTTGTCAGTGCAATACTACATGAATGCATGTATAGTACATTGTTGATGCAGAGAATATATATTTCTACAGTATATGTATCGAGTAAATCAAGCATTTTCCATGTAACCTTGTGACTGCATTATTTTAATTGCTTTTAATGCTAGATCAAGTTTGTTTTGGCCTAAAATGCATCATAACTGTCAAATACATCTTATTATACCGAACTCAGTAATGTTTACTTTTGAATATACATTTTGTGGCTAATGTAGTTATTAACCTGGCGATCGAGTTGTGTCAGCTGATCATTTTTTGCTATGACAACATCTCAGACTCAGTGCAGCTGAAGCAGGTATGTCCATGATGTCTCAACAGTCCAGGATTTTCACGCAGATCAGAGCAATTTTTTTTCCCACAATATTTTTATTGAACCTTTTTTTTTTTTTACAAACAGCACACACAGTCAGACACTAACACAAAAGTAATTTAAAAACTAAACAATAAAATGACAAAAAAAGGTTAAAAAACAGAAACCATTAACAAAAACAAGTCAACAATGTTCCTCTGTTTAGGTAATCTATTACATTAGAATACATAATATACATTAACCAGCTTGGAATTTGCAAGGTCCACACATATCATTCACCTTCTTCAGAAGTTATGTTTACTTAATTTACATAATCGATGAAAGGTCTCCATATATTCTCAAACACATTTCCTTTGATTTCAGTATGTATGTTATTCTTTGTAGTGGAAACCAAAAGTGAGTTGGTTGTAGTCATTTTTCTAAGGTGTTTTGACGTGTAATTACCCATCCCTGAACACATATGCCTTATAAATATCAAGAGATGGGAAAATGATACTCAAATGACACTCAACATGCAAAATGGTGCTACAGTTGGATTGCCTTTCTTTAAAATTTTTAAAGTTATTTTGTAAGTAAAAGTGGGCTAGGATTAACTGGAAATATAACAAGTTTCCACATATAATTCCAAGGTCAATTGGCAATTCAATCAAACCAAAAAGGAGTTGTTCAGCTGCTGCATTTTTCTGCAGTCATTTTCTACGGTGTTTTAGCGTGTAATTTCCCATCCCTGAACACATATCCCTTAAAAATAACTATCAATGGGAAAATGATACACAAAAACAAGAATTTTACTACAGTTGAATTGGCTTTTTTTTAAAGTAATTTAAATTATTTTGTACTAAAATAGGGCTATGATTAATTGGAAATATAACAAGTATCCACATATAAGTTCTTCATATAAGTTATAAGGAAGTTCTGCAACCACTGTGTGCTTGAGAAGCTGGGGACAACATTCTCCCACCACTGCGAGCTACGGTTTACTGCCCAGGTCCATGGTCTGCAGCGTTGATTTTGCAACAACGCAGCCAACTAGAACACACACACAGCATACATATTAATACTGATAACCTGGCGACATCAAAATGCTGTACACAACAATGACATGATGATAAAATGACAATAGAAAGCATTAAATTACCAAAAACTTTTTCCTCGTGTGCCTGATGTGCTGGGTAATTAAGCTCTCTGCTTCATATTCCCCAATGGCAACAACGAGTCTCTGGTACTGCTCCAACGTGTGTTCTCTCAATGCACGTCGACTTCTCCTGTAAAACTCTCTTCTCCGCTTAAAAACATTCATTGTGTTCAAAAGCCAGAGAAGAACCAACGTGGAAATCCTCCGCTCGTAATCCGCCATTTTCTTTGTTGTGAAGACGTCGGTCGCCGGAGATGACGTCAGCAGAGTATGGGGCCGCCTCAATCCCGCCCACTACAGAGTTTACGCGGCTTTACAGGGTTGTAATGGGTCAACAACCCAGGGAGAGAGAAGTAGTGGAGAATCGAAACAAGTAAAAAAGAACTGTGACTATGGAAAAGAGCCATATGACACCAAAGTGAGATCAAGAACAGATTCAGTGCCCCTTGCTAAATTCACCCGTGTACCTCACCCGTCATTTAAACACACTAGCTCCTTTTCATCCATAATTTCTTCAGTAATTTCCTCATTTGAATCGTCCTGATAACCCACATACTAAGCTATGTGCATTAAAGTCACCACACCATACTGTGACGTAGTGGGGGTTCACACAAAAAAGGAGAGATGACTGTGACGAAACAGGCTTTATTTAAACACACCTCCTCAACACAGACAAGAGGGGTGGTCATTCACACAGACCTCCGTCTCTCTAAGGGTGACACAAACGCATGATCAGTCACTGCTCTGACTCTTATAACACTGCTGTGTCATTATAACGCAGTTATAATGACACAGCAATAACACTTTAGAACACACGAATAATAACACCCTTTGAATCCTCCGCTGCCAAAGCATGCCGGGAGAATCCCCGCCCCTTAACACAGCCCCGACGTTACACTGTCCCCCCTTGGACTGGTTTCTGTCCCCAGAATAATAAAATTCCATCTCAAATGTCCAACACGAATCCGTCCAGGTGTCGGGGCGGCCTCCGTTGTCGACGACCAGCACGCACAGGCCCGCTAGTGTTCATCTGTGCCTCGGTCGGCATATCTGGTCGGGGTGAAGGCTCTGGCTCGACCACCTGCGGGGCGGATGGCTGGTACGGGGCGAGACGGTCACAGTGGAGTACCATGACCCGGTCCCTTTTCTGCAGCCTCACCCTGTACACCACATCTGACAGTCTCTGTAGGACCATGCACGGTCCCGACCAATGGCTCGCCAGTTTTGGTGACAGTCCCCTTTTTCGCTCTAGGCAGAAAACCCAGACTCAATCTCCTGGTGCAAAGTCCCTCCCCTGGCAGCGGGAGTCATATGTCCACTTCTGCCGGCTCCCCGCCGCTGCAAGGGCCTCCCAAGCCAGTCCGTGCACCGTATGGAGACATTCCTTCAAGCAAAACAAATAATCCAACCCCGGTTTGCCTTCTACCTCCTGCTTGGGGGGGGGGGGGGGGGAATACCAAATTCACCGGTGTGCGCAGCTCGCGTCCAAATATCAGTGCTGCAGGAGTGCACCGGGTGGATTCCTGTGCTGCCGTCCGGTACGCCCACAGAACAAAGGGCAGATGCAGGTCCCAGTCTCGCTGTCGCTGGTCCACTAGGACAGCGAGCTGGGTGGTGAGGGTCCGGTTGAACCGTTCGACCAGGCTGTCGCTCTGTGGATGCAGCAGGGTGGTCCGGGTCTTCCGGATGCCCAGCTGCTTGCAGACCTCCCCGAAGACCTCTGCCTCAAAGTTCTGACTCTAATCGCTGTGCAGCTCCTCTGGTGCGCCAAACCCACAGAACATCTCGTCCACCAGCTTTGATGCCGTGGTGGCGGCGCTCTGATCAGGGACAGCGTACTCCTCTGGCCATTTGGTGAAATAATCCATTGCGACCAGCACATAGCGGTTCCCCCGGTCCGTGGTCAGGAAAGGGCCCAGAATGTCCACCCCTACCCTCTCCATCGGTGCTCCCACCCGGTACTGCTGCAAGAAAGCGTGGGATCGCTGAGTTGGCCCCTTCTGAGCCGTGCAGGTGTCGCAGTGATGGACATGGAGCTCTACATCCTGGTGACATCCGGGCCAGTAGAACCGGACTCGAAGACGCTGCAGAGTCTTTGTCACCCCGAAGTGGCCCACTCCTACCGCCCCGTGGACCAGCTGGAGTACTTTGAGCTGGAGCCGCCGGGGAACCAGCAGCTGCCAGACGTGACGCTGCCCAGCTGGAGTCTGCTACTGCCGATACACAACACCCTCATGACAGCAGAGATTGGCCCACTGGGAGTGTAGGGCCTTGGTGTCTGGGTCCAGCGCAGAGACAGCCTCCCAGGAGGGCCGCTGGCCCGCGTCCAGCCACTGCTGAACCCGAGAAATGACCGGATCCCTGTCCTGTTCGCTCTGCAGCTGCTGCGCGCCGAGGGCCTCTGTGACGTCATTGCTGGGGAGAGCTGCCTGATTATCCGAGGAGGAGCTGTGCGCCGCTGTGTTATTCCTGCTCACAGCGGTCCGGAGAGCAGCAGCCCGTGGGACGGCTTGGTCTCGATCCTCTGCCTGCTGGCAGTGACGACAGTCCTCCGCAGCACAGGGACGCCGAGACAGCGTGTCAGCATTGGCATGGAGGCGGCCTGCCCGATGTACAGTCTGAAAATCATAATCCTGCAGTGCCTCCAGCCATCTCGCCAACTGTTCATCCAGCTCTTTAAAGTTCAGTAGCCAGGTCAGGGAAGCATGATCCGTCCTGAGCTGGAACCTCCCCCCGTACACATACGGGCGAAAATGGCGAAACCCCTGGATGACAGCCAACAGCTCTCTGCGAGTAATGCAATAATTCCTTTCAGCTCTGCTGAGAGTGCGGCTGAAAAAAGCAACTGCCTGCTCTCCGTGTTCTCCCTCCTGGGAAAACACCGCCCCAATGCCCTGGTTGCTGGCGTCCGTGTCCACGATGAAAGGGTGGTTCGGGTCGGGATACTGTAGGATGGGGGCTCCGATGAGCGCTGAGCGAAGCTGGGAAAAAGCAGCAGCACAGTTCTCACTCCACTGAAACGCACGGTCCTTCTGTATCAGCTGATGCAGAGGGCTGGCGATGGTGGCGAAGTCTTTCACAAATCTCCTATAATAGAAGGCCAGTCCGAGAAAACTCCGTAGCTCTCCCACATCCCACGGCACTGGCCAGTTTTTCACCGCTGCCACTTTCTCTGGATTGGTGGCGACTCCCGCTGCGCTGACGACGTGGCCCAAGAAATTGGTCTCACGCCGAAATAGGTGGCATTTCCGTGGGTGTAGCCACAGCCCGGCCTGTCGGATGGCGTCCAATACTTCCCAGAGGTTGGACAGGTCGCTGTCAAAATCAGCTGCATGAACCAGCAGGTCATCCAGGTAAACAATGCAGCAGCTCTGGAGTACGTGAGCCAACACTCGCTCCATCAGACGTTCAAAGGTGGCCGGGGCGTTGCAAAGTCCAAACGGCATCACCTTGAACTGCCCAATGGAGAAAGCTGTTTACAGGCGGGCCTCAGGTGACAGCTCTATCTGCCAATAGCCGCTGCAGAGGTCCAGCGAGCTGAACCAGCTGGAGCCGGTGATGTGGTCCAGCGCGTCATCGATGCGGGGCAGGGGGTAGGAACCCTTGCGGGTGGCGTCATTCAGGCGTCAGTAATCCACACAGAACTGCCACGAACCGTCCTTCTTCCTAACCAGCACCACCGGCGCTGCCCAGGGGCTGCTGGAGGGCTCAATAATGTCTGCCTCCAGCATTTCTCGTACTTTTTGTTCTGCTGCAGCCTGCCTTGAAAAAGGCAGACAGTGTGGACGGAGCCGGATCGGCCTGGTCTCACCGGTGTTGATCCCGTGCTGCACCGAGCTGGTTCGGGTGCACTCCTCATCCTTCCATCCTTCGCAGTGAAGATGTCCATGTAGCAGTCCAACAGCTCCCGCAGCTGGAGTCTCTGTACCGATTCCAGTCCGCTGCAGCTCTGCTGGAACAATTCCTCGACCGCCTGCTTCATTTCTGCTGACACACTGACCCGCTCCGCTGTGGCCGTCCCCCTTGCTGTCTCTATCTGTGATCATGCTCCCTCTGCTTGTCCTGGTGGTGCCGTTGGGTTCAGTACTTGCGGTGATCCGTCTGGTTCGGCCCGTCCTGGCGGTCCCTCGATCACGCAGGCCTCCGGGTTCCTCCTCTGGGCCCTGCTGCAGAGCGTGATGGTCCGAGTTCCCAGCAGGAGGGACGATCTGGTGGTGTCAATTTTTGCGCCCCATGTTGCGAGCAGATCGAGTCCAATAATGCAGGGGTCTTGGATGTCAGCCAGCCAGAACGGGTGGCTTGTGTTCTGGCCGGACACCCCCACCACAAGAACTCTTCACCCTCCCAGTCTGGCGCACTCACCAGTAGCTGTGATGACGCAGTGTCCGGTGGGTTCCCACCCCTGCGGTTCTGTCTCGTCCCTGCCTGGCAGCACACCGGGTCGTACCAGGGAGATGGTAGAAGCGGTGTCGATCAGGGCCCGGATTGTTGTGTTGTCCAGGCTGCAATGTGGGTACATCCCTGGCGAGTGTCCAATTTGGCCCACACGCAGTGACAGTTCATCGGGGAAAATGTCTGTGGGAGGTGGCAGGTCCCCGTCCATGCCACCTCGCTCTAGTTTAACGTTGGCGAGGGGCCGGTTTGTCGTTGGGGTCGGTGCCGGGCAGTACCCCGCGATGTGTCCTGGCTCCCTGCAGCAGAAGCACCCTTCCTTGCGCTGCCGCGGCCGTCTTCTCCGTGGGCGCGCCACCGTGGTCTGCCGCAGCTCCTCCTCCTCCTCCTCGCTCTCAGCCATGGCCTGGAAGGCTCTCTGTCTCGGTGCCGATACATCAGCTGTACAATCCATTAGTGGTTCCACCCGCTCCGCTTCTGCCACAGCCGTCTCCCAGCTGCTCGCGGTGTTAATCCGGATGTGGCTCTGCAGCTGGGCCAGGCGGAGACCCCCGGATGAAGTTCCGGAGGGCAAGCTTCTCCACTACCTCTGGCTCGAAATCCGGGTAGCTGCATCGTGTCAGCGGCCGTATGTCCGCTGCGTAGGCTCCCAGGCTCTCCCGGATGCCTCACCGGCGGTTGGCCAGCTGTTCCTCGGCGTGCTCAGTGTTGGCCGCTCTCCCAAAACTGCCTCCAGAGCGCTCCTTGTAGCGCTGGCCAGCTGTGGCGTTCCTCGGGCTGGAGATCGGACAGCGTGCGGAGAGCCCTTCCCTCCAGGGCCAGCGCGACCTGCATGACGGTCTCTCTGGGTGGCCAGCCCTTCAACGCAGCAGCCAGCTCGACCTGGACCAGGTAGTTGTCCAGCAGGGTTTCACCGTTAAAGCGGGGAACCTTGGCCCACTGCCGGATGGGTTGGGACGGTCACCTCTCAGTCGATCGCCACCCCTGGTCATAGTGGAATCGCCAGCCCGTCCTGCCCAGAATAGGGCGGGGAGCGGGACTGAACTGCTTGCTCAGCCCGCCCTGCCTTGAGAAAGGCAGAAGGCGGGGTACGCTGGTCCCGGCGGGTCCGCTGCTCAGTTCATCCCGGCGAGCAACTCTGGGGGTCAGTGTATCAGCTCTGTCATCCATCCCCAGCTGAGCGATGAATCGCTCCAGCTGCTGGATCTCTGCTCTGATCCTGGCTTCCATCTGCTCCACATCCCAACTTCTGACACCAGTGTGACATAGTGGGGGTTCACACAAGAAAGGAGAGATGACTGTGACGAAACAGGCTTTATTTAAACACACCTCCTCAACACAGACCTCCGTCTCACTAAGGGTGACACAAACGCATGATCAGTCACTGCTCTGACTCTTCTTATAACACTGCTGTGTCATTATAACACAGTTATAATGACACAGCAATAACACTTTAGAACACACGAATAATAGCACCCTTTGAATCCTCCGCTGCCAAAGCATGCCGGGAGAATCCCCGCCCCCTTAACACAGCCCCGACGTTACACTACTATTTTTCCTCTCCAGTTACTTAATACTGATTCCAATTTATCTTGACTTCACCGTTTCCTTTGTCCACACTTCAATAACTATTATTTCCAAATCTTGTGTTGCCATTATCTGCCTGTATTTAATTCCCTGCTTGACAAAAACTGCACGCACGCCCACCACCACTTCCAATACTTCTGTCCATTCAAACTGTAGTGTATCCACTGATAATGAAATCTAAAGTTGGTTTAAGCCACGTTTCTTGTACGCAAATGAGATCCAGTTTTATTTCTAGTTTACTGATGTAACCTTTAAACTCCTGTCCATTAGCTATTAAACTGCTTGCATTCCACTGAAGTATATACACTATGGGATGATTTGTTGGCTTCCTTCTGATGTTCCTTCTCCCTGACTAAGACCCACATGTATTTTTTTCCCAGGATAAATCCTTCACATTCAGAAACTTTGCAGCTGCCTTTACAATAATCTTGATTTTTTCTGTTTTGGTTTTGGCCTGCTCTGAACAATTAATAACATAAGCCAGAAAGAGAACTAGCTTATCTACTGCAAGCCCAGTCTGTTGACTATAACTATTTGCCTCCTTATCTTGAACAACTTTTTCTCTCCTGCAATCCCTACCTACAATCTTCACTGCCTACTGCATACGTCACTCTTTGTTCTGTTCTTACTTGTTGTATTTCAACGGCCTGCTTTCTCACTGTACAACCCTCATAGGCTGCTGTGTGATTCCCCCCACAGTTGCTACACTTAACTGTGCTGTTGCTCCCACACTCCCCATAGACATGCTCTTCCCCACATCTCCCACATCTCTGCCTTTACACACTGAAGCAATATGGCCATATCTCTGATATTTAAAGCATCTAAGAGGCTGGGAACATATGCTCTGACACAGAAACACATGTACCCCACCATAATCTTGTCAGGAAGAACCTGGTCCTTGAATTCTAAGAAGAATGACATACTGTCAACCTTTCCCCATTTCTAAAAACCTGCAGTAGTATAATTCCTGTCACTCTTCCCCCTTTTATTAACTTCTTCAACTCTTCTAGGGTTTCTCTTAAAGGTATCCCTGATATTACTCCCCTGACACCATTTCTCTTCCCAACTACTTTCCTCACCGCTATTTCTTTTTTGCACACTGCTTGAAGCGTATGTGCTTTGTTCTTTTGTTCTGCATTTTTACATTTAACAAAGAGACTTCCATCTCTCAACACTTTAGCCACTTCAATGTCGCCTAATACTTTTTTCAATCCGAGTGTTAACTTTACTGGACTAACTGCTGAGATATCTTGTTCCAGTTTAAATTTCAAAATGAACTTGAGCTCTTCTGTCATTAACCTCCTAAGAACTTCACGGTTTTCCTCGTCATCACTAAGTGCTCGCTTACTAGCAAGCGTCCTTCCACTACTCTGTTTTCTATCCCCATTCCTCCCATGACTCGGAGCCGGAGTCATTACAAACTCCATATCTTCCTCATTAGAACCCCCACCACTACTACCTGCCATTCTTCTCCAGTCACAGTCTAGGTTATGCCTATCCACCAAGTACTGTCAAAAAAACCCCAGCTTGTCAACTCCACAGTCTCACCACCATCAGTCTCCTCCTCCAAAGTAGTGGTTCCCACAGTGATCTAACATTTACAGAAAGCTTAGAAGACAAAAATGTTCTGTGTGCAGAGCTTAATTTCTGCTGGAACAAGATCTAACACCTCCCACATTGGGAGGTGTCTATTATTTTATGCTATCTGTGTTATTAGTCTTTGTGTGTTACACAACTTAACTGAATTTCTTTAAACTGGAGGAACAGCCGCACTCTAAGGGGGGCAAACCTTTTGGATGTGGAAAGCCCTGTGGAAACAGGAGGACAGCTAGCCATGTGGAGGTAGAATTGATGTTAGCCTAGCTGGACCTGTTGCTAGCAGAGAATAGCAGTGGACAGACTCTTTCATTGCCTTTCCACCTCTTGGCCATCACAGATTATAAAAGCCAATAGTTCCCAACCATGTGCCATGGTGACATAAGACCCTACAGGTTTTACCTCCAGCCAGTGTCTTCAGTAGGTGTTTTCACTTATCTGCAATCAGTGGGAAGGAATCCAGTGAAATCACCCATTGAAGACTCTGGTTGGAGGTAAAACCTGCAGGGTCTTGGGTCACCATAGCACATAGTTGGGGACCACTAATAAAAGCTACCAACTGTATGTCGGAGACAAAAAAAACACAGGATAAACGAAAGGCTCTGTGGATAATTTATGAGCTGATATGGAAGCATTAAGGTAAGAAGAAATTTTACTGTTTTTCTTCTGCTGTCTTTGTTGATTATTATTTTGAGGCTGGCTGTAATTAATGCTGCGTAAGCTGTTGTGTAGTGTGTGTGTACATATTTTGGTGTACAGTTACAGTAAACCCCACAAACTTGAGGGTGTGTTTGTAGTGTGTGGGGAGTGTTGGTCAGCAGTGCTGAAACTGGATGGAGGAATCATTTGGCCTGTTTGTTTTTGCTCCTTCCTCAATTTCCCAACTGCAGAAATCTGGCTGAAGGGAAAAGACAGAATTAAAACCTGCAACCTGTTATGAGTAAAACTTCGATTAATGCATCCATGTTGCTCTGGTTTTTTAAACAGTGGTGTTGTGGTGGCACTGCGTGGGGGATTCTCTACCCAGAGTCAGAAGCCAGGGGAAGATAGAGCAAAGGACTGAAGGAGGAAGCGGCACCGGGGGTCTCAGACGTAGCAGAAAGGACTATTTGTCCCCCGGGGAGTTCAGGAGATGCCAGAGCCGCTGGAGGACGAGAGGGTGTGAGAAGTGGGAATGGCGTTATATGATGCTAATGTGCCACGCATGTCTTTGTCCACTGATTGCATTGTTTTGGCTCCCTGGGTCTCATAGCACAGAAATAAAGGTTGTAAAATGGAGGCACCCAGAGACCCAGCTAGAGTATTTCCTGTACTTGATGTTGGAAGAAGAATAAAGTTCATGTGTCGTCCAGCTCGCTGCCTCGTCTGTTTTCTTCTTCCACATTGGTGACCCCAAGATGTGCCATTGAGAGCGAGCCGAGCTCCGCCCTGGAGACTACCCAGAGGGGAGAACACCAGCGCTGCGTGCGCTGTCACAGTCAGGTTTCCAGACTTCTGGCTTCACAACCCAACCGCGTGGTTCTTGCATATAGAAGCCCAGTTCGTACTCCACAGGATCACAATGGACGACACAAAATATTCCCATGTGGTCGCTGCGCTGGATGTGGCACCACGCAACAGGCAACGAACCTGCTCCAGCAGCCGCTGGCCCAAGGGAAATATGAAGCGCTCAAGAGGATGCTACTCCAGCGTTATACCCTGTCTGACAGTGAGAGGGCAGAGAGACTCCTAACATGTTCAGAGTTAGGTGACAGATCAGCTGTGGTGCTTATGGAGAGCATGTTGGCGGTGAGGGGGAAGAACGATGAATCTTTCCTGTTCGCCCACCTGTTCCTCAAGCGTCTACCTGCTACAGCAAGGGCGATCCTGGCCAACTCACTGTGGCTGGTGACCAAGGACTACTGTGCCCTGGCGCAGGAAGTGGACCGTATCATTTTATCAACCAGAGCTCTCAGCATGTGTGCAGTGGCATCGGCATCCATGAGGAACTCCAGTGAGGTCGAGGAGCCGTTGATAATAGCTGGGACGAATGCCAAGAGACGCAGAAATGAGGTGATTTGTTTCAATCATTGCTGTTTCAGCTCATATGCCCAACGCTGTCTGCCGCCGTGCCAATTCAAGAAGCTGGAAGCACGGCATGGCCAGCAGTCAGTAGCAGCTGCGACTGCTGGTAACAGGAACAAGCTGCTTTTTATCACGGATACATGTTCGAGGAGATGGTTTTTCATGGACTCCGGCTCCCAGAAAAGCCTCATCCTGCCGGGCAGCGCAGACAGGTCAGCAGGAGGCAGCGGTCCCAAGCTCACGGCTGCCAACGGATCCACCATCAGGACGTTTGGCGAACGGACACTGACAATATGTTTGCATCGACACAATTATCAGTGGGACTTTGTGGTAGCTGCGTGCTCTGCCCCCATTTTAGGCGCAGATTTTTTTTATGCTTATGGGTTGTTAGTTGATGTTGCCAACAGATGTTAAATGGACACTGTCTCTTTCACCTCCCTGCCCTGCACAGCTCGGGGAGCTGGGCCAACAACACTGGCACATTATAGCTCCAGGGGGTAAGTACCAGCATTTACTTGCACAGTTCCCAGCACTCACGGTCCCGTCTTTTTCGTCTATGGTAACCAAACACGGGGTCGAAGATTTCATAACCACAGAAGGCCCGCTGGTGTTCACGCTACCTTGGCGCCTGGACGTGGCTAAACTGGCCAGCATGTGCGAGGAGTTTACCAGCTTGGAGCAGCTGGGCATCGTCAGGAACTCCAACAGCCCATGGGCATCCCCACTACACATGGTGCCTAAGGCCGATGGGTCGTGGCGACCGTGTGGCAATTTTCGGCGCTTGAACAATGCCATGGAACATGATCAGTATCCCATTCTGCACATCCAGGGTTTTTCTGTGCACCTGGCGGGGACGCGTGCTTTTTCAAAAGTGGATCTGGTCCGCGGTTACCACCAGGTCCCAGTGCGTGCGGAGGATGTTCCGAAAACAGTGGTATTTACTCCTTTTGGCCTTTTCGAGTTTTTACGCATGCCATTCGGGTTAAAGGGTGCTGTGCAAACCTTCTAGAGAATGATGGACGTGGTGCTCCATGACCTGTCTTTTGTTTTTATCTACTTAGACGACATTCTGGTGGCTAGCGTGTCCGAGGAGGAGCACCTTGCCCATCTCAAAATGGTTTTCCAGAGGTTGGAAGCGCACGGGCTGATCGTTAACCCGGCGACGTGCCTGTTCGGTGTGCCAGTAATTGATTTTTTGGGCCACCGCATTTCGCCGGAGAGCATGATTCCGCTGCCTGATAAGGTGCATGCCATGTCGGACTTTCTGTGCCTGCAGACCGTGAGGGCCCTACAGGAGTTTTTGGGAATGGTCAACTTTTATAACCGTTTCCTCCCCCGGGCAGCCCAGCTGCTGCAGCCGTTGTATGCCACGCTTAAGAAAAAGAAGCCCGCGGAAAACATTGACTGGACCCCCGAGCGAGTCCAGGCTTTCGCAAATGCCAAAACAGTGCTCGCTGACGCAGCTTTGTTAGCCCACCCTGCCCCATCGGTGTGGATAGCGCTCACCACAGACTCGTCAGACGTTGCCATGGGGCAGTGGTGGAGCAGTACGTCTCCGGTTCATGGCATCTGCTTGCATTTTTCAGTCATACATTGCGCAACAACAAACGCAAATACAGTACGTTCGACAGAGAATTGTTGGCCCTCCACCTGGCGACGCGCCATTTCCAGTTTTGGCTAGAAGGGCGCAAGTTCACCGCATTCGTGGATCATATACCGCTAACGTACGCGATGTTCAAGGTCTCGGAATCGTGGTCGGCCCGGCAGCAATGGCATTTGGCCGCGATCTCGGAATTCACAACCGACATTCAATACGTCGCCAGTACGCTCAACATCGTGGCCGATTGCCTGTCACGCACGTTAGTCTCCCTGGTCTACATGGGAATAGATTTCCCTGTCATGGCCATGGAGCAAACCAGGGACACAGACATTTGTGTGCTCCAGTCCGCGCCTACTGGGTTAAAGCTGGAGAGCAGGGTGGTGCGAGAAGGGTGCCCTCCCTTGCTTTGCAACGTCTCCACCGGTCGGCCGCGCCGGGCGGTTCCGAGCTCTTGGCATCGCCGCATTTTTGAATCAGTCCACTCCCTTTTGCATCCTGGCGTGCACGCTTCGGTTAAACTGGCGGTGGCGAAATTTGTCTGGCCGCATTTGTGCAAGGATGTGAAAGGGTGGGCTGCAGTGTGTGTCGCGTGCCAGCGGGCCAAAGTGCATAAGCACACCAGAGCCCCCCTTGAGCTGTTCCAAATCCCGGCCAGGAGGTTCGACCACGTCCACGTGGATTTGGTGAGACCCCTCCCACGTTGCAAGGTTTCACGCACCTTTTAACAATTGTGGACCACACCACACGCTGGCCTGAAGTCATCCCACTGTCTTCCACCACGTCCGCGGCGGTGGCTCGCACTTTTTTGTCAGCTTGGGTTCATTTCAGAACTCTGGTCCACGATGGCCCAGAGCCTGGGGGTCAAAATCCACTGCACTGCTGTGTACAACCCCCAGGCTAACGGGTTATGCGAACATTTTCATAGATCATTTAAGGCAGCGCTCAGAGCTTCACTCACGGATGCAAATTGGGTCGACCGCCTACCCTGGGTTCTTATAGGGTTGCGCTCCACGCCTAAGGAGGATCTGGCAGCCTCCCCAGCAGAACTCGTTTTTTCACAGCCGCTGCGGATCCCCGGGGAGTTTATACCGGAAAACCCCATGCTCGGGGCTGATCCGCCTGCGCAATTTTTGCACAGTACGGAGGCTGTTAATGTGCTGGGCCCGGCCCACCATTGTTTTCCCCACACTTTCATCCCGAAAAGCTTACAGAATGCCAGTTTTGTTTTTGTCAGGCACGATGCAGACAGGACCCCGCTGTGCCCACCATACAACAGACCTTTCAGGGTGCTGGAAACTAGGGTAAAGCATTTTGTGTTAGACTTGGGGGGGCGTAGGGAGACCGTCTGCTTCGACAGGCTGAAGCCCGCTTTTGTGTTGGCTGACGAGCAAGTGGCGTTGGCCCAAGCTCCCCGGCACAGACGCCCACCTTCGGTGGCTCTACAAGTTGGTGTTCTCTCAGTAGAGACCTGCGCTCGCGAAGCTAGCATGTTTCCCCCCACCCTTTTTCCCTCCACAGACTAATGTGCTCGCCTGCACACCTCGCCAGCAGGGTGTTTCGACCGGACTGGTGACCCCCAGCTACAGCCGCTATGGACGTCGGCTCAAGCCCAAAGGAAGGGGGTGGGGGGGGCTGTGTGGTGGAATTGTATGGGGGGTTCTCCACCCAGAATCGGAAGCTTGGGGAAGATGGAACAAAGGACTGAAGGAAGAAGTGACATCGGGGGGTCTCAGATGTAGCAGAAAGGTGTATTCACCCCCTGGGGAGTTCAGGAGATGCCAGAGCCACTGGAGAAAGAGAGGGTGTGAGAAGCAGAACTGACATTATATGATGTTAATGTGCACGCATGTCTTTGTTCACTGATTGTATTGTTTTGGCTTCCTGGGTCACATGGCATGAAAATAAAGGTTATGAAAAGGAGGTGCCCAGAGACCCAGTTAGAGTATTTCCTGTACTTGATGTTGGAAGAAGAATTAAGTTCATGTGTCTTCCACAGTGTCAGTTGGAAAGTTTAGCACTTAACGCTGCCCACTGTCCGGGGTTTGCCACATTCTGGTACCTTTATCTCTCCACTGAGCTTCAGGAACATCGGTCTGTCTGTGTTGTGGGACCTCTGACTTTACAACTTAAGCATTGCCCTAGGGTGTGTGTGTGTGTGTGTGTGTGTGTGTGTGTGTGTGTGTGTGTGTGTTAGGCTTAAAAAATGTCCCAAGCATAAAATTTGTATATGTTGTGTATGTACCATTTTCAAACATCATTTAGATTATTTCAAAAGCTGCATTTTCTTGTTATGTACACCTATAAAGGCCTCCCAAATTTTCCTTAGTCTTTATAATAAGCAGAAATATTTCTTTCCTCTGGTATTTTGATATTTCTTTTTCTGGATATTAAAGAGATCCTGGTTTTGGTATTGCTTGTTTTTCAGTTTATAGGTCCATTTTTTGCCAAACAGACTTGCAAGGGGATGTAAATCACTATTCCTAGCAAAGTCTTGGCCAGCTGCAGGCACTGATGGCCTTAAATGCAGCGAGATGTTATCAGACAGGGATCCGTCACACACTTGATAAGATTAATGCATGATGGTGAAATATTAAGGCTTGATGGCTGAGACATCTGGAATGCATTTGGATCATGTTGACGCAGGGAATGGCAGGCGATGATGGGATGGCAGCGAGCTAAATGCAGTATGGCAAATACCATTTCTCAGCATTGCTAATATGCGGTAGATAAGAAGTGCCAGCTACATTCAGCATCTCTGCAAGCTGCCTTTCCCATCATCTTCCTTCCAACTTTCACAGAGGGCTGCAGGCTGTGCTAATTTAAACAGCCTGATTTGACGGTTTTAATGAGGATGAAATTGCACTAAAGACAGCTTTTTAGGGGAAATGAGGGTGGGTTCATGTAGGTCAGGGTCTAGTGGGTGATGCCCCTTGATAACCTTTAGTAATTGTTGCTGAGACATTGGTGGGGCATGTCTGAGAAAAAAAAAAAAAATAGATGTGCGCATCGGAATGGCCCTGCTATGATGCCCAGTATCAAAAAGACGGAGGATCCTCATTGTACTGGGACTAATTACACTCTACCTTGCTTATATAAATTCAATGACTGTTACCAATTAAGGGGCACATTTTTGCTGTAACTTGTCTTTGTGGGATCCAAACGTCTGTGGGTGTTGTTGAGGTGGAACCAAGCACACTCTACCCTTATAGCTATTCTTTTTTTCATTTACATTATCCATTGATGAGGATGTTGTTTGTACTTCAGCTTGAATCCCAGACCCCTTGACTCAGATTAATAAGTGCCTCATGAAGTAGTCTGTAAGTGATTTGCTTCAACTCCGAGTCCGAAATCACACATCCTGCGGGAATAGAAATAATTTGCTGTTTGGGAGGGGAAACTGGAATGCGATTTCAAAACTGCTTCTTCAAAGACCAGCAAGCTCAGCCTTAAATTAGATATACAGTATGATGTATAGACTGGCGTTAAACATGAGCTAGGTCCTCAGCAGGATGATTTGATTATATCTGCCAGGTTACAAAGTCTGAGGTCATGCTTTTTCCATTCTCTGATGTTTTTGTCATATTTTTTCAGGGCACACGAGGAGATGAAATAATGCAGCATGCAGCAGCTTTCCATAGATAAGGTTTCAGCCTATCTTCCCATCCCAATTAGAACCAGCTCTCCTTCCTTTTATTGCACCAAAAAGGATTCAAACGAAATTGTTACTTATCCAAGACTGCATCATGCCTGCAGGGATGGCAATGCAGGTTCAGGTTTTGCCTCTTAGCAAATGTGATCTCCATAGAATGTATCACAATGTCTTTGGGATCCTCTGATTGTTCTTCTGTAGCTTTGTGCATTCCCACTGTAATAATATAATTGGTTCTTTGAAACTGTAAGTTAGATGCACCAGTTTTTAACTGATACTTGCTTCTTATGGCCATGTCAGTAGTGTTGTAATAATACTCTTGATCTTTTCCTGGAATCAATCATTTTTACTCAGTCTTGTCTTGGATTCTGACTAAATGGGACTCAGGATTGTAAATCAAGACCATTCAAGACCAGGACTTGTTTATTTCTCTACATAATTAGTATGACTGCAAAGAAATATTCCCCTTAAATGTAATAATAAAGCCATTTGTAGGTTTCATTTTATGTTACCACTAACAGTTGCAATCCTGCCCCCTTTATATCAGTGGGAGAAGATGAGAGGAAACAAAGAGGAGGGCATGGTTGCAACCAAACTCTTGTTTAAACATTTTTCTGTTGATTGGACTTGCAAACATTTCACGTTTGTGTTAATTACAGATGGTTGAATATGTCTGAGTCAATTAAAGATGATTATTTTGATTTCAGCACCCATGTATTTTCTCAGAGAAGGAGCAAATATAGTATATAATATATGGTATACAAGTGCATCTCAATAAATTAGAATATCATTGAAAAGTTAATTTATTTCAGTAATTCCATTCAAAAAGTGAAATGCATATATTATATAGATTCATTACACACAGAGTGACATACAGCGGGGAAAATAAGTATTGAACACATCAGCATTTTTTTTGTCATTTTCCTTTTTGTTTTAATTTTCTATTTATGGACTTTGGTAGGCCACCCGACATGCCATATTCTACATGGTGGTGGTCTTGGGACTTTGACCGACCACCTGATGAACATTTTTCTGCTGTGTTTGTGTCCTTGTTTTGCTCTGCCATGCCTTTGTCCCCCATCCTCCCACCTGATTTGGGTGCTCTTTGTTTTGTTTTTGGGCATCTGGAATCCGCCCTGGGGGGGGGGGGGGCACTGTCATAATCTGGACATCTTGTCCATGCTTTCCATTATTTTTTGAAGTATTGGCACAATTCTGTTATCATTAGTAGTTTGTGTATCATTAGTTTCATATTTCAGCTATTGTTTTCTAGTCTCTCCCATCATCCTCCCATTCCTCCAGCCACCCATGTGTGTTTTCATTTGACCCTAATTAGTTACCCAGCTGTCCTGTGTTCATTAAATTTCAGTTCCCTATATATGCTAGCCTCAGTTTCAGTTGTTTGTGGCATTATTACAAGATTTACCCTCAGATGTTCTCTTCACATTAGTCAATTATTTCTTAATCTCACTGTGAGTGTTCCCAGCCGTTCTGGCTCATTTGTGTTTGGACAGCCCCCGTGCTGTAAGTTATTTTGCACTCAGTCAATAAATATGTTACATTGGAATTCTACTCACCTTAAGAAGTCAATTATTCCTGTCCTGCTGGAGGTTGCACCTGACAGCCGTGTTCTCCACCTCCATTGTTGAAGCGGCTGCCCAGAGCTGCAGCTTCAACATCATCGGTGCATCTCGTGGTGGCAACTCCCGAACCAAGTGGTGAACGCCAGTGGTGAGGGGGGCCATCAAGCTGAAGGAGTCCTATTGAGCCTGGTTGGCTTGTGGGACTCCAGAAGCAGCTGAGGTGTATCGGCAGGCCAAGCAGAGTGCAGCTCAGGTGGTTGCTGAAGCAAAAACTCGGGTGTGGGAGGAGTTCAGTGAGGCCATGGAACAAGACTTTCGGTCCGCCTTGAAGAGATTCTGGCAAACTGTCCGGCGACTCAGGAGGGGGAAGCAGCTCCCTGTCCACACTGTGTATGGTGTGGATGGAGTTCTGCTGACTTTGACTGGGGATGTCGTTGAGCAGTGGAAGGAATACTTTGAGGATCTCCTCAATCCCACTGTTTCGCCTTCCACAGAAGAAGCAGGGCTTGTGGATGAGGATGTGACGACGGAGTGTCACCACTGTTATGGTTTGTTGTATATGTGATTATATTGTTTGTGCAATATTTGTAAATGTTAATAATTGTTGTTAAGTCTGCACATATTATTTTAGGATCTGCTTCTGACTATGTGGAATGCCTTTGTGAGATAATTGCTATGGTTAATTATTTGGGTAAATACAATTGGTGATTAAATCCACATACCTTTGCCAACATGCTTCCTGAGGGTGTCCGGGCAAAAGACTCTGTTAGGGGTTGAATGCCTTTTTAAAGGACACCAGCAGGAAGGAAGCATGTGATGGTGAGTCAGAGGGGTGATTTAAATTTGTAAATAGTGGTTTAAATTATTTATTGAATTATTTATGGTATTATTTATTTGGTGTGATGTATATTTATTCTGTAAATAGGTGGGGAATTATTTATGGACTTTTTAGATGTTAGTGGGTATGTGTGGAAAATGGAAAATGTTTATTGTTTTACCTGGGGTTATGGTAGGGGCTAATTAGCCCTAATTGTCTCACATACTATAACAGGTGTTTGTTATTGGAAAAGAGGGTAGTGTCGTGTCAGAGTGAAGATTTGGTATGTATGCTGTAATGTTACCTGTGAAGAGATTTTTGAAATAAAATTGGAAAAATTGATGATTGCCAAGTCGTCTCAAAGCCTTTATGAGAGACAGCCGCCTCAACGCAGTTAAGTGACAGAGGGGGATGACTCGCCCATCACAGGGGCTGAGGCCGCCGAAATGGTTAAAAAGCTTCAGTGGCCGGGCCCCGTTAGTGGACGAGATTCACCCTGAGTACCTCAAGGCCCTGGATGTCGTAGGGCTGTCATGGTTGACACGCCTCTGCAACATTGCGTGGAGGTCGGGGAAAATGCCTTTGGCATGGCAAACTGTGGTGGTGGTTCCTCTCTTCAAGAAAGGGGATCAGAGGGTGTGTTCCAACTTTAGAGGGATCGCACTGCTCAGCCTCCCTGGAAAGTCTGTGCCAAGGTACTAGAGAGGAGAGTCCGGCTGTTGGTTGAACTTCGGATTCAGGAGGAGCAATGTGGTTTTCGGCCTAGCTGTGGCACATCGGACCAATTCTTTACCCTCTCGAGAATCCTTGAGGGTTTGTGGGAGTTTGCCCAACCACTTTAAATGTGTTTTGTGGACTTGGAGAAGGCGTTTGGCCACGCCCCTCGTGGTTTTTTGTATGGGGTGCTTCGGGAGTAAGGAGTATCGGGCTTGTTGTTATGAGCTATTCGATCTCAACCGTTGTGAGAGTTTGGTTCATATTGCCAGCACTCGGTCATTCCCAGTGAGAGTTAGACTCTGCCAGAGCTGCCCTTTGTCACCAATCCTGTTCATAATTTTTATGGTCAGGATTTCTAGGTGCAGCCAGGGAATGGAGGGTGTTAATGGTTGGTGACCACAGGATCTCATTTCTGCTGTTTGCAGATGATGTTGTCCTGTTGGCTTGATCCAGCAATGACCTACAGGTCTTACTGGGACGGTTTGCTGCTGAGTGTGAAGTGGCTGGGATGAGAATCAGCACCTTCAAGTCCGAGTCCATGATCCTCAGCCGAAAAGGTGGATTGTCCTCTCTGGGTTGGGGACAAGCTCCTGCGCCAAGTGGAGGAGTTTAAGTATCTCGGGGTCTTATTCATGAGTGGGGGGAGAATGGAACAAGAGACTGACAGATGGGTCGGAGCAGCATCTGCAGTGATGCAGACATTGTACTGGTCTGTTGTGGTGAAGAAGGAGCTGAGCTCTAAAGCAAAGCTACCGATTGACCAGTCAATCTACGTTCCTATCCTCACTTATGGTCATGAGCTTTGGGTAATGACTGAAAGAAAGAGATCGCGGATACAAGTGGCTGAAATGAGCTTTCTCCATAGGATTGCTGGACTCACCCTTCGAGATAGGGTGAGGAGCTCAACCATCTGGGAGAGGCTCAGAGTAGAACCGCTCCTCCTCCTCATTGAAGGGAGCCAGTGGTGGTTTGGGAATTTGATCAGGATGCCTCCTGGACGCCTCCAACTTGAGGTGTTTCGGGCACGTCCCACTGGGAGGAGACCCCGGGGCAGACCCAGGACTTGCTGGAGAGACTGTGTCTCCCAGCTGGTCTGGAAACGCCTCGGTATTCTTTCTGAAGAGCTGGAGCAGGTGGCTGAGAGAGGGAAGTCTGGGCTTCTCTGCTTGAACTGCTGCCTCCACGACCCGGACCTCCGGAAAAGTGGTAGAAGATGGATGGATGGATGTTACATACATATTTGAATCAGAATAGTTTTGTACAGAATCACTCTGATCACTGTGTATATGCAAAAGAAAAACAGAATGAAAAGGTAATCTTGATCATGTGGGTTGACGATCTGATCATAGCAGCTAGTAATGAAAGTGTGTTGAAAAGTGTTAAAAGGAACTCCGATTATATTGGCATGTTAGCTCTATTTGCTTTATTTTTATGTTAGTAACATAACTATAATATAATATAGCTAGGTCCTCAGCAGGATGATTTGATTATATCTGCCAGGTTACAAAGTCTGAGGTCATGCTTTTTCCATTCTCTGATGTTTTTGTCATATTTTTTCAGGGCACACGAGGAGATGAAATAATGCAGCATGCAGCAGCTTTCCATAGATAAGGTTTCAGCCTATCTTCCCATCCCAATTAGAACCAGCTCTCCTTCCTTTTATTGCACCAAAAAGGATTCAAACGAAATTGTTACTTATCCAAGACTGCATCATGCCTGCAGGGATGGCAATGCAGGTTCAGGTTTTGCCTCTTAGCAAATGTGATCTCCATAGAATGTATCACAATGTCTTTGGGATCCTCTGATTGTTCTTCTGTAGCTTTGTGCATTCCCACTGTAATAATATAATTGGTTCTTTGAAACTGTAAGTTAGATGCACCAGTTTTTAACTGATACTTGCTTCTTATGGCCATGTCAGTAGTGTTGTAATAATACTCTTGATCTTTTCCTGGAATCAATCATTTTTACTCAGTCTTGTCTTGGATTCTGACTAAATGGGACTCAGGATTGTAAATCAAGACCATTCAAGACCAGGACTTGTTTATTTCTCTACATAATTAGTATGACTGCAAAGAAATATTCCCCTTAAATGTAATAATAAAGCCATTTGTAGGTTTCATTTTATGTTACCACTAACAGTTGCAATCCTGCCCCCTTTATATCAGTGGGAGAAGATGAGAGGAAACAAAGAGGAGGGCATGGTTGCAACCAAACTCTTGTTTAAACATTTTTCTGTTGATTGGACTTGCAAACATTTCACGTTTGTGTTAATTACAGATGGTTGAATATGTCTGAGTCAATTAAAGATGATTATTTTGATTTCAGCACCCATGTATTTTCTCAGAGAAGGAGCAAATATAGTATATAATATATGGTATACAAGTGCATCTCAATAAATTAGAATATCATTGAAAAGTTAATTTATTTCAGTAATTCCATTCAAAAAGTGAAATGCATATATTATATAGATTCATTACACACAGAGTGACATACAGCGGGGAAAATAAGTATTGAACACATCAGCATTTTTTTTGTCATTTTCCTTTTTGTTTTAATTTTCTATTTATGGACTTTGGTAGGCCACCCGACATGCCATATTCTACATGGTGGTGGTCTTGGGACTTTGACCGACCACCTGATGAACATTTTTCTGCTGTGTTTGTGTCCTTGTTTTGCTCTGCCATGCCTTTGTCCCCCATCCTCCCACCTGATTTGGGTGCTCTTTGTTTTGTTTTTGGGCATCTGGAATCCGCCCTGGGGGGGGGGGGGGCACTGTCATAATCTGGACATCTTGTCCATGCTTTCCATTATTTTTTGAAGTATTGGCACAATTCTGTTATCATTAGTAGTTTGTGTATCATTAGTTTCATATTTCAGCTATTGTTTTCTAGTCTCTCCCATCATCCTCCCATTCCTCCAGCCACCCATGTGTGTTTTCATTTGACCCTAATTAGTTACCCAGCTGTCCTGTGTTCATTAAATTTCAGTTCCCTATATATGCTAGCCTCAGTTTCAGTTGTTTGTGGCATTATTACAAGATTTACCCTCAGATGTTCTCTTCACATTAGTCAATTATTTCTTAATCTCACTGTGAGTGTTCCCAGCCGTTCTGGCTCATTTGTGTTTGGACAGCCCCCGTGCTGTAAGTTATTTTGCACTCAGTCAATAAATATGTTACATTGGAATTCTACTCACCTTAAGAAGTCAATTATTCCTGTCCTGCTGGAGGTTGCACCTGACAGCCGTGTTCTCCACCTCCATTGTTGAAGCGGCTGCCCAGAGCTGCAGCTTCAACATCATCGGTGCATCTCGTGGTGGCAACTCCCGAACCAAGTGGTGAACGCCAGTGGTGAGGGGGGCCATCAAGCTGAAGGAGTCCTATTGAGCCTGGTTGGCTTGTGGGACTCCAGAAGCAGCTGAGGTGTATCGGCAGGCCAAGCAGAGTGCAGCTCAGGTGGTTGCTGAAGCAAAAACTCGGGTGTGGGAGGAGTTCAGTGAGGCCATGGAACAAGACTTTCGGTCCGCCTTGAAGAGATTCTGGCAAACTGTCCGGCGACTCAGGAGGGGGAAGCAGCTCCCTGTCCACACTGTGTATGGTGTGGATGGAGTTCTGCTGACTTTGACTGGGGATGTCGTTGAGCAGTGGAAGGAATACTTTGAGGATCTCCTCAATCCCACTGTTTCGCCTTCCACAGAAGAAGCAGGGCTTGTGGATGAGGATGTGACGACGGAGTGTCACCACTGTTATGGTTTGTTGTATATGTGATTATATTGTTTGTGC
The DNA here is from genome assembly GCA_020510985.1 of Pholidichthys leucotaenia. Taxonomy (NCBI): domain Eukaryota; kingdom Metazoa; phylum Chordata; class Actinopteri; order Cichliformes; family Pholidichthyidae; genus Pholidichthys; species Pholidichthys leucotaenia. Next base: position 323,657,058 of record CM035837.1, on the reverse strand, counting down.
AATATTTGTAAATGTTAATAATTGTTGTTAAGTCTGCACATATTATTTTAGGATCTGCTTCTGACTATGTGGAATGCCTTTGTGAGATAATTGCTATGGTTAATTATTTGGGTAAATACAATTGGTGATTAAATCCACATACCTTTGCCAACATGCTTCCTGAGGGTGTCCGGGCAAAAGACTCTGTTAGGGGTTGAATGCCTTTTTAAAGGACACCAGCAGGAAGGAAGCATGTGATGGTGAGTCAGAGGGGTGATTTAAATTTGTAAATAGTGGTTTAAATTATTTATTGAATTATTTATGGTATTATTTATTTGGTGTGATGTATATTTATTCTGTAAATAGGTGGGGAATTATTTATGGACTTTTTAGATGTTAGTGGGTATGTGTGGAAAATGGAAAATGTTTATTGTTTTACCTGGGGTTATGGTAGGGGCTAATTAGCCCTAATTGTCTCACATACTATAACAGGTGTTTGTTATTGGAAAAGAGGGTAGTGTCGTGTCAGAGTGAAGATTTGGTATGTATGCTGTAATGTTACCTGTGAAGAGATTTTTGAAATAAAATTGGAAAAATTGATGATTGCCAAGTCGTCTCAAAGCCTTTATGAGAGACAGCCGCCTCAACGCAGTTAAGTGACAGAGGGGGATGACTCGCCCATCACAGGGGCTGAGGCCGCCGAAATGGTTAAAAAGCTTCAGTGGCCGGGCCCCGTTAGTGGACGAGATTCACCCTGAGTACCTCAAGGCCCTGGATGTCGTAGGGCTGTCATGGTTGACACGCCTCTGCAACATTGCGTGGAGGTCGGGGAAAATGCCTTTGGCATGGCAAACTGTGGTGGTGGTTCCTCTCTTCAAGAAAGGGGATCAGAGGGTGTGTTCCAACTTTAGAGGGATCGCACTGCTCAGCCTCCCTGGAAAGTCTGTGCCAAGGTACTAGAGAGGAGAGTCCGGCTGTTGGTTGAACTTCGGATTCAGGAGGAGCAATGTGGTTTTCGGCCTAGCTGTGGCACATCGGACCAATTCTTTACCCTCTCGAGAATCCTTGAGGGTTTGTGGGAGTTTGCCCAACCACTTTAAATGTGTTTTGTGGACTTGGAGAAGGCGTTTGGCCACGCCCCTCGTGGTTTTTTGTATGGGGTGCTTCGGGAGTAAGGAGTATCGGGCTTGTTGTTATGAGCTATTCGATCTCAACCGTTGTGAGAGTTTGGTTCATATTGCCAGCACTCGGTCATTCCCAGTGAGAGTTAGACTCTGCCAGAGCTGCCCTTTGTCACCAATCCTGTTCATAATTTTTATGGTCAGGATTTCTAGGTGCAGCCAGGGAATGGAGGGTGTTAATGGTTGGTGACCACAGGATCTCATTTCTGCTGTTTGCAGATGATGTTGTCCTGTTGGCTTGATCCAGCAATGACCTACAGGTCTTACTGGGACGGTTTGCTGCTGAGTGTGAAGTGGCTGGGATGAGAATCAGCACCTTCAAGTCCGAGTCCATGATCCTCAGCCGAAAAGGTGGATTGTCCTCTCTGGGTTGGGGACAAGCTCCTGCGCCAAGTGGAGGAGTTTAAGTATCTCGGGGTCTTATTCATGAGTGGGGGGAGAATGGAACAAGAGACTGACAGATGGGTCGGAGCAGCATCTGCAGTGATGCAGACATTGTACTGGTCTGTTGTGGTGAAGAAGGAGCTGAGCTCTAAAGCAAAGCTACCGATTGACCAGTCAATCTACGTTCCTATCCTCACTTATGGTCATGAGCTTTGGGTAATGACTGAAAGAAAGAGATCGCGGATACAAGTGGCTGAAATGAGCTTTCTCCATAGGATTGCTGGACTCACCCTTCGAGATAGGGTGAGGAGCTCAACCATCTGGGAGAGGCTCAGAGTAGAACCGCTCCTCCTCCTCATTGAAGGGAGCCAGTGGTGGTTTGGGAATTTGATCAGGATGCCTCCTGGACGCCTCCAACTTGAGGTGTTTCGGGCACGTCCCACTGGGAGGAGACCCCGGGGCAGACCCAGGACTTGCTGGAGAGACTGTGTCTCCCAGCTGGTCTGGAAACGCCTCGGTATTCTTTCTGAAGAGCTGGAGCAGGTGGCTGAGAGAGGGAAGTCTGGGCTTCTCTGCTTGAACTGCTGCCTCCACGACCCGGACCTCCGGAAAAGTGGTAGAAGATGGATGGATGGATGTTACATACATATTTGAATCAGAATAGTTTTGTACAGAATCACTCTGATCACTGTGTATATGCAAAAGAAAAACAGAATGAAAAGGTAATCTTGATCATGTGGGTTGACGATCTGATCATAGCAGCTAGTAATGAAAGTGTGTTGAAAAGTGTTAAAAGGAACTCCGATTATATTGGCATGTTAGCTCTATTTGCTTTATTTTTATGTTAGTAACATAACTATAATATAATTTTTTGAAAATAATTCCCAGTTTTATATATTTTAAAAACTTTATTACGATGTAAATCGCCATTTTTGTTTACGTCGCAATGCATTCTGGGTAGTGACGTAGAATGGTTGCAGCTGTTTTTTCGTGTGATTAATATACTATATGTCAGCTTTATCAAGCGTGCGCTATAGCGCTTGATCATAGACACTCATAGAGTGACGGAAATGTGGCTGCCAATCCGCGCCAACGGCCTCTCCGGCCACCACTGAGCATTTAAACATTTTTACACATTCATACCCAGTGTTATGGGCACTGGAGGCAATGCGGGTGAAGTGTCTTGCCCAGGGACACAACGGCAGGATATCTGGGGAAAGTGTGATTCAAACCGCCAACCATCGGGTTATTAGACGACCTGCTCTACCTCCTGAGCCGCTGCCGCCCCACTTTTTCCTCAACTTTCCCTCTTTAGGAAAGCTATGGAGGCTTACCCCGCTCTCTTTATTTCCCTTTGATTGGAAATTACATCCAAAAGCCGCGCAATGTGGCATTTTCACTGACAAATGGCAGTAGTTCGTAGGTTTGCTTCTTGGCTTGTATAAGACAGAAAAAACGGCTGCAACCATTCTCCGTCACTACCCAGAATCCATTGCGACGTAAACAAAAATGGCGATTTACTTCGTAATAAAGTTTTTTAAAAATATATAAAACTGGGAATTATTTTCAAAAAAATTATATTATAGTTATGTTACTAACATAAAAATAAGGCATATAGAGCTAACATGCCAATATAATCAGAGTTCCTTTTAAAGCAATGCTAACTGAAAAGTTTAACATGAAAGAACTAGGAAGATTGAAATATTTTCTGGGAATAGACTTTAAGCAAACAGAAGGCCATGTTGTCATGTCACAGAAAAGATATGTGAATAGAATACTGGAAAGGTTTGAAATGAAAGATTGTTGGTCCAGAGGACACTATGTGAACTGAAACTTGATTATACAGAAGATGCTGAAAAAATGATTGATTCAAGAAGGTACAGAGAGGCAGTGGGAAGTTTAATATATTTGTCCACATGCCTGTGACCTGACTTAAGGTTTGTTGTCAGTAAACTTTCCCAGCATTTTAATGATCCAATCGAGGAACACTGGAACACTGTTAAAAATGTGTTCAGATACCTTAAATGTACTGCAGAGTAGTAGTAGTAGTAGATTAGTTTATTTGACAGGGACAGTGCAATAAACATAGACAATTAATCAAAGACAATCAATCTGATGTGTTGCACATAGAGTGTATAGCTATTAGCTAATTTGCAACTCTTGTCCCTGGATGGGCTTTAGAAAAAAGAATCAAGATAAAAATATACACAATAACCACATACATCAATGCAGAAAAATTATAAATACACAATTATAAATATTATAAATACACAAATATAACAGCCTGACTCACCTTTAACATAAATATTATAAATACACAAATATAACAGCCTGACTCACATTTAAGCAGAGCAGAGATTATGCTACAAAAGAAATGACACAAGTAAACTTGGTCTTAAAGTTTACGGTGATGCAAATTGGGCATCAGAGAGAACAGATAGGCATAGTATTTCAGGTTATTGTGTCCGTCTGAGTGAAGGAAGCTCTCTGATATGGAAGACAAGAAAATAAACAACACTTGCACTATCTACTTGTGAAGTGAAATACATTGCCTTAGCATCAGCAACGCAGGAATATATATATTTGGAACAACTACTGAAGGGACTAGACAGTTATCATTATGCACAAGCAAAAGTGTATGAAGACAACCAAGGCACTATTGCACTTGCCCAAAATCCTGTAAACAGGCAAAGGTGTAAACATATAGACATTAAGTACCACTTCATAAGAGAGGTTGTAAACAGTGGAAGAGTACTTCTGGAGTATTGTCCAACTGAGCAAATGCTTGCTGATGTAATGACAAAGCCAGCTACTAACGTAAAGCTGAAAATGTTTGCTCAATAAATGTTTGGTACATAAAAGTGTAAGTTGTGGAGTGTGTCAATAACGAGGCGGATTTTACTCAGACAGTTTATTACACATCTCACACATAAGCATAGTCAGAAAGAGGGCATCTCAGACAAGACTCTTCTACTCAGGCCTTCCTTCAGCAGCTTCTACACATAAAAGGTCACATTGCATTCACTTCCTTAATCCTTTCACATCCTCCTAGCAGTCTCTGATACACAAAAGATTACACTGCATTCGTCTGATACACAAAAGATCACACTGCATTCGTCCTTCACACCTCCCTGTTATCTCCAAGGGAAACGTTGGGAAACTCTGCTCTTTGTTCTAGTCTAAGATGCTACACCATTATGCACTCTCTAAACGACCCCCCCGAGCATCTTGGATAGAACAATAGAATGACAGTCCATATGCTGTGGTGAAATCATTAAACATTAATCCACATGCTGCTTGGGCTTCAGTCTTCTCCCGTATCTGCTGCAACCAGGATTCACCGCTTCCACGGTGCTGTCATGCTGGGGGGCTGATGAATGCTGGGTGGTTGATGATTGAGGGGTAAAAGTCTGTGCATGTGGGTGCTCTGGGGAATCTTTTCTCTGGGAAGCTCCCCGCGGGGGTCTTCCATGCCGAGGGGCCCTCGCCAACAGCACTTGGCGCCAAACAAAAGCCACAACAAAAGCGGGTTTGAATCTGTCTATGCCAATCCTTTCCCTCCTACCCCCCAAATCTAGCAAAAAATGCTTGTCCCTGTTTCCAGCACTCTGAACGGTCCATCATAAGGTGGGCGCAGTGGGGGGCGATGTGCACCGTGATTGACAAAAACGAACTCCCCGTTTTTCAAAGTTTTAGGCACAAAAACGCGCGGAAAACTGTGGTGAACAGGGCCCGGCAGCGTGCTTGTGTCTATGCTACGCTGCAACAGCTGAGATGGGGAGCTGCCCGGCGTGGGATTATCTGAGAGAAACTCCCCGGGCAGCCGAGGTGGCTGCGCAAAAACGAGTTCAGCCGGGGAAGCTTCCAAATTCTCTTTAGGCGCAGAACGCAACCCCAATAAAACCCACGGTAGCTTGTCTACCCAATTTGCATCCGTCAGTGACGCCCTGAGAGCCGCTTTCAATGACCTATGAAAACGTTCGCATAACCCATTAGCCTGTGGATTGTACGCGGTAGTGTGGTGAATTGTGACACCCAGGCTGCGGGCCATTGTTGACCAAAGTTCGGAAACAAATTGAGGGCCTCTGTTGGACGTAATGTCCGACGGGACTCCAAAACGCGCCACCCATGCTGTTAAGAACGCGCACGCCACCTCCTTGGCCGTGGTTGCCGCCAGTGGAACCACTTCCTGCCAGCGTGTGGTGCGGTCCACCATTGTCAGAAGGTGCGTGCACCCCTGTGATGGCGGGAGGGGTCCCACGAGGTCCACGTGAACATGGTCGAACCTCTTAGCCGGGATGCGAAACGGCTCCAAGGGAGCTTTCGTGTGTCTGTGTACTTTGGCTCGTTGGCATGCCATGCAGGCTGCTGCCCACTCTTTCACTTGTTTGCGAAGGCTCGGCCACACAAATTTCTCTCCTACCATTTTGACCGACGCGCGCACTCCCGGGTGCACCAAAGAATGAATCGAGTCAAAAACACGGCGGCGCCACGCGGCCGGTACCACGGGACGCGGTCACCCCGTGGAGACATCACAGATTAGGGGTGGCATGCCGTCTTGCAGCACCCTGCTCTCCAGCCTTAACCCTGTTGGTCCAGACTGGAGCGCGCGCACATCCACGTCACTAACCTGCTCCGTGGCCATGGCTGTGTAATCTATCCCCACGTGGACCGGGGCAGCCACGGCGCGCGAGAGGCAGTCTGCCACTACATTCAGTTTACCCGACACATGCTGAATATCGGTAGTAAACTCTGAGACCACGGCCAGCTGTCTCTGCTGCCGGCCCGACCACGGTTCTGAAACCTTGGCCATCGCAAATGTTAGTGGCTTGTGGTCAACGAAAGCGGTGAAACAGCGCCCTTTCAGCCAGAACTGGAAGTGGCGAATGGCCAAGTGGAGAGCCAGCAACTCCCTGTCGAACGCGCTGTATTTACGTTCACTATCGCGCAAAGTCCTGCTGAAAAAGGTGAGCGGCTGCCAAGCCCCGGCTACACGCTGCTCCACGACCGCCCCTATGGCCACATCTGACGCCTCAGTAGTGAGCGCTATGCGGGCCGTTGGGTCTGGATGTGCCAACAACGCAGCATTTGCCAGGGCTGCTTTGACTTCCGAGAACGCCTGCTCTCGCTCCGGGGACCATTCGATCTTATTTGCGGGTTTCTGTTTTTTGAGCGCGGCGTACAGTGGTTGCATGAGCTGCACTGCGCGGGGAAGGAAACGGTTATAAAAATTCACCATTCCCAAAAACTCCTGTAACGCCCTGACCGTTTGCGGCCAGGGAAAATCTGCTACAGCGCACACTTTGTCAGGCAGCGGAACCGCTCCTTCGGGAGAGACGCGGTGCCCCAAAAAATCAATCTGTGTCACCCCGAACTGACACTTCGCTGGGTTGATTATTAAACCGTGCTCTCCCAACCTTGAGGGACCGCGAGTGCTGGGAACTGAGTGAGCAGTGTGTGGAACTTACCGCATGCAGCTGTGACGTTGGCTTGTGCTGTTGGCCGGGACGCTCGAGCTGTACAGGGGATAGAATCAAAGGACAGTGCATTAACCAGGCGCCTGTTAGCGACATCAACCAACAAACCCTGTGAGCCCAAAAAAATCAGCTCCCAATATATTGAAATTCAATGCTGCTATGACAAAAGTCCACTCAAATGTACGGCCGTGTAGAGACAGAAGTAGAGTCCTCTCACCAAAGGTCTTAATCTCCGAGCCGTTTGCTGCTGCCATCTCGGGGCCGCTAGATCCTGCCAGCTGGTCGGCGTAGGACGGCAGGATGAAACTCAACTGGGCGCTGGTGTCCACGAGGAAATGCCTCCCCGAGCGTGCGTCCGTCAAGTAGAGCAGCTTGTTCTCCTCCCCGAGGGCCGCAGCTGCTACCGACCCCCGGTCTTGGCGTTTCCCAAGCGCTTGAACTGGCACGGTGGTATACATTTGCGTGCCTTCTCTGCAAAGCGGCGGTGGTAGAAACAAAGGATGTCTCCTCCACGTTCTTTGGCCCCCGCCGCCGCTGTCGTCGGTGGTTCTGCTACTGCCGTCAATGGCTCCTCGCCTCCTCCGGCCGTCGCACCGAGCTCCGTCACTGCCGCCGTGGTCGTGAGCTCTCTGCTGGCCATGATGATCCGGTGTGCTTCTCGGGCCAGTGCACGATAGTCCCGTTCGGCCAGCAACGGCGAATTGGCCAGGGTCGCTCTCATCGCTGACGGAAGGTTGCGGAGGAAGAGGTGGGTAAAAATGAAGTGGTTGTCGTCCGAGCCCTTCAATCTCAGCACCTTCTCCATCAGGTCAATAGCCGACCCATCTCCTAACCCGGTCCGCGTCAGGAGTCTCTCTGCTCTCTCCTCAACCGAGAGTGTGTAGTGCTGGATGAGTGCAGCCTTCAACGCGCCGTACTTGTCGCTGGTTGGTGGCTGATCCAGCAGGCTCTCCACATACTGAGCCGTGTGGGCGTCGAGCTTTGCGACCACATGGTAGAATTTCGTGTCATCCGCCGATATCCCCCGGAGGACGAACTGCGCCTCAACTAGGTGGAACCAGAAGCGCGGATTGTGCTGCCAAAAATCCAGTAGCTGGATTGTAACAGCATATGCTTGGCTGGGGGCTCCCAACGAGGCTGGCTCTGGGGATCTTTCGTCGTGTTGCATGATTCGTCTTGGGTCACCAGTGTGGAGTGTGTCAATAACGAGGCGGATTTTACTCAGACAGTTTATTACACATCTCACACATAAGCATAGTCAGAAAGAGGGCATCTCAGACTAGACTCTTCTCTTAAATACTCAGGCCTTCCTTCAGCAGCTTCTACACATAAAAGGTCACATTGCATTCATTTCCTTAATCCTTTCACATCCTCCTAGCAGTCTCTGATACACAAAAGATCACACTGCATTCGTCCTTCACACCTCCCTGTTATCTCCAAGGGAAACGTTGGGAAACTCTGCTCTTTGTTCTAGTCTAAGATGCTACACCATTATGCACTCTCTAAAAAGTATTGTTTGTTGTATACATCAAGGTAAAAATAAGGAAACTGTATTAATGTTATGTTTTCAGGAAACACAATGAGTTAATTAAAAGCGAGTGTGGGTGTTCAGTTTTGTTTAATGTGAACGCCTTTACTCATTGTGACACGTGCTTTTATTTTGAAAATGCATTATGTGTATGGGCTTCTTGAATGTGACGGGAGAAGAAGAGGGAAAATGGAGCAGAGCTCCTGTTTTTGTATAGAAGAGAGAAGCTGTTAATAGTCGTTATGTTCAATTTTTGAGACGAAATAAATATGCCAGAGAAGGCAAAAAGACACAGCGACGTTTGCTTTTTCTTCACATGCAAGATGAGGACTGCACACACTGTCTAACAATAATAATAATAATAAAAATGCACAACACTATCTGAAAAATAACACCAAATAAAAGGAAAGCACCAAGGTACTGATGCCTCGTGTCAGAGCCTTGGGGGAGGTATGCGTTCTCGGATCATCACCAAAATGTTATGGGTTCTTCTCTAGTCCAAGGACCACCTCTGGTAAAAATTTAATCCAAATTCATCTAGTAGTTTTGGAGTATTCTTGCTAACACAGTGTGAGAAGAAAAGAGCCTTGGTGGAGGTATGTATTCTGGGATAATCACCAAAATGTTATGGGTTCCTCACTAGCCCAAGGACCACCTCTGGTAAAAATTTCATCCAAATCCATCCAGTAGTTAGAGTACACGCACGCGCAGTGAAAATAATCTGCAGTTCACATGCCCATACTGTTGGCAGCAGCCAAGAGCCACAAAAACTGATTTGAACAGCTGCAATCCAAGCACAGAAGAAGAGCATGGTGGCAGACGTTTTAAATGGTGGAAGCAATTTAGGTACATGAATACAATGACAATCAAGACGAACAGGAGCGTTTGCTGTTTGTTGGGGTGGCAGTGGCTCAGGAGGTAGAGCAGGTCATCCAATAACCACATGGTTGGTGGTTCAAATCCCACTCTCCCCAGGTATTCTGCCATTGTGTCCCTGGGCAAGACACTTCACCCCAATTGCTCATGGTGGGTCTGTCATGTTAGGTAGCATGCCGTCATCAGTGTGTGTGTGAATGGGTGGATAGCAGGATCTGTAAAGCGCTTTGGTCATCAAGAGATGAGAATAAAAGCACTATATAAGTGAATACCATTTAGTGGTTGAGGAAGAAAACAGACAGGCAAAAAGATGGACATTTGTTCACCCAGTACTGGCGAATTGCTGAGTGCTTTCCTTTGGCAGGAGTTTCCATGCGCAGTACCTTTCCATTGATGGTAAAAGTGAGCTATTTTGCGTTTATTTAAAAAACAATGTGTTATTTCGGAATTCTGGCAAATTAAAAGTCAAGAAAATATGGTGATACAGTGATACAAGCCTTTAGTTCCACTTAATTTTGTCCGGGCAAGCTGAAACAGAGAGACGGACGGACAGACAGCAGACAGACAGACAGACAGACAGACACACACACACACACACACACACACACAGAGCCACAAACATATGCACTAACTGACTACCGTATGCCTCTCAGTTTCACCGAGGCATAATAAAAATAAATTGCTTCTCAGCATTTCACATTTTCATTAAACAAAAGTCTTAAGAGAGAACATTAACCAATTATAATTAGCTACTTTTTCACTAAACTTTTTTGTGCTCAAGTTGAGTGTTTTTTTCTGATTATTCTGTTTGTTTGTGACTGACAAACAGACAGACAAACCACCCCAATTACATAACCTCCTTGGCAGAGGTAATAAACACTAGTGACCCAGTGCCATTGGAAGCCATGCATGCCCATGCATCACAACGCCGCCACCATGTTTTACTGAAGATGTGGTATGTGTTATAAAGGATTAATAGGTGATGTCATCACGCCAGCCAATAAATGGGGACAGCCAGCCATCTTAGGCCTCTCTCGACTCATAGCCACCAAACGTTCAGCATATGGCAAACCTGTATTGTATCCCAATTACTGTATGTAATAAAGTTCGAGATCCAAAACAGCTCTCCTCTTACTGTCCATTCTGGGTTTCCAGACATAACTTTGGCGATGAGAGTAAAACCATGGAAGTGCGCCTGAGACCACTAAAACCGTTTCTGGAATACCCTGGTGAACTGCCAGTTCCTTGGCCATGCTGGCACGATGCTTTTGAGACGTATGTGTCGGTGTTGGACCTGGGCAAATTGGACAAGGTATGGAAGTGGAATGGAAGTGAGCTCTGTTAGTTCACAACCTGGGCATAGAAGGACAATGCATTTTCCACACGCTAGGACCAACGGACTCGTTCACTGATGCTGTAGAACTGCTAGTTAGCTACTTTGCTACACCTGACAATGTATTGGCATGACGCATTAGACACCACCAACGGTGACAGAGAATTGGTGAAACGACACAACAATTCATCGCAGACCTTCGTCACCTAGCTAGCATGTGCAGGTTTGGTTTATTGGAAGATGAAATGGTGCGGGACCAGCTGGCCGAGCACACTAGCAACCCGCTGCTGCGGGCAAAGATGCTAACAGCGCCAAACGACATGATGCTAGCTAACACCACTGAGCTAGCGTTCCAGCTTGAGTTGGCCGACAGGTTAGCATTGGAGCTAGGTGTACAACAACAGCAGCGACAGCCAAGCCAGATACCACTGACATATGCAGTGAGCATGGAGGAACCCAATAACATGGCAGAAGAGTTTGAAGCAAACACCGTGGACAGGAGGACCACTACGAGACGCTCCATGTGGGGCAGCTGTGGTTCCCCGACGCACCAAGAGAGAGCACGTTTTTGCCCGGCAAGGGGGCAACGATGCAAGAAGTGCAGAAAATTCAATCACTTTTGCCAAGGTTTGCTGGTCAATGACACCACCAAGCTCAATGACCAAACAAATCCACCTACCCGCGACAACCATCCACACAGTAAGGACTGAGAGTGCGATGGATGCATGCAGCATGGTGGAGATTGACAATATTACTCTGCCGCTCCTGCTCGACACCATTGCAGTGAGGTCAACGTTAAATGGGGCTACAGTGAAGAAATTTTTCCCCTACCACAAGGCTGGCAAAAACCCAACGGCGCTGTATGGGTATGGTGGCTACAGAGTTAGCAACATAGGGACCATCATGCTAACTGTCCGCTACGCAAGAGTGGTTACTGACTTTGTGTTTCAAGTGGCTATGAATGGAGACAACATACTTGGATACAACTTGTTTTACCAACTGGGATTCTCCATCCACGACAGTAACGGACTCAGCTTGACTGACTACGGTGGTTGGGACGCAACATACCCCAGTAACGATGACGATGAGTGGGACAAGATTCGACAGGATGACAATGACGAGAACACAGCCGTCTCGTGTGTGCAGGAGGAACGCTGCCCAGAGGGGGGCCAGTGGCCAGACTCACCTCAAATCCTCTCCCAGCATGAGCCCACAGGAGCCGCTGCAGAGTTGCATGAGAGGGAGCCCACGCACATCAAGGATCCCGGGACACAACAACCCGGTGTGGATCCTAGCAATGGTGATAGTGACACATCACAACAACTAGTAACAGGTAAAAGAGAGAAAGGAACAGACTGCTTCTGAATCCTTGCACAGCACCAGTCTACAGGAGCCACAACTGAGCCACTGGATGAAGAGTCCGGGATCGTGCAGGACACAACTGAGGCACCAGACATCTTCTGGATCCACGACCAGCATCGGCCTCCAGGGACTGGATGATGAATCCATGACGCACCAGACAAGGGTGGAGCCATAGAAACCTGATGGGCGCTCCACAGTGAATATGGATGTCACATCACCATGACCACGACATGTGCAGCCAAACAAAATGCCACTTGAGGTACTGGATTGGGTTCGGGTCCGGAAAATCGAGCGACCAGGCCTGTAGTTAACTACATCATGGCCCCCAGCACCACTGACACCTGTGAGGATCACTGCACAGCTGGGCTCATTATGGTAAATGGCGCTCACTTATATAGCGCTTTTTCTCATCTCTGGATGACCAAAGCGCTTTACAGATCCTGCTATCCACCCTTTCACGCACACATTCACACACTGATGGCGGCAGAGCTGCCATACACACACAGGCGCTAGCCTGGCCACCAGGAGCAACTGGGGGTTCAGTGTCTCACGCCAATCATCTCCGTAGAGTTTGAGTGACAGCTCCGGAGGACGAGACTTCGCAGGAGTTGGCTCATGCAGTGTGGGACCCGGGCTGGAGTTTTGTGGGTGATGGTCCTGGTCCGGGGGACCCAGCATCTCCAGGCCTGCGTCTGCCACAGGCTCGCTACAAGGCCCCTCCAACAGAACTACCTTCCCCATGGAAGAGAACCAGGAAGAAAGGACTGGTTAGCTAGGCGCGTGGCTGCCAGTTGAGTAGCAGAATAATCCACTCAGCCATGCTGGGCTATGCGGTGGTCCACCCACTAGCCCTAGCTAATAATGTTTGTATTTATTGTACCAAATTGGGGAGGGTTAAATTTGACCATATGCTCTGTGTTTTTCCAAAGGGGTGTGTGAATGTTATAAAGGGTTAATAGGTAGCAGCGTGATGACGCAGCCGGCTGGTGACGTCATCCCACCAGACAATAAATGGGGAGAGCCGGCCATCTTAGGCCTCTCTTGACTCATAGCCACCTAACGTTCAGCATATGGCAAACCTGTATTGTATCCCAATTGCTGTGTGTAATAAAGTTCAATTTCCAGCACCGCTCTCCTCTCCGTTGGTCATTCTGGGTTTCCAGACACAACAGTATGCATTGAATTACTGTATGAGCTGTTCCAAGCCCTCTCTGTACTTTCTGCTTCCCATTTCTGGTACAGGTAGATCTTGGTTTCATCTGTCCAATGAATACTGTTGCAGAATTGGTTTCTTTAGATGTTTTTTTTTTTTTTTGGCAAAGTCTAATCTGGCCTTTCTATTTTTGAAGCTGATTAGTGGTTTTCACCTTGTGGTGAACTATCTGTATTTACTCTCATGAATTTTTCTCTTTATGGTAGATTTAGATACTGTTACATATTCTTCCTGGAAAGTGTTTTTCACTTGGGGGGATATTGAAAATGTTTTTTTTTCACCATGGAAAGGATCTTGTGATCATCCACTACTGTTGTCTTCTGTTGACGTTGAGGCCTTTTTCTGTTCCCAAGCTCACCAGTGCGCTCTTCTTTTTCTCAGATTGTATCAAACTGTTGATTTTTGCCTTTCCTAACATTTCCGCGATCTCTCTGATGGATTTCTTCTTCTTTTCTTTTTCTACCTAAGGATGGTCTGTTTCACTTCCATTGAGAGCTCCTTTGACTGCATGTTGTGGATTCACAGCAGCAGCTTCCAAATACAAATACAACACCTGGAATCAACTCCAGACCTTTTACCTCCTTCACTAATGATGGATTAATGAGAAAATCAAATCAAATCAAGTTTACTGTCATATGCACAGTAAGGAAACACGTTTCCCTGTACAGTGAAAATCTTTCTTTGCTTTCTACCGCAAATGCCACACAATATAAAATGTAAGTCAACAAATAAGATAAATAATAAAATGCACAGTATACACAGTGAGGAGTAAAAATATAAACAACTAGAAAAGCACCCAAAGAGTGCATACCTCTGCCAAGGCTCCTTCTGTCCCTCATGGATCACCTCCAAAATGTAATGGGTTTGTTTTGGAGGATTCTTGCTAACACACTGTGAGAAGATAAGAGCCTTAGTGGAGGTATGCATTCTGGGATCATCACTAAAATGTTATGGGTTCCTCTCTAGCCCAAGGACCACCTCTGGTAAAAATTTCATCCAAATCCATCAATTAGTTTTGGAGTATTCTTGCTAACACAGTGTGAGAAGATAAGGCACGGACAGCGCAGGATGGACCGCGCCTCGGACACAGTCCAAGGACGGATAATTTTTTCACACATGGGGAGTTGTTCGGAACTCCTTATACAAAGATATAGAATGATGATATAGAAGCCTTGGTGGAGGTATGCATTCTGGGATCATCACCAAAATATTATGGCTTCCTCTCTAGCCCAAGGACCACCTCTGGTGAAAATTTCATCCAAATCCATGCAATAGTTTTTGTGTAATCCTGCTGCACAAATACAAGCAATACCTCATGATCTGAGAGTACATACCTCCTTGGAGGAGGTATGTACTCTCAGATCATCCTCAAATGTATTGGGTTCATTCCTGGCCCAAAAGCTACTACCTCTGGTGAAAATTTAATTGAAATCCATCTGGTAGTGTTTGCGTAAACAGGATTACGCAAACAAACAATAGTAGTAGTAGTAGTAGATTAGTTTATTTGACAGGGACAGTGCAATAAACATAGACAATTAATCAAAGACAATCAATCTGATGTGTTGCACATAGAGTGTATAGCTATTAGCTAATTTGCAACTCTTGTCCCTGGATGGGCTTTAGAAAAAAGAATCAAGATAAAAAATATACACAATAACCACATACATCAATGCAGAAAAATTATAAATACACAATTATAAATATTATAAATATTATAAATACACAAATATAACAGCCTGACTCACATTTAACATAAATATTATAAATACACATATATTATAAAATATTATAAATACACAAATATAACAGCCTGACTCACATTTAACACATATAACATAACTCACATTTGCCTATTTCAGGCCTCCCTCCCTCCGTCACTCACTATAAACAAACACATTTATTCCTTCCCTTCATTCACTCTCACTTTGCAGACAAATAATTCATACATGAGTACATTCTTGTTTATTTTTCAGCCAGTTTTTAACATTTTTAGTGAATGTTTTAAAGTCCGTTATTATTTTAATTTCAGTTAAAATGGACAGACAAACCACCTCAATAACATAACCTCCTTGGCGGAGGTAAAAACACCAGAAACTATAGAAATGGAGCTGCAAATACTATATACAGTGGGGAAAAAAAGTATTTAGTCAGCCACCAATTGTGCAAGTTCTCCCACTTAAAAGAGGAGAGAGGTCTCCAATTTTCATCATAGGTATACCTCAACTATGAGAGACAAAATGAGGAAAAAAAAATCCAGAAAATCACATTGAAGGATTTTTAATGAATTAATTGGTAAATTCCTTGGTAAAATAAATATTTGGTCACCTACTAACAAGCAAGATTTCTGGCTCTCACTGACCTGTAACTTCTTCTTTAAGAGGCTCCTCTGTCCTCCACTCGTTACCTGTATTAATGGCACCTGTTTGAACTCATTATCAGTATAAAAGACACCTGTCCACAACCTCAAACAGTCAGCCTCCAAACTCCACTATGGCCAAGACCAAAGAGCTGTCAAAGGACACCAGAAACAAAATTGTAGACCTGCACCAGGCTGGGAAGACTGAATCTGCAATAGGTAAGCAGCTTGGTGTGAAGAAATCAACTGTGGGAGCAATTATTAGAAAATGGAAGACATACAACACCACTGATAATCTCCCTCGATCTGGGGCTCCATGCAAGATCTCACCCCGTGGGGCCAAAATGATCACGAGAACGGTGAGCAAAAATCCCAGAACCACACAGGGGGACCTAGTGAATGACCTGCAGAGAGCTGGGACCAAAGTAACAAAGGCTACCATCAGTAACACACTACGCCGCCAGGGACTCAAATCCTGCAGTGCCAGACATGTCCCCCTGCTTAAGCCAGTACATGTCCAGGCCCGTCTGAAGTTTGCTAGAGAGCATTTGGATGATCCAGAAGAGGATTGGGAGAATGCCATATGGTCAGATAAAACCAAAATAGAACTTTTTGGTAAAAACTCAACTTGTCGTGTTTGGAGGAGAAAGAACACCATACCTACTGTGAAGCATGGGGGTGAAAACATCATACTTTGGGGCTGTTTTTTCTGCAAAGGGACCAGGACGACTGAACCGTGTAAAGGAAAGAATGAATGGGGCCATGTATCGTGAGATTTTGAGTGAAAACCTCCTTCCATCAGCAAGGGCATTGAAGATGAAACGTGGCTGGGTCTTTCAGCATGACAATGATCCCAAACACACCGCCCGGGGAACAAAGGAGTGGCTTCGTAAGAAGCATTTCAAGGTCCTGTAGTGGCCTAGTCAGTCTTCAGAACTCAACCCCATAGAAAATCTTTGGAGGGAGTTGAAAGTCTGTGTTGCCCAGCGACAGCCCCAAAACATCATTGCTCTAGAGGAGATCTGCATGGAGGAATGGGCCAAAATACCAGCAACAGTGTGTGAAAACCTTGTGAAGACTTACAGAAAATGTTTGACCTCTGTCATTGCCAACAAAGGGTATATAACAAAGTATTGAGATGAACTTTTGTTATTGACCAAATACTTATTTTACCGAGGAATTTACCAATTAATTCATTAAAAATCCTTCAATGTGATTTTCTGGATTTTTTTTTCTCATTTTGTCTCTCATAGTTGAGGTATACCTATGATGAAAATTGGAGACCTCTCTCACCTTTTAAGTGGGAGAACTTGCACAATTGGTGGCTGACTAAATACTTTTTTTCCCCACTGTACATGGACCTACAAATACTATATACATTCCATAAATTAGTGCAACATCAGTTTACAGTACATGCACTGAGAGCAGTGAATGTAAACAGTTTCAGCAATAAGTGCAGTTGCACATATGCAAAGTGACAAAAGTAAACAATAAATAGCCCATGCTAGTTCCCAACAGGTATTGCCCATGCAGCCCATGAAATAGCTTTTAAGTCAATTGTCCGATTACTTTTGAGCCCCTGAAATGAGGTGATTTTGTCAGGCCATATTGTTTACATAACTGTGTCTTGAATATGTTTTGGTAAACAGCTAAAATAACAAAACTTGTGTCAGTGTCCACATATATATGGACCTAACTGTAGGTGAAACACAACTGGCTTAAATTTGAAAAAAAAAAAAAAAAGAAATTTAGACAAGCCATACCTGAAAAACGATTACAGCTATTAACCCAATATCTGAGATTCTTCCATAAGTTTACCACGCTGCACTACACACACACATGGATTGACCCAGTTATATATTTACAGACAAAACGTTAATGAAGGGTTAGTTCAGTGTAGATTTAAAAATTTACTACTATAGTAGTTTACTGACTTTCAGTGAACCAGATACAGGTGACTCAGTGGTGTTTCCTAAAGGCATTGCTGGCTATGATGAAGTGTCTCAGTAACATTCATATTTTTCTCTCATAACATATGTCGCTGAATCTATATAGTCAATCCCAACATGGAAGATAATGTAGCTCAATTGTGTTTTATCTTAAGTGTGAAAGAGGGACAAATGTTTCATTTGCAAATGAAAAGAGCTGTGAAGGAGAAACAACCACATGTGTGATTTTTGTTTTGTCTGTGCGTGTGTGTTTGAGTTCCTGACAAGGAAAGGAGGAAAGTAAATACCTTCCTGACAGGATTGGGGTGCTAATGTCTACGGTTATCTCACCATGAAACATATGTGTGAGAGGAAGCTTGCGCATGGTGTTATGACTGTTGACTGCCTGAAGAAGCATGATATGGGGCCACAGCGCTCATCAAAGTCCTGCAGCTGTCTCACCAGTGATTTGGACAGGAAAATACTCTTCCATTGGTAGGTTAATCAATGGAAAGAGACCTGAAAAACAATTCTGGGTGTCTCAAAGTGAACATGAGTTGTAAAACTTTGTCTTGGGAGTGATTTACTGTATTATTAAATCAATTTTTCCCCTTTTTCATACTTACATAAACAAGACATGGCTGATCACATTATTTTTAGTTTGATTTTTTGTACAGGTTTTTATATGGTGAATGTCTATATATCATTCTACACACACACACTGGCCTTACAGCGTAATACAATCATTATTTTAAATTATACAGCAGTTAAGTCCAACTGACAAAGAACAATAGGGATTCTAGGAGTTACCCTGATAACTTCACTTAGACATTTTGCCAGATATGTGTAAGTTTGCTTTGCGGTAGTTTAATCATCTTCAATTATAACTGTTGGTGGCTTCTCACAATATATTAAAATTGTAATGCTCTTGTGTAAACCTGAATTTCCAGAGTGAGGCACTGTATGAAAAAAGACAATCCTCAGAAAGAGGCCCTCTGAAACCTTGTTGTGCAACCTGGTGCCTTGTAAACATCCGGGTGAAAGAAGTTGTAATATCAGCTCCATATTAATGTCATGTTCCTAACAAAATGGACAAGCTGAAGCTGGATTTATCAGTAGCGCCTCTGCATTACAGGCCAGTGGGGCCAGGCCCCACCAGTTGTCGTATTCAGCAGTACAGTCAGTAATTTAGTCTAAGTCACATTATCAAACAATATATGTTTCTTCACATCCATCCATCCATCCATTTTCTTCCGCTTTTCCAAAGGCCCAGGTCATGGAGGCAGCAGCTGAAGCAGAGAAGCCCAGACTTCCCTCTCCCTGACCACCTGCTCCAGCTCTTCAGAGAGGATACCAAGACGCTCCCAGGCTAGCTGGGAGACGTAGTCTCTCCAGCGTATCCTGGGTCTGCCCCGGGTTCTCTGAGAGGGACGTGCCTGAAACACCTCAAGTGGGAGGTGTCTAGGAGGCATCCTGATCAGATGCTCAAACCACCTCAACTGGCTCCTTTCAGTGTGGAGGAGCAGTGGTTCTACTCTGATCCTCTCCCAGATGACTGAGCTCCTGACGCTATCTGAGAGTACCGGTGCTGTGGAAGACATCCTGCCTGGTTTCTGTCCCCAAGAATTCATCTCCATCGGACCTGAATGACTATCGACCAGTTGCCCTCACATCTCATGTGATGAAGGTCCTAGAGAGACTGGTCTTAGCCCACCTGAGGCCGCAGGTGAAGACGTGGCTGGACCCTCTGTAGTTTGCATATCAGCCCCATTTAGGAGTTGAAGATGCTGTCATCTACCTGTTGCAATGAGTACATCTGCACCTGGATGGTGGAGGAGATACTGTGAGAATCACTTTTTTTGATTTCTCCAGTGCCTTTAACACCATCCAGCTACTGCTGCTGGGTGAGAAGCTGCCGGTGATGGGGGTTGACAGCTCTGTGATCTCCCGGATTACTGACTACCTGTTAGGCAGACCACAGTTTGTCCAGCTGGGCAATGTCTTGTCTGGGGTGGTGGCTTGTGATACGGGAGCTCCACAGGGGACTGCGCTCTCTCCTTTTCTCATTACCTTATACACCACTGACTTTCAGTACAACACAGAGCCATGCCACCTGCAGAAATTCTCTGACGACTCAGCTGTTGTGGGGTGTATAAGAGGAGGAGAGGAGGGGGAGTACAGGAAACTGGTAGACAGATTTGTGGAGTGGATGGAGCAGAATCACCTGAGGTTGAATTTCAGCAAGACCAGAGAAATGGTGATTGACTTCAGGAAGAGGAAGACGCCTTCTCAGCCACTGCAGATTAGGGGGGAGGATGTGGGAGTGGTTGAGGACTACAAATATCTGGGTGTCAGGATCAGCAGCGGGTAGGACTGGAGATCCAACACCGATGCCGCGCACAAGAAGGGGATGAGCAGACTCTACTTCCTGAGGAAGTAGAGTCGATCCCATTAACTCAGGTGGTCTTTACCGTTTGGATCAGCCTTTGATTTATAATCCTTCAGAGATTGAGTCTGTCTCCCATTGCCCTAAATATTGTAACCCAGGACAAATACAACACAACCTGAAAAACACTCGCACTTCTGCAGCTCCTCCTCTTCCACCACCTTTCAACTTTGCCCCTGTCTCCTCCCTTAGATAACCTTTTTCTGCTCCCTCTAAAGTTAATAAAAAAGTTAAAAAAAAATAGAATGCATAAACTTCCCAGATTGATTAAACAAAAGGTTGGCAAAATTCTAATCCAGCCTCAAGTCCCTAAAATTAATCAAATTAATAATTTGGCCTCTGTTCCCCCCCAAAGTTTAAAAATTAAATGTGGCTTATTAAACATTAGGTCTCGATCTGCTAAGTCTCTTCTGGTCCATGATCTATTAATCGATCACCAGATCGATCTACTATCCCTCACAGAGACCTGGCTCGGGCTTGATGATTATGTTGGTTTGAATGAATCAACTCCCTCTGGGTATTTAAACTGTCATAATCCCAGAGGTTCTGGTCGTGGTAGTGGAGTGGTGGCAATTTTCCATTCTAAATTACTAGTTAATGTTAAGCAGAAATTATGTTTTAATTCCTTTGAAGGTTTGGTCCTCAGTGTGGGGCCTGTTGGCAATCTTGGCTTGAACCCAGTTCTCTTTGCCATAGTTTATCGTCCTCTAGGCCTATTCAGAGTTTCTATCGGAATTTGCTGAATTTTTAGCTGATTTAGTGCTGAAAACCGATAGAATAATTATTGTAGGGGACTTTAATATACATGTTGATTTTGAGAGTGACTGTCTTAATAAGGCTTTCAATTCAATTTTAGACTCAATGGGGTTTTCTCAAAAAGTAAAAAATTCTACCCATTATTTCCACCATACATTGGGCCTTGTTTTGACTTATGGTATAGATATAGAAAATCTGGTAGTGTCTCCTCATAATCCTGTACTGTCTGACCATTGTCTGTTAATTTTTGATTTCATTATCTCTGATCACTTATTTCCTAAAGAAAAATACTACTACAGCAGATGTCTTTCTGATGACGTTGTTGCTAAATTTTTGCAGATTATCTCCTCTATGCCATGGGTCAACACAACAGAAACACCAGAAATAAGTGATGGAGAGTCTGCTCCCTTCGTGATTGATAGCATGGTTGATGGTGTTACTGCCTCTCTGCATCGGACTCTAGATTTGGTAGCCCCTTTAAAAAAGAAAAAGTCTAACCAGAGATTTCTTACCCCTTGCTTTAACCCAGAAACTCGTGGCTTAAAACAGAAAACTCGTCAATTGGAAAGGAAATGGCATTCAACTAATTCAGATGAATTCTACTTGGCGTGGAGAAATCATCTCTTAATCTATAAAAAATCTCTTAGAAAAGCTAGATCAAGCTATTATTCAGCATTAATAGAAGCAAACAAGAATAATCCCAGGTTTCTCTTCAACACTATAGCCAGGCTTACAAAGAGCCATGACTCTGTCAATCCTCGCATACCCCCTGAGCTTTCTAGTCAGGACTTTCTGAACTATTTCAATCTTAAAATTTTATCTATTAGAGATGAAATCAGTCAGATTCTTCCTACCGTAAACTCTAGTACATTAACTACTGCAACTCCCTCAATTGATATCTGCTTAGATAAGTTTACTCCAATCGACCTCTTAGAGTTGGATAAAATAATTTCCTCATCTAAGCCTTCATCTTGCCTTCTGGACCCTATTCCTTCCAGGTTATTTAAAATTATTTTCCCAATTATTGGTAGCCATATTCTTCTTATCATTAATTCTTCTTTAACTCTGGGTTATGTTCCACTGGCTTTTAAAACTGCTGTAATTAAACCCTTACTTAAAAAACTGATGTTCGATCCTGGAGTTTTGGCCAATTATTGACCAATCTCTAATTTGCCTTTCATTTCAAAAATCTTGGAAAGAGTTGTTGCTGTGCAATTATCTGACCATTTGCAGGGAGTTGGTTTGTTTGAGGTGTTTCAATCTGGGTTCAGAGCTCATCACAGCACTGAAACTGCCTTAGTGAAGGTCTTTAATGACCTCCTGACTTCATCTGATAATGGACTTGTCTCTGTTCTTGTTCTTTTAGATCTCAGTGCAGCCTTTGTTCTATCGATCATGCCATTCTACTTGATAGATTGGAACACTTTGTTAGACTCAGTGGAACTCCGTTGCAGTGGTTTAGATCTTATTTGTCTGATAGATTTCAGTTTGTCCATGTCAATGATGGATTTTCTTCCAGCTCTAAGCTCAGTCACGGAGTTCCACAGGGATCTGTGTTGGGCCCTACTCTTTTTAGTCTATATATGCTCCCGTAGGGCAATATCATCAGAAAGCACTGTATACATTTTCGCTGTTACGCAGATGACACACAACTATACCTGTCAATGAAGCCCGATGATTGTGATTAGTTGGCCAAGTTAGACGCCTGTCTTAAGGACATCAAAGCTTGGATGACTTGTAATTTTTTACTATTGAACTCAGATAAGACTGAAGTCATTGTTGTTGGCCCAAAACATCTTAGAAATTCCTTTTCAGATTATGCCCTTAATTTAGATGCTGCCACTCTCACTCTGAACAGTTGTGTGAGGAACCTTGGAGTGATTTTTGATCAGGATTTGTCCTTTAATTCACATATTAAAACTGTTTCTAGGACTGCCTTCTATCATCTGCGCAATATTGCCAAGATCAGGAACATCTTGTCTCTGGGTGATGCTGAGAAACTGATTCAGGCCTTTGTCAGTTCTCAAGTAGAATATTGTAATTCGCTGTTATCTGGTTCCAAGGTTGTCATAGCCAGGAGCGGCACTGGGGTTAAGCTCCTAGTGCTCATAAAATGCTCCTTATGGCGTGCGTCTCGAAAAGCCTCTGACAACTAAGTCCAACTCCTAGCCTGCCCGTGTGGTTTAGTCTCTAAGCCCGGCGGAACTGCTTTTACTAATAGGAGAAGGGGCGAGGGCGGATCTCTGGCGCCTTAAAACCAGATGCTTCGGGTAGATGGTGGCTCGTCAACCTGGGAAGGTAGCCCATCTAGGGGAAGGTAAACCCTGATTTCAAACCTCCGCTGCCTTATGGCATACCCGGTCACGGGAAAGGCTTCGGGAGTCAACCCTGAGGAAAAAAATCCGGAGTCGGAGCCCCTAAGGCAGTTCTATGTTGTGCTCAACATCGTTCAGGCAACTCCTGCAATGGCGCTGGTGCCAAACTGTAGCAGCCCTGCTGTTCCTTTGGATTCATCAGTGATGTGGAGAGGGGGGACATGCTGCATGGGCAACATCTTGTCCTCCATATCTTCCTGCCCAGGCTTGAATCCTACCAATGCCCAACGCTGGAAGGTAGAACACCGGATCACTGGAGAGGACACTCCAGCTTCGCCTTTGGCGTAGACAAAACACGGGGAATGACAGTTACCGGTTATAAGCCACCACTCAATTGGCGTAGAGCGTGGCGCCAGGGGTTGTTCCCGACGGTGGGAGGGATCATCGGATCTCACTGGACCGCTACCGCCCGCCTCAAGCTGGGCAGCCCCCAGCCAATAAGGTGTTGTCCCGCCACAGCTTGCTTTCCTCATTGGGTGCATGGGGATGAGGAGAAGTCCAAACAGCAGGCTGAGAACCTTCGCACCAGGCAAGACAATAAAACAAAAGAGACCAACTCTAAAACTGGGAACTTGGAACGTCCGCACTATGATGACAGGACTCGCTGCTAACCTCAAGGACATCAACGACACCAGGAAGACTGTTATCATCAATAATGAGCTGAAGAGACTGGAAGTGGATATTGCCACTCTCCAGGAAACATGGTTGGCTGACGCAGGCACACTGAGAGAGAAGGACTACACGTTCTACTGGCAGGGAAAGGGCAGTGACGAACACAGGGAACACGGAGTGGGCTTTGCAGTGAAGAACACCTTGCTGAAGATGGTGGAACCGGGCAGCACTGGCTCTGCACGACTCCTCACCCTCCGCCTGAACACCACTCAAGGCCCAGTCACCCTCGTCAGTGTGTATGCCCCAACACTGACAGCCACACCAGAGGCAAAAGAAGAGTTCTACGAGAATCTCGCAACAACTGTCAGGATCATCCCCAACTCTGAACAACTCATTCTCCTTGGAGACATCAATGCCAGAGTGGGTGCTGACCACGACTCCTGGCCCTCCTGTCTTGGACCTTTTGGTGTGGGCAGAATGAACGACAATGGACAGCGGCTGCTCGAGTTCTGCACATATCACGATCTGTGCATCACAAACTCGTTCTTCAAGACCAAGCCCAACACAAGGTTTCCTGGCAACATCCGCGTTCAAAGCACTGGCACCAGCTGGACTTGATCCTGACCAGGCGCACCTCACTGAAGAACATGCTAATCACCCGTTTGTTCCAGAGTGCAGATTGCGACACAGACCATTCATTAGTGTGTTGCAAGGTCAAGCTGCAGCTGAAGAAATTCCATTGTGCTAGACAACCTGGAAAGGCACGGATTGACACCAGCAAGATGGCTCAACCAGAACTTGTTGAGCAGTTTGCCTCCACCTTTGAGAAGGAACTTGGTGTACCACAAGAAGGAGAATCTGCAAAGCAGAAGTGGGAAGAGCTGCAAAACACCATCCACCGCACAGCCTTGGCTACCTTTGGGAGGAAGACCTCGAAGTCACAGGACTGGTTTGATGCCAAGTTGACCGAGATGACCCCCGTCATTGAAGCCAAGCACTCAGCACTTGCTGAGTACAAGAAATACCCAAACGAGAAGAATCTCCAGATTCTCAGGGCTGCGAGAAGCAAAGTTCAGCAGACTGCTCGGCGCTGTGCCAACGAGTACTGGACTCAGCTCAGCCAAGACATTCAAACCGCTGCCATAACAGGGAACATCCGTGGTATGTATGATGGCATCAAGAAAGCACTTGGTCCGGCTCAGAGTAAGACGGCCCCCCTCAAATCCTCCACTGGGGAGATGATCACAGAAAAGAACAAGCAGATGGAGAGATGGGTGGAACACTACTCCGACCTCTACTCCAGACAGAACACCGTGACACCGTCAGCCCTTGATGCCATCGACTGCCTGCCATCCATGGACGAACTTGACGCAGAGCCAACCATCGACGAACTCAGCAAGTCCATTGATAGCTTGGCCGCTGGCAAGGCACCCGGCAATGACGGCATACCCCCTGACCTGATCAAGCACTGCAAGATCGCCCTACTGCTGCCATTGTATGACGTCCTCTGCCAGTGCTGGAAGGAAGGTGCCGTACCACAGGACATGAGGGACGCCAAGATCATCACCCTCTACAAAAACAAAGGGGAGAGAAACGACTGCAACAACTACAGGGGCATCTCCCTCCTCAGCGTTGTTGGCAAAGTCTACGCACGAGTTGTTCTCATTCGTCTACAGAAGCTGGCCGAACGTGTCTACCCCGAGTCTCAGTGTGGCTTCCGTGCTGAGCGATCGACGGTAGACATGATATTCTCCATCCGCCAACTCCAGGAGAAATGCAGAGAACAGAACATGCCCCTGTATGTCGCCTTCATCGACCTCACCAAAGCGTTTGATCTGGTCAGCAGAGAGGGCCTTTTCAAGATCCTGCCAAAGATAGGATGCCCACCAAAGTTGCAAAGCCTCATCGAATCGTTTCACACCAACGTGCAGGGGATAGTGCAGCACGATGGCAACGTCTCAGAGCCATTCAACATACGCAGCGGAGTGAAACAGGGCTGTGTACTTGGCCAACCCTCTTTGGGATTTTCTTTGCTATGCTCCTGAGGCATGCCTTCAGCACAGCAACAGAGGGAATCTACCTGCACACAAGATCTGACGGCAGGCTTTTCAACCTCGCCCGCCTGAAAGCCAGAACCAAAGTACGCGAGGCTCTAATCAGAGACATGCTGTTCGCAGACGACGCTGCAGTCGCAACCCACACACAGCAGGAGCTTCAGACCCTGATGGACTGCTTCTCCCAGGCATGCAAGGACTTCGGGCTTACCATCAGCCTGAAGAAGACTAACGTCTTGGCGCAAGGCACGGAAGCACCACCAACCATCACCATCGACGACTACGAGCTGGAGGTCGTGAATCAGTTCACGTACCTGGGGTCCACGATCAGCAACAACCTCTCCCTTGATACAGAGATCAACAAGAGGACTGGAAAATCAGCCTTCACACTCACTCGCCTCACCACACGAGTGTGGGAGAATCCCAAACTCTCTGTCAAGACGAAGATGGCAGTGTACAACGCCTGCATCATCAGCACACTGCTCTATGGGAGTGAGATGTGGACAACATACGCCCGGCAGGAAAAGAGACTGAACTCCTTCCACTTGCGCTGCATTCGCCACATCCTGGACATATCCTGGCAGGACAAAGTGCCCAACACAGAAGTTCTGTCCCACGCCGGCCTTCCCTCCATGTTCACTCTACTCAGGCAGCGCAGGCTCCACTGGCTAGGCCACATTCACCGTATGGAGGATGGCAAAATCCCCAAAGACGTCCTCTACGGAGAACTGGCGACTGGCAGGAGAGACGTTGGCCGCCCACAGCTGCGCTTTAGAGACGTCTGCAAGAGAGACATGAAGGCCCTGGAGATCAACACAGAGCGCTGGGAAGACCTTGCAACGGACCGCTCCAAATGGAGAGGCACCCTGACCAGACAGCTCAAGGCGGGTGAAGAGAAACTGACTGCTGCAGCAGATGAAAAAAGGACCCGCAGGAAGAACCGCCACAGACCCAGCAGCACGGAGACCACCCACAAGTGCGACCTGTGTGACAGGGACTGCCATTCGCGCATTGGCCTGTTCAGCCACAGGCGGTGCTATTCCAGCAGAGTAGACATTTAGGATTCTCTTCCATGGTCATCATAGACCGACGGAGGCCGACGACGATTATCTGGTTGTCCTAAAGTATCTTTAAAAAATCTTCAGTTGATTCAAAATGCTGCTGCTAGAGTTTTAACTGGTTCTAGAAAAAGAGATCACATTTCCCCAGTTCTGTCCTCCCTCCATTGGCTTCCCATAGAATTCAGAATCAAGTTTAAAATCCTTCTTCTTACTTTCAAAGCTCTTAACAATCTGCCCCCCCAGTATATAAAAGATCTGATATTACCTTACCATCCTAATACAGCATTACGCTCCCAAAATGCTGGCTTACTTGTGGTTCCCAGAATCTCCAAAAGTATGGTGAGAGGCAGAGTCTTCTGCTACCAAGCCTCTTCTCTCTGGAACCAGTTACCACTCTGGGTCCGGGAGTCAGACTTGGTCTCTGTTTTTAAGAACAGGGTAAAATCCTTCCTTTTTAATATAGCTTTCGTTTAAGGAGGGTTTTTGTGTCTTTTAACCCCACTCTTGTTCTATTGTTATCTTATCCATACTGCTGGTTGACCTCCAATATTGTACTTGGCATCTTACTGCTATGTTCTTTATGTCTGTCCTTTCCATCCTCCCTATCCCCTCATCCCCAGCCAGTTGCAGCAGACGACTGCCCCTCCCTGAACCTGGTTCTGCTAGAGGTTTCTTCCTTCCAATTGGGAGTTTTTCCTCTCCACTGTCACTTAGTGCTTGCTCATAGGGGATCGTCTGATTGCTGGGTCTTTCTGTGACTGTGTGGTTTTTTTTTCTGCACTGTGGCACGACAAGATGGCTTTTGTTGTGATGTGGCGCATTATAAATAAAGCTGAATTGAATTGAATTGAATTGAATTGAGGAAGGTGAGATCCTTCAACGTGTGCAGCAGGATGCTGGAGCTTTTCTACCAGACCGTTGTCACCAGCGCCATCTTCTTTGCTGCTGTCTGTTGGGGTAGCAGTATCAGGGCCAGAGACACCAACAGACTTGACAAGATTATCAAGAGGGCTGGCTCTGTAATTGGTCTCAGACCGGAGACCTTTGAGACAGTAGTGGAGAGGAGAACACTAAATAAACTGCGATCCATCATGGACAATCCTGATCACCCCCTCCACCACACACTAGACAGACAGCGAAGCACTTTCTCCAGTAGACTACTACAGCTTCGCTGTCGAACGGCCAGGTACAGGAAATCTTTCCTGCCACATGCAATTTCACTGTACAATAACTCATTATGATGTTGTATTCTGGTCATAACAATGCTGCCACACTGCACCTTATACACTAACTGGTACCTCACATTTCACTCTGCTCCTGATAGTCCTTCTTTGTAGTATGGGATGATTCATGTGCTTATATGGGTATACTAAGCTATGATGTATATTGGTTTTATAGTCGTGTTAGTTTTTTTTTTTTTCCACAATATCTTTATTGAACCTTTTTTTTTTTTTTTAACAAACATGATACAAACAATCAAACACTAACACTAAAGTACTACAAAAAAAAAAAAAAAAAGCACTAAAAACACCAACAACCACCAACAAAATCAAGTCTTCAACAATGTTCCTCTGTTTAGTCTAGACAATCCAATACATAAGTATACATATTATGTTCACCAGTTTGGAATTTACAAGGTCCACACACATCATTCACCTTCTTCTTCAAGAGTTATGTTTAAATTTTTTACATAATCAATAAAAGGTCTCCATATATTCTCAAACACAATTTCCTTTGATTTCAGTATATATGTTATTCTTTCTAATGGAAGGTTTGTTAACATCTGTCTTAACCACTGAGTCACATCGGGTCTATGAGTCTTTTTCCATAATAGTGCAATACATTTTTTGGCATTAAGCAAACTGAGGTCTATGAATGTTCTTTCACTTTTATTAAAATTATGCTTTTCTGGGTACAGACCCAACAAAAACAGTTTAGGATTCAATATGATTTGTTTTGAGATTATTTTTTCAATTGTTACCCTCACCTCTTCCCAAAACATTCTTATTAATCTACATTCCCATAAACAATGAAATAGGGTTCCTTTACTTTCCATGCATTTTGTGCATGTATCTGGTATATTTTTGTTGTATCTATTTAACTCCTCCGGTGTAACATACATCCGCATTAACCATTTGAAATGTATCAATTTAAGGCGTGCATTTATTGATTTGGTTTGAGCTTCTGTACAAGCCAATTCCCATTGTTCCTCTGAAATTTCAATTTGCAGATCTTCTTTCCAGTAGTTTAATCTTTTCAGTGAATTTTCACTTGAAGATAGTGTCAATGAGTTATAAAACTCTGAAATAATACCCTTTCTTTTACTATCTTTCATCATCATTTTTTCCAAGGATGAATAAATAGGTCGAGTGAGAGCTTTATTTTGATTTGATCGAATAAAGTTTCTAAGTTGAAGATATTTAAAAAAATGTGTTCTATTGAGATTAAATTTGATCCTCAGCTCTTCAAAAGACATTATGTTGTCTGCACATGGCAAATATAAATCCTGAATCTTTTGTATCCCTTTTAAATTCCATACTTTAAATACAGCGTCCGCTCTCCCTGGTTTAAAATATTGATTACCCCATATTGGACTAAATTGTGACAATAACTGTGGTTCTTTTAAATAGTTTTTAGCTTCACACCATATTTTGATCATATGCTTTACAAATGGATTTTTAACTTGTTTTTGTAATTTTTTTGCCGAATCTGAGTATATGAATATGGGAAGAGGTAAAGGTAAATTGTATGATTCCATTTCAGTCCAGTGAGGGAGATCATTTGATGAAAAATAATATGTCATAGACCTCAGTTGTGCCGACCAATAATACAACATAAAATTTGGACATTTCAGACCTCCACGATCAAATGGTAAATATAATAAAGACAAACGTAATCTAGCCCTCCTGTTGTTCCATATAAATTCCACTAACTTTTTTTTTATTCTTGAGAATAGATCTAAAGGTGGTGATAAGGGAATGTATTGAAATAAATAAAGTATTTTAGGTAAAATATTACTTTTAAGTATATTGATTCTCCCGATCATCGACATTGGTAGTGACATCCATCTCTGAGTTAACTCATTGATATCTGACATTAAGGCTTCATAGTTGACACTGGCGACTGATTCTAGCTTAGGCATAATTTGGATTCCTAAATATTTAAACTGATTTACAACATTGAATTGATTTACCTCAGGGGCTGGGTAATTTCTCTGGGTCTCATTTAGCATTAATATTGAAGATTTAGTTTTATTTATTTTATATCCTGATATTTCCCCAAAATTCTTTATTAAATTCAACAAGGTTGGAATTGATTTTTTTAGATTCGACATAAACAAAATTATATCATCGGCGTACAGGGAGATTTTATGTTCTGTTGGTCCAACTTTAATTCCATATATTTGTGAATGTAAACGTATCGCTATCGCTAAAGGTTCAATTGCCATAGTAAACAGTAAAGGTGAAAGTGGACAGCCTTGTCGACATCCTCTATTGATTTTTATTGGTTTTGAAATATTGTTATTTGTTAGAATTTCTGCTGTAGCATTATTGTATATTATTTGAACCCATTTTATGAAATTATTTCCAAGTCCAAACCTTTGTAGGACTTCAAAAAGAAAGGGCCATTCAACTCTATCAAAGGCCTTTTCGGCGTCCAATGATAGGAGAGCTGTATCCGGTGCTTCTTTATTAAAATAAATAATATTAAATAGTCTTCTTACATTATGGAAGCCTTGTCTACCCTTTATAAAGCCATTCTGATCTCGATTAATAATATTTGGTAAAATTTCTTGTATTCGTCTTGCTAAAATTTTACAGATTATCTTAAGGTCGGCGTTTAATAGGCTTATTGGTCTCATATTTTCACATTTATTAGAGGGCTTACCTGGTTTTGGCAGCAGTATAATTAAGGCATTATTTATGTATGATGGTAAATTATTATTTTGAAATGCTTCTAAAACCATTTCCAAAAAAGGTTTTATTAATTTATTCTTAAATTTTTTATAAAGGTCAACTGGAAGACCATCTGGTCCTGCACTTTTTCCTGATTTCATATTATCAATGGCTAGCCCAACTTCTTCTTGACTAATTTTAGACTCCAATATCTCCCTGTTTTCATTTGGAATACACGGTATAGATAGTTTGTTCAAAAACCCATTTAGTTTTGTTAAATCAGGTTCATTTTTGGTATCATATAATTTTTCATAGTAATCTCTAAAGGCTCTATTAATTTCTAAAGGATCTATAACTACCTGTCCGTTACTTATAATACTGGTTATTGGTGTTTTAATTTCCAATTGTTTAATCTGCCATGCTAATAATTTTCCTGATTTTTCACCTTGTTCATAAAAAGATTGTTTCAATCTTAGAAGACTCGAGGCAGCTCTATTCGCTGATTTTTTGTCGTATTCAGCTCTCAAAATCAGTAATTCATTCTCCAACCTTGGATCTCTTCCTGCATACACTTTTTCCTGAAGACTTTTTATTTTATGTTCCAATTTAGCTCTCTCCTCTCGAGTCTTCTTAGATTTTGATCCTGAATAACTAATAATATGTCCCCTAATAAAAGCTTTGAAAGCCTCCCACTTTACACATGCTGATGTTTGTGTAGTATTGATGTCAAAGAACTCGTCTATCTGTTTTTCTATATACTTGACAAATTCCTCATCCTGAAGCCATTTATGCTGAAATTGCCATCTGCCTGATTCCTTTGTCAATTTTTTATCTACATATATTAGACAACAGGGTGCATGATCAGAGATCACGATGTTATCATAAAAGCAGTTTTGAATCTTGGACCTTAATTCTGTGGAAATCAAAAAATAATCAATACGTGAGAATGTCTTGTAGGTACTGGAATAACAAGAATAGGCTTTAACTTGTGGTTTCATTTCTCTCCATATGTCTAACAATCTCAATTCTTTCATAAAATGATTAATAGTCATCCTACATCCAATGTGCGTACAATCCAGTCCTGTTGATCTATCCACACCTGGATTCAATGTACAATTAAAATCCCCTGCTATTATATGTTGCCCTGTAAGTGATGATAAGATGAGAAATAAATTAGCAAAGAACTTCTGATCATCTATATTGGGACCATATAAGTTCACAAGATTTATATTTTCTAATAGCAAAGAACCTTGAATGATTACATATCTTCCAAATTTGTCTCCAATTACATTTTTCACTTGAAAAGGAACTGATTTATGTATGAGAGTCATAACTCCCCTGGCTCGGGATGAAAATGAAGAGGTGAATACACTTCCCTGCCATCTACTCCTAATTCTTTTAACATCCTCCTCTATCAGATGAGTTTCTTGTAAAAACACAATTCTTGAACCCATGTCCTTTATTTTATTCATAACTTGTTTAAGTTTTTTTAAATTTTGTAGACCTCTGCAATTCCATGAAGTTAAATTAAGATTAACACTTTGGTCCATGATCAATAGAGAGTTTGGGATTACCTTGCAGTGTAAACATGCTCATACAGAGAAGCAAAAACATGAGTGGTTGAACATTCATCCTACAAACTACACACAAACAAATTTCCCCTTCCCACACTTGTGGCAAACCCCCCAAAATCAAAAGAAAAATTCTGTCTCCCGATATAGCCATCGACCGTTCCACACCCACGGGGAACAGCCTAAGCCACTCCTTCTTCATCCTCCCAATCACCCTAACTCTACTGCTTTTAATGACGTAACATTAACTCTCCTCTGTAGTTTTCCAACTTAACTCCAAAATTTTTAACAACTTTGTACATCATAGTTTTTTTTTTGTTTGTTTTGTTTTTGTTTTGTTTTTTTAATATATAATACAATCTATATTTTGTAAACTTACTATTTACTTCAAGTCAGTCAGATGCCTGTGCAAATGCTTAATTATTCTACCTTATATTTTGTTCATGCTTAGCTCCCACCAGTCTCTTCTTCTTCTTTGATCTTCTTGATGAACTCCTGCGCCTCCTCTGGGGTCTTGAAGATGTGGGTTCTGCCCTCAGACGTGGTCAGCAGTCTCGCAGGATAGATTACACCATGACGAATCCCAAGGTTGCGCAGCTCCTTACGTACGGGATCAAACTGCTTCCTCAATTGCTGGATTCCTGTGGCCAAATCTGGGTAGAACCGCACCTGCTGGTCCTGGTGTTTAATCTCTCCTTTAGCACGTGCAGCGTTGAAGATCTTCATCCTGTCTCTGTTGCTAAGAAACTTCATAATTAAGGTCCTCGGCGGTCCCTTATCTCTCCGTGGGCCAATGCGATGTGCTTTTTCCAGAACCACTGCTGATTGCAACTCCTCGCTGCCCAGCACCTCCGGAATCCACTTTTCCAGAAAGGAACATACGTCCCGGCCTTCTGATTCCTCTGGAAGACCCACCAGCCTCAAATTATTCTGTCTTGACCGAGATTCCAAATCCAAAATATTATCTTCCAGAGATTTATTTTTTTTTCCCAAAGTGCGCACCTTTAATTGAAGACGGGTGACGTCATCTTCAGCACTAGCGAGACGGAGCTCCATCTGCGCCGTTCGTTCTACACAGTCACCCAATTCCTTTCTTATTCCTTCCAACGCTGTCATAATCCCATCAAATCTAGAGGAAAAGTCCGCTCTCATTGAACTCATGGCAGCCATCAGCGCATCTGCGCCTCCCCGCGCAGACATCGCACCGTTGCCAGCCTCCTCCGCCATATATGGAGTTTTGTTTGCTGCGTCACAGACCTGAAAGTCCGTTAATTTGGACTGTTTCGGCGGCTCGCTTTTTCCTTTTCCTGGTTTTCCAGCCTTAGGCTTCGCCGACATATCCTCGCCCAAATGCTGAGATACGTTCTGTCCCAAATGAGAGAGTTATTTGCCGATTTTTTTTCTCCAGGAGCAGAGCAGAGCGAGACACGTCCGTCCTACGTGGCAGCCATAACCGGAAGTGTCGTGTTAGTTTTTACTTTCCATGGGTAATCCCTTTGTCTGTGATGTGTGTGTTTCTGTTGTTTGGTTGTCTACTGTCATGCTGCTGTTACACTGTAATTTCCCGGTTTGGGATCAATAAAGTACATCTATCTATCTATCTATCTATCTATCTATCTATCTATCTATCTATCTATCTATCTATCTATCTATCTATCTATCTATCTATCTATCTATCTATCTCTAACGGTGAGTCCAGCAATCCTACGGAGAAAGCTCATTTCAGCCGCTTGAATCCGTGACCTCATTCTTTCGGTCATTACCCAAAGCTTATGACCATAGGTGAGGATAGGAATGTAAATTGCCCGATAAATCAACAGCTTTGCTTTAGAGCTTAGCTCCCTCTTTACCACAACAGACTGGTACAATGTCCACTTCACTGCAGATGCTGTTTTGATCCATCTGTCAGTCTTTCACTCCATTCTCCCCTTACTTGTGAATGAGACCCAAGATGCTTAAACTCCTCCACTTGGGGCAGGAGCTTGTCCCCAACCCGGAGAGGACAATCCACCCTTTTCTGTCTGAGGACCATGGACTCAGACTTAGAGGTGCTGATTCTCATCCCAGGCACTTCACACTCAGTAGCAAAACCATCCCAGCAAGACCTGTAGGTCATTGCTGGATGAAGCCAACAGGACAACATCATCTGCAAACAGCAGAGATGAGATCCTGTGGTCACCAAACTTGATACCCACCGTTCCTTGGCTGCACCTAGAAATCTTGTCCATAAAAATTATGAACAGGATTGTGACAATGTGACAAAGGGAAGTCCTGGTGGAGTCCAGGGGGAAGCTGTGGGCCGGGGAGGTGGGCCGTGGCCCCGGGCCGGCTGGCCTTGTCTCCCGGGTGGGTCTGGGTCTGGCCCTGGGCCGCTGATGCTGGGGGGGGTTCTCCCCCTGGGTTGGGGTCGGGTGTGCGCCAGTGGTGCGGGTCGTGTGGGCCCTGCGGGTGTGCCCTCCCCGGGGCCCTGGTGGTACTCTGGGGGCTGGTGCCTGTGTCCCGGGGGAGTCACGTCCCCGTTCTTTGGTGCAGGTGTAGGTGTGTGTGTCTATGTGTGTGTGTACATGTGTGAGTGTGAGTGCACATGCGTGTGTGCAGGTGTGTGTGAGTGTGGGTTCTTGTGTGTATGTGTGTGTGTGTGTGTGTGTGTGTGAGTGTGTGGATGTGGGTGCGTGCGCATGTGTGTGTTGTGTGTGGGCATGTGGGGTTGTGTGTGGGTGTAGGTGGGCATTTGTGATGGTGAGTGTGTGTGTGTGCGCGCGCGCATGAAGGTGAGTGTGGGTGTGGGTGAACGTGTGGGGGTGGGAGAAATGTGCGTGGGTGGGGGTACCTTGTTGGGTGGCAAGGGTGGGGCGGGCCATCTGGTGGTCTTGGGGTTGGCGATTTAGGGCCTGTTTTTCCCAGCCGCCCTGTCATTGTGTCATGGGGTGGGGCGCTCTGTTGCATTGCCTCCAGTGTCCTTGGTGCCGGGTGTGTGTGGGTGCTCGGGGGTAGCCGGGGGTGGTGGTGGTGTTGGCGGCTGTGTTGCCATTGGTTTGCTCTGGGCTGGCGGCGGGATGGCCTGCTGCTGTCGGTGTGTGTCTGGGGTGGGTGGTTGGTGGGCTTGCGGTGGATGCTCTGGGGTGTTGCTTGGTGTGTGGGGTGCTGTATAGGTCCGGCCCATTGTTCATTATTGTTATTGCTATTGTGTATGTTCGTGTGTGCAGGATGTGTGGGAGTGGGTGTGGCTGCTCCATCATGCCAGTGGTGCTGGGAGTGCCGGGGTGCAACACAAGCGGGCCCTGGGCTGCTCGGCCTGGCGGCCCTTGCCCTGGGTTGGTCTCTGGGGGCAGTGGGTGGGCTCCTGTACCAGTTTGTGAGTTGGCTTCTGGGGATGAAGGGGACAGACTCACTTCTGGACTGCCTCCCTCCCAGTCTTACCTCTCCCCCCTCCCGCCCCTGATTCTGGGTGGAACATACATCTTGTTGAATGCACTTAGGGTTTTGGGGTGGTGGTGTGCTGTATTGCGTCAGTGAAGGGGATCCCTCCATCTGCTGTTAGTAGGGCTGCCCTCACCTCAATTTTAATTGCACTATACACAATTCAATAATTGAATTGAATTGAATTGAATTGAATTATTCAATTCAATTCAACTTTATTTATGTAACCAAGGGCACAAACTGGCATGTCAGAAGGTGGCCATGGAGCCTGAAAGCTTAAATGCACCTCTGACACTGGGACGATGTCAAAATCTGAGGGGGAACAGAGTATGTGACAGAGTGAATAAAAGCATTCCTACATGGCTTGCCAAGGGGGTTGACCCTATTGGCGACACAGGGAAAGTGTCGGGGCTGCACGGTGGCGCAGTGGTTAGCACCGCGGCAGCACAGTTTACCCTCGGCCAGGGGATCGCGGGGATCGTGGGTTCGATCCCTGCCCCCGGCCAACAGTGATCTGTGTGGAGTTTGCATGTTCTCCCCGTGTTTGCGTGGGTTTACTCCGGGATTTCTCCGGTTTCCTCCCACATGCCAAAAACATGCAGGTTAGGGAGTTAAGGGGCGCTTGCGCAAGCAGCGACCGGCAGCTGGTGGCTTGTCACCGGACTGCAGAACAAATCTACCTACGGGTACAAAATAAGTCCAAAAAAAAAAAGAAGTGCTGGACTCCAGAGCGGGAGGTTGTGAGTTTGAACCTCCCAGTTGGATGTCACCAGTTTGTGCCCTCGGTTACATTTATATAGCGCCATTTCACAACAACAGTCATCTCATTGCACTTTCAACTGTAGGGGAAACCCAAGCAATCAGGCGATCCGCAATGAGCAAGCGCTTGGTGACGGTGGAGAGGAAAAACTCCCTTTTAATAGGAAGAAACCTCCAGTAGAGCCAGGCTCAGGGAGGGGCAGTCATCTGCTGCGACTGGCTGGGGGTTGAAGGGATAGAGAAGATGAAAAGAACAGACATGTAGAGAGCAAACAGTATGACAGGGACTCAATCTATGGGAGAGAACAAACAAAACAGATGTTAATGACCAGCAAAAATATTTCATTGAGAGTGAAGAAAGGAGTGAAGCCCGTTGCATTGTTGGAGGTCCCCCGGCTGTCCTAAACCTATTAGCAGCATAACTAAGGGAGGGTTCAGGGGTACATGATCCCTCCCTAATTATAGGCTATATCAAAAAGGAAAGTTTTAACTCTATTCTTAAAAACAGAGATCGAGTCTGACTCCCGAATCCAGATTGGCAACTGGTTCCACAGGAGAGGAGCTTGATAACTGAAGGCTCTGCCTCCTATTGTACTTTTGGAGATTCTAGGTATTACAAGTAATCCTGCATTTTGTAAGCATAGTGCTCTGTTAGGATAATAGGGTAGTATCAGATCTTTTAAATAAGAAAGAGCCTGATTATTTAGAGCCTTGTAAGTGAGAAGAAGGATTTTAAACTTAATTCTAAACTCTATGGGAAGCCAATGAAGGGAGGCCAGAACCGGAGAGATATGATCTCTCTTTCTAATACCTGTTAAAACTCTTGCTGCAGCATTTTGGATAAGCTGAAGACTTTTTAAAGATGTTTTAGGACAACCTGATAATAAAGCATTACAATAATCTAATCTCGAGCTAACAAAAGTGTGGACTAGTTTCTCAGCATCACTCTGAGACAAGATGCTCCTAATTTTGGCAATATTGCGCAAATGATAGAAGGCAGTCTTAGAAACAAGTTTAATATGTGAGTTAAAAAACAGATCTTGATTAAAAATAACTCCAAGGTTCCTCACAGAACTAAGAGTTTGATTTGGAAAGGTATTTCTAAGGTTTTTTGGACCAACAGAATGACTTCAGTCTTATCTGAATTTAATAGCAGGAAATTACAAGTCATCCAAGCTTTGATTTCCTTAAGACAGGCCTCTAACTTGGCTAATTGATTACTATCATCTGGCTTCATTGACATGTATAATTGTATGTCATCTGCATAACAATGAAAATGTATACAGCGCTTTCTAATAATGTTGCCTAACGGGAGCATATATGAACTAAAAAGAATAGGGCCTAGCGCAGATCTCTGTGGAACTCAGTGACTGAGCCTTGAGTTGAAAGAAAACTCATTATTGACATGAACAAACTGGAACCTATCAGATAAATAAGATCTAAACCACTGCAACGAAGTTCCATTAAGTCCAACATGGTGTTCTAATCTATCAAATAGAATATTATATGATTGATGGTATCGAAAGCTGCACTAAGGTCTAAAAGGACAAGTACAGAAACAAGTCCATTATCAGCTGTGATAAGGAGGTCATTAGTGACCTTCACTAAAGCTGTTTCAGTACTATGATGGATTCTAAATCCTGACTGAAACTCTTCAAATAAACAATTTCCCTGCAAGTGGTCAAATAACTGCGTAGCAACAACTCTTTCCAAGATTTTTGAAATGAAAGGCAGGTTAGAGATTGGTCTATAGTTAGCTAAAACTCCTGGATCCAGCGTTGGCTTTTTGAGTAAGGGTTTAATTACAGCAGTTTTAAAAGCCTGCGGTGCATGGCCTAATGTTAATGAAGAATTGATTATGTGAAGAATAGAGCTACCAATAAATGGGAAGACTTCTTTAAATAACCTGGTAGGAATAGGGTCTAAAAGACAAGTTGAAGGCTTGGATGAGGAAATTATTTTATCTAATTCTAAAAGGTCAATTGGAGTAAACTCATCCAAACAGATATCAATTGAAGGAGCTGTAGTAGTTACTTTATTTAAGTTAACAGTGGGAAGAATCTGACTGATTTTATCGCTGATAGATGAAATTTTTTTATTAAAAAAGTTCATAAAGTCCTGACAAGTAAGCTCTAAGGGAATGCTTGGATTGACAGAGTCCTGACTCTTTGTCAGCCTGGCTACAGTGCTGCAAAGAAACCTGGGATTATTCTTATTCTCTTCTATTAATGCAGAATAATAACTTGTTTTAGCTTTTCTAAGAGATTTTTTTTATATATAAATTAACAGATGATTTCTCCAAGCTAAATAGATTTCATCTAATTTAGTGGAGCGTCATTTTCTTCCTAACTGACGAGTCTCCTGTTTTAAGCTATGAGTTTCTGTGTTGAACCAAGGAGTTAGAAATCTCTGATTAGACTTTTTCTTTTTTAAAGGGGCCAACATGTCTAGATTCTGATGCTGAATACTACAGAGGCAGACATTGTTTTTGCAAAGTCACACACCGATTCCACATTAAGTTTTGTGACTTCCGACTGCCGGAGTCGGATGTTGTTAATGCCGGCATGGATAACAATTGTGGAGTATTTACAGTTACTTTTAGCCAGCATTTTCAAATTTGTCTCAATGTTGCCTGCTCTGGCCCCGGGAATGCATTTGACTATGGCCAATGGAGTCTCTAGGTTCATGTTTCTGACTACAGAGTCGCCAATGATCAGAATTTTTTCCTCAGCGGGTGTGTCGCTGAACGGGGAAAAGCGATTAGAGACATGAACAGGTGGGTGGTGAACCAGG
Organism: Pholidichthys leucotaenia; assembly: GCA_020510985.1. Taxonomy (NCBI): domain Eukaryota; kingdom Metazoa; phylum Chordata; class Actinopteri; order Cichliformes; family Pholidichthyidae; genus Pholidichthys; species Pholidichthys leucotaenia. Next base: position 323,617,698 of record CM035837.1, on the reverse strand, counting down.
GGCTTGTAGCTATGCTTCCTTCTCACCGTTACCCACCCGTTTTCTCCTGGCTGCTCAGGAGAGGTGGAGGCTGGGGGACGGCTAGTAGGCTGCCCTATGCTAGGGTGCTCCACTGCAGCTAAGGGGCGTCCGCCATTAGTAACTGGCACAGACGGTGTTTCAATGCAGCGGAGCCAGGATTCCAAATCACACAACCTTGCCTCGAGCCCCTCAAAAATACAACATTCATTACATTTACCGTTATCACAAAAAGAGGCAGAGGTGTAGCTAAACATCTGACACAGCAAGCACACCAGAGGAGAAGGGGAAGGAGAGCTAGTAGCCATAGCTAGTGGCTAACCCGAAGCTAACACAAACACAGATGAAAGGTGAACAGAAGGCTAAAGATGGTGATTAGATGACACTGAGTGTGCACACAAGTGCAAGCGGCTTGATAAACAGAAGAGAGAGGTGACGGTAGATGGGAAAAGAGAGGTGACAGTAGATGGAAAAAGAGAGGTGATGGTAGATGGAAAACCAAAAAATACACACTGAGGGCTTGGGGGGGATGAGAGCCCCTGCTGCCTATAGCAGTGGCTGGCGGTGCTCCAGCCACTATCCCCCCAATCCCACCCTTCTTCTTCCGGCTTTCAGAGAGAGCAGTCGCATTTTCACTCCTCTCCTCCTCCCACCTCCCTGACTGATCCCAGCTTGCTTCGTCTGTGTCTGTGTCTTGCTCCTTCTCGAGGATCTCAATCCAAACGGAAAACGGGAAAAATGGAATTTCGGGCTTTAAATGCAATTGACACCACCTTCAACAGAAAATCGGGCCCGGGGGAGCCCAAATGTGTGACTCATGGGTTAATTGGATCTCATGTGTCTGTGTGATTCGATTGAAGATGCAGAAGACATCTATCTGTTTGGATATGATCACAGGATTTTTACTGTTTGGCTCCGGAGTTTCCTAGTGTATCGGAAATTAAAAAAGTTGGAAGAGCTGGTCAAAATGCGGATCCCGGCGAAGCTCCTTCAACAATTCGACCAGCGATTTTAAGCCTGTGAATTGAATTAATTGTGATGCACAGAATCGCAAGTGAGTGGAAATTACTATGCTCCAAGTGACTGTGCTCATCTGGCCTTGATTCGGCGTCCTTGGGAACTCATTCCTCCAGGTGCAGAGATTTTGCAGGAAGGTGTTTGGCTTCTCTTTAACCCAAACAATAACAACAATTGCTGTTGTTCAGCAAACTGGACTCTTCAAGTACAGCGGTATCATGTGTCTAATCCAGAATTTTGCCATCTGGCATGCACGAAGAGAGATAGACTCTGGGACATGCTTATCTGTGTTTTGAATACATGAACATAACACCCATCCGTTGCCAGGAGGCGCCCCCTTGTTGTGCACCAGCAACTGATACATCAACACCGCACTCATGCTGATTACATGCTGACTACACACACACTGGTCTCTCTCTTTTGTATTGTGTGATCTGTATTGGTCTGCTAATTGTGCTTAGAGAGTTTTTTTCTATGTAATCACAATTTTGCTCACAAAATACGGGCTTTATTTTGATTAACTATGTTTTTTCTCTCTGCCCATTGTGTCATTCCCTCCCCCATTCCCCTCTTTACCCTCCACTGATGACAGGCGCCTTCATGGCTGCCGCGTCATTGGAAGGCGCTTATCGAGCGCATCCAATGTCAAGTCAAATTCCTCGTTTGTTTACACTGTAAACATGCTTGGCAATAAAGCTTTCTGATTCTGATTCTGATTCTGATTTTAACGGCACTCTGGCAGTTCACACACCTGCACACAATTACATCACACAACTAACACACACCCATCATGATTTGGGGGGTCTTCCCCCACCCATGTTGCCCTCCTTCTGCCGGGGTCCCGTTATGTTGTCAAAATCCTCGGGTGCTACCGAATGAATAGGTGTGAGCAAGGGAGTGAGAGAGTGACTGAACAAGAGAATAAGCAAGAGTGAGGGACCAATGAGTGAAGATGATGATGGTGGGTTGGTTTTGTGTGGTACTTTGAGTGCCGGGTGGCATCTCAGAGCGCTTGTGGTGGTCCGCTGATCAGTTGCTTGGGAGGGTGTTGGGGGTGGTGGTCTGTTTCTGTGGCCGCGGCTGCACCAGGGCGGGTCGGTGAGGGTGTGGCTGGCAGCCTGCGCCGATTGTCTCCCCGGCCGTTGCCAGGCACTGGTGTGCATTCGTGCTTGCTGCATCTGTGCCGTGGCCGCCCTAAGTAATAAGGGTAAATAAATATGTATGCTGTGTGTGTGTGTGTTACAGATGGCTCTGTTGTGGGAAAATTACTGCTTCAAACCGTGGGTCTGGGTGTTCAACACAGCCTCTCACTGATGTCACCCCAGCTTCACAAACGATCAGTGGTTATAGAGCTTAAGCATGTCTGTAGAAACGTTTAGCTTCCTGTACAACAAATTGCTCTGATCTGTGTGAAAATCATGGAGAGACTGTTGAGACATCATGGGACGTACCTGCTTCAGCAGCACTGAGTTTGTGGTGGTGTCATAGCAAAAAGTGAACAGCTGGCACAACTTGATCGCCAGGTTGTAGTTATATTAGCCACAAAATATATATTCAAAAGGTAAACAGTACTGGGTTAGGTTATAATAAGATATATTTGACAATTATGATGCATTTTAGGCCAAAACAAACTTGATCTAGGATTAAAAGCAATTAAAATAATGCAGTCACAAGGTTACAAACCTTGTGACATAAACAGTTGTGACCTTGTGATATAAACAGTTTATTAAATGTCCAACCAGAGGTGAGAACACACTAGATCACTGTTATACTACAGTGAATGACGCATATCGCGCTGTTCCCCGCGCTGCGCTCGGACTGTCTGATCACATGATAGTCCACCTCATTCCCACATACAGACAGAGACTGAAACTCACTAAACCTGTTGTGACCACCACGAAGAAATTGACCAGTGAAGCTGGAGAGAATCTGAACACATGCATGGAAATAACTGACTGGGGCATGTTTAAAGGAGCCACACATGTTCTTAATGAGTACACAGACACTGTGAACTCATATATCAACTTTTGTGAGGAGAGCATTCTCCCATCGCGCACCAGGGTGAGGTACTCTAATGATAAGCCCTGGTTCACTGCCAAGCTCAGACAGATCAGGAAGGAGAAGGAAGCAGCGTTGAAAAGTGGAGACAGGGACTGCTACAGAGAGGTCAAATATCGGTTTAACAGAGAGCTGAGGAGAGCTAAATCTGTGTATTCTGAGAGACTCCAGCAGCAGTTCACTGCTAATGACTCGGCTTCTGTGTGGAGAGGACTGAGGCAAATCACCAACTATCGGCCTCAGGCTTCTAAAGGTCAGGATGACAAAGCCCTTTGTCAAAAACTGTCCCAACATTACGCCCGTTTTGACACCTCGTCAGCTGTGTCCAACTGCCCCACTCCACCCAGCTCCACTGCCTCCTCGGCCCCTAATTCATCAAAAGCGGTCCCCCCCTCCTCCTCCTCCTCCCCCCCTGCCCTTGTCATCAGTGAGCAGGACGTGCACAGACAGTTCTCCAGACTGAACCCGCATAAGGCCCCCGGGCCGGACGGTGTGTCTCCCTCCACCCTGAGACACTGTGCGAAAGAGCTGGCTCCTGTCTTCACAGACATTTTTAACACCTCCCTTAAGCAATGTCACGTGCCGACCTGCCTCAAATCCTCCACCATCATCCCTGTCCCCAAGAAGCCACGGATTACTGGACTTAACGACTACAGACCTGTAGCGCTCACCTCTGTAGTCATGAAGTCCTTTGAGCGCCTGGTCCTGTCTCACCTCAAGTCCATCACCACTCCCCTCCTGGACCCGCTGCAGTTTGCCTACCGTGCCAACAGGTCTGTGGACGACGCAGTCAACCTGGCCCTCCACTCCATCCTGCAGCACCTGGACTCCCCGGGAACCTACGCCAGGATTCTGTTTGTGGACTTCAGCTCTGCATTCAACACCATCCGCCCCGCTCTGCTCCAGGACAAGCTGTCCCTGCTCGATGTGCCTGACTCCCTCTGCAGGTGGATCACTGACTTCCTGACGGACCGGAGGCAGCATGTGCGGCTGGGTAAGTCTGTCTCGGACTCTGTTAGCATCAGCATCGGATCACCCCAGGGCTGTGTACTTTCCCCCCCTACTCTTCTCCCTTTATACCAACTCCTGCACCTCCTTCCACCAGTCTGTTAAGCTGATTAAGTTTGCGGACGACACCACCCTCATCGGGCTCATCTCCAACGGCGACGAGTCCGTCTACAGGAAAGAGGTGGCCCAGCTGGTGTCCTGGTGCAGCCACAACAACCTGCAGCTGAACGCTCTGAAGACAGCGGAGATGATTGTGGACTTCAGGAAAGTCACAACCCCCCTGCCCCCCTCACCATCACAGGCTCTCCCATCACCATTGCAGATTCCTTCCGCTTCTTGGGCACCACCATCACCCGGGACCTCAAATGGGAGCCAACCATCAGCTCCCTCATCAAAAAGGCCCAGCAGAGGATGTTCTTTCTGCGGCAGCTGAGGAAGCTCAAGCTACCCACCAAGATGTCAGTGCAGTTCTACACGGCCATCATCGAGTCCATCCTCACCTCCTCCATAACCGTGTGGTACGCAGGAGCCACTGCCAGGGACAGACTAAGGCTGCAGCGCGTCGTGCGCACTGCTGAGAAGGTGATCGGCTGCAAGCTCCCATCTCTCCAGGACCTGTACATCTCCAGGACCCGGAGGCGTGCTGGCCGGATCATAGCCGATCCTTCACACCCTGGTCACGTACTGTTTGCCCCCCTCCCCTCAGGTAGAAGACTTCGGTCCATTCAGACTAAAACCTCCCGGCACATGAATAGCTTTTTCCCCTCTGCCATCAGACTGCTGAACATTAAGTGACTTATTGACTCTCGTGCACTATGTACAGCAGCTCAACCAGACTCATGACATTCATCACTGTTTTTCTGTTGCATTATCAGCTGCACTGTGGTACCCCATATTATCTGCTACTTGCTAATTTATTTAAAACTGCCTTGACTAGTATTACTCATTATTACTATTATTGTTATTATTATTATTATTATTATTACTTATTTTTCTACACTTATTGCATGTTTTTAGTCCTTTAGCTTTTTAGTTTATCTCTTTATCTCATCATGTTTTTAATGTTGCAGCATGGCACCGAGACAAATTCCTAGTTTGTGTACTACATGAACAATGGGAATAAATCTGATTCTGATTCTGATTCTGATACATGGAAAATACTTGATTTACTAGATACATGTACTGTAGAAATATACATTCTCTGCATCAACAATGTACTATACATGTATTCATGTAGGATTGCACCGTCAATAAACCTTTGAAATTTTTGCAGATGTGTCTCTTGTTTTATATGTGAAGGTTACCACCAAGTGACATCAATAAAATACTAACGGATTGGAAAAGCTGTCTAAGAACAATCCAGCAGTTTGAGAAATCACTTTTGGTTTGGTGTAAGTCTGTCAACAGAATTATGAACCATTAAGACGCTTGTGTTAAAATGTTAAATCCCATTAAACCCTAACCCAGGGGTGTCTAATCATGTGCCATGGAGGGTCAAGACCCTGCAGGTTCTCTCTTCTACCCAGTCTCTTCAGCAGGTGTTTTTACTGATCAGCAGTCAGTGGAAGAAATTCAGTGGAATCTGCTGTTGAAGACACTGTTTGAGGTAAAGCCTGCAGGGTCTTGGGCCTCCATAGCACATGATTGGACACCCCCGCCCTAACCCATTATGATAAGGTACAGATGCTATTATGGGCCAGAATTCCTCCATATACTGGTACTATCACTAAAGTGGGCAGAGTCTTCTGCACTGGCACATCCAACAGTACAGTCTTCAGTTAATAAAATAATTGTTTTGGTTACTTTTTCTTAAAAATGAGCCATTATTTTCAAAGTCATTGATAAATGGTTTATACGATTGACTCTTTTCTCACCGGTGCCTTAACAGACAAAATAGAAAATCATGATGCAAACACATAAGTCACTAAATTGTTTATTACAATCAGCAGCAAAATCCAGATTATTCAGAATGTGCAAAATTCAAACTGTAAAAAAAAAACAAACAAACATAGGATGGGTCACACATGCCAGCCACGTTGCCTCACTGAGAAGCAGCTGGGATGTGCCGCTCAAGCTGGTCCCAGTTTAGCAGATCTTCAGCCTGCATTTCTGTAAATAGTGACGCACGGTCTGGTTTGGATGGATCGTTTCCCTCTTGCCTAGGCAAAAGACAGAAATGGATGGTTGTTAATTAATGCAAGTTTAAAACATATTTGGGAAATACACTTGTTGCTAAAAGCCAGTGGTGGAATGTGACAATAAATACTTGGTTGTTGTATTTAACCACAATTTTCATGTAGCTGAGCTTCAGTAAAGTAGATTTTACAAGGGCTGGGTTACATTTAAAATCATTTGTTTTTACTGTGGCCTCAGCAATCAGAATGAATTAATACATTCACTTGAATGGAATTTAGTACTTTAACTGAGGGTGCGCATCACCGAGTGTGGAGTCGCTCATTCAAAATATGGAATTTTTATCAATAAAAGTTTAACCACCGCTCTGTCACCGCTGTGTCTCTTCTTGCCCTGGCTTCAAGTGTGGGCGGTGTTTTGTACTTGTATTGCTAAAATATAAAAGGAAGCATTACAATGGGTCTCAAATATTTGTAATGTGTCTTGCTATTATAATACTGCATTAGTTTATTGATGATAGACTATAAACTACACATATAAACTAAATTATATTGATGACTGAACAACTCCCATTTCCCAAAGTGCAACATACAGTTATGAACATAATTCACAAAGGATCACACAAGTGATCTGACAAAAAAAAAAAAAATACATTAACAAGGGGTTTATTTTACAGTTGATGTGCCATTCATTTTCAATTATTCTGTAATTAATATTCACACAATCAAATAAATCTCAGTTCAGTCCCTTTTATATTAAGTGGAAATTATGCTACTTTGGTTTTGGCACTTTACCTATAAAAGCAAAGGATTTCAGTACTTTCCACAGTGGCAAGGTCCGTTGTGGGGTGGCTGCTTTTCCTTTCCTCTTGCCTAGACCAAAGACAGAAATGGATGGTGGTTAATTAATGCAAGTTTAAAACATATTTGGGAAATACACTTGTTGCTAAAAGCCAGTGGTGGAATGTGACAAAAAAGTGTTTCATTGTTGTATTTAACCACAATTTTCATGTAGCTGCACCTCAGTAGATTTTACAAGGGCTCGGTTACATTTAAAATCATTTGTTTTTGCTGTGGCCTCAGCAATCAGAATAAATTAATACATTCACATGAATGGAATATAGTACTTTAACTGAGGGTGTGCATCACCGAGTATGGAGTTGCTCAGTCAAAATATGGAATTTTTATCAAAAAAAGTTTAGCCATCGCTCTGTCACCGCTGTGTCTCTTCTTGCCCTGGCTTCAAGTGTGGGCGGTGTTTTGTACTTGTATTGCTAAAATATAAAAGGAAGCACTACAATGGGTCTCAAATATTTGTAATGTGTCCTTCTGTGGGGAGACTTGAATAACGAAACCGAATTGCCTTTAATTTCAGTTTATTTCAAGTAACCATTCCACTGTCTGCTCTCATTTCTGAGCAGCGAACAAAAAGAGAGAACACACCAAAGTTCTCTCATTTAAACATTCTCACATCAAACCATTTCCCTCGCGGGGGAAATCACACATCTATATCAAAGTCTCTTTATTCACATTCATTAGCCTTTTATTTACATAACTCCCCCTTCTCTCCTCTCGAGCCTCAGTGGTCAGGAAGTCTTCTGTCCCCTGTCCTCTGCAGGGGGTCCAGGCTCTGTGGCTCCGCACCGCAGGGGGCTGGCTCTCCTTCATCGTGAGGTTAAATCACATATGCAGTGTCCAACATATACATGTCTCACAACACAGCCATATAACCCCCCCCAAACGATGAAGAACAGACTAATTCCCAAAATTTAATAGCACCTTACTCACTACTGAATAATCAACACCAACATTCAGTCTGTGCGCCGCTTGGGCTTCAGCCGTCTGCCGAATCTGCTGTGCGTTGGCCCCGCCTTGCCTGCGGTGCTTTTCTGCTTCGGTTCTGTTGACTGAGGGAGAGATTGATTAATTGCCCTCTGCGGGGGCCTGCCTCGTCGAGGCGCCACCGCGACCGGTACAGACACGTCCTTCATGACAAAAGCAGGTTTTAGTCTGTCAATACTGACTGTCTCTTTTCTGTCTCCAAAATCTAGCACAAATTGCTTATCACCTGCCTCCAGCACTCGAAATGGCCCTTCGTAAGGTGGTTTGAGCGTTGCTTTAAGGGCTTCGCGCCTGACAAAAACGAAATCGGCATTTTTCAAAGCCTTGGGGACGAAAACTCGTGGAAAAGCGTGATGAACCGGACCCGGGAGCGTGTCTGCCCCCGTGCCGACTAACGGTCCCAGAGCAGAGAGAGGTGGGGGCTCTGGGTGCTCTGGTAAAAACTCGCCCGGCAGCCTCAGAGTTTGTGCGAATACCAGCTCCGCTGGGGAGGCGTCTAAGTCCTCTTTAGGCGCAGAACGCAACCCTAATAAAACCCATGGAAGTTTATTTACCCAATCTGCATCCGTGAGCGACGCTCTGAGTGCTGCCTTCAAAGACCTATGAAAACGCTCGCATAAACCATTAGCCTGAGGGTGGTAAGCCGTAGTGCGGTGAATTTTGGCTCCTAAGCCGTTGGCCATCGCTGACCACAGCTCAGAGATGAATTGCGGTCCTCTATCGGATGTAATGTCTGACGGAACCCCGAAGCGCGCCACCCAAGCCGTTAAAAAAACGCGAGCCACCTCCGCGGCCGTGGTCGTCGCAAGTGGGACCACTTCCGGCCAACGTGTGGTGCGGTCCACCATTGTCAAAAGATACGTGAACCCCTGTGATGCCGGTAGGGGGCCCACAAGGTCGACGTGCACATGGTCGAACCTTCTGGCCGGAATGCGGAACGGTTCTAACGGGGCTCTTGTGTGCCTGTGAATTTTGGCCCGTTGACAGGAAATGCAGGTTTTTGCCCATTCCTTCACGTGCTTGCGCAGGCACGGCCAAACAAACTTTTCCGCCACTAGTTTCACCGACGCGCGCACCCCCGGGTGCGCCAGTGAGTAGACCGAGTCAAAAACACGGCGGCGCCACGTGGCCGGAACCACCGGACGCGGGCGCCCCGTCGACATGTCGCAGATCAGGGGGGGCATACCGGTTTGTAAACACTTGCTCTCCAGCCTCAACCCTGTTGGTCCAGACTGGAGCGCGCGCACGTCTGCGTCCGCCCCCTGGTCCGCTGCCATGGCTGCGTAATCTATACCCACGTGCACCGGGGCTGCGCGCGCCACCGTGCCGCTCTCCTGCGGCGCGGTCACGGTGGCCCGTTCTGCCTCTGCGCGTGTTGGGGTCGTGAACGCGCGTGAGAGACAATCCGCTACTACATTGAATTTGCCCGCGACGTGCCTAATGTCAGTGGTAAATTCCGAGATTGCGGCCAGCTGCCTCTGCTGCCTGCCGGACCACGGATCTGAAATTTTGGCCATGGCGTATGTGAGCGGCTTGTGGTCCACATAAGCGGTGAAGCACCGTCCTTCCAGCCAGAACTGGAAATGACGAATAGCCAAATGCAGCGCCAACAGTTCTCTGTCAAACGCGCTGTATTTTCGTTCAGCCGCGCTTAAAGATTTGCTAAAGAAAGCCAAAGGCTGCCAAACTCCGGCTACCTGTTGCTCAATAACGGCCCCTATGGCTAAATCTGAAGCGTCTGTCATCAGCGCGATACGTGCTGCAGGGTCTGGGTGGGCCAGGAGCGCAGCGTCAGCCAAGGCTTTTTTAACCTCTGTGAACGCGCGCTCCCGCTCCGGGGACCATTCGACCGCCTGGGTCGGTTTTTGTTTTTTGAGCGCGGCATATAACGGTTGCATGATTTGAGCTGCGTGGGGCAGGAATCGGTTATAAAAATTCACCATCCCCAAGAATTCCTGTAGTGATTTGACCGTTTGTGGACGGGGAAAATCCGCTACCGCGCGTACTTTCTCTGGTAACGGAACCGCTCCCTCCGGGGAGACGCGGTGACCCAAAAAATCGATCCGCTCGACGCCGAACTGGCACTTGGCTGGGTTAACTATTAAGCCGTGCTCTCCCAGCCTCCTAAAAACTGCTGTGAGGTGCGTTTCGTGTTCGTCCTCTGAAGTACTCGCAACCAAAATGTCATCGAGGTACACAAACACGAAAGGGAGATCGCGTAACACGGCATCCATCATCCGCTGAAATGTTTGCGCTGCCCCTTTGAGACCAAACGGCATGCGTAAAAATTCGAAAAGTCCGAACGGGGTTATTACCGCTGTTTTAGGAATGTCCTCCGGTTGGACCGGGACTTGGTGATAGCCGCGAACTAGATCAATCTTTGAAAAAATGCGCGCCCCCGCCAGGTGCACCGAAAAATCCTGAATGTGCGGGATGGGATAACGATCGTGCGCCGTAGCGTTGTTTAGCCTGCGGTAATCCCCGCACGGTCTCCAGGAGCCATCGGCTTTCGGTACCATGTGCAGCGGCGAAGCCCACGGGCTCTTCGACCTACGAACGATGCCCAGCCTCTCCAGGCTGGCGAACTCCTCGCGCGCAATGGTGAGCTTAACTGCATCCAAGCGCCGAGCTTTTGCAAACACGGGAGGACCAGACGTGGGGATAAAGTGTTTCACCCCGTGCTTCGCGACCGTCGCTGAAAAAGTGGGCACAGTGAGCGCTGGAAATTGGGTGAGGAGTGTGTGAAACTTACCACCTGCTGTAGCGACGTGGGTCTGTACTGGTGGCGGGGACACTCGAGCTGAACAGGGGAGAGAGTAAAAAGAGAGTGCATTTACCAGCCGTCTATTAGCAAGATCAACTAACAGATTGTGCGAACACAAAAAATCCGCGCCCAACATGTTGAAACTCACCGCCGCTATTACAAAAGTCCATTCATATGTGCGGCCATGTAAGCACAAAGGCAAGGTCCTTCTCCCGTAGGTGTTGATGTTCGAGCCATTTGCCGCTGTAGCTCCGCTACCGTGGGGTCCAGCCACCCGGTCCGCGTATGTTGGGGTGATGAAGCTCACTTGTGCTCCGGTGTCGATGAGGAACTCTCGTCTGGAGCGCGCATCCGTGATGTAGAGCAGCTTGCTGCGTTCTCCGAGGGTCGAAGCTGCTAGCGACCCCCGGTCTTGCCGTTTCCCGAACTCCTGAAGATGCAGGGCGGCACACACCTGCGTGCCTTCACTGCGAACCTCCGATGGTAGAAGCAGAGATCTTCTCCTCCGCTGTGTCGTGTCCGCGCCTCTGCCGCCGGGCTATTGGCTCCACCTCGTCGCGGCCGTGTTGCCGCCGTCGTCGGCCAGTCTGGTTCTGCCGCCTCTGGCTCCCCGCTGTCTCGGGTCGCCGCTGTGGTTGCTTGCCCGCCGCAGGCGTCCAGGATCCCATCTGCCTCCTGGGCCAGCTCCCGGAACTCCTCCAGGGTGTGACACTTTTTGCTGGCCAGCGTGCTTCTCGCATGCGCCGGGAGGTTGGAGAGGAAGATGAACTGAAAAATGAAATCATCGTTGTCCAACCCTCTCAGCTGTATCATCTCCTCCATCAGGGCGCTCGGCCTGTGTCCACCTTGGTCTAGCAAAGACAGGATCCTCCTCGCCCTCACTTCAGCCGAGGGGGTGAAAAACTTGATGAGGGTGGATTTCAGCTTGCCGTACCTGTCGGTCGCGGGTGGCTGCTCCACCAAGCTCTGCACGCACCGAGCTGTGCTGTTGTCCAGTTTAGCGATGACATGGTGGAACTTAGTGTCATCCACCGTTACTCCTGCGAGCGCGAACTGCGACTCTGCTTGCAGAAACCACGACCGTGGGTTATCCTGCCAGAAATCAGGCAGCTTAACGGCCACTGCGCTCGCCAGCTCTGAGCGCTGTGAGTCCGGGACCCTGAGAATTTCTTCGTTCATTCTCAACGTCGTCAGTCACCAATGTGGGGAGACTTGAATAACGAAACCGAATTGCCTTTAATTTCAGTTTATTTCAAGTAACCATTCCACTGTCTGCTCTCATTTCTGAGCAGCGAACAAAAAGAGAGAACACACCAAAGTTCTCTCATTTAAACATTCTCACATCAAACCATTTCCCTCGCGGGGGAAATCACACATCTATATCAAAGTCTCTTTATTCACATTCATTAGCCTTTTATTTACATAACTCCCCCTTCTCTCCTCTCGAGCCTCAGTGGTCAGGAAGTCTTCTGTCCCCTGTCCTCCGCAGGGGGTCCAGGCTCTGTGGCTCCGCACCGCAGGGGGCTGGCTCTCCTTCATCGTGAGGTTAAATCACATATGCAGTGTCCAACATATACATGTCTCACAACACAGCCATACTTCTATTATAATACTGCATTAGTTTATTGATGATAGACTATAAACTACACATATAAACTAAATTATATTGATGACTGAGCAACTCCCATTCCCCAAAGTGCAACATACAGTTATGAACATAACTCACAAAGGATCACACAAGTGATCTGACAAAAAAAAATACAGACGTGGACAAAATTGTTGGTACCCCTCTGTTAATGAATGAAAAACCCACAATGGTCACAGAAATAACTTGAATCTGACAAAAGTGGTAATAAATAAAAATTCTATGAAAATTAACCAATGAAAATCAGACAATGCTTGTGAATTGTGGTTCAACCGAATTTTAAAAAAAATCAAACTCATGAAACAGGCCTGGACAAAAATGATGGTACCCCTAGAAAAGATTGAAAATAATGTGACCATAGAGACATGTTCAACCAAGATGTGTCCTCTAATTAACATCACAGGTGTCTACAAACTTGTAATCAGTCAGTCGGCCTATTTAAAGGGTGACAAGTAGTCACTGCACTGCTTGTTGACATGGTGTGTACCACACTAAACATGGACCAGAGGAAGCAAAGGCAAGAGCTGTCTCAGGAGATTAGAAAGAAAATTATAGACAAGCATGTTAAAGGTAAAGGCTATAAGACCATCTCCAAGCAGCTTGATGTTCCTGTGACTACAGTTGCACATATTATTCAGAAATTTAAGATCCACGGGACTGTAGCCAACCTCCCAGGACGTGGCCGCAGGAGGAGACAGATAATACGAATGGTAACAAAAGAGCCCAGAACAACCTCTAAACACATTCATGGTGAACCCCAAGGTCAAGGTACATCAGTGTCAGATTGCACCATCCGTCATTGTTTGAGCCAAAGTGGACTTCATGGGAGACGACCAAGGAGGACACCACTGTTGAAAACAAATCATAAAAAAGCCAGACTGGAATTTGCCAAACTGCATGCTGACAAGCCACAAAGCTTCTGGGAGAATGTCCTACGGACAGACGAGGCAGAAATGGAACTTTTTGGCAAGGCACATCAGCTCTATGTTCATCATCATCATAGCAGTCTCTCGTGGGCGACAATGACTGTTTCATTTAGGTCTGATCAGATTCCTCCACACAGCTCTGTCCTTAGCCTTCCGCTGCCAGAAACTCCTGTCTATGTCCAACTTCTTCAAGTTTCTTTTTACAGTGTCTTTAAATCTGAGCCTTGGTCTACCCTGATTGCGTTTGCCCTCGCATAACTGTGAGTAGAGCGACTGTCGAGGGAGACGCTGGTGGTCCATCCTCTCAACATGTCCGAGCCATCTCAGGTTCATCTGTATTAGCATGTCCTCCATTGATGGTAGACCAGCTCATTTCAACACTTCTATGTTGTTATCTTGTCTTTCCATGAGATGTCCATTATGGCTCGAAGGTGTCTCATCATGTACGTGTGGAGTTTCTTCACCTGCACTCTGTAGACAGTCCACGTTTCAGCACTGTACAATAGAGTAGCCAGTACTGTCACTCTGTACACTTTGCATTTCACACGGATAGACACATGTCGAGTGTTCCACTGTCTCTCCCTCAAGTTTCCAAACACAGCGCTCGCTCTTCCCATTCTGAGAGATAGTTCATCCTCCAGCCTAGCATTCTCTGAAACAGCACTCCCTAGGTACTTGAAAGTCTTGCACTTGACTAGTGGCTTTGTACCAATGCTGATCTCTTCTGGTAGCGATGTGGATAATTGGAACTTTGGTGGTTGATAAAGGCACTCTGTCTTCTTGATGTTGATTTGGAGGCTGAATTGGGTAGCTGCTCTTGCAAATTTCTCCACTAAAGATTGCATATCTTCCACGCTGTGTGCAACTAGAGCACTGTCGTTGGCAAAGAGCATTTCTCTTACTACCTTTATCGATGTCTTACTCTTGGCTTTAAACTGTGCCACAGTGAACAAGTCTGCTTCTTTCCTTGTTTGAATGTATACTCCTTCTGAAGTGTCTTTGAAGGCCACCTCAAGCATGGCTGCCAGATATAGTGAGAAGATTGTAGGTGCCAGCACACACCCTTGTTCCACCCTGTTGCTTACTGAAAAGTCTTTAGATACTGAACAACTCATTGCCACGTTTGCTTGCATACCTGTATGGAGTGCCTCGATCAGGCTGACAAACTTCTCTGTACAACCATATTTCTTGTGTACCTGCCAAAGTCCTTGTCGCGAAACAGTATCAAAGGCTTTACTGAAGTCTATGAAGACTACATAAAGCGGCATGTTCTGTTCAATACACTTTTCTTGAACCTGTTTCAAGCAGAAAATCATGTTCATTGTGCTTCTTCCACTTCTAAAGCCGCACTGGGTTTCTGGTAGTACATTCTGCGAGATGTGTTAACTGAGTCTGTTAAGTAGTACACGTGAGAGAATCTTACCAACAGTGGCTAGCAATGATATACCTCAGTAATTTCCAAAATCCTTCCTGTCACCTTTCTTGAACAAAGGCACAATACTTGCATCCTTCCAGTCTTGAGGTAATTTCTGGGCATCCCATATCTCTTGGATGAGCTTGTGCAGGCAGTTGGTCAGCTGAACGCCACCAAATTTCCACACTTCTGCTGGAATTCCATCCCTTCCTGGAGCTTTACCATCCTGTGTTGTCCTGATAGCTGCCATTAGTTCATCAAAATTTGGTGGTTCATTCAGACTTGATACAGCTGGGCGCTGCACTAGAGCTTCTTTAGCCTCTTCAGTGAGATCTCCAGGGTTGTTTAGTAGTTGGTCAAAGTGGTCTGCAAATCTGTCCAGGATCTTGTCTTTCTCCTGCAAAACCGTTTCACCATCCATAGCCTTTAGTTGGATCAATCCTCTTGGTTTAGGGCCGTAGATTTCTCTCAAACCTGTGAAGAATGTTTTCATGTCCTTCCTGTTTGCTGCAGTTTGAAGTTTCTCCGCTTTTTCATCCCACCAGTTGGACTTCATCTCTCTGGTGTGCTTCTGTAGCTCACTCTGAGCCTTTGAGTATTTCTTCTTCTTCGACCTTGTGTTACACTGTAGGTTTTCCTGCCTAGCTGTATTCCTCGCTTCTAGTAGTTTCTTCAGGTGTTCATCATACTCGTCAAACCAATCTTGATGTTTCCTCTCAGGGTAGCCTAATACATCACTCGCAGTCTGATATACCATATCCTTCAGTGTTGCCCATTTCTCTTCTATGTCATTCTCTGAGTTGTTGCTGTCCCAGTCTTTCAAGTTTTCATCCATTTCCTGTGTAATTTCTTCCTGCTTCTTTTGGCCTTTCAGTGCACTAGTGTTTAGCTTCCGTGGTGGCTTCGCACCCATCCTGCAGCGCTGTTTTCGTCTCCAAATCCTTAATCTAGATCTCAGCATAACATGATCAGTGCCACAGTCCGCGCCTCTCATTGCTCTGGTGTCCAATACATCCCTTCTGTCTCTCTGCCTGACTATGATGTAGTCAAATAAGTGCCAGTGCTTGGATCTTGGGTGCATCCATGTCTTCTTGTGTGTGTCCTTGTGCTTAAATAGAGTGTTGGTTATCACAAGGTTGTACTCTGAACATAGTGCAAGTAGAAGTTCTCCATTAGCATTGTACTTGCCTACTCCATGACTGCCTAGCACTCCTTTCCATTTCTCGGTGTCCGAACCAACTCTGGCATTAAAATCTCCAACGAGTATCAGCCTGTCATCAGTCAGTACACGCCTGATAGTTTCACGTAAATCACTGTAGAACTCTTCCTTCACCTCCTCTGTGTTGGTCATTGTTGGGGCATATACACTGATGAGTGTGGCATACATACATCTTCCGCTGTAGTGGGAGTCTCATAGTCATTATCCTGTCATTGATTGGCACCGGTTCTTCATCAAGCATTGCTGCTATCTCCTTTCTAACTGCAAAGCCCACTCCTGCTTCTCTCCTTTCTTGAGTTGATCTCCCACTCCAAAAGATGATGTACCCATGGTCTTCCAAGCTGTCATATCCAGGCAATCTTGTTTCACTAAGTGCAGCTATGTCTACACTGTACCTGTTCATTTCCAGGGCCACAAGCGCGGTCTGTCTTTCTGGGTGCTGTGATGTTGTTCTGTCCAACAGAGTGCGTACATTCCATTCTGCTTGTCATGACGGCCGCTGGGCCGTCATCTGTCTCATCAGCTCCAGCTGCGCACAGACCAGCAGGTGCTAATCAGCGGCTATTAAAAGCCAGTGTTGCTGACAGCCCGGCACGGAGTCGTCTGTCTTCCTCGTCTGAGTATGAGCCAGAGCTTCGTTCTCAAGCCAAGTCAAGAACGTCACGTCAAGACCGGTCTCGTAAGAGAACTCTTTGCTATTCTACCCCTTGCCTCTACCCCTGTGCACAGGTGGACCTCCCAGGCGGCGGACCGGCTTCCCCAGCCAACGGGGTATCGCCACCTCCATCGCGGAGTTCCTCGTTACCATCACAGCTACGGATTCAATCACCACCACAGCTACAGGAGCAACCACCATCACAGCTACAGGTACCACCACCACCACAGCTACGGGTACAATCATCATCTCGGCTACAGGTGCAGTCACCACCACAGCTACGGGCACAATCACCACCACGTCGCACGGACACTGGGAGTCAGCAGAACACAACCTGTGGCATATCCAAGTAAGCCTCACCATCTACAATTACCCACCATCGTTGAACAGCTGTAATTGTTTCTGCTTGTGTGTTCCAGGGTTGCCAGGTCGCCATCTGAACTGCTCAGTTCCAGTGACCAGACATCAATACTTGCACTCACACACGCACTACACTCACTCACTATCCAATAAAGAATAATTGTCTATATCCGCTCGTGTCAGTGTCTGTTTCCTGGGTCCTGAACATGTCAGTACGACTCCGTCACGTTGACCCAGCGGACAGCACACTGTCGCGCAGATTAAACACACTTAGCGCTCGGGTAGATATGTTATCACACCAACAGACAGTTATTCTTAACC
This sequence comes from Pholidichthys leucotaenia, assembly GCA_020510985.1. Classification (NCBI taxonomy): domain Eukaryota; kingdom Metazoa; phylum Chordata; class Actinopteri; order Cichliformes; family Pholidichthyidae; genus Pholidichthys; species Pholidichthys leucotaenia. The sequence continues at coordinate 323,600,319 of CM035837.1, read as the reverse complement.
AACTGACTCAAATTAACAGCCGGCTGGATCGTCTGGAGGGACACCAGACGTTTCCCCCGGCTGCTAGTGCTTCAACCCCTGCAGGCTTAGCGCCAGGTCAAGCTAATATTCCATCTTCTTCTCACCTCACCCCTGTTCCAGCTCCTGCCCGGTTTAGCGGAAAACTCGGGGAAGCTCGTGGGTTCATTCTACAATGTGAATCAGTTTTCCTCCGCGTTCTGGGAGACTTCGCCATAGACTCAAGTAAGATTGGTTATATCATCAACTTGTTGGGGGGTAGAGCCTTAGACTGGGCATACACGGTAATGGCTAAACTGAGTTATCCTGTGTTAACTTACCAGCAGTTTGTGGCGGAGTTTATGTCTGTGTTTGACCATTCAGATAGGGGTGCGGTGTTGACAGAATGGCTGTTGAGTCTGCAGCAAGGTAATAGACCAGCTGCTGACTATGCTATTGATTTCTGGGTCCTGGCCGCTGAGATTGGGTGGGGGGAGCCGTCACTCTGTGGTATCTTCCTTCGCAGTGCCAACGCCGAATTAAAGGATGAGTTAGCGGCACGGGACAAACCGGATAATTTGGGTGAATTAATTGCCCTTACTATAAGCCTAGATAGTAGGTTAAGGGAACGAGCGGCCGAACGGTGAACTACTTCCCGTTCAGCTAAACCCCGCCCTCGTTCCACTAGCTCTCCTCTGCTCACTCTACCCGCGTCAGAGGAACTTCCGGATCAAGAGGCTATGGTAATAGGGCAGTCAAAGGTGTCAGCGGCTGAGAGACAGCGCCGCAGGGATCTTGGCCTTTGTTTCTATTGTGGGAAAGAGTCACATGGGGTGTTCGAATGTCCCAGTCGGTTAAAAGGGAAGGTCCGTGGATCGCAGTAGGGGGATTCACGGACAAGAACTTAGAAGAACCCCTCACTAGTTTCCGCATACCCATCAGATTAATTCACAAACATACAGAACATTCCACGCTGGCTTTAGTAGACTCAGGAGCTGAGCAGAACTTTGTTTCCAGAGACCTGGCAACCCGGATGGGCCTCAGCTGTCAGCCTCTGGATCCCCCTGTCAATCTCATCACCCTGTCCAAGGCATCACTGACCACCGTCGCCTATCAGACGGCCCCTGTTTCTGTGATCGTTTCAGGCAACCACAGGGAGGAGATTAGGTTTCTGATTCTGCCCGTCTCATCCTCGCCTGTCATTCTGGGGTACCCCTGGCTTCGGCTTCACAATCCCACAATTGACTGGCAAGCAGGGAGTATTACAGCGTGGAGTACATTCTGTCTGAGTGCCTGTCTCCAATCTGCGGCGTGTGCCCCATCAGTCAAGGTGCCTCCACCCTTGACGTCACCCCTGGATCTGTCCAAGGTACCAGAGGTTTACCATGACCTGGGGTTAGTATTTAGCAAGTCTCAGGCGTTGTCTCTACCCCCCCATTGACCGTACGACTGTGCTATAAATCTGAAGGCTGGGGCCCCTCTTCCTGCTAGCCGTCTGTACAGCCTATGGCCTCGCTATGGAGCACGAGGCCATGGACACCTACATCAAGGAATCCCTGGCCTCTGGTATCATCCGCCCGTCGTCCTCGGCCGTGGGTGCCGGTTTTTTCTTTGTTGGGAAGAAGGATGGCTCGTTACGCCCCTGCATTGACTTCCGGGGTCTTAACGAGATTACGGTAAAGGACAAGTATACTCTGCTTTTGATGAACACAGCCTTCGACTCCCTCCAGGGGGCGTCCTGGTTTACCAAGCTGGATCTCAGGAATGCCTATCACCTGGTGCGCATCAGAGAAGGTGACCAGTGGAAGACGGCTTTCCGGACCCCAAGCGGTCATTTCGAGTACCTGGTAATGCTGTTTGGGTTAACCAACGCTCTGGCTGTCTTCCAGCGGCTAATAAATGACATTCTTCGGGACTTCCTTAACTCGTTTGTGTTCGTGTATCTTGATGATATACTAATCTTCTCTCGCACATTGGAAGAGCACCAGGTGCACGTTCGTAAAGTGTTACAGCGCCTCCTGGAGAACCAACTGTTCGTCAAGGCAGAAAAATGTGAGTTTCACACTGACCAGACCTCCTTCCTTGGATTCATCATTGCTCGGAACCAGGTGCTCCCCGACCCGGCCAAGGTCAAGGCAGTAGTGGATTGGCCCGCACCGACCTCTAGGAAGCAGCTTCAGGGATTCTTGGGCTTTGCTAATTTCTATCGTCGGTTTGTGCTCAATTTTGGAAATATTGCCCGCCCTCTGACTGCGCTCACCTCCCCAAAGACCCCGTTTTGCTGGAGTGAGGAGGCAGCCAGGGCATTTGGAAAACTTAAGGAAGAGTTTGCTTCTGCCCGTGTTCTAACCCAGGTGGACCCGAATCTACAGTGCTTGGTGGAGGTGGATGCCTCTGATTCGGGGGTGGGAGCGGTGCTCTCCAAACGTTCTCCTGAGGACGGTAAGATCCGCCCATGCGCCTACTTCTCTCATCGCCTGTCACCGGCGGAGAGGAATTATAGCATAGGAGACAGGGAGCTGCTGGCGGTGAAACTCGCCCTGGAGGAATGGAGACACTGGCTGAAGGGGGCTGCTCAGCCGTTCGTTGTATGGACTGACCACCGCAACCTGGAGTACCTCAGGACGGCGAAGCGTCTGAATGCACGCCAGGCTCGTTGGTCCCTTTTCTTTGGCCGATTCAATTTTACCATCACTTATCGGCCGGGGAGCAAGAACGGTAAGCCGGACACCCTCTCGCAGCAGTTCGATGTACCATCCACTGAAGATCAGGACGCACCCATCCTACCGCCCTCCTGTGTTGTGGGCGCTCTGTCCTGGGGTATTTGTAGGACAGTCCGAAGAGCGCTGAAGATGGAGCCAGATCCGGGGGGGGGGGGGGGGTCCCCCGGGCCGCCTGTTTGTTCCACGCTCTATTCGGGGTCAAGTGATTGAGTGGGGTCACGCCTCCAAGCTGGCTTGTCATCCGAGAGTGGGTCGGACTGTGGACCTTCTCCAGAGGACCTTCTGGTGGCCTGGGCTGCGGAAGGACGTTGTAAGTTACATCCGGGCTTGCACTCAATGCGCCACTGGGAGGACGACATCATCCCCCCCGGCGGGTCTGTTACATCCTCTGCCGGTCCCTTCCCGCCCTTGGTCCCATGTTGCCATGGATTTTGTGACTGGTTTGCCCCCCTCAGATAATTTTACCACAGTTTTGACTATTGTGGACCGTTTCTCGAAGGCGGCCCGTTTTGTGCCCCTTTGGGGTTTGCACTCAGCCCAGGAAACGGCGGACCTCCTTGTCCAGCATGTGGTCCATCTCCACGGCATCCCCACTGACATAGTGTCGGACCGGGGACCACAGTTCATCTCTCAGGTCTGGAAAGCGTTCTGGGCAGCGCTGGGAGCCACAGCTAGCCTCTCTTCAGGGTATCATCCACAGAGTAATGGCCAGTGTGAACAGGCTAACCAGGAGCGTGAGGCCGTGCTGCGTTGTGTCATCTCCTCCTGTTCGTCCTCTTGGAGCAAGCACCTTCCTTGGATAGAGTACGCCCATAACACCACGATCTCTACGGCCACGGGTTTCTCTCCTTTTAAGGCATCGTTTGGGTTTGATCCACCACTGTTCCCGGAGGAGGAGAAGGAGGTAGTGGTCCCGTCTGTCCAGACTCACATTAGGCGCTGTCGGCGAGTATGGTCCATCGCCCGCAGGGCTCTTTTGAAGACCACTGAACGCAACATCCAGGTGGCCAACCGTCACAGGAGACCCGCCCCGGACTACAAGGTGGGTCAGAAAGTTTGGTTGTCTACCCGGAATATTGGTGTACCGGCTGAGAAGCGCAAGCTCACTAAGCGCTTCATTAGTCCTTACACCATCTCTCGAATTGTCAATCCTGTGTCTGTGCGCTTGTCTCTCCCCCTTCCATGCGCATCTGCCCCACCTTTCATGTCTCCCAGGTTAAACCGTACATCTCAGACCCTCTGTGCCCGCCCCCCGCGGCTCCTGCCCCCCCGAGGATGATTGATGGCCATCCAGCCTGGGGGGTGACTGCCATCCTGGATGTTCGCAGGCGGGGTTGTGGTCTTCAGTATTTGGTGGACTGGGAGGGCTTTGGACCGGAGGATCGTTCTTGGATTCGCTCAGCGTTGATCCTGGATAAGCAGTTGATCCGCGATTTCCATCGGGCGAATCCAGGTAGAATTGGGCAGGTGCCTTGAGGCACTGCTAGAGGGGGGGAGTACTGTCATGACGGCCGCTGGGCCGTCATCTGTCTCATCAGCTCCAGCTGCGCACAGACCAGCAGGTGCTAATCAACGGCTGTTAAAAGCCAGTGTTGCTGACAGCCCGGCACGGAGTCGTCTGTCTTCCTCGTCTGAGTATGAGCCAGAGCTTCGTTCTCAAGCCAAGTCAAGAACGTCGCGTCAAGACCGGTCTCGTAAGAGAACTCTTTGCTATTCTTCCCCTTGCCTCTACCCCTGTGCACAGGTGGACCTCCCAGGCGGCGGACCGGCTTCCCCAGCCAACGGGGTATCGCCACCTCCATCGCGGAGTTCCTCGTTACCATCACAGCTACGGATTCAATCACCACCACAGCTACAGAAGCAACCACCATCACAGCTACAGGTACCACCACCACCACAGCTACGGGTACAATCATCATCTTGGCTACAGGTGCAGTCACCACCACAGCTACGGGCACAATCACCACCACGTCGCACGGACACTGGGAGTCAGCAGAACACAACCTGTGGCATATCCAAGTAAGCCTCACCATCTACAATTACCCGCCATCGTTGAACAGCTGTAATTGTTTCTGCTTGTGTGTTCCAGGGTTGCCAGGTCGCCATCTGAACTGCTTAGTTCCAGTGACCAGACATCAATACTTGCACTCACACACGCACTACACTCACTCACTATCCAATAAAGAACAATTGTCTATATCCGCTCGTGTCAGTGTCTGTTTCCTGGGTCCTGAACATGTCACTGCTACACACAAGGTTGCTGTTTTCCTCTTCTTTTGTCTTCCTGCTCCTAGCTTACTTTTCGCTGCCTGTTGGAGTGTGAACAGATCAGCACGGACCTTGTAAGCCCGGGCGACGTCCGAGCCATTATGAGTTCGGCTTACTTTGCAAGCATTTGAGTACTGCTAGCTTTTGCTGGACTAGCAGCACATTCTTGGCAGATAAAGGTATTATCAGTGGCAAGGACAAGCCAAGACAAACTGACTCCAGTATCTGTTGCAGTGACTGACCAGATGATAGGTTTGTTTATCTCTGCTCTTTGTGTAGTGCATGTCACAATGCACCGACTGGCACAGTTCACCACAGACCTTGCAATAGATGTGTTTATCTGCCAGGATGTCCAGTCTCACCCTGTGTAACTGGGAGTGGTCCACCACAGACCTGTGACAGATATTGTTTTTAGTTCTGCCAGGATGCCCTGTTTCACCCTCCATGCCCTCGGAAGGGCGGGGATGCCGGTTGAGTCGACGACGTCCCAACCCATGAGACAGGTAGTACCGGTTTTCATGGTTATCCGGTAGCAAGCAAGCCAATGCCTGACCTGACACACACACACACACACACACACACACACACACACACACACACACACACACACACACACACACACACAAAAGGGATCTAAGTCTCAGTTAAAAGCTGCCAATTTCTGACCAAAAAAGTGGAATTTTATGGGTAAAAAGCTGCAAAAAGACAAAAAAAGGTGTAAATTTCCAACTGTTTACAACCTAAAAATGCTGCAGATCTAAGATTTGAGTTAAATGCTGCAAGTTTAAGCTTTTTTTAAACTGCAAATTCAAGAGTAAAAAAAGTTCTAAATTCATGAGGAAAAAGCTGCAAAATTATGAATAATAAATAGCTGTAAATTTTCAAGTAAGAAGCTGCACATTTCTGAGTAAAATGGCTCTAACTCTAGGAAAATCCTGCAAATTTATGAGAAAAATACTCACATTTACAAAAGAATGTTTCTAATTTACATGAAAAAGGATGTGATAAATTGGCGTGTGTTGGCCATTTTTTTAAGACAGCCGTGAGGAGGAACTCAACGGTGGTGTTCGGAGGTGTTAAATTCTGCAAATCTGCATTAATCAGCAGGGAAAAGGAGAAGAAGAGGAATAGGTGATCCCCAGCAGCAGAAATAATCCGGTTAACCCAGGAAGAGTAAACACATGACACCCCATGACACCCAACAGATCACCCACCCATGACATCAGTGGGAACAGCTGGGCCAGACTTCACACCTCTGTCGATTTACATGTTCCCTTCTGAGGACAATTCAAACAGAGCTGATGCTGAGATGGAAACCAAAGGGTTAAAGGGTGACGTGGCTTTATCAGCAGCACTGATCCCCCCCCCCCCCCCAACTGACCTGCTGGACAGGAACTAACAACTCCTCAGGCCTGTTAACACAATTTTAACAACAAAAGGACATGGAAAAGAACAAAGATTCCCTTTGATTTAACAGGATAATAGCGTGAATTTTCTGGTCTGTGAATGAACAGAGCAGCCATGAGTGTTTCATGGAGTCACTTACTGAATTATAATGGTTAATCTAAGTCACAATTTCGGGAAACACAAACTTCACGGGAAACTTAAACCCATGACACATTGTTTTAACTTTTGCTGATTTTTCTTTTTTTTCTGCTTCTCTTCCAGTCCTTATGGCCACTTTCTGATTGCTTTGAGTTTTTAAAACATCATTTTAAGAATAATGTTAACTGACTTAAAGTACATTTCTAACTACACTATATCATACAATATGCCATTTGACATATAATTTCATTTGATCGCATTTAGATCTTAATTCAAACAAGCAGAGTATTTGCAACCAACTTAATTAAGACTTGAACAAAAAACAATCAATCTGAATACAACTGGGAGCGTTTAAGAATAAAAATCTTTGGATTCCTTAATGAAGTTCTGCCTGCAGATCACCTGCACTAGAACACTGCAATTACCACTCATGAGACAAACCAGACTGCATACAAAATGTTAAAAATTTTGCTTTGGCTTCGTCTTTAAGGGGTTGCTGTTCCAGTTAAAAGTCTCAAGTGTTGGAGAGTCCAGCTTTGTATAAAACGGCCAAGTCAGTATACCACAAAAGGCTCAAAGTCGCTAAGATAATCCAGAGGTTAAACCGGCTGTTAATGTCATTTAAGCCCTTCATGGCGTCGACAACGTGGAACCGGCATTTCACTTTGAAACGGATGGCTCGAGTTATTGCAAACGAGCAAGTTTAAATCACATAATGCTAAAGTTAAGAATATTGCAAGAAGGAAAATAGTTTAATATAAAACACAGCAATTCATAATATGGAGAAGTAAAATGAAATAGCACTTGCCTTTTCTCCCGAGGACCGGTGGTGTCTGCTGTAGTGGGCTTGGTTCCTCCCTTTCCCCTACCAGCTCTATGTTCACAGACGCAAAAATGAAGCATACCAAGAAAAGAACACTGTCCCTACTGTGAAACATGGAGGAGGTTCTGTTATGTTCTGGGGCTGCTTTGCTGCGTCTGGCACAGGGTGTCTTGAATCTGTGCAGGGTACAATGAAATCTCAAGACTATCAAGGTATTCTAGAGAGAAATGTGCTGCCCAGTGTCAGATAGCTTGGTCTCAGTCACAGGTCATGGGTCTTGCAACAGGATAATGACCCAAAACACACAGCTAAAAACACCTAAGAATGGCTAAGAGCAAAACATTGGACTATTCTAAAGTGGCCTTCTATGAGCCCTGATCTAAATCCTATTGAACATCTGTGGAAGGAGCTGAAACATGCCATCTGGAGAAGGCACCCTTCAAACCTGAGACAACTGGAGCAGTTTGCTAATGAGGAGTGGGCCAAAATACCTACTGAGAGGTGCAGAAGTCTCACTGACAGTTACAGAAATTGTTTGATTGCAGTGATTGCCTCAAAAGGTTGTGCAACAAAATATTAAGTTAAGGGTACCATCATTTTTGTCCAGGACTGTTTCATGAGTTTGTTTTTTAAAATAATTCTGTTGAACCACAATTCAAAAGTATTGTCTGATTTTCATTGGTTAATTTTCATAGAATTTTTATTTATTACCACTTTTATCAGATTCAAGTTATTTCTGTGACCATTGTGGGTTTTTCTTTCATTAACAGAGGGGTACCAACAATTTTGTCCATGTCTGTAAATACATTAACAAGGGGTTTATTTTACAGTTTATGTGCCATTCATTTTCAATTATTATGTAATTAATATTTACACAATCAAATAAATCTCAGTTCAGTCCCTTTTATATTAAGTGGAAATTGTGCTACTTTGGTTTTGGCACTTCACCTATAAACGCAAAGGATTTCAGTACTTTCCACAGTGGCAAGGTCCACTGTGTCGTGCCTCCTTTTCCTTTCCTCTTGCCTAGACTAAAGACAGAAATGGATGGTGGTTAGTTCAAGCAAGTTCAACACATATACAGGTACATCTCAAAAAATTTTAAGAGCATGAAAAAGTTCAATATTTTTTGTTACTCATTTCAGAAAGTGAAACCCATATATAGATTCATTACACGGACATATATTGCAAGTGTTTATTTTAATTTTGAAGATTATGGCTACAGCCCATGTTAACCAACATTTCAGCGGCCAACATTTCCATTTAAAAACTATTTTTTAAAATTAATTTTATGTAATATTCTATTTTTTTGTGAAACTGAATTTGGGGTTTTCACGGGCTATAAGTCATAATCATCAAAATTAAAATAAATAAACGCTTGAAATATATCACTGTCTGTGTAATGAATCTACTGTATATAATATATGGGTTTCACTTTCCGAAATGAGTGACAAAAAATATTGAACTTTTTCATGATATTCTAGTTTTTGGAGATGTACCTGTATTAGGGAAATACACTTGTGAAAGTCAGTGGTGGGATGTGACAAAAATGCTTCATTTCCCTGACCAGTGAGCACCCCAGGATCCACTCTGTACATGTACAAGTACATTTTCAATCCAGGAATTTATAGTGGAACACAAACAGCACGAAAACACTGTTCCAACACATTTTTTGGAAAATCCACAGAATAAGTGTGTGGGTTTATTCTGACGCTTTAGAAAATTATATGAATCACTTTATAAATCACTGGTTTGACAATGCACTTGAATATGTTGAGATTTTAGATCCTGGGGTCCACTTGACCTGTATCCGCAATATAAACAACATGCTGAGGGAGGCTAACTCCTGGCATGTGGAAACAGATTCTAGAAAGAAATTACACACAATTTAATACACAGCACCAAAGTGCAACACGTACACAAACCAGGACTTTAACCAGGATTAGCATATTTCATTGTTTTGCTCTCACAAGGGAATACTTCGGACAAAGCAAGTGCGAATCAGCAGTTGGCTACTAGCTAGCTAGCTACTAGCTAACACTTGTTAGCCAGCACAGGACGACGCTGTACACGAATGGATAGAAAAGTTACTAAGTCATTAAGGTTTACTGTCTTGAAGTCTGAAGTTAAGCATTTTGTGAGTTGGCATTCTCTTTAACAAACAGGGAGTGAATCTAACAGTAAAACTAAGGTAATTGATCACAATGTTCTCAACCTTATAGCTGAGAGGTCAGTGTGCTTGCTCATCTAAAATGCTACCATGTATGCAAACTTGAGTAGCTACAGAAAGAGCGTATAAATATGAATGAATCTTTATTTTTTGGACAGATTAGATTAAAAGATTAAAAGAAAGGAACAGAACAATATATTAAGGAAAAATCCAACAAGGTTGAATTAAACATTAAACTCCCCTGATTGTACAATTCAACATTAGTTATCTGAAAAGCGTGATGGCTGAAGCCGCAGCTTAGATTGCCCACCTATGTTCCGCCCAAGAAACATCTAATAAAAAGAAGGTTTGCTATTAAGACCAAAATCTGGAAAATTCTTGAGGCTTGAAAGGTCATTTTTCCACAGAATATCAGGCAGTCTGTCCTTTTGCTACAAGGAAACTAACCACCTGCTGGCCAAGAGAAAGGATGCAGGTTTAGGGCTCCTTTATACTCAAGGGTCAATACATATTTGGAGATTCCCAGACCCTCCTATCTGTAGTTTTTGCACATCTCCCAAAACTTTATGGATATGAACTAAACTTATTAGCACATTTTCTAGTCTCAAAGACCACCACTAGTACTAGCCCTCTATTCTAAGGGCCTATAGGAGAAAGAGGTCTGGGGACAATTTGGAACAACCAATTAACCAAACGTGAGGGCAGTGCAGCCAAGAATTCAAGAAAAGCTAGAAAAAAGTATTGCTTATGCTTTACACATTTGTTGAAATCTAATCACATTGTTAAAGTAAGACATTTACAGAAGGCATTTTTTAACTTGACTTAAGGTTTGAACATGTGAAGGTAAATCAAGTACAAATTTGTAAGATGGAGGTTACAAAATATGATAAAAATGCTGATTTACAATCACAACTTAAGACAAAGGCTGAAAATTTATGCAAAAAGGTTGCAAGGTTCAGAGAAAATTGTACAATTGAGGAAATTTGCCAAATATTAGAAAATGTCACAAATTCCTGAAAAAACTTGCAAAATTACAAAGAAAAAAAATCCAAAATTTGTTAGGAGAAAAATGACAATTTAGAGAAAAGTTGCAAGTTTACATGAAAGTCACATTCTTTACACATTTCCTTATACTTTGTATGGGGATGGGGGATGGCAGCGTAACAAGGGTGAGGGTTTTTGATCATCCAGTGATGATTAAAAAGTGTTATAGAAGAAGATGAATTAAAACATGTCTAGAGTAGACTAGAGAAACAAGAAGATAATTTGAGGTAAAAGCAGCAAACACTCGGCCGAGTAGACTCAAGAATGAAGCATATACATACATATAGCTGTGTGCGCACTGGCCTTATCCAAAGGGTATAGTTAGTAGGCATGGTGTTAACTCGTCTGGATGTTATCTGTTCAGAAGAAAAAAGGACAGAAAACTCCACCACACCAAGACACAGATGATTCTGTTATACTTTAGTTTTCAGAGCAATCAGCAGACGTGTTATTTTTATACATTCCTCGAAAGACAGATGTTCAAACCCGGAGGCATTATTTAATACCAAAACAAATCGAAAGGTCAGTAGTATGAACGACGGGACAGTGAATCATGAAGAAGACAAGCAGGTGGTAACAGATTGTTGATGAAGGCTGAGGAGAACCGAGACCCGTTGAATGAAAGGAAGTCTTTAATACTGAAAGAGATTATAGATGTGTGATGTGCAGCTTCATCAGCTAGTTCAGGGAAAGGTGAAGTCTCGTACACAGATGGATAGTGGATGGTAAAAATCAAGTGAGTATTTCTGATAGAAAAAGTATGTAAGGGAAGAGAGAACGGTGGATTTAGCAAGTGTAGAAAATACTTTTGGTTTTGAGATGGAAATGAAAAAAGAAATGAAAGCAGAGTATGTGTAACCAAAGAAAAATAAAGATCCGTGTAAGATTTTCAAATGTAGCTTTAAAAGAAAAATAATAATAACAATAATAAATTAGAAAAGCACTCATAGAGTGCATACCTCCACCAAGGCTCCTTCTGTTTCTCATGGATCACCTCCAAAATGTAAAGGGTCTGTGTGTAGGCCTATAGCCACTTGTGGTGAAAATTGCATCAAAGTCTGTCCATCAGTTTTGGAGTATTGTTGCTAACACACTGTGAGAAGATAAGAGCCTTGACTGAGGTATGCATTCTCAGATCATCACCAAAATATAATGGGTTCCTCTCTAGCCCAAGAAGCACCTCTGGTAAAAATTTCATCCAAATCCATCCAGTAGTTTTTGTGTAATCCTGCTGCACAAATACAAACAAAGCCCTTGGTGGAGGTATGCACTCTCAGATCATCACCAAAATCTAATCATCTGTTCCCTGTGCCATTACACACCTTTCCTGAAAATTTCATCAAAATCCGTTCATAACTTTTTGAGTTATGTTGGTAAAAGACAGACAGACAAACAGACAAACCCCGGTAAAAACATTACCTCCTTGGCAGAGGTAATAAATTAAATTTTGCTCAATCCTGAAGAGTGTCAGGAAGAAGGCACAAACACAGGCAGCCATCTTAAATGTTTCCAAGTACTTAAACCGGCAATGAGGCATTAGGTATCCATTCTTTCAGTGTATTTCTTAAGTTGTGAATATTAACATTAATGAGCAAACACTCCCAGCAAAGATTATATTATTATTATTATTATTATTATTATTATACTCAGTTATTTAAAGTCAGTCTAACACCTCAGTTATGTTCCTCCCCAATAAAGGGTATGCATAGGATGTCACCGAACAGAACTCTTGGTGGAGAGTTAATCTTATTATTCCATCTTGTATTAATTAGCAAAAATTAAATAAAGGCTTTGAAGCAGTTCCTTTCTTGACTCAAGGTTGGAAATCTAAATAAGAAGGGGAAAATAAAATTTGAAGGAAAAACACACACTTATTTATGGAATGGCTGACACAAGGGCAGCCTGAGGCTCCCCATGAATCTGTTTCTCTTATAAAAGGAGGCCAAAAGGAGGAGGGGGAGGACGGCAAGGAGGAGGAGGAGGGAGCATGCCCCACAATGGAAACGGAGTGATGTCCAGGGCACTGCTTGTGGGAGGGAGGTGCCGACACCCACCACAGAAAAACTGGACTGCATGCTTAAGACTAGAACAGATAAGTGGACTCACTTCTACACATATACAGAAAATTAGCAAAAATTAAATTATTGCATGTAAAGTAGGAACTCCGGGTAATGACATACAGGACTTTTCAAGGTCAGAAAAGTAACGATCAAATTCTGCAAATGGCAAGCTACCAGTAGAACACCTATCAACATCTGTAAAAGTAGCATTGTACCCCATGTACCATAGGCAATTAAACAGATCTGATCCAAATTATTAACAGCCATTATTTGCAAATCCATCCTCCAGATTGGTCATAAAACTTGGACTGGTAAACAAGGAAATGTGTGGAAGCATCCATTGTCCTAATTGAAGAGGATAAGGGACATTTCAACCTATGGGGGGTTCCACACATCCCGCTGGTTAGACCCAAACACACGGATTGGAAAACGTTGGACATTTTGACACCTCTACTGTGGAATAGAGCCATCCATGGAAAACCAATACCTGACCTTAACATAGAATATTCTCCCAAAATAAAACCATAAGCATTGTCTCTTAACTGGGTAACCACAGCACAAAAGGCGGTACACAGTGACGCCCAGAAATCTCCTACATGACCAATCTTAACATTAGCAACCAAGGGGATGAGGAAAATTTGAAGCAAATTCCAAATTGATTATGGGGAAAGGTGTTAACAAATGCAATTCTCCACAGTGGTAGTCATCTGCTGGGTCGAGAGGAAGAGCTGAGGACCCCAGGACGGAGGATGATGACGAGGAAGACCATTCTGCCATCACAGACTATTTGTAAACACAGTGTGCTACTGATAATACATAAATCATACATAGCTCACCACACACAGGTACGGGTGCGAGACTCTTGCGTGTTTATTTCCATCATGCTAATTATGGTTAGGTAGTCTGGATAAGGGTGCAGGTTAGAAGCTCTGAATGCCTGAATACAACAATGCATGGATAAGGATGTCTCCTAACGTTGAACGATGTTGTCTACTGCTTACCCACTGCTGAACATATAGGTTCCATCACCCAGCACACTCATCACAACACATCCACTGCTTGCAGATTTCATATAGCCAACAATCACACACTCAAGGCTACTGGGAGATAACTTACAACAGCACATAGATAACTACAGATGTAGTGAATAAGGATTAAACGGTACAGGCTCCAACCATTGTGATGCCAACCCCTCAGGCCATTATTGGTCCTGCCCCGGCCGAGCCCTTTGTATCAGCACTCAATTAAAGGTGTAGGGTACAGGGAAGATGCATGCCGGAGGGCACCAGACCATCACGACATGTGCCTGTGACGTGGAAAAAGGTCGTAGGGTGAGTGACTGTATGACTTCAGTCCCTAGAAGAAGAATGGACTGGTACTCAAGCACATCCACCGCACCTCCAGCATTCGGGGTGGAGCCAGGAGCTCGAGCATTACCAACACCAGCATCTCTACCTCTGTCCAGCGACAGGGGGGTAGCGTCCCTGGGACATCACTGAACTGTTCACTGGCTGGACTGGATGTTACATACCCTCTGCTGCACCCACCAGACTGTCCTATAGACCTCATGGGACGAGATGTGCCTCTGAGAGCATGTGCACACAGTTGTTTCACTTCTAATGGTACCGGTGTGTGTCAACGAGATGGGACTGTGCTCCACAGCTGAGGATAGGGGAAGCAGACACAGAGGAAGGTCAAATCTCTGTCGCAATCGTGTGATGAATGCAGCTGAATGATGCGAGCCCTGGCAAGGGTCAACTGGTGGACAAAGGTTTTGTGGGCGTCGTGGATTGACAGTTCATCTGGACAACACCCTCTTAGACATCGCTGCACCGCTCTAGGGTGTCCACAAGGGGGGAGGCAAGGGTAGCAGAACCAATGGTGCAAGCCTCTTGGGTTGACACACAATGTAGGGACCTGTCTTATCCACCATCTGTTAATCGCTAGCGTCTCTCACACCATGCATGGTTGACATGACAAAATCATGTCAAAGAGGGGAGTGAAAGGGTTAATGGAAAGTTAGTGCCAAAATAATAATTCTGTAGGTAATCTCCCATTATGCGCTACACAAATTCCATACATATTCTGTTTGCATGCTTATGAACAAATATGTGGTGCTAAACTCTGGTAAACTGGAATTAGGCAGAGCTACAGAGCTCTCTCTCGCTCTCTCTCTCTCTTTTTATAGTCAGGTCTATCACATTAGTACACACCTAAACCAACATTCTCACACACACTTTTGATAGTATGTTTTAGGAGATCGGTAACGTGAATAGCGGATGGCCTGTTCACGTCAGAGTTAAAACTGGCCAATCAGACGGTCACGTACAAGCCCATCCTATAGTACTGGGTTGATCCGAACTGCCAACCCGAGAAGATAAATGTATGTCGCACCCGGAAGTCGTGGTCAGTGTGGCGACGCTCCAGAGGGAGCTGCATCACGCTGCACCCAGCGCTGCTTGCTTTACTTGTGACTTCTAAATAAATGTTCCATCTTTAAATTGAAGAAATCTCCAGCTTGTTCTTGGATCTTTCAGTCAAAGAATCAGGTATTTTTCTAACACTAGAAAGAAATTACACGCAACTTAATACACAGTACCAAAGTGCAACAAGTACACAAACCAGGGCTTTAACCAGGATTAGCATATTTCATCGTTTTGCTCTCACAAGCGAATACTTTGGACAAAGCAAGCACGAATCAGCAGTTGGCTACTAGCTAGCTAGCTACTAGCTAACACTTGTTAGCCAGCACAGGACGGTGCTGTATTGCTCAAAAAGTGTGCTTACCGCCAACAGGATAAATAAGCGAAAAGATGCACAATATCACAAATCACTCACCATCAATGGTTCTCTCACTTTCATCTTCAGCTTGTCCATAGTCCAGTTCTATGCTGGGCTGCCATCTGTTTCATTGTGGGGTTGCTCCATGTCGCTCTGGATACTATCTGCCACCAAGCACAGAAAACTCTGCTCCTCTTCGTTGGACCACGGAGCAGATTTCTGCTAAACCTACAACGCTATCTCTATTAATATCATGTTTACTCGGTGACTGAGTTTACTCCGTGAACTTTTGCAAATGGCGGTTTGGCGATTCTTCAGAAGATGGACGCTTTCATGACATTACGCCCTGACCAATCAGTGGCCTGCAGTCTGTTGACGTCACATTCTCGGCTTGACTCAGTGCGGCTGTACCCTGGCCTTGAGTTGGTACTAAAAAAGTACCCGGTACTAGCTACCAGGTACTAATGGAAAAGGCTACAAACTGGGCTGAGTAGAGCCGAGTAGGGCCAAGTGGGTACTAGTGGAAAAGAGCCATAAGTGTGGGTGAGTGTGTGGGGGAGAGCACAAATTGATGTGAGTAGGTCGGCGCACGAGTGAGAGTGTGTGTATGGGTGAACATGAGTGAGTGTGGGTGACTCTCAGGGCGAGTGGGAGTGGGAGCAAGATTGAGTGGGTACAGGAGTGGGAGAGAGTGGGTGGGTCTCGGAGTGCGAGTGTGGGATTGTGTGGAGGGAGGGTGAGCGAGAGTGATGGAGTGCATGTGGGTGCAAGTGGGTGTGTCTGACAGCATGAGGGTGTGAGTGTGTGGGAATGGGTGTGTATGTTGGTCAGGAGGTGCTGGATTGAAGGGGTAGCACCTCTTGGCTGTGTGGGCTCTCCTGGACAGAAGGTGGCCCCCATAAGGGGCATACGTGGGGGTCCCTGGGGTGTGCGGCAGTGGCGCTGGGGTGGGGGTGGGCCCACTGTGGGGGTGTCTGGAGGGCTCGCGCTGGGGGTGCAGGCTGGTCTCTGGCCTGGGGGATGGGAACACTGGCCTCCTGGTGCCTGTGGCCCGGGGGCTGGTGTTGGCCCCACTGGGGGGGGCAGGGGTTGGCCAGTCCAGGGGTGTGGGCCCACCGCGCCGGCCACTTGGCAGCCTGGCCTCCCTCAGCCGTCCCTCCTGGGGTGGATGCCTGGCTGTCCTGGGGCTTTGGGTTTGTAGCATTGTCCTGCTTGCTCAGGGTTTCCGGGAGGAAGCGGGGATTGCTGTGACCAGCCACCCTCTTTGTATGGTTCCTGACAAACCACTCACATGCACACACTTATTTTGCTCTTTATTTTGCCTTATTTTCCCCTTCCTGATTTCTCATTTTTTTGGATGCTTGTCACACTTAAATGTTTCAGATAATCAAACAAATGTAAATATTAGACAAAGATAACACATGAAAACACAAAATGCAGTTTTTAAATGAAGGTGTTTATTATTAAGGGGAAAAAAAACCAAACCTACATGGCCCTGAGTGAAAAAGTGATTGCCCCCTAACCCTAATAACTGGTTGGGCCACCTTCAGCAGCAACAACTGCAATCAAGCCTTTGTGATAACTGGCAATGAGTCTTTTACAGTGCTGTGGAGGAATTTTGGCTCACTCATCTTTACAGAATTGTTGCAATTCAGCCACATTGGAGGGGTTTCAAGCATGAACCGTCTTTTTAAGGCCATGCCACAGCATTTCAATTGGATTAAGGTCAGGACTTTGACTAGGCCACTCCAAAGTCTTCATTTTGTTTTTCTTAAGCCATTCAAAGCTAGACTTGCTGGTGTGTTTTGGATCATTGTCCTGCTGCAGAACTCAAGTGAGGTTCAGCTTGAGGTCATGAACAGATGACCAGACATTCTCCTTCAGGATTTTTTGGTATACAGCAGAATTCATGGTTCCATTTACTACAGCAAGTCTTCCAGGTCCTGAAGCAGCAAAACAGCCCCAGACCATCACACTACCACCACCATATTTTACTGTTGGTATGATGTTCCTTTTCTGAAATGCTGTGTTACTTTTATGCCGGATGTAATGGGACGCACACCTTCCAAAAAGTTCAGCTTTTGTCTCGTCAGTTCAGAGTATTTTCCCAAAAGTCTTGGGGATCATCAAGATCCCGCTGCCAATGGTTCACATACTTTGTTGGGGTGCAGCGGCTTGTGTGCCTCAGCAACCGCCGGAGCTAAGACGACGGGAGCCTAGTGCTCCCAGAAGGTTCAACCATGTCGAACAGGTCCGCTTGGGGTAGAGGCCAGACTAAAGAGTGCACCCTGGTCCTCCAGGTTGGGGGTTGTGCAGCATGTAACAAATCACTCACGGAAAACCCAAGTTTGTTACAGCAACAAATGTCCCAATGGCGGAACAGAAGGAAGAGGAAAGTGAACTCCCAACGGCTGTGAAGGCGGAGGAGGACAGACATTTGCAAGGGAAGAAGGGTCTCGGAAAGCCTTGGCAGACAACCCTTCTACAGGGTGGACCAAGCTCTCAACAGCCCAGCCATGGAAGGCAGTTGGTCTAGGGGAGGGACCCCCGACAAACGTCCACGGCTGAAGACGGAGATGCAGGACCCCTGCGGTGCCACAAACCTCTGCATCACGCATATCTGCTTTAGCAATTGACGAAGAAGAAGATCAAGATGTTTTCTGGCAAAACTGAGACAAGCTGTTACGTTCTTTTTGCTCAGCAGTGGTTTTCGTCTTGGAACTCTGCCATGCAGGCTATTTTTGCCAAGTGTCTTTCTTATGGTGGAGTCTGAACACTGACCTTAACTGCGGCAAGTGTGGCCTACAGTTCTTTGGATGTTGTTGTGAGGTCTTTTGTGACCTCTTGGATGAATCGTTGCTGCACTCTTGGGGTAATTTTGGTCAGCCGGCCACTCCTGGGAAGGTTCATCACTGTTCCATGTTTTCGCCATTTGTGGATAATGGCTCTCACTGTGGTTTGCTGGAGTCCCAACGCTTTAGATATGGCTTTATAACCTTTTCCCAGACTGATAGATCTCAATTACTTTGTTTGTCCTTTGTTCCTGAATTTCTATGGATAGCAGCATGATGTCTAGCTTTTGATGATCTTTTGGTCTACTTCTCTTTGTCAGGCAGGCACTTTTTCACACAGGGCCATGTAGGTTTGGATTTTTTTTACCCTTAATAAAACACCTTCATTTAAAAACTGCATTCTGTGTTTACTTGTGTTATCTTTCTTGAATATTTAAATTGGTTTGAAGATCTGAAACATTTAAATGTGACAAACATACAAAAAAATTAGAAATCAGGAAGGGGGCAAACACTTTTTCACACCACTGTAGCTGCATATCACAACAGCATGTAAATGAATAAGATAAAATGAAATAGAAATCATAGATAAATGAAAGTTTCCCTAAGAAGAAGCTTCATTTGTTCTTTACAGCAACATATCAAAGTGCAGTCACGTTTTTCTCTCTGTCGTAAGAAAACTTAAATTTGCACAACTATGGACTTTAAACAGGAGCTTGCTCTAAAAACAATCATGTTTAACCACAGAGATAGGAGCTGGTGTTTGGGGAAACTCACCGCTGAGACAATGGGGGACCAGGGGCAGTTGTTCCAGTGATCAGATTGCTGAGGTGTGTTCTGCCGGCTGTTGTTTGTTTGTCCACAGTGAGTTCACTTTGCAGCCAGTCTGGAGAAATGACAACGGTGTCAGAATCTGGACATGGCTATGCTCTTGTCCTTGCTTTATGTTGTCATTTTATTCTCGGTGGTCTCCAGGACATGAGTTCAACCATGTCCTTACCCTTCTCTGTGCTTAATATTATTATCCTGGTTTGTTTTGCGTTATTCATCCCTGCTGTGTCTTCAATTCTGATTTTCATTATGTGATTATTTTCCCTGCCTCAGCCTAAGTTTGGTCATTGTGTTTATTTCCATTATCATGTCGCTTGTTACATTCCGTAGGATTTATCACTGGTCGGTTTTGAGTTGTGGTTGTTATCATTATTTGTCATGGTTAT
The DNA here is from genome assembly GCA_020510985.1 of Pholidichthys leucotaenia. Lineage (NCBI taxonomy): Eukaryota > Metazoa > Chordata > Actinopteri > Cichliformes > Pholidichthyidae > Pholidichthys > Pholidichthys leucotaenia. Next base: position 323,580,902 of record CM035837.1, on the reverse strand, counting down.
GTACTCCCTAGTCCTGCGTTCATATATCTTGTGCATCCTCCGTTCATGTCTTTTGTCTCAGTCCCTCATGTCTCCAGCACCTGTTGCCATGCCCTGCTGTCTCTGATTGCCCCTGATTGTTCCCACCTGTCCTGTGTTGTCTTGATTACCCCACCCCACCCCCTGTCTATATATGTGCATCTCAGTCTGTGTCCTGTGCGGCGACCTTGTCTCATGTTGGCATCTCACCCACGCTTCTGTCTAGTCTGTTTTTCCTTTGTCCTGAGCAGTGTTGGGAGTAATGCATTACTGTAACGCCACTACTTTTGCAGTAATGTGCTGTGTAATGAAATTACTGTTTAAAAATTCAGTAATGCGTTACAGTTGCTGAAATTTGATCAGATACGTTACTCATTACTTGTTTTATTAATATGGATAGATATTTTTCTTCTTCTTTTAGATTTGATTGGCAGTTGGCAACCAGCTTACAGGTGCGTTACCGCCATGTACTTCATTCTATATCATCGCTCTGGTAAGGAGCTGTCAACTTCACTCTATATATAAATCGCTAGATATTTTTAGCACAAATGAATACAAACTGACCCTATGGAGCTGAGGCAGCCATCAGTCAACGTGACTTATTGCAAAGAGCCTCTTCACTGCTGCAACCAGCGGCCACAAATGGAGCTTACTCCTGATGGGACAAGATGAAGCTGCTTTGTTTTTGTAGAAATAGACAGCTTATTTTTCCTTTGTCACGGTTAAGGACAAAAACATATTGGTGGGTTGCAAACTAAAGTGTCAGGTGAGACTGATTGCAATCTTCATAAGTGCCTGAAAACGGCAACAACTCCTCTGATAAAGCTATGCTAACAACACCATGAAGTGGATCTACTGTATTCTCAACACCCACGGCTGGATTTCAAGCACAGGTATACATCTGGACAGTTTGAGACTCAGCAAGAATTAAACTGACTGATTCCCAGATACGTCGTTACAGACTGAAGACATAATATAAACAGACCTCTGAGACTGATCCACTGAAAAGAAAACGCATTTACTTGCTACCTGGAAAAAGATTATTCAAAAATGGATTTTGATCTCCAAAAACAATTTGAGAGACTGGATCATATCTCTGTCACAGCAGACATTTGGACTGTGGATAATGGACATTTTCTTTGGATCACTGCACATCGTCTTAATCCATATCCAGATGTGGCAGGGAGTTTGGACACTGACGGGCTTTAAGTCTAGGCAGGGGGTCGATGATGACGACGCTTCGCTTCCAGACAGGCTTAACGACTTCTTTGCACGTTTTGAAGCATCAAACTCGACAATCAGAGGGAGGGCCGGCCCACCCCCACCATCGGTCGGACCAGCTTTTACCATCAACACAGCGGACACACGGAGGACCCTATCCAGAGTCAACCCACGCAAAGCTGCAGGTCCAGACAACATTCCGGGACGTGTGTTCCGAGACTGCGCGAGCGAGTTGGCGGATGTCCTGACTGACATTTATAACATCTCCCTGAGTCAGGCCATCGTTCCCAGATGCTTCAAGACCTCTATCATTGTACCGGTGGCAAAGAAACCAGTGGTGTCCTGTTTGAATGACTATCGTCCTGTTGCACTGACACCAATTGTGATGAAGTGTTTTGAATGGCTTGTCAAACCACACATTACAGCCTGCCTCCTTGCATCACATGACCCGCTCCAGTTTGCATATCGTTCAAACCGCTCCACGGAGGATGCTATAGTCACCACCCTACACTCTGTCATCACCCACCTGGACCAGAAAGACACCTACGCCAGACTCCTGTACATTGATTTCAGTTCAGCATTCAACACCATTAATCCCCAGAGACTGATGGAGAAATTACTCCTTCTCGGTCTGAACACCACCACATGTCTCTGGATCCTGGATTTCCTGACTGAGAGACCTCAGTCTGTCTGGGTTGGAAACAACATCTCCAACTCTGTCACGCTGAGTACTGGAACCCCTCAAGGCTGTGTACTCAGTCCACTGTTGTTTACACTTCTAACACATGACTGTGTATCCAAACACGAAGGGAATACCAGATTATTAAATTTGCAGATGACACCACGGTGGTGGAACTTATTCAGAGGGATGAGGAATCAATGTACAGGGAAGAAGTGAGAGACCTGGAGGGCTGGTGCAGGGAGAACAATCTGGTGCTCAACGTGGACAAAACGAAGATGATTATTGACTTCCGGCGGTCACAGCCTGAGCACATCCCCCTCAGCATCGGCGGCCGTTTAGTGGGGAGAGTAGAGAACATCAAGTTCCTCGGAGTGCAGATCTCGCAGGACCTGACCTGGAGCAAGAATTCCTTGGAGATCAGGAAGCGGGCTCAGCAGAGACTACACTTCTTGAGGAAACTCAAACAGGCCTCTCTCCCCATCTGCATCCTCAGGACCTTCTACAGAGGTGTGGTGGAGAGTGTTCTGACGTACTGCATTGCTACATGGTACTCCAGCTGCAGTATGTCAGACAAAAATGCCCTGCAGAGGATAGTCAAGGGGGCGGAGAGGGTAACTGAAGTCTCCCTCCCCTCTGTCCAAGAACTTTTTCAGAACCGTTGTAGGAGCAGGGCACTGAACATTGTCAAGAACCGTTCTCACCCTCTGCATAAACACTTTTAACTTCTTCCATCTGGTAAACGATTCCGGAGCATCAGAGGCAGAACCACCAGACTGATCAACAGCTTCCTCCCACAAGCTGTCAGGATGCTGAACAGCTGACCCGGAATCTCTCATACACACTACTGCACCTACGGACATTTTGTATATTATAGTTAGTTATTCTTTTTCCCCAAGTATGTCTCAGGGATGTGTGAATGGATGGGGGTGTGGGGGTGGGGGGTGGAGCTATGTGGGAGTGTGTCTTAATCATGCTGCTTCTTATATGGATGCTGAGAGAAACGCAATTTCATCTTGCCTGCACTACAGTTGTATGTACAGCAATATGACAACAAAGTTTGATTTGATTTGATTTGATTTGATATCATAAAGGTAAGATATAAATGGACAGCTTTATGCAGTGTTGCCAACTCACTCTTTTGGAGTGATTCTCATTCTTTTTCCCTCTCTGTCACTCCACAAACCCCATTTCTCACTCCAAAATGAGGAAATTACCGGCAATTTCTTGATGATTTTCTTCAGATTTTTCCCACAATAAGAGCTTTCAATGCAGGATAAAGCAGACTGAACATGTTCTAAAAGCTCTGTCTGAAACAATTTGTTTTGAGCTGACATTAATAAGCCCGTAATCAGTGTTGGGCAAGTTACTAAAAAATAGTAACTAGTTACAGTTACTAGTTACTTCTTTTCAAAAGTAACTGAGTTACTTACCAATTACTGCATGATTAAAGTAACTAGTTACTTGGAAAAGTAACATTCACATTACTTTTAAATGCATACTTAAATCATCCTGCACCCATAGTTAGATAATTTAATTAATGGATTACATTACCGGATTATTAATGTCAGGCTGAAAACAGACTGTTTCAGAGAGAGTTCTTGAGAACTCTTATTGTGGAAAAAATCTGAAGAAAATCAACACAAAATTGCCAGTAATATCTTCATTTTAGAGTGAGAAATAGGGTTTGTGGAGTGAGAGAGAGGGAAAAAGAGTGAGAATCACACCAAAAGAGTGAGTTGGCAACACTGCATAAAGCTGTCAATGTTTCTTACCTTCAATATTATGGATTTAATCCGATGTGCAGTGATCCAAAGAAAACATCCATTATCCACAGTCCAAATGTCTGCTGTGACCGAGACATGATCCAGTCTCTTAAATTCCTTTTGGAGAGCAAATCCATTTTTGAATAATCTTTATCTAGGTAGCAAGTACATGTGTTTTAACTTCAGCGGATCACAGTCTCAGCTGTCTGATGGGAAATGATTTATCAGATCTTTATTCTGTAACAACGTATCTGGCAATCAATCGGTTTAATTCTTGCTGGGTCACAAACTGTCCAGAATGTATACCTGTGCTTGAAATCCAGCGTGGCTGTTCAGATAGTGTAAATCCACAAATAACATGGTGTTAGCATAGCATTAGCTTTGATGTTGTTGCTGTTCTCAGTGCTTCTGAAGATTGCAGTCAGTCATATACATGTCTCACAACACAGCCATAATCTGTCTATTTCCACAAAAACAAAGTAGCTTCATCTTTTTCCAGCAGGAACAAGCTCCATTTGTGGCTGCAGCAGTGAAGAGGCTCTTTGACTGATTGCTTGTTGACTGACGGCTGTGTCAGCTATGTAGGGTCAGTTTGTATTTATTTGCGCCTGAAATATCTATCCATATTAATAAAATGAGTAACGCGAGTAACACATCTGATCAAATTTCAGTAACTGTAACACATTACTGAATTTTTAAATAGTAATTTCGTTACACGGCACATTACTGCAAAAGTAGTGGCGTTACAGTAATGCGTTACTTTGTAACGCGTTACTCCCAACACTGGCTGTAATGTAGTGCATTAATTAAATTATCTTGCTGTCTGTGCAAAATTACTTAAGCATGCATTTAAAAGTAACATGAATGCGCACGTGGGCAACGACAGTGAAACCTGGAGGGGGGTGATTGGGAGGAACGGCCTGCCCGATCTGAACCCGAGTGGTGTTCAGTTATTGGACTTCTGTGCTAACCACAGTCTGTCTATAACGAACACCATGTTCAAGCATAAGGGTGTCCATATGTGCACCTGGCACCAGGACACCCTAGGCCGCAGGTCGATGATCGATTTTGTTATCGTATCATCAGACCTGCGACCGTATGTCTTGGACACCCGAGTAAAGAGAGGTGCAGAGCTGTCAACTGATCACCACCTGGTGGTGAGTTGGATCCGATGGCAGGGGAGGAAGCCATTCAGACCTGGTAGACCCAAACGTATAGTGAGGGTGTGCTGGGAGCGTCTGGCTGAGGCCCCTGTCCGGGAGGTCTTCAACTCCCACCTCCGGAAGAACTTCAACCACATTCCGAGGGAGTCTGGAGACATGGAGTCTGAATGGGCCATGTTCTCCACCTCTGTTGTTGAAGCGGCAGCCCAGAGCTGCGCCCGCAAGGTGGTCGGTGCATCTCGTGGTGGCAACCCCCGAACCAAGTGGTGGACACCAGTGGTGAGGGGGGCCATTAAGCTGAAGAAGGAGTCCTATCAAGCTTGGTTGGCTTGTGGGACTCCCGAAGCAGCTGAGGTGTACCGGCAGGCCAAGCGGAGTGCAGCTCGGGTGGTTGCTGAAGCAAAAACCCGGGTATGGGAGGAGTTCGGTGAGGCCATGGAACAAGACTTTCGGTCGGCTTCAAAGAGATTCTGGCAAACTGTTCGGCGGCTCAGGAGGGGAAAGCAGCTCCCCGTCCACACTGTGTATGGTGCGGATGGGACACTGTTGACTTCAACTGGGGATATCGTCGGGCGGTGGAAGGAATACTTCGAGGATCTCCTCAATCCCACTGATACGCCTTCCACAGAGGAAGCAGGGTTTGGGGACGAGGGGGATGACTCGCCTATCACAGGGGCTGAGGTCGCCAAGGTGGTTAAAAATCTCCTTGGTGGCCGGGCCCCGGGGGTGGACGAGATTCGCCCCGAGTACCTCAAGGCCCTGGATGTTGTTGGGTTGTCATGGTTGACACGCCTCTGCAACATTGCGTGGAGGTCGGGGGCAGTGCCTTTGGCATGGCAAACCGGGGTGGTGGTTCCTCTCTTCAAAAAAGGGGACCGGAGGGTGTGCTCCAACTTTAGAGGGATCACACTCCTCAGCCTCCCTGGGAAGGTCTATGCCAAGGTACTGGAGAGGAGAGTCCGGCCGTTGGTCGAACCTCGGATTCAGGAGGAGCAATGTGGTTTTCGTCCTGGCCGTGGCACATCGGACCAGCTCTTTACCCTCTCGAGAATTCTTGAGGGTTCGTGGGAGTTTGCCCAACCAGTTTACATGTGTTTTGTGGACTTGGAGAAGGCATTTGACCGCGTCCCTCGTGGATTTTTGTGGGGGGTGCTTCGGGAGTATGGGGTATCGGGCTTGTTGTTACGAGCTATTCGGTCTCTGTACGACCGTTGTGAGAGTTTAGTTCGCATTGCCAACACTCGGTCGGAGTCATTCCCAGTGAGAGTTGGACTCCGCCAGGGCTGCCCTTTGTCACCGGTCCTGTTCATAATTTTTATGGACAGGATTTCTAGGCGCAGCCAGGGAATGGAGGGTGTCATGCTTGGTGACCACAGGATCTCATCTCTGTTGTTTGCAGATGATGTTGTCCTGTTGGCTTCATCCAGCAATGACCTACAGCTCTTGCTGGGACGGTTTGCCGCTGAGTGTGAAGCGGCTGGGATGAGAATCAGCACCTCCAAGTCCGAGTCCATGGTCCTCAGCCGGAAAAAGGTGGATTGTCCTCTCCGGGTTGGGGACAGGCTCCTGCCCCAAGTGGAGGAGTTTAAGTATCTTGGGGTCTTGTTCACGAGTGAGGGGAAAATGGAGCGAGAGATCGACAGACGGATTGGAGCAGCATCTGCAGTGATGCGGACGTTGTACCGGTCTGTTGTGGTGAAGAGGGAGCTTAGTTCTAAGGCAAAGCTGTCGATTTACCAGTCAATCTACGTTCCTACTCTCACCTATGGTCACGAGCTTTGGGTAATGACCGAAAGAACGAGATCGCGGATACAAGCGGCTGAAATGAGCTTTCTCCGTAGGATTGCTGGACTCACCCTCAGAGATAGGGTGAGGAGCTCAGTCATCCGGGAGAGGCTCAGAGTAGAACCGCTGCTCCTCCACATTGAAAGGAGTCAGTTGAGGTGGTATGGGCATCTGATTAGGATGCCTCCTGGACGCCTCCCACTTGAGGTGTTTCAGGCACGTCCCACTGGGAGGAGACCCCGGGGCAGACCCAGGACTCGGTGGAGAGACTATGTCTCCCAGCTAGTCTGGGAACGCCTTGGTATCCCCTCTGAAGAGCTGGAGCAGGTGGCTGGGGAGAGGGAAGTCTGGGCTTCTCTGCTTGAACTGCTGCCTCCGCGACCCGGACCTCCGGAAAAGCGGTAGAAGATGGATGGATGGATGGATGGATGAAAGTTACTTTTCCAAGTAACTAATTACTTTAATCATGCAGTAATTGGTGAAGTAACTCAGTTACTTTTGAAAAGAAGTAACTAGTAACTATAATTAGCTACTATTTTTAGTCACTTGCCCAACACTGGTCCTCAGTAATCCTGCCTGTAATCATGTGTCAAAAGCCTGCCGTGTTTGTGCCCTTTTGTTTCAGCCCACGAGCTGCTTTGTTTTCTGTTTTTTAATAAATTATGGTTTACCACATTTGCCTTGCAATTGGGTCCTCTTCTTCACCCTGGGGGGGCACTCCTGACAAATGCAGTCTGACTCTGCTCTGGGTTAGGTATGAGAAGCTGCCACCCACCACGGCATTTCTTCCCACTGGGTGGTGGTGTGAACTGGGGCAGGAGACCAACCCGTGGATGATTTCTTTTTTACCAGGCTCCAGCCCAATTCCGACTACTGTGATAGTGGACCAATGAGCACACACTGTGTGCAGATAGTGCTTATAGGAGTTGTAGTTTTGGAGGCTTGCATTGCGAATAGATTTATTATTTTAGATGCCATCTAAGAAAACTACAACCCACCAAAGTGGCTAGTGGGAGTCGCTGTCTTATCAGCCACTGCAGAAATCTACCTGCCATTGGTGGGTCGTGGGTGTAAATGTCAAGCCCTGCATATGTGACAGGAAGTATTGTAATCTCTGGTTATTATTGTTCATCTTTTATCTGTGGAAACTAACATTTTTTGCTAACATGTTTTCTGTTGTTTTTTTTGTTGTTTTTTTGGCTTACAAGTTAATGATAGCAAAGGAGAAAGTGTCAAAATGGTTTAATTAATCATGCCTCACTCTGAACGTAGGGAAAACTGACATGAGTTTGGACCCAGGGAACACGCACACAGGCTCGAGCGAGGTTCAATGATTTTATTAACAATAATTGGTGAGTGAGAGCGTGAGTGCGAGATGTGAATGTGTTGTTGGAGGACAGGATGCGCCGAGGGCGAAGCAGTGCGCCGTACAGCCAGGCAACCCTAAGGGCAGAGCAAACACACAGGTTAATAGCCGGAGAATACTCAGTGGATCTTACACTTAAACTGGTGCTTACTTGCAGGGGGTTTGGTGGCTGGTGTTGGCTTAGCCGAAGGTCTCCTGCCTGGAAGACAGCGCTCCAGTGTGCGCTCGGCGCAGGGAGAGAGGAGATGGTGACGAGGAGGGAGAAATCCGCTGCCAGAGAATCCTCCTGTGCACAGGGGAGAGAGACTGGAGAAAAGGTAAGGATGAGGGAGATGACGGCTTACTTGGTCGGCGTAAAAGGACTCAGAGATGCGAAGGAGTAGACGAGTGCTGGAATGTGAGAGCATTGGTGAGCAGACGGCTCCAGGCAGAGCGGGCTAAATAGCTCGAGCTTGATGAGGCGCAGGTGTGCGCGCAGCTGGAGCGGGAGACAGGCGAGAGCGAGTTGTGACAGTACTCCCCCCCCTCCCCGAGCAGCGCCTCCCGGCGCTGGCTTACCTGGGTGCGCCCGGTGGAACTCCGTGATGAGGCGCTCGTCCAGCACAAACGAGGGACGCACCCAGGATCTCCATTCAGGGCCATACCCCTCCCAGTCCACCAGGTATTGCAGTCCGCGACCCCGACGGCGGGAGTCCAGGATGGAGTCGACTCTCCACGCTGGTCACCATCGATCATCACGGGAGGAGGTGGAGCCCTGGGGGGAGGACAAAGAGGGTTAGACACCAGAGGCTTAATTTGGGAGACGTGGAATGTCGGGCAGACACGGAGGGAGGGAGGGAGAGCCAGACGCACAGCCACCGGGTTGATTATCTTTGTGATGGGGTACAGTCCAATGAAGCGCTGGGCCAGCTTCCTCTTCTCGGCCTTCAGGTTGATGTTCCGTGTAGGTAGCCAAACCTGCTGACCCACCTGATAACGGGGAGCGGCCCTCCTGTGGTGATTAGCTGTTCTGGTGTTGTGCGCCGCCGTGCGTAAAAGCGCCTGGCGCGTAGCGGTCCAAAAGCGCCGACAGCGCCTGAGATGAGCCCGGATGGATGGAACTGCCACCACCCCCTCCTCTTCAGGGAACAGCGAAGGGTCATAGCCCAGAGACGCCCGAAAGGGAGACATCCCGATGGCTGAAGACAAGGTAGAATTATGCGCGTACTCTATCCAGGGCAGATGGGTGCTCCAGGAGGAGGGGTTGGAGGAGGTGATGCAGCGCAGTGCAGCACCGCTTCCAGTTTCTGGTTTGTCCGCTCGCACTGCCCGTTAGACTGGGGGTGGTGACCGGACGACAAGCTCACCGTAGCCCCCAAGGCGTTGCAAAACACTTCCAGACCCTGGACATGAACTGAGGCCCCCGCTCAGAGACGACATCCACCGGAATTCTATGCAGCCTCATGACGTGTTGGACCAACAAATCCACCATCTCCCACACCGTAGGAAGGCCGTGGAGTGGCACGAAGTGGGCGGCCTTCGAGAACCGGTCCACGATGGTCAGGATGGTGCCAAACGAGTTGGTCGTCGGGAGACCGGTGATGAAATCTAGGGCTACATGGGACCAGGGTCTTCCCGGGACCGGCAGGGGGTGGAGAAGCCCCGCAGGGTGGGGGGGGGGGGGTCGACGTCTTACCAGTCGCACATTGAGGGCAGGCCCGGACGTAATTGGCAACGTCATCCCGGAGGCCCGGCCACCAAAAGGACCTCTGGAGAAGCTCGATCAGCTGGGAGATCCCAGGGTGACAGGCGAGCTTAGAGGTGTGAGCCCAATGGATGACGTCACCCCGGACCGCCGATGGCACGAACAGCCTCCCAGCTGGACTGCCGCCAGGATCGGGTTCGGTCTCCTGTGCCCTCCGGACCTTGTCCCTGATGGACCATGAGACAGCGCCCACGACGCATGATGCCGGCAGGATGGTGTGATCCCGGTCTTCGGGGGCTTCTGGGGCGAACTGCCTGGACAGAGCATCCGGCTTCCCGTTCTTGGAGCCGGGGCGGTAGGTGATGGTAAACCTGAAGTGGCCAAAGAACAAAGACCAACGCGCCTGGCGGGCATTCAGGCGCTTGGCTGTCCTCAGGTACTCCAGGTTCTTATGGTCTGTCCAGACCACAAAAGGTTGAGCTGCCCCCTCGAGCCAGTGATGCCACTCCTGCAGCGCGAGCTTCACCGCCAGGAGTTCTCTGTCACCAACGTCATAATTCCTCTCCGCCGCGGACAGGCATCGGGAGAAGAAGGCGCAGGGGCGAATCACCCCGTCCACTGGGGAGCGCTGAGACAACACCGCCCCCACCCCTGTATCTGAGGCGTCCACCTCCACGAGGCATTGCAGCGCGGGGTCCACCTGAGATAGGACCCGGGAGGAGGAGAATTCTGTCTTCAGGGCAGCGAAGGCGGCTGCGGCTTCCTCAGTCCACTGGAACGGCACCTTGGGAGAGGTGAGGCGGGTCAGGGGAGAAGCGATCGCACCAAACTTCGGGACGAAGCGGCGGTAGAAGTTGGCAAATCCTAAGAATTGCTGGACCTGCTTCCTGGATGGGGGGGGGCACTCGACTACTGCCTTGACCTTGGCAGGGTCGGGGATGATCTGGTTGTGGGACACGATAAAGCCCAAGAAGGAGGTCTTGTCAGCGTAGAACTCACATTTCTCCGCCTTCACGTAGAGTCTGTTCTCGAGGAGACGTTGGAGGACCCGCCTCACGTGAACCCGATGCTCCTCCCGAGACCGGGAGAAGATCAGGATGTTGTCCAGGTAGACAAAAATGAATATCCCCAAGAAGTCGCAAAGGACATCATTAATTAGCCGCTGGAAGACGGCCAGAGCGTTGGTGAGCACAAACGGCATGACCAGGTACTCGAAATGGCTGCTGGGCGTCCGGAACCCCGTCTTCCACTCGTTGCCCTCCCGGATCCGAACGAGGTGGTATGCACTGCGGAGGTCCAGCTTCGTAAACCAGGAAGCCCCCTGGAGGGAGTCGAAGGCGGAGTCCATCAACGGCAGCCTATACTTGTCCTTGATTGGGATGTCGTTCAATGCCCGGAAGTCGATACAAGGCTGAAGCGACCCATCCTTTTTGCCGACAAAAAAACCCCCTGCCCCGACCGGGGACGAGGAGGAGCGAATGATGCCGGCACTGAGCGACTCCTTGATGTAGGTGTCCATGGCTTCACGCTCCGGCGCCGACAGGCTGTAAAGCCGGCTGGATGGTAAGGGCGCCTCCGGGCGGAGGTTGATGGCGCAGTCATGGTGGGGGGGGGGGGGGGAGACAGCGCTTTGGACTTACTAAAAACGGTTCCCAGGTCGTGGAACTCCAGAGGCACCGTGGAGAGGTCCGGAGGGGGTGAGTCAGAAGAGGAAGGAGGAAGCGACGGGGCACAGGCAGCGGACTGGAGGCAGGCGCCCAAGCAGAAGGTGCTCCAGGAGAGGACACTTCCAGACTGCCAGTCAAAAGCCGGGTTGTGCAGGCGCAGCCAGGGGTATCCCAGGATGACAGAGGCAGCAGAGGTGGGCAGCACAAACAGGCTGAGATTCTCTCGGTGATTTCCGGAGATGATGACAGGGACCGGGACAGTCCGGTGCGTAACTTTCTCCAGGGGGGCAGCAGAGAGAGAGACCAGGTTAAGAGGAGCCGGCAGAGGTTGGCACGGGATGCCCAGGCGGGTTGCCAGGCTCCTAGAAATAAAGCTCTGCTCCGCCCCCGAGTCCACCAGTGCGTGTGTGAGGTGTTCAGTGGAGTTATGGCAGAACCTGATTGGTAAAAGGCACTTAGGTAGGCCGTTAGATTGGGATGCGTCCGCGAGGCCCCCTACAGTGACTCGTGGACTCCCCCTTTTGGCTTCACCGGCAAGATTCCACGGAGTGCTGGTCGTCTCCACAATACATGCAGAGACCCAGCTCCCTGTGGCGCTGTTTCTCCGCCAGTGGAAGCTTGGCCCGGCCAATCAGCATCGCCTCCAGCTCATCGGCGGACTCAGGTGCGGGCAACGCCAGGGGGCGAGATTGAGAGGTACAGGGGAACGCACCGCTCGAGCGGCTGGACGATCTCCGCTCAGCGGCCCATTCTCTCAACCTGTTATCGAGGCTGATTGTGAGGGAAATTAATTCAGAGAGTTGCTCTGGCGGATCCCGGCTGGCCAGCTCATCCCGGAGGCTAGAGCTCAAGCTACGGGTGAAGATGCTTCAGAGGGCAGCATCTCCCCACCCAACTTCCGCTGCTACCACCCGGAAGTCGACAGTGTAGTTGGCAGCGGACCGACTACCCTGGCGAAGATTCAGTAGCCAAAAAGTTAGCACACTGTCACGATCCGAATGGTAAAACACCTCATTGAAATCACGAACGAACTGAGCGTAGGTTAGGTTCGCGTAGCTGGGCCTCGCCATTACGGCGTAGGCCCAAGCTAACGCTCGCCCTTCCAGAAGGTTAGCGATGTAACCAATTCGGCTGTGATCAGTGGGGAAGTCCCCGGGGACACGCTTAAACACCGACTCACACTGGAGGAGGAACCCCCTCGCTTCACCGAGCTTGCCATTGAAGCGCGTGGGCGTGGGAATTGGGGTGAGCCGGGTTGGCAGCCCCAGGCTAGCCTGGCTAGTGGGAGGACTGGCGGAAGCCGAACCGCTGGGAGGAGCCAGAGGGAACGCCTGCTGGGGATCCAAACGGTCCAGCCGGCGGATAATTTGGGTAAGCTGATTTAATATCACCTGTTGCTGATGAGTAAGCTGATCTACTCGAGACTCAATAATGTTTAACCGGTGTGCGAGCCCGCTATCCGCTGGGCCGCTCTGCTGGAGCCGTACTGACATGAGTTTGGACCCAGGGAACACGCACACAGGCTTGCGCAAGGTTCAATGATTTTATTAACAATAATTGGTGAGTGAGTGCGTGAGTGCGAGATGTGAATGTGTTGTTGGAGGATAGGATGTGCCGAGGGCAAAGCAGCGCGCCGTACAGCCAGGCAACCCTGAGGGCAGAGCAAACACACAGGTTAATAGCCGGAGAATACTCAGTGGATCTTACACTCAAACTGGTGCTTACTTGCAGGGGGTTTGGTGGCTGGCATTGGCTTAGCCGAAGGTCTCCTGCCTGGAAGACAGCGCTCCAGTGCACGCTTGGCGCGGGGAGAGAGGAGATGGTGACGAGGAGGGAGAAATCCGCCGCCAGAGAATCTACCTGTGCACAGGGGAGAGAGACTGAAGAAAAGGTAAGGATGAGGGAGATGATGGCTTACTTGGTCGGCGTAAAAGGACTCAGAGATGCGAAGGAGCAGACGAGTGCTGGAATGCAAGAGCATTGGTGAGCAAACGGCTCCAGGCCGAGGCTCCAGGCAGAGCGGGCTAAATAGCCCGAGCTTGATGAGGCACAGGTGTGCGCGCAGCTGGAGCGGGAGACAGGCAAGAGCGAGTTGTGACAAAAACAGCTACCATGTATTTTACCGATAAAAAAATCATACACACTATCTGAATATAACTAAATGGAGCAAATATAGAAAATGTAACAGAGTTTAAATATTTGGATGTCACATTAGATCCACAAGCTAAGCTTTAAAAAGCACATAAAATGGATGAGCTGCACTTGGAAATATAACCTTGCAAACCTTTGTTGCATCAGAAACTGACTTACTCTAAAAGGATCAAAAACCTTTCTGAATGCCATGATTTTAATACATTTCTCCTATTGCATCTCATGCTGATCACAAGCCAACATTACAACTCTGAAACCCTTGGAATCCCTGTATAAACAATCCATTGTGGAGGAACAAATAAGTTCAGGTGAGATGCGGCGAGCTGGAAGATGGCAAGATTTTATTTTCCTCCAACATCATGAGACACAGTTTTTAGAAAGCTTGGGATCAGTCCGCCAAGGTCTCCGCCTTTAACCGCCACCTAATCCACATAGCACCGGACACCCATGATCCCTCCTGCAGGTGGTGAGCCCACTGGAGGGCGGACCCATGTAACTCCTTCGGGCTGAGCCCGGCCGGGTCCCATGGGTGGAAACCCGGCCACCAGACGCTAGCCATCGAGCCCCTCCCCCAGGCCTGGCTCCAGGGTGGGGCCCCGGTAACCCCATACCGGGCGGGGTACACTGAATCCTTGATATAGAATTTATCATGAGAGTCTGTTGGATCGTTCTTAGTCTGGCCCTTCACCCAGGACCAGTTTGTCTTGGGTGACCCTATCAGAGGCAAATTGCCCCGGACAACATAGCTCCTGGGATCACTGGGGCACGCAACCCCCCCCCCCCCCCCACCACCACCACGATAAGGTGATGATCACCACCTTATCAATCACAATCAGCACTTCCAAGTCCGAGTCTATGGTCCTCAGCTGGAAAAAGGTGGATTGTCCTCTCTGGGTTGGGGACAGGCTCCTGCCCCAAGTGGAGGAGTTTAAGTATCTTGGGGTCTTATTCACGAGTGAGGGGAAAATGGAGCGAGAGATTGACAGACGGATCGGAGCAGCATCTGCAGTGATGCGGACGTTGTACCAGTCTGTTGTGGTGAAGAGGGAGCTTAGTTCTAAGGCAAAGCTGTCGATTTACCAGTCAATCTACGTTCCTACTCTCACCTATGGTCACAACCTTTGGGTAATGACCGAAAAAACAAGATCGCAGATACAAGCGGCTGAAATGAGCTTTCTCTGTAGGATTGCTGGGCTCACCCTCAGAGATAGGGTGAGGAGCTCAGTCATCCGGGAGAGGCTCAGAGTAGAACCGCTGCTCCTCCACATTGAAAGGAGTCAGTTGAGGTGGTATGGGCATCTGATTAGGATGCCTCCTGGACGCCTCCCACTTGAGGTGCTTCGAGCATGTCCCACTGGGAGGAGAGCCCGGGGCAGACCCAAGACTCGCTGGAGAGACTATGTCTCTCAGCTGGTCTGGGAACGCCTTGGTATCCTCTCTGAAGAGCTGGAGCAGGTAGCTGGGGAGAGGAAAGTCTGGACTTCTCTGCTTGAACTGCTGCCTCCGTGACCCGGACCTCCGAAGCGGTAGAAGATGGATGGATGGATGGATGGATGGATCATGAGACACACTGTAGCACTGTGTGCTGTGTTGTGCTGCGTGTGCTGTTTTATATGTTATACAAACAGAGAGAATGCATGGCACATTAGCATATTGATATACAGATCAGTCAATACATATAATTAGCCTGACCCTGGCGCCCGGACTCTTCTCCTTAATCCAGGGATGTATAAACAATAGTCTATTGTTCTGGTTGTCCCCCCAGGGGTTCTCTGTCCGTATGCAATCCCTGTTGAGCGTGAATAGTATCAGTCTGCATTGTGCTGGGTCACCACACGATCAAAATTCTGGATAAGAAGACATGACAGCATCACCATTGTGGTATATTTGCCAAACACAAGATGTTAAGCTTTGAAAATATGATCATGTAGAATAGAATAGAATAGGCTTTATTGTCATTGTACAGTTCAAATATATGCAATACATACAAATATATATGCAAATATATGGCTGTTTTTTACAGTTATCCATGGTTCTGCACCCCCACTTTTGTGTACCCCCACAGACTTTTGTGTCCCTCTCTTCTGAACAAAATACCACAATAACAAGGACTTCCTCTAGGTGGCATTGTTGCATTCCCCTACATAAAACTGCTTTTGGACAATCAGCCTTCTCATACAAAGCTATAAGGGAATGGAACAAGCTCCCCACTGCTTTGGAGACCAGAACAAATTAAAGAGAATTTTCCCCAGAGACTAAAAAATGGATTTTAAGTAATCAGTCCTGCCAGCATTGACTCTCTCCCTTAAATGTTATTTGAAATTGTACTCTTAAATTGTTTTTTATGTGTGCTGTGTCTCTTATTTTTTTAACTTTTAAACTTACTCCCTGCTTGTTTCAAGGACAACAGATTCTGAAATCTGACCTGAATTGTTTTCTATATGTGTTGTTTTTCTAATATCTTCTTGCCTGTCTCAGTGACTACAGATGGAAATTAGTGAGAATACTATAATCTGGTACAGAGCATCTTTACCCTGTGTTTAATGTTTTTTTCTGTACATAGTCCCTGACAAATAAACCAATAAACCAAACTTTTGCTGTTGTGTTTTCTCGTTTTTCATTCTGTTGTCTTAATATGTCATTGTGATTTGCCTTTCAAGGCCAGCATACACAAGCTACTGACCTTTACTTTGTGTTTAAAATATGTGCAGTGTGTGCGTCAAGTCAGTAATGATCCTTGTCAGTAGTAGATATCTACCTTTTCCGGTTTGAGCTAATGTAACTGTTATCTCTTTTACCATTTTTATCCCCTGCTGGTTGAAATCCCTTTGGGCGAAGACTGAAGGGGAATTAAGTTATGGGCCAGTCTGTCTGTCTGTCCCACTTTTGTGAAATCAACCCCTCCCACAGTTTTGTTCCGATTGTTTTGAAACTTGGTGCCATGGTTTGATATATGCTCTGATGATGCGCATATTAGATAAGATAAGATAAGATAAGCCTTTATTAGTCCCACAGTGGGGAAATTCCAGGATTGCAACAGCACAGGGATAGCAACACTCAGAGCAATAATTAAGAAGATATGAAAAATAAAAATAATAGCAGTGAATATACATACGTACACATAAATATATAAATACATATACAAAGTGCGGAGCATTGTAGCAAGATGGAATAAACAGCATAACCGTCTACTTAATTATCCTACATAGTATGAATATGTACCCATGCATATTGTCACCCTCTGTAGCGACTGATACTGTCCTAGTTGTATACTGGAGGGGACCATTTGTGTAAGTCTGTTGCGTCCTTTGCATTCAGTACTATTAGGTTGTTACGTTTTTTTGCTATCTCTGCGAGCAGCCCTGCTTAGGTTATACAGTTTGACAGCCGTAGGTAGGAAGGACCTGCGAAACCTCTCGGTTGTGCACCTAGGATGATGTAGCTACTGCTAAATGAGCTCCTCAGTGCGTTCAGTATGTCCTGCATAGGGTGGGACTTGGACTCCAGCAGAGATGACAGTTTAGCCACCATCCTTCTCTCTCCCATCTCCTCCACTGGGTCAAGGCGTTGCCCCAGGACAGATCTAGCTTTCTTGATCAGTTTGTTCAGTCTCTTCCTATCGGCTGCTGTAATGCCGTTGCCCCAGCAGACCACTCCAAAAGTGATGGCTGATGCCACCACCGTGTCGTAGAATGTCTTCAGCAGTGCCCCTTGTACACCAAAAGACCTGAGTCTCCTCAGTAGGAACAGCCTGCGCTGTCCCTTCTTGTAGAGTGCGTCGGTATTGTGTGACCAGTCTAGTTTATTGTTCAGATGAACACCAAGGTACTTGTAGGATGTCACCATCCCAATGTCCATTCCCTGTATGTTTACTGGTGCTGTGAGGGGTTGTCCTTACCTGCGGTAGTCCACCACCAGCTCCTTAGTTTTCCTTGGGTTGATCTGGAGACAGTTCCGATGGCACCAGTCCACAAAGTCCTGGATAAGTCCTCTGTACTCAGCTTCATCTCTGTTGGAGATGAGGCCGACGATCACAGAGTCGTCAGAGAATTTCTGTAGATGGCAGTGTGTTGTGTTGAGTGAGAAGTCTGCAGTATAAAGGGTGAACAGGAAGGGAGCCAAAACTGTTCCCTGGGGGGCCCCCGTGATACCGATGATCGTGTCGGACACACAATCTCGGGTTCTCACAAACTGTGGCCGGTTAATGAGATAGTCCAGGATTCATGATGACAGGTGCTGGTCAACCCCTGCGCACAGCAGCTTGTCCTTCAGGATCATCAGTTGGATGGTGTTGAAAGCACTGGAGAAGTCAAAGAACATGATCCTCACCGTATTCCCGGGCTTCTCCCGGTGGGACAGAGAACAGTGAAGGAGGAAGATCATTGCATCCTCCACCCCAATGCCATGCTGGTAGGCGAACTGGAGTGGATCCATCGCTGGTCTCACCAGGGGGGCGGAGGTGAGCAAGGAGCAGTCTCTCCAGGGTCTTCATCATGTGAGACGTCAGGGCCACTGGTCTGTAGCTGTTCAGATCTTTGGGGTGGGAAGTCTTTTGTACAGGTACCACACAAGATGTTTTCCACAACTGTGGTACCCTCCCCAGCTTCAGGCTCAGGTTGAAGATGTGCTCCACAATCCCACACAGCTGGTCTGCACAGGACTTGAGGAGCTTTGCGCTGATGCCGTCCGGTCCCGAGGCCTTCCTCGCCTTGATCTTCCTCAGCTCCGTCCTCACCTGGGTCTTAGTGAGGGTCAGGTTGGGGGGCTTTGTGCTAGGAGTGAGGGGGGGGGGGGTGTTGGTGAAGTGGGGTGTGGACAGCAGGTCTCAATGACTTTAGAGGCAGCAGTGGTTGTTGTGCAGTCGGGGGGGAGGGCGGTTGGTCAAACCTATTAAAAAACAGGTTCAGATTGCTCGCCCATTTCCTGCCCCCCGTGACCTGGGGGGAGGTATTCTGGAGCCCAGAGATGGTTTTAAGGTTTCTCCAGACCCCGCTGATGTCGCTCTGTTGCAGCTTGTCCTCCATTTTCTTCCTGAAGCTGTCCTTACCTTCTCTGATCTTCCTCCTCAGCTCCCTCTGTATGGACTTCGACATCTCCCTGTTCCCTGACCTGAAGATCCTCCTCTTCTCCCTCTGAAGTGTTTTTACCTCAGGGTTGATCCAGGGTTTGTTGTTTGAGCAACACCGTATGGTCTTGGTGGGTACGGTGTTGTCCACACAGAAGCTGATGTAGTCCGTGATGGTGTGAGGGAGGCCATCGATGTCCTCACCATGTGGATCGCAGAGCTGCTCCCAGGCAGTGGTTTCAAAACAGTCCTTTAGAGCGTCCATTGCCTCCTCAGACCATAACTTCACTGTGCGCATGACCGGAGGTTGTCTGTGTACTAGGGGTTTGTACACCGGCAGGAAATGAACCAAGTTGTGATCCGATCTCCCGAGTGGGGGGAGTGGTGATGAGGTGTAAGCCTCCTTAGTATTTGCATAGAATAAGTCCAGTGTTTTATTGTCTCTAGTGTGGCATGTGACATACTGGGTGAGTGTGGGTAGAATGGAGGACAGTGAAATATGGTTGAAATCACCTGAGATGAGGAGAAGAGCATCTGGGTGTTCTGTCTGCAGCCTGCCAGTTACTGAGTTGATGACGCCACGCGCTGTCCCAGCGTTCGCTGTCGGATTTGCATAAATAACAATGCAGATCACGTGAGTATTCCCTCGGGAAAAAGGTAGGCTGCATGCTAACAGCTAGCAACTCGATGTCTTTGCTACAGTGCTGTTCCTTAACCGTGATATGCCCCGGTCTGCACCAGTTGTTATTGACATACATTATCACTCCTCCGCCTCTTGCCTTCCCACTGTATGGTGTCCGGTCTGCCCTTATTGCATGGAAACCCTCCAGTTCGATGTTAGCATCTGTTGCTAGTTCTGTTAGCCACGTCTCGGTAAACAACAACAAGCTACTCTCTCTGTAGACGCTCTCGTAGTGGGAGATAGCCACTAGCTCATCAGTTTTATTGAGTAGCGATCGAACATTCCCCGTAATCACAGATGGGAGGACAGGTCTGTACCTTATATTCCTCGCCCACCGTCTTACTCCAGCTCGACATCCACGCCGTTTCTGTCTTATTTCTCCCGGCATGTCGAGTTTTAGCATTAGCATCGTGGGCCGGTTAAGTGCTAACAGCTGGTCTCTTTGTACTGCCTCCTGCAAGAAACAGTGGCTCTGTCCGCTGGCTCAGGAGACACATGGGGCAAGATGGCGGCGCGTGCACAATGCGAGGCTCAGCGTCCTATCAGATTCTGGGGTTTAGCAGTGTTATTTCTGCTCATTTCGGGTATGTTCGTTCAGAACAGCTCTGCTTTTACATCTTACACCCAAGATGAGCTTTTGGATATTGGATTACAAAGCAACGATAACGATCTTTTTATCAGCAACCTACGTCTGAATCTACGTCTCATCCCGGAGCTCTGGAGAACACCCGACGCTCGGCAGGCTTCCTGGCCGATCGGAAGTGCTCACAGGCGGCGTAAAGATCGTAAACAAAGGCGGGGTAAGCGCGGTGGGCTAAGAGCTAAGCTAAAGCTAACACCGCACTGGCTATCGCTACCCAGTATTTTACTTGCTAATGTACGGTCTCTGGCGGGCAAAATGAATGAACTACGGCTTCGGATCACCAACAATAAGAGACTTATGAACTGCAATATCATGATTTTTACGGAAACATGGCTTCACAGTGGAATACCCGACAATGCTATCGAGCTAGCCGGCCTACACACGCTCCGGGCAGACAGAGCAGCAGATGTCTCCAGTAAGACAAGGGGGGGGGAGTGTGCATTTATATTAACAAGGCTTGGTGCACGAACTCTGTCACTGTTGAAAGGCACTGCTCAGCTAACCTGGAGTTTCTCATGGTTAAATGTAGACCTTTCTATCTGCCACGCGAGTTCACTTGTACCATCATAACAGTCGCTTACATTTCTCCGGATGCTAATGCTAAGCTTGCTATGAAAGAACTGCATGCAGCTATTAGCAAACAACAAACTGCACACCCAGAGGCGGCATTTATTGTGGCAGGTGATTTTAACCACGCTAACCTCAAGACAGTGCTTCCTAAATTCTACCAGCATGTCTCCTGTCACACAAGAGGGGACAAAACATTAGTAGTAGTAGATTAGTTTATTTGACAGGGACAGTGCAATAAACATAGACAATTAATCAAAGACAATCAATCTGATGTGTTGCACATAGAGTGTATAGCTATTAGCTAATTTGCAACTCTTGTCCCTGGATGTGCTTTAGAAAAAAGAATCAAGATAAAAAATATACACAATAACCACATACATCAATGCAGAAAAATTATAAATACACAATTATAAATATTATAAATATTATAAATACACAAATATAACAGCCTGACTCACATTTAACATAAATATTATAAATATTATAAATACACAAATATAACAGCCTGACTCACATTTAACACATATAACATAACTCACATTTGCCTATTTCAGGCCTTCCTCCCTCCGTCACTCACTATAAACAAACACATTTATTCCTTCCCTTCATTCACTCCCACTTTGCAGACAATTAATTCATACATGAGTACATTCTTGTTTATTTTTCAGCCAGTTTTTAACATTTTTAGTGAATGTTTTAAAGTCCGTTATTATTTTAATTTCATTTGGCATTGTGTTCCAGATGTGACTGCCCTTTATAGAGAAAGCTGTTTGTCCAAATGTGGTTCTGCGGTGGAATATTTTACAGTTATTGTTAACAGAACTCCTGGTGGCTCTGCTGCTGTCCTGTCTTTGGACAAAACCAGCAAGTGGCTTGGGTGCTGATTTATGGAAACATTTGAACGTTAATTTCAGAAGACAGAGGTCAATGAAGCTCTCAAAACTCAATAGGTTGTATTTTTTTAAAACATTACAGTGATGCCACCTAATGGGCTTTTTGTCCAAGATTTTTAGGGTTTGATTATATAATGAACCTATATGTCTTATTGTGGAAGGGGCTGCTTGAGCCCAGACTGTCAAACAGTATGATATATGAGAAAAAACCATAGAATGCATATACAGTGCAGCTGCTTCGTAAGGTATGTAATATCTAATTAATTTAAAGCAGTTCAGATTTTTTTTTACTGTTTTTGAAATTTTCTTTATATGAAGATTAAATTTGAGTTGAGGATCTAGTACAATGCCAAGGTATTTGAATTCTGTAGCTAAACTGATGTCATGATCATGTATATTAACTTTAAAATGTTGCAGGTTACATTTTTTGATTGAAAAGCACATTGAGACTGTTTTCTGAAGGTTCAGCAATAGATGGTTCTTGAGGAGCCACTCTTGGACATCAACCATACTTGTAGACAGTACATCTGCAGCCTGTGCTGGAGTCTTGGCAGCTGTGTAAATAACTGCATCATCTGCATAAAGTTGGCATGTTGCAGCTGAGCAGTGTAACGGCAGGTCATTAATAAAAATGCTGAAAAGTAAAGGACCAAGAATGGACCCTTGTGGGATACCCATGCGGTTGTTTAAAAATGAGGATTTATCCTGGTGAACTTTTACACACTGTTCTCTATTCTGGAGATAAGATGCAAACCATTCTAATGTATTTGGGGAGAAGTTAAAAGATACCATTTTGGATAAAAGCAAACTGTGGTTTACAGTATCGAAAGCCTTTTTGAGATCTAGAAAAACAGCTCCTACCACATTACCCCTGTCCAAGGACTGTTTGACGTTTTCAATAAGGCAACAATTTGCTGTTTCTGTTGAGTATCCTGGTCTAAAACCAAATTGATGTGGATGAAGAAGTTGATTGTCTTGTAAGTAGTCTATCAGCTGTGTAGCTACAACTTTTTCAAGAACCTTAGATAGGACTGGTAAGATAGAGATTGGGCGGTAATTGCATATATCGTCTTTACTGCCTGATTTATGAACTGGTATGACGACAGCTTTTTTCCAGCCAGATGGAAATGTACTAGACCTAATGGAGAGATTAATGAGATGAGTCAGTGGTTTGATTAATATTTTGCTGTGCATTTTGAGAAAGGAGGTGCTCATATTGTAGATATCATTAGTTTTTGAGTTTGACAGTGTTTTAACAATACCAGCAATTAACTTCTCATTTACTTCATCGATGTGAAAAGTATCTGTTGGGAGTATGGAATTTGTGTTGTTGAGCACATTTGGCAGCACAAAAATTTTTGTTAAGTCTTCCACAGAGCCCACAAAGTGTGAATTAAATTCATTTGCCAAAGTAGCCTTGTCACTGACGGTCTTGCCATTGATTCTAAGTTCCTTTACCCCCTTCTGATCGTTTTTTTTATTAGTTAAGTTATTTAAATGCCTCCATAGGGAACTGTTGTTACCCTTTGCATGATCTATCAGTTTATTGTAATAAGATATTTTTGATTTTCGCAGCTCATGTACCACTTTATTTCTTAAACTTTTGTACACAAGGTGATCATTTTGTAGTTTGGAGGTTAGTGATGTTTTCAGTGCATAGTCTCGCCTCTTCATAAGTTTTCTTATTTCATTATTTAACCATGGTAGGCTAATCTTCTGTTGTCTACTTTTAATTTGCTTTGAAAATTTTTCTATAGACTTTGTGATTGTTGCAGTTATAAAATTACAACAATCATCTACTTCACATGTTGACATGAGCTGCTCCCAATTTTGATTCTCTAAGTAATGTTCAAACTCCTCATTTTTTGATTTGGGGATAATAAAATTTGATTTGTCAATATCGACTCCCCCAAAATACTGTAGTCGCTTTTTAGTAAGTTTCCTGACAGCAAGAACCATGTTATGATCTGAGAGACCAGTTACAAGATTATAGGTTCTGGTTATTCGTTCTGGTTTATTAGTAAATACCATGTCAATAAGTGTTCTGGATTGTTTGGTTATCCTGGTGGGTCCTTTGATGATTTGCTGGTAATTAAATTTAGTCATGAGGCTTTTCAGTTTTTGTTTGTCTTTTTTATCAGACCAGTTGATATTAAAGTCACCATGAATTATTGTTTCTCTGTTCTTCTCAAGTTGTTTAACCAGATCACCTAATTCATTATAAAAGGAAGAGTTGTGTGACGGTGGGTTGTACACTACTGCAATGTTGAAATTCATTACCGGAGAGAGACATACATTAACAGCTAAACATTCAAGTGAAGTATTCAAATCAACCAGTTGACATTTATATTTCTCTTTGATGTAAATTAAAACACCTCCTCCCCTCCCTACCTGCCTGTCTTTTCTAAAACACTGGTAGCCCACAATATCGATCATATTAGTGTCTATGTTACTGTGTAGCCAGCTTTCTGAGAGACAAAGGTAGTCCAGATTTGAGTCCAACAGCAACACCGAAATCTCATCTCTTTTGGGGATTATGCTCCGTATGTTTAAATGTCCGCCGAGGATCCCCTTTGGTTTAGCCTTGGTGTCCCAAAGAACTCGTGCATGATTAACAGTTTGGAAAAATAAATGTTGTTTTTGCTTTTGTACAGCTCGGTTTTGTGCTAACCCAGTGGTCTGCTGTTTAATAGTGGCAGGTCCAGGGTTAAGGTGAATATCTCCTGCCAGAAGTAGCAGAACTAACAGAACTTTAATTGTATATCCTCTGCCATATTGTGATTTTTGCTTAACAGCCATGTTTGCCTTAATTTGGAAGTTTTTGCTCAGGGCTTTTAAAGACCACATAGAGTGTAGGGTGAGATGTCCAAGCCCAAATCCATACAGATAAAACTTTTTAACTTCACCTTTGGTTGAGTTTGTCGGAAAATCCTTCTTGTTGCAGGTCCAGACACACAAAGACAAAACGAAGAGGAAGTAGAGAAGTAGAGAAGGCTTATTAGTGGTGCCCATCAGCCCACTTTTTAATCCGGTGGCCGCCATCTTCAGTCTTTCTTGGAAAGAAGGAAAAAGAAAATCTGTGGATAGTAAAATAAATTCTGCTTATATCGCCAGAATCTGATCCGATCGTCCTCGAATCCAGCTGGGCCTCAGCTAGCCAACTAGCCCCTTCCGTTGCTGGTCTCGTTGCTCATAGTCGCCGTAACTGGTCTCCCGTCCCGCTCCTCCAACCGAGTCTCATCACACACCGCCGCTGCCACCGAGCTCCGCTGAGGTCACGGTAAGTCCTCCGCTAGGCACCGCCACCTACCGTTGTCTGCCTGGGTGAAATCTCTGCTGAGCCCCGTCAACAAATAGCCGCTTGCCTGGTAGTATCTCCGCTGGGCCTCGCAGCTGGGCTTCGATTCAGGCTGGTGTAAGGTGGAATGACTGGCGCCAGCATTAAGCTAACTAGCGTTAGCTTAGCAATCGCTTCGGGTAGTCTCGTCGCACACCGCCGCTGCAGTCACGGTAAGTCCTCCGCTGGGCACCGCCGCCTACCGCCGTCTGCCTGGGTGAAATCTCTGCTGAGCCCCGTCAAACAAATAGCCGCCTGCCTGGTAGTATCTCCGCTGGGCCTCGCAGCTGGGCTTTGATTCAGGCTGGTGTTAGGTGGAATGGCTGGCGCCAGCATTAAGCTAACTAGCGTTAGCTTAGCAATCGCTTCAGGTAGGGCACATCAGTGAATCACAAGGAAGCGCTGGAATCGCTGGTCAGTTTACTCACAGTGGCCGGATAAAAGCGATCAAAGGAGTAATCCACCGGAGGTATATCCGATCGCTGTAGGTTAGATTTTTAGAGACTGGCGCCAGCATTAAGCTAACTAGCGTTAGCTTAGCAATCGCTTCAGGAAGGCGCAGGAAGTCGCTGGAGAAAGGCGATTAAAGGGCAATCCAACGGAGGTGGCAATTCAGCCCGTGCGTGTTCGCCACGAGCGCCGATCGCTGCAGGCCAGCCACTTTTAATGGCAAAATCAGTGACTTTGTCTCAGCACTGAAAAAGTGTGACCATCCCGGTCGCCATCTTGAATATAGGACCATGTTTACACCAATATTGTGGAAGCCTACATAGCAACTCCCCTCCCCCACCTAGGTCAGTCTGATCATTTATCCTTGTTCCTTACCCCCAAGTATGTACCGCTCATCAACCGGGTGAAGCCATCAGTGAGGACCATCAAAGTGTGGCCAGAGGGGGTTGACTCTGTACTCCAGGAGAAGTTTAGGAACACAGACTGGAGTATGTTCACCTCTCAGGCTACCTGTGGCTCCCACATAAACATCAACTCTTACACCCACTCAGTCCTGGACCATATCAACACCACTATTGACAGTGTCACCACGGAAAGACAGATCACCACGTACCCAAATCAGAAGCCGTGGATGAACAGAGAAGTGCGGCTTCTGCTAAAAGCACGTAACAATGCCTTTAGATCTGGTGATGCACAGGCCTACAGTTCATCCAGGGCAGATCTGAAGAGGGGCATCAAGAAGGCCAAGCATAGCTACAAGCTGAAGGTGGAGGAACATTTTGGGGACTTTGACCCCCGACGCATGTGGCAGGGCATTCAAGCTATCTCTGATTATAAGCCCAGCAACTCCATACCTATAGCCATGACTGTGCCCTTTCTCAATGAGCTAAATGACTTCTATGCTCGTTTTGACAAGGACAATAACGAAAAGAACATCAATTTTCCACCCTCTGATGACCTCCACCACCTCACACTCACCCACACCGATGTCTGTAACGCACTGAGTCATGTCAACGTACGTAAGGCTGCTGGCCCTGACGGCATTCCTGGGCGTGTGCTGAGGGCATGCGCTGAGCAGCTGGCAGGGGTCTTCACAGACATCTTCAATCTGTCCCTGGCCCAGGCCGTGGTACCAGCGTGCTTCAAGACCACTTCAATAGTACCAGTGCCGAAACATTCAACCCCATCGTGCCTAAATGACTATCGCCCTCTGGCACTGACGCCCATAGTCATGAAGTGCTTTGAGCGACTGGTCTTGGCACAGCTCAAAAAAGGCCTGCCCCCTACACTGGACCCTCATCAGTTCGCCTACCGGAGCAACAGGAGTACAGAGGATGCGGTTTCTACAGCGCTGCACTATGTACTCTCACACCTGGATGACAAGAACACCTACGCAAGAATGTTGTTTGTTGACTTCAGCTCAGCATTCAACACAGTTATCCCCTCCAAGTTGCTCACTAAACTTGGGGACCTGGGAATCAGTACCTCCACCTGCAACTGGATCATGGATTTTCTGACCGACAGACCCCAGCATGTTAGGTCAGGCCCCAACCGCTCTTCCGTCATCACACTCAACACTGGTGTACCACAGGGTTGTGTGCTCAGCCCATTCTTCTACTCCTTCTTCACTCATGACTGCAGGCCTATGTATGGATCCAATTCCATCATAAAGTTCGCAGATGACACCACGGTGATTGGACTCATCAGGGACAACGACGAGTCAGATTACAGGGCAGAGGTTGAGCACTTGGCTACTTGGTGCGCTGACAATAACCTGCTCCTTAACACCAGCAAAACCAAGGAGCTCATAGTGGACTACAGGAAGGAGAGAGAAGAGACACATGACCCCATCCATATCAATGGCATAGCTGTTGAACGTGTCCCCAGCTTCAAATTCCTGGGGACCCACATCTCGGAGGACCTGACTTGGTCAGTTAACACCACCAGCCTGATCAAGAAGGCCCATCAGCGCCTCTTCTTCTTCTTGAGGACACTGAAGAAGAACCATCTGTCAACTGACATCCTGGGCAACTTCTACCGCTGTGTGATAGAGAGCACCCTGACCAACTGTATCACAGTCTGGTATGGGAGCTGCTCTGTCGCTGACCGTAAGGCGCTGCAGCGGGTGGTGAAAACCGCCCAATGCATCACAGGGACTCCACTTCCAATTATAGAGGACGTCTACAGGAAAAGATGTCTGCGCCGGGCACGCAGCATTCTTAGGGACTCCAACCATCCTGCTCATGGACTGTTCCAGCTTCTCCCCTCCAGAAGACGTTTCAGAAGCCTTCGGACTAGAACCAGCAGGTTTAGGAACAGTTTCTTTCCAACAGCTGTCACGTTATTGAACTTAGTTCCCCGCTGACTCTCTTACCATTATCTCTTACCATCCTCACCTGTACATAACTGCATAACTACATAACTACATCTAACTTATTGTACATTATTTGCACATAACAGTACTCTTAACTTCTGCACTGCTGCATATATTTGCATATATTTGCTTAAATTGCACATACTGTTAATTACCGTATATACTGCACTGCTGTCCTTTGCACTTCTGATTGGATGCTAAACTGTGTTTCGTTACCTTGTATTCATACATGTGTAATGACAATAAAGTTGAATCTAATCTAATCTAATCTAATTTGGGCGATCTACGTGTTTGGATCTACGTGTTTGGATGGAATAAAGGTGTCGCTGGATCAGAAAGATGGCAAGAGAGCCAGATAGTAAATAGAAATAAGCAGAAATTGATCCGCTGTTGCAAAAAGGCAGCCTACCTGTGTGGCGCCGGAAGTAGAATTTTACAATTTCACTCTCATCTGATGACCTTCAGGTCAAAGGTAAGAGGTCAGATTTTCCCTTAATCTTCTAAACACAATAACCACTGAAAGAAATGTAGACTATTCAAATAGCGTAGTTGTATCTAATACACATCTTGGATGATTTACACCCTAACCTAACTATGGGTTTGGGATCAAGGGATCAAAGGTCAGAGTTAACGTTGCAGTTGCACTATAGTAAATGCTACATTTGCTATAACTATAAAAGGAATAAAGCTAGGGCCACCAAACCTGGTATGCATGTTCACCTTGGGATCCTGACCTCTGACTATGGGTTTGGGGTCAAAAGGTCAGAGGTCAACGTTAACATTCCCTATGCTTTATTACTGTGCAACGAGTAAAGCTAGGGTCACCAAACTTGGTACACAGGTTCACCCTGTGACCCTGAAGTGTGACTATGGTTTTGGGATCACAACGTCAAAAGTCAACATCAAAATGGCTTATAAACTACACTACCGTTTCAAAAGTTTGGGGTCACTTAGAAATTTCCTTATTTTTGAAAGAAAAGCACTTTTTTTCAATGAAGATAACTTTAAACTAATCAGAAATACACTCTATACATTGCTAATGTGGTAAATGACTATTCTAGCTGCAAATGTGTATAGAGGTCCATTTCCAGCAACTATCACTCCAGTGTTCTAATGGTACAATGTGTTTGTTCATTGCGTCAGAAGGCTAATGGATGATTAGAAAACCCTTGTGCAATCATGTTAGGTCTGCAATGCTGTAATTGCTGCAAATGGAGGATTCTTTGACGAAAGCAAAGTTTGAAGGAAAAAATTATTATTTCAAATACAAATCATTATTTCTAACCTTGTCAATGTCTTGACTATATTTTCTATTCATTTTACAACTCATGGTGGTAAATAAAAGTGTGACTTTTCATGGAAAACACAAAATTGTCTGAGGTGACCCCAAACTTTTGAACGGTAGTGTATATCTCAACAACAAAGAAAGCTAGGGTTGTGGGGGCACAGTGTGAGGATTCTCCACCCAGAGAAGGAAACGGGAGAAAGGGGGAACAATGGACTGAAAGAAGAAGTGTCACCGGGGGGACTCAGTTGGGAAAGTAAGGTCTATTTGTCCCCCGGGGAGAGGAGAGAATGCTGGAGCCGCTGGGAGAAGAAGAGTGTGAGAAGCGGTGCTGGTGTGATGTTATGATAATGTGCTACACAGGTCTTTGTTCCAAACAATATATTATGGTCGGAAGTTCTCGGTCTCAATGCATGGAAATAAAAGTATAAAAGGAGAATGCACAGAGACCCAGAAGCTCTTTTGCTGTAATGATATGTTGGAGAAAGAATAAAGTTTATGTGTCGTCCAGCTTGTTGCCTCGCCTGCTTGCTTTCTCCACATTGGTGACCCCAAGACGTGCCATGGAAAGCGAGCCGAGCACCGCCCCAGAGACTACCTGGAGGGAGAGCACCAGCACCGCGTGTGCTGGCTCAGTCAAGCTCCCAGACTTCTGGCTTCACAACCCGACCATGTGGTTTTTGCACATAGAACCCACTTTGTACTCCACGGGATAACAACGGACAATACCAAGTATTACTATGTGGTTGCTGCGTTGGATGTGTGCGCCACGCAACAGGCGATGAGCCTGCTCCAGGAGCCGCCAGCCCAGGGGAGATATGAAGCACTCAAGAGGATGCTGCTCCAGCGCAATACCCTTTCTGACAGTGAGAGGGCAGAGAGACTCCTAACACGTTCGGAGTTAGGTGACAGATCAGCAGTGGAGCTCATGGAGAGCATGTTGGCACTGAGGGGGAAGGACGATGAATCTTTCCTGTTCGCCCACTTGTTCCTCAGGAACCTACCTGCTACAGTGAGGGTGATCCTGGCCAACTTGCCGTGGCTGGTTGCCAAGGACTACTGCGCCCTGGCGCAGGAAGTGGACCGCATCATTTTGGTGACCAGAACCTTCAGCGTGCAGGCAGTGGCACCGGCATCCATGAGGGACTCCAGCGAGGTCAAGGAGCCATTCGTGGTAGCCGGGACAGACACCAGGAGACAAAGGAACGGGGTGATCTGTTTTCATCAATGTCGTTTCGGCTCGAATGCCCAACGCTGTCTGTTGCAATGCCAATTCAAGAAGCCGGGAAGACGGCACATTCGGCATTCAGTTGCAGCTTCAACCGCTGGCGACAGGAACAAACTGCTGTATGTCACTGACACATGTTCTGGGAGATGGTTTTTGGTGGACTCTGGCTCCCAGAAGACCCTCATCCTGCCGGTCAATGCAGATAGGGTGGCAGGAGGCAGCAGTCCCGAGCTCACGGTCACCAACAGATCCACCTTCAGGACATCTGGCGAGCGGACACTGACGATATGCTTACACGGACACAACTTTCAGTGGGACTTGGTGGTAGCTGCATGTTCCGCCCCCATTTTAGGCGCAGATTTTTTATGTGCTCATGGGTTGTTGGTAGATGTTGCTAATAGGCAATTAGTGGATGCTGTCTCTTTTACCTCACTGCCCTGTACAGCTCGGGGAGCTGGGTCGACAACACTGGCTAATGTTATAGCTCCAGGGGGTAAGTACCAACATTTACTCGCACAGTTCCCAGCACTCACAGTCCCGACTTTTTCAGCTACTGTAATGAAACACGGGGTCAAACGCTTCATAACTACAAAAGGCCCACCGGTGTTCATGCAACCTTGGTGCCTGGACGCAGCTAAACTGGTCAGCGCACGCAAGGAGTTCGCCAACTTAGAGCAGTTGGGCATCGTCAGGTGCTCTAATGGCCCGTGAGCATCCCCGCTACACATGGTGCCTAAAGCCGACGGCTCATGGTGACCGTACAGCGATTTCCGGCGCTTGAACAATGCCACGGAACACGATCGCTATCCTATTCCGCACATCCAGGATTTTTCTGTGCACCTGGCTGGGGCGTGTGTTTTTTCGAAAGTGGATCTGGTTCGCGGATACCATCAGGTCCCGGTGCGCACAGAAGATGCTCCGAAAACAGCGGTAATAACTCCTTTCAGCCTTTTCGAGTTTTTACGCATGCCATTCAAATTAAAAGGCACAGACCAGACTTTCCAGAGGATGACGGATGCAGTGCTTCATGACTTGTCCTTAGTTTTCATCTAATAAGACAACATTCTGGTAGCTAGCGCATCCAAGGAAGAGCACATTGCCCATCTCAAGAAGGTTTTCCAGAGGTTGGACACACATGGGCTGATAGTTAACCCGGCGAAGTGCCAGTTCGGTGTGCCAGTGATTGATTTTTTGGACCACTGCATTTCGCCTGACGGCGCGGTTCCGTTACCGGATAAGGTGCGTGCTGTGTCGGACTTTCCGCATCTGCAGACCGTGAGGGCACTACAGGAGTTTTTGGGTATAGTTAATTTTTATAACCTTTTCCTTCCCCGGGCGGTCCAGCTGATGCAGCCGTTGTATACTGCGCTGAAAAAAAGAAGCCCACGGAAACCATCGACTGGACTCCTGAGCGAGTCCAGGCTTTCACGAACGCCAAAACAGTGCTGGCAGATGCTGCGTTGCAAGCCCATCTGGATCCGTCTGCACAGATAGCGCTCACTACGGCCGCGTCAGATGCTGTCATAGGGGCAGTGGTGGAGCAGTACGTCTCAGGTTCATGGTAGCCGCTCGCATTTTTCAGTAGAACTTTGCGCGACAACAAACTCAAATACAGCATGCTCGACAGAGAATTGCTGGCTCTCCACCTGGCAATGTGCCATTTCCAGTTTTGGCTAGAGGGGCACGAGTTCACCATAATCATGGACCATAAGCCGCTGACGTACGTAATGTCCAAGGTCTTGGAACCGTGGTTGGCCCGGCAGCAACAGCATTTGGCTGCAATTTCGGAGTTTACTACCGACATTCCAATACGTCACCTGTAAGCTCAACGTCGTGGCCAATTGCCTGTCGTGCGCGTTAGTCCCCCCGGTCTACATGGGAATAGATTTCCCTGCCATGGCCGCGGAGCAAGCTGGGGACACGGACATTTGTGCGCTTCAGTCAGCACCTACTGGGTTAAGGCTAGTGGGGGTGAAATTCATCTGGCCGCACTTGTGCAAGGATGTGAAAAAGTGTGCTGCAGCTTGCGTCGCATGCCAGTGGGCCAAAGTGCACAAGCACACCAGAGCCCCCCTCGAGCTGTTCCAAATCCCGGCCAGGAGGTTCGACCACGTCCATATGGATTTGGTGGGACCTCTCCCGCCATCGCAAGGTTTCATGCTCCTTTTGACAGTCGTGGACCACCCCACATGCTGGCCTGAAATGGTCCCGCTGGCTTCTACACATCTGCGGAAGTGGCTTGCGCTTTTTTGTCGGCTTGTGTTGCACATTTCGGATCGCCATCAGACATCACGTGCTTTTGTTAGCTTCAGGTTAGCCACTAGCTATGGCTACTAGCTCTCCTTCCCCTTCTCCTCTGGTGTGCACTCTCTGTCAGATGTTTAGCTACACCTCTGCCTCTTTTAGTGATAACGGTAAATATAATAAATGTTGTCTTTTTGAGGTGCTCAAGGCGAGGTTGCCTGATTTGGAATCTCGGCTCTGCTGCATTGAAACACCGTCTGAGCCAGTTAATCACGACGGATGCCCCTTAGCTGCAGTGGAGCTCTCAAGTATATGCCTGCCTTTGTAGTATTCTCTGGGTCCCTCCCCAATCTGACCAGTGATGACATGTTTAGCTGCTTGTCATCCTTCAACCACTGGCTGTCTGTGTGGTGTCCTGCAAACAATGTGGGCTTCATAGACAATTGGAGCTCATTCTGGGGAAAACCTGGTCTTATTAGACGAGACGGCAGCCATCCCACTTTGGATGGTGCGTCTCATTTATCTAACAATCTGGCATCTTTTTTATCCAAATTTCCAAAACCTTGACAACTCAGAGTTGGGGCCAGGAAGCAGAGTCACAGTCTTACACGCCTCTCTGCAGCTCCTCTTCATCTGCCACCCCTCAACTTAGCCCTGGTCTTCCCCATCAGAGAATCATTTTCTACTCCCTCCAAAGTAAAAGCCAATGCTGGATCCAGGAGTTTTAGCTAACTATAGAGCAATCTCTAATCTCCCTTTCATTTCAAAAATCTTAGAAAGAGTTGTTGCTACGCAATTATTTGACCACTTGCAGGGAAATGGTTTACTTGAAGAGTTTCAATCTGGGTTTAGAATCCATCATAGTACTGAAACAGCCTTAGTGAAAGTCACTAATGACCTCCTTATTGCATCTGATAATGGACTTGTTTCTGTACTTGTCCTTTTAGACCTTAGTGCAGCTTTTGATACTATCGATTATAATATTCTACTTGATAGAATAGAACACTATGTTGGACTTAATGGTACTTCGTTGCAGTGGTTTAGATCTTATTTATCTGATAGGTTCCAGTTTGTTCATGTCAATAATGAGTTTTCTTTCAACTCAAAGCTCAGTCATGGAGTTCCACAGGGATCTGTGTTAGGCCCTACTCTTTTTAGTTTATATATACTTCCATTAGGCAACATTATTAGAAAGCACTGTATACATTTTCATTGTTATACAGATGACACACAGTTATACCTGTCAATGAAGCCAGATGATAGTAATCAATTAGTCAAGCTTGAAGCCTGTCTTAAGGAAATCAAGGCTTGGATGACTTGTAATTTCCTGCTATTAAATTCAGATAAGACTGAAGTCATTCTTGTTGGTCCAAAATCCTTAGACATATCTTTCCAAATCAATCTTTGAGTTTGGATGTAGTTACTCTTTCTCTTAATAGCTCTGTGAGGAACCTTGGAGTTATTTTTGATCAAGATCTGTCTTTCAATTCACATATTAAATTCATTTCTAAGACTGCCTTCTATCATTTGCGTAATATTGCCAAGATTAGGAGCATCTTGTCTCAGAGTGATGCTGAGAAACTGATCCACGCTTTTGTTAGCTCTAGATTAGATTATTGTAACTCTTTATTATCAGGTTGTCCTAAAACATCTCTAAAAAGTCTTCAGTTGATTCAAAATGCTGCAACAAGAGTTTTAACGGGTACTAGAAAGAGAGATCATATCTCTCTGGTTCTGGCCTCCCTTCATTGGCTTCCCATAGAGTTTAGAATTAAGTTTAAAATCCTTCTTCTCACTTTCAAAGCTCTAAACAATCAGGCCCCTTTTTATTTAAAAGATCTGATACTACCCTATTATCCTAACAGAGCACTACGCTCCCAAAATGCTGGATTACTTGTAATACCTAGAATCTCCAAAAGTACAATGGGAAACAGAGCCTTCAATTATCAAGCTCCTCTCCTGTGGAACCACCTGCCAATCTGGATTCGGGAGTCAGACTCGATCTCTGTTTTTAAGAGTAGGGTTAAAACCTTCCTTTTTGATATAGCGTACAGTTAGGTGAGGGATCATGTGTCTCTGAACCCTCCCTTATGCTGCTAATAGGTTTAGACAGCCGGGGGACCTCCAATAATGCACGGGGCTTCACTCCTTTCTTCACTCTCAATCAAATATATATATATATTTTTTTTTGCTGGTCATTAACATCTGTTTGTTCTCTCCCATAGATTGAGTCCCCATCGTGC
Organism: Pholidichthys leucotaenia; assembly: GCA_020510985.1. NCBI lineage: Eukaryota > Metazoa > Chordata > Actinopteri > Cichliformes > Pholidichthyidae > Pholidichthys > Pholidichthys leucotaenia. The sequence goes on along the minus strand of CM035837.1, from coordinate 323,546,388 downwards.
TGTTTGCTCTCTACATGTCTGTTCTTTTCATCTTCTCTATCTCCTCACCCCACAGCCAGTCACAGCAGATGACTGCCCCTCCCTGAGCCTGGTTCTGCTGGAGGTTTCTTCCTGTTAAAAGGGAGTTTTTCCTCTCCACTGTCGCCAAGCGTTTGCTCACAGGGGATTGCCTGATTGCTGGGGTCTTTCTGCAACTGTGGGGGTTTTCCCTACAGTTGAAAGTGCTATGAGATGACTGTTGTTGTGAAATGGCACTATATAAATAAAGTTGAATTGAATTGAATTAATATTTAAATTTGTTTGATGATCTGAAACATTTAAATGTGACAAACATACAAAAAAAAAAGAGAAATCAGGAAGGGGGCAAACACTTTTTCACACCACTGTATGTGATTGTTATGGTTGTTGTTGTGGAGCAGTTAAAATCACTTCAATTCAACCACATTTTGATTTTAATTTTGGTAATGACCTTTAAGCGTGGAGCTAGCATTGTAGTCGAGACCAGCCTGAGACCAGACCAAGACCAGAGTCTCCCAAGACCAAGTCGAGACCAAGACCAAGGAGTGGTGGCCTAGAGGTAGAGCATCTGCCCTACAACCGGGAGGTAGGGGTTCAAGTCCCGGCCAGGTCATGCCAAAGACCATATAAAAATGGAACTTCCTGCCATTTAGCTTGGTGCTCAGCAAGGTGGTGCTGAGCGAAGATCCTGAAGCAGTCCGGTTCTTTCTCACTTTCTTCTGGTGCTGGTTTAGGTCGGGGTGCTGTGTTGTTGTCGTCACATTTAACATGTGTCGGGGGTGGTGTGTCTTGGGGTTCTCTGCGTGCACAGGCTCCCTCTCCTGCAACTCTGCAGCAGCTTCTATAGTCTCCAGCTGGGCGAGGATCTGAAGCGAGTACGGCCGCTACCCCCCTCCGGGCAGCTCTCCTCCTGTGCGCTCGGGATGGTTGGTTTTTCATTGACGTCACTCTTTATGCACTTGTCCCATACCACATCATCATCATCATCAATATCCGTTTTGTCCCAACTACCGTAGCCTGACAAGCTGAGCCTGTTGCCGTCGAGGATGGTGAAGCCCAGTCGGTAGAAGAGGTCACATCCCATCATGTTTTCACCATGTGTAGCCTCTTGAAACTCGAAATCATAAGCAATCCTCGACTTGTAGTAGACCGTTAGCTCGATTGTTCCAACTTTGCTAACTTTGTGACCACCATATCCATACAGCACCGCTGGATTTTTTTTAATTGAGTGGTTGGAGAAAAATTTCTTCACTGTGGCCCAATTCAGCATTGACTTAACCGCCACAGTGCCGAGCAGCAGTGGCACAGTCATGTCGTCCAATTCAACCATGCCGTATCCGCAGGAATTAATTTCAGGGCTTACCACGTGGATGGTGGTCATGGGCGGGCCGCTTTGCTTGCTTGGCAGGTCCCACGGTATTGGCGACCAACACATTTTGGCAAAATGGTTGAACCTCCCACACCTGTTCCATTGTTGTCCTCTTGCCGGGCAAAAATGTGCTCTCTCATGGTGCGTTGGGGGAACCACAGTTACCACACGCAGAGCCTCTCGGGCTGGTCCTCCAGTTAATGGCGTTTGTCTCGAACTCCAATGCTGTGTCTTTGTCTGCCTCCGTGCCCACTGCGTTGGCTAACGTTGTCTGTCCTGGTTGTCTCTGTTGTTGGCGCACACCTAGCTCCAATGCTAATCGGTCCATTGACTCCAGTTCAAACGCTAGCTCAATGGTGTTAGCTAGCTGTTGTGTGGAGTGTGTGTATGCTGCCGTATCTGCCCACAGTGTGACGTCACACGGGCATGGCCTCGTGTATATACAGTGGGGTAAAAAACTATTTAGTCAGCCACCAATTGTGCAAGTTCTCCCACTTACAAGATGAGAGAGGTCTCCAATTTTCATCATAGGTATACCTCAACTATGAGAGACAAAATAAGAAAAAAAAATCCAGAAAATCACAGTGAAGGATTTTTAATGAATTAATTGGTAAATTCCTCGGTAAAATAAGTATTTGGTCAATAACAAAAGTTCATCTCAATACTTTGTTATATACCCTTTGTTGGCAATGACAGAGGTCAAACATTTTCTGTAAGTCTTCACAAGGTTTTCACACACTGTTGCTGTTATTTTGGCCCATTCCTCCATGCAGATCTCCTCTAGAGCAATGATGTTTTGGGGCTGTCGCTGGGCAACACAGACTTTCAACTCCATCCAAAGATTTTCTATGTTGTTGAGATCTGGAGACTGGCTAGGCCACTCCAGGACCTTGAAATGCTTCTTACGAAGCCACTCCTTCGTTGCCCGGGCGGTGTGTTTGGGATCATTGTCATGCTGAAAGACCCAGCCACGTTTCATCTTCAATGCCCTTGCTGATGGAAGGAGGTTTTCACTCAAAATCTCACGATACATGGCCCCATTCATACTTTCCTTTACACGGATCAGTCGTCCTGGTCCCTTTGCAGAAAAATAGCCCCAAAGTATGATGTTTCCACTCCCATGCTTCACAATAGGTATGGTGTTCGTTCTCCTCCAAACACGACAAGTTGAGTTTTTACAATAAAGTTCTATTTTGGTTTCATCTGACCATATGACATTCTCCCAATCCTCTTCTGGATCATCCAAATGCTCTCTAGCAAACTTCAGACGGGCCTGGACATGTACTGGCTTAAGCAGGGGGACACGTCTGGCACTGCAGGATTTGAGTCCCTGGCGGCGTAGTGTGTTTCTGATGTAGCCTTTGTTACTTTGGTCCCAGCTCTCTGCAGGTCATTCACTAGGTCCCCCATGTGGTTCTGGGATTTTTGCTCACTGTTCTTGTGATCATTTTGACCCCACGGGGTGAGATCTTGCGTGGAGCCCCAGATCGAGGGAGATTATCAGTGGTCTTGTATGTCTTCCATTTTCTAATAATTGCTCCCACAGTTGATTTCTTCACACCAAGCTGCTTACCTATTGCAGATTCAGTCTTCCCAGCCTGGTGCAGGTCTACAATTTTGTTTCTGGTGTCCTTTGACAGCTCTTTGGTCTTGGCCATAGTGGAGTTTGGAGTCTGACTGTTTGAGGTTGTGGACAGGTGTCTTTTATACTGATAACGAGTTCAAACAGGTGCCATTAATACAGGTAATGAGTGGAGGACAGAGGAGCCTCTTAAAGAAGAAGTTACAGGTCTGTGAGAGCCAGAAATCTTGCTTGTTTGTAGGTGACCAAATACTTATTTTACTGAGGAATTTACCAATTAATTCATTAAAAATCCTTCAATGTGATTTTCTGGATTTTTTTTTTTCTCATTTTGTCTCTCATAGTTGAGGTATACCTATGATGAAAATTGGAGACCTCTCTCATCTTTTAAGTGGGAGAACTTGCACAATTGGTGGCTGACTAAATACTTTTTTGCCCCACTGTAGTATGACAATGATCCCAAACACACCGCCCGGGCAACGAAGGAGTGGCTTCGTAAGAAGCATTTCAAGGTCCTGGAGTGGCCTAGCCAGTCTCCAGATCTCAACCCCATAGAAAATCTATGGAGGGAGTTGAAAGTCCGTGTTGCCCAGCGACAGCCCCAAAACATCACTGCTCTAGAGGAGATCTGCATGGAGGAATGGGCCAAAATACCAGCAACAGTGTGTGAAAACCTTGTGAAGACTTACAGAAAACGTCTGACCTCTGTCATTGCCAACAAAGGGTATATAACAAAGTATTGAGATGAACTTTTGTTATTGACCAAATACTTACTTATTTTATCGAGGAATTTACCAATTAATTCATTAAAAATCCTTCAATGTGATTTTCTGGATTTTTTTTTTCTTGTTTTGTCTCTCATAGTTGAGGTATACCTATGATGAAAATTGGAGACCTCTCTCATCTTTTAAGTGGGAGAACTTGCACAATTGGTGGCTGACTAAATACTTTTTTGCCCCACTGTAGTTCTGTTCTCCATAATAAAGTGGTTGGTTGGTTGAATGACAAGAGAGACTCCAGTCCCTCATTCCTCATGCACAACATTTTGGCAACGAGAATAAACCATGGGAGCATATGGGTTACCTCCATCCCTGCTACCGTTTCTTTAGTACACGGGAGAGCCAGTGATCCTGTGGCCTAAGTGGGTGGCCATGTTTGAGGATTACATAGGGGCGCTGGGCCTAAGTAGACTCGACGAGAGACAAAAACGAGCACTTCTGGCCCACTATCTCGGCGCGGAAAGCCGAAGAATTCTCGGTATGTTGGGTGAAACGGAGTGTTATGAGGATGCTGTTGAGCGGCTGGCCAAGTACTTCGCCGAGCAGACGAGGACCACGAAGCTGTGGGTGGCGGGAGTGTTGGTGCCAAATGGAGCTAGGCTAGTTAGCTCAGAGAAGCTAATGGCCCACTCAGTGTCTATGAGCAAGTTAGCCACAAAGCTAACTGTGTGCCAAAAGCAAGTTCCAGGCTACCAGCTAGGCATCGAGGTGGGACCAGGGATGTGAGTGGGGGAGTCCCCGGTCACTGCAGATGGTGGGCCAGCCAAGGAGCACAGCACGGTACAGGACTGTAGCGCTGGTGAGTTTGATGGTGCGGTGAGCAACGACAGCGGAGATGGAGAACAGCGACAGGAGTCATCCCCGCAGCTGGAGGCTGGGCAGCGGGAGAGTGGAAACATGCAGGGTGAGAGCCCCGGGGAAGAGCAGCTACAGTCGGGCGCAGAGAGAGAGAGTGCCTTGGACGAGGGTGCTGGGAGCAGCGATGAAGCACCTGGGTTGGACTCCACCGAGAACAAAGCTGAGAGCCCCGGGAGGGAACAGCAACAGCCGGGCATGGATACAGCGCAGCAGAGCGCCTGGGATGAGGGTGCTGGGAGCAGCAACAAAGCGCCGAGGTCGGAGAGTGACAACGATGAGAGGGACGCTGAAAGCCCCAGGACAGAGTAGCTACAGCTGGGCACGGAGACATTGCAGCAGAGCACCTGGGACGAGGGTGCTGGGAGCAGCGGCGAGGTGTCTGGGTCAGTGAACGATGCCAGCGAAAGTGATGCTGTGTACCCCGGGAGTGAGCAACAGCAGCTGGGCACGGAGGCAGTGCAGCAGAGTGCCTCAGACGACAGAGAGGAGGTGCCGGGCACTGTAGAGATTGGGCAGGGTCTCAGTGCCAGAACTCAGTCCGCCCTGGATGAAGGCGCTGGGCATTATGGCGAGATGCCCAGGTTGGCTAGCGGTGCTGACGAGCAGGCTTCAGGTCTCCCCGGAGTTCGGCCACAGGGGTCCGGAGTGTTTGGAGCCACGACGGCGGTGTGGAAAGTGGTCAGGAGCGGACCCATGAGCACGGAGGGACAGCGTGCTAGACAGCAGCACTGCGGGCCCCGAGGAGTTAGGCAGTCAGTGGTGAGAAGAGACATTTTCGCAGGAGAGGTTGTTTTTGATCCTGGAGGCAGACGGCGGCCAGGGGCGCACGTGTCGTGGGGCTGCCAGGGGCCTCCGAGCAGGTCTTATCTTCGGCGGCCAGGGATGTGTATACTTTGGGGCTGCCCTAGGCCCCCGGGCCGGTTTTACTTCTGGCTGTCAATGGACATTGGTGTCACATAAACACTGCAATGTAAATATGTATATATAGTGCTGGTGTGCATGTGAGTATGTATGATATGGGATTATTTTACTTATTTTGAGAGACACGGTCCGATTTTAGTTTTTTTTTTTTTTTTTGGATGAGTGTGTTAGGTTATTCTTGTTCATTGTTCCCTCTTATTTCCTTAGTGACTTGGACCCTAAATTGGGGAGGGTCTCGATTGTGTGTGTGGTCTTACACTTTTGTAAGGGGTAGGGGAATGCTGTGTGGAGTGTGTGTGTTCTGCCGTACCCGCCCACATTGTGACATCAGGTGGGCACGGGCACTTATATATAGTTCTATTCTTCATAATAAAGTGGTTGGTTAGCTGCATGACAAGAGAGACTCCAGTCCCTCATTCCTCATACATAACACTAGCATCATGTCGTTTTGCGCCATTAGCATCTTAGCTCTTATCCTCGGGTTGTTTGTGTGCTCAACCAATTGGTCCCGCACCATCTCGTCTTCTAACAGTCCAAATCTGCACATGCTAGCCAGTTGTCTCAAATCAGTGATGAATTTTTGGGTGGACTCACCAATTCCCTATTGCCTCTGGTGGAATCTTATATGGTGTGCTAGCACATTGTCCAGCGTAGCAAAGTGGCTAGCTAGTAGTTCCACAGTATCTACATACGAGTCCGTTGGACCAAGCGTGTGAAAAATCCTCTGACCTTCTAAGCCCAGGTTGTGGACAGACAGTGTCGCTTCCTTCATTATTCAACTTTTCCAGGTCCAGTGCTGCAATGTAGGTCTCGAACGGGTCCAGCCAGTGTGGCCACAGGACGACCAGTTCACCTGGGGACTTGAGAAAAGGCCTCAGCAGTCTTTGGCATGCTTCCATGGTTCGTTAATTCTCGTCGCCAAATGTTATGTCCACAAACCTGGTAATGAAGACGGATGAGGATGCTGTGCTGGAACTGAACTTTATTACAAACTCTCAGTAATACAGTATATACACATGAACACTCAGCTCCTAACTCTTGCCTATGTGAGAGTGCCAGCAGAAGAGACGTAACATGGCCGGCTCCTCCCTTACGTATGTCGGCGTGATGACAACACCAGCTGGCTACGTCATCACGCCGCTCACTATTATAAATCCCTTTTATAACATAAAGCGCCATATAAATCCATTATCATTCTATCATTCCATTATCATAATCCATAATCCATTATTATTAATATAATTATTATTATAAGACCATTGTGTATGTAGATCTTGGTCTTGGGATACTGGTTTTGATTAGGTCTCGTCTACAACACTACATGAAGCAACCTAAATTTACACATTCAAAATGTGGTTTATGGTAAAAACACAACTTCAGCATTCTTCTCACAAGAATGTTCAGATGTGATTGAGTTCTAATTGTCTACTTAAGAAATGATCACTTTAACCTCATTTTCTTTCTGTTTCTAAGGAAGAACTTATGCATTTAATAGTCTGGCACAACAAAATACACATGTTCAGGTATTTTCTGATGTACTGCTGTTCACAATACAGTTTATTCTATGCCCTCACCACATCCTTTTAGTACCAACCAGGTTAAATGTAAGAAGTAGTGTCTGTTAGACACAAGATTACATGTTTCCTTTTCCTAAGAACAATGTTTACTGTTCAAAAGCCATAAAACTGACTACAAATGGAAAAGGCATGGAATAGTTGTAATGAGTTATCCTTGTGTAGTCACGTCTTGGAGCAGATGGACTGTGTTTATTTGAACTCTTTTGAGTAATACCCAGAGGTCAACACTGGATGGCAGTGGTGTATCTTTGGCTTTTGGGGCTTCAGCTTTAATCTCATGTCAAGTGTACATGATATGGCTTTAAAAACAATTATTTTGCTTTTTACTGTGGATTTTTTTTTTTTTTAAATTTGTGCATCACCAATAGTCCTCCAAGCTGTCAAAAACTTATATTCTCCCAAAGATTTCAGTCAGATTTGGACTGAAAAGCCACAGTCCCCAATCTCTAAGGAAATCTGGACACTCAACAGCTGTCAGCAGTTATTAGGAACACCCAGATAAAGTTGGGATTTGATTCCACGTAGTGAGTTTCTGTGTTTCAGAGCTGTGATACCCCACATAGCTGCTTAGCTTCTGCCTCTACAGCAGCTCCAAGCCTGGATCTATATAATTTGTCACCATGTCCGGTGACACTACAAATGTGATCTAGGTACATCTGCTCTTGAACACACACCCACAATCTCAACTTGGAACACTTTGCTTAACAATCCCGAGGCACTAGAATGAAAGGGTGGAGAGCGGGAGTGGAGAAGAAGGAGGGGTGTATTGGGTTGAGGCCCGTGATGTTTGGTGCGGGCCAAGAAGCTGCCAGCATCCCAGCCGCTCCATGTCTGTCCTGGCACAGTATTGAGCAGGCTTTTTTGGGGCCTGTCAAAAGCTCATCACTGCAAGGAAGCGGCCTCTGTGGGGATGCTGTGGGGGTGCCAGGGCACTGCAGGGGGGAGAAACTAGAGACCCTGCCCAGCAGCTTAGTCATAATGAGGAGGAAAATTCTTATTCTTGTATTCCCCAATAATGTTACAACAGTGAACTGTTGCCCAACTTTTTCTTCCTTTTCAAGTATTTTTTATTCTTCAGATTTTCTTTATTATCTCATTTTGTGTTTGGAAAAAGTTGGGCTTTCTGTCATTTATCACTGATAAATCATGACACAAGTTTCTAATAGGTGATAGAAATATTTAATAGATGAAGCAGTAGAACATGATGCATCTTCCAGTGTGATAGGATACATTTTTAATATGAAAGCACCAAGGTGCTGATGCCTCTGTGACTGTATGGTAGCATGGGGGGGGCTGTAAAAAAGTCACACTGCCACTTCTAGTGGGATACACGATATGTATCATGATATGCATTTTGTGTACTGAATGTTCTTTAAAGTTTAGTTTTACTTATATTTTTATTAGAAATTTATGTATATATTCATTTCACTTATGAAAAAGTTGAATAATAAAATGAAAACATGTCAGAGAAAATTCTTCACAACAACATGTAACTATTGTGTCTTTTTTTCCCTTTGTATACAGAACTCACATTATCAAGTGTATTCACATGGACATAAATGTTTCAGTTTACCACACATAGTTAATACTTGGGGGTCTAATAAGTGACAGAAGTATAATTTATCGCTTTTTTAATGTCTACATTCCATCAGTTGTTTATTTGGCAAGCCACTTGCTCTTATTTTGAAGGGTTGGAAGACCGGATAGGAGCTCTTATTTTGAAAGTTTGTTTGCTAAGTTCTTCACTCAGTGAACAAACGTGCAGAGTTCAGACTTGAAATGTTTACCCCCCCCCCCATTTCATGTGGTTAAGGTGAGCCTACGTTTATTCTGTTATCTTCCTTTTAAATCTCTGCTTGCTGCAGTTTAGATTTCTCTGTGAGCATGCAGGGGGGGTGGGGCTGCCGCAGTGAGCTAGAGAGCTTCCGCTTTCAGACTTCAGCGGTCAAGCTGCAGACAAACTTGTGTCGCAGCAGCAGAAGCTCATTTTAATGTGATAAATATTCGCGTATCCACGAGATAATGATTTATGTACAGCGGATGGCCAAATGTACCGATACAATGAATATAGTCGGTCTATCGCCCAGCTCCAAGACTGTGACAGGAAGTCATCCATGGGCTGTAAAAAAAAGTCCCACTGCTGCCTCTAGTGGCCTGGCATAATTATTACAATACCTTTTTTGCACGGCTACATTACATGGCAATTGTGAGTTAAATTTGTGCTTATTTTGAAAACAAAGCCTTATCTCACAATTCTGCAAATTAAAAGTTGAGAAAATATGGTGATACAATGATACAAGCCTTTAGTTCCACTTAATTTTGACCAGGTGAGCTGAAACAGACAGGCGAATAGAGCCACACACAGACGCACTGAGTGATTACCGTATGCCTCCGTTTTCACCGATGCATAATAAGTGGGAAACAGTGTTGATTACCTCAGTCGTTGGGTGAACTTATTGTAACATGTAACTTGCAGCAATCAGGTATTACAGTATTGTTTAACAGTTTTTGGCTAGTGTTGTTTGTGACATCAATCTAAAGCTGTCCAAAAAAAGGGTGGGCTAAAATATCAAAATATTGGTTTTCAAAACTAGGAAAAAGAAAATCATGCAACTACTTCTGAGAGCATCACAACCCCACAAATGTAGTTTCAGTATTGAGATTCCTCTAAATATCACTTTAAGCATCATGACATATAACCTCTAAAATAAAAAATACGTTTTGGTGCCAAAACATTTTTATATCACAGGTGTGAAACATTTTATTTCCCATCCGTGGTTAGCGTAGTAAAACTCTCTGGGAAGTTCCTATTTGTTTGCAAAATTATAATCATAATGTCTGCTGGATCAGGCAGGAAAATCTGGCCCTGGGTCTTAAATGTTACAACAATAGTAAAACTCTACAGTTAAAAAAAAAAAAAGAAATCCTCTTCATTGCAACAATTATAGGGGCTCTATATGGAATAGTTGGCTCCTTTTTTATGTTGTAATGTTGTGGCCATTCCAAGCCCTGAGGCCAGGTGGTTTTGATTGCAGTACAGCACACTGAAGTACACACTCCACAACACGGCTCTAGCCTCCAAAGAATGGCTAGATACTAGCATGATAAAAAAAAAAAAGACCAAGTGGGAGTGGGAGGCCCAGACTGTTTTCCTTATTTATTTATTAATGTTTTGTTTTCTTGGTTGAGAAGCTGACAGACAGACAGCTACACCCTCTTATTAGATGACTTCCTCTGCTGAGTAAATACATTCCAGCTGATATGCAACAATTCTGTGGATAAACACCTACAGACATGCACTACTTTGGATTTTATAGCTTCAAAAAGCATTTTCTGGATGAGCTCAAAATCAGTGAATAGATACAACAATGACCTAACTTATATTCTATTTAAAGCAACCAAAATAGTCAATATGAGGACATATTCCTTTGTATTTCTGTGTATTTCCTTCCCTGTTAACGTCTATCTCATCTTCAGCTGGTTGTTGTCATGTGCATTTACATCAGGTGTGACATGACTAATGTGACCTAATGGCGAGTAGTATACATTACAGAAAATTTACAGCGAGAATGAAAAAGTCTTTGTTTTAGTTTCAAATTGCAGATCAGTCATACTGTTGCCCTCTTTGGAAGCATTTACACTTACTGAGAACAGGTTTGAATGCTTCATGTACCTTTAAATGCTCTTTACACAGGGATAGCAATCGTTGTTGAAAAAAATGGCCAGATCTCTCAACGATCTTTCAGTGAGCACACAGCAATCTACAAAATCTCTCAGTGATCTTCCAGTGATCTCCACGGTCACCATGGTCTGTTCAAAGTTGTAACTCAGAATAAGCAATCTCTCAACGGTTGCCAGGGGAAGCGTTCCCTCAACAAACATTCAAGGAGAACTCAACAATCGCATTGATCTCCCAGTGATCTTTCAATGAACAGCAATTTTTTTGACCTAGTAGGATGGCACCATGTATCAAAACTTGGTTGTTCATCTTGGACTCTTGACCTTCTGGAATTTTTTCTTCTTCAACAACTTGTCAGAGACTGATGGGAGAGCACTAGAACCCTCTCATATATATGTAGATACCCAGAGGCTCCCTGTCATCCAAGAAAAGATCAGCAACCTCCTTGGCCTCTTCAGGAACTCTCACTGATCCCTCAATGATCTCTCTTAGTCACACAACGAGCACTCAGCAAACTCTTAATGGTTGCTGCAGGAGGCCTAGTCTCATCCATCTCAAAAGATCTTTCAATAAGCATCCAATGATCGCCAAGGTCACTCAAAGGTCTCCATAGATCGCTGGGAAAGTTGCAGAAATTTGAATTTTTGATCAGTTCAATTCAATTCAATTCAACTTCATTTATACAGTGCCATTTCACAACAATAGTCATCTCATAGCACTTTCAAATGTAGGGGAAACCCCCACAATTGCAGAAAGACTCCAGCAATCAGGCGATCCCCTGTGAGCAAACGCTTGGCGACAGTGGAGAGGAAAAACTCCCTTTTAACAGGAAGAAACCTCCAGCAGAACCAGGGTCAGGGAGGGGCAGTCATCTGCTGTGACTGGCTGGGGGGGTGAGGGGATAGAGAGGATGAAAAGAACAGACATATATGGCCCTTTTCCATTAGTATCGCTTTGGCCTTACTCACTTCTACTCGACTCGCTTTCTAGCCTTTTTCACTGTACCCAGCACGGTTTAACAGGCGCTATTTTCGTGCCTGTTCGAGGGCAGGGTACAACCGTGCTGAAGCGAGCCGAGATGTGACATCAACAGACTGCGAGCCGCTGATTGGTCAGGGCGTAACGTCACGAAAGCATCCGTCTTCAGTGGAATCTATACGACCGCCATTTGCAATATTTCACGGACTAACTCGGTCACGGAGTAAATACGATATTAATACAGACAACGTTGTAGGTTTTGCGGAAATCTACACAGTGGTCCAACAAAGAGGTGCAGAGTTTTCTCTGCTTGGTGGCAGATCCACAGTGAGGAGCGACCCGCACCGATACAGATGCAGCCCAGCATAGAACCGGACTATGGACAAACTTAAGACGAACGTGAGAGAACCATCGATGGTGAGTGATTTGTAATAATGTGCATCTATTCGCTTATTTATCCTGTTGGTGGTAAGCTCACTTTTTTTGAGCATGCTGGCTAACGAATTTTAGCTAGTAGCTAGCTAGTACCAACTGCTGATTCGCGCTTGTTTTCTCCTAAGTATTCGCTTGTGAGAGCAAAACGATGAAATATGTTAATCCTGGTTAAAGTCCTGGTTTGTGTACGTGCTGCACTTTGGTGCTGTGCATTAAATTGTGTGCAATTTAATGCTAGAATGTGTTTCCACATGCCAGGGTTTAGCCTTCCTCAGTGTTTACATTGTGGATACAGGGGAAATGGACCACAGGAGCCGAAATCTCAACAATATAAAAGTGCTTTTTCAAACCAGTGATTTATAAAGTCATTCATATAATTTTCTAAAGCGTCAGAATAGACCCACACACCTATTCTGTGAATTTTCCATAAAAGGTGCTGGAACAGTATTGTGCTGTTCCACCATAAATCCCTGGATTGATAATGTACTTGTAGATGTACAGAGTGGATCCTGCGGTGCTTGTCAGGGAAACGAAGCATTTTTGTCACATCCCACCACTGACTTTCACAGGTGTATTTCCCTAATACAGGTACATCTCCAAAAATTAGAATGTCATGAAAAAAATTCAATATTTTTCGACACTCATTTCAGAAAGAGAAATCCATATATTATATAGATTCATTACACAGACAGTGATATATTTCAAGCGTTTATTTATTTTAATTTGGATGATTATGGCTTACAGCCCCTGAAGACCCCAAATTCAATTTGGCAAAAAATTAGAATATTACATAAATTAACTTTAAAAAATAGTTTTTAAATATAAATGTTGGCCGCTGAGGTGTTGGTTAACATGGGCTGTAGCCATAATCATCAATATTAAAATAAACACTTTCAATATATCACTGTCCCTGTAATGAATCTATATATGGGTTTCACTTTCTGAAATGAGTGACAAAAATATTGAACTTTTTCATGATATTCTAATTTTTGAGATGTACCTGTATAAGTGTTGAACTTGCTTGAACCTAACCACCATCCATTTCTGTCATTCGTCTAGGCAAGAGGAAAGCAGCCGCCCCTCAACGGACCTCGCCACTGTGGAACGTACTGAAATCCTTTGCTTTTTTAGGTAAAGTGTCAAAACCAAAGTAGCGCAATTTCCACTTAATATAAAAGGGACTGAACTGAAATTTATTTGATTGTGTGAGTATTAATTACAGAATAATTGAAAAAGAATGGCGCATCAACTGTAAAATAAACCGCTTGTTAATGTATTTATTTTTTTGTCAGATCACTTGTGTGATCCTTTGTGAGTTATGTTCACAACTGTATCTTTTGAGGAATGGCAGTTGTTCAGTCATCAATATAATTTAGTTTATATGTGTAGTTTATAGTCTATCATCAATAAACTCATGCAGTAACAGGACACATTACAAATATTTGAAACCCATTGTTGTGCATCCTTTTATATTTTAGCAATAAAAGTACAAAACACCGCCCACACTTGAAGCCAGGGCAAGAAGAGACACTTTTACAGACAAGACAAACTTTTATTGATAAAAACTCCATATTTTGACTGAGCGACCCCATACTCGGTGATGCACACCCTCAGTTAAAGTACTAGATTCCATTGAAGTGAATGTATTAATTCATTCTGATTGCTGAGGCCACAATAAAAACAGATGATATTAAATGTAACGCAGCCCTTGTAAAATCGACTTTACATCAGTGCAGCTACAGGAAAATTGTGGTTAAATACAACAACGAAGTACTTTATTGTCACATTGGAATTGTAATCGCTCCTGTTTTGTTTTTCTTTTGAATTCTTGGATGGAACATGGGTGGGCAATATAAGCTGCAGCTTCAGCCATCACCCATTTCAGATAACCTATGTTGAACTGTATAATCAGAGGACTTATTGTTTAATTCGACCTTGTTAGATTTTTTTCCCCCTTTGTTATATTATTCTATTTTCTTTTAATCTATCCAAAATAAAGATTCATTCATTCATTCATTCACATTCCACCACTGGCTTTTAGCAACAAGTGTATTTCCCAAATATGTTTTAAACTTCCTTTATTTAACCACCACCCATTTCTGTCTTTTGTCTAGGCAAGAGGTAAACGATCCACCCCAAACTGGACCTTGCGTCACTATTTACAGAGATGCAGGCCTAAGATCTGCTGATCTGGGACCAGTGTGAGCTGCACATCCCAGCTGCTGAGTGACCCAGTCTTACAGTTTGAATTTTGCACATTCTGAATAATCTGGAATTTGCTGCTGATTGTAATAAACAATTTAGTGACTTATGTGCTTGCATCATGATTTCTATTTTTGTCTGTTAATACACTGGTGGGAAAAGAGTCAATAGTACAAACCATTAATGGGTGACCTTGAAAATAATGGCTCATTTTTAAGAAAAGTAACCAAAACAATTATTTTATTAACTGAAGACTGTATTGTTGGATGTGCCACCGCAGAAGACCCTGCATACTTTAGTGATAGTACCAGTATATGGAGGAATTTTGGGTCATATTAGCATCTACTCTTCATCATAATGGGTTAGGGCAGGGGTGTCCAATCATGTGCCATGGAGGGCCAAGACCCTGCAGGCTTTACCTCCAACCAGTGTCTTCAACAGCAGATTCCAATGAACTTCTTCCACTGACTGCAGATCAGTGAAAACACCTGCTGAAAAGACTGGGTAGAAGAGAGAACCTGCAGGGTCTTGGCCCTCCATGACACATGATTGGACACCTGTGGGTTAGAGTTTAATGGGATTTAACATTTTAACACAAACTGCTTTATGGTTCATAATCCTGTTGACAGACTTACACCAAACCAAAAGTGATTTCTCAAACTGCTGGATTGTTCTTAGACAACTTTTCCAATCTGTCAGTATTAAATTTATGTCACATGGTGGTAACCTTCACATATAAAAAAAAAAAGAGACATCTGCAAAAACTTCAGAGGTTTATTGTCAGTGCAATTCCCAGTGCAATACTACATGAATGCATGTATAGTACATTGTTGATGCAGAGAATATATATTTCTACAGTACATGTATCTAGTACAGTACATGTAGCCGATCCAAGATGGCGCCCACAGCGGTCGACATGGTGCTTCGCTGCGCTCTTTGTTTGTTTTTGTTTGTCAATTGTGTGTCTGCTTGCACTTATACCCGTGAAGAACTTTTAAATATCAGGACTTTGACCCCCACGGACCTCCTCCCAGTTTTTCTAGCCCCTGCCGCCGATCTGGTTTATTGTTTGGCTCGGAAAGTGAGACGGCGGAAGAGAGGAAGACGAGCGGGCGCTCTCGTACGACTTCGCAGGAGAGGCTCGCGAATGGCGCTGCCTGGCATATTTCTGTCCAATACCAACTCTCTCTCTAACAAGGTGGATGAACTGAGACTGCTGATGCGTTTTAAGGACCTCGCCTCCTCAGCTGTCCTCTGCTTTACTGAGACCTGGCTCCGGGAAAATATACCGGACAGCGCGCTGCGCCTCGACGGCTTCCAGCTCTTCCGTGCTGATCGTGACACAGAGCTTTCCGGCAAGACCACAGGAGGCGGTGTCTGCTTCTACATCAACTGTAGCTGGTGCTCTGATGTAACGGTAATTTCCAAACACTGTTCTCCTGCCTTGGAATTTCTTGTTATCAATTGCAAGCCCTTCTATTCCCCGCGGGAGTTTGCTTCTTTCATAATGATCGCTGTGTACGCCCCTCCCGACGCGGACACGCGCGAAGCTCAGCGCGTGCTCGCGGATCACATTCAACACACAGAGCGGAGTTTTCCAGACTCGCTGATTATTGTGGCTGGCGACTTTAATCAGTGCAATCTGAGCCACGATCTCCCCCGCTACAAACAGTTTATTAAATGCCCCACCAGAGGATTAAACACACTGGATCACTGTTACACCACAGTGAAAGACGCATATCGCGCTGTCCCTCGAGCTGCGCTGGGATTATCTGATCACGTGATGGTTCACCTCATTCCCACATACAGACAGAGATTGAAGCTCACTAAACCTGTTGTGAGCACTACGAAGATACGGACCAGTGATGCTGAGGAGAAGCTGGAAACGTGCATGGAAATATCTGACTGGGGCATGCTTAAAGGAGCCACGCATGATCTGGATGAGTACACGGACACTGTGAACTCATATATCCACTTTTGTGAAGAGAACATTCTTCCATCACGCACCAGGGTGAGTTACTCTAATGACAAACCCTGGTTCACAGCTAAGCTCAGACAGATCAGGAAGGAGAAGGAAGCAGCGCTGAAAAGTGGAGACAGGGACTGCTACAGGGAGGTTAAATACCGGTTTAACAGAGAGCTGAAGAGGGCTAAATCTGTGTACTCAGAGAGACTCCAGCAGCAGTTCACTGCTAATGATTCGGCTTCCGTGTGGAGAGGACTGAGGCAGATCACCAACTATCGGCCTCAGGCTCCTAAAGGTCAGGATGACAAAGCCCTTTGTCAGAGACTGTCCCAACACTATGCCCGTTTTGACACCTCGTCATCTGTGTCCAACTCCCCCCCTCCCTCCAGCTCCACAGCCTCCACATTCCCTACTTCATTTAAGGCACCCCCCCCCTCCTCCCCCCCTCCCCTTATCATCAGTGAGCA
Source organism: Pholidichthys leucotaenia (assembly GCA_020510985.1). Taxonomy (NCBI): domain Eukaryota; kingdom Metazoa; phylum Chordata; class Actinopteri; order Cichliformes; family Pholidichthyidae; genus Pholidichthys; species Pholidichthys leucotaenia. The sequence continues at coordinate 323,529,557 of CM035837.1, read as the reverse complement.
GGATGTGCTCAAACAGTTCTCCAGACTGAACCCGCGCAAGGCCCCCGGCCCAGACGGCGTGTCTCCCTCCACCCTGAGACTCTGTGCGAAACAGCTGGCTCCTGTATTCACAGACATTTTTAACACCTCCCTTAAGTTATGCCACGTGCCATCCTGCCTCAAATCCTCCACCATCATCCCTGTCCCCAAGAAGCCACGGATCACTGGACTTAATGACTACAGACCTGTAGCGCTCACCTCTGTAGTCATGAAGTCCTTTGAGCGCCTGGTCCTGTCCCACCTCAAGTCCATCACCACCCCTCTCCTGGACCCGCTGCAGTTTGCCTACCGAGCCAACAGGTCTGTAGACGATGCAGTCAACCTGGCCCTCCACTCCAACCTGCAGCACCTGGACTCCCCGGGAACCTACGCCAGGATCCTGTTTGTGGACTTCAGCTCCGCATTCAACACCATCCGCCCCGCTCTGCTCCGGGACAAGCTGTCCCTGCTCAACGTGCCTGACTCCCTCTGCAGGTGGATCATCGACTTCCTGACGGACCGGAGGCAGCATGTGCGGCTGGGAAAGACTGTCTCAGACTATACTAGCATCAGCACCGGATCACCCCAGGGCTGTGTACTTTCCCCCCTACTCTTCTCCCTTTACACCAACTCCTGCACCTCCAGCCACCAGTCTGTCAAGTTGATCAAGTTTGCGGACGACACCACCCTCATCGGGCTCATCTCCAACGGCGACGAGTCCGCCTACAGGAGAGAGGTGGCCCAGCTGGCGTCCTGGTGCAGCAATAACAACCTGCAGCTGAACGCTCTGAAGACAGTGGAGATGATTGTAGACTTCAGGAAAGTCACTACTCCTCTGCCCCCCCTCACCCTCTCAGGCTCTCCCATCACCACTGCTGATTCCTTCCGCTTCCTAGGCACTACCATCACCAGGGACCTCAAATGGGAGCTGACCATCAGCTCACTCATCAAAAAAGCCCAGCAGAGGATGTTCTACCTGCGGCAGCTGAGGAAGCTCAAGCTACCCACCAAGATGTTAGTGCAGTTCTACACAGCCATCATCGAGTCCATCCTCACCACCTCCATAACCGTGTGGTACGCAGGAGCCACTGCCAGGGACAGACTAAGGCTGCAGCGCGTCGTGCGCACTGCTGAGAAGGTGATCGGCTGCAAGCTCCCATCTCTCCAGGATCTGTACATCTCCAGGACCCGGAGGCGTGCTGGCCGGATCATAGCCGATCCCTCACACCCTGGTCACGTACTGTTTGCCCCCCTCCCCTCTGGTAGAAGACTTCGGTCCATCCAGACTAAAACCTCCCGTCACATGAACAGCTTCTTCCCCTCTGCCATTAGACTGCTGAACACTAAGTGACTCTCGTGCACCATGTACAGCAGCTCAACCAGACTCATGTCAATCATCACTGTTTTCTTCCTGCATTACCGACTGCACTATATAGTTCTCCACAGTATCTGCTGCTGGCTAATATATATTTTAACTGTTGACCAGTATCACTTAATCTTATCCTACACTTTATTACATGTATAGTTTATTTCTCTTATCTTATCATGTTTAATGTTGCAGCATTGTACCGAGACAAATTCCTAGTTTGTGTACTACATGAACAATGGCAATAAACCTGATTCTGATTCTGATTCTGATTCTGATCTAGTAAATCAGGCATTTTCCATGTAACCTTGTGACTGCATTATTTTAATTGCTTTTAATCCTAGATCAAGTTTGTTTTAGCCTAAAATGCATCATAACTGTCAAATATATCTTATTATACGTAACTCAGTACTGTTTACTTTTTGAATATATATTTTGTGGCTAATATAGTTATTAACCTGGCGATGAAGTTGTGTCAGCTGATCATTTTTTGCTATGACACCACCTCAGACTCAGTGCAGCTGGAGCAGGTACGTCCCATCATGTCTCAATAGTCTCTCCATGATTTTCACGCAGATCAGAGCAATTTGTTGCACAGGAAATAAACGTTTCTACAGACATTCTTAAGCTCTATAACCACTGATCATTTGTGAAGCTGTGTTGACATCAGTAACAGGCTGTGCTGAACACCAGACCGACCGTTTGAAGCGGTAATTTTCCCACAACAGAGCCATCTGAAACACACACAGCATACATATTTTAGTACCTAACAGCGATAACTTGCAGAGATTACAGTGTAGTACGATGTACTTATAGCAAACTAGCATTAGCAACATTAGCTTACCGTCATACAGTATATGACCTAGTTTGTATCCTCACGTCTTCGGTTCTCCCAGAAGCTGCAGAATTATTCCAGAGTGTTTCGTCTCACTGCCTGTACCCTTGTCTGGCGGTCCTTTTTGGCATTTGCGGTGAAAAAAGCCACAGACCGAGGAGTCACCTTGTACAGCCACCATGTTATGTTTGGCTTGGGTCGCGTGTTTTACGTCACAGGAGTGTGGCGCCGCCTTGCTGTAAAAAAAATCCCGCCCACCACAGCTTAACCCCGCTTTACCCGGCTGCTATGGAGACACAACCGCGGCCGAACCGAGTAGTAGCGAAACGAAATGAGGCGAGGCGAGCTGGGCAAGTGGAAAAGCAGCTATAGAGAGCAAACATTAAAGCAGTGAAGCCAAGTACATTATTGGAGATCACCCGGCAGTCTAAGTCTATTAACAGCAGAACTAAGGGAGGGTTTAGAGACACATGATCCCTCCCTATTGGAGATGACCTGGCAGTCTAAGTCTATTAACAGCAGAACTAAGGGAGGGTTTAGAGACACATGATCCCTCCCTAAACATAGGCTATATCGAAAAGGAATGTTTTTACCCTATTCTTAAAAACAGAGATCGAGTCTGACTCCCAAATCCAGATTGGTAACTGGTTCCACAGGAAAGGAGCTTGATAGCTGAAGGCTCTGCCTCCCATTGTACTTTTGGAGATTCTAGGTATTACAAGTAATCCAGCATTTTGGGAGCATAGTGCTCTGTTAGGATAATAGGGTAGTATCAGATCTTTTAAATAAAAAGGGGCCTGATTGTTTAGAGCTTTGAAAGTGAGAAGAAGGATTTTAAACTTAATTCTAAACTCTATGGGAAGCCAATGAAGGGAGGCCAGAACCGAAGAGATATGATCTCTCTTTCTAGTACCTGTTAAAACTCTTGCAGCAGCATTTTGGATCAACTGAAGACTTTTTAAAGATATTTTAGGACAACCTGATAATAAAGAGTTACAATAACCTAATTATAGCTAACAAAAGTGTGGATCAGTTTCTCAGCATCACTCTGAGACAAGATGCTCCTAATCTTGGCAATATTACGCAAATGATAGAAGGCAGTCTTAGAAACAAATTTAATATGTGAATTGAAAGACAGATCTTGATCAAAAATAACTCCAAGGTTCCTCACAGAACTATTCAGAGAAAGAGTAACCACATCCAAACTAAGAGTTTGATTTGGAAAGGTATTTCTAAGGTTTTTTGGACCAACAAGAATGACTTCAATCTTATCTGAATTTAATAGCAGAAAATTACAAGTCATCCAAGCCTTGATTTCCTTAAGACAGACGTCTAACTTAGCTAATTGATGACTATCATCTGTCTTCACTGACAAGTATAATTGTGTGCCATCTGCAAAACAATGAAAATGTATACAGTGCTTTCTAATGATGCTGCCTAACGGAAGCATATATAAACTAAAAAGAGTAGGGCCTAGCACAGATCCCTGTGGAACTCCATGACTGAGCTTAGAGTTGGAAGAAAACTCATTATTGACATGAACAAACTGAAGCCTATCAGATAAATAAGATCTAAACCACTGCAGCGAAGTTCCATTTAGTCCAACATAGTGTTCTAATCTATCAAGTAGAATATCATGGTCAATAGTATCAAAGGCTGCACTAAGGTCTAAAAGGACAAGTACAGAAACAAGTCCATTATCAGATGCGATAAGGAGGTCATTAGTGACCTTCACTAAGGCTGTTTCAGTACTATGATGGATTCTGAAACCAGATTGAAACTCTTCAAATAAACCATTTCCCTGCAAGTGGTCAAATAATTGAGTAGCAACAGCTCTTTCTAAGATTTTTGAAATGAAAGGGAGATTAGCGATTGGTCTATAGTTAGCTAAAACTCCTGGATCCAGTGTTGGCTTTTTGAGTAAGGGTTTAATTACAGCAGTTTCAAAAGCCTGCGGTACATGGCCTAATGTTAAAGAAGAACTGATTATTTGAAGAATATGGCTACCAATAAATGGGGAGACTTTTTTAAATAACCTGGCAGGAAGAGGGTCTAAAAGACAAGTTGAAGGCTTGGATGAGGAAATTATTTTATCTAACTCTAAAAGGTCAGTTGGAGTAAACTTATCCAAACAGATATCAATTGAAGGAGTTGTAGTAGTTACTGTATTTAAGTTTACGGTGGGAAGAATCTGACTGATTTTATCTCTGATAGATGAAATTTTATGATTGAAAAAGTTCATAAAGTCCTGACTAGTAAGCTCTAGGGGGATGCGATGATCGACAGAGACCTGACTCTTTGTCAGCCTGGCTACAGTGTTGAAAAGAAACCTGGAATTATTCTTGTTCTCTTCTATTAATGCAGAGTAATAACTTGTTCTAGCTTTTCTAAGAGATTTTTTATAAATTAAAAGATGATTTTTCCAAGCTGAATAGATTTCATCTAAATTAGTGGAGTGCCATTTTCTTTCTAATTGACGAGTCTTCTGTTTTAAGCTACGAGTTTCTGTGTTAAACCAAGGGGTTAGAAATCTCTGATTGGACTTTTTCTTTTTTAAAGGGGCCACCAAGTCTAGAGTCTGATGCAGAGAAGCTGTAACACTATCTACCATGCTATCAATTAAGGAAGGAGCAAGCTCTCCATCGCTTATTTCAGTTGTGTTGACACATGGCATAGAGGAGACAATCTGCATAAATTTGGTAACAACATCATCTGAAAGACATCTGCTGTAGTAATATTTTTCTTTAAGAATCAAATGGTCAGGGATAGTGAAATCAAAGGTTAACAGACAGTGGTCTGACAGTACAAGATTATGAGGAGACACTACCAGATTTTCTATTTCTATGCCATATATCAGATCAAGGTCCAATGTGTGGAGATAATGGGTAGAATATTTTCTACTTTCTAGGAAACCCCCATCGAGTCTAATATTAAATTAAATGCCTTATTAAGACAGTCACTATCTACATCTACATGTATAGGCTGAGGGAGGACAGTAAACAGGAAATCTTTCCTGCCACATGCAATTTCACTGTACAATAACTCACTATGATGTTGTATTCTGGTCATAGTTATGCTGCCACACTGCATCTTACAGACTAACTGGTACATCACTTTTCACTCTGCTCCTGATAGTCCTTCTTTGTGCAATGGGATGATTCATGTGTTTGTACGGGTCATCATATATTAAGCTATGATGGATATAGGTTCTATATTTGTGTTAGTTTTTACTTTCCATGGGTAATCCCTTTGTCTGTCGTGTGTGTTTCTGTTGTTTGGCTGTCAACTGTCATGCTGCTGTTACACTGTAATTTCCCAGTTTGGGATCAATAAAGTACATCTATCTATCTATCTATCTATCTATCTATCTATCTATCTATCTATCTATCTATCTATCTATCTATCTATCTATCTAAACTATGGCAAAGAAACTTGGGTTTAAGCTAAGATTGCTAACATGCCCAATACTGAGGACCAGGTCCTCAAAGCAATTAAAACATGGTTTTTGCTTTACATTAACTAGTAATTTAGAATGGTAAATTGCCGCTACTCCTCCTCCACAACCAGAACTTCTGGGATTTTGATAGTTTAGATAACCAGAGGGAGTTGATTCATTTAAACCAACATAATCATCTTGCCCTAACCAAGTCTCTGTAAGGGATATTAAATCAATCTGATGATCAATTAACAAATCATAGACTAGCAGAGACTTGGGAGTTAGAGACCTAATGTTTAACAAAGCACATTTAATTTTTAAATTATGAGGAGGAAGAGAGGCCAAATCGTTAAATTTAGAGACTTGGGCGCATGCGCACGCAGCTACCGGCAGCTGGTGAAAAAAGTCTGTCGTCTGTGTGTCTATTTTTACGCACTTAAATGTGTTTTTAACGAAAGTCTCTGTGTCGTTTTTGTCCTGGAATGTTTGTGGACTGTATAGCGAAGAGCTCCCTGGTTCCATCAATATGGATTTCCTCCCCATTTTTGCACTGCTGCTTCTTTCCCACCGGCTCTGTGTCTGTGAGGTAAACGCGATTGTGATCATGCTGGGGAGAATACAATATTCCAGGGACATGTTGCTGCATACACGGATGATGCAGCGTCTGTGATTGAGTATATGCCGCAACTGCCGGACTTTATTTTGAGAGACGTTCATGGACACAGCGATGAAAAGAGAGACAAGAGAAGGAGGCGCGGAAAGCGTGGAGGTGTGAAACTACGCCTGAGGAGACGTCAGTTTGGTAACATTCCTCTTCCTTCCATGATTTTGGGGAACGTACAATCTCTGAGGAACAAGGTGGATGAAATTCAAGGGAATGTACGCCACCAGAAGGACTTCAAGAACTGCTGTGTCATGGCTTACACGGAGACTTGGCTTAATGCGCACGACCGGGACGCGGACCTGTGGATTGACGGCTTTGGAGCCCCACTCCGCTAGGATCGGCAGGAAGAGGTAACAGGGAAACATCAGGGGGGCGGCGTATGTTTATACATTAATAAACAGTACTGCACATCTGTCACGGTCAGAAAGCGCATCTGTACACCCGACGTGGAGCTTCTGTCCATATCGCTACGCCCCTTTTATCTGCCTCGCGAGTTCCCCCAACTTTTAATAACGACTGTGTACATTCACCCGAGGGCAGACGCTGACTCCGCCTCCAGCACCATCTTTAATGTGGTGCAGCGGCTGCAGTCAATATCCCCAGAGGCGCCAAACTTTATTCTTGGGGATTTTAACCATGTTTCTTTAAAGAAGACACTTAAAAACTTTTATCAGTATGTCTCCTGCCCAACCAGGCGAAAAAAGACATTGGACCTGTGCTATGGATCCATTGAGAGGGCCTATAAATCACTCCCCCCTTCCTCCTTTAGGATCCTCAGATCACAACTGTGTACATTTGCTGCCCACATATAAAACTGCTCTCAGATGAGGCAAGGTGGAGACCAGAGACATTGATGTGTGGACAGAGGATTCAGTGCACTGCCTCCAGGAATGCTTTAACTGTACGGACTGGGAGGTTTTCACACTGTCCTGCGGGGATGATTTGGACTCTTTGGTGGACATCACAAGCTCATACATGGCTTTCTGTAAAAATATGATCGTTCCACGCAAACGTGTCAAAATATATCCCAACAACAAGCCATGGGTTACAAAATCAGTTAAATCCTGCTTACAGAGGAAAGCACTTGCCTTTAAACAGGGGTCTGCTTCTGAGCTACAGGTTGCCACAAAAGAGCTGAAGTCCGAAATTTTAAGAGCAAAACAGAATTATAAATCAGAATTGGAAAGTAAGATAGCAACAAAGAAACTTGGTTCAGCCTGGGCCAGTATGAAAACTATTGCAGGCCTTCTGTCATGCACTGGCTCTCACGAGCCAGCATAAGACGCACACAACGTCACCAGTGAGTTTTTCAGTGAGTTTATTACGGTGAAAAGGTGTTAACACAAGCTGCTGAGATAATGACAGGGGTCTTTGCAGAACAGGAAGCATAGGGCTATACAGCACACTATAGGTCCACAGCAGGAGACAGTCACACACAGTCAGGCTTGGTAATAATTAGCACACGGGCTGCCAAGGCAGGGACTTACAGAACAATCAACACCGGAGGGAATAAGGCTAATGAGCTCACTTACTGGTCCCGGTGAAAGACGGTCGAGCCCAAGGCAGCCGAGGTGTGAATACCGTCCAGGCATCCGCAACGTGACGATGGGTGAACAGATTAGCGGTCAGGTTCGTGACCAGATGCGATCAGACACTGCTGCGTCATCATGACGCTAGCAGTCAGCTTAAATAACCAGGACTGATGACAGATGACACACAGCTGACCGACCGTTGACAGGCGGAAACCCCTCCGAGCACTTTCACAATAAGAGCCCGGAGAGGCCAAAATACCGCCCGCAGCTGTCAAGGCCGGCAGCGAGACATAACTTTAACCTGAGCGCGATCAGAACCGACGCTCGGGTCATAACAGTACCCTCCCTCCACGGGCGGACTCCGGACGCCCCAAGGGACCACCCTGCCCCCCCCGCCCCCCCAGGGTGGGAGGTAGGGGGACAGGTACGGAGGGAGAGAAACCAACCAACAAAAACAAGACAAGACCAAAACAAGAAATACATACAAACACATGACTCAGGAAAAAAAAACAAGACTAAGACCAGACAAAAAAAACACAGGAAATACATGACTCTGGGGAAAAACAAGACTAAGACCAGACAAAAAAAACACAGGAAATACATGACTCCGGGGAAAAACAAGACTAAGACCAGACAAGAAATACATACAACTACATGATTCTGGGGAAAAAAAAAAACAAAGACAAAAGAAAACACATGACTAAACAAGGCTATGACAAGACTGAGACTCACAAGGGAAAAAAAAAAAAAACAAGAGACAAAAAAAATGCTCTAACTAGACAATGGCAAAGACTCACAAGGTAACAAGAGGCAAACACAAATTGCTCAGACTAGACAAAGACAATGATTTACAAGGTAACAAAAATGCTCGAACTTGACTAAGACAATGGCATACAAGGAAACAAGAGGTAATCAAAAATAGCTCGGACTTAACTAAGACTATGACATACTAAGAAGCAAAGGGTAAACAAAAATTGCTCGGACAAAACCGTGAACAAGACTGTGACTTTGGCTACAACAAAAAACAAGAGGCAATCTAACATTGCTCAGACCTGACTAAGACTTTGGAAACAAGAAAAAAAACAAAACAAGAGGCAAACAAAATAGCACAGACCTGACTAAGACTATGACAAACAAAGAAACACGAGACAATTAAAAAAAAAATTGCTCGAACTTGACCTGACTAAGACTATAACTTTGAAAACAAGAGGCAATCTAAAAATTGCACAGACCTGACAAAGACTAAGACAAACAAAGAAACACGAGACAATTAAAAAAAAATTGCTCGAACTTGACCTGACTAAGACTATAACTTTGACAACAAGAAAAAAAAAAAAACAAGAGGCAATCTAAAATTGCTCAGACCAGACTAGGACTATGACTTGGAAACGAAACAAAAACAAGAGGCAATCTAAAATTGCTCAGACCAGACTAAGACTATGACAAACAAAGAAGCACGAGACAATTAAAAAAAATTGCTCGAACTTGACCTGACTAAGACTATGACTGTGAAACACAACAAAAAATTACAAGATGTACAAGACAAGAATTGGCACCATAAGGGCCCACAGAAAATCCCACAGTACATGAAACAGTCAGGTGGCCTGCCCCAGTCCCATGCTCCCAGGAATACGTCCTCTGGTGGCCGAACCAGGTCACCCCGTAACCCACACAGTTTGTTGGGTGGCCAACCCAAGATGCCGAACGCTCCAAGCAGTTCCTCGGGTGGCCGACCCGCATACCACAACCAGCAGGACCGTGGAGGGATTGCGTGCAGCCGCTCACCTGAAACCAAAACAGGAGAGCGCCGATCTGTCAAACAAAATCCACCAATGGCCCCCAGCTGGTGGCTCCTGAGAGGGGAACAACCAAAACCCTGGGCCCCCTCGAATCTTGACTGGGTCGCAGCCGCACCTGCGCTGGACCCCTACTGGACCTCGTCGGACCCCGATTGGGTCAGGACGGACCCAGATTGGGTCACCGCTGCACCCACGTTGGACCCTGACTGGGTCACCTCGGCCCATACGTCGGACCCCGACTGGGTCAGGACGGGTCCCGATTGGGTCACCGCTGCACCCACGTTGGACCCCGACTGGGTCACCTCAGCCCATATGTCGGACCCCGACTGGGTCAGGACGGGCCCAAATTGGGTCACCGCTGCACCCACGTTGGACCCCGACCGGGTCAGGACTGCTCCGGCGACGACCTCCATCTCCGAACCTGGAACCCCCGGTCCCGTAACCTTGACTGGCTCCGAACCGGCAACGCTGTGGAGGTGCTCAGAACACAAGGAAGAACCGGGATCAGTTCCACCGGCAGCGCCAGAGCCCAGCGAGACGAGCTCGGGTGCAGCGGCCGGCTGCCCCTCACTCGCCTCCCCATGAGGCAGGCAAAAATGCTCTAATACACCATACAGGAAAACAAGAAAGAGCACTTGCCTGCACTCGGGCTCTGGAGCCATCCAGGACTTCGCCGATCCAGGTTCAGGAAGAAACTCGTCATCGGGCTCCCACTCGGCTGTGTCGGGTTCCATAGCCGGCCTGATGGTCTCTGCAGCTGGATCCTCAAGCGCTGGCGTCCACGCCAATAACCCGTATGGCGTGGGGGCAGAGGACCCTGGACCTGCTGACTCGGGCTGCATCCCTGAGGAACCCTGGGGACGCTCTCTCGTCGGCTCTGGCTCCTCACTGCAGTCCGTTCTCCTCCTCTGTCCAAAACAAGGCTGCAAGACCGGGACATCTCCCAGGGCTGCAGGCCTCCCCCTCGTTCGACGGCGTGGGACTGACGCCGAGGACCGCTCCGCAGGAGGAGACACAGAGGCAGCAGGTTTAATATAACAGGCTACAGCTGGGGAAAGAAACTCAGGGAGCTGCGAACCCTGAGCTTCACCCCCAGGAGTCAGACAAGACAGATCACTATTATTACTAAGAAAGTGAACTTGGACTTGCCTGTCTCCCGGGGGGAGGATGTTATCAGCTGTAGCGGACGTTGCTCCTTCCCTCGCTCGCTGGATGGAAAAGGATCCAAGAACGGAGCCCACCGGCACAGGACTCAGCTCACTCTCAGCAGCTGGCTGGTTGAGGGGGTCATCCCGGCGGCCCGGAACTGGATCCGGAGCTGGAGCTTGCCGAAGATGCGCCCGGCCGTGACGCCGACGCCTTCGCCGGCCCCCAGATGGTGCGAACTCCCGAAATGGATTGAAGGCAGGATCAGGGTCCATAAGCGAAAAGCAGGAGTGCCTCTTCACCTGCTTCATGCCGCGTTCCTCCTCCATCAACAGGAATAATTCGCGTTGTGCGGCGATGTCCTCCCTCCTCGCGTCGACTTCCGGGTGGTTGGCGTAGCGGGGGGAGAGATTACTGAGAACATCTTCGGCGGTGTCCAGGTACCAATGTATGCCGTGGTCATAATCCAACATGGAAGCGGAGATGAGTAGCTCATCCCCGGCTTCCAAAACACACGTCAGCACGTGACTCTTCGGTGACGGCATTCCTCACATACACAGGACCCAGACAGAGAAAAGCAACGTCCAAAACTCAAACTCACTGGTGAAAAACGTCTCAAGATGGCGTCACCGTAAACGCTGTTTGGGCAGCAGTGTACTGTCATGCACTGGCCCTCACGAGCCAGCATAAGACGCACACAACGTCACCAGTGAGTTTTTCAGTGAGTTTATTACGGTGAAAAAGGTGTTAACACAAGCTGCTGAGATAATGACAGGGGTCTTTGCAGAACAGGAAGCATAGGGCTATACAGCACACTATAGGTCCACAGCAGGAGACAGTCACACACAGTCAGGCTTGGTAATAATTAGCACACGGGCTGCCAAGGCAGGGACTTACAGAACAATCAACACCGGAGGGAATAAGGCTAATGAGCTCACTTACTGGTCCCGGTGAAAGACGGTCGAGCCCAAGGCAGCCGAGGTGTGAATACCGTCCAGGCATCCACAACGTGACGATGGGTGAACAGATTAGCGGTCAGGTTCGTGACCAGATGCGATCAGACACTGCTGTGTCGTCATGACGCTAGCAGTCAGCTTAAATAACCAGGACTGATGACAGATGACACACAGCTGACCGACCGTTGACAGGCGGAAACCCCTCCGAGCACTTTCACAATAAGAGCCCGGAGAGGCCAAAATACCGCCCGCAGCTGTCAAGGCCGGCAGCGAGACATAACTTTAACCCGAGCGCGATCAGAACCGACGCTCGGATCATAACACCTTCAGAGCACAGAGCGCAGTAATCGTGTGTTTTTAGATGGTTTTAGATCAGATACAGAGCTGGCTAATGCTCTTAATTGTTTTTATGGTCGTTCTGACTCCTTTGATTTTAGCACTGAAACCCAAGATTTGAAACAGAAACTCAAAGACAATCAGCACTTTAATATTGAGGTGCAGGATATTAAAAGGGAGTTCTGTGCTGTAAAAGTGAACAAAAGTCAGGGCCCTGATAATATATGTGGGCGCTTGGTAAAGTCCTGTGCACATGAACTGAGTCCTGTATTTCATTACATTTTCAATAAGTCCTTACAGACACAACATGTGCCCAAGATCTGGAAAGATGCCGTGGTTGTTCCCGTTCCAAAATCCAGCTGTCCTAAAATGGTAAACGACTTTAGACCAGTTTCTTTGACTTCAATTTTAATGAAAATTTTTGAAAAACTGATCAGATGTGAGGTCCTAAAGCAGACTGAACATGCATTGGATCCTCTGCAGTTTGCCCATAGGCCTCACAGAGGAGTGGAGGACGCCACTGTCACTCTGTTTAACATGCTTTTTAAACATCTGGATTTTAATGGGACACACGCCAGGCTTTTATTCGTGGACTTTTCCTCCGCCTTTAATACAATCCAACCTCATATTTTAGTTGAAAGGCTCCTGCAACAATTTGATTTGAGCAATAATCTGGTGGGTTGGATTCTGGATTTCTTAACCAACAGGACGCAGAGAGTAAGGGTCAATGGCACATTGTCTGACCTAAAGTGCGCTTCTACTGGCTCTCCTCAGGGGTGTGTGTTGTCACCACTACTCTTCATCCTGTACACAAACATGTGTCGGAGCAGACATGACAACAACACATTATAAAGTATGCTGATGATTCAGTTATTATCAGTCTCCTCCAGGATGGTGAGTGTGGCCACGGCCCAGTAGTTGATAATTTTGTTCACTGGTGTGAGGATTCCTACCTGCAGCTGAATACGACAAAAACTAAAAAAAAGATTATTGACTTTAGGAGGAAAACTCCCAGGCACAAAGTCACCGTACGAAAAGGTCAGACAACTGAATGTGTACAATCCTACAAATATCTTGGGATGATTATTGATAGCAATTTAAACTTTGAAGAGAACTGTGAAAGGGTGTGCAAAAAGGGTCAGCAACATTTACATTGTTTGAGGAAACTTGCACGCTTCCAAACTGACCGAACCATAATGACAATGTTTTATCGGGCTTTTATTGAATCTGTTTTATCCTTTTCTTTAGTGTCATGGTTTGGTCAGATAAAACTGAAACAGAAGAAATCCTTGGATCAGGTAGTTAGATGGTCCAGTCGTTTGCTTGGTGAGTCACAGCTGAGCCTAACATCCCTGTACACCAGACAAGTACAGAGGATGGCTACCTCCATTTTAAATGATGACTCCCACCCTTTGCACTGCAACTTTCAGCTTCTTCCCTCAAGACGGAGGTTTGCTGTCTCAAAAAGCAAAACCCAGCGCTACAAAAACAGCTTTGTTCCTGCTGCTGTCAAAGAGTTGAACAAGTTGTAACAATATATTGCACATAATTTAGGTACCTATTTACCTAAATTATTATTTAAATTATTATTTACCTAAATTATTATCATTTAATTATTTGCCTAAATTATTTACGTTACTAGTTGGCCCAACCAAGGTCCAGGGCGCGCACTGAGGCTGTGAAGAACCACCCAGGGCTTTGGGTTTAGCTCCGGGCTGAAGCCGGTGTTTAGTGCTGGAGTCCTGGAGAGCTGAGGTGACCAGAGCAGGGGTGGAAGTGGATGGTGATGTGCTAATTTCACCCAGGTAAGTAGCCGTCTCTGCTAGCTGCGAGTCCGTAGCCGGGGCCGATGTTGGTCACAAAATAATAGTATCTAGGTGGTCTTCAGCCTCATGAATCTTATAGAGGTTGGAGAGTCTCAATTCCAACTCAGAAACCTTCTTAAAGAGGGACACACAGCTGTCACACATCAGGGATGGAGACATGACTTTCCAGGCCAGGGGTGGCTAACCAAAACAAACAGGTTAGCCTAGCCCGGTTTGTTGACCAAGAAAGATCAAGTGGCCAAGTTGACCATGTTGTTGACCAAGAAAGATCAAACAACAAGCACATAAGAATCTTACAAACATTTACACAGAAACAGCTTTTTCAGGACTTTAGGAGATCGCTGAGAGATCAGGCTAATTTATGATGGCTTAATGGTCACCCACTGATCTCCGTGTTGTGTAAAGGGGACCTTAGTACAATAAAGTAGGAAAAAGGGGGAAACCCTTTTCATACAAACATGAAATAGAAAGGCTTTAAAAACTCTCCTTGTCTCCCGAGTTTGGCCATATTAAAATATATTGTAGAGGCACATTCTCTTCATATCCTGACACCTATCAATAACTAAAGTGATGTGGAAAATTAAAAATAGAATCTTTCCTGTGAGGCTGTCACAGGGCTGTAAAAACATCAGCCAATCATTGCATTCAGACAGAATGAAATGATTGAACCCTTTGCAATATGTACTGTATATGTTTTCAAGGTATCAGAGAAAGTTTACCGCTAAGCCGCCATGTTGGACAATCCAGAAAACAGCTTGCCCATGACTGCACATGTCATCCAGTCATGAGCAGCTCTACATATGAAGAGTTCTCTTGCAAAAACAGGTAAGCCCAATTGGTTTAATAATGAGAAAAACAATTTGTTTGATGATCTGAAACATTTAAGTGTGACAAACCTCCAAAAAAATGAGAAATCAGGAAGGGGGCTAACACTTTTCCACACCACTGTATATCTAATGAATTGGACCTAAGAACTTCTTGTACAGTTTGCACATCTCTATCAAACGTGGCTGTTCATGACATTTCTTTCAAATGAACAAATAAGACAAAGGTATCATTGGCATAAAGACATCCTAAAGAAATACCACTATCCTGTGATTTAATTAAGCTACAGCACTTGAGAGGCTGGGTGCATCATCAGAATCTCATAGCCAAGAAATGCAAGGAAATTCACTCTGCCCTGTAGTATCTCTCAAAAAACAAAACAAACAAAAACAAACAAACAAACAAGGAAAATCCACCTGGGCCCTGTTCCAGAAATCAGGTTTAGTGGCTTACCTGGGCAAGTGTCATGATTCAGACAAGGGTGAGGCTCAAACACAGAGCAGCCGGAATGATCACTCAGACTCCAATAAAAAGTTTCACAAATTTATTGAACAAAACTAAAAAAAAAACAAAATGCAAAACAAAGGAAAAGTAAAACACAAAAACGCCAACTTAAATATCTGTCAAGACAGGAGCCCCCTGGAGTGCACGTAGCCTACGGGAGAGAACAGACAGAGGTGATAAGGGACAGATTCTCTGATGGGAGAATAATGCAAGAAAGCACACTTACAGTCAGAGCAGTGGAGCCCGGCAAGGAACTCCAACATGGACCGGGGACAGGTGGAAGGCGGGACCTGGGTGGATGTGATGATCTTCCTGGTCAGGTGAGTGTGATCAGCTCTGGGAGACACACCTGCGGGTGGCAGCAACCTGAGGAGCAGGAAACACACAAAAAGGTAAATTCAGGGAGACAAGATAACGAGACAAAATTTTAACGAGACTTGAGGCTGCAAACCCAGACTATCCAACGGTGAGCGCCCCTCACGCTGGGCCTTAAATACGCTGGCTCATCAGGAGCAGCAGGTGGATAATCACGCAGGTGTGCTCATCACCGGAACGGGAAACCAGGAACATGAGGGGAGGGGGAGCACGCTCGCCAGACCATTACAGTACCCCACCTTCCCCCAAGGGATGCCTCCCGGCGTCCCACTGGGCTGACATCGATGGGTGCGATGAAAAGCCTGGATCATCTGCTTATCCAAGATGTATGATCCCGGGATCCACAACCTCTCTTCCGGACTATATCTTTTCCAGTGGACGAGGTATTGACATCCCCGCCCCCGACGGTGCACATCCAGGATCCTCTCCACTGAGTAGTCTGGCAGTTGATGATCCGGAGGGGCGGAGGGAGGTCTGGAGGAGGGCAGAGGGGACTGGCAGAGAGGGGCTTAATCCAGGAGACATGGAATGTGGGATGTATATGCATAGAAGGTGGCAAGTCCAACCGTACGGTGACATTGTTAATCACCTGCTTGACGGTAAAGGGACCCAGAAAGCGGGGGGACAACTTCCTGGATTTGGTCTTAAGCGGGATCTGGTCGGTGGATAGCCAAACCCTCTGTCCCACCGTGTACTTTGGTGCCAGTGCCGGTGCCTGTCTGCGGTCTGCGTGCTGCCTGTTGTGCTCCCCAGAGCGGAGGAGGGCAGCCCTCATGGCCCTCCACAGAGGGCGACACCGGTATGCATGGGCATCCACGGAAGGGACAGTGAGACCCCTTTGCGCCATGAGCAACAATGGTGGCATGTTACCCATCGACGCCTTGAATGGTGTAAGCCCAGTGGAAGAGAAGATCGCTGAATTCAATGCGTATTCCACCCAGGTCAAGTGGGCGCTCCAGGTGGAGGGGTTAGAGGATGCTACACACCGTAGAGTGGCCTCCAGGGACTGATTGGCATGCTCAGCCAGACCATTACTCTGCGGGTGATATCCTGATGTCAGACTGGTGGACGAACCCAGACAGCATCAGAATTCCTTCTATACCTGGGATGTGAACTGGGGACCCCGGTCCGAGATGATGTAGATGGGAATACCGTACAACCGGATGACATGCTGCATGAGCAGGTTGGCCATCTCCGTAGCAGATGGTAATTGGGGGAGGGGAACGAGGTGGACAGCCTTGGAGAAGCGGTCAACAATGGTGAGGATGACGGTATTCCCCTGGGATGGAGGGAGGACCATGACAAAGTCCAAAGAGATGTGCGACCAAGGGCGACCCGGCACAGGGAGGGGATGGAGGAGACCCGCAGGAGGGGAGGAGTCAGATTTGTTTGTGGAGCAGATATGACAAGTTTTGACGTACTCCCGCACATCCCTGGCCAGTGTGGGCCACCAAAACACTCTGTGTAACAAGTCAGTGGTCCTAGAGATGCCGGGGTGACAAGAAAAAAAGCTGGTATGCCCCCACTGGATAACTTCTGTTCGTAGTGCCGTGGGGACATACAGCCAGTCCAGGGGGCCTGTCTCCAGGACGAGTTCTGATGACTGCGCCTGCTGGACCCTCTGCTCAATTTCCCAGAGTGTCCCGAGAAAGCGGGGGGGGGGGGGGATAGTCTCCGGGGGAGACGCAGCAGCTGCCGAGGAGGAGATGAAGGAGGAGGAATTGGGAGAGAACTGACGTGAGAGAGCATCGGCCTTGGCATTATGCAACCCTGGTCTGTACGAGATGGGTAGATTGAACCTGTTAAAGAACAGGGCCCACCGAGCCTGCCATGCATTCAACTGTCTGGCCGACCAAAGATATTCTAAACTTTTATGGTCGGTCCAGACAATGACCGGTTGGCTAGCTCTCTCCACCCAGTGTCTCCATTCCTCCAGCGCCAGCTTAATGACCAACAGTTCGCAGTCCCCAACAGCGTAATTCCTCTTGGCTGGCGTTAACCACCAAGAGAAATACGCGCACGGGTGGAGCTTCTGATCGGAGGAGGAGCGCTAGAAGTGGACAGCGCCCACCCCAAATCAGAAGCATCCACCTCCACCACAAACTGCGCCGTGGGATCCACCTGCGCCAAGACACGCGTGTTGGTGAATAGGCTTTTCAGGGTCACAAAACCTTGTTCAGTGACCTCGGACCACTTGAACGGGCTTTTGGTTGATGTGAACTGCATGAGCAGTTGCGCCACCCTACTGTAATCTCGGCTAAATCGGCAGATTTATATACGTTAACAAAGCCCAGGAAGCACTGCAGATCCTTCCCGGACTGGGGGGTAGACCAGTCTACTACTGCTTTAATTTTAGCTGGATGGGCCTTTACCGTGCCCTCGGTGATGATGAACCCCAGAAATGAAGTTGAGTGAGTAGAAAATTCGCACTTCTCAGCTTTTACAAAAAGCTGGTTCTCCAACAACCGCTGCAGGACAGACTGGACATGAACTACATGCTCCTCCAGGGTGCGAGAAAAAAATCAAAATATCGTCCAAATACACAAACACAAACTGCTTCACCAAGTCTTGTAGGACATCGCTTATTAACCGCTGGAAGACGGCAGGGGCGTTGGTCAGCCCGAATGGCATAAACAGATATTCAAAATAGCCCAAAGGTGTCTTAAACGCCGTCTTCCACTCGTCCCCCTCCTGAATGCGAACTAAATGATATGCGTTGGGGAGATCGAGCTTGGTGAAAAAAACGCACCCGTTGGAGTAACTCAAATGCTGAATTGATAAGTGGCAGCAGATACTTATCCTTCCTGGTTATCGCGTTAAGCTCACGGTAATCAATACATGGCCGCAGTGACCCATCCTTTTTCTCTACAAAAAAGAACCTCGCACCGAGTGGAGCGGATGACAGGCAGATTATGCTGGCGCTCAGGGAGTCTTTTATGTAGGTCTCCATCACCTCCCTCTCTGGCCCAGATAAACTGTAGAGCTGGCTGGATGGCAGCCGTGCACCCGGGAGGAGGTCGAAAGCACAGTTGTAGCCCCGGTGAGGTGGTAAAGATAGGGCTCTGGACTTGCTAAAGAACTCCCCTAAGTCATGATAAACCTCGGGCACGGAGCTGAGATCCACCGGCTCAGCCGAAGGGGAGGAGAGCAGGAGCGAAGGAGAACATGTAGCCAACTGGAGACACGATGCGAGACAGAAAGGGCTCCAGGGCAAAATGGAGCCCTGGCTCCAGTTAATGATGGAATTATGCATACGGAGCCACGGATACCCCAGGATCACGGTAGTGTTAGATTGAGGCAGGACGTAAAACTGAATAGCCTTGCGGTGGTTACCGGACAGAATGATCGAAATGGGCTCAGTCTGCTCGGTAACTGCTGCGATGGTGCTGCCCAAAAACTGTCGAGACCGATAAAGGTGTCAGAACTTTCCTGGTGGGTAACTGTAATTTCTGCACTAAGACCTGTTGAATAACATTTTGCTCCACCCCTGAATCAACCAATCGTTGGAGTCCTGGACGGCAGTGGAGCCCGAGTTCAGGCAAGTGTGCTCCATAATGTCTGTTATGTCTATGTCGATGTCACACTGCCTGACTTATGGTGAGGAGGGCCCGGGGCAGCTCGCAGTAGCCCTCGGGGCCACCTCACCGGGCTCTGCCGCTGCCGGTGACCCTGACTCGGTCTCTTTCTCTCTCCCTCTGGGTTTGGAGCTCCTGGCCAGGGTCACCGGAGAACAGCCAATGCCTCCAGAGACCGCCGAGGATCTGGATTCGGCGCCAGGGTCAGGAAAGAACCCTACCTCCCCCGTTGGGGAGGCCACCGCAGGAGCAATGAGGTCCCTGATGGGGACCACCACAGGTGCAACGGTGCTTCAGCCAGAGCCCACTGCGGGTGCAGCAGAGCTCCAGCCGGATGTCCATCGCGGATGCAGCAGAGCTCCAGCCAAAGTCCACTGCTGGTGCAGCCACGTCCCAGACCGGGACCAACACGGGTGCAGCCACATCCCAGACTGGGACCATCACGGGTGCTACGGTCCCCCTGCTCCAAGCCTCAGAGGGCGGGGGGGGGGGGCTCCTATCCCTTGGGTTGGCTACCTACCCCTAAGGTCCCCGGTGGGTAGGCAACCTCTTCGCCTGCTCCTTTGGTCCTGGTGGCTCAACCATGCTGGTCGGCCACCCGAAAGACTTGGTTCTCGGGTCGGGTGGCCCATCGGTCCAGGCAGGCCACCTGATGCTGTTCAGCGGGCCGCCTGCTGGGCTTGGGACTCGGGCAGGCCACCCGATCAGTCACCCCTCGCCATGTCTGGGGCCTGGGACTCTGGTCGGCCCCCTGAACTTCGGACTCCTGGGGAGTGGGGTTAGTGTCCTAAGTTGGGGTGGTTAGGAGGTTCTACGCATTATATCTGTATATTATTTCTTATATGATGTACTGGTTGCTTCCCTCCTAACCTGTTTTCCCCCATCTCCCACCCTGGGTGGCTGTTATCCGTTGAGGGGGGTTCTGTTGTGTTTTTGTTTTTGTGTTTGTCTGCTTGTGGCACTTGGGTGTCTGGATTCTGCTGGTGGCACTTTGGGTGTTTGGTGATTCCAAACCCAGTTCTGACACCGTGGCTATTTTGGCCAGGTTCACTATTTATTTTCCATCAGGCACTTCAGGGAGCCCTTTGGGTCCTTCGCTCCCTGACAGCTCAGGCAACCCCCCCTCCTCCTGTCAATATCATCAGCTGTGGCTTATTGTTGGTTGTTCACACACACACACACACACACACACACACACACACACACCTCACCCACTTCCATTCACATGCTCAGACACTCACTAATGCACACATGTTTTCAATTTGTTCAGCCCATGCTCCCTCACACCAGCGGTCTCTTCCCTCATTAGTATTATGATTACATAAATGCTGTGTTAGTAGGAAGAGATCGCCGGAGCACTGCGCTTCATACACGGCAGCGTGTACCTCCGTGTATGCAAGTTATCATTACCTACGTTAACTTTCAGCCTGAAATTTTAGTCATGTCTAACGCTTCAAGATTCAGCTCCACAATGTCCTCATACGAGTCCAACGTGTCGAGCGTCTGCAGGACTCGCTGGCCCACAAAACCCAGGTTATTTCAATTCAATTCAGCTTTATTTATACAGCGCCACATCACAACAGAAGCCGTCTCATGGCGCCACAATGCAGAAAAAAACCCACAATCTCAGAAAAACCCAGCAATTGGACGATCCCCTGTGAGCAAGCACTTAGCGACAGTGGAGAGGAAAAACTCCCATTTAGCAAGAAGAAACTTCTAGCAGAACTAGGCTCAGGGAGGGGCAGTCATCTGCTGGACTGGCTGGAGGTGAGGGGATAGAGAAGATGGAGAGGACAGACATAAAGAACATAACAGTGAGATAACAACAGAACAAAAGTGTGGTTAAGAGACACAAAATCCCTCCTTAAATGTAAGCTATATTAAAAAGGAAGGATTTTACCCTGTTCTTAAAAACAGAGACCGAGTCTGACTCCCGGACCCAGAGTGGTAACTGGTTCCAGAGAGAAGGAGCTTGGTAGCAGAAGGCTCTGCCTCCCAATGTACTTTTGGAGATTCTGGGCACCACAAGTAATCCAGCATTTTGGGAGTGTAATTCTTTATTAGGATGGGAAGGTAATATCAGATCTTTTATATATGGGGGGCCTGATTATTAAGAGCTTTGAAAGTAAGAAGAAGGATTTTAAACTTGATTCTAAATTCTATGGGAAGCCAATGAAGGGAGGACAGAACCAGTGAGATATGAACTGTTTTTGTAGAACCAGTTAAAACTCTTGCAGCAGCATTTTGAATCAACTGGAGATTTTTTAAGGATATTTTAGGACAACCAGATAATAACGAATTACAATAATCTAATCGAGAGCTGACAAAGGCGTGAATCAGTTTCTCACCATCATTCAGAGGCAAGATGCTCCTGATCTTGGCAATATTGCGCAGATGATAGAAGGCAGTCTTAGAAACAAATTTAATATGTGAATTAAAGGACAAATCTTGATCAAAAATAACTCCAAGGTTCCTCTCAGAACTATTCAGAGTGAGAGTAGCGACATCTAACTTAAGGACATGATTTGAGAAGGAATTTCTAAGATGTTTTGGGCCAACAAGAATGACCTCAGTCTTATCTGAGTTTAATAGTAGAAAATTACAAGTCATCCAAGCTTTGATGTCCTTAAGACAGGCATCTAACTTGGCTAATTGATTGCAATCATCGGGCTTCATTGACAGGTATAGTTGTGTGTCATCTGCGTAACAGTGAAAATGTATACAGTGCTTTCTGATGATATTGCCTAATGGAAGCATATATAGACTAAAAAGAGTAGGGCCTAATACAGATCCCTGTGGAACTCCGTGACTGAGCTTAGAGTTGGAAGAAAATTCATCATTGATGTAAACAAACTGAAATCTATCAGACAAATAACATCTAAACCACTGCAATGGAGTTCCATTTAGTCCAACATAGTGTTCTACTCTATCAAGTAGAAAGGCATGATCGATAGTGTCAAAGGCCGCATTGAGATCTAAAAGAACAAGAACAGAGACAAGTCCATTATCAGATGCAATCAGGAGGTCATTAGTGACCTTCACTAAGGCAGTTTCAGTGCTGTGATGAACTCTGAACCCAGATTGAAACTCCTCAAACAAACCAACTCCCTGCAAATGGTCAAATAATTGCACAGCAACAACTCTTTCCAAGATTTTTGAAATGAAAAGCAAATTAGAGATTGGTCGATAATTGGCCAAAACTCCTGGATCGAGCGTCGGTTTTTTGAGTAAGGGTTTAACTACAGCAGTTTTAAAAGCCAGTGGTACATAACCCAGAGTTAAAGAAGAATTAATTATAAGAAGAATACGGCTACCAATAATTGGGAAGATAATTTTAAATAACCTGGAAGGAATAGGGTCCAAATGGCAAGATGAAGGCTTAGATGAGGAAATTATTTTATCCAACTCCAAGAGGTCGATTGGAGTAAACTTATCTAAGCAGATATCAGTTGAGGGAGTTGTAGTAGTTAATGTACTTGAGTTTACGGTAGGAAGAATCTGACTGATTTAATCTCTAATAGATAAAATTTTAAGATTGAAAAAGTTCAGAAAGTCCTGACTAGAAAGCTCAGGGGGGATGTGAGGATTGACCGAGTCCTGGCTCTTTGTAAGCCTGGCTATAGCGTTGAAGAGAAACCTGGGGTTATTCTTGTTCGCTTCTATTAATGCTGAATAATAGCTTTATCTAACTTTTCTAAGAGATTTTTTATAGATGAAGAAATGATTTCTCCACGCTAAGTAGAATTCATCTGAATTAGTTGAATGCCATTTCCTTTCCAGTTGATGACTTTTCTGTTTTAAGCCACGAGTTTCTGAGTTAAACCAAAGGGTTAGAAATCTCTAGTTACACTTTTTCTTTTTTAAAGGGGCTACCAAATCTAGAGTCCGATGCAGAGAGGCTGTAACACTATCAACCATGCTATCAATTACGAATGGAGCAGACTCTCCATCTTTTATTTCTGTTGTTTCTGTTGTGTTGACCCATGGTATAGAAGAGACAATCTGCAAAAATTTGGTAACAACGTCATCAGAAAGACATCTGCTGTAGGAGCATTTTTGTTTAGGAAACAAGTAATCAGAGATAGTGAAATCAAAAATTAATAGACAATGATCAGACAGTACAGGATTATGAGGAGACATTACTGGATTTTCTATATCTATACCATAAGTCAAAACAAGGTCTAATGTATGGTGGAAATAATAGGTAGAATTTTTTACTTTCTGGGAAAACCCCATTGAGTCTAAAATTGGACTGAATGCCTTATTAAGACAGTCGATCAGATTTCAGCACTAAATCAGCTAAAAATTCGGCAAATTCGGATAGAAACTCTGAATAGGCCGAGGGAGGATGATAAACTATGGCAAAGAGAATTGGGTTCAAGCCAAGATTGCCAACAAGCCCCACAGTGAGGACCAAACCTTCAAAGGAATTAAAACATAATTTTTGCTTAACATTAACTAGTAATTTAGAATGGAAAATTGCCGCCACTCCACCTCCACGACCAGAACCTCTGGGGTTCTGGAACCAGAACCGGAGTGGTGGCTCAGTTGGTACCGGAGTGGTGGCTCAGTTGGTAGAGCATCCGCCCCACACCCGGGAGGCAGGGGTTCAAATCCCGGCCGGGTCATGCCAAAGACCATATAAAAAGTGGAACTTCCTGCCATCCAGCTTGGTGCTCAGCAATAAATGGAATGGAGGAGGGAACTCTGTGGCGGCGCCTTGCATGGCAGCGGCCCTCTGATTCTGCACTTGGAGTGTGTGTGATTTACACTGTAGATAGGTAAAGCACAATCTCGTTCTGCTGTACATGATTGGTTGTACGGTTGAATGACAATAAGGGTGATTTAATTTTTTTAATTTTAAGTTATGACAGTTTGAATACCCAGAGGGAGTTGATTCATTCAAACCAACATAGTCATCTTGCCCAAGCCAAGTCTCTGTGAGAGATAATAAATCGATCTGATGATCGATTAATAGATCATGAACAAGAAGAGACTTAGGAGTTAGAGACCTAATATTTAATAAACCACATTTAATTTTTAAATTTTGGGGAGGAACAGAGGCCAATTTATTAAATTTAGGGACTTGAGGTTGGATTTGAATTTTACCAACATTTTGTTTAATTAGTTTGGGATGTTTATGCATTCTCTTTTTATTAACTTTTTTATTAACTTTGGGGAGAGCAGAGAAAGGTTCTCTAAGGGAGAAGACAGGGGCAAAGTTGAAGGGTGGTGGATAAGGAGGAGCTGCAGAAGTGCGTATGTTTTTCAGATTGTGTTGTATTTGTACTGGGTTACAAATTTTAGGGCAACGGGAGACAGACACAATCTCTGTAGGATTACAAATCGAAGGCTGATCCAAACGGTGAAGATTATTTGAATTAATGGGATTAATACAAGAAGTGGAAACAGAACCAAAAAAAGGGCATTTTGGCAAACCCAGAAGCTTCAGAGTGAGTAAACACACCAAGGTTCAGTCACTGTACCAAGAAACACCCAATGGAATAGAACAGATTGTCTCTTAAAACACGTGCACCAAGTCTATTTGGGTGGATGCCATCAGGCCTCATAAGTGATAGGCGGTTCCAAAACAAGTTAAAATTGTCTACAAAACCAGTTAAAAATAGGACAGGTAAAACACAGCCAAGTATTAAGACTAAGAGTTCTGCTAAAATAACTGCAGCCTCGTCTGAGAGGTGCCAAAGGCCCAGAGATGAGCGCATGTCTGCCACAGTTCATAAGAGTGGACAGAAGGCTCCTGAAGTCACTCTTTAAAATCTCCAACACTTCATCTGGGATGTTATTGCATCCAACATGTACAACGACAGTTTGAACGTGGGGGAATTCATTTAGCAGGTCAGGGATAAGAGCCTCAGTGTCAGAGACTCTAGCCTCAGGAACAAATCGAGTAATACAGTACCTGCTTCTGACGTTCCTCATGATTGAGTCACCAATTACCAGCGTCGTCTGGGGGGGTTTTGTCGGCGGTTTTGTCGGTGGATTCTGACGTGGAGAGTAATTTTGTAGAGGGTGATGTTGTTGTTGCGAAGGCAGGGTGATGTGCTCTCTTCTATCTGGGGCGGGTGTGTAATTTGACACACCCAGAGCGGTCATTGTCCGGGGTTTGCGGACCTCAGCCTTCAGCCTCCCGAATCTTATAAAGGTTGGAGAGCCTCATTTCCAACTCAGAGACCTTACTGAGGAGAGATAAACAGCGGGTACATGTCGGAGAAGGAGCCATGGCGTTCCAGGCGCTGAGATGGATAGCTAGCCAAAAACAGCTAAAATCGCTAAAAACAAGTTAGCTGAAAGTTAGCTAAAACAGCTAAAAGGCTAAAAACAGGCTAGCAGGTAGCCTAACCCGGTAAAAAAACAGCCCAGCCGGGAATCGGACCTACCCGCACGTCCGAACGGGCTTTTAGGCGAGACCAATACCGAGCTAACAGCAAACAAAGACTAATATCAACAAACAGAGGTAAAAAATTAAAAACAAAATCAATAAAAACAAACAAAAGCAGTGAAAAGCAGTGAAAATAGTTCTCTGACGTGAAGAAGCCTGCACAGCTGTCAATGTCACAGCTGACACCAATGGACGAGAAGCGTACGTTATGGACGAGAAGCGTTATGGACGAGAAGTGCACGTGTCCTTAGCTTGTCAAGTTTCCCAAGGACCATGTAGTAGTAGATTAGTTTATTTGACAGGGACAGTGCAATAAACATAGACAATTAATCAAAGACAATCAATCTGATGTGTTGCACATAGAGTGTATAGCTATTAGCTAATTTGCAACTCTTGTCCCTGGATGGGCTTTAGAAAAAAGAATCAAGATAAAAATATACACAATAACCACATACATCAATGCAGAAAAATTATAAATACACAATTATAAATATTATAAATATTATAAATACACAAATATAAGAGCCTGACTCACCTTTAACATAAATATTATAAATACACAAATATAACAGCCTGACTCACATTTAACACATATAACATAACTCACATTTGCCTATTTCAGGCCTTCCTCCCTCCGTCACTCACTATAAACAAACACATTTATTCCTTCCCTTCATTCACTCTCACTTTGCAGACAAATAATTCATACATGAGTACATTCTTGTTTATTTTTCAGCCAGTTTTTAACATTTTTAGTGAATGTTTTAAAGTCCGTTATTATTTTAATTTCATTTGGCATTGTGTTCCAGATGTGACTGCCCTTTATAGAGAAAGCTGTTTGTCCAAATGTGGTTCTGCGGTGGAATATTTTACAGTTATTGTTAACAGAACTCCTGGTGGCTCTGCTGCTGTCCTGTCTTTGGACGAAACCAGCAAGTGGCTCGGGTGCTGATTTATGGAAACATTTGAACGTTAATTTCAGAAGACAGAGGTCAATGAAGCTCTCAAAACTCAATAGGTTGTATTTTTTTAAAACATTACAGTGATGCCACCTAATGGGCTTTTTGTCCAAGATTTTTAGGGTTTGATTATATAATGAACCTATATGTCTTATTGTGGAAGGGGCTGCTTGAGCCCAGACTGTCAAACAGTATGATATATGAGAAAAAACCATAGAATGCATATACAGTGCAGCTGCTTCGTAAGGTATGTAATATCTAATTAATTTAAAGCAGTTCAGATTTTTTTTTACTGTTTTTGAAATTTTCTTTATATGAAGATTAAATTTGAGTTGAGGATCTAGTACAATGCCAAGGTATTTGAATTCTGTAGCTAAACTGATGTCATGATCATGTATATTAACTTTAAAATGTTGCAGGTTACATTTTTTGATTGAAAAGCACATTGAGACTGTTTTCTGAAGGTTCAGCAATAGATGGTTCTTGAGGAGCCACTCTTGGACATCAACCATACTTGTAGACAGTACATCTGCAGCCTGTGCTGGAGTCTTGGCAGCTGTGTAAATAACTGCATCATCTGCATAAAGTTGGCATGTTGCAGCTGAGCAGTGTAACGGCAAGTCATTAATAAAAATGCTGAAAAGTAAAGGACCAAGAATGGACCCTTGTGGGATACCCATGCGGTTGTTTAAAAATGAGGATTTATCCTGGTGAACTTTTACACACTGTTCTCTATTCTGGAGATAAGATGCAAACCATTCTAATGTATTTGGGGAGAAGTTAAAAGATACCATTTTGGATAAAAGCAAACTGTGGTTTACAGTATCGAAAGCCTTTTTGAGATCTAGAAAAACAGCTCCTACCACACTACCCCTGTCCAAGGACTGTTTGACGTTTTCAATAAGGCAACAATTTGCTGTTTCTGTTGAGTATCCTGGTCTAAAACCAAATTGATGTG
Source organism: Pholidichthys leucotaenia (assembly GCA_020510985.1). Classification (NCBI taxonomy): domain Eukaryota; kingdom Metazoa; phylum Chordata; class Actinopteri; order Cichliformes; family Pholidichthyidae; genus Pholidichthys; species Pholidichthys leucotaenia. The sequence continues at coordinate 323,502,047 of CM035837.1, read as the reverse complement.
GATGAAGAAGTTGACTGTCTTGTAAGTAGTCTATCAGCTGTGTAGCTACAACTTTTTCAAGAACCTTAGATAGGACTGGTAAGATAGAGATTGGGCGGTAATTGCATATATCGTCTTTACTGCCTGATTTATGAACTGGTATGACGACAGCTTTTTTCCAGCCAGATGGAAATGTACTAGACCTAATGGAGAGATTAATGAGATGAGTCAGTGGTTTGATTAATATTTTGCTGTGCATTTTGAGAAAGGAGGTGCTCATATTGTAGATATCACTAGTTTTTGAGTTTGACAGTGTTTTAACAATACCAGCAATTAACTTCTCATTTACCTCATCGATGTGAAAAGTATCTGTTGGGAGTATGGAATTTGTGTTGTTGAGCACATTTGGCAGCACAAAAATTTTTGTTAAGTCTTCCACAGAGCCCACAAAGTGTGAATTAAATTCATTTGCCAAAGTAGCCTTGTCACTGACGGTCTTGCCATTGATTCTAAGTTCCTTTACCCCCTTCTGATCGTTTTTTTTATTAGTTAAGTTATTTAAATGCCTCCATAGGGAACTGTTGTTACCCTTTGCATGATCTATCAGTTTATTGTAATAAGATATTTTTGATTTTCGCAGCTCATGTACCACTTTATTTCTTAAACTTTTGTACACAAGGTGATCATTTTGTAGTTTGGAGGTTAGTGATGTTTTCAGTGCATAGTCTCGCCTCTTCATAAGTTTTCTTATTTCATTATTTAACCATGGTAGGCTAATCTTCTGTTGTCTACTTTTAATTTGCTTTGAAAATTTTTCTATAGACTTTGAGATTGTTGCAGTTATAAAATTACAACAATCATCTACTTCACATGTTGCCATGAGCTGCTCCCAATTTTGATTCTCTAAGTAATGTTCAAACTCCTCATTTTTTGATTTGGGGATAATAAAATTTGATTTGTCAGTATCGACTCCCCCAAAATACTGTAGTCGCTTTTTAGTAAGTTTCCTGACAGCAAGAACCATGTTATGATCTGAGAGACCAGTTACAAGATTATAGGTTCTGGTTATTCGTTCTGGTTTATTAGTAAATACCATGTCAATAAGTGTTCTGGATTGTTTGGTTATCCTGGTGGGTCCTTTGATGATTTGCTGGTAATTAAATTTAGTCATGAGGCTTTTCAGTTTTTGTTTGTCTTTTTTATCAGACCAGTTGATATTAAAGTCACCATGAATTATTGTTTCTCTGTTCTTCTCAAGTTGTTTAACCAGATCACTTAATTCATTATAAAAGGAAGAGTTGTGTGATGGTGGGTTGTACACTACTGCAATGTTGAAATTCATTACCGGAGAGAGACATACATTAACAGCTAAACATTCAAGTGAAGTATTCAAATCAACCAGTTGACATTTATATTTCTCTTTGATGTAAATTAAAACACCTCCTCCCCTCCCTACCTGCCTGTCTTTTCTAAAACACTGGTAGCCCACAATATCGATCATATTAGTGTCTATGTTACTGTGTAGCCAGCTTTCTGAGAGACAAAGGTAGTCCAGATTTGAGTCCAACAGCAACACCGAAATCTCATCTCTTTTGGGGATTATGCTCCGTATGTTTAAATGACCGCCGAGGATCCCCTTTGGTTTAGCCTTGGTGTCCCAAAGAACTCGTGCATGATTAACAGTTTGGAAAAATAAATGTTGTTTTTGCTTTTGTACAGCTCGGTTTTGTGCTAACCCAGTGGTCTGCTGTTTAATAGTGGCAGGTCCAGGGTTAAGGTGAATATCTCCTGCCAGAAGTAGCAGAACTAACAAAACTTTAACTGTATATCCTCTGCCATATTGTGATTTTTGCTTAACAGCCATGTTTGCCTTAATTTGGAAGTTTTTGCTCAGGGCTTTTAAAGACCACATAGAGTGTAGGGTGAGATGTCCAAGCCCAAATCCATACAGATAAAACTTTTTAACTTCACCTTTGGTTGAGTTTGTCGGAAAATCCTTCTTGTTGCAGGTCCAGACACACAAAGACAAAACGAAGAGGAAGTAGAGAAGTAGAGAAGGCTTATTAGTGGTGCCCATCAGCCCACTTTTTAATCCGGTGGCAGCCATCTTCAGTCCTTCTTGGAAAGAAGGAAAAGGAAAATCTGTGGATAGTAAAATAAATTCTGCTTATATCGCCAGAATCTGATCCGATCGTCCTCGAATCCAGCTGGGCCTCAGCTAGCCAACTAGCCCCTTCCGTTGCTGGTCTCGTTGCTCATAGTCGCCGTAACTGGTCTCCCGTCCCGCTCCTCCAACCGAGTCTCGTCACACACCGCCGCTGCCACCGAGCTCCGCTGAGGTCACGGTAAATCCTCCGCTAGGCACCGCCACCTACCGTCGTCTGCCTGGGTGAAATCTCTGCTGAGCCCCGTCAACAAATAGCCGCTTGCCTGGTAGTATCTCCGCTGGGCCTCGCAGCTGGGCTTCGATTCAGGCTGGTGTAAGGTGGAATGACTGGCGCCAGCATTAAGCTAACTAGCGTTAGCTTAGCAATCGCTTCGGGTAGTCTCGTCGCACACCGCCGCTGCAGTCACGGTAAGTCCTCCGCTGAAAAGCCTCGAACCATTTAGGCCAAGGCACCAGCGGTTCACCCGGGAGCTCGAGGAAGGGATGAAGTGGTGTTATACACGCCTCCATGAGTTAATCCTCAGTCTCAAAATGTTATGTATGTAATACCTGTGGTGAATCAGGCAAGATGACGGCTGCGTCGAACACAGCTTTATTGATGGAACTTGAATACAGCGGTAACACGGCAGACACCGGTCTAAAGAGGCTGTAAGATGGTGGCCCTCCCACTATATAGGGCAGTGCAGTGATGTGACAGGACGTCCGCGTCACCACACTGCACTTCACAATAAAGTGCCACTCATCCATATACCACATGCTACATGAGTATTTCAGTTAGTCCTTTGAAATAGTGGACAGAGGTGTCCCTCGTCTCCTGACTAAAGTCATGCAGGTTGCCGAGTTGAGGACAGGGCAAAAGAGGGTTATTGACGTTTTGCAAGTGACGTCCAGCATCACGTGATTTTTGTTGATACCGCCATATTGGACGGCAACTCAGGCGCTGTGTGAGTGCGTTTCAGCATGGCGTCCGCTCAGTCAGATGTGCCGGTTTTGTCCGATGTTGCGCAACTTCTAGATAAGTAGACAAGTGGGTGGCGCGTTTTGGGCTCTCAATTTGTTTCCGAACTCTGGTCCGCGATGGCCCGCAGCCTGGGTGTTACAATTCACTGCACAACTGCGTACAACCCACAGGCCAATGGGTTATGCGAGCGTTTTCATAGATCACTGAAAGCAGCGCTCAGGGCTTCATTGACAGATGCAAATTGGGTAGACAGGCTGCCGTGGGTTTTATTGGGGTTGCGCTCCACGCCGAAAGAGGATCTAGAAGCTTCCCCGGCAGAGCTCGTTTTTACGCAACCACTTCGGCTGCCCGGGGAATTTCTACCAGATAATCCCGCTCCGGGCAGCTCCTCGTCTCAGCTTTTGCAGCGTAGCGCAAACACAGGCACGCTGCCGGGCCCTGCCCACCAGTTTTCCGCGTGTTTATGTACCCGATAACCTGATTTATAACCAGGAGTACAGGATTAAAACATGGAGTCATTCAGACTCATGCTTTACCATTTACCAGTGTTTACAATGATATAACATTACATCTATAGACACTGATACATCAGACATACCCGATATAAAATGTTGATTGCATAGCCACGAGTAAGGCGACGGGCCACCCACCTCCTGCGCCTGTCTTCGTCAGCTGGGAACCGGTAAAACTTCAAGTTGGATCCCTTTTTCTGGCGATTTGTACACCCAAAGGCACAGCAGTGAAACACCATAGTCTAATTCAATGCCAACATAAAATAAAACAAAGATGTAGGTTGAAATCAGGTAAATATATTGAGATCTGGTACACTGCTGAACAGCTGCTGAATGTGCCGTCCACTCACTTTTGCCGTCCAATATGGTGGCGTAAACAAAAGGATGTGACGTCACAGCAAATGGTCAATAGCACACACTGACAAGCAACAATGACTGCTAAACAGTAAGCTGTTCTCAGTGACTGCAGTGCACCATGTTTTCTACCATAAACATTTTAATATTTTAACTATGAACAAATATCAGTTCTTACACATTGCTGGGTGTGTAATAAATACAGCTGATAAATGACTAATAGAAATATCTCAAACCAAAACGTTTAAGGGTTTAAAAAAACTTAACGTTTAGTCCTCATCCTATCATAAAAACCTGTAATGAGTGCGGGACTTCTCTCTTCCTCATCGACCAGTGACACCTGCATCTGACTACAACCTCCCTGTTTACAACATTAGAAATTGACAGAAAAGTACAGTCATAAATAAGACTGTGCGACTTTTTAAAAGGGCTGAATGTATATTCTATCAAATACAGTCACATCAAAACAAATGTCAAAGTCAAGACGGTGACCTAAGACGAGCAGATACTAGCTAGTGCTAAACTAGCATAGCATTACTGTAAATCAACCACTGACCCTCATAGTTGTGGATAAAATTTTCAAAGAAAACTTATATCATCGATGTAGTTTGGAGTGTGCTACGGGGGAATGCTGTTCAACTAAACGGATCACATCTGCTGACGATAATTTTGGTAAATTGTTTAGTGAACTTGTAAATTCAAGGACACTACCTCCTTTCGCCATTTTAGCAGAAGTGGAGTAACACAACAAATGCTGTATCGGAAGCAGGAAATGTGGGTGTGAAAAAGGCCTATTGTATTGTATTTTGAGAGCAGGAGCTAATCCACTGAACTGTTAAGGTGCCTTCACACCAAATGTGAACAGGTGGCGTGAATCCATACAAAGTCAATGGAAAGAGGCGAGCACATGTGAAATCGCGCATTTGTGTGTTCACGTCTGAGAGATAGCACTGGCTTTGAAATTCTGCTGTCTTCTAAGTAAAAGTATTAACATATGAGAGTAAACTAGTTTGAAATTGAGACTTACAGTCACCTGGAGACAGAAGGACCGGGAACTCTTCAGCTGAATTGGGATGTCGGAGTTACTTAACCATGGATTCCTGCCATGGATGTGCTAACAAGGCTAGTAAGCTAGCAACAGAAACACCCATCAAGTTTTCGAGGCAGGGCCAACTTTTTCAGGTGAGCCCCTCGTCGGCTAATGTAAACCTAAGCATGACATTATTTTGGGGATTTCAACAGCAGGTTGAACACTGCTGCAGAAGTTATAAAGGCAACTTCGCCTCTCTGCATGTCACCCAGACGGCAAATTCATGTCTACTCATCTATTCATGTATTTACATTGAGTTATAATGTAATTGTGCTGCACGAAAAATTGGCTCATTCGTGTTTTGTGTGAAGGCCCTTTTAGTTGCTTCCCCCTGGGTGCACTTTGAAAACGATGACATAAATTATTAATAATTGTTTCTAGTCTTTTAATTTACATATTTTCACAGTCTTATTAATAGTTAACGTACAATGTTATTTATGTGGAAAATTATCTTTTAAATTGATAAACATCATATGTGTAACTCGTAGCAAAATTCAATCGGGATCAAAGATAATTTTGCTCTTGCCATTCATTTCCATGGAGATTTTTTCCGATTTAAGGTCCCAGTGCAGAAGTAGAGGGGGCATGATTTAGGTTCTCTATAAACACAGAAATAAGCTTGAATGACTGAATGGATAGCTCTGCTAGCTGTGGGTAACCCGGGATTTACACTGACTCCGGATGCAGTCCATTGCAGATGCATTGTGGATGGGCTCTTGCGCCCATCCCTACCAGCTCTGTTTGTGTTTTGCAGCGGCATGGATAAGAAAAGAGTTCAAAATACAAGATCGCGCAAAAATTATACAAAATAATGCAAGATCTCGAGAAAGACATGTGAGTGACTGAAATGAACCGATCGTGATCACATGATAACTACAAGGATGTATAATGTAGGGGCTCTCAACCTGAATTTTTGGGCTCTGAATAAAATGCAAGTAGCCTGTTAATTTTAATTCTATGAAGTGTTTGTATGTTAAGTCAAGTTTTTACCTTCTCTGACAGTGGTGGAGGAGTAGACCTCAGAAAACAACGGATGATTCTTAAATAGTTTTTAATGAACAAGGGGTTATTAAATACCGCAAGATACCACAGCATTTCCTTGCGGATTGGATCTGGCATCTGTCAAAAATAGACTTGTTGTTGTTATGTTGATAATAGGAGCCAAGGACGAGACCGAGCGTTGAACTGGACACAGCTTGATTTGTGACTCACTCTCACAAGACAAGTGCTGCCATAAGGCGGAGAGGAGGCCATGAGACCGCCCCTCTCCCTCACAGCCCTTTTATACCCCGGGTGGTAGCGGAACCGGAAAGGTGGAGCCACCACCCATGTCACACAATAATATGTCCCCATAACAACACACCACTCCCCCCCCCTTCAAAAAAATGGTCCAAATTACATGCATACAATCGAGGCCCTCCCCAATTTGGAACCTGAATCACGCACTAAAACTAAACAGAAATACCTAAAGGCGGTGGACTACCATCCTACCCCCACACGGCAAGACAGATTATTCTGCCGTCTACACTAGAAGAACAGTCCACTAAACAGAAAAGTGCCGTGTTCCTAAAAGAAATAGTATAAAACGTAAAATAATCCCATTTACAGAACTAATTTATATCTCGGTTATCCCTCATTTCCATCACCATGCATCATATACATTGCCCAACCATCAGTCTGCCCCAGAGGAGGAAGCACCCCCTGGAAAACCATTGAACAGCTCCACTCCAGTGTACCTTATTTTCTTCGCTCCCGGGGATGACCCACGTCAAGGTCCAAACACATCCTTCTCTCGAGCACGCCGCAGCTGATTGGGATGCCTCCACGGGTCATCAGATAGCTGGAGGTTGGCATCCTCCCCAACAGCCACCACCTGCAGCCGCCCCTGGTCATCTTCTCGTTGACGTTTGCCCTGAACACCTCTTGACCAGGCCTCCTCTCTGGTTCGGACCCAGAGGAGCTGTACTCGGCTTCCAGTGTCCCCGTTTGGCATGTCGTTTCCCCGTGCCAGCCGGTCCTGCCCCGCTCTCTTTCATTTTCACTGCCGGCAAAGCCATTGTGACCCCCTGGTACCTTCCAGCCGAACTCCGGTAGTAGAATGGGTCAGCCACTTGGGGCCACCCGCCGTCACGGGCGTCCCACCACCCGCCCAGTTCCCTCAGCTAGTGTTACTTGGGTACTGGCACCGAGACCCTTCCGTGATGGCCCTGGGTGGGGTTGGTCCTGCTCATCATCCAAAATACTAGGCAAAGGTTTGTGCCACACAGCTCTGTCCATTATTCACGGAACCGGCCAGTTCCACAAACCACAGCCTGACCACTCTTCTCCAACGCTGCTGGTGATGGCGAAGCCCAATCCATAAAACAAATTACACCCCATAATGTTCTCTCCACGGGCAGTCACGATGAACCTCAAGATGGACACCCCCACTGACTTGTACCTAGCTGTCAGTTCCACTGATCCCACCGTGGCCAGTCTTCCTCCACCATATCCACACAGCGACGCTGAATCACCTCTCACTCGATACTGTGGAAGAATCTCCTCATGGTTGGCCAATTCAACACGGATCTCACCGCTCCCGTGTCAATCAGCAACGACACCGTTACCCCGCACAGTTTCACCATATAGTAGGAATGGCCATCAGTACTTGGGGATATGGTGAGAATAACCGTGGGAGTTGGAGCTGGGGGGTCCTCGTTGCATCTCACATCCCCTTGCTCGAACCTCTAACATGCCCTGGCAAAATGATGCAGAAGTCCGCACTTGCCGCAGCATCTTCCTCTTGCCAAACACTCTCTGGTCTTATAACGGTGCTTGGTGGACCCACAACCCAAACACCTGGGCGATCCTGGGGCGGACCTCATCCTGACAGCACTAGCGTGTTCTTCGTCATCCTCCACGTCATCGTTGCTGTTCAGGTCCACTGCTTGCGCCGTCGAGTGTGGTTCAAAATGGCGGTGTGACGCTCTCTCGCCGAGCTCCCGCGATAGCTTGTCTGCCGCCTCAAACTGCTGAGCTAACTCGATGGACTTGGCTAACATCAGCTCGCCCAAGTATGTGAGGAGCTTCAACCTCGCTGCTGAGCAAACAGTGTGTTCCACCAACTGGTCACAGACCATCTCTTCCTCCAACGCTCCAAACTGACAGTCCTTGGCCAGCTGACATAGGTCTACTACATCCCGCTGCACCAACTCGCCAGTCGGCGAGTAAATAATTTTGAAAGGCGGCGAATCACCTCACCCAAGGGACAGGCGGCTCACCGGGAAGCTCCAAAAAATTGATGTAACCCCCGCGTCCATACTTTTTACCCTCATCGCCAAATGTTATGTTGGTAATAGGCGCCAAGGACGAGACCGAGCGTTGAACTGGACACAGCTTGATTTGTGACTCACTCTCACAAGACAAGCGCTGCCATAAGGCGGAGAGGAGGCCATGAGACCACCCCGCTCCCTCACAGCCCTTTTATACCCCGGGTGGTAGTGGAACCAGAAAGGTGGAGCCACCACCCATGTCACACAATAATATGACCCCATAACGACACAACAGTTGTGTGTCATTAGCGAGCCAAATCTGACGAGCCGTGTTCCTTCAGCAGTGGTGGGGATTAGAAAATTGATGAGAATAGGAACTATTTGCTGCGGAGACCGGATCGTATCCGCAACGGACTGTATCTGGAGTCAGTGTAAATCCAGGGTAACTATTCCTGGTGGATGAGCCATTCTATTGTTAGAGTATAATAATAGTGAAATGATGCCAAGGAATGAGATGTATAGTTAAGGGATGATAGATGATCCAGCTAGGATCACAGATGTTGGCTGGGATGAGAGAGTTATGAGGGAAGCTACAAATGGTAGTTAAGTGAAACTAAGCTAACTCAGCTAGCTTGTCTGTTTGTGTGATTACACGTTCATTCCAGCCAAATTATAACAAAATAATCCAGAATCATACCTGGAAGCCAGGTATGAAATTGAGAGTGGATTAATGACCCAACTGGGAACAAAGTAAAAGGCGTTCACTTATATAGTGCATTTTACTCATCTCTAGATGACCAAAGTGCTTTACGGATCCTGCTATCCACCCATTCACACACTGATGGAGGTGGAGCTGCCATACACAGGTGCTGGGCTGACTCACCAGGAGTAATTGGGGGTTCAGTGTCTTGCTCAAGGACACTTTGACATGAAGACTGTAGACAGAGCAGGAATCGAGCCCCTGACCCTCCAATCAGTAGCTGACCACACTACACCTATGCCACAGCCGCCCCCCCAGTAGTGGAGACTAACTACAGCCTCATTCTCTCCATTCATTTCTGAGGATTGTAGTGATGCAGTTCACCAGGTTACCAAAGGGTGTCACTAAACCCAGGTTTTCAAAAGTTCCATATAGCTTTACTGAAATTTGATAAGAGTATGATGGTTATATTAAGTGTAAATATAAAATAGTCCTTAAGATATAAACAACGCAATATGCATTGAAAAAACATTTAAAATGCACATATTTGGAGGAATGTATACAAAAGATCTAGCTCGCCATTGGCCTTGCAGGAGTGGTGCACAACACTACACTCAGCAGCATTATACAATGCCCAGAGTAGTTTTGTATTGAAGGTCCAAGGTAATGTTAATACTACCTTTTTTTTGTCCAAGTGTGATAAAACCAGGCCAAACGCATTCATGTTACGTCAGACTTGCATGTCAAGTGTGGCTGGTACGTGCTTGGAACGGCTCTACAAGATATACAAGTGATCCAACAAGCTGCTCTCAACAGCAAGATCTGCACAGTCTCATTTTGCTGGCATACTAAACTCCCTCAGCATATAATTATATTTCCCTCCTGCACCGGCGTCAGAGAGTTAGAAGGAAACATTGCTTCAAGCCTATCTGATTAAGAGTGATATAATGTTTTTGCTATTTTATTTTGAGATGTTATTTGTAATTCAAACTGTGTTTTGACAGCTTAATCGAATTAGAAATTATGCTTTGAATTTACACATTATGCTATTTACACAAACAATTATACTTCCTTCTGTTCATCATTATTCAGTGGATGTTCGTCACACCATTCAGTTCTGCCAAACACAGGTGTAGTTAACAACATTAGCAATGGTTGTGTTAGATTTAACTGCCCAGTGCCAGGCCCAGAACTCTACTATTGTCCATGTAGGCTCACTGTCATGGCTTACTGGGCCACCTAAATGGAAAAGAGCCATCATTAACATTATTAGTTACACCTGACAAATCAAACTGACTGCTGTGAGAAATGTCTACATTAGTGACTGTGATTATATCCAGAATGAGCTGCTATTGGGGGAATGTACCTACATTACATCTCTGTAATGCATTACCACACAAATAACACATGATTAAAACTGACACATTTTCATTTATGCTTAAAGCTGTAAGTTGCTTTACAGCAGACACAATGACAGCCCAGCATCATTTTCAAATGAGCTACCACTTGAGTTGGAAATAAATCACTCATAATGTTGCTAATTTTTCCTCATGGGATTTGATGAATGACACTTGTTTTTATCTGAATTTAAGGAGGAAAAAAACTTTTACATGAATTTTAGCACATACATGCTGGTGACTTGTTTAATACAAAATGTGCATAAAATTGATAGAAACAGTCATTTCGCATTAACAAGGACGATGCTTCCACTTCTACACAACAAACTTTCCCTGGTTGAGGAACTGGGGTGTGCAGAGTATCAACCAGTCCTCTGGCACATAACTGGTGTAAAGGTTGCCAGAAATACACCCAACATAATCACAGATGGATGAACTTTTCATCTTTCCCCGCTAATGTTAACAGATACTACTTTCAACCACCTGAATGTGTTTTTCTTTTTTTGTTTGTTTGTTTGGGTTATGATTTGGTGTCAGTGGCCCTCATTTATCAAAAGTGCATAGAAATCAGTGCACATTTGGGTGCAGAAATGATCGTATGAAAAGATCCATGTGGTATTTATGAAGCTGTGGGTATGATCATCGTACAATTGGTTCTTCACTGATAAAGCTGGCAGGTGGAAATCATCTTCATTTGAATACCATGCCCTTGCCTTGCCCCCGACATTTATGACACTGCAAAATGTAAAGCTGGATTTATGCCCATAGGCCGGGTCGACACAGTAGCGAAGCAATATCCCCCTGCCTCAGTGACGCAGACTGCAAGAGCTGTGATTGGGCTGCTTTGTCTGTCTTCTTCTTCACATTTCGTGGTTCTCATTTCTGCTCTGCTCATTCACAACAATGCCACTTCCAAAGGGAGTCGGAAAAAGAGCCATCTGAATTCAAAAGAATACTGGGGAAGTTCGCAGATACAGAACATTTTATAACTCGTCCTAACCCCAGTAATTACATAGATTGTCAAATGACGGCAGCGGTAGTGGTTGGACATACCATTTTCACTGACAGCTCTTTTTTCTCTGTGCAGCAATAACATAAAAAGTTGCTTTTTTAACATTTATTAGATCCAACTCATCACAATCTGCTCTTGTCCATCATATTTGATAAACAAAAACACAAATCACGCACAAATCATCCTTCACATCAGCTGAAACCCATTTTGGCAACACAACAACACATTCAGACCAGTGGACAAATAAAAATTGCTGATAACTGCAGTGGTGACATGCATCAGTGATGACATCAATGTGACGCTGTTGCATAAAACCAGCTTTATAAGGCAAAAAGAGAAACTTCTCCACAGTAGAAATTGACATTATTATGAGTAGTGATAAACAAAGTAACATTGCGTGGCAACCTCAAAAGTCCCATTAAATGCAAAAGAACGGTGCTTTGGTGGAGATTAGTGCTGGACCACACCATTACTTTGACCAGATGAGGGTTATAATCTAAATCTGTGCAACCGTAATTTAACTGTGTATTTGGGTTATGTTAATAATGCATCAGATTTATATCACGCTTTTCATGGACACACAAAGACACTTTACAATATTATTCATTCTCTGTCATGCATGCCCCTCCAGGGCAGAGAGGAGACCCACGTGCTGAACTGTGAGTTTGTGACGGTTTATTACAAACATAAAGTACAAAGTGCACAAAATAACTATAAAGCCACAAAGAGATTACATGGTAACTGATAGAAGAAAATAGAGGATGTCAAACTTACGTCTGGTAGTAGTCAAGACCGCAGCAAGGAATACATGGAGCAGCGGGTCTTAAATAAGGCATAATACAATTGAAAACAGGTGTGGATATCAGAGCAAGCAGGAGGAAACAATGATTAAAACTCTGGTCAGCTGGGAGCAATGACAGGGGACAAGACAGGGCTGACAGCTAACAGGGACACCGCCCACCATGGAGCAAAAACCCGGAAGTGCCACTGACAGCTGTCAACCCAGAGAGAGAACACAACAGTACGATGTAAAGAATTAAATCTCAACAAATAAAGACTGAGAAATAAATACAAACTAATACCAAATAGAAGAGTAACAAAACTATGACATAAACAAGAGGATGAGAAAAATAAGAAGCAGTACTAGATATACAGAGCCCAAAAGGCACAAAATACAACAAATATACAAATATAGAGAAAAGCTATGAGACTGAGCACAGTGGAAACCTCCAGTGCTCAGCTCATGACAGAGCCCCCTGGATACCAGACACCCAGGTACATCAAAAAAGAAATTTCCCCTCCCCCCAAAAAAAGGAGTATAACAATAAACCAACCCGGGTGGGTGGTGGGGGGAACAGGCTAGGAGGGAACAAAACAAAACCCTACTCAGGACCTACACCAGGCAAAAACCCAACCGCCTATGCCCCCTGGACCAAAGAGCTGGACAGTTCAGGCAGGCGGCCAGAGTCCCAGGCCCGCCAGATGGCATGATGGAAAGAGTCAGGTGGCCTACCAGAGAACGTGAGCCACCCAACCCCGTGGCACAGTCTGTTGGGTGGTCTGCCAGAGTTCTTTAACCACCTGAACAGAGAGGGTGGTCCAGGAGGCAGCTGCCCAATGGGAAGGACTAATGGTGAACAACATTGATGACTCGGGGAAACCATGACGATATCAGGGTGAGGAGAGGGAACCACGATGACCTCCAGCGGAGGAGGGGGAACCACGATGGCCTCGGGCAGAGGGGAGGGAACCACGACGGCCTTAGGCAGAGGAGAGGGGACCACGACAGCCTCAGGCAGAGGAGAGGGGACCACGATGGCATCTGGCAGAGGAGAAGGAACCACGACGACGTCTGGCAGAGGAGAGAGAACCACGACGACGTCTGACATAGGAGAGAGAACCACGATGCCCTCGGACTGGCCTGCAGCACCCTTGATGGTCCCTTACTGGGACATCGCAGCACCGGCGGTGGCTCTGGCCTGGATCAAAGCAGCACCCGCGGCGGCTCCGGGCTGGAGCAACGCTGCACCCGCGATGGCTTTGGGCTGGAGCAACACTGCACCCACGGTAGCTCCGGACTGGAACAAGGCTGCACCCACGGTGGCTCCGGACTCTACCAAGGCTGCACCCATGGTGGGCCTGGACTGGGTCAGAGCTGCAACCTCAGTGGACCCGGACTGGGTCAGATCTGCACCCTTGGTGGACCCGGACTGGGTCAGAGCTGCACCCTCGGTGGAACTGGATTTGGTCAGAGCTGCACCCTCAGAGGTCCCGGGCTGGGACGGAGCACCCCCGACGACTTCCACTAGCTGGGAAGCAGCACCCTCAGAGGCCCCTGGGCTGGAATGGTGCACCCGCAAAGACCTCGTCTGGAAGGGAAACAGCACCCATGGAGGTCCCGGGTTGGGACGGCGCACCCGCGATAACCTCAGCTGAAAGGGAAGCAGCATGCACGGAGGCCCCGGGCTGGGACAGAGCAACCGTGATGGCCTTGGCCGGAGGAGCTGGACCCACGGTGATCTCGGGCGGCGAGGCTGGACCCATGGAGACCTCTGGCGAAGCTGGATGATCCTCGGTGACCATGGGAAAAAGCTCAAACAGGAGAGGCAGAGAAACAGGGTCAGGGTCACCAGTGGCAGTGGAGCCCGGTGAACTCAGGTGCAGCTGCCAACTGCACTTGACTCTCCCCACCAAGAGCCAGGCAAGGTCTCTCTAACATGGAAACAACAAAGACAAAGGAGAGCATTTGCCTGAGCTCAAGCTCCACTGCCATCCAGGACTCCGTCATTCCAGACAACGACTTCTCGGGCCCGGCCCTCTGGAGGTCCAGCTCAGACTCTGCTGTGGCAGCGTCAGCAGCAAGCATGGTGGTCGATGCAGTCCCGGGACCCCCCAGCAATGTGACCCATGCAGGTGGCTCGCCTGGCATGACAACAGATGATCGGTTCCCTGCTGGCACTGGATCCGGCACAGCTGAAGCCCGGGGACGCTCAATCATCGGCACAGGCTCCGGATCGCAGGCAGCGCTCTCCCTCCGTCCAGACCATGGCTGCAGGGCTGGAAGAAGGTTCTCCAGGGCTGCAGGCTCCTCCATCACTCGGTGGCTCAACCCAGTAGTCAGTGGACACTCGGAGAAAATAGGAGGAGACACGGAAAGGGCAGGTGTAAAATTAATGGCTGCAGCAGGCGGTGAGGACTCAGTGGACTGCAAAGACTGAGCCTCACCACCGGGAATCAGGCAAGGTAGTTTATATGTTAGAGACTGAGAATGAAACACTACTTGCCTGTTTTCCCAGGGCACGATGTTTCCTGCTGCAGCTGGTCTAGAGTCACCCCTCTCTGTGGCTACGGTAGACATGGGCCCCTCAGTGCAGCGTGGAGGAGCCCCCCCTGCCGACATGGAGACGGGCGGAGCTGGGGGGAGAAGTGGCTGGCCCCTCAGCAGCGGGAGGAATCGCCGAGGAGGAGGGAGAGGTAGCAGCAGTTGAGGAGGAGGCTGGCGGAATAGCCAGAGTAGAAAAACCATAAAAGGGGACTGCTGCGGGAGTCTTCGACCTCGGTGAAGGGGAAACTGCTGCCTGAGAGGCAGGGGTGTTCCTCCAGCGGTCTGGAGCTGGATGGCGGTGTCGTGGAGCAGCAGCTGGAGGTGAAGCTGGAGGCAGGTGAGGAGACGGTGGTACCAAGGCCCGGGGAAGCCTCCCTGTAGGCGCAGACCTCTGCTTCTTCATGGAGCTTCTCTCCCTACCCCTGTTCTCCCTTCGCAGGGCCGCCACCAGCGTAATCCCCTCTCCCCTCTCAGCATGCTGTGCAAGCTGAAGGCACCGGCGAGCAGCCGCCTCTGTGAGGACCAGGTACCAGAGAGCATCTTTAGGGGAAAGAGCTCCGTGAGCATTGGAGATAGGATCATCCAACTCCATCAGCATCCTGCAAACTTCCCACCCCAGGCTCATGAGGTACGCACCCCTGCCCATTGAGCTAGAGTAATCGGGGACCATGCTGACAGCTCCGGTGAAAAATGGAAAGATTGGGGAAGATTGGGGACGACCTTGGGATCGTCACTTCCTTGTGGTAACGTATCGTCACTTCCTGTTTTGCTGTCTGCCTGTGTGGTTTGCTCTCCAGCTCTCGAGCCACTAGCTATGGCTACTACCTCTCTTTCCTCTCCTCCTCTGGTGTGCTCTCTCTGTCAGATGTTTAGCTACACCTCTGCCTCTTTTAGTGATAACGGTAAATGTAATAAATGTTGTCTTTTTGAGGCGCTCGAGGCGAGGTTGTCTGATTTGGAATCCCGGCTCCGCTGCATTGAAACACCGTCTGCGCCAGTTAATCTCGACGGACGCCCATTAGCTGCAGCGGAGCTAGCTAGCTTAGCCCCCCCTGTCACCGGTTCCCCGGCTCTCCTCAGCAGCGAGGAGACTGGGTGGGTGACGGTGAGAAGGAAGCCTAGTCGCAAAGCCCCGGTTCACCACCAACCTGTTCACGTTTCTAATCGTTTTTCCCCGCTCAGCGACACACCCGCTGAGGAAAAAACTCTGATCATTGGCGACTCTGTAGTCAGAAACGTGAACCTAGAGACTCCAGTGGTCATAGTCAAATGCATTCCTGGGGCCAGAGCAGGCGACATCGAGTCAAATTTGAAGATGCTGGCTAAAAGTAACTGTAAATATTCCACAATTGTTATTCACGCCGGCATTAATGACATCCGTCTCCGGCAGTCGGAAGTCACGAAACTTAATATAGAATCGGTGTGTGACTTTGCAAAAACGATGTCTGCCACTGTAGTATTCTCTGGGCCCCTCCCCAATCTGACCAGTGATGACATGTTTAGTCGCTCGTCATCCTTGAACCGCTGGCTGTCTGTGTGGTGTCCTGCAAATGACGTGGGCTACATTGACAATTGGAGCTCTTTTTGGGGAAAACCTGGTCTTATGAGACGAGACAGCATTCATCCCACTTTGGATGGTGCTTCTCATTTATCTAACAATCTGGCATCTTTTTTATCCAAATTTCCAAAACCCTGACTACTCAGAGTTGGGACCAGGAAGCAGAGTCGCAGTCTTACACGCCTCTCTGCAGCTCCTCTTCATCCGCCACCCCTCAGCTTAGCCCCTGTCTTCCCCATCAGAGAATCGTTGTCTGCTCCCTCCAAAGTAAATAAAAATATAATGTATAAGCATCCCAAAGTGATAAAGCAAAATATTGGTAAAACTCATATTAAACATAAAGCCTCTAAATTGAATGATTTGGCCTCTGTTCCTCCTCATAATTTAAAAATTAAATGTGGTTTATTAAATATTAGGTCTCTAACTCCCAAGTCTCTGTTAGTCCATGATCTGTTAATTGATCATCAGATTGATTTAATTTCCCTTACAGAGACTTGGTTAGGGCAAGAGGATTATGTTGGTTTAAATGAATCAACTCCCTCTGGTTATTTAAACTGTCAAAATCCCAGAAGTTCTGGTCGTGGAGGAGGAGTAGCATCAATTTACCATTCCAAATTAAGATAAGATAAGATAAGATAAGCCTTTATTAGTCCCACAACGGGGAAATTCCAGGATTGCAACAGCACAGGGATAGCAACACTCAGAGCAACAATCAGAAGGCAAGAAAAAAACAAGCAAGCAAGAGCAGCTAATATACATATGTACGTATTACTATAAAATATATATATATACACACACACACAGACACACAGTGCAGAGCATTGTAGCTGGATGGAATAAATATATGAATATATGAACACACAGTGCAGAGCATTGTAGCTAGATGGAATAAATATGTAAATATATAAACACCCACAGTACGGAGCATTGCAGCTAGGTGGAATAAATATGCAAGTATATAAACACACACAGTGCGGAGCAATGTAGCTAGATGGAATAATATGTAGATATATAAATATATAAACACACCCAGTGCTGAGCATTGTAGCTAGATGGAATAAATATGTAAATATATAAACACACACAGTGCAGAGCATTGTTGCTAGATGGAATGAAACAGCATAACCGTCTACTTAGTTATCCTACATGGTATGATTATGTGCCCATACATATTCTCACCCTCCATAGCGACCGGTATGTTCCTAGTTGTATGCCGGAGGGGACCATTGTGTAAGTCTATTGCATCTTTTGCATTCAAAAAACTATTAGTTTGTTACGTCTTTTTGCTATCTCTGCGAGCAGCCCTGCTTAGGTTGTACAGTCTGACAGCCGTTGGTAGGAAGGACCTACGAAACCTCTCGAAATTACTAGTTAATGTAAAGCAAAAAACATGTTATAATTCCTTTGAGGGCCTGGTCCTCAGTGTTGGGCACTTTAGCAATTCCAGGTTAAACCCAATTTTATTTGCCATAGTTTATCGTCCCCCATCAACCTATTCAGAATTTTTATCCGAATTTGCTGATTTCTTAGCTGATTTAGTGCTGAAATCTGATAGAATAATTATAGTAGGGGACTTTAATATACATGTGGATGTAGATAGTGACTGCCTTAATGTGGCTTTTAATTCAATATTAGACTCGATTGGGTTTTCTCAGAAAGTAGGAAATTCTACTCATTACCTCCACCATACATTGGACCTTGTTCTGACATATGGCATAGAAATAGAAAATCTTGTAGTGTCTCCTCATAACCCTGTACTGTCAGACCATTGTCTGTTAACCTTTGATTTTACTATTTCTGACTATTTGGCTCCTAAAGAAAAATATTATCACAGTAGATGCCTCTCAGATGATGCTGTTTCCAAATTTATGCAGATTGTTTCCTCTATGCCATGTGTCAACACAATGGAAATAAGCTATAGACAGCTTGCTCCTTCTGTAATTGATAACATGGTGGATAGTGTTTCAGCTTCTCTGCATCAGGCTCTAGACTTGGTGGCCCCCTTAAAAAAGAAAAAGTCTAATCAGAGATTTTTAACTCCTTGGTTCAACACAGAAACTCGTAGCTTGAAACAGAAGACTCGTCAATTAGAAAGAAAATGGCGCTCTACTAATTTAGATGAAATCTATTTAGCTTGGAGAAATCATCTTTTAATTTATAAAAAATCTCTTAGAAAAGCTAGAACGAGTTATTACTCTGCATTAATAGAAGAGAACAAGAATAATCCCAGGTTTCTTTTCAGTACTGTAGCCAGGTTGACAAAGAGTCAGGACTCTGTCAATCCTAGCATCCCCTTAGAGCTTACTAGTCAGAACTTTATGAACTTTTTCAATAATAAAATTTCATCCATCAGAGATAAAATCAATCAGATTCTTCCCACAGTTAACTTAAATACTGTAACTACTACAACTCCTTCTATTGATGTCTGTCTTGATGAGTTTACTCCAATCGACCTTTGTGAGTTAGACAAAATAGTTTCCTCATCCAAACCTTCAACTTGTCTTTTAGACCCTATTCCTACCAGGTTATTTAAAGAAGTCTTCCCACTTATTGGTAGCTTTATTCTTCATATAATCAATTCTTCATTAACTTTAGGCCATGTACCACAGGCTTTTAAAACGGCTGTAATTAAACCCTTACTCAAAAAGCCAACGCTAGATCCAGGAGCTTTAGCTAACTATAGACCAATCTCTAATCTCCCTTTTATTTCAAAAATCTTAGAAAGAGTTGTTGCTACGCAATTATTTGACCACCTGCAGGGAAATGGTTTACTTGAGGAGTTTCAATCTGGGTTTAGAATCCATCATAGTACTGAAACAGCCTTAGCGAAGGTCACTAACGACCTCCTCATTGCATCTGATAATGGACTAGTTTCTGTACTTGTCCTTTTAGATCTTAGTGCAGCTTTTGATACTATTGATCATAATATTCTACTTGATAGATTAGAACACTATGTTGGACTTAATGGAACTTCGTTGCAGTGGTTTAGATCTTATTTATCTGATAGGTTCCAGTTTGTTCATGTAAATGATGAGTTTTCTCTCAGCTCAAAGCTTAGTCATGGAGTTCCACAGGGATCTGTGCTTGGCCCTACTCTTTTTAGTTTATATATGCTTCCGTTAGGCAACATTATTAGAAAGCACTGTATACATTTTCACTGTTATGCAGATGACACACAATTATACCTGTCAATGAAGCCAGATGATACTAATCAATTAGCCAAGTTAGAAGCCTGTCTTAAGGAAATCAAAGCTTGGATGACTTGTAATTTCCTGCTATTAAATTCAGATAAGACTGAAGTCATTCTTGTTGGTCCAAAAAACCTTAGAAATTCCTTTCCAAATCAAACTTTCAGTTTGGATGCAGTTACTCTTTCTCTTAATAGCTCTGTGAGGAACCTTGGAGTTATTTTTGATCAGGATTTGTCCTTCAATTCACATATTAAATTTGTTTCTAAGACTGCCTTCTATCATTTGCATAATATTGCCAAGATTAGGAGCATCTTGTCTCAGAGTGATGCTGAGAAGCTGATCCACGCTTTTGTTAGCTCGAGATTAGATTATTGTAATTCTTTATTATCAGGCTGTCCTAAAACATCTTTAAAAAGTCTTCAGCTGATCCAAAATGCTGCAGCAAGAGTTTTAACAGGTACTAGAAAGAGAGATCATATCTCTCCGGTTCTGGCCTCCCTTCAATGGCTTCCCATAGAGTTTAGAATTAAGTTTAAAATCCTTCTTCTTACTTACAAAGCTCTAAACAATCAGGCTCCTTTTTATTTAAAAGATCTGATACTACCGTATCATCCTAACAGAGCACTACGCTCCCAAAATGCAGGTTTACTTGTAATACCTAGAATCTCCAAAAGTACAATGGGAGGCAGAGCCTTCAGTTATCAAGCTCCTCTCCTGTGGAATCAGCTGCCAATCTGGATTCGGGAGTCAGACTCGATCTCTGTTTTTAAGAATAGGGCTAAAACCTACCTTTTTGATATAGCCTACAATTAGGGAGGGATCATGTGTTTCTGAACCCTCCCTTAGTTATGCTGCTAATAGGTTTAGTCAGCCGGGGGACCTCCAGTAATGCACTGGGCCTCACTCCTTTCCTCACTCTCTATGAAATATTTTTTTTTTTTGCTGGTCATTAACATTTGTTTGTTCTCTCCCATAGATTGAGTCCCCATCGTGCTGTTTGCTCTCTACATGTCTGTTCTTTTCTTCTTCTCTGTCCCCTCACCCCCCAGCCAGTCGCAGCAGATGACTGCCCCTCCCTGAGCCTGGTTCTGCTGGAGGTTTCTTCCTGTTAAAAGGGAGTTTTTCCTCTCCACCGTCGCCAAGTGCTTGCTCACAGGGGATCGCCTGATTGCTGGGGTCTTTCTGCAACTGTGGGGGTCCTCCCTACAGTTGATAGTGCTATGAGATGACTGTTGTTGTGAAATGGCGCTATATTAATAAAGTTGAATTGAATTGAATTGAATTGAAAGTAAAAAAAAACACAAACCCACAGCAGCTGGATCAGCTGGCTGCGATCTTTTGTCATGAATGCCCCTCCGGGGCAGAGAGGAGACCCACGCGCTGAACTGTGAGTGTGTGACGGTTTATTACAAACATAAAGAACAAAGTGCACAAAATAACTATAAAGCCACAAAGAGATTACACGATTACTGACAGAAGAAAATAAAGGACATCAAACTTACGTCTGGTAGTAGTCAAGACCGCAGTGAAGAATACATGGAGCAGCGGGTCTTAAATAAGGCATAACACAATTGAAAACAGGTGTGGATATCAGAGCAGGCAGGAGGAAACGATGATTTAAACTTGGGTCAACTGGGAGCAATGACAGGGGAGAGGACAGGGCTGACAGCTGACAGGGACATCGCCCACCATGGAACAAAAACCCAGAAGTGCCACTGACAGCTGTCAACCCAGAGAGGGAACACAACAGTACGATGTGAAGAATTAAATCTCAACAAATAAAGACTGAGAAATAAATACAAACTAATACCAAATAGAAGGGTAACAAAACTATGACATAAACAAGAAGATGAGAAAAATAAGAAACAGTACAAGATATACAGAACCCAAAAGGCACAAAATACAACAAATATAGAGAAAAGCCATGAGACTGAGCACGGCGGTAACCTCCAGTGCTCAGCTCATGACATTCACACCACAGACAGACACTGATTGTGGTAAGCTACTACTGTAGCCACAGCTGCCCTGGGGCAGACTGAGAGAAACGTGGCTGCCAATCCATGACAACAACCTCTCCAACTACTACTGAGCATTTATGCATATTTATACCCAGTGTTATGGAGGCAAGGTAGATAAAGTGTCTTGCCCAGGGACACAACAGCAGGATGGCTGGGGAGAGTGGGATTAAAACCACCGACCCTCTGGTTATTGGACGACCCACTCTACATCCTGAGCCACTGCTGCCCATATTGCCTATCACAACCATTTATACTTAAGTAAACAAAAAAAAAGTGTTTGGACGATGACCCAGAGGAGTGAGTCTGCCTTCATCAGTTATTAAGTGGGGATAAGTGAATAAAGGTTAAATGTTGTTCGCCTGGTGTCGCTCTGGCCATTGTAACTTGTCAGTCATAAAAATTTATTACTCATATTTCTGAAGTGCAAAAAGAAGTCCCATCTCCTACAACTGTGTGTTCAGCACATTGGCTCAGCTTGGCTAAGGCTCTGGCACCCAGAAATATTGTGTAAAAATGCACAGGGCGATATAAAATCATTTCCCCATAATTTTCTCTAGTATATACAGCAGCATTCATCTTGTGATCTGAAGCATTTTTAAAGCCCAATGCAGCACAGACCTCAGTCTGCATGTTTCTGTGCGTGCAAAGCTCTGTTGTGGTTTTCCCAGTGGAGTTAACACAAAATCTGTGATTGATCACCATTATTACATACTACATAACTCAAAGAAATACTTTTTGGAATGTTAATTTAGCACAGTACTCACACAGGAAATGAATCCCTATAGTAATAAATATATAAAAATGGTAAATAACAAAACAACAACTTCACTTGAGAGACTGCAGACAGCCAGGTTTCTCTGCTGCATGGGAGTCTACAGCAACTTGAAAATCTGATACACAAGCTCAGACCTGTCATGGGATTTGAGTGTACCATATGATCTCATCCAGATTGATAAATACCCATCTTTGCTTTGTCAATTACTAGTAGCCTCCTGTTATAAGGCATTGATCATTTATGCTGCTCAAAATTGACGCTCAGATCATAATGATTAAGCCAAAGCTTCCTGAACATGAACATCACATCATTTGAACTTTTGAAGAAAATAAATATAGAATCCTTCAAATAGAAATAAATTATTGGGTAATTTGTTCTTTCTGAATGATGCAGTATTTTCAAAGACTAGCACTTTTGCTTCTGGTAGATCTAAAAAGGTCAAACATTGAAATTCTAAGAAATATTATTTGCTTTTTACTCACAGGATGTATACTAAAACTGGGACTTTATTAACTTACAGGAGAGCATATGCCAGAGAATTTATTGGGAAGCTCCAATTACTGTTGATTCAGCTCTCTGGAGGTTGGCCTTTCGTCAAACCCAGCAGTGGTACTACAAGACTATCATCACAATAAACAGAAAACAAATAGCAATAAAGGACCTGGCAAAAGGAGAGCAGCAGCTGTCCCTGGGTCTGTGGCCCAAAGTCCTTCGAGAAAATTCTTTAATCCTGACACCTGCAAGACATTTTATCATGATTTACAGTGGGGAAAATGTTGGCTGGGGGCAGGGAGGCCACCAGACGTACTGTTTTCACAACAAATGATGAGAAACGCGCTGGTGTTTAGGTCAGATATTTGTAGCTTGTGGTTCACTAGCATGGGGCTCAATCAGACAATGAAAGTCTGGACAGAAAAAGTAACTCCTGGAAGACACTTTGAAAGGTTTTCTCTCTATATTAGGTACTATAGTGTATCCTGCATGAGGCCAACACTGAATGTATGCTAGTCTTTTTTGGACTGGATGTGGAAATCCACTTGAGCAATCATTTTTGCAGAATAAAGTAGTTTCATGTCCGATAATTTCCCTGTTTCATTCAGTTATTTGTTCATTTTCTGAGCCATTTATCCTCTTCAGAGTCATTGCTAGGCTGAAGCCTATCTAAGCATATTTTGAGCAGGAAGAGGGGCACACTTTGGGCAGATTGCCACAGAGACAGAGATTCATTCACACCTTCAGCCAATTTTGAAACACCAGTTAATCTGTCTTTGGACTGTGGAGGAAACTAAAGTAAACCCATGAAAGCACCAGGAGAAACTCCACACACAATGGCCCTTGCCAACCTTTGAATCCAGGATCTTCTTACTGTAAAGAAACACCATTGTGCTGTCCATAGTTCCCAGTGGTTACTTAGCTTCTCACCTATTAAGATGCTAAGTTTTATGTAGTTTAATATTAACATGCAATTATGTTACAGCTCCAACTGTAAAACTGTTGTGACAGTGTATAAACTCAAAATAATTCTGACCACAAAGGTGCTAAAGAAAATGGAGAGTGTTCATATAAGCCCCATTTCCACTACAGGAACCAGGACTTTAAGATTGCCTTGGTGATGCTACCACCCGGCTGGTGTACGGAGAGGCTGATTACAATGCTGAGCCGACAATGTTGACTCGGAGAATGAGCGTGAACATGTGAACATGACCAAGTGTGTGGCCATACTGAGCTCAGAGCATGTTGTGGAGCTCATAGACAGGCAGGATTCATAGGTTTTGACTTTTCAACAAAATTTTCAAAATTACACAGGGTAACAAAAATATTTTTTTTGTAAGTTGTCTGCGTTTGTTCAACTGATTTAAAACAATTTTGCACCGCTGAATCCGAAAATTACATCCGTTTCTCTCGATCAGGTGCAAAGTAAAAACCTGTACTTACTTAGTACTTACTTAGTGCTGTGCATGTACTTACCTTTATATAAAGGTAGGTACATGTAAATTGAATGTTACATCATCATTGTTCAAAATTCAGAAAATTTCAAGACATAAAAAAGAATTTGCATCATATAAAGCGAAAATACCCATACATGTAAACAAAAATATAAAACAACATGTGGCCATAATTCAAAAAGTTGACCTGATTGAGCAAAACCAATGTGATTTTTTGGATTCAGCACATCAAAATTGTCCTAAATCAGCTAAAAAAACTTAGACAATAAATTTGGTGTTGACCAGTGTTATGAGCTAACCCTTTTGCTGCTAAAAGTAGCTCTGTGAAACTTGGTTGGAAGATTATTTTGCACAGTTACTATAGGTTAAATGAACGTGTCAGTTTGTCCCTCTGTGGCAGGAGGGATTTTTCCCTCACTTGCTCACCTGTGATTGGCCACACCTGTTGCGCTGCAGTACACTGATTGCAGTGTGGCCTCAGTACTGGCAACATTCACGCAACAGGTTTTAATACTCAATTCCTATTTTTTTGCACAAATGTGACCCATATCTGATTTTTTAGTCTGAATGGCACAGATCCAATTTTTTCACACCAGACCCAGGCCACTTTCATATGTGGTCCTAATTCGGATACGTATCTGATATTTTCCAAAGTGACCTCAGTCTGAACGGTCACGTCGCATTTCATCCATCCATCCATCCATCCATCTTCTACCGCTTTTCCGGAGGTCGCAGAGGCAGCAGTTCAAGCAGAGAAGCCCAGACTTCCCTCTCCCCAGCCACCTGCTCCAGCTCTTCAGAGAGGATACCAAGGCGTTCCCAGACCAGCTGGGACACATAGTCTCTCCACCGAGTCCTGGGTCTGCCCCGGGGTCTCCTCCAGTGGGACGTGCCCGAAACACCTCAAGTGGAAGGCGTCCAGGAGGCATCCTGATCAGATTCCCATACCACCTCAACTGACTCCTTTCAATGCAGAGGAGCAGCGGTTCTACTCTGAGCCTCTCCCGGATGACTGAGCTCCTCACTCGACTTTTTCCTCGTTGAAGTGAGACAGACGTGACAATTCTGTGGTGGAGGATGCAGCAAGCATGGAAGACACAGCTGATTTGTGCTCTCTTTTTAATCAATCTTCTTCCCTTTATCACTGGATTGTAATTTTGTCGGCTCCGAGTGCACAACAACTTCACATTTTTTTTTTGGGGGGGGGGCGTGGTTCGGCGTTGAAACTGTCAGACATTACAGGTGCACAGTAACGGCACATTAACGGCCCTTTTTAGTGGATGCTGCAAATTCCTTTTCCCTGTAAACAGCACACCGTGAGTCCTGGCCGCTGTAATATCTAAAATGCAAAGTTAATACCGATATGACTGTGGAGCGGAATGGCCAGATATGGGGATACAGGAGAGGGGAGTCTGTGGTGGCTTCTCCTTCCTGTGCAGGACTGGTGTATGCCGCAGGTACGAGCCACGCTGTTTATTAGAGCCCGAGCCACAGACAATGTCAGTGGGTGAGAGCTCTATTGTAATCACTAGGATTGTTTATTATTAACTTTATTTATACAGGTAATTCCATTGAGACACTGGGTCTCATTTTCAAGAGAGCTGTTTAATCAATCAGTTCTGTTAAAGCAGAGCTGATCACAGTGGTCACATGGCGTGTAGAGGAATGAAGCTGGTCTCATACTTATTTTGTGCATAATCATTTCTGAAGGATTTTAACATTTTATTTTGCTACGCTGCATCAAGGTGAAGAAGTTCTGTCCCCTTCAATCGTTTGAACTACATATTTACTTCTGTAAACACGATGCTGTGTCTGACGTTACGTTTTCTTCTGCGCATGCGGGTCACTTCATAGGTGTAGACCGTTCACACTGGAGTCTGATTCAAGAGATTCAAGAGATTCAAAGGCTTTATTATCATGTGCACAGTTAAGAAATGCAACATTTCCTGAGCAATGAAATTCTTACTCTGCTCTTTGGACGAATGCCAAGGTAATAGGTACACAACAATACTAATGAGGTAATAACACAGAACCAAATCACAGAATAAATAGAGGAAACAAGAAGAATGAAATCTGAAGTTCCCTGGGTGACTATAGTGAACAGTGGTATATTGATATCAGAGATGATATGAACCTGAGCTGGCATAAGCCTATGTACAGTGTGCAAATGAGCAGTGTGCAAATGAGCAGTATACAAATTACAAATTAGCACCCAGTGTGCAAATTTCTCTGTAATGATAATACCAGTAGACTGTACATGATAAGTAGCAGCAGAGTTGACATGGGCATCAGACGGGGTGAAACTATGTACACCATACAAATGAGCAATGTGCAAATTTAGCAACTGGTGTGTGAGTTCCTATTTGCAAAGCTGTATTGCGGAGTTTTGGGAGTTTGTTATTTGTTCAGGAGTCTGATGGCAGTGGGAAAGAAGGAGTTTTTCAGTCTCTGTCCTGCATTTCACACTTCTGTACCTCCGGCCTGAGGGTAGAAGTGTGAACATTCTGTGCTGGGGTGGGTGGGGTCCCGGAGGATGGCGTCAGCGTCTGTGGTGGAAGATGCTCTGTAGAGAGGGGAGTGGAGTCCTGATGATCTTCTCCGCTGTCTTCACCACTCTCTGCAGGTGTTTCCGGTCCAGGGCAGTAGTGCTGCTGTACCACGCAGTGATGCAGTTGGTCAGGATGCTCTTGATGATGCAGCTGAAGAAGTTGTTGAGGATCCTGGGGGACATGCCAAACTTCTTCAGCCTCCTCAGAAAGTATAGCCGCTGTTGAGCTCTCTTAACCAGCTCTGTGGTGTTGTGTGTCCATGTAAGGTCCTCGCTGATGTAGATGATGTGGGGTCTCCTCATCTTCATGTCCACTATCATCTCCTTTGTCTTGTTCGTGTTGTGGGTGAGGATGTTGTCCTCACACCAT
This sequence comes from Pholidichthys leucotaenia, assembly GCA_020510985.1. NCBI lineage: Eukaryota > Metazoa > Chordata > Actinopteri > Cichliformes > Pholidichthyidae > Pholidichthys > Pholidichthys leucotaenia. Next base: position 323,474,893 of record CM035837.1, on the reverse strand, counting down.
GACACCAGGCTGGCCACCTCTCTCCTGTAAGATGTTTCGTTGTCACCAGTGATGCATCCTACCACTGCCGTGTCATCCGCAAACTTTAAGATGATATTGTCCTTGTGGGAGGCAACACAGTCATGGGTGAAGAGGTTGTAGAGGATGGGGCTGAGAACACAACCCTGTGGGACACCTGTGTTTGTGATGATGCTGGCTGAGGTCCTGTTACCCATCCTGACAGTCTGGGGCCTGCCAGTTAGAAAGTCCAGTAGCCAGTCACAGAGGGTGGGGTGCAGGCCAAGTGAAGACAGTTTGTCGGTGAGTTTGTGGGGGATGACCATGTTGAAGGTGGAACTGTAGTCGACAAAGAGCATCCTAATGTAGGAGTCTTTATCCTCCAGGTGGAAGAGGGAGTAATGGAGTGCTGCAGCAATGGCATCTGAGGTGGAACTATTGGGCCGGTAGGCGTACTGTAGGGGGTCCAGGGTATCCGATATGCTGTCCTGAATGAGGGGCAGCACCACTTTCTTGAAGCACTTCATGATGATTGGAGTGAGTGCTACTGGTCTGTAATCATTCAGACAGGTCGGCGGGCTACTTTTGGGGAGAGGGATGATGGTTGTGGTTTTGAAGCAGGAGGGGACTATGTTCTGGTTGAGGGAGAGGTTGAAGATGGATGTGAGAACGTCAGTCAGCTCGGCAGCGTATGCTCTGAGGGCCCGCCCAGGGATGTTATCTGGTCCTGCCGCCTTGCGGGGGTTGACATTCTTCAGTGCTTTGTTTACCTGGCCTGGTGAGACTATTTGTGGAGGGGGAGGGTGCGTGGGTGTGTGTCTGCTCTCTGATGGGGGGTCTGATGGGGGTCGCATTTAAATTATAATGTTAATGCCCACACAAAAAAATCAGATCTTGGCAAAAAGTTGGAATTGAGCATTAAGACCTGCAGTGTGAATGTAGCCTTCAACGCTGCTCACAATACAGATGTATGCCTGTCTGTGAACAAGCAGAAGTCGGTTTGGCCCTGGAAAAAGAATGATATTTGCTGTGGTCGCTGGTGCGCCGTGTCTCATCTCATCTATGTAAGTTATCCATCGATCATGCTTTAATAGGCAAAGCAGCTTTTCTATGTTTGACACCCACGCTTGTGCTTGCAGTGTGGTGGTGGTATTGCTGGCTGATGTGACGGGGTTGGAGCACTCAGCGGTTATTTTTCTCGAGGCAAGTCACTTTTGTAATCTTTCACAATGAAAGGGTTATGAAAAGTTAGAGTGCCAAAATAATAATTCTGTAGGTAATCTCCCATTATGCTCTGCACATATTCTATACATATTCTGTTTACATTTTTATGAACAAATATGTTAAGTGTTAAACTACAGTCTTAAGTGTTACACAACCACAGTCTGATAAACAAGAAACAGGCAGCGCTATAGAGCCCTCTTTCTCTCTCTCTCTCCTCTCTTTTAGTGAGGTCTATTACCCAAATCAACACTCACACACACTTTTCATAGTACATCTTAGGCGATAGTTAACGTGAATAGCAGATGGCCTGTTCACATCAGAGTTAAACTGGCCAATCAGATGGTTGCGTACAAGTCCATCCTATTGTGCGGGGTTGACCCAAACCAACCTGAGAAGATGAATGTAAGTTGCACCCAGAAGTCGGGGTCAGTCTGGCAACACTCCCGAGGGAGCTGCGTCACACTGAACCCAGCACTGCTTGCTTTACATGTGACCTCTGAATAAATGTTGCATCATTGAACTGAAGAATTCTCCGGCTTATTCTTAGATCTTTCAGTCAAAGAATTGGGATTTTAACAATTTTGGTGCTGTGACCCAGTTTGAACTATTCTGAGATGAGTCCGGAACAGATCGGAAGGACCCTTTTTAGGCGACTTTGGCGCCCAAACAGAAGGGTAAGCAGAAAACCTTCTTGCACAAATTTCTGCACCTTGGCCATACTAAATTTACAGTTGTCTGATTAAGGGATATATCTGATCTCCAAATTTTATAATTTAATTGGGAGTCACATGTAAAGTCTGAACAAATAGTTTCACGCAAAGGAAAGTCCATATGTCCTATTATCAGTCTGAGGTAGGACAGTCGCAATCAGGGCGTACAATTCACGGGTGTATAGTCCATCAAATGATAAAGCATTTTGGAGTCAGTCTGAACCAAAATAAATACGAGACTAGGGAACTGGGGTGGTCAATGATCAACTGGGTTCATCTCCCAAATTAAAATAGCCAGGGTTAGTAACCTGATGCCGGGGGGTGCCATTTAGAGTGTTTGACCCGATGCCGCTGGGGAGCGAAGCCACACTTGTTTTAATCAATATAGCACTGAGCTGTATGATATGGTACCTCTTGCACTGGAGACCTGCCGAGGCTTCAGTGAAAGTGCCCTCTACATACAGTTGGACAAGTCGGTGGAAATTCTCGGATCAGTCTGTAGCCAGAATCAATAAAAGATTTAGGGGACAACGGCCGTGTCCGTCTTCTAAATTAAAATAGCCAGGATTAGTCTGATGCCGGGGGGGGGGGGGGAATTTAACTGTCCGACCTGATGCCGTTAAGGAACAATGCCACGTGAGTGAAGTATTTTGGATGCAGTCTGTTCACAAATAATTACAAGACTTAGGGATCAGTAATCACCCATGTTCGTCTCCCCAAATAAGGGAACCAGGGATATCCTGGTATTGGTACAGAAAAAAAAACAAAACTTTTGTTAATAATTTAAGGTACAGCGCAAGAATCTTTTAACCATTCCTTAGTGAGCGACTGTCCATAATAATAAAATAGTAATAATTTACAGTACAGCGCAAGAATCTTTTAACCATTCCTTAGTGAGCGACTGTCCATAATAATAAAACAGTTGTTTTGTATTGTCCATATTCTGCACGCTGATGTCTGTGTTAATTCTGTGTCTTTAGGGGATAAATGTGTGGTTTGAGAAATAACAGGGGTTGGAATTATCTACTAAACTTTTTCCATAGTATGATTTAACTAACTGCGCTCTTTGGGCCTTGTGGGGACCAAAGGTGTGTGTGTGCTTTTCCACATAGGAGGGAGGCAATTCGCCCCCACTCCTGAGTGGAGTTGAGATTGTTTAAAACAGGTTACTAAGAAGAGATTTTTTGAGGTAACAGTATTAAAATGGAGTGCTAAATTAAAGTTGTAAGGTTATTCTGGCATGTGTACAGCTGAAATTAAGGAGGTAGCGTTCCAGTTTCTTTGAAAAACAAGGCATGGTTTGTGGACAATAGACTTTGTGGCCATATTGCGTGTCCACATTGCACGTGGCAAAGGTGGCCACGTGGCATTCAGTGTGCATGTGCGGGTAAACGCCATCTTGACCCGCCTTCAAGCTGCAGCACAGTGCCTCCATTGTGTGGCCAACTGTAGGAAGGGCATTCTTTCATAAATCTACTGCCAAATAGAGCTTCAGATCTTCCTAATAAATTTGGAACCTTATCTCTCTGGCTGAAAGGAAAGCTTTAAGTCTGTGCACGTGAAATAAAGCCCTCCCACGCTTGCCAATGCGGGTTTGATGTAGTGAGGCAGGGGCTGCCCAATCAGCTGGAGAGAAAAGGTTCAACTTTAATTTGGGCAGAGGAGACAATAAGGAGATTTATTCCTACTTATACAATAAAATTGTAGAAAAATCCTAGGTGGACAATATACAGTATAAAGGTGAGGTAATTTAAATAAAGAAAAAAAGAAAATTGCAAATTGGAATAAATAAATAAATAAATAAATAAATAGAAGTTGTGGAGATGAGCACTGTGGAAGTGAGAGTGGACAGAAAATGGAAAAGGAAGTTTGGTTTTAGAGAAAATTGAAGGCTGATGAATTGTTAAAGTTTTGTGCAGGACACAAGAGAAAGATATGGAGAAACGATTGGAAGAAGGAAAGGAAAAAAACATAAGAATGAGAGACTTATACTGCAACGGTGAGAACAAAAGCAAAATAATCAATAAACACAATAAAAAATGGAAAAGGGACAAAAGGACACTGTTTAATGACTTGTCTGTTTCTCTATTCATCTGAGATAATGGTGGTGGCTGTGGATTACCTCCCTCCCCCAGCTACTGTGTGAGTTCCTCTTCAGACCCGCTGGAATTGGCTGCGTCCACCCTCCCCCTCCACGCCATCGCCTAGTGACCCCCTCCTCCCTCCGCAACAACAGTAAAAGAATTTAAAACAAAGGGGCATTGAAAGATGGGTCATAGATGATCAACTGAGCACATGTAAGTACAATAAAATATATTGTTGCTTTCCATTTACCTTCGGACAGAGTCTCAAATATTGAATCTCATTCATGAACATTTAAATGTTAGTCTGAGTAAGCCATACATGTTTTGCCAGGAAGCTGTGTTGGTGCTAACAAGCCATTCCAGATTCAGCAAACTACTCATATGTTCTCTACGTGTGCATAACCAGTATTCATGAATCAGCTGTAGTCAGCACGTGTTCACGAGAATTGAGGATTGCATAACTGGCGCCTAAAACTACCGCTAAAATCACATTTCAATATAATTGACCAGCAGTCTCATTCACTAAAAGCCCTATCAGAGAGGTGCCAAAATCACATACTTAGCAAACTGAAGTATTTTTAGAAAAAGCCGTGGATAAGGTAAAAACCAAAATAAAGCCTCTGCTAAGCAGATGCCACAACAACCCACGCTCCACCAAACTCTAGCTATGCAACCACTCCAGTATCTCACATCACAACAATATGGATCCTACCCAGACCCCTCACCTAATCTGCCCTATCAGTATCAGCTGCAGGGCCACAGGAGATGGTCAGAGGTTTAATAATAGAGGCAGAGGCCATGTTAGCAGTAAAACCCTGGGGGGGGGGGGTGTCCCCCAATTAGCAACACAATGTGTATCCTTCCCTACATGGTCCCCATTCGAATGTTGATGAAAAGAACGGTTTTGTTAAAGCTGTTCTGTTTCAAAAGGGGGAGTGGGACAAGCACAGATAGAAAAGTGCTAAGGTACTATAGCAGCAAATTACACAACGTAGAAATAGGTCATCCAGCTTGTGTGAAACATGTAACCACTATAAGAAAGGCTGTAGAAAAGACATCACACCTGACGATGGGCAATCAAACCACTATTCACACAATGCATAGAGTTAAAGCCTTTCTTGACTCAAAGTTAGAAATTTAGGTAAGAAAAGAAAATAAAATTTGAAGGAAAAACACGCATTTTTATGGAATGGCTGACACATGGGGAGCCTCTGAATCTGTTTTTCTATCATAGGAAGCCAAAAGGAGGAGAGGGAGGACAGCAGTGGGGCAGGAGGGGCCAACGCACCCACAATGGAAACAGTGATGGCAAGACCAGCCGCTAGGAGGGGAGGCACCCATGATCCACATCCACTATGGAAAAACTGGACTGCATGCTTAAGACTAAAACAAATAAGTGGACTCACTTCTACACATATACAGAAAATTAGCAAAAAAAAAATTAAATTATTTGAAAATAGCAGACATCTTCCATTTACCTGACTCTGATCTGATAGTAACAATAGTGCTGAGGTTTAAGGTACTCCAATTAAAATCGTGTGACACAGGTGCAGGTGAATTAGTAATTTCAGGTAATGACATACAGGACTTTTCAAAGTCAGAAAAAGTAACAGCATCTGCAAATGGCAGGCTACCAGTAGAAAAACCTATCAACATCTGTAAAAGTAGCATTGTACCCCATGTACTATAGGCAGTTGAACGTATCCGATCCAAATTATGAACAACCATTATTTGCAAACCCATCCTCCAGATTGGTCATAAAACTTGGACTGGTAAACAAGGAAATGTGTGGACGCATCCATTGTCCTAGTTGAAGAGGATAAGAGACATTTCAACCTATGGGGGGTTCCACACATGCCGCTGGTTAGACCCAAACACATGAATTGGAAAATGTTGGACATTTTTTCACCTCTGCTGGGGAATATAGCCATCCATGGAAAACCAACACCTGACCTTAACATAGAATCCATCCATCCATCCATCCATCCATCCATCCATCTTCTTCCACTTAATTCCTTTTCGGGTCACGGGGGGTGGGGGGGTGGGGCTGGAGCCTATCCCAGCATCTTTGGGTGAGAGGCAGGGTACACCCTGGACAGATCACCAGTCCATCACAGGGCCAACACAGAGAGACAGACAACCATTCACTCTCACAGTCATACCTAAGGACAATTTAGAATCCCCAATTTGATGCCAATTAACCTAACTAGCATGTTTTTGGCATGTGGGAGGAAACCAGAGAAATCCCGGAGTAAACCCACGCAGACACGGGGAGAACATGCAAACTCCACACAGATCACTGTTGGTCGGGGGCTGGGATCGAACCCAGGATCCCCTGGCCAAGGGTGAGTTGCTGTGCTGCTGCAGTGCTAACCACTCCACCACCGCGCTGCCCCCTTAACATAGAAAATTCTCCTAAATTAGAAACAGACGCATTGTCTCTTAACTGGGTAACCACAGCACAAAAGGCTGTGTACATTGACGCCCAGAAATCTCCTACATGACCAATCTTAACATTAACAAACGAGAGGATGAGAAAATTTGAAGCAAATTCTAAATTTGTTATGGTAAAAGGTTAAACAGATGTAGATCTAATAAAATGAGCAGAGTATGACACTATAGACCATATATTCAGAAGCCCAGAAAGGTGTTAACCAGGTCATAAAAACTAAAAGCAGCAGATGTCATAGCGTCATCAGTCCTGTAGGAAACACCCTGATGACACAGGGCCTGCAGGAATTAACGAAGCTCTAACTCTTTGTGCTCATTGTATGCCAGGATCACATATATTGATAAATGTGCTAAACCTCCAAATGCAATTTTCCACAGTGGTAGTCATCAGCAAATCTTGCACATCTCATACCTCCTCATAGAAACCAATTTTTTTTTTGTTTTTTTTGTTACTTATTTGTACCCGTAGGTAGATTTGGTTTGCAGTCTGGTGACAAGCCACCGGCTGCCGGTCGCTGCGTGTGCGAGCGCCCTAAACCTACATGTTTTTTTTTTTGGTATGCGGGAGGAAACCGGAGAAATCCCGGAGTAAACCCACGCAACACGGGGAGAACATGCAAACTCCACACAGCTCACTGTTGGTCGGGGGGTGGAATCGAACCCACGATCTCATGATCCCCGGGATCCCCTGGCCGAGGGTAAAACTGTGCTGTCACAGTGCTAAACCACTGCGCCACCGTGCAGCCCAATTGCTGAGTTCCAGAGGAGGAGCTGAAGACCCCAAGACGGAGGATGATGACGGAGAAAACCATTGTGCTATTACGGATTATTTGTAAACACAATGTGCTACTGATAATACATGAATCATACATAGCTCACCACACACATGTAAGGGTGTGAGACTTATAGTATTCTTGCGTTACTATTTACATCATGCTAATTGCGGTTAGGTAGTCAGGATAATTGTGAAGGTTAGAAGCCCTAGAGGCCCAAATACAACAAGCATGGATAAGGATGTCTCCTAACTTTGAACACTTTTGTTTGCTACCTACTTACACTGCTGAACACATAGGTCCCATTACCCAGATCACTTATTACAACACAACCACTGCTCGTAGCTTGCACATAGCCGACAACCATACACTCATAGGCTAATGGGAGATACAGTAACTTACGACAACACATTGTCAACTACAGATGTAGTGAATAAGGATAAAACGGTACAGGCTCCAGCCATTGCAGTGACAACCCCTCAGGTCATTATTGATCCTGTCCCAGCCGAGCCCGTTGTATTGGCACCCAAGCAAAGGTCTAGGGTACAGGGATGGTGCATGTAGAGCGGGGGGGGGGGGGCACCAGACCATTACGACGTGTGCCTGCGATGTAGAAAAGAAGGTCATAGGGCTAGTGACTGTACGACTTCAGTCCCTAGAAGAAGGATGGACTGGTACCCATGCGCACCCACTGCACCTCCAGCATCCGGGGTGGAGCCAGCTCAGCCACACGGAGACATGAAAATGTGTGGAGACGGAGCCACACATTTTCTGATCCAACGCTGCCCCTCACAGTGCAAGCTACGGTGGGCACAGGGGCTTGAGGTTCAGCAACACCAGCCTCTCTACCTCTGTCCACTGATTATACACCGGTGGGTGGCATCCCTGGGACAGCATCACTGAACTGTTCACTGGCTGGACTGGATGTTGTCTAGTCTCTGCTGTATCCTCCAGAATGTCCTACAAACCTCATGGGACGAGATGTGCCTCTGAGAGCGAAGGCACACAGTTGTTTTGCTTCTAATGGTACCGGTGTGGGTCTACAAGATAGGACTGTGCTCCAAGCTGTGGACACAGGAAGCAGACACAGAGGAAGGTCAAATCCTTTTCACAACCATGTGATGACTGCAGCTGAACGATGCGAGCCCTGGCAAAGGTCAACTGATAGACAAAATGTTTTGTGGGCTTCGTGGATTGACCCTTTTCGACCTTATGACCCCCACATAATCCACACCACTGGACAAAGAACTATTCACATGATGATCAGGAGGAGATCTCGGTGGGGGTGCAGGACTTGGTGAACAAGGACAATTATGTGACTGCAGTTCTTCTGGACAAAGATGTGTTGCCTCGGTGTGCCCTCTTAGACATTGCTGCACTGTGCTGGGGGTCTCCACAAGGGGGGAGACAAGGGTATCAGAACCAATGGTGCAAACCCATTTTGGGTTGACTGACTGGGTTGACACACAATGTAGGGACCTACCTTATTCACCATCTGCTAACCGCTAGCGTATCTCACACCACGTATGGTTGACATGATAAAATCATGTCAAAGGGGGGAATGAAAGGGTTATGAAAAGTCAGAGTGCCAAAATAATAATTCTGTAGGTAATCTCCCATTACGTATGCTCTACACATATTCGATACATATTCTGTTTACATTCTTATGAACAAATATGTTAAGTGTTAAACTACAGCCTTAAGTGTTACACAACCGCAATCTGATAAACAGGAATCAGGCAGTTCCATAGAGCCCTCTTTCTCTCTCTCTCTCTTCTTTTAGTCAGGTCTATTACATTAGTTACACACCCAAATCAACACTCACACACACTTTTCATAGTACATCTTAGGAGCTAGTTAACGTGAATAGCGGATGGCCTGTTTGCGTCAGAGTTAAACTGGCCAATCAGACGATTGTGTACAAGTCCATCCTATTGTGCGGGGTTGACCCAAACCAACCCGAGAAGATGAATGTAAGTTGCACTTGGAAGTTGGGGTCAGTCTGGCGATGCTCCCGAGGGAGCTGCGTCACACTGAACCCAGCGCTACTTGCTTTACATGTGACCTCTGAATAAATGTTGCATCATTGAACTGAAGAATTCTCTGGCTTATTCTTGGATCTTTCAATCAAAGAATTGGGATTTTAACAACAACTTCCTATTTTAGGTCGCTGATTGTAATCATTTTCATTCTTTTATCTAGTGGCTTGCTGTTCTTCCTCCTCCTCATTTTGACACCAGCTGTGCCCCTGATTTGGTATGTAAAAGCCAAATATGCACAGGTGGAACACCTGAGGAACACCTGAGGAGCTGGCTGAAAAGACAGGAAGAGGGACTCTACCTTGGGCGGTGCAGTGGCACAGTGGTTAGCACTGCGGCAGCACAGCAACTCACCCTTGGCCATGGGATCCCTGGTTCAATCCCAGCCCCTGACCAACAGTGATCTGTGTGGAGTTTGCATGTTCTCCCCATATCTGTGTGGGTTTACCCTGGGATTTCTCCGGTTTCCTCCCACAGGCCAAAAACATGCAGGTTAGGTTAATTGGAGACTCTAAAGTGGCCCTAGGTGTGAATGTGTGTGTGAATGGTTAAGGGATAGCGCCGTACCGTGGCTGCTTCATCCATCCAGGTGGATGCCCTCAATTTCCCCTCTGGGGATCAATAAAAGTATACAAAATATACCGAAGTGGTGGCTCAGTTGGTAGAGCATCCGCCCCACACCCAGGAGGCAGGGGTTCAAATCCCGGCCGGGTCATGCCGAAGACCATATAAAAGCGGAACTTCCTGCCGTCCAGCTTGGTGCTCAGCAATAATGGAATGGAGGAGGGAAATCTGTGGCGGTGCCTTGCATGGCAGCGGCCCTCTGATTCTACATTTGGGGTGCGTGTGATTAACACTGTAGATAGGTAAAACACAATCTCGTTCTACTGTACATGATTGGTTGCACAGTTGAATGACAATAAAGGGTGATTTAAGGTTAATTTAAATATTGAGCCTTAATTATTACTGGCCATAGTTTGAATATCCAAAAGCCAGTTTAGAAGCTTGGGTATTCTTGTATCCCCCCCACCTTGCTGCCTCTATATTGGAGTTTTCCCCGGTGGACGAAAGGGTTGCTTCCCTGTGCCTTCGGGTTGGGAAATTGGTCCTGACCATCATTTGTGCCTATGCACCAAATGATTTTTCAGAGTACCCACCCTTTTTGGAGTCTGTGACTGGGGTGCTGGAGGGTGCTTCTCTTGGAAACTCCATTGTTCTACTGGGGGACTTCAATGCGCATGTGGGCAATGACGGTGAAACCTGGAGGGGGGTGATTGGGAGGAACGGCCTTCCCAATCTGAACCTGAGTGGTGTTCAGTTATTGGACTTCTGTGCTAACCACAGTTTGTCCATAATGAACACCATGTTCAAGCATAAGGGTGTCCATATGTGCACCTGGCACCAGGACACCCTAGGTCGCAGGTTGGTGATCGATTTTGTTATCGTGTCATCAGACCTGCGACCGTACATCTTGGACACTCGGGTAAAGAGAGGTGCAGAGCTGTCAACTGATAACCACCTGGTGGTGAGTTGGATCCAATGGCAGGGGAGGATGCCATTCAGACCTGGTAGACCCAAACGTATAGTGAGGGTGTGCTGGGAACGTCTGGCTGAGGCCCCTGTCCAGGAGGTCTTCAACTCCCACCTCCGGAAGAACTTCAACCACATTCCGAGGGAGTCTGGAGACATGGAGTCTGAATGGGCCATATTCTCCACCTCTGTTGTTGAACCGGCGGCCCAGAGCTGCGGCTGCAAGGTGGTCGGTGCATCTCGTGGTGGCAACCCCCGAACCAAGTGGTGGACAGCAGTGGTGAGGGGGGCCATTAAGCTGAAGAAGGAGTCCTATTAGGCTTGGTTGGCTTGTGGGACTTCTGAAGCAGCTGAGGTGTACCGGCAGGCCAAACGGAATGCAGCTCAAGTAGTTGCTGAAGCAAAAACTCAGGTATAGGAGGAGTTTAGTGAGGCCATGGAACAAGACTTTCGGTCGGCCTCAAAGAGATTCAGGCAAACTGTCTGGCGGCTCAGGAGGGGGAAGCAGCTCCCTGTCCACACTGTGTATGGTGCGCTGTTGACTTCGACTGGGGATATCGTCGGGTGGTGGAAGGAATACTTTGAGGATCTCCTCAATCCCATTGATACGCCTTCCACAGAGGAAGCAGGGCTTGTGGACGAGGGAGACAACTTGCCTATCACATGGGCTGAGGTCGCCAAGGTGGTTAAAAATCTCTTTGGTGGCCAGGCCCCGGGGGTGGACGAGATTCACCGTGAGTACCTCAAGGCCCCGGATGTTGTAGGGCTGTCATGGTTGACACGCCTCTGCAACATTGCGCGGAGGTTGGGGACAGTGCCTTTGGCATGGCAAACCAGGGTGGTGGTTCCTTTCTTCAAAAAAGGGGACCGGAGGGTGTGCTCCAACTTTAGAGGAATTACACTCCTCAGCCTCCCTGGGAAGGTCTCTGCCAAGGTTCTGGAGAGAACAGTCTGGCCGTTGGTCGAACCTCGGATTCAAGAGGAACAATGTAGTTTTCATTCTGGCCGTGGCACATTGGACCAGCTCTTTACCCTTGAGAATCCTCGAGGGTTCATGGGAGTTTGCCCAACCAGTTTACATGTGTTTTGTGGACTTGGAGAAGGCATTCGACCGCGTCCCTTGTGGTTTTTTGTGAGGGGTGCTTCGGGAGTATAGGGTATGGGGCTTGTTGCTACGAGCTATTCGGTCTCTGTACGACTGTTGGGAGAGTTTGGTTCGTATTGCCAACACTCAATTGGACTCATTCTCAGTGAGAGTTGGACTCCGCCAGGGCTGCCCTTTGTCACCGATCATGTTCATAATTTTTATGGACAGGATTTCTAGGTGCAGCCAGGGAACAGAAGGTGTCATGCTTGGTGACCACAGGATCTCATCTCTGTTTTTTGCAGATGATGTTGTCCTGCTTGCTTCATCCAGCAATGATCTACAGTTCTTGCTGGGACAGTTTGCCGCTGAGTGTGAAATGGCTGGGATGAGAATCAGCACTTCCAAGTCCGAGTCCATGGTCCTCAGCCGGAAAAAGGTGGATTGTCCTCTCCGGGTTGGGGACAGGCTCCTGCCCCAAGTGGAGGAGTTTAAGTATCTTGGGGTCTTATTCACGAGTGATGGGAGAATGGAGCGAGAGATTGACAGACGGATCGGAGCAGCATCTGCAGTGATGCGGACGTTGTACCGGTCTGTTGTGGTGAAGAGGGAGCTGAGTTCTAAGGCAAAGCTGTCGATTTACCAGTCAGTCTACGTTCCTACGCTCACCTATGGTCACAAGCTTTGGGTAATGACCGAAAGAACGAGATTGCGGTATACAAGCGGCTGAAATGAGCTTTCTCCATCGGATCGCTAGACTCACTCTCAGAGATAGGGTGAGGAGCTCAGTCATCTGGGAGAGGCTGAGAGTAGAACCGCTGCTCCTCCACATTGAAAGGAGCCAGTTGAGGTGGTATGGGCATCTGATCAGGATGCCTCCTGGACGCCTCCCACTTGAGGTGTTTTGGGCACGTCCCACTGGAGGAGACCCCGGGGCAGACCCAGGACTCGGTGGAGAGACTATATCTCCCAGCTGGTCTGGGAACGCCTTGGTATCCTCTCTGAAGAGCTGGAGCAGGTGGCTGGGGAGAGGGAAGTCTGGGCTTCTCTGCTTGAACTGCTGCCTCCGCGACCTGGACCTCCGCAAAAGCGGTAGAAGATGGATGGATGGATGTGTGATAATCATATTTTTTTGAGTGTTGCCAATTAGTTCTCATTCACTGTTGTGTTAAATGTAAAGTTTATGTTTGAGATACGATTGGTAGAGGTCAAGCCACATCCATTATGTTTACACCAGGTGTTGGGAGGGGTTGAGGTCTTTCTGGGTCACATGAGGTTATTAGAAATCATTCTCTCATAATGTTGCACGATGATGAGCCATCACAATCAAATCACATAACACACAGCCTTGCATTTGGATCCCAGTCCTCCACTCTCGCATCCAGTAATGAAGGCACCCAAAACAAGCTACGTGAGCTTATCACTGAGTTGGGAAGTCAAATTGGGGAGTCAATTGCAAATTGCCTGTTGGCAAGTCGAGCCCCGCCTACCATAAATGAGGCACCCCCATCCCAACCGTGCAAAGTTGGAACCCCTGAAGCCACACATGACGTCTCCAAAATGAGCTTGGTTGTCAGGTCAGATATTAAAGACCCCCCTATGTATAGAGGTGATGGCACTGATAAATACTCTGTCCAAGACTGGATCGATTTGATGGAAATCTATCTACAGAAGAGAGGGCTCTCAGGTGACATGCAAAAAGAGGAGGTCCTGAACCATGTTCTTGGCAAAGCTAAGAACATTGTCAGAGTGAGGCTGAAAAGTAACATGTCCTCTGGTGCAATCACCAACCCTGAAACCATTTATGCTATATTAAGGTGTTACTTTAGTGAGAGCCCAGTCTTCCCAGCCATTAGCTGATTTTTATGCTACCCACCCAGCTGCCAAAGAAACACCAGTAGACTACTGGGTGAGGTTAAATATTGTTGCTGAAGCAGCTGACAGGCACTTGCAACATCAAGGAACCAAGATGGAGAACATGGATGCAGAGGTGGCCATGATTTTTATCAGAAATTGCCCAGACCCTAATCTTGCCTGTGTGTTTAGGTGCAAGCCCATAAGTAAATGGCCAATAACAGAAGTTCAAGAAACCACTGATGAGTATCAAAGAGAAAGTTATGCAAAAAGAAAGCCCCCTGTCTCAGCTAAGTCACAGCCTCTTCTAGTGGCCACCGCAGCAACCGATGTCAGTCCCCCTGAGCTTGGATTGGACATTGCTTATGTGAACACAGCAAAGTGTGCCCAAAGTAATCCAGCTAAGACTTGTGAAACTGCTATGTCAGAATCAGGTGCTCTAGAACGTGTGCTCAGTATGCTAGAGAGGGTACTACAGCGTAATAACAAGCCCGTGACCCCCCCACAGTAAGAGCATGGCCTCTAGCCCCAGCCAGTTTCCCCTAGTGCAGAGTTTGTGGCAATAACTCACACTCCACACGCACCTACTGCATGAGAGAAAGAGATGCCTAAGCTGTTTAGAAGTGGGTCATCAGAGAAAAGACTGCCCTAGTGTCACCGAACCCGTCACTCAGAACAGTATCATGCAGGGAAACTAGCATACTCACACTTGGGAGGGGACTGTGTGAGTGATGAATGTGAACCCCTCAACCCCTGTGATGATGTGCAAACTGTATACAGAGAAAGCCTAAAGTGTGCTCCATCTGGTACTGTTATGCTTTTCCAAAATATGATGTGACTCAAAAAAGCTGACAGTCTGTTTTACACTAATGCTTTAGTGAATAATAAAGTCACTCTTCAAGCTCTTCTTGACACAGGCTCCATGGCATGCACCATGAATGAAGAAGCAGAATAGAAGCTAGTGAGTGATGGGGTTATATCAGTGCCAAGTGACACCCATACCAACATCGCACTTGTAGGTTGTGGTGGAGTTCAGGTACAGCCCAAGTGTATATACAACCTGGAAATGGAAGTGTATGAGTGTGCATTCAGTGTACCTGTCCTCATTGTTCCCGGCCAAAGAGATCAGCTAATTTTAGGGACAGATGTCATCAAACATCTCCGCAGACAATTCAGACTATCCCCCCACTTCTGGCGTGTCTTGAGTAAACCTGAACCAACAAACGCTCCTGAAATGGTGCAGTTTTTGAGCAAGCTGTCAGGAATTAATAGGTGGAGGGGTGACAAAATGCCAGATGTTACTGGTACCATTAAATTAACTCAGGCTGTGACTCTACTCCCTAAGCAGGAACACTTGGTATGGGGCAGACTCCCTGTATCATCCCCCATTTCTGAAGGCAGCGCCATCCTGATTGAACCACCAAAGGCACAATTTCACAAAAAGGATGTGATTGTATGCAGAACAGTGGCTTCCATGAGCAGTGATAGGTGGGTCTCCAGCCACATCCTGAACACCTTTGATAAGTCCATCACATTAAAAAGGGGCACTAAGGTGGCAGATGTATCCCCCTGTGTTGCTGTTGAAGACCTTGATGGGACTCTTGAACAAAAGCCACCAGAAACATTCAAGGCCCAGAGTCAAACAGTGTATGCTGAGGCAGGAATCAGTCATGGCCCTTTGCCCCATTCAAGTTTCCATGACAGCCTGCAGAAGCTAGGGCTAGAAGATTTAAACATCGACTCTTGTGAGGTTTCATACCACTGGAAAACCCAACTCCTACAGCTTGTACATCAATATGAGGACGTGTTTTCAAGAAGTAAACTCGACTGTGGACTGGCAAAAGACTTTGTTCATCGCATCCACTTATCTGATGACTGACCATTCAAACTCCCCTACTGTCGTGTTCCACCAGGCCAGTATCATAAGCTGCAACAAGTGCTGAAGGAGATAAAGGAACATGAGCTTATTCGCAAGTCCAACAGTAAATGGGCATCCTCTCTAGTGCTTGTATGAAAGAAAAATGGCAATCTCAGAATATGTGTGGATTACCGCTGTTTGAATGCACGCACAGTCAAGGATGCCCATCCTTTGCCCCATCAATCCGACTGCCTGGCAGTCCTGGATGGTAATGCAATCTTTAGTGCCATGGACTTGACATCTGGGTTCTATATTATTGCCATGTCAGAAGAAGATAAGAAGTTGACAGCGTTTACAACACCTATGGGGCTTTATGAGTTTAACAGACTGCCGCAGCGTCTTTGCAACAGCCCAGCCAGTTTCATGCGTCTCATGATGGGCATATTTGGTGACCAAAATTTCTTAACCCTGCTTTGCTATTTGGATGACCTCCTTGTGTATGCACCCAATGAAGCTGAGGCTCTCAGGAGGTTAGAGATTGTTTTTGAACGATTGCGTGCACATGGATTGAAACTAGCCCCCAAAAAGTGCCAACTGCTAAAGTGAGGTGTGAGATTTTTGGGCTATGTTGTGGATGAAAATGGAATCTCTATTGACCCTGACAAAATTAGGGCAATCACCACTATGACAGAGGCTGAGTTGATGATGGAGGATGGTATTACACCATCTCAGAAAAAGATAAAATCATTTTTGGGCATGGTGATGTACGATCAACAGTTCATACCTGACTGCTCTAAAGTTGCCAAGCCCCTCTTTACATTGACTGCTGCCCCTAAAGGGAGAAAAACAAATGCTTGAGGTTCTGCTTCTTTCAGGAGGTTCAGCCCAGTTGACTGGAAGAAGGAACACGTTGACTCATTTGATCAGCTAAAAACTGCACTTCTCAAGTCTGTTGCACTCGCCCACCCTGATTTTAAAAAACCGTTCATCTTGTCAACAGATGCATCACAGAATGGGTTAGGTGCTGTATTATCTCAGGTCTGAGAGGGTGACAGTAAAGCACGCCCAATTGCTTTCGCAAGTAAAGCTCTCACCCGTGTTCAGAAAAATGATCCTGCCCATCGTCTTGAGTCTTTGGCGCTTAAATGGTCTGTCTGTGACAAATTTAGTAATTGGTTAAAAGGACACAACTTTACAGTTTGGACAGACAATAACCCATTAACATACAGTATATTCTCACAAAGCCCAAACTCGATGCATGTGAGCAAAGGTGGGTGTCAAAATTGTCCCCCTACAATTTCAGCATCAAGTACATCCCTGGCAGCAAAAATGTTGTAGCTGACACTCTGAGTAGACAACCCTTTGTCCATGACCAGGTTAGTCAGAGGCTCATGATGGAACCCTATGCAGCTTTGCTAGAGGAGTCACAGCAGGTCAAAGAGAGCTCTGTTCAGGAAGCATTCAGACTGAGCACCAACCAGCAGACTATCAAGTGTTCACCCCCTTTGGAAAATCTAACATGTTGTTGTCTGAGTGATGATGAAGTATCTGCAGTTTTGACAGGCTATTGTGAATGGGATTAGGGGTCAAAACAAAGAGTCATTTCCTGGCTAGCTCAAGACCTGGAACAAGTCCTGCCACCAGGTCAGCATGCTTTGCCTGTGTTTTCCCTTCAGGAGCTCCAAGATAAACAGAGGAAAGATCCCACACTAGCTAGAGTTATCCCCTTTGTTGAATGTGGCAGACATCTATCACGTATAGAGCGAGCCAATCAGACCTTCAAAGTGCAAAAAACACTGAAACAGTGGGACAAATTAAGAATGCTGGATGACATTTTGTACAGGGTGAGCAAGGATTCACGAACTGGGAAAAGGCGCCATCAGTATGTCACTCCTTCTGCCTTGATCGGTCATGTCGTCATGTCCTGTCAGGTGTTCATGACAATGCTGGCCATCAGGGTCAAAGCAGAACTCTGTACCTAGCGAGACAGATGTTTTTCTGGGTGAGCATGGAGCATGATGTCCGTGACTATGACAGGTGTTGCAAACATTGTGTCACCAGTAAGACCCTTGAGCCTGAAGGAAGAGCTCCATTAGAAAGTATCGAAACAACCAGGCCCCTTGAGCTTGTTTGTATAGATTTTTGGTCTGCAGAAGACTCAAAAGGGAAGAGCATTGACGTTCTAGTGGTGACAGACCACTTCACTAAAATGGCTCATGCTTTTAAGTGCTCAGATTATACAGCTAAACAAGTTGCATGTCAGTTGTGGGACAGATACTTCTGTTTTTTTGGGTTCCCCAAAAGAATTCATTCAGACCAAGGTGCCAATTTCGAAAGCGAGCTCATTCAAGAATTGTTGCAGGTGGCTGGTGTGCAAAAATCAAGGACAATGCCCTATCATCCTATGGGCAATGGTCACACTGAAAGAGTCAATAGAACATTGGGGAATATGATCAGAGCGCAGCCACCCAGAGGAAAAACACAAGTGGCCACAGATGCTGCAGACACTAACTTTTGCCTACAACTGTACTGCTCATGAGTCTACAGGCTATGCTCCCTTTTATTTGATGTCATGTTTCACAATATTGAAAGAGACAATGATGTAACAGACTATCACAGCTATGTCAAAAAAAAATGAGAGATGACCTCAAGGAGGCTCTTGCGCTGGATCAAACCAATACTGAATCCAGTCAACAGCGTCAAGCAGACTTGTATCACAAAAGACAAAAAGGTGGCGACATTGAACAGGGAGATAGAGTCCTCTTAACTAACAAGGGTGAGCGTGGATGCAGAAAGTTGGCTGATAGGTGGGAGTCCATTCTCTACATGGTGATCTCCAAAAACCCCAATTGTCATACATATCACATCAGAAACACCAGTAATGGACAGGAAAAGGTTGTTCACAGAAATCTGCTTTCGCAGGCCAATTTCCTGCCCATTGAAATGGATGGTGATGTTGAATTGTCTTTTGTCAGTGACACTGAGACTGAATGAGGGGAGAATGAGTCTGAAGGGAATGTCTTGTCCATTGAATCCAACTGTGACCATACAGAGCCTACAGCTTCCTGGGTAGTTGAAATGACCAATGAGCTAGGTGCTGTAGAGACCCAAACAAGTGACAGTGTTGGCGATGGTACCAGTGTTGAGTCAGATTCTGAGGAGTCTCATGGGTGTGACAGTAATATTGAAGGTGAAGTGCCTGTCCACACTGAGGACGAGGTCAATGATGGAAGTGAGCTACCTGAGAAAGCAGCAGAGCAGACCCAACCTCAGGCTCAGTCGACCAGTGAAAACACCTCTGGAGCCCCTTTGATTCATGAGATTGCCCCCCCAGAGTAATGCAATACATCAGATTAGAACAAGAGTTGGAAGGGTAGTGAAACCAGTGAACAGACTGATTCAGAACATAGCACAAAAGAGCATACACACAAGCATAGTGGTTGGTGGGTTTACTAGAAGTTTATTTTCATAAGGAACACTGGGTTTCCAAACCAGTTATACTGTCTTTTTGTTATATATATATATATATATATATATAAATATATTTGTGTGGAGTGAATGAATAATGTACCTATTTGTAAAGCGTCTTTGAGTATATATGATAAAGCGCTATATAAAATCGATGCATTATTATTATTATTATTATTATTATTATTATTATATTTATATTTATCTTACTGCAAGTCATGCATTTTGAATTGGTTCATATTCAGGGTAACATGTATTATAAAATAATAACTGTCATGATATTTGTTCGAGGGAGTGTATAAGGCACTTCTTTCACAAGTGAACATTTGGGAGTCTGGCCAACTTCCCTTTGTTAACTTTCCCTATGAGGTGGGAGACAAACATGTTGCACATATAAATGTACTGTAAATGACAGTTTATTCTACCCTCTGTACTCAGTCATACACCCCCATTTGAGAAGTTTTGAGAAGTTCAGGAGGGAGTATGTAGCTGAGGCATTATGTTTATTATGTTTATTTTTAAATGAACTTCTTCAAAACTAGAGTAAAGCGACAATATTAATAATCTAGTTCATTTTGAGTCAGTGGAACAAATCTATAATTTAGAGGTTCCGATTTTCCTTGTTGCTAGTGGGTCATTAATAGGTGGGACACAGGAAATGGGCTCATTGCGCATGCAGGGGTTTTCCCAGCAAAAACTGCTTGGACCTTGCACGGACGGGACGAGAGTGTGCTGCTGCTGTGTGTGCCTCACTGATTAATCCCTGTCTTTCATAGAATAAAGTGCCAGCTGTGAACTCACTGTAGGAGTTACTTCCCAACACAATGCAGACACAGACAACAGTTTCACGTCTGCTATACAAGGCAGCTGGACCAGACAACATACCAAGTCGCGTTCTGAAGGACTGTGCGGAGGAGCTCAAGAATGTCCTGGCCGACATCTTCAGCATCTCTCTGAGTCAAGCTGTTGTCCCCAGGTGTTTCAAAACTGCCACCATAATACCAGTCCCAAAGAAACCCATCCCATCCATCTACACCAATTACCGGCCCGTAGCACTGACCTCCGTCATAATGAAATACTTCGAGCGGCTGGTCATGCAGAACATAAAGTTCATCCTCCCTCCCTCCCACAACCTATCTCAGTTTGCATACAGGTCAAACAGATCGACAGAAGATGACATCTCTACTGCTCTAAATCCAGCCCTCACCCACCTGGACTCAAAGAACTCCTGCATGCAAATGCTGTTCTTGGACTTCAGTTCAGCATTCAACACAATCATCCCCCAGCACCTAATACAAAAACTCAGACACTTGGGACTCAAAACCTCTCTCTGTAACTGGGTGCTGGACTTTCTCACAGGGAGGCCACAGAATGTGCGGGTTGGCAGCAACACCTCCAAGACCATCACAGGAACCCCACAAGGGTGCATGATCAGCGTACTGCTCTTCACCTTGCTGACCCATGACTGTGTACCAGCCTGCAACACCAACCACATCATCAAGTTTGCGGACAACATGACGGAACGAGGAGGCCAACTACAGAAATGAGCTGAGCCAACTGGTCCAGTGGTGTAAAGACAATAATCTCTTCCTGAACGTGGGAAAAACCAAGGAGATTGTGGTCAACTTCAGGAGGGGACACACACAGCATCCCCATCTGGTCATTAATGGAGCAGCTGTGGAGAGGGTGAGCAGCACCAAGTTCCTGGGGGTGCACATCTCTGAGGACCTCTCCTGGTCCAACAACACTATATCACTGGCCAAGAAGGCTCAAACTTGCCTCCATTTCCTCTGCAAACTGAGGAGTGCACAAGTCCCACCCCCCATCCCCCATACCATGGGCACATAATCATACCATGTAGGATAACTAAGTAGACGGTTATGCTGTTTCATTCCATCTAGCAACAATGCTCTGCACTGTGTGTGTTTATATATTTACATATTTATTCCATCTAGCTACAATGCTCAGCACTGGGTGTGTTTATATATTTATATATCTACATATTATTCCATCTAGCTACATTGCTCCGCACTGTGTGTGTTTATATACTTGCATATTTATTCCACCTAGCTGCAATGCTCCGTACTGTGGGTGTTTATATATTTACATATTTATTCCATCTAGCTACAATGCTCTGCACTGTGTGTTCATATATTCATATATTTATTCCATCCAGCTACAATGCTCTGCACTGTGTGTCTGTGTGTGTGTGTATATATATATATTTTATAGTAATACGTACATATGTATATTAGCTGCTCTTGCTTGCTTGTTTTTTTCTTGCCTTCTGATTGTTGCTCTGAGTGTTGCTATCCCTGTGCTGTTGCAATCCTGGAATTTCCCCGTTGTGGGACTAATAAAGGCTTATCTTATCTTATCTTATCATGTGCTCATTCTACTGGGGTACCATTGAGAGCATCCTCATCAGCTGCATCACTCTGTGGTACGGAAGTTGCACCGCCTCCTGCTGGAAGACACTACAACGCACAGTGAAAGCAGCCAGCAAGATCATCTGTGCTCATCTGCCCCCACCCCTCTCTCGGACATCTTATCTTTATTTATTTTATTTATTTATTTATTATTTTTTTTTCTTGCCTTCTGATTGTTGCTCTGAGTGTTGCTATCCCTGTGCTGTTGCAATCCTGGAATTTCCCCGTTGTGGGACTAATAAAGGCTTATCTTATCTTATCTTATCTTATCTTATCTTATTTGCACTATGGGATGTGTGGGTTTCATCTTTTACCATTATTTGCACTACAGGTAGGATTACTGTACATAGACTGCTGTTGTTGTTTTCCAGGCTTATTTTTTTTTTTTAATATTGTGCACACTGTCATGATGGCCACCAGGCCGTCATCAGCATCATCATCATCAGCTGCGCTCACTCCAGCAGGTGGCAATCAGCGGGCTTTAAGAGCCCGACCCGCGGACTCCTCAGCACGGAGTCGTCTGTCTTCCTTGCCAAGCAATGCGCCGAGATCTCGACCACAAGTCAAGAAGCCAACGTCAAGTCAAGCCAAGCCACGTAAGCAAACCCTGCACTCATCATCTCCTAGTTCTCACCCCTGTGCACAGGTGGTCCTCCCTGGCGGTGGACAATCCTCCTCAGCGGACGAGGCACAACCTCCACCTCCTCGGAGTTCCTCCTCACCCCCGCATCGGCGGGCACCTCGAGCACTACGTCACACGGACACAAGGAGCCAGCAAGATCTATACTGTGGGACCTGCAAGTAAGCACCGACAGCATAACCGCCGTTATCATCATTGTGCAGCAGTAACCTTTGTGCTTGTGTGTTCCAGGGTTGCCAGGTCGCCACAAGACGCGCTCAGCTCCAGTGACCAGACGAGCACACATACATTCACTCACGCACCACACTCTCACTTTATTAATAAAAGATAATTGTTATCACTCGTGTCAGCGTCTGTCTCTTGGGTCGTAAATCATGTCAGTACGACTCCATCAGGATGACCCAACAGACAGTGCACTGTTGGGCCGCTTAACCACTCTCAGCGCACGAGTTGACATGATTTCCCATCAACAGACGGTAATCTTAAACCAATTGACACAAATTAACAGCCGGCTGGATCGCCTGGAGAGTCATCAGGCGTTTCCCCCGGCCAGCGGAGCGTCTTCAGCTCCCGCTGCCGCTGCTGCTAGCCAAACTAACCCACCATCTGCACATCGCCTCACTCCCGTGCCCACCCCTGCTCGTTTTAATGGTAAACTCGGGGAGGCACGAGGGTTTTTGTTGCAGTGCGAGTCTGTGTTTCTCCGCGTCCCGGGGGACTTTGCCACTGACTTAAACATGATTGGATATATTATCAACTTGCTGGGAGGCAGAGCCTTAGATTGGGTTTATACTATCATGGCCAAACCAAGCTATCCACTTTTGACTTACCAGCAGTTCGTGGCAGAGTTCATGGAGGGGTTCGATCATGTTGACCGGGGTGCGGTGTTAACTGAACGGCTGCTAGGTCTTCGGCAGGGCAGTAGATCTGCCGCCGATTACTCCGTTGATTTCCGGGTACTAGCTGCTGAGGTTGGGTGGGGGGAGCCAGCGCTCTGTGGAATCTTCCTCCGCAGTCTTAGCCCAGAGTTGAAGGATGAGCTAGCAGCACGGGATAAACCAGACAGGTTAGGGGAGTTAATTTCCCTCACCATCAGCTTAGATAGCAGGCTAAGGGAGCGAGCGGCCGAATGGCGAACAGCTTCCTGTTCGAGTAAACCTCGCCCTCGCTCCGTTAGGTCCTCCCTCCTCGCTCTGCCCTCGTCGGAAGAACTTCCGGAGCAGGAGGAAATGATTGTGGGGCAATCGGGTATTACAGCGGCTGAAAGACAGCGCCGCCGGGAGCAAGGGCTGTGTTTCTACTGTGGTAATGGGTCACATGGGGTAGCGGAGTGCCCGAACCAGTTAAAAGGGGAGGTCCGCGGATCACAGTAGGGGGATTCGCGGACAAAGATCAAGAAAAACCCCTCACTAGTTGCCACATCCCCATTAGACTCCTCCACAAACACAAGGAACATACCACACATGCCTTAGTTGACTCTGGAGCTGAGCAGAATTTCATCTCCAGAGACCTGGCAACCCTGATGGGCCTCAGCTGTCAGCCCTTACGCCCACCTGTCCATCTTGTCACCCTGTCCAAGGCATCTTTGACATCAGTTTCCCATCAGACGGCCCCTGTGTCCATAATAGTCTCTGGGAATCACCGAGAGGAAATATGGTTCCTGATTCTGCCCACCTCCTCTTCACCTGTCATCCTGGGGTACCCCTGGCTCCGGCTACATAACCTCACTTTTGACTGGCAAGTTGGGAGTATCACGGCGTGGAGGTCGTTTTGCCTGAGCGCCTGTCTCCAGTCAGCGGCGTGGGCCCCCTCGGTCCCGATGCTTCCTCCCTCGACGCCTCCCCCGGACCTGTCCAAAGTACCTGACGTCTACCACGACCTGGGCCCGGTATTTAGCAAGTCACGGGCGCTGTCCCTTCCCCCCCATCGTCCGTATGACTGCGCAATCAACCTTAAGGCTGGGGCCCCTCTCCCGGCGAGCCACCTGTACAGCCTGTCAGCCCCAGAGCGCGAGGCCATGGATACGTATATCAAGGAGTCTCTGGCTTCTGGTATCATCCGTCCATCATCCTCGGCCGTGGGTGCAGGGTTCTTCTTCGTGGGGAAGAAGGACGGCTTGCTGCACCCTTGCATCGACTTCCGGGGCCTCAATGAGATCACGATCAAAGACAAGTACACACTCCCCTTGATGAACACTGCCTTCGACTCCCTCCAGGGGGCGTCATGGTTCACCAAATTAGATCTGCGGAACGCCTATCACCTGGTGCATATTCGAGAAGGCGACGAATGGAAGACTGCTTTCCGGACCCCAAGCGGCCATTTTGAATATCTAGTGATGCCGTTTGGGTTAACCAACGCTCCGGCGGTGTTCCAGCGCCTAATCAATGATGTCCTCCGGGACTTTCTTAACTCCTTCGTCTTTGTGTACCTTGATGATATCCTCATCTTCTTGGCACACTGGAGGAGCACCAGGTGCATGTGTGGCGGGTTCTGCAGCACCTCCTGGAGAACCAGTTGTTCGTCAAGGCGGAGAAATGTGAATTTCACACGGACCGCACCTCTTTCCTGGGGTTTATCATCGCCCGCAACCAGGTGCTTCCTGATCCGGCCAAGGTCAAGGCGGTGGTGGACTGGCCCACACCTATGTCTAGGAAGCAGCTGCAGGGGTTTTTGGGTTTCACCAATTTTTACCGGCGATTTGTGCCTAACTTTGGAAACATTGCCCGACCCCTGACTGCGCTCACATCCCTGAAGGTCCCCTTTCGCTGGAGTGAGGAGGCTGCTGCGGCGTTTGAGAGACTGAAGGAGGAGTTCGCCTCGGCTCGTGTGCTGACCCAAGTGGACCTGGAGCTACAGTGTCTGGTGGAGGTGGACGCCTTGGATTCGGGAGTAGGGGCCGTTCTCTCACAGCGCTCCCCGGCAGATGGAAAGATCCGGCCCTGCGCTTACTTCTCTCATCGCCTGACGCCCGCTGAGCAGAACTACAGCATCGGTGACAGGGAGCTGCTGGCCGTCAAACTCGCTCTGGAGGAATGGAGGCACTGGTTGGAGGGGGCTGCCCAGCCGTTTGTCGTCTGGACTGACCATCGCAACCTTGAGTATCTCAGGACGGCCAAGCAGTTGAACGCACGTCAGGCCCGCTGGTCCCTCTTCTTCGGTCGTTTTAATTTCACGATCACCTACCGGCCGCGAAGCAAGAATGGTAAACCTGACGCCCTCTCTAGGCAGTTTGACGCGCCGTCCTCTAATGAGCTGGAGGAGACCATTCTGCCGTCCGCCTGTGTGGTGGGTGCGTTGTCCTGGGGAATCTGCGACAAGGTCAGAGGAGCACAGGAAGAGGAGCCTGATCCGGGTGGAGGGCCCCCGGGTCGCCTATTCGTTCCCCGCTCCGTCAGAGGCCAGGTAATAGAGTGGGGTCATGCGTCTAGACTGGCGTGCCATCCGGGGGTGAGTCGGACCGTTGACCTCCTCCAGAGGACCTTTTGGTGGCCAGGGCTACGGAAGGATGTTAACAACTATGTCCAGGCCTGCGCTCAGTGTGCTACTGGGAAAACGTCATCATCGGCCCCGGCGGGCCTTCTGCACCCTCTGCCCGTCCCTTCCCGCCCCTGGTCCCATGTGGCCATGGACTTCATGACTGGTTTGCCCCCCTCCGGCCATTTCACGACTGTTTTGACAATAGTGGACCGCTTTTCTAAAGCTGCCCACTTTGTGCCTCTCCGGGGGTTGCCATCGGCGCGGGAGACGGTGGACCTTCTTGTCCTTCATGTGGTTCGTCCTCACGGGATCCCCGCTGACATCGTTTCGGATCGGGGACCACAGTTCGTGTCTCAGGTCTGGAAGGCGTTCTGCACGGTACTGGGGGCCATGGCCAGTCTCTCCTCTGGGTACCACCCGCAGAGCAATGGCCAGTGCGAGCGGGCCAATCAGGAGCTGGAGGCTGCGCTGCGCTGCGTCATCTCCTCCTGCTCCCCTTCTTGGAGCACGTATCTCCCGTGGATCGAGTACGCTCACAACACCACGGTGTCCTCGGCCACGGGGATGTCCCCCTTTAAGACATCGTTGGGGTACGATCCACCTGTGTTTCCTGAGGAGGAGGGAGAGGTAGCGGTTCCATCAGTACAGGCTCACGCCAGGCGTTGTCGGCGGATTTGGTCCATCACCCGCAGAGCCCTCCTGAGAACCACGGAACGTAACATCGAAGTGGCCAACCATCACAGGAGGCCCGCCCCGGATTACAAGGTGGGTCAGAAGGTATGGTTGTCCACGAAAAACATCAGTGTGCCGGCCGAGAAGCGTGAGCTGACTAAGTGCTTCATCGGTCCTTTTGTCATTGCCCACATCGCCAACCCTGCGTCTGTGCGTCTTGTTCTCCCCCCTCACATGCGCATCTGCCCCACTTTCCACGTCTCCCAGGTCAAGCCCTAAATCGCCGACCTGCTGTGTCTGCCCCCTGCGGCTCCTGTCCCCCCGAGGATGATCGACGGCCATCCGGCCTGGGGGGTGACAGCTATCCTGGATGTCCGCAGGAGGGGTCGGGGCCTTCAGTATTTGGTGGACTGGGAGGGGTTTAGTCCTGAGCATCGCTCCTGGATACGCCCTGCGTTGATCCTCGATAAACAGTTGATCTGCGATTTCCATCGGGCGCATCCAGGTAGGATTGGGCAGGTGCCTGGAGGCACCTCTAGAGGGGGGAGTACTGTCATGATGGCCGCCAGGCCATTATCAGCATCATCATCATCAGCTGCGCTCACTCCAGCAGGTGGCAATCAGCGGGCTTTAAGAGCCCGACCCGTGGACTCCTCAGCACGGAGTCGTCTGTCTTCCTTGCCAAGCAATGCGCCAAGATCTCGACCACAAGTCAAGAAGCCAACGTCAAGTCAAGCCAAGCCACGTAAGCAAACCCTGCACTCATCATCTCCTAGTTCTCACCCCTGTGTACAGGTGGTCCTCCCTGGTGGCGGACAATCCTCCTCGGCGGACGAGGCACAACCTCCACCTCCTCGGAGTTCCTCCTCACCCCTGCATCGGTGGGCACCTCGAGCACTACGTCACACGGACATCAGGAGCCAGCAAGATCTATACTGTGGGGCCTGCAAGTAAACACCGACAGCATAACTGCCATTATCATCATTGTGCAGCAGTAACCTTTGTGCTTGTGTGTTCCAGGGTTGCCAGGTCGCCACAAGACGCGCTCAGCTCCAGTGACCAGACGAGCACACATACATTCACTCACGCACCACACTCTCACTTTATTAATAAAAGATAATTGTCTGTTATCACTCGTGTCAGCGTCTGTCTCTTGGGTCGTAAATCATGTCACACACCACTGAAGAGAAAGCATTTCAATTCTCCTGTATGTCCTGTATGTATAGTAGTATTGACAAATAAAATCTTTTAATCTTGATTTTTCTGCAGAATTTGGGCAGCTCTGTGGCGCAGTGGTTAGCACTGTGGCAGCACAGTAAGAAGGTCACGGGATTGAATCCACCCCTGACCATCGTGGGTTCGATCCCACCCCCCTGACCATCAGTGACCCTTTCTGTGTGGAGTTTGCATGTGCTCCCCGTGTCTGCGTGGGTTTACCCCGGGTGCTCTGGTTTCCTCCCGCAGGCCAAAAACATGCAAGTTCGGTTAATTGAAGACTCTAAAGTGGCCCTAGGTGTGAATGTGTGTGTGAATCGTGAAGGGATTGGTGCTGTACTGTGGCTGCCTCATTCATCCAGGTGGATGCCCTGTAATTTACGTCTTGGGATCAATAAAGTGTTCAAAATACAAATACAAAAAAAAAAAAAATGCAGCAGCTTCATCTTCAACATGTCCAGCGTGTGATGTCATACTAAGAAGATCATGGATAATAGATGTTGAGTGCTAGCAGGTGGCTGCTTGAGGTCACTGATAAATGTCGTAAAGCAGTTTGTACTGATGTTTTATGTAGCTTTATGATAATTAGAATACATTTGCTAATACTAATATATAGGCCCTTACTGTCAGAATATAATGAAAACTGAAAGAAAAAAGACTTATCCCTTAGGGACTCATTCATTCTAAACCATACTGACAACAAATGGCAAATTACTCCCCTGTTTAGGAAATATCTGGAGAAAGTTTTAATATGAAACAGAGATAGTTTGGTTGCTGATATTGTCAGACTCAGAGCATCAAGAGCAGGACTCAGTGGGATGTTAACATCTGAGCGCTCTACTCTTATTTTACCCTAAAAGCTTATAGTGCCTCAGCTGTACTAAAAGAAGAACATTAAATCACAACCTGTGGGACCGCTATCGTGGTCTCCAGATCATTTGTTTCCTTCACTTATCTTCCTGTTCTGTAAAGTAGAGCTGCATAAATCACAGAAGCAGGCTGGTATCATTCAGCCCTCCAAACAGTTCCCTAACACGAAACATGTTCAGAACATCGGATATCCATCATGTGACCAGGGGCTTTTTATCACTGAAATTCCAAAAGAGCTTGATGGAAGTCAAGGGTATTTAATATCCATCAACTGACACATAAATCAACTGGGAACAGCAGCAAAATACCACAAAATATGAAGGAACTGGTGCAACAATGCCAAATGCACGTCGACTGTGAGACAAAGCACCAAAAAATGAACTGTGTGACAAATTTTCTGTGAGTATGATCATAAATTTGTTGAAATTTGTTGATAACAGAACCAGAAATTCAGGATTAATAAATTTTACAGTTAATTATTAAGTTTAAAAAAGTTCTTTTTTAAATTTAACATAACATAAATAAACGACACAATTTTTCATGTTTTAGAGCCTGAAACATCAATTTTTTTTAGAATTTTTCCTGGAAAAGGGTACACATGTTATTAGACAATTATCAAATTAGTTGCTGATTAATTTTCAGACAATCGACTAGTCGATTTGTTGACTAATCATTGTAGCACTACTTACCAGTGACTCTGCCACCTTAACTTGCCATTAGGCCCTTGGGCTGAGAGGTTTTGTAGGTCCCCCCAACAGAATCTTAGTTTAAAAATATGTAATAGCTATGTTTTTAATAATGGATTGCATTTATATAGCACTTTTCACGACACCCAACACTTTACAATGAGTCCATTATTCAGTCACTCCACAGACAGTGATAGTGGTAAGCTACTTATGTAGTCACAGCTGCCCTGGGGCAGACTGACAAAAATGTGGCAGCCAATCCATGCCAACTGAACACTTATTCACACTCATACACCAGTGTCATGAACCATGAACACATTGGCGGCAAGGTAGGTAAAGTGTTAGGAGCGGGATTCAAACTGCCAACCTTCCGGTTACTGGGTGACCTGCTCTACCTCCTGAGCCAATACGGCCTCATTTTTGTTTCTCTTTGAGAAATAATGCAACTGTGAGCTAGAAAACACAACTACACTGCAAAAAGTCAAATAAAAGTAAAATGAAATAAATTAAGGCTGTTTATGCTTGTCTTTTTGTCTAACAAGATATTTGTTCTTGCTGTGCAGTTTATGTGTGAGAAAATTTTACATACTTTTGGATAGTTTTAACTTGTTTTAAGCAGTTTGATAAGTCAAATCTTCTTGCTCTGTTGGCAGATAATTTTACTTAAAATATGCAAAAAATTCTGGTAATAGATAATTTTAGTTAAAATTTGAAAAAAATATCTACCATCAAAGTAAGACAAAATTTCTTAAAACAAGTAAAACTATCTTAAAGCAAGTAAAATCTTACAGAAAACTGCACAACAAAAAAAAATTCTTGTCTTGCCAAAATTTTCTTGTGAGAAAAACAAACATATAGCCTTGATTTAGGATATTTTATCTTACTAAGATTTTCATTTTTACAGTGACAGATACTACTGTCTTCAGCATACTCACAAATTAGTCTAATCTCTCTCTCTCTCTCTCTCTCTCTCTCTCTCTCTCTCAGACACAGACACACACAGCACCATGGCCTAAACCAGGGTTTCCCAAACTTTTCAGCCCACAACCCCTAAAATGACGGTGACAGAGACTGGCGACCCCCACTATCCCCAGAGGTGACTGAAACATAAAAAAATGTATCCACAGGACTCACGCACTAATAAGAGTAAACAAACACGGGCATAACAACACAAAAGAACAGAACAACCTGACAACCATGATATGATTTTACATATAACAATTTACTAAACGATTAAAGCAGAATACATTAAAGTAATTTCCATGTAATTTAGGAGTGAACATTGTTGCTGTCGTGCAAACTTAATTTTGACACAATGCTTTCATTTCCATGTTAGCAGAACAATCAGTCAAATATATTTTTTTTTTATTTTGTATACTTTAGTGATCCCCAGAGGGGAAATTGAGGGCATCCACCTGGATGGATGAAGCAGCCATGGTAGGGCGCTATCCCTTAACCATTCACACACACATTCACACCTAGGGCCACTTTAGAGTCTCCAATTAACCTAACCTGCATGTTTTTGGCCTGTGGGAGGAAACCGGAGAAATCCTGGAGTAAACCCACGCAGATACGGGGAGAACATGCAAACTCCACACAGATCACTGTTGGTCAAGGGCTGGGATCGAACCAGGGATCCCATGGCCAAGGGTGAGTTGCTGTGCTGGCGCAGTGCTAACCACTGCTCCACCGCACCGCACCAAATAGCCATAAACTGTAGCATTGTGTAAACATGTGAACATTGTTACAGTGCAAATGTGTATTTTTGGCAAACTATGTTTCAGTGTCTCATCTAATGAAATGGCTGGGCAATATGCGTGGAGGACAAGAAGTCAATTCTGGGTTTAATTTTGGAGATGGCCACTCGGAGATCATCCTCCACGTTTAGATGTGATCTGTATTTATTTTTAATATATGTCAGTGCCAAGAAAGTCTTTTCGCACAGGTATGTAGAGCCAGACAGCATCAGTACATCCATCGTGGCCCTGGATAGCTGTGGATATTCTCTCTTGATTGAAATCCAGAAATCAGCAAGCATTTTTGAATGAAAAGCTGTCTTTAAGGTGCGGTCACTTGATAGTTCAATCAGTGCGTCCTCCATGTCGGGTGGCAGATGACTTGCGGTCGTTACAGTGAATGGTGATCCTATCCAGTCATATTTTTCCAGAGTTGTTTCCTCGGGGAAAAACTTGTTAAAGTGTTCCAGGAGGGCTTGAAGGTGGGTAATGATGAACTTCTTCACAGTGTTAACACTCAGATCATTTTCCTCCATGAACTCTTCCAGCTTAGGAAACAAATCAATCCTGCCCATCTCAGCTCTTACAATCCACTTTCCTTTTGAATGCGTGGATTTTATCATTTAGTGACATGATGCTTGTGTTTTCACCTTGCAATGACATGTTAAGTCCGTTCAGTCTGTCAAATATGCAGGACAAATATGCTAGCCTTGTTAACCAGTCAGGGTCAGTCAGGTGTTCAGTGAGCTGGGACCTGTTCTCCATCAGAAAAAGTGCACCTCATCTCATAGTTCATACAGGTAGCTGAGGGCATTTCCTCTCGAAAACCACCTGACCTCTGTGTGGAACAGCAGGTCCTGATGCACTGATCCCAGGTCATTGCAGAGAGTAGGGAACAGCCTGGTGTTGAGTGGGCGTGATTTTATATAGTTGACAATTTTTATGGCAGTCTCAAGAACACTCTTAAGATCTGGGTCGAGCGTTTTACTCACAAGAGCTTCTCTGTGAATAATACAGTGCGTAAAGTTTACGTGGGGTGCCACTTGTAAGACTTGCTTTTAATCCTTTCTTTTCCCCAGCATTGCTGCAGCACCATCTATACACATACCGATGCACTCATCCCAAGACAGTCCCTCTTCTTTTACTTTGTTGTCAAGTTTTGTGAAAATGTCTTCACCTGTGCACTTTACATCCAGCGGGGTGCAAAACAGCATGTCCTCGTTAAGTTTTTTATCAAAACTGTAGCTGACGAAAACAAGCAGCTGGGCTGAGTTTGATATATTTGTGGATTCATCTAACTGCAAAGCATATTTCTCTTTCTTCACTTTCTCAATCAGCTGACACTTTATGTCCTGGGCCATGTCCAGGATATGGTCCCGTCAGACAGTGGCACTGCTTCCAGCTCCTGCGCCTGTTTATCCCCATGCATTGTCTAACTCATAGCAATACTAGCAGGTTTTATTAGGGTTTCTCCGATTGTGTGTGGCTTTTTTGCCTGTGCAATTAAATATGCCACCTCATATGATGCCTTTCGAGCTTTGGTTGTGGATGTTATTTGGTTAGCTATGACTTTCTTTTGGCCTTGCAATTCTCTCTCCTTTCAGTGGAAAAAATCTGCTGGTTTAGCGGCAAGAGATGGGTGCTTAGTTTTCAAGTGTCTGAGCATTTTTACGGGCTCTTAACTCTCATGTGCAAGCACCTTGGTGCACACTACACATTGGGGATGTTATACTTCATTGATAACGATGCATGTGAATCCATACTGAATATATTCCTCTCAATACTTGCAACACTTGGAGGAAGGCTGGTCTGACTATTGATTTGAGCTGTTCAGATGAAATCTACTGGTGCACACTGACCTGTGTGTGACCTGTGATGTTTACTGTGGCGCAGTTAAAGTGACATGTCACCTGAGTAATCACCTAAGGATTCTGAAAATCATCTCACGACC
This sequence comes from Pholidichthys leucotaenia, assembly GCA_020510985.1. Taxonomy (NCBI): domain Eukaryota; kingdom Metazoa; phylum Chordata; class Actinopteri; order Cichliformes; family Pholidichthyidae; genus Pholidichthys; species Pholidichthys leucotaenia. The sequence goes on along the minus strand of CM035837.1, from coordinate 323,442,145 downwards.
CTCCCTTAGCGTCTTGGGACCCCCTGGGGGGTCGCAACCCCCACTTTGGGAATCTCTGGCCTAAACAACACCAGGTACCAGAGGATGATACTGATCAACAATTACAGTCTAATGATGACAGCAGAACACAAAGTTATATCAGTCAAGTATTCCTGATTCAAACAATGCACAACAGCAGCAACTAGAAAAGCACTTACACAGCGCATACCTCCGCCAAGGCTTCTTCCGTCCCTCATGGATGACATCTAAAATGTAATTGGTTTGTGTGTAGGCCACGAGCCACTTCTGGTGAAAATTGCATCAAAGTCTATCCAGTAGTTTTGGAGGATTCTTGCTAACACACTGTGAGAACAGCCTTGGCGGAGTTATGCGTTTTCCAATCATCACCAAAATGTTATGGGTTCCTCTCTAGCCCAAGGGCCACCTCTGATGAAAATTTCATCCAAATCCATCAAGTAGGGTTTTTTTTTGTAATCCTGCTGCACATATACAAACAAGGTCCTTGGTGGAGGTATGCACTCTCAAATCATCACCAAAATGTAACGGGCTCATCCTTGGCCCAAGGACTACCTCTGGTGAAAAGCTCATCAAAATCCATACAGTAGTTTTTGCGTAATCCCGCTAATAAACAGAAAAACAAACGAATAAACCACCCCGATCACATTACCTCCTTGGCGGAGGTAATTAAAAACCTGCACAGGTGACTGGAAAGCTACAAATAGCATGTCTTACCTTTTTTGTGAAGTGCTTTCTTCTGGCCTTCTTTAATGAAAAATCCTTCATTATGTCCTTTATTTATTTATTTGCACGGTGCACAGTGGTTAGCACAGTGGCAGCACAGTGGCAGCACAGCAAGAAGGTCATGGGATCGATTCCATCCCTGACCATCGTGGGTTCAATCCCACCCCCAGACCATTGGTGACCCTTCTGTGTGGAGTTTGCATGTTCTCCCCGTGTCTGCATGGGTTTCCTCCGGGTACTCCGGTTTCCTCCCACAGGCCAAAGACATGCAGGTGAGGTTAACTGGCATCAACTGGGGTTTCTAATTTGTCCTTAGGTATGGATGTGAGAGTGAATGGTTGTCTGTCTCTCTGTGTTGGCCTTGCGATGGACTGGTGATCTGTCCAGTGTGTACCCTGCCTCTCGCCCAAAGATGCTGGGATAGGCTCCAGCCCTCCCGTGACCCGAAAAGGATTAAGTGGTAGAAGATGGATGGATGGATGTCCTTTAAGTCCAGCTCACAAATAATGTCATACTCTATGGACATCAGTGTGAGGTTGCACAGTCTGTTTAAGCAGCATGCTTGATCTAGTCTAATTTTTACCAAGCTCCATGTCGACTGTCCCACGCACAGCTGTCTGATGTAAGCAATAATGGCCTTACATCAGACCTGCCTTTTCTTGTGCTTGTCTCCATCTCTCAGCTTGCCTTCTCCACTGGCCTGCTCTCTTTCTGCAGGATCTGATGGCCTTCTCCACGTGAGTGCTTTAATGGCCCACCTGTCTCCTCGGTGCAGTAATTAGCAGCCCCGCCTCCACTTGTTGCACCAGCTTAGAAAAAGCCTTTACTCTTCAGGATTTTTTTGAGCAATTAATTTTCCCTAAGCTCTTTTCCTCTCAATAATTTTGTAAGCGCCACTCAGAAACGTTTTTCTGGACATTTTGACTGAGCTAATTACTTCTTACCTCTCACTGGTGCTTGCATAGTCACATGTCAAAACAATTCCTCCGATAGGCTATTGTTACATAGTACCCATGTGGGCCACATGTAAATTGGACCAATCAGCAGCCAGCCACACACGAATATCAACTGATGGACATAGAATCTGACCAATTATCAACAATGCAATCTTTTTTATTGGCTCATGATAGGACCCTGATCTTTGTAGGCCCCTGGGCTTCAGCCCAGCCTAGCCCGTTCATTAAGGCGGCCTTGACCAGTGAGGACAAGCAGCTAAAGGGAAACAGATCAATATATCAATATAGTATTGTTAGCTCCTCAGCTAACAAGGGAGCTCAGATACTGTGCAGCTGAAGAACTTACAAGACACAGGATATGCTGTTTTCCCACTTTACATGGCAAAAGTATAACAATAATACAGACTGCCATATACGTTGCCGACACTCTGGCTCTAATGTAGACAGGCTTTTAGAGTCCACACCAGAGCAGCAAATGATCGTGGCAACAACACAACAGGAAGAGACAGAAACTAAAAACATCTATCACCTAAAACGCTCCGGGTGGAACTAACTCCCTCATAGCAATATAAGTTGTAACCATCCTAACAAATAGGCCCAGCAACAGGGTATGGGGATCTAATGCAAAGATGTTAACAGCATTACACTACCCCTACTACTGTGAAAAATCTTAAAAAAATAAAACCATTTTCATTACAAGCTAAGTTATTTTCACTTTCCATTTAACTGAACATTGTTTTGTTAGCTTTTGAATGCCCAAATGCTGATTTTACTTTAAATACAAGTGTTAAACTAAGCAGCTCAGTGCCTAAACTCAGTTATCTCTATATCAAGCAGGGATATATTGCTAAGATGGCGGCGCGTGCACAATGTGAGGCTCAGCGTCTTCTCAGATTTTGCAGATTAGCAGTGTTATTTCTGCTCATTTCGGGTCTGTTTGTTCAGAACAGCTTCGCTTTCATATCTTACACCCGAAATGAGCTTTTGGACTTTGGATTACAAAATAATGATAACGATCTTTTTATCAGCAACCTACGTCTCATCCCTGAGCTCCGGAGAACACCCGACGCTAGGCAAGCTACCTGGCCGACCGGAAGTGCTCGCAGGCGGCGTAGAGACCGTAAACAAAGGCGGGGGAAGCGCGGAGGGCTAAGAGCTAAGCTAAAGCTAACACCGCACCGGCTTTCTCTACCCAGTATTTTCCTCGCTAATGTACAGTCACTGGCGAACAAAATGGATGAGCTACGGCTTCGGATCACCAACAATAAGAGACTTATGAACTGCAATATCATGATTTTCACGGAAACATGGTTACACAGTGGAATACCCGACAATGCTATCGAGCTAGCCGGCCTACACACTTTCCGAGCAGACAGAGCAGCTGATGACTCCGGTAAGACCAGAGGTGGGGGAGTGTGCATTTATATTAACAAGGCTTGGTGCACAAACTCTGTCACTGTTGGGAGACATTGCTCAGCTAACCTGGAGTTTCTCATGGTTAAATGTAGACCTTTCTATCTGCCACGCGAGTTCACTTGTACCATCATAACAGCTGCTTATATCTCTCCGGATGCTAATGCTAAGCTTGCTATGAAAGAACTGCATGCAGCTATTAGCAAACAACAAAGTACACACCCAGAGGCAGCATTTATTGTGGCGGGTGATTTTAACCACTCTAACCTCAAGACAGTGCTTCCTAAATTCTACCAGCATGTCTCCTGTCACACAAGAGGGGACAAAACATTGGACCACGTTTACACCAATATTGTGGGAGCCTACACAGCAACTCCCCTCCCCCACCTAGGTCAGTCTGATCACTTATCTTTGTTCCTTACCCCCAAGTACGTACCGCTCATCAACCGGGTGAAGCCATCAGTGAGGACCATCAAAGTGTGGCCAGAGGGGGTTGACTCTGTACTCCAGGAAAAGTTTAGGAACACAGACTGGAGTATGTTCACCTCTCAGGCTACCTGTGGCTCCCACATAAACATTGACTCTTACACCCACTCAGTCCTGGACCATATCAACACCACTATTGACAGTGTCACCACGGAAAAACAGATCACCACGTACCCAAATCAGAAGCCGTGGATGAACAGAGAAGTGCGGCTTCTGCTAAAGGCACGTAACAATGCCTTTAGATCTGGTGACGCACAGGCCTACAGTTCATCCAGGGCAGATCTGAAGAGGGGCATCAAGAAGGCCAAGCACAGCTACAAACTGAAAGTGGAGGAACATCTTGGGGACTCTGACCCCCGACGCATGTGGCAGGGCATTCAAACTATCTCTGATTATAAGCCCAGCAACTCCATACCTATAGCCATGACTGTGTCCTTTCTCAGAATCAGAATCAGAATCAGAATGAGCTTTATTGCCAAGCATGTTAAAAAAAAACATACGAGGAATTTGACTTGACATTAGCTGCGCTCGATAAGCGCTTCCTAATGACACGGCAGCCATGCAAGGCGCCTCATCAAAACAGTGGGGGGTAAAGAGGGGGAGAGTGGGAGGGGGGATGACACAATGGGCAGAGAGAAAAAAACATAGTTTATCAAAATAAAGCTTGTATGAGCAAGATTGTGATCACATAGAAAAAAAACTCTCTTATGCACAATTAGCAGACAATACAGATCACATATTAACAAAGCACAAGCAAGTTGAGAGAGACAGTGTATGTGTGTGTGTCAGTATATGTGTATCAGTCATGTAAAGTTGTATGCAGTGTGTGTATCAGTTACTGGTGAACAGCAAAAATCCTCCCTCAGCAACGTTTAGATGTTATGTCTTTAGTGTCTTAAACATAGATAGCATGTCCACAAGAGTTCAAACTCTCAGTGCATGTCCAATGGTAAATTCCATGCCAGTCACATGACGCTGTCCTTGAGAGTTCAGATTACTGCACATCAGTTGTTTATGTTAGGGAGAAGCCAAGCCAAAACTATTCTTCTGCCTTATCTTCCTCCAGGAGGAATGAAATCTTCAGGGCGCCGAATCAAGGTCGAATAAGCACAGTTCACTCAGAGCATAGAATTTTCATCTCTCATGCGATTCTGTGCTTCATAATTTCCATATACATTTCCAGGCTTTAAAATCATTTCCTGGAGAGCTCCTAGCGAATCCGAGATGTTGCCAATCTTCCAATGAGCTAAATGACTTCTATGCTCGTTTTGACAAGGACAATAACGAAAAGAATATCAATTTCCCACCCTCTGACGACCTCTACCACCTCACACTCACCCACACCGACGTCCGTAACGCACTGAGTCATATCAACGTACGTAAGGCTGCTGGCCCTGATGGCATTCCTGGGCGTGTGCTGAAGGCATGCGCTGAGCAGCTGGCAGGGGTCTTCACGGACATCTTCAACCTGTCCCTGGCCCAGGCGGTGGTACCAGCGTGCTTCAAGACCACTTCTATAGTACCAGTGCCGAAACATTCAACACCATCGTGCCTAAATGACTATCGCCCTGTGGCACTGACCCCCATAGTCATGAAGTGCTTTGAGCGACTGGTCTTGGCACAGCTCAAAAAATGCCTGCCCCCTACATTGGACCCTCACCAGTTTGCCTACCGGAGCAACAGGAGTACAGAGGATGCGGTTTCTACAGCGCTGCACTGTGTACTCTCACATCTGGATGACAAGAACACCTACACAAGAATGCTGTTTGTTGACTTCAGCTCAGCATTCAACACAGTTATCCCCTCCAAGTTGATCACTAAACTTGGGGACCTGGGAATCAGTACCTCCACCTGCAACTGGATCATGGATTTTCTGACCAACAGACCCCAGCATGTTAGGTCAGGCCCTAACCGTTCTTCCATCATCACACTCAACACTGGTGTACCACAGGGCTGTGTGCTCAGCCCATTCCTCTACTCCCTCTTCACCCATGACTGCAGGCCTATGTATGGATCCAATTCCATCATAAAGTTTGCAGATGACACCACGGTGATCGGACTCATCAGGGACAACGATGAGTCAGATTACAGGGCAGAGGTTGAGCACTTGGCTACTTGGTGCACTGACAATAACCTGCTCCTTAACACCAGCAAAACCAAGGAGCTCATAGTGGACTACAGGAAGGAGAGGGGAGAGACACATGACCCCATCCATATCAATGACATAGCTGTTGAATGTGTCCCCAGCTTCAAATTCCTGGGGACCCACATCTCGGAGGACCTGTCCTGGTCAGTTAACACCACCAGCCTGATCAAGAAGGCCCATCAGCGCCTCTTCTTCTTGAGGACACTGAAGAAGAACCATCTGTCAACTGACATCCTGGGCAACTTCTACCGCTGCATGATAGAGAGCACCCTGACCAACTGTGTCACAGTCTGGTATGGGAGCTGCTCTGTCGCTGACCGTAAGGCACTGCAGCGGGTGGTGAAAACCGCCCAACGCATCACAGGGACTCCACTTCCAGTTATAGAGGACGTCTACAGGAAAAGATGTCTGCGCCGGGCACGCAGCATTCTTAGGGACTCCAACCATCCTGCTCATGGACTGTTCCAGCTTCTCCCCTCTGGAAGGCGTTTCAGAAGCCTTCGGACTAGAACCAGCAGGTTTAGGAACAGTTTCTTTCCAACAGCTGTCATGTTATTGAACTTAGTTCCCCGCCGACTCTCTTACCATCATCTCTTACCATCCTCACCTGTACATAACTGCCCACCTAACTTATTGCACATTATTTGCACATAACAGTACTCTTAACTTTCTGCACTGCTGCATATATTTGCTTAAATTGCACATACTGTCAATTACTGTATATACTGCACTGCTGTCCTTTGCAATTCTGATTGGATGCTAAACTGTGTTTCGTTACCTTGTATTCATACATGTGTAATGACAATAAAGTTGAATCTAATCTAATCTAATCTAATATGTATTTCTCGTCCCCTAAGGGTTCTTGCAGCAGATGGTCTTGGGTTGTTCTCATCCGACTCTGAAGTATGCGCTTCTTTTTGCTGCTGGTGTAGCCTGTCTCTGTCTGTGTGCTGCAGCTCCACGTCTGCCCATTCTCTCCAGCTACCTGGGGGAAATCTAGTTCTGGTAAATCTTGTCCCTTATCGCTGATGTTACTGTTAGGTATAGGTGGCTCTGCTAGGGCAAGTTGTTTGAGTGGTGCAGCAGAATCTTGGCTGAGTTGAAAGACTGTGTGCTTCTGTTGCCTAACCCATGCAGGAATGATATCACTTGTGTAGGGCTTTAGTCGGTCATGGTGCACAACTTTCTTTTCTTGACGAGTGAGGATCTTGTAGCACACAGATCTGCATCGAGCTTTGACTACAATGGGGCCTTTCAAGGGGCTTGTAACTTGGGGCTGAAACCTTTCTTTTTTGTGTTGTCCCTTATACAGTATAAACTAGGTCTCCAACATTATAGTTGTTCTGCTGTGCTTTCAAATCATGGCTCCTCCTCTGCTTGTTTTGAGTCTCTCGTAGGTGTTCTTGAGTCAGCTCACAGACTTCTTTAAGGCTCCTTTCTAGGTCTTGAACATAGCCTAGAGGTTCCTTTTCCTCATGTGCCCGTTCTGCTGTCCCTAGCCAGATATCATGTGGCTGATGGACCTCCCTTCCCAACATTAGCATGTTGGGTGTGAATAACCAGTGCTGGAGTTCTGTGCACTGTGGTATGCAGCTGCAAATAGGGGCAGATGTTCATCCCAGTTTTTCTGATTTTGATCTACGTAACAACGAATCATCTGGAGAAGCGTATGGTTAAAATGTTCCACTTGTCCATTTGAAGCCGGATGGTATGGTGTGGTTCTGGTTTTGGATATTTGAAACAGCTGGCAAATGTTCATGAGCAGAGCACTTTCAAAATTGCATCCTTGGTCTGTATGAAGCTCTAATAGGGCTCCAAAACAGGCAATAAAGTCCTTGACAAGTGTCTTGGCTGTTGTTTCTGCTCCCTCGTCTTGGACTGAGATTGCTTCCACCCACTTGGTGAACTGATCCATAATAACCAGAATGTACTTGTTCCCAGAGGACGAGGTGGGAAAAGGACCCAATACGTCAAGATGTAACCTGTCCGTTGGTGCTCCAGCCTGGTAAGTTTGCAGCTTAGTTTTGTGAGTGGGACTGCTTGATTTCAGAGCTTTGCACTGAGGGCATTTCTGGATGAACTTGTGTAGGTCTTCCCCCATGCCATACCAGTGATAGCCTTGCTGGAGACGCTGCAGGGTTTTTTCTTCTCCTAAATGTCCAGAATGTGGGGAGTTGTGACATGCCTGCAAGACTTCAGTTTGCAATGAGGAGGGCACAATCAGCAGCAAAGATGGGTTCATTCCACTGCCATTTTCCCAACGGTAATGTAGGACCTCTTGGTGAAACTCTATTTCTGGCCAGCAGAGCCAGTACTTTCTAACTGCAGGACTCTGCATGGTAACTTCTTCTCTGGTTGGGAGCATTTCTGATTCCTTCCAATCGTGTAAGATGGAGAGTACTGAGTCATTCTTTGGGGCAACTGCTAACTCTTGGCAACTGGCTGTAGCCAATTTACTGTGGAAGTATGAAGGTCGGTTTCTGCTGGCTGCTGGTTTTTATTACTATGTGTCTCTTGCACAGTGATCTGCCTGATGACCAGGGGTAACACATTATCCACATCTTCCTCAAATCTGGCCCACTGCTTGTGCAGTCTTTGACAGTGTGAACACCCCTGACATGGGAGCTCTGTCATTTCTTTACAAGCTTGGTAACAGTCACAATCCATTGTGCTACCAGTGCTGTGCCTTGACATAGCATCTGTGTTTGCACGGCTCTTGCCTACGCAGTGTTCATTGTCAAAGTCAAACTGGCAGAGCTCCTCAAACCAGCTGGCTTTCAGGATGTTTAAAATGAAAGAGCCAAGTTAGGCTGCTGTTGTCCGTATGAATTAGAAACTTTCTGCTCAGGAGAAAATGATGAAAGTGTCTTGTGTATGTGACAATGGCTAGCAGCTACCATTTTGTCACACAGTATCACTGTTGTGGAGGAGTGACATGGTGGCTGGCATATGAGATGACTCTCTCCTCCCCCCACTGGACCTGGGACAGTATTGCACCAATGCTGTGGCTGGAGGCATCAGTGTTCAAGATGTAGATACCGGTTGCTGCTTGATGGGAGAGGATGGGGGCAGCAGTTAGTCTTTCTTTGAGTTGCATAAAGGCTTCCTGCTGTGGGTCCCTCCATTGGAATTCTGCTGACTTTTTGAGTAGGTTGTGGAGGGGGCTGGGAAACTTTGCAAAACCAGGAACCAAGTGTCAATAGTAATTGCACAGTCCCAGAAAGGCTTGCAGTTGCTGAATATTTGTGGGGGGCTGCCATTCCTAAACGTCCTTGATTAGTTCTGGGTTGGGACTTATTCCTTCTCCACTGACTACATGACTCAAGAAAAGGACTCTGTCTTTTAACAGATGACATTTTTTAGGTTTTAATTTTAGGCTGTAGTTGTGAAGGTGTTCGAAGACTTCAGCCAAGTGCTGCAGGTTTTCCTTAACCCCTTTGCCCAGGATGATTATATCATTGTGGATCTGGTCTACAAAAACCTCCCATGGAAACTCTCTGCTCCCAATTTTTAGGGTCACCTCTAATTAGCCCAGGGCAGTCAGTGTACTTCCAATCCCAGCATTATGAAGACAAGTTTTGCTGAAAGGCTTCTGTGGCTTTTTGGGGAGCGTGTTGTAAAGCACTTCAGATATCACTGTAGCATCTGCCCCAGTATCCGCAACAGCTTGAGCAGATAGGCCATTCACTGTCATTTCAATTTGTAAACTAGGCCCTCTTTTTCTTGTGCATTCTACCTGTGGGGTGGGGGGCTGGTCCTCCGTGATCGTAGGCTTCCCCAAAGCCACAGAATTGTTCGCAGTGGAGATGTTCTTGAGGTGGGTTGGGCTGGGTGACCTTGAACACTCTCTCATTATATGCCCTAGTCCCCCACAATGAAAACAGGTGGTATTTGGTTGGTTTGGTGCTCTCACCTGTACGATGAAGAGAGATTTTTGAATGCCCCGCTCCCACAGTCAGTGGCCACAGGCTGTAGGTGCACTAACTTTAGATGCAGCTGCTCCACTTTATCCATCAGCAATTTAAATTGCTCCTCAGTAACATACCTTGAGCTCTGTAGAAGCCTGGAGGTAAAGAAAAGTTCGTTGAGGGGATCATTCTCCTTATCAGCCCAGGAGATCCATCCAGTTTTCCCACCTTTTAGCTCAATATCACAGCCCAGAGTTACTTTAAAATTATGTTCATGGGCTTCACGCTAAATTTTGAGCCTCAGTCAGTGATTGTGGATCCAAATTTATTACTTCCTAGGCTACCTTTTGGTTTTTCAGTCCTTTCAAAAAGACATCAGTAGCCAGCTGGTCCTGCAGCATCAACTCCATTCCAGGGTAGGCCAGGCTGACAAGACATTGCACCTCTTCTGCAAATTCTTCCACAGATTTGTTTCCTTGTCACAGCTCCCATAGCTTTCTGTGGACTATGGTGGCTGGATCTTTAACTCCAAACTGTTGAGTGAGTTGCTCTTTAAGAAGAGTGTAGTCTCCCCCAATATGTTCAGGTAGGGAGCACACATAGCGAAATGCAACTACTCTGAGACACTCATGAAGCCTGTCGACATGTTCTGCACCAGTCCACCCATACTTGCAAGCCTGGCACTCAAAAGGAATCAGAAAGGAGTCCCAGTCCTCTTTACTATCATATGTTGCTAGCTTAACCTTTCTTGTCTTATGAGGATGGTTTTGAACAAAGTGTGGTGATTATTATTACTGCCATGGCCTGTGTATTTTTCATCAGGGGCTGTGCGCACAGGGGCAGCACGTTGATGTAGTCACTCACCTTTGTGCCTCACAGCTGGATCCTGTATACTTAAAGCACTGACAGGACCAGCATTGTGCGACCTCTGCCGAATCACTTCCAATTCTGCAGCAAATGGTGTGTCTATATTAATCTATATTAATATTTGGCTGCTCAGACATATCTTGAATGAGGTGGGGCCATTTTTGTATGATGAGTTGGATGGCTTGGCATTACAGATATAGCTCTAGTTGTCACCCCTCGCTCCAACATTACATACCGTAGAACTGGAGTAAAAAGCTGTTGAAACTGCTGGGCTTGACGGTCCAATAATGTTTTAACCAAGCTGGTGGCCCAACTTCTGGAGCTAATGCTTTTTTAAAATTTTATTTTAAGAAAATTTGTGTAGTTGTCATTAATTTACTCAGCTTTATACACAGTTCTTAATGCTCTTTTGTTTCATTTTCACTTTTTCTGTAATGTTGGCAACTAATTTTTACTTGTGTGTCCTTTACTTGCAGCTAGCCAGCTTGTTTGCTTGTTTCTAGCTTTCAACCTCCGGCTATGATTTAACAATGTTGCTCCACCACCTATAAGCATGCAGTGGGACCAGTGACAGTTAACTCCCTTATCTCCAGACTTTTTTTAATCTTTATAACAGTCTCTACCTCCTCTTGCTGAACTTATCCAACATGCGGAGGCTCTCTCTCTCTTTTTTTTTTTTTTTTATCACACTGGGCTTATAGGATCCCACCTTCTGACACCAGTCATTAGCTCCTCAGTTAACAAGGGAGCTCGACTATCGTGTAGCTGAAGGACTTATAGGACACAGGATATGCCGTTTAACCACTTTACTTGTGATGGGAAAATTTCATGTTTGCTGAAGTATTGAGTCTCAGAGTCTGTGTGAAAGTGAAGGAATGCTTGCTCAGCTGCTCATGTTTTCAGTGAGAAAGTACGGACGTACAGTATTTGTGTGACTGATGCTTGTGAGACTGATAGTTGTAGAACCAGTTTGTACCAATTCTGCAAGAATTAGATATACTATTTTTTATTTTTTTTTTTGTTACTTATTTGTACCCGTAGGTAGACTTGGTTTGCAGTCTGGTGACAAGCCACTGGCTGCTGGTCGCTGCGTGCGAGAGCGCCCTAAACCTACATGTTTTTGGTGTGCGGGAGGAAACCGGAGAAATCCCGGAGTAAACCCGCGCAACACGGGGAGAACATGCAAACTCCACACAGTTCACTGTTGGTCGGGGGCTGGGATCGAACCCACGATCTCATGATCCCCGCGGTCCCCCGGCCGAGGGTAAAACTGTGCTGCCACAGTGCTAAACCACTGCGCCACCGTGCAGCCTTGCGCCACCGTGCAGCCTATGAAGAATGGACCACTCAGCAACCAACCACCCCTGGAGATAAGGAAGGGGATATAGTGATCAGAAAATGTATGTTTAGTTAGAACAATACGTGGATAGGTTCTGAGTCTGTTCTGTATTGTTCCCACTGATCAGTGCTTTATTAAATTTACTGAAACTTTGATCCTGTCTGATTTTTGACTCCTGGTTATAAGTAATTTTTCCAACATACTTGGCTCTCTGAACAGGGACCCCAATATCCCCTGGTTCCAGTGGTTGGACCACTCAATAGTCCGTGCACGGCAACTGAAAAGACCTCCCACCCAGCTCCACTGAGGCAGTTTGTTCGCAGTAAGGCAACGGAGAGATCTTTCCGCTGGACTGGGGAGGTGACGGGGTCCAAACACAAGGCAGAGGATTGAAGTGAGTAAATTTAATGATTAATAATTTAAGAGGAAACTACCGTGGTTGGAGTCCGGTCGGTAAAATTAATGATTTAAGAGGAAATTACTGAGGTTCGAGTCTGGTCGGTAGAATTAAGAGTAAATTATCGCGGTTTGAGTCTGGTCAGTAGAACTAATGACAGTTGGGTATTAAGTCCCATGTTTAATAGGCATCATAACTAAGGAAGAGTTTGAGTCTTATTCTGGAAAAATACCACGGAGGAATATTAACAGTTAACTGAGAAGGTATAAATTAAAATAAATAAATAAAATGAATAACTGCAGTCTTTAAATAAAGTTAAGTTAAAGTTTTTAAATAAAGTTAAATAAGGTTTTTAAATAAAAAATATCCTTAAGGACCTAATGGGGAATAACCAAAGTGTGCGGAAGGGCAGAGAGGAGCAGAAAAGAAAGAAAAAAGGATGCTCTCGGTGTGTGTGTTGCTGTACAGGACAGGAAGAGCTTAATGATATATACGTGTTGTCTGGTGATGGCAAATTTATGCACAGGCAAGATAAAGAGAGTACTCGGCACTTAGGAAAGTGGAAAAGGAAGTTTGGCTTTGGGGGCAAGTTGAAGGTTGATGAATATGAAAGTCTTGTAGAGGCTATAAGACAGACAGCAGATGACAGCAAGAGAAAACAGGAGAAATTTGGACTGACAGAGGCTCAGAAGTGGTTGGAAACAGCAAGGAAGCCCAAGGGGCAGAAAAAGGACAAAGACTATAGTACCTGGGAACAGCCACACAGAGGCACCAAAGGGTTAAGTAAATATCCATATACCACTCAGCCACACTCATGGTCAAAAAAGAAGGAAGATTATGAAGCATATGCAATCACTGAACAGTTTACTATGATTGAACTCTCAAATCCAGCTTATCGCAGACCTCCACCAGCAGAAGGTGAGAATAACCCTGATGCCCCACCGTATCAGCCAACTGTTATGGTGTACCGACCATGGATTGATGCAGACTTTTATGACGCTGTGAAGGAGATTCCACACCCCAAAGATAAACACACACAGTTTTTTGAAGGGATGGCAAATCTCCTTGACAGCTTCAAATTAAATGGACATGAGACTGAGCGCGCATACAGAAAGTTACTGAAGGTTGATTGGTGTACTGCGTCCAGTGATTGGAGTTCAGAAGATGCAACAGGCAATATTTTACCTCCGAAACATAGTGACTTACAAGGGCGTGTGAGACATTTAAATGGACACATTCAAACTAAATGACGGGTAAAACATGATTGGACAAGAATCCAGAATACCACTCAAAACAAAGATGAATGTGTTGAAGCCTATAGGACCAGCTTACATGAAATTATTGATAGCCATTCCGGTTTAACTAAGCCTGGTAGTGATTCAGGTGATGAACCTTATTGGCAGCATTTGAAAAGTGTGTTTTAACAAAACATGCATCCACATCTAGCTGAGTACATACGTAAACACTTGGTCACATACCACACTTGTGCATTTGGTGATATATTGGCTTATGCTAAACATGCAGAGAAGTTAGAAAATGAACGGAAGGAGAAAGAGAAGAAAAAATTAAAAGAAAAGCCAGTTCCTGTTTATGTGATTACTGATCCGGGGGGGGGGGGTGAGGCTCCCCCTGACTCTGTCTTTTACCAGGGTGACATGAGGTGTTGAGGACAGCATTGGAGGAGAGGCCGAGGACGTGGTTGTGGAGCCGGCTACCCGCAATTAGAGGGATGGGATGTTTGCTGCCAATATAGACAAAAGAGACACTGGCAGAGGGACTGTCCTCAGCACCTGCCACAGTGGGGAGGTGATAGAGGATTCTGCGGCCCACCACCACAGGCCATGTCAGACTGGACCACATGACTAGCAATGTCACAGTGTCTCACTGACACATTGTCTCACTGACAATGACACAACAGACATTTTTCATTTACCTGACTTTGACCTGATGCTAACTATGCAATGCTTGCCTGAATTAATGTTGGATGTTCAGGGTACCCCGATGAAGTTTTTGTGTGAACAGGAGCATGCAGGTCAGGGATTTCAGGGACAGATGTTCGAGGTTTTGCAAAATCAGATGAAAAAGTAACTGTTAAACTGGCAAATGGTAAGCTAAAAGAAGAACACCTCTCCAAATCTGTTGAAGTAAAAGATCCTGTCACCAGTGACATTGCCGAAGGTTGTTTCATATTATCTGAAGCCTGCCCCGTTAACCTTCTAGGAAGGGACCTTATGTTGGTTCTCAACATTGCCATAGTCCCAGTAGAAAATGGCATCTGTGCATCACATTTTCCACATGGGGAGGGAGTAAATACACTCCATGATTTCTCCCAGCCGAAGTACTGTTACTCGCTGGACCTGGTCTCAGCTGGACCACACTCAGTGACATCAGACCTATACAAAAGGGAAGTGGAACAGTGTGTCTACTGTTCCCACCACACAACAGCCCACAGATCAATATCACTGCACAATGTACTACAGGCATTTCAGTGGCCCAGATCTACATTATGAGAAGACATTCCTTGCAAATCCATCTTCCAGATTGGTCATTAAAAATCTGTATTGGTCACCAAGGGGATATGTGGAGGCATCTGTTGTGTTGTCTGATGAGGATATCAGACAATTTTAAGCAATGGGAGGCTCCCCACATCTCATTGGTCAAACCCAAACACATGGACTGAAAGGATGTAGGTCAGTTTGTTACCTCAGCAGAGGAGTGTGGTCAATCTTGGAAGGCTACCTCCACACCAAAAGTTGAGTATTGTCACGCCGCGCCGCTCATCAGCGGCGCCACCTGCACGCACACCTGCACATCATCAGCGGCGAGGAATATAAGCCGCCTCGCCCTGAGCTTCGGCCTGAAGCCGTCAGACTTCTCCACTCATCATCGTGAGTCAACCTTTCCTTCAGCACGACGCCTTTGGTAAGAAGCCCTTACCTCCTTTCTCTCCAGTCTGCTCCCCTGTGCACAGGTGGATTCCTCGGCGGCGGACAACACCTCTCCCTCGCCATTCCTCACTGCTGCACCGAGCCCTGCAGGTGGCTGTCTTCCGGGTTCCGTCCTTGTGGTGCCAGTCATCTGTCCCTTGCAAGTAAGCTCCTCTCTCGCTTATTCTCCTCCTGTGTTGGTGTGTGCCCGTCACCCTGTGTCTTTGTGCTCTTTCCCATAGGGTTGCCGGCTGTACGGTCTCCTGCCTCTGTGCCCGAAGCAGACGCTGCCACCAATACATTTACATCCCGCAGACACACATCCATTCACCCCTGTTGCTAATAAACTATTTGAACTTCTCTGAGCCTGTGTGTGTGCGTCTCCTGAGCCGTGCATTATGTCAGTACGGCTTCAGCAGAGCGGCTCGGCAGACGGCGGGCTCGCACACCGGTTTTCCACTCTCGAGGCTCGAGTGGATCAATTAGCCTATCAGCAACAGGTGATTTTCAATCAATTGTTAAATTTGACTAACCGGTTGGGCCGCTTGGACCCCCAACAGTCGTTCCCCCCGGCTCGTCAGGGTGGCGCGGCTCCTGCTGCTCCAGTGGCCGTCCAGCAGGCTCCGAGTGCACCGGTTCGGCTCACACCCATTCCAACCCCCGCCCGCTTTAGCGGTAAGCTCGGCAGAGCGTGGGGGTTTATTATGCAGTGTGAGTCCGTTTTCCACCGTGTGCCCGGAGACTTTCCCTCAGATCATAGCCGAATTGGTTATATCGGGAATCTCCTGGAGGGGCGAGCTTTAACGTGGACCTACGCCGTAATGGCGAGGCCCAGTTATGCCGCCCTCACATATGACCAATTCGTGAGGCGCTTCCTGGAGGTCTTTGACCATACTCCAACCAAGACGGTCCAGGTCGATCGGCTTCTCGCCCTCCAGCAGGGAAGCCGGTTGGCAGCGGACTACGCAGTCGACTTCCGGGTAGCGGCGGAGGAAGTAGGCTGGGAGGAACGCTCCCTCTGCGGCCTTTTTCTCCGCAGCCTCAATGATGATCTGAGGGATGAACTGGCTGGGCGGGATATTCCTGAGACGCTAGCGGAGCTGACATCCTTAGCGATTAGTTTGGATAACATGCTGCGCGAGCGCTCCTCAGGGCAGAAGTCGTCTTCTTCTCGCCCTCGTGGAGCCTCGCCACGCCTGTTCCAAGCTCGCCCCCTGGCGGCGCCGCCACCATCGTGCCCCGAGGAGTCGGAGCCGATGGTGACGGGCTGGACAAAGCTTTCACCTGCGGAGAGACAACGCCGCCGTGAGTTGGATCTCTGCATGTATTGCGGAGATGACCAACACACGGTGAAGCTTTGCCCACGGAAAGCCAGTTGGCGGGGTCCGCGAGTCACTGTAGGGGGCCTTGCGGATCTCGATCGGTTAAACTCACACACTCAATTAAAGCTGCCCATCCGTTTCTGCCACAACCCCATTGGGCACCTCACCCACGCACTGGTGGATTCGGGCGCAGAAGGCAGCTTCATTTCACAAAGCCTGGCAACCCGATTGGGCATCCGCTGCCAGGCGCTCAAAGACCCCATCTCCCTGGTCAACCTCTCCCGTGCTTCCCTTGGGAGAGTCACGCACCAGACCGTCCCGGTCCCGGTGATCATCTCTGGTAACCACCGGGAGGAGATAACCTTTCTCATCCTGCCCAACTCTGTGTCGCCCGTCATCCTGGGGTATCCCTGGCTACGCCTCCACAACCCTGTCCTGGATTGGAAGTCAGCTGGGGTATCGGCATGGAGCACGTTCTGCATGGGCACCTGCCTTCAGTCCACTGCCTGCTCTCCGTCCGCTTCTCCCCCCGCTACGGACGCTACACCCCCGGACCTGTCCCTGGTGCCTCTGGAATTTCACGACCTGGGCATGGTATTCAGTAAGACCAAGGCCATGTCTCTCCCTCCTCATCGGCCCTATGACTGCACCATCAACCTCCGCCAGGGGGCACCCTTACCTTCTGGTCGGCTCTACAGTCTGTCGGCGCCGGAGAAGGAGACGATGAACGCCTACCTAAAAGAGTCGCTGAGTGCTGGGATAATCCGCCCATCATCATCACCCGTGGGGGCAGGGTTCTTCTTCGTTGGGAAAAAGGACGGATCCCTCCGTCCTTGCATTGACTATCGGGCCCTAAATGACATCACGGAGAGGGATCGTTACACCCTGCCCCTCATGGACACCGCTTTCCACTCCCTCCAGGGGGCGACCTGGTTCACCAAGCTGGATTTACGCAGCGCATACCACCTCGTCCGGATCCGGGAGGGAGATGAGTGGAAGACAGCCTTCCGTACCCCGAACGGCCACTTTGAATACCTGGTAATGCCGTTCGGGTTGACCAACGCTCCTGCCGTCTTTCAGCACCTCATCAACGACGTCCTCCGGGACTTCATCGGCCTCTTTGTGTTCATCTACCTGGATGATATACTCATCTTCTCCAAGTCCAGGGACAAGCACCAGGTCCATGTGAGGCGGGTCCTCCAAAGGCTGCTGGAGAACCGGCTATACGTGAAGGCTGAGAAGTGCGAATTTTTTGCTAGAACAACATCCTTCCTGGGATTCGTCATCGCTCATGACCAGGTGCGTCCAGACCCAGAGAAGGTGAAGGCGGTGGTAGAGTGGCCTACACCTGCGTCGAGGAAACAGGTGCAACAGTTCGGGGGGTTCGCGAACTTCTACCGCCGCTTTGTCCCAAACTTCAGCACCATCGTCGGACCGCTGACCCGCCTCACGTCCCCTAAGGTCCCGTTCTGGTGGACCGAAGAGGCCGCAGCTGCTTTTCAGGCGCTGAAGGCGGAGTTCTCCTCCTCCCGGGTCCTTTGCCAGGTCGACCCCGCGCTGCAGTGCATCGTGGAGGTGGATGCTTCGGACACAGGAGTGGGGGCGGTGCTATCCCAGCGGTCGCCTGACGACGGCGCCAAAAGGCCCTGTGCCTTCTTCTCCCGGCGCTTGTCCCCGGCGGAGAGAAATTACGATGTGGGGGACAGAGAGCTCCTCGCCATCAAGCTCGCGCTGCAAGAGTGGCGCCACTGGCTAGAGGGGGCGGACCTGCCGTTCGTGGTCCTGACGGACCACAAGAACTTGGAATACCTTCGATCTGCCAAGCGCCTGAATGCCCGCCAGGCACGCTGGTCCTTGTTCTTCGCCAGGTTCCAGTTTTCCATCACCTTCAGGCCTGGCTCCAAGAACAGCCTGCCCGACGCCCTGTCTAGGCAATTCGCCCCCAAGGAGTCGGAGGACGCGCTCCACACCATCCTGCCCAGGTCGTGCGTTGTGGGAGCCATCTCCTGGGACATAGAGAGCAAGATCCAGAAGGCGCAGGAGGTGGAACCTGACCCTGGCGGTGGACCAGAGGGAAGACTATTCGTGCCATCTGCGGTTCGAGGAGAGGTCATCCACTGGCTACACACCTCCAGGCTCACCTGTCACCCTGGCTCCTCCCGGATGATAGCCCACCTCCAGCGGTCCTTTTGGTGGCCGGGCCTGCGGAGGGATGCGGCTCACTACGCCCGGGCTTGCCCAGTTTGTGCCACCAATAAGTCGGGAAACGCCCCTCCAGCGGGTCTGCTCCAGCCCCTGCCCGTCCCTGGCAGGCCCTGGTCGCACATCGCCCTGGACTTCGTCACTGGACTCCCAGTCTCCAATGCCTACGACACCATCCTGACCATCATGGATCGCTTCTCCAAGGCGGTACACTTCGTTCCCCTGCGAGGTCTCCCTACTGCCCTGGAGACGGCGGACCTCCTCATCCAACACGTGGTCAGGCTGCACGGGATTCCGGTGGACGTGGTCTCGGACCGGGGGCCCCAATTTTCCTCTGAGGTTTGGAAGTCGTTTTGTAATGCCATCGGAGCCAAGGTGAGCCTCTCCTCCGGCCATCACCCCAAATCCAACGGGCAGTGTGAGCGGACCAACCAGGAGCTGGAGGCTGCGCTCCGCTGTGTGACTGCATCCAAACCCACGTCCTGGAGTAACCATCTTGCCTGGGTTGAATACGCCCACAACACCGCTCGCTCTTCTGCTACAGGGATGTCCCCCTTCAAGGCGTCCCTGGGTTACGACCCCCCGCTGTTCCCGGTGCAGGAGAGTGAGGTAACTGTTCCGTCAGTTAGGGCGCATCTCAGGCAGTTCCGCTCCATCTGGGCATCTGATGGAGCGGGTGTGTGTGCGTCTCCTGAGCTGTGCGTTATGTCAAGTATTCCTAAAAATTAGACACATATTCATTGTCATTAAACTGGGTGACAACAGCACAAAAAGGCGTGCATATTGACATTCACAATTCACCCATATGATCAGTTTTGGCATCAACACAAGAACAGGAACACACACTCTCACAAATTCCAAATTCCCTTTGGTCAAAAGGAAAAGCAGATGTAAGGTTAATAAAAAGCACGGAGTTAGTCACCATAACATCAAAATCCCATTATAGACCATACAAAAGACAGTAGCCTCTACGTCCTGAAGCCCAAGAAGGCATTAAACCAGTTATAAAGGAACTTAAAGCAGCAGGTGTTGTGGTACCATGTCCGACATCTCCATGTAATACACCCTTCTTTCCTGTGAAAAAGGCTCCTCCCTCCTCCGACTGGAGGATGGTGCAGAACCTGCAGGAAGTAAATAAAGCTGTAGTTCCTCGAGCACCTTGTGTACCAGACCCACACACATTGTTAAAACTCCTTAACTGTGTTTGTCGCCAAACTGTGACATAACCCCTAGTGGTCAACAGTGATAAAGATTTTTATCAAGAAAATATTCAGATCAGATGTCAGAACTTTCCAAGGCTATAACTTGAAAGCGATATGAGAAAATGGCTTACTGTCAATTAGAAAGCTGTAGAATATGATCTAAAGTTTCAGATAGGAGTAAATTTATGCATCTAAATTGCATGAAATTCATCACTTACCACTGGCGAAGGTGGCTCACTTTCTTTGTCCCTTTGCAGCATCCAGGTCGTTATTTTGTCCTCTCCCAGTAATTTTAGCTTTCTCTCCTACATTCAGAAATTGTTATTGCTTATTCCACCTCGATTTCACTTTTATTCCGCAGCAATTCATCTTATATGACGACATGCAACCGGCAATTGTTCTCCAATCACGTGGTGATTGGGGCACCAGCAGGTGAAATCAACAAGCTTCACGCTCCCTCTGTTATAAGAAAATGTAAACATTTACCTTCATAAGCTAAATAATCTCTTTTTAGAATCATAGTTGGCAAATTCGGGACCAAATGCTCCCGAATTTGCTCCTCCGTCTGTGTCCACAATGATTGGTAATGTCCATTTTGTTTTCTAGTCTCAAAGAAGAAGAAGAAGGAGGAGGAGGAGGAGGATTTCTTCCTCTTTGGTGTATTACGTGTCCTCCATGAGTCCTCCAACATGTGTCTGCCACCTTGTGAACTGGCATGATCAGTACAAATCTTCAGTCCAGCTGGGGAGTGTTTGGCATGTCATATCAGTTGACAGCCACAGTGCCGTGCTGTGCCACTAGGGGCTCAAGGAATCACACAGCTTAAGGGTTAAATGACCTAGAACCTCAAATGCAGTTTTTCACAGTGATAGACATTAGCAATGCATTTTTCAGCATACCAATACATCCAGATCATTGGTTTTGGTTTGCGTTCAAATTTGAAAACAAAAGGTATACATTCACCAGATTACCACAGGGTTACTGTGAATCACCAACTGTTTTTTTCACAGGCAATGTCAGCAAATTTGGCACAGTTCATTCCTCCAAATGGGAGTCAGTTACTCCTTTACGCTGATGATATATTGCTGGCATCGCCTGATGAGGAAAAATGCAAGACACCATTGCCTTACTGAAGTTTTTAGCACAACAAGGTCACAAAGTCAACAAGGACAAATTACAGTTGTGGAAAAAGGAAGTTAAATATCTAGAACGCATTTTGTCAGCAGCAGGCAGACATGTTGATCCTGCCAGAAAAACAGCCATTTTGTCAGCACCTAAACCACTTACAAAAAGAGACATGATGTCATTGTTTGAGAGATTGAATGAGAGAGATTGAATGAGAGATTGAGATTGAATGAATGAATCTTTATTTTGGATAGATTAAAAGTAAAGATTAAAAAAAGAAACAGAATAATATAACAAAGGGGGAAAGAAAATCCAACAAGGTCAAATTAGACAATAACTCCTCTGATTATACAGTTCAACATAAGTTATCCGAAATGGGTGATGGCTGAAGCCGCAGCTTATCTTGTCCACCCATATTCCATCCAAGAATTCAAAAGAAAAACAAAACAAGAGTGATTACAATTCAGAACAAAGCTAAGACAAAATGTGACCAAAAAACAAAACAAAACAAAACAAAAAACAAACCAAAACTAAGCTACAACAGAACACAGACTGGATATGGCAATCCTTATGTGATTTTACATGCCATCTTGTATATATGTTTGGAGTATTTCTTCCTTTAGTTTTTGTTTAAATTGTCCAAGCTTTGTACATGATTTTAATTCAGGTCCAAAAGTGTTCCATAATCTGACTCCTTGCACTGAAACACAGTGTTGCTTGGTGGTAGTTCTCACTGAAGGTTTTTGAAATATACATGTTCCTCTGAAATGATATTGTTTCTCCCTTATTTGGAACAACTTTTGGATATTTGAGGGCAGTGATAGATTCTTCACTTTAACCCCTTGCACTCTGGTCAATTTCCCTAAAAACGCCAAAAAATAACGTACCCAAAGTAAATCAAAAGCTGTTCTTCAACCCTTTGCAGCATCTTCATGGGGTTGGTCTCATTTAAAAGAAAACACTTTGAATTTTTTGGCAAAACAGTCATAATCTCTCTAAGTGCTCCGGCCACTGAGTAACAGTCATCTAAACATAGTGAACTTGAAGAAAATAAATTTCGCCTGGGTGTTTTTATTGGATACAAATGCTTGCAAATAACACACAGCTTCAGATCTGGGCTGGAAAATGCAACAGAAATGTAGAACCAAGTGTTATCCAGCTGAGGTCAAAATTTTGTAACAATACCACAAAAAAATGAATATATTACACAGCTTTTTTCTTAGGTTGTTCCCAGGCGTTTTTGAACTGTGCCAAATTGTGCCAAATGGCACAGTTTGGAAAAACGTCTGTAACTTTTGAATGATTCAACATAGAAGCTTCATCTTGGGCTCTAATGAAAGGTGAAGGGCTGTGTGTGTGTGTGTGGGGGGTTGTTTATTCATTCATGAATGAATGTATGAACAAACAAGCCCCCACACACAAAGAAGCATGCCACGTAAAAAATGTGTGGCTTTTTTTTTACAAGAAAAAATAACCTACAGTGCACTAAAAATTATACTAAAATATTTGTAATGTGGAAGATAACAACTCCCCCCCCACCCCCCGCTACAGAGGACGGACATCGCCCATCGCTACATGATGGAAAGCGGTGACGGTGCGCCGCGGTCTACTATGCACAGTTGGACTAAAATATCTGCAATATATCTGCAATCCACTACAGAAGAGTAGCGGGGGGGGGGGGGGGCGTTCACAACATGATGGGGGGGCCGTTCGCAACATGACAGACCCAGACCGCTCCGGTCCGGGTCCGTCATGTTGCGATAACGCACAGTTGTAATTTACCGATCGGTCAAAAGTCATGTGGATTACAATTTTCAGGGATAAAGAATAATTTAGCTTATAACACTTACCTGTCCACAACAGCAAAGTTGCTGGCAAACTTCTCTTCCTCATTGTCAGATGAACATGATGCTGATCCGCTTGTTATGGACTCGTGGTTCTGGTCTTGTGACCCGGTCAAACCATAATTCCATTATTGCGGTTTTGCGCTTCCATGATTGCGGTTTTGGCGAACGATTTTTCAAAACAAATAAGAACAGTAGTAAGAAAAAAAGACTGGCGAATGCCTGTGTGTCACCCAGCCTTACACAAAACAGCTTTCGAACTTCTGTGCTTCAGTTGACTGGCTGTATTCGCAGCCGTTGGTAGGCGGGTCCTTCTTGCTAGGTTTTCAGTCATTGGTTCTTCAAGGTTTCAGAAACCCAATTCAAGGCTCTTATTAGTCGAATGAGAGGTCAATCCCATCTAAACCAATCAAAGCACTCCTTTGGCCTTCTGTTCGCGGCTGTGTCTGTAGTGGAAGAACGGAAATGCAGCTTTTTTTTTCAGTGCGTTCTAGGACGCAGCGCCCTCCTGCGCCCTCGTGCGCCCTCGTGCACCCTCGTGCGCTCTAGGACGCAGAGACGTGTACGCCCGCGGTACACCGGAGTGTAAGAGGTTAAACATTATTACTGCAGTTTTAAAGTCAACCAGATCTTTCAACTTGAGAGCTTTTAATTTAAGAAAAAGTTGGTTTGTTGGTTCCCTGTAAGCAGCGTTGTTTATTATTCTAATAGTTCTCTTCTGAAGCATAAAGACTGGATATATGCTTGTTTTATATGTATTTCCCCATACTTCAGTACAATATGTCATGTATGGGAGTATTAATGAATGATACAAAGTATATAATGTGGGTTGATTCAGCAAATATTTCACTCTGTGTAGTATTGCAATGGATTTAGATATTTTACCTTTAATATAATTAATATGTGACTTCCAACACAGTTTATTATCAATTATTACTCCAAGAAATTTAGTTTCGGATACCCTTTACATCTCTACTCCATTTACATTTTTGGGTACTTGAAATTATTGCCGCTCTTGGATTGCAAACTACTCAGTTGAAACTCAGCCCTTGTCTGATCTCATTTACAAAACACCCATGGCCCAGGTGGATAGGACTGAGTGGACACCTGAGGGACAAAATGCATTTGTTAAAATGAAAAAAAAAAATTCTTAGTCAGCACTGATGTCCTGGCATCCCCCAACTACAAAAAAACCATTTGTCCAAATGATCGATTGTAGAGAGGGATACATGACATCAGCCCTTCTTCAGCCATGTGGTACAAAAATGCATCCAGTTGCATTCTACTCATCCAGATTAGATTCAGTGGCCAGAGCGACACTGCCGTGTGTGCAGGCTGTGATTGCCACCTCTATGGCAGTTCAGGCATCAGCTGCTGTGGTGTTGTTTCACCCTCTGACACTGAAGGTCACACATGCAGTTTCTGTCATCTTGTCTCAAAGTAAAATCTCAGTCCTCTCACCATCCAGGCACCACTCATGTATGACAGTTCTGCTCTCACAACAACCTTTAACCATTGAACATTGCACTTCATTAAACCCAGCTACATTCCTACCTATTTCAACAGAAGGAGAACCACATGATTGTTTGACTGAAATTGAACATGAAACATTACCACGCCCTGATTTGCAGGACATGCCTTTGGAGGACTCTGACCTCACACTATATGTGGACAGGTCCTCCAAACAGAATCAGGATGTCACCATGGGGTGAGACGCCGGCTCGGCGCTCAGCCCATGCTCCTTCTCATCCCTGCCTCTCATTGGGCAGCGTCTCAGCTGGCTCCCAGCTGTCAGTGTCATGGGACGGCTGGGGCCAATTAATCCTCATCAGCTGGGGCGCTGCTAATGAGGATAAAGAGGAGCAGCCTCGATCACTCGGGGCTGCGACATAAGCACTACTAGGCTGGAGCCCCTTCGTCCGGTGCCAGCCCTTGTCTCATCATCCAGCATTTCTCGTAAGTGTTTTCCTGTAAGAAGTATTTGTGTCTCTGTGCCCCCATGTCCGGCGCTAGCCCTCTACTTGTCTTACCGAATCACTTGGGAGCGCCACCTTGTTAACTGTTAACTCTGTTGCTGTACTGGCTATGAGTGTAACTGTGTATGAACATCTGTGCTTTCCTCATCCCTTACCCCTGTCACCAATAAACATCACAACTTACTGGCTCGCCCTTGGCTCTCATTGTGTGTGGCTCCCTAGAGCCACACGTGACAGTATGTCGCAGCCCGACGAGTTGCCGGCGGCCGTGGGTCTGTGTGGACTCGTACCTTCCTGTCCGGGTGTCAGCGCCGTTAGCATGCCGTCTCCCAGGAGTCATGTCCGACGCCAGGGTGACGAGCTGAGGTCCATCCCGGAGGCTGTCGACAGGACGCTCTTCACCCTGCACGACGCCTCCAACGCGAGACATCCGGACCATGCTGAGAGCCTCCTGGACACTCTGCCTCGTCATTATTACCATCTTGAGGCCTGTGCCAGGAGAGACGCTATGGTCGCACTGCGAGAGGAGCTCCGCGGGTTGGAAGGAAATCCTGGCAGGAAGCCGAAGTGGATGATGTTGCCCCCCGCTTCGGGACCCCGTTCCTGCTTCTATTCCAGCCCGGGAGTTCGCGCCACCCAGAGGGCTTCCCCCGTTCTGCACCACATCACTCGGGATTCCCCTGAAGGAGCCGCAGCTGACAGCAGTTACGTCCGGGGCCGAGTGGCTGTCGCGAGCTCCGCTGTGCATCCATTCACCATCTTCAGGCATGTGGCGGTGGCATTGAGATTGGTGGAGAGGACTCCAGGGCTACGAAGCTTTCCCGTTTTCTACGCCTTCCTCACCTCGATCTCTGATCAGGAGCGGCGATTCCTGGGTTCCGCCCTCGCTTCGCCCCCTGGGAAGAGCCGTCATCACAACGCCCAGACGCCTCAGCACAACCCCCGTCCGGATCCAGTTCCGGGTTGTCGCCAGGACCTTTTCCCCCACGCAGCTGTCACCTCTTTGTCTCGTCAGCGTGGAGATTTCACAGCCCCGTTCTCCGAGCCTCTTTCCCCCGCTGTCATCCCAAGGCATTCGGGCTGGCTCATCCCAGCTGTTATCCCCTCCTCCTCGACGTGCTTCCTGACTGCTGTGTGTGCCTGGAATCCTGACCTGGCGAGCCCTCTTCTGGAGACGACACGAGTGATCCCCAGATGACTTCTCAGGGGGTCCTCCATTATTGCCCGGTGGGGAGAGGAAGAAGCGATGTCCACGACAGCAGGCACCACCCAACCTCCAGGAGGCAGGCAAGTCCTAGCTTATTTTCATCAGTTTTGTGATTTGCTCTGTTACACTCCTGGAGGTGGAGTTTGGGGTCCGCAGCGCCCTGAACTCCCACCACCTGCTGTAACCCGTGTCTTAAATCCTGCACCCTCTGTGTCTTTCTCCGCCGAGCGGTCCCCGGCTTCGGGTACATGTCGTGGGACGAGGAGAGGGCCTGCGGCACCGCAGCTACATTGTGGACGGAGGAGGGGGACTGACTGCTACGTGGAGTCTACGCCGACGACCAAGCGTCCCCGGGTCTCCACGGAGGTTCGGTTCGGTCCAGCGGGACGAGGTTCACCTGTCATCACGCTGCGTGGACTGTCGGCGGGGTTACCAGCACTGGAGGAACCTCAAGCTGCGCTGACCATCGTGCCGGCTGCGGGGCCCGACGCAGCTGGGTGGGAGCCTGACAACGACCTCCTGACGACGGATCCTGGATCTTCGCAGTCCTGGACGGCGTCAGAACCCGAGATCAGGCGAGTGCTCTCTTTTCCTTTTTCTCTTCATATCTTTGAGCACTTTAGCCTGTCTGTAGGGGAGATGAGCCGGGTGCAGCCGCCCGCTGCGTCCGAGCTCGTCTCGCCGGGTTCTGGCGCTGCCGGTGATCCTGATCCCGGTTCTGTTTTCTCTCCTGAGCCTGTTTCCAGGGTCGCCGGCGAGGAATTGCCGTCTCTCGTGGTGCTGGAGGGTCCAGGCTCAACGTTGGAGGTCGGTTCTGGTGCGGTGCCGACCCAGTCGGGGTCCGTCGTGGGTGCTGCTCCAGCGGTGTTCGACGTGGGTTCGCCCGAGACCCAATCAAGGTCCAACGTGGGTGCTACATCAGTATTGTCCAGGTCCGGTGAGGAGGTGGCTGTTTCCCTGCAGCCTGACGCCCATCTACCTCATCATCGGCTCTCCCCTAAGCCTCTTCCACCGGGGTCCGCTCTGACCCTTCGCCCGTCTCAACGGTCCTGATGGTTGAGTGATGCGGGTCGACGGCTCGACCTGCAAGACTTCCTGTTCGGCGATCTGGTCCAACTCCCGGCAAACTGTGTTGCTTCTGGGTGGCCTGGTACGGCTACCGGTGGACTGGTTTCTTGGAACCTGGGTCTGGAGTTGGCCGTCCGAACTTTTCCTCTTCCCCGGCTCGCCAACTGGACAATGGGCGGGGTGACCACCAGAACAATTTCAACCGTTTTGGACTCTGCCTGCCGTCTCCTCGGGTGTCACTTACCTTTTTATTATTATTAAGGTCACTCGGGTGTAGCTTTTTGTCCTTAGGGGAATATATGTTGTTAGCGCTGTGTATTGTGCTTCTTTTATTAACCATACTCAGCATTTTGCCTTATTGTTATCCTGTTGTCCTGTCACCTTTATTCCTCTAGGTGACCCTCCTCATATTTAGCGCTGTGTATTACGGTTTTTTGTTATCCTTACTCAGCGTTTCATCATCCTTACCTTCGCCTAGTCGGTGTATCATGGAGTAATGTGTGTGGTTCCCTTTTTGACCGTACGCTGTGATCACCTTACCTTTTCCTGTTATCCTTGTGGGGGGCCTTCCCTAGCCCCGACTTTAACATTGACTGTGCGTGTTTTTGTATGGAGTAGTGTGTTTTCGTCTCCCACCTAACCGTACTTTGTAATTGCCCATTTGTTCCTTTCACCTCCGTTTCTTTAGGTGATCTTTTATACATCTAGCGCTGTGTATTTTGTTTTCTTTGTTATCCATACTCAGCGTTTTTCATCATTTTTGTCCTGTTCCTGGCCTGGTTTTTGCGTTATGGAGTAGTGCGTTTTGTTTCCCCTTAACCGTACTCTGTGATTGCTTTTTTCATTCCTGCCACCTTTTTTGGTGGGTTTTTGTCTCTCTTTCTTTGCCCTGAGTTACACGTCACTTGTGTGTTTTGGGTAGTGGGTGCTGTCTGTTACGGCACTTAGTATTTTCCCCATCTGTGCCCTAGTTATTATTTTCTGTGGATACAGAGTGTTGTATTTGGGTTTTTCGTTTTGTCTACCTTGTACTCTGTATTTGTTCATGGGGTTTTTTTTCTTTTTTTCTCTCTGCTTCTCTCCCTCCGGTCCTGCCTCCCTGCTGCCCACCCTAGGTGGTGGTGGTGGTGGGGGATGTTCCTGGTCGTTCGGAGCCCGACCGTGAGGGGGAGGCTCTGTCACCATGGGGTGAGACGCCGGCTCGGCGCTCAGCCCATGCTCCTTCTCATCCCTGCCTCTCATTGGGCAGCGTCTCAGCTGGCTCCCAGCTGTCAGTGTCACGGGACGGCTGGGGCCAATTAATCCTCATCAGCTGGGGCGCTGCTAATGAGGATAAAGAGGAGCAGCCTCGATCACTCGGGGCTGCGACATAAGCACTACTAGGCTGGAGCCCCTTCGTCCGGTGCCAGCCCTTGTCTCATCATCCAGCATTTCTCGTAAGTGTTTTCCTGTAAGAAGTATTTGTGTCTCTGTGCCCCCATGTCTGGCGCTAGCCCTCTACTTGTCTTACCGAATCACTTGGGAGCGCCACCTTGTTAACTGTTAACTCTGTTGCTGTACTGGCCATGAGTGTAACTGTGTATGAGCATCTGTGCTTTCCTCATCCCTTACCCCTGTCACCAATAAACATCACAACTTACTGGCTCGCCCTTGGCTCTCATTGTGTGTGGCTCCCTAGAGCCACACACGACACAGGATGGCACAAATGTGTGTGAATATGCGGTAGTCACACATGACATGGTTTTATGAACACAAAAACTCCCTTCACATTATTCAGCACAAGCAGCTGAACTAGTTGCCCTAACTGAAGCTTATAAATTGGGCAAGGGAAAAGCACTCACAGTCTATACTGACAGCCAATATGCTTTCTCTACCATACATCAATTTATACAGCAATGGAAAAAGAGAGGGATGATTACATGAACAGGAAAACCTATCCTGCATAAAGACCTTATCCTAAAATTGTTAGACAGCGTACAGCTTCCCTCTAAATTGGCTATATGCAAGTGTGCTGCACACACTAATGGCACAGATCCAATATCTAAGGGCAATCAGTTTGCAGATGACACAGCAAAAACTGCAGCACAAGGACATACAGGAAAGGACACTACTGCATCTCTTCTCTTGACATTGACAGAACAGTTATGACATGACATCCTCATTGATGCTCAGACCACATCTCCACAGTTTGAAATTTACAGGTGAATACAAAAAGGCACAACTTTTGACAACATTTCCAAACTTTACAAATGACAAAATAATAAACCCATTCTACCCTGCAAATTGTTCCACCAGGCCACAGTTTTTGCACATGGGGTTTCCCATGTGGCAATGGGTGGGGGGTGGGGGTGGGGGTTATGATCTCTATATTGAACAAATCTTTTACCACCTATGGGTTTACCCAATTTGCTACTCAATTTTGTAAAAAAAAAAAAAAAAAAAAAAAAAAAAAAAAAAAAAAAGCCTAATCTGTGCAGAAAACATTGCCCAAGGAAACTTAAGACCTCAAAAAGCTACTTTCCCTTCATCAACTTATCCATTCCAGAATATGTGCATGGATTTCATTGAACTAAATAAATGTGAAGGCAAAAAGTATTGCTTAGTCATCGTGGACATGTTCACAAAATGGACAGAAGCCTTTCCCTGCACTAATCCAGAAGCCACTACGGTGGACTAAAGCCTGTTAACTGAAATTGTCCCCAGATTTTGAATACCTGAAAAGATTTACACAGATAATGGAACACATTTTGTAAATCAGATTAAAACACATTTAGGAACAGCACTTACTGTAACATTATCTTAAAAAAAATCATACAGCTTATCACCCACAGTCTGCAGGATTGGTGGAACAGACAAATTGGATCTTGAAAGAGAGGCTTAGAAAAACAATGGCAGAGATAGGACAGAATTGGACATACTGTTTGCCTCTATTACTGTTTTACATGAGAATAGTTCCCACAAAAGGGAGGTTATTCCCATTTGAAGTAATGCATGGTAAACCTTACCTCAGTGTTTCCTCTGGCTTAACCACTTGCGCTCCGTTGTTCCGCGGGCGGGCAAGTCTCTGCGTCCTATGACGCACGAGGGCGCACGAGAGCGTGCTCGTGCGCCCTTGTGCGCATGACGCATGATAAGGATATTAATGGTGGTGGTGTAGGTGGTGTGCCCTCCAAGCGCCACTGAAAAAAAAATCTGCAAACACAGCCGCGAACAGATTAGTTCATCTGATTGACCTCTCATTCGACTAATAAGAG
Organism: Pholidichthys leucotaenia; assembly: GCA_020510985.1. Lineage (NCBI taxonomy): Eukaryota > Metazoa > Chordata > Actinopteri > Cichliformes > Pholidichthyidae > Pholidichthys > Pholidichthys leucotaenia. The sequence goes on along the minus strand of CM035837.1, from coordinate 323,411,765 downwards.
CCTTGAATTGGGTTTCTGAAACCTTGAAGAACCAATGAATGAAAATCTAGGAAGGAGGACCCGCCTCCCAACGCTTTGAATGCAGTGAGCCAATTGAAGCAGAGAAGTTCGTGAGCTGTTTTTTTTTAAGGCTGGGTGAAGACTGGCTGCTGCAGCGGATCAAAAAAGGACACAGGAAGAGCTCCACAGACCCAGCAGCATGGAGACCATCCACAAATGCAACCTGTGTGACAGGGAGGGCCATTCGTGGATCGGCATGTAAGGCCACAGGCGGTGCTTATTTTGTATTGGTTCCAGCAGAGTAGACGTTATGATTTCTTCCATGGTGATCATAGACCGACGGAGGCTGACGACGAAGGCTGAGTGACACACACGCCTTCGCCAGTCTTTTTTTAATTACTACTGTTATTTGTTTTGAAAAATCGTTCACCAAAAACCGCAATCATGGAAGCACAGAACCGCAATAATGGAATTATGTTTTGATCGAGTCGCGAGACCAGAACCAGAGCGGACCAGCGTCGCGTTCGTCTCACAATGAGGAAGACAAGTTCGCCCAGACTCCGCTGTGAAGAGGTAAGGTGTTATAAACTAAATTATTCTCTATCCCTGAAAATTGTAATCCAAAATGACTTTTGACCGATCAGTAAATTACAGCTGTGCGGTTCACGAAGTCTGAAGTTCGTGCGCCGCGGTACAAGGGGTTGCTTGCAGTGTACAAGCTGTGAACGCCCCCCACCCCCGCTATTCTTCTGCAGCGAGGGGGGGGGAGCCGCGGTGACTGCACTGCTGTCCTACATCACCACATAAGGCTAATCCGTTGTGTAGCGATGGCTAAAGTCTATCCTCTGTAGCGAGCGGGGGGGGACAACCCCCCCCCACACACACACACACACAGTAGCGAGGGGGGGGGGGAAGCCGCTGTGACAGCGTTGCTGTAGAAACATGCAACGAGTGTAATCTCATGTAGCGAGGGCCGAACTCTGTCCTTGGTAGCGGGAGGGGGGGACGACCCCCCCCCACACACACACACAGACACAGCCCTGAGTATAACCTTTCCTTTGAGCCTAAAATGAAGCTTCTACATTGAATCATTCAAAAGTTACAGACGTTTTTCCAAACTGTGCCATTTGGCACAATTTGGCACAGTTCCAAAACGCCTGGGAACAGCCTGAGAACAGCCTGAGAACAAAGCTGCGTAAAATATTCATTTTTTGTGGTATTGTTACCAAATTTGGATCTCAGCTGGATAACTCTAGGTTCTACATTTCTGTTGCATTTTCCAGCCGGATCGGACAGCTGTGTGTTATTTACAAGCATTTGTATCCAAAAAAACACTGTCCAAATTTTTTTTCTTCAAGTTCAGTATGTTTAGATGACTGTAACTCAGTGGCCGGAGCACGTAGAGAGATTATGTTTTTTTTGCCAAAAAATTCAAAGTATTTTCTTTTAAATGAGACCAACCCCATGAAGATGCTGCAAAGGGTTGAAGAACAGCTTTCGATTTACTTTGGGCACGTTATTTTTTGGCATTTTTAGGAAAATTGCCCGGAGTGCAAGTGGTTAAAGATCTTGGCGTGGTGGCAACCTATTTTTCGGGGGGGGGGGGGGCAGAAAACACATGACACGATTGTAACTACAATATATGTTAATTTTACACATTTTTAAAAAAAAAAATTGCACAGTAATATTGCATAATGGAACTTGCCATTTAAAATACTGTACAACCAAGGTTTGAATGTTGGAATATTGGACCAGATGGGGTCCCACCCAGACGTCCTGTGTTTGGACTTTTTACTGGTGTCATCCTTCTCTCCTCCCTTTGCTCTTACCTCTCCTGAACCCTCTGCCTGAACACTTTCCTCTCCTTGGCTCTTCTCTTCTGTCTCATTTTTCCCTCTCTGAGCCCTGTCTAATTCAGGTTTTATCTCTGTCTATGGTGGTATACAAACAGGTTAGAAGATACCAAGTGTCATGTTTTGTCCTGCAGGGTTTTTTTTTTCATGATTTACATAAATAACCAAAATGTGTATTTTTTGTATTTTTATTCTAGTGTTTCTTTTTTCCATTGACGAAGAGTAGGAAAGGGAAGTGAAAAAAACATTCAAAATAGTAATTTATTCATTCATACTTAAATTATATGATCAGAGGTGGGTATAGTAGCCAGAAATTCTACTCATGTAAAAGTAGTACTCTGAAATTAATAATTAAAAGTAGACAACCAAAAATTTCTAGTGGCGTTAAGGGTACAAAGAGCACCCACTTAAAAACTTGAGTAATGACTTCAGTCTTGAAGGCTTGGGGTTTTCTGCAAAATTTATAACAATTTTCTTATAGTTTTCTACTTTTCTCTGTAAATTTATCTAAATTTGCAACACTTTTCCTCAAATTTGTAATTTTCTCTTGTGAAGAAGATTAAGAAAGCTAGCTCTGTCCTGGGGCAGCACTTTGACCCAGTGGAGGAGATAGGAGAGGGGAGGATGGTGGCTAAGCTGTCATCTCTGCTGGAGTCCAAGTCCAACCCCATGCAGGACACACTGAATCCACTGAGGAGCTCATTTAGTGGTGAGCTGCATCATTCTAGGTGCGCGACCAAGAGGGTTCGCAGGTCCTTCCTACCTACAGCTGTCAGACTTTATAACCTAAGCAGGGCTGTTCGTAGAGGTCGTAAAAAACTTTATGACCTAATAAGTATTGAATGCAAAATATGCAACAAACTTGCACAGTAATGGTCCCCCTCCATTATACAACTAGGACAATACCAATCACTACAGAGGGTGACAACTAGGCTGATTCAAATACAAAATATGCTGTATGGGTACATATTCATACTAGGTGGGGTAACTGAATAGACCGTTATGCTGTTTATTCCATCTAGCTACAATGCTCTGCGCTGTGTATATATATTTATGTGTACATATGTATATTCACTGCTCTTTTAATCTTATCTGCTAAATTATTGTTCTGAGTGTTACTATCCCTTGTCATAACCCGAGTGTCGGTTCTGGCCACACTCGGGTCTCATATCTTTTGTTTCCCTGGCTTTGGCAGCTGAGGATTCCTTCCAGCTCCTCGGGCTCTTATTGTGTAGGCGCCCGGGGAAGCTCCCTGCTGTCAAAGTCAGCTGCTGCTCCGCTGTCATTAGGAGCAGCTGTGCCGCGTTGGGGTCATTAGCCGCCAGAGATATAAGCGGGTGCTAAATGTCCTCCAACGCGGCAGTCTCTGTTATGTTCTCCTGTTATGTCCACCTGTTACGATCATCTGCTATGATCATCTGTTATATTCAGCTACGTTCTGATGGTGCTCCTATATGCTCAGGTATGTTCCTGTTTGCCTAGCTCATCTTTGTTAACGTTGTCGTCTGGCGCATCGGGTGTTCCCCGGCTCAGACTTCACCCAGCCACTGTATGTATTCTGTGTGTGCTCATCCTTCTCAATAATAAAATACCACTGCAAACTCACTGGTGACTGAGGCGTCTTGTGACAGTCCGTGAGGGCCGTCGTGACAGTAGACTGCCGCCTAACGCCCGGAGAGGAGGCGTTGTTTCGAGACGCCATTCACCGTGCAGTTTGCAGTAGTGGACTGTTTGTTCCTACCTGTCTGAGTGTCTGCAGCGGGGAGTATGTCGTCATCCAGGGGCTGTTGTCGGAGCCTTGGCAGGCAGCAAGCGGAGGTTCTGAAGGAGGTAGACTACACCATCTTCACCGCTACGCTGTTGGACGCTCCCAGCGACATTCGTAGGTACCTGGACCTAGCCGAGGAGATTCTGGATTCTCTTCCCCGCTTCACCAATCATCCAGAGGTAAGCGTGAGGAGAGGTGACATCGCCACCCAGCGTGAGATACTCCGAGGGCTGGAGGGAAATCCTGCAGGAAGCTGAAGCGGAGGAGACGTCGCCCCTCGCTTCGGGATCCCGCTCCTGCCTCCGTTCCGGCCCGGGAGTTCGCTCCATCCGGAGGTCTTTTCCCATCGGGCATGTCGTCACTCGGGATTCCCCCAGAGAAGCTGCAGCTGACAGCAAACAAGATCTGGGACCGGGTGGCTGCTGCTTGCTCCGCTAGGAATCCTCCAGCGTGTATGAAGCATGTGGTGGCGGCGGTCAGACTGGTGGAGAGGAATCCAGCGCCGCGTGAGTTTCCTGAGTTCGCGGACTTGCTTGCCGCTGTTGCCGCTCAGGAACGGCGGTTTCCAGACCTCACCTTCGCCTCACCCCCTACAAGGAACCGTCGTCACACCGGCTTCCAACCTCGGCTAGAACCCCGTCTGGATGCTATTCCGGGTCGCCGCAAGGACTCCACCCCCCACACAGCTGTCACTCCTGCGCCTCGTCAGAGGGGAATTCCCGCAGCCTCGTCTTCTCCCGGGCCCTCGCCTGCTGTCCCATCAGCGCTCCATGCCCGACTGACCCCGGCTGTCGCCCCCTCCTCCTCGTCGCCTATCCTGGCTGCTGTGTGTCACGAGAGCTCCGTTTCGGCGAGCCTCATCCCGGATCCGCCTCGAGTGGCCTCATCTCGTCTTCCCAGAGGGCCCTCTGTCGCCATCCAGCGGGGAAAGGAAGGAACGACGTCCCCCACAGAGGGAAACATCTTACCCTTAGGGGAAAGGCAAGTGCATGATAATTTCTCTCCTTTTGATATTGTTTTGCCTTGTCTGACTCCTGGGGGTGGAGTTCGGGGTATGCAGCCCCCCGAGCTCCCTCCACCCGCTGTGGATGAAAGTATTAACCCTGCTTCCTCTGTGTCTCCCCCCGCTGAGCGGTCCTCGACGTCAGGCCAACGTCGCTGGATGAGGAGGGGGCCTGCGGTTCTGGAGAGCCTGGTTCCGGTTCTGCAGCCACACCATGGGCGGAGGAGGAGAGCGGACTGCAGCGTGGACCATCGCCGATGAAGAAGCATCCCCGGGGTTCCACGGAGGAGCGGTCCGGTCCAGCAGGGCGAGATTCTCCTGCCACCACGCCGTGCGGGCCACCGGCATGGACATCGGTGCCGGAGGACTCTCTAGCTGCACGCACCATCATGCCAGCTGCGGAGCCCGACGCAGCTGAGTGAGAGCCTGAGGACGACCTCCTGACTTCTGAGCCCGGATCATCGCAGTCCTGGACGGCGTCAGAACCCGAGCTCAGGCAAGTGCTCTGTTTTATCTTTCTTCTTCACCTTTTAGAGCACTTTTGCCTGTCTCAAGGGGAGGTGAGCCGGGTGCAGCTGCCCGCTGCGTCCGAGCTTATCTCGCCGGGTTCTGGCGCTGCCGGTGATCCTGATCCTGGGTTTTCTCTCTTGTGAGTCTTCTCCCAGGGTCGCCGGCGAGGGGCTGCTCTCGTCTGCTGCGCCAGAGGTTCCGGTTTCGGGATTGGAGGTCGAGTCTGGTGCCATGCCGACCGGGTCCACCGGGAGTGCTGTTCCGGTCCAGTTGGGGTCCACCGTGGGTTTGGTTCCGGAGGCCCAATCGGGGTCCATCGTGGGTTTGGTTCCGGAGGCCCAATCGGGGTCCACCGTGGGTGCTGCACCAGCAGGTCCTAGGTTCGGTGAGGGAGCTGCAGATCCCCATCCACCGGATGCTGGACAGGCTCATTTACTTCGTCACCCTTATCTCCACCGTCATCCTCCTCGTCTCCCTGAGGAGTGCTACCTATCTCCACCTGGGGCCGTTGGGGTCCCGAACGCTCCGTCCGGTTCCCCCGCACCTCTCCTCTTCTCTGCGGGACCACCCGCTGCTTCCTTCCAACGGTTCTGGTGGGCTGGTGTTGCGGGACGGCCGCCTGAAGGACTGTCTCGTCGGTTTGGTTCTCTGGGTCGGCCCCCCGACCTATTTGTCTTCCTGTGCGGTGACCTGTTCCGGCTGCCTGAAGGACTGTCTCGTCAGTTTGGTTCTCTGGGTCGGCCCCCCGACCTATTTGTATTCCTGTGCGGCGACCTGCTCCGGCCGCCTGAAACTCTCTTCTCCCGAGCATGGGACTGGGGTAGGCCGCCCGAACTGTCCTCTTTTCCCCTCCCTGTTCTGTGGCCTCTTGTTACCGGACTACTCCCCGAACCTTTTGCCCCCATCCCTCCGGGTCTGGACTGCACCCTTCCTGGGTTCCTGATCTCGTCTGTGGGACTGTTGGGGTGTGGGGGGGGAGGGGGATTGTTTTGTTTTTGTGGGTCACCAGGTTGTTTCTGAGTTTGGTGGTGGTGGGGGGGGGGGTTCTTCCACCTTATGTCTCTCTATTTGCCAAAAGGTATGTTACCTATTTTGAATTTATTGTGGTTGCCCACATTTTTGGGGATTATGGTTTTTTTTTCTCCCCCTACCTTTATAGCCTTGTTGGTTGTTTGTCTCTCTCCCTCCTGCCAGCGCCCCATCCACCCACCCTAGGGGGGTGGGGGGGGCTTGGGTGTTACTCAGGCCGCTCAGAGCTCGGCCTTGGGGGGGAGGTACTGTCATAACCCGAGTGTCGGTTCTGGCCACACTCGGGTCTCATATCTTTTGTTTCCCTGGCTTTGGCAGCTGAGGATTCCTTCCAGCTCCTCGGGCTCTTATTGTGTAGGCGCCCGGGGAAGCTCCCTGCTGTCAAAGTCAGCTGCTGCTCCGCTGTCATTAGGAGCAGCTGTGCCGCATTGGGGTCATTAGCCGCCAGAGATATAAGCGGGTGCTAAATGTCCTCCAACACGGCAGTCTCTGTTATGTTCTCCTGTTATGTTCTCCTGTTATGTCCACCTGTTACGATCATCTGCTATGATCATCTGTTATATTCAGCTACGTTCTGATGGTGCTCCTATATGCTCAGGTATGTTCCTGTTTGCCTAGCTCATCTTTGTTAACGTTGTCGTCTGGCGCATCGTGTGTTCCCCGGCTCAGACTTCACCCAGCCACTGTATGTATTCTGTGTGTGCTCATCCTTCTCAATAATAAAATACCACTGCAAACTCACTGGTGACTGAGGCGTCTTGTAACGGTCCGTGAGGGCCGTCGTGACATCCCTGTGCTGTTGCAATCCTGGAATTTCCCCATTGTGGGACCAATAAAGGCTTATCTTATCTTACCTTAAAATTGTGACTTTTCTTGTACATTTGAGACTATTTAACAGAGAGCTGAAGAGGGCTAAATCTGTGTACTCAGAGAGACTCCAGCAGCAGTTCACTGCTAATGATTCGGCTTCCGTGTGGAGAGGACTGAGGCAAATCACCAACTATCGACCTAAGGCTCCTAAAGGTCAGGATGACAAAGCCCTTTGTCAGAGACTGTCCCAACACTATGCCCGTTTTGACACCTCGTCATCTGTGTCCAACTCCCCCCCTCCCTCCAGCTCCACAGCCTCCACATTCCCTACTTCATTTAAGGCACCCCCCCCCCTCCTCCCCCCCCTCCCCTTATCATCAGTGAGCAGGATGTGCTCAAACAGTTCTCCAGACTGAACCCGCGCAAGGCCCCCGGCCCAGACGGCGTGTCTCCCTCCACCCTGAGACTCTGTGCGAAACAGCTGGCTCCTGTATTCACAGACATTTTTAACACCTCCCTTAAGTTATGCCACGTGCCATCCTGCCTCAAATCCTCCACCATCATCCCTGTCCCCAAGAAGCCACGGATCACTGGACTTAATGACTACAGACCTGTAGCGCTCACCTCTGTAGTCATGAAGTCCTTTGAGCGCCTGGTCCTGTCCCACCTCAAGTCCATCACCACCCCTCTCCTGGACCCGCTGCAGTTTGCCTACCGAGCCAACAGGTCTGTAGACGATGCAGTCAACCTGGCCCTCCACTCCATCCTGCAGCACCTGGACTCCCCGGGAACCTACGCCAGGATCCTGTTTGTGGACTTCAGCTCCGCATTCAACACCATCCGCCCCGCTCTGCTCCGGGACAAGCTGTCCCTGCTCAACGTGCCTGACTCCCTCTGCAGGTGGATCATCGACTTCCTGACGGACCGGAGGCAGCATGTGCGGCTGGGAAAGACTGTCTCAGACTATACTAGCATCAGCACCGGATCACCCCAGGGCTGTGTACTTTCCCCCCTACTCTTCTCCCTTTACACCAACTCCTGCACCTCCAGCCACCAGTCTGTCAAGTTGATCAAGTTTGCGGACGACACCACCCTCATCGGGCTCATCTCCAACGGCGACGAGTCCGCCTACAGGAGAGAGGTGGCCCAGCTGGCGTCCTGGTGCAGCAATAACAACCTGCAGCTGAACGCTCTGAAGACAGTGGAGATGATTGTAGACTTCAGGAAAGTCACTACTCCTCTGCCCCCCCTCACCCTCTCAGGCTCTCCCATCACCACTGCTGATTCCTTCCGCTTCCTAGGCACTACCATCACCAGGGACCTCAAATGGGAGCTGACCATCAGCTCACTCATCAAAAAAGCCCAGCAGAGGATGTTCTTCCTGCGGCAGCTGAGGAAGCTCAAGCTACCCACCAAGATGTTAGTGCAGTTCTACACAGCCATCATCGAGTCCATCCTCACCACCTCCATAACCGTGTGGTATGCAGGAGCCACTGCCAGGGACAGACTAAGGCTGCAGCGCGTCGTGCGCACTGCTGAGAAGGTGATCGGCTGCAAGCTCCCATCTCTCCAGGATCTGTACATCTCCAGGACCCGGAGGCGTGCTGGCCGGATCATAGCCGATCCCTCACACCCTGGTCACGTACTGTTTGCCCCCCTCCCCTCTGGTAGAAGACTTCGGTCCATCCAGACTAAAACCTCCCGTCACATGAACAGCTTCTTCCCCTCTGCCATTAGACTGCTGAACACTAAGTGACTCTCGTGCACCATGTACAGCAGCTCAACCAGACTCATGTCAATCATCACTGTTTTCTTCCTGCATTACCGACTGCACTATATAGTTCTCCACAGTATCTGCTGCTGGCTAATATATATTTTAACTGTTGACCAGTATCACTTAATCTTATCCTACACTTTATTACATGTATAGTTTATTTCTCTTATCTTATCATGTTTAATGTTGCAGCATTGTACCGAGACAAATTCCTAGTTTGTGTACTACATGAACAATGGCAATAAACCTGATTCTGATTCTGATTCTGATTCTATTTTATATGTGGATTATTTTATGGCTACTTTTTTTTAATCTTTTTTTAATCAAATCCAACTTCATTTATAAAGCTTTTTAAAAATGACAGTTGACACAAAGTGCTGTACATCAACGATAAGTAAAATATAAAATCAATAAAATACAGCTAAAGTACAATACAACACAAACAAAACAATAGTCATATAATAGAGACAATAAGAATAAATAAAATCAATGTCTCAAACTGGGTCAAAAGCCAGAGAATAAAAATGGGTTTTAAGAGGAGTTTTAAAACTGGACAGTGAAGAGGCCTGTCTGATGGACAAAGGCAGATTATTATAAAATTACTGTTTTTCCAATAAATTTGAAACAGAATGTGGCATTTCTTTTTACTTTTTTCCTCATACAGTTTAACCTGTTGCACTTCGGTGTACCGCGGGCGGGCAAGTCTCTGTGTCCTAGGACGCACGAGGGCGTCCTAGTACGCACACTGATGACCCAAGATGACCCAAGATGGCGCCCACAGTGGTCGCCATGGTGCTTCGCTGCGCTTTGTTTTGTTTGTTTTTGTTCGTCAATTGTGTGTCTGCCTGCTCTTACACCCATGAAGAGCTACTAAATATCAGGACTTTCACTCCCACGGACCTACTCCCAGTTTTTTTGGCTCCTGCCGCCGATCTGGTTCACCTTTTAGCCCAAAAAGTGAGACGGCGAAAGAGAGGAAGACGAGCGGGCGCTCTAGTGTGGCTTCGCAGGAGAGGCACGCGTACGGCTTTGCCTGGGATATTTCTGTCCAACGTCAATTCTCTCTATAACAAGGTAGATGAACTGAGACTGCTGATGCGATTTAAGGACCTCTCCACCTCGTGTGCCCTCTGCTTTACTGAGACCTGGCTCAAGGAAAAGACACCGGACAGCGCGCTCCTCCTCGAGGGATTTCAGCTGTTTCGTGCTGATCGAGACTCGGGGCTCTCCGGCAAGACACAGGCGGAGGAGTCTGCTTCTACATCAACAGCAGCTGGTGCTCCGATGTAACTGTGATCTCCCAACACTGTTCTCCCGCTCTGGAATATTTATTCATCAACTGCAAGCCATTTTATTCCCCGCGTGAGTTCGCTTCATTCATCCTGGCCGCTGTTTACGTCCCGTCTGACGCGGACGTGTGCGAGGTTCAGCGCACGCTCGCGGACCACATTCAGCAAGCGGAGCGGACTTTTCCGGACTCTCTGGTTATGGTGGTTGGCGACTTTAACCAGAGCAACCTGAGGCACGAACTCCCCCGATACAAACAGTTTATTAAATGCCCCACCAGAGGAGAGAACACGCTGGATCACTGTTACACTACAGTTAAGGACGCGTATCGTGCTGTTCCCCGCGCTGCGCTCGGACTATCTGATCACATGATGGTCCACCTGATTCCCACATACAGACAGAGACTGAAGCTCACAAAACCTGTTGTGAGCACTACGAAGAAATGGACCAGTGAAGCTGGGGAGGAGCTGAGCACGTGCTTGGAAATAACTGACTGGGGCATGTTTAAAGGAGCCACGCATGATCTGGATGAATACACGGACACTGTGACCTCATATATCCACTTTTGTGAGGAGAGCATTCTTCCATCGCGCACCAGGGTGAGTTACTCCAATGACAAGCCCTGGTTCACAGCTAAGCTCAGACAGATCAGGAAGGAGAAGGAAGCAGCGTTGAAAAGTGGAGACAGGGACTGCTACAGGGAGGTCAAATACCGGTTTAGCAGAGAGCTGAGGAGAGCTAAATCTGTGTATTCTGAGAGACTCCAGCAACAGCTCACTGCTAACGACTCTGCTTCTGCGTGGAGAGGACTGAGGAGGATCACCAACTATTGGCCTCAGGCTTCTAAGGGTCAGGATGACAAAGCCCTTTGTCAAAGACTGTCCCAACACTATGCCCGTTTTGACATCTCGTAAACTGTGTCCAACTCCCCCCCTCCCACCAGTGCCACTGCCTCCATGGTCCCCACTTCATCAAAGGCGGCCCCCCCTCCTACCCCCCTGCCCTTGCCATCAGTGAGCAGGATGTGCACAGACAGTTCTCCAGACTGAACCCGCGCAAGGCCCCCAGTCCGGACGGCGTGTCTCCCTCCACCCTGAGACACTGTGCGGAGCAGCTGACTCCTGTCTTCACAGACATTTTTAACACCTCCCTGAAGTCATGCCACGTGCCGACCTGCCTCAAAACCTCTACCATCGTCCCTATCCCCAAGAAGCCACGGATCACTGGACTTAACGACTACAGACCTGTAGCGCTCACCTCTGTAGTCATGTCAAGTCCTTTGAGCGCCTGGTCCTGCCCCACCTCAAGACCATCACCACTCCCCTCCTGGACCCACTGCAGTTCGCCTACAGAGCCAACAGGTCTGTGGACGACGCAGTCAACCTGGCCCTCCACTCCATCCTGCAGCACCTGGACTCCCCGGGAACCTACGCCAGGATCCTGTTTGTGGACTTCAGCTCTGCATTCAATACCATCCGCCCCGCTCTGCTCCAGGACAAGCTGTCCCTGCTCAACGTGCCTGACTCCCTCTGCAGGTGGATCACCGACTTCCTGAAGGACCGGAGGCAGCATGTGTGGCTGGGAAAGACTGTCTCAGACTCTGTTAGCATCAGCACCGGATCACCCCGGGGCTGTGTACTTTCCCCCCTGCTCTTCTCCCTGTACACCAAGTCCTGCACCTCCAGCCACCAGTCTGTCAAGCTGATCAAGTTTGCGGACGACACCACCCTCATCGGGCTCATCTCCAATGGTGACGAGTCCGTCTACAGGAGAGAGGTGGCCCAGCTGGCGTCCTGGTGCAGCCACAACAACCTGCAGCTGAACGCTCTGAAGACAGTGGAGATGATCGTGGACTTCAGAAAAGTCACAGCCCCTCTGCCCCCCCTTACCCTCACAGACTCTCCCATTACCACTGCGGATTCCTTCCGCTTCCTGGGCACCACCATCACCCAGGACCTCAAGTGGGAGCCGACCATCAGCTCCCTCATCAAAAAGGCCCAGCAGAGGATGTTCTTCCTGCGGCAGCTGAGGAAGCTCAAGCTACCCACCAAGATGTTGGTGCAGTTCTACACGGCCATCATCGAGTCCATCCTCACCACCTCCATAACCGTGTGGTACGCAGGAGCCACCGCCAGGGACAGACTAAGACTGCAGCGCGTTGTGCGCGCTGCTGAGAAGGTGATCGGCTGCGAGCTCCCATCCCTCCAGGACCTGTACATCTCCAGGACCTGGAGGCGTGCAGGTCGGATCATAGCTGACCCTTCACACCCTGGACACGCACTGTTTGCCCCCCTCCCCTCAGGTAGAAGACTTCGGTCCATTCAGACTAAAACCTCCCGCTACATGAACAGCTTCTTCCCTTCTGCCATCAGACTGCTGAACACTAAGTGACTTATTAGACTCTCGTGCACTACATACAGCAGCTCAACCGGACTCATGATAATTATCACTGTTTTCTTTTGCACTACCGACTGCACTATGTGGAACTCCACAATATCTGCTGCTTGTTATTATATTTTAAATTGCATAGATTAGTATTACTCATTCATATTCTACATTTTTTTTGCATGCATAGTTTTTATTTTTATCTTTAGTGTTACTCCATGTTTAATGTTGCAGCATTGCACCCAGACAAATTCCTAGTTTGTGTACTACATGAACAATGGCAATAAATCTGATTCTGATTCTGATTCTGACATTGTGCATCCTAGGAGGCACTGAAAAAAAAAAACACCTGCATTTCCGTTCTTCCACTACAGACACAGCCGCGAACAGAAAGCCAAAGGAGTGCTTTGATTGGTTTAGATGTGATTGACCTCTCATTCGACTAATAAGAGCCTTGAAATGGGTTTCTGAAACCTTGAAGAACCAATGACTGAAAACCTAGCAAGAAGGACCCGCCTACCAACGGCTGCGAATACAGCCAACCAATTGAAACACAGAAGTTCGAAAGCTGTTTTGTGTAAGGCTGGGTGACACACAGGCGTTCGCCAGTCTTTTTTTCTAACTACTGTTCTTATTTGTTTTGAAAAATCGTTCGCCAAAACCGCAATCATGGAAGCGCAAAACCGCAATAATGGAATTATGGTTTGACCGGGTCGCGAGACCAGAACCACGAGTCTGTAACAAGCGGACCAGCTTCATGTTCGTCTGACAATGAGGAAGAGAAGTTCGCCAGCTATGCTGCTGTTGTGAACAGGTAAGTGTTATAAGCTAAATTATTCTTTATCCCTGAAAATTGTAATCAAAAATTACTTTTGACTGATTGGTAAATTACAACTGTGCGTCATCGCCACATGACGGACTGCGGAGCACGAACCCATGCACCGGGCGATGTCCGTCCTCTGTAGTGGGGGGGGGGGACAACCCCCCCCCCCCCACACACACACACACACAGCCCTGAGTGTCGCCCTGAGGTCGCTGTTGGATCGTCACTTCCTTGTGGTAACGTATCGTCACTTCCTGTTTTGCTGTCTGCCTGTGTGGTTTGCCTGTGTGGTTGCTCTCCAGCCACTAGCTAGCCACTAGCTATGGCTACTAGCTCTCTTTCCTCTCCTCCTCTGGTGTGCTCTCTCTGTCAGATGTTTAGCTACACCTCTGCCTCTTTTAGTGATAACGGTAAATGTAACAAATGTTGTCTTTTTGAGGCGTTCGAGGCGAGGTTGTCTGATTTGGAATCCCGGCTCCGCTGCATTGAAACACCGTCTGCGCCAGTTAATCTTGACGGACGCCCATTAGCTGCAGCGGAGCTAGCTAGCTTAGGCTCCCCGTCAGCGGTCCCTCGGCTCTCCTCAGCAGTGAGGAGACTGGGTGGGTGACGGTGAGAAGGAAGCCTAGTCGCAAAGCCCTGGTTCACCACCAACCTGTTCACGTCTCTAATCGTTTTTCCCCGCTCAGCGACACACCCGCTGAGGAAAAAACTCTGATCATTGGCGACTCTGTAGTCAGAAACGTGAACCTAGAGACTCCAGCGGCCATAGTCAAATGCATTCCTGGGGCCAGAGCAGGCGACATCGAGTCAAATTTGAAAATGCTGGCTAAAAGTAACTGTAAATATTCCACAATTGTTATTCACACCGGCATTAATGACATCCGTCTCCGGCAGTCGGAAGTCACGAAACTTGATGTAGAATCGGTGTGTGAGTTTGCCAAAACGATGTCTGCCACTGTAGTATTCTCTGGGCCCCTCCCCAATCTGACCAGTGATGACATGTTTAGCCGCTCGTCATCCTTGAACCGCTGGCTGTCTGTGTGGTGTCCTGCAAATGACGTGGGCTACATTGACAATTGGAGCTCTTTTTGGGGAAAACCTGGTCTTATGAGACGAGACAGCATTCATCCCACTTTGGATGGTGCTTCTCATTTATCTAACAATCTGGCATCTTTTTTATCCAAATTTCCAAAACCCTGACTACTCAGAGTTGGGACCAGGAAGCAGAGTCGCAGTCTTACACGCCTCTCTGCAGCTCCTCTTCATCCGCCACCCCTCAGCTTAGCCCCTGACTTCCCCATCAGAGAATCGTTGTCTGCTCCCTCCAAAGTGAATAAAAATATAATGTATAAGCATCCCAAAGTGATAAAGCAAAATATTGGTAAAACTCAAATTAAACATAAAGCCTCTAAATTGAATGATTTGGCCTCTGTTCCTCCTCATAATTTAAAAATTAAATGTGGTTTATTAAATATTAGGTCTCTAACTCCCAAGTCTCTGTTAGTCCATGATCTGTTAATTGATCATCAGATTGATTTAATTTCCCTTACAGAGACTTGGTTAGGGCAAGAGGATTATGTTGGTTTAAATGAATCAACTCCCTCTGGTTATTTAAACTGTCAAAATCCCAGAAGTTCTGGTCGTGGAGGAGGAGTAGCAACAATTTAACATTCCAAATTACTAGTTAATGTAAAGCAAAAAACATGTTATAATTCCTTTGAGGGCCTGGTCCTCAGTATTGGGCACCTTAGCAATTTTAGGTTAAACCCAATTTTATTTGCCATAGTTTATCGTCCCCCATCAACCTACTCAGAATTTTTATCCGAATTTGCTGATTTCTTAGCTGATTTAGTGCTGAAATCTGATAGAATAATTATAGTAGGGGACTTTAATATACATGTGGATGTAGATAGTGACTGCCTTAATGTGGCTTTTAATTCAATATTAGACTCGATTGGGTTTTCTCAGAAAGTAGGAAATTCTACTCATTACCTCCACCATACATTGGACCTTGTTCTGACATATGGCATAGAAATAGAAAATCTTGTGGTGTCTCCTCATAACCCTGTACTGTCAGACCATTGTCTGTTAACCTTTGATTTTACTATTTCTGACTATTTGGCTCCTAAAGAAAAATATTATTACAGTAGATGCCTCTCAGATGATGCTGTTTCCAAATTTATGCAGATTGTTTCCTCTATGCCATGTGTCAACACAACGGAAATAAGCTATAGACAGCTTGCTCCTTCTGTAATTGATAACATGGTGGATAGTGTTTCAGCTTCTCTGCATCAGGCTCTAGACTTGGTGGCCCCCTTAAAAAAGAAAAAGTCTAATCAGAGATTTCTAACTCCTTGGTTCAACACAGAAACTCGTAGCTTAAAACAGAAGACTTGTCAATTAGAAAGAAAATGGCGCTCTACTAATTTAGATGAAATCTATTTAGCTTGGAGAAATCATCTTTTAATTTATAAAAAATCTCTTAGAAAAGCTAGAACAAGTTATTACTCTGCATTAATAGAAGAGAACAAGAATAATCCCAGGTTTCTTTTCAGTACTGTAGCCAGGTTGACAAAGAGTCAGGACTCTGTCAATCCTAGCATTCCCTTAGAGCTTACTAGTCAGGACTTTATGAACTTTTTCAATAATAAAATTTCATCCATCAGAGATAAAATCAATCAGATTCTTCCCACAGTTAACTTAAATACTGTAACTACTACAACTCCTTCTTTTGATGTCTGTCTTGATGAGTTTACTCCAATCGACCTTTGTGAGTTAGACAAAATAGTTTCCTCATCCAAACCTTCAACTTGTCTTTTAGACCCTATTCCTACCAGGTTATTTAAAGAAGTCTTCCCACTTATTGGTAGCTTTATTCTTCATATAATCAATTCTTCATTAACTTTAGGCCATGTACCGCAGGCTTTTAAAACGGCTGTAATTAAACCCTTACTCAAAAAGCCAACGCTAGATCCAGGAGCTTTAGCTAACTATAGACCAATCTCTAATCACCCCTTTCATTTCAAAAATCTTAGAAAGAGTTGTTGCTACGCAATTATTTGACCACCTGCAGGGAAATGGTTTACTTGAAGAGTTTCAATCTGGGTTTAGAATCCATCATAGTACTGAAACAGCCTTAGCGAAGGCCACTAACGACCTCCTCATTGCATCTGATAATGGACTAGTTTCTGTACTTGTCCTTTTAGACCTTAGTGAAGCTTTTGATACTATCGATCATAATATTCTACTTGATAGATTAGAACACTATGTTGGACTTAATGGAACTTCGTTGCAGTGGTTTAGATCTTATTTATCTGATAGGTTCCAGTTTGTTCATGTAAATAATGAGTTTTCTTTCAACTCAAAGCTTAGTCATGGAGTTCCACAGGGATCTGTGCTAGGCCCTACTCTGCATGTTCTCCCTGTGCTGCGTGGGTTTACTCCGGGGGCTCCGGTTTCCTCCCACAATCCAAAGACATGCATGTTAGGTTAATTGGCTGTTCTAAATTGTCCCTAGATATCTGTTTCCTATAGGCCCTTAGAATAGAGGGTTAGTATTAGTGAAAGCGCTTTGAGTGGTCTTTGTGACTAGAAAAGCGCTATATAAGTGCAGGTTAGTTAGTTAGTTAGATAGTTTTTAGTTTATATATGCTTCCGTTAGGCAACATTATTAGAAAGCACTGTATACATTTTCATTGTTATGCAGATGACACACAATTATACCTGTCAATGAAGCCAGATGATAGTAATCAATTAGCCAAGTTAGAAGCCTGTCTTAAGGAAATCAAAGCTTGGATGACTTGTAATTTCCTGCTATTAAATTCAGATAAGACTGAAGTCATTCTTGTTGGTCCAAAAAACCTTAGAAATTCCTTTCCAAATCAAACTTTCAGTTTGGATGCAGTTACTCTTTCGCTTAATAGCTCTGTGAGGAACCTTGGAGTTATTTCTGATCAGGATTTGTCCTTCAATTCACATATTAAATTTGTTTCTAAGACTGCCTTCTATCATTTGCATAATATTGCCAAGATTAGGAGCATCTTGTCTCAGAGTGATGCTGAGAAGCTGATCCACGCTTTTGTTAGCTCGAGATTAGATTATTGTAATTCTTTATTATCAGGCTGTCCTAAAACATCTTTAAAAAGTCTTCAGCTGATCCAAAATGCTGCAGCAAGAGTTTTAACAGGTACTAGAAAGAGAGATCATATCTCTCCGGTTCTGGCCTCCCTTCATTGGCTTCCCATAGAGTTTAGAATTAAGTTTAAAATCCTTCTTCTTACTTACAAAGCTCTAAACAATCAGGCTCCTTTTTATTTAAAAGATCTGATACTACCGTATTATCCTAACAGAGCACTACGCTCCCAAAATGCAGGATTACTTGTAACACCTAGACTCTCCAAAAGTACAATGGGAGGCAGAGCCTTCAGTTATCAAGCTCCTCTCCTGTGGAATCAGCTGCCAATCTGGATTCGGGAGTCATACTCGATCTCTGTTTTTAAGAATAGGGCTAAACCTACCTTTTTGATATAGCCTACAATTAGGGAGGGATCATGTGTTTCTGAACCCTCCCTTAGTTATGCTGCTAATAGGTTTAGTCAGCCAGGGGACCTCCAGTAATGCACTGGGCCTCACTCCTTTCCTCACTCTCTATGAAATATTTTTTTTTTTTGCTGGTCATTAACATTTGTTTGTTCTCTCCCATAGATTGAGTCCCCATCGTGCTGTTTGCTCTCTACATGTCTGTTCTTTTCTTCTTCTCTGTCCCCTCACCCCCCAGCTAGTCTCAGCAGATGACTGCCCCTCCCTGAGCCTGGTTCTGCTGGAGGTTTCTTCCTGTTAAAAGGGAGTTTTTCCTCTCCACCGTCGCCAAGTGCTTGCTCACAGGGGATCGCCTGATTGCTGGGGTCTTTCTGCAACTGTGGGGGTTCCCCCCTACAGTTGATAGTGCTATGAGATGACTGTTGTTGTGAAATGGCGCTATATAAATAAAGTTGAATTGAATTGAATTGAATTGAATTGAGTGTCACCTTTCATTAGAGCCCAAGATGAAGCTTCTATATTGAATCATTCAAAAGTTACAGACGTTTTTCCAAACTGTGCCATTTGGCACAATTTGGCACAGTTCAAAAACGCCTGGGAACAACCTGAGAACAAAGCTGTGTAATGTATTCATTTTTTGTGGTATTGTTACAAAATTTTGACCTCAGCTGGATAACACTTGGTTCTACATTTCTGTTGCATTTTCCAGCCCGGCTCTGAAGCTGTGTGTTATTTGCAAGCATTTGTATCCAAAAAAACACCCAGGCGAAATTTATTTTCTTCAAGTTCACTATGTTTAGATGACTGTTACTCAGTGGCCGGAGCACTTAGAGAGATTATGACTGTTTTGCCAAAAAATTCAAAGTGTTTTCTTTTAAATGAGACCAACCCCATGAAGATGTTGCAAAGGGTTGAAGAACAGCTTTTGATTTACTTTGGGCACATTATTTTTTGGCGTTTTTAGGGAAATTGACCAGAGTGCAAGGGGATAAACTTTTGACCATAATTTTGTAGAGCCAGAACAGAAGATCTCAGGCATTCAGAGGACAGCCTATGATGTCTGTAATTTTTAATGTGACAGCCTCTGCTACTGTTTAATCAGAATCTGATAAATACTGCATATTCATTTGCCAAATATACAGTTGAAACTCAAAGTTTACATACACTGTATAACTCCAATCTGACAAAAAAATATATATAAATAAATAAGCGAACAGTTTGGCTTGTAATGTGTGAATGATGGGTTACATTATGGTGAAACAAATCTCTAATAAGAAAAAAGCTAGATGGATAAAATATTTAGAATAGATCAAAGGGGTGAAGGACTGGAAGCAACTAGAGAAGTATGACTGGGCAGGATTAGAAAATGACCCAAGATTCACAAAAACTTTGAACCATGGTCACACAATGGGAGGCCAAATCAATGGTTTCATGTCCTTGTGCGGTGGATAAACTTTTATTGATAAAAATTACATATTTTGACTGAGCGACTCCATACTCGGTGATGCACACCCTCAGTTAAAGTACTATATTTCATTCAAGTGAATGTATTGATTCATTCTGATTGCTGAGGCCACAGTAAAAACAAATGATTTTAAACATAATCCAGCCCTTGTAAACTCTACTTTACTGAAGTGCAGCTACATGAAAATTGTAGTTAAATAGAATAACAAAGCACTTTGTCACATTCCACCACTGGCTTTTAGCAACAAGTGTATTTCCCAAATATGTTTTAAACTTGCATTAATAAACCACCACCCATTTCTGTCTTTCGTCAAGGCAAGTGGAAAACGATCCACCCAAAACTGGACTGTGCATCACTATTTACAGAGATACAGGCTGAAGATCTGGTGAACTGGGACCAGTGTGAACAGCGCATCCAGTTGCTTCTCAGTGACGCAGCGTGGCCGGCGTGTGTGACCCATTCTAAGGTTTTTTTTTGTTGTTTTTTTTTACAGTTTGAATTTTGCACATCCTGAATAATCTGGAATTTGCTGCTGATTGTAATAAACAATTTAGTGACTTATGTGTTTGCATCATGATTTTCTATTTTGTCTGTTAAGACACCGGCGGGAAAGAGTCAACAGTACAAACCATTTATCAGAGACTTTGAAAATAATTGCTCATTTTTAAGAAAAAGTAACCAAAACAATTATTTTATTTACTGAAGACTGTATTGTTGGATGTGCCAGTGCAAAAGACACTGCACACTTTAGTGATAGTACCAGTATATGGAGGAATTCTGGGCATCTGCACTTTATCATAATGGGTTAGGGCAGGGGAATCTTTATGAAAAATTAAGTAATATGCTCTCAGACATAAAAAACAGACCAAAGACAATTCAATTTTTAAAATATTTATCAATTTATCCATTCATTTTACACATATCTTCAGTAACTTCCAAATGTCAACATTTGTTTATACGGTGCTTCTGAAACTGAATCTAGCATTTGGCCACTATATGTGACAGCAGGTCACTCCTGCTTGCCAAAGACAAAGCATGAATGCATGTAAGTAAACGTTAACCAAGAAAGCAGCATGATTGTCTCAGAATATGAACTCTGATATTAAGTCAGCCTTCACTGGGCTGTTTAAATCCAATTATTTAGTAAATGTTTGACTAAACCTTCAAAAACAGTCAACCTCTCAATTTGACATAATGAGCACTGGACTGATGTTTTTTTTTGTTTGTTTGTTTTTTTTTTTGTTTTTTTAATAAATACTAGGAGGAAATCACAAAGGAGGAAACCCAGCGTTTGGTGATGTCCATGAATTTCAGACTTCAGGCAGTCATTGCCTGCAAAGGATTGTCAACAAAGTATTAAAAATGAACATTTTATGCCTGCTAATGTTAATTTGTTCAGTTACTTTTGACTCCCTGAAATGGAGATTTTGTATTAAAATGGTTGTAATTCCTAAACTGTTTATGTCAGGTCAGGCATTGGTTTGCTTGCTACCGGATAAACATGAAAACCGGTACTACCTGTCTCACAGGTTGGGCTGTCAGCGACTCAACCAGCAACCCCGCACTTCCGAGGGCATGGAGGGTGAAACTGGGCATCCTGGCAGAACTAAAAACAATATCTGTCACAGGTCTGTGGTGGACCACTCCCAGTTACACAGGGTGAGAATGGACATCCTGGCAGATAAGCACATCTGACTCAAGGTCTGTGGTGGAACTTTTGTCAGTCGGTGCATCGTGACATGCACTACACAAAGAGCAGAGATAAACAAACCTATCATCTGGTCAGTCACTGCAACAGATACTGGAGTCAGTTTGTCTTGGCCTGTCCTTGCCACTGATAATTCCTCTATCTCCAAAGAATGTGCTGCTAGTCCAGCAAAAGTTAACAGTACTCAAATACTTTGCAAGCAGTTTCATGAAATGATCAGTCAGAAAGAAACTCATACCGGCTCGGATGTCGCCCGGGTTAACAAGGTCAGGAGTTCCTAGCAGCGGAAGGCGAAGGACAGAGCAGCGTGGAGGAATCTGATCAGATGGTGAGTACATACCCATGCATACCCGTCCATGCCCGTAGAAACCAAGTATAAGCAAGTATTTCTGCATGCCCATTGCTGAAGGGTCTCCTCCTGTGTCAGATGGCTGTGTTGTTCACAGTCATGCCTGCAGCATACTGCTGGAACCTGAGGTGTTTCATGGTCACGGCATCTTTTCTGACGTGCAGCAGTTCTCCTCATTCTATTGCTCTCCATCTGGTGCGTCTTCTTCTTCTTCATTCATACCACTGGTTGAGGGATAGGTGCATTGTAATTCCAGTTCATGGGCAGGATCATGAAAATAGATCTGAGCAAAAAGTGGCTTTCGACCCTGTTCAGGAAGGCCCGTGCATGCCCGTAGAAACCAAGAAACCGGAGCACCCGGAGAATATCAGCACTTTGCTTGGCATTTTACACATTTGTAGTGTAGACTGGCATTCCTCAAGGTTCCACATTTTTACTGTGCCAGCACCTCTTTAAAAACGACATTGCTGAGAAAGTGACACTTTTGCTTAGTTGCTTCACCTTGAGCAACAATACAAAGACTGCTTGATCTGGCAACTCTGCTTGCGGCAACGTAGAATTGGCCATGGCTGCAGAAATCTGTTGTGCAGAAAACACAAACGCGCTGTAAAGACTGGCCCTGTGACTTACTCACCTTGGCAATTTTTAGCCATACAACATCATAAAGACACATTAGTCTAGGCATCGTGAGTGATGTCTTTATGACATCGTAAATACACATTTGTCTATGAGCCATATGACATCATAAAGACACATTAGTCTAGGCATCGTGCGTGGTGGTCTATATGACATCATAAAGACACATTTGTCTATATGCCATCATATAGACATCATATCTTTATGACGGCATTGCGAGTCCTATGATGCCTGAGTTCATTGGACATCCTATGATGCTCAGGCAGAGATCATAGGCCGTCCTATGATGTCCTATAAACGTGACAGACACACAGACACACAGATTTCTTGCTTTAATAGAGTGACGTACAATGTAGAGACCTTGTGTGTGTTCCTTTTATCAAGTAGGATATGTTAGTCACTAAAGTAAAGAATTTATGCTTTATTCAGCAGCATATACAGTATGTGTGCAGGAGGATTTCACTTTCCATATCAAGTTTCTCTCATCTCAGATTTCTTTCCTCTCTCTCTGGGAGACCATAGCTGGACTTTGACAGACAAATAGGGCTCCAGGCTTCACTGCATCTCCTTTTTTGGTCAAGTTTGTGACTTATGTTGAACAGGAAGCTCCATGTAATTGGTCCAGCTCAGTTTCATGAAGTTCAGTGAAATTCTGCCACACCCGAAAAAAAATCTTCCCTTTGTTCATTTTTTTAGGCGGTGGTCAAGCTGTAAGGAGCGCACTTCTCTGCTCTCCCATCTTTTTAAGTAGGCCCAGAGTGTTCCATGCTCTGTGAAAATACTTTTTTCTTTTCTTTTTTTCCTTATTTTAATACTTTTCTTTAAATCACAGCTCAAGAAGATTTTCTTTTTTCTAAGCCTAAACCAACTCATTCAAGCCACAGTACATCGGAAGAAACAAATCTGTGGCTTGTGTTTGTCTCAGTTTGACTCTCTGATGGGACATTGTACAATAAACAAATTCCTTTTCAGTGCATAAGAGGAGACCTCGCCCAGCTTGCTGGAAAACCCAGCTCCCGTTTGCGATCTCAGGAGCACAGCCTTGTAGAACCTGTCTACCAGTCTATCTCTCAACAGACTCCACGGACATCCACCTGGATCAAGGTTGGCACGGGGTGGGTGGGGGAGGGGCTGCTGCCACCGGAACGCAGTCTGACTCTATGCTGATGGTCTGTTGTTCAATTTAAACTTAATTCTGCAGAATATTTTATAACAAAACTTAAAAAAAACAATAACAAAAACTTCTCACAGATTCAGGACTATTTAAAACAGCTAGACAGAAAATTCACAGCTATTGCAGTCTCCGAAACCTGGCTTAATGAAGATCAGGCTCCCCTGATGGCAATAGAGGGATATCAGATGTTTAACATTAACAGATCTCAAAAAAAGGGTGGTGGTGTTGCACTGTATATTGATGACCTATATAGATGTAAGCTTGTAAATGAAATGTCCTCAGCACTACCAGGGATTTTGGAATGTGTTACTGTTGAGATTGACCTAGACAAAACAAAAAATCTTATCATAAGCTGCATATATAGAACGCCGGGAACTTGCATTGAGACATTCAGAGATAAATTAGTCGAGCTGTACAATAATATTACTAGTAAGAAAATGGTAGCAATTTGTGGAGATTTCAATATTGATCTACTTAATCCACATCAACAAAATGTAGTTACAGAGTTCATGAACTCTATGTACAGCATGAGTCTATATCCCACAATAACACATCCCAGTAGAATCACAGTTCACTCTGCTACGCTTATTGACAACCTGTTTGTCAATGTTATCGATAAGAAAATAGAAAGTGGATTATTGATAAATGATATAAGTGACCACTTGCCAACCTTTGCACTTATCCATGGCCACACGGGGCCCAACCCAGAAAAAATCTCAAAATCGTTCAGACACAAATCACCAAATGCAATCAGTTCTTTTAAAGAGGACTTGCTGAAGCAAGACTGGACAGAAGTCTATGTATCAGATGTAAATGAAGCCTATGACACATTTATAAACATTGTAACCACTCTTTATGAAAAAAACTGCCCATTAGTTAAAAAAAAGCTTAAACACAAATTTGCTGACAAACCATGGTTAACCAAAGGACTACAAAAGGCGTGTAAAAAGAAAAAATTATTATATAAAGCTTTCATAAAGAAAAGGACAAAAGAAACAGAGCAACGGTATAAAACATACAAAAATAAGTTAACATATATAATAAGATGTAGTAAAAGAGACTATTACAGTAAAGAACTGGAAAAAAAACAAAGACAATATTAAAAATACATGGACAATAATCAACAGTATCCTTGGAAATAAAAGCAGAAATACTAGCTACCCAACTAATATTCCAAAAAATAATAAAACAACTCCAAGTGTGAATATAGCTTCACCTGCAGATGAATTTAATAATTTTTTTGTTAACATTGGACCTAAACTGGCCCGAGAAATACCCACTA
Organism: Pholidichthys leucotaenia; assembly: GCA_020510985.1. Classification (NCBI taxonomy): domain Eukaryota; kingdom Metazoa; phylum Chordata; class Actinopteri; order Cichliformes; family Pholidichthyidae; genus Pholidichthys; species Pholidichthys leucotaenia. The sequence continues at coordinate 323,387,367 of CM035837.1, read as the reverse complement.
CGGTGCCTACAGGTGATTCAATATGCAATAACACTGCTGTAAAAGACACCATCTTCATAAAGAACACAGACGAAAGAGAGGTCATTGAAATTGTTAAATCGTTCAAAAGTAAAACATCTACTGACTGCGATGGTATTGACATGCTACTAGTCAAAACTGTTATCGAATGCATAGTGAAACCACTGACGTATATCTGTAACCTGTCTCTCCAATCAGGTATATTTCCCAATGCAATGAAAATAGCTAAAGTAATTCCGATTCACAAGACAGGTGACAGAGGGGAACTCTCAAACCAATTTCACTATTACCGCAATTTTCCAAGATACTTGAAAAAATATTCTATGAGAGAATTGACAACTTCATACTGAAGAATGATTTATTGTGTGAGCAGCAATATGGGTTCAGACACAAAAGGACAACAGCATATGCCTTAATGGAATTTACAGAAAAAATATCAACAGCCATTGAAAATAAAGAGTATTCAGTTGGAGTATTCCTGGATCTTAAAAAAGCATTTGATACAGTAGATCACAATCTATTATCAAAGAAACTACAAAATTGTGGTATTAGAGGGGTAGCACTGTCCTGGTTAAGCAGTTACTTAAAGAATAGATATCAGTATGCATGTGTTAGCAACAAAAACTCAGAGTTACTGAAGGTCACCTGTGGAGTCCCACAGGGTTCAGTTTTGGGACCATTGTTATTCAATATGTATATAAACGATATATGTAAAGTTTCAGAAAAAATGGACTTAATATTGTTTGTTGATGACACTAATCTGCTATGCAGTGGAAACAATTTGGAACAACTTCTGGATACACTCGGAAAGGAATTAGGAAAGCTTAAACTGTGGTTTGATTCAAACAAATTAACGCTCAATTTAAGCAAGACAAAATTTATAGTCTTTAACAACCATCACAACAACCCAGTACCCAAACTCAGTGTAAATGGTGTAGAGATTGAAAGGGTATCCGAAACTAAATTCCTTGGAGTAATAATTGATAACAAACTGTGTTGGAAGCCACATATTAATTATATTAAAGGTAAAGTATCCAAATCAATTGCAATATTACACAGAGTGAAAAATTTGCTGAATCAACCCACACTATACACCTTGTATCATTCATTAATACTCCCATACATGACATATTATAATGAAGTATGGGGAAATACATATAAAACAAACATCTATCCACTCTTTATGCTTCAAAAGAGAGCTATTAGAATAATCAACAAAGCAGCTTACAGGGAACCAACAAACCCACTTTTTCTTAAACAAAAAACTCTCAAGTTGAAAGATCTGATTGACTTTAAAACCGCAATAATAATGTTCAAAGTGAAGAATCTATCACTGCCCGCAAATATCCCAAAGTTGTTCCAAACAAGGGAGAAACGATATCACTTCAGAGGAACATGTATATTTCAAAAGCCTACAGTGAGAACAACCACCAAGCAACACTGTATTTCAGTGCAAGGAGTCAGATTATGGAACGATTTTGGACCTGAATTAAAATCATGTACAACGCTTGGACAATTTAAACAAAAACTAAAGGAAGAAATACTCCAAACATATTTACAAGACGACATGTAAACTCACATAAGGATTGACATTTCCAGCCTGTGTTGTGTTGTAGCTTAGTTTTTCTTTTTTTTCTCTGTGACACTATGTCTTAGATTTGTTTTTGAATAGTAACCGCTTAACTTAGACTAGCTCAGTTTTCTTTTTTCTCTCAGTCACATTTTGTCTTAGCCTTGTTTTAAATTGTAATCGCTCTTGTCTTGTTTTCTCTTTTTTCTCCTTTGAATTCTTGGATGGAATATGGGTGGGCAATATAAGCTGCGGCTTCAGCCATCACCCATTTCGGATAACTCACGTGGAATTGTATAGTAGAAGGAGTCTTTGTCTAATTTGACCTTGTTTTATATTATACAGTTTCTTTTAACCTGTAATGTACTATCCTATCCGAAATAAATAAATTCATTCAAATAAATTCATTCATTCATTCATATTTTGGGTGTAAGTTCTTTAAACTTAATTTCATGCAAACTCCTATCAGAATTTCAAAATGTATTTTGTCTTTTCATTAATTTCCGTTCCTTTTCAGAGTAACGCCAATTTTCCTTTTCATAAAATAGTTTAATGATCCTTTTCTTCATAAAACTGCATTCACTTTTCTTAACCAATGCTATTTTATGGGTTTCCAATTTCCAGTATACCGCCAAGTTAATCTATAGTTTCTTTGGTTCCACGATTGTTTGATGTTGACATGTGATGCTCAGTAATTCAAAAACCGTCTATGATGCCCATGATACATGTTGAATTCTTTGTTTTAAAATAATCCAAATGTGTTAACCCGTTCTGACATTGCTTATTGAACTATTGAAAGACATATGGGAGTTACTGCTTGATTTCATGTCCATCTTCTTGATTATAAGCAGACAAGAACTCACAAAGGTTTTTTTTTTTAGACTTATTCATAATTGGGACAAATAAAGAATTGTTAATAAAATTGTCCATTATCTGGACTGGTGCCCCAAGGAGGATATGAGTGTGTAATGAAAGGAAATCTTCATTCCTACTCACATTCATATTTACATTAATACTTGTACCAACAATAAAACACCTATAAGTCCATTAACTTAAATCCACTACATACAATGATTCATCACCCGTGGCTCTGCTAGAATCTAGAAATGGACATGAAATTATGATTTCACAAGATGTGTGGATATAGCCAAATCTGATCTTTTGCACAGCAAAACTTTGGTTTTTTTTCTTTGTATCTAACTGGCTGCTCAGCCAGTGTTTAAACCCCCTTATCTGCCCAGCCAGGTCTGTGTGAAGAACACAAAAAATAGGAGGTGATTCCCCCCCATCTGCCTGAGCTCAGCCAGGGTCTGTGTGTGGGAGCTCAGAGAAAGGAGGAGGGAATTCCCCCACTCAAAGCACCATTCACCCATAGACTGTTTTTTTAAGCATGCTAAAAGTTCAAAAAGCATAATCATAATTAATTAAGATAAAGGGCTGAAAAGATGGAATCGTGAAGAATCCAACCCGTCTTTTGTTAATTCGGCAAAGTAGTGAGCTTCCTACTTTGAAAAAAAAACAAAAACTAAAAACTGAATTAACCATTTTAAACCTCATCTGTAAAGCAGTGAATCTCGCTAATTCATGCTGAACAACAGTAATAAAAGTTACTGAGAGGAAACTGTTTGAGGTAATAGCGCCAAATTGCATGCAAAGTTAAAATTGTAGGATTATTCTTGCATGGGTGATAACCGAAGGAAAAAACAAGGCATGGTTGGTCAGCAGGCCACATTTGAATCTGTGGGCCATGGTGCGCGTTTGCATTCACACGTGACCGAAAGGGTCATGTCCCATTCCCCTTTGCACGGGTGCAGCACATGCGTAGATTAAGTGGTGTAAACGCCATTTTGAAAACCACCATTGTGAGTCATCCTGGCATCCATTTTGGAGCTGAGACAGGTAGGCCACCTCCCAGCGACATCACTGTCTCCTCCTCCTAGAGTGCAGAAGGAACTGCCTTCATCTTGTGGTCAACCATAAGAACTGCATCCTTTATAAAATTACATCTAAAGCTTTTAATGTAAGCCAATTTCTAACCAAATCAAGCTTCCAAATTAACATCAAAGCAATCCATATTATTCAGCATAACCTAAATTTAATGATTTAATCTATATAATTTAATATAAATAATTTAATAAATTTAATAACCTGTTCTGACAATGCTTATTAAACTATTGAAAGACATATGGGAGTTATTGCTTGATTTCTTGTCCATCTTCTTCATTATAAGCAGACAAGAACTCACAAGGATTTTTTTTTTAGACTGATTTATAATTGGTACAAATAAAGAATTGTTAACCCAATGACTGCCACAGGCATGCCGTTGTGCCATAAGCCCCTACTGGTCAAGGTTTTTTTCAAGGAAATATTCAGTTCAGATGTCAGAGATTTCCAAGGCTATAACTTAAAAGTGGGAAGAAATAATGGCTTACTGTCAATTAGAAAGATGTAGAATATGATCCAAAGTTTGAGAGAGGAGTAAATTTACACACCTAATTTGCATAATGCCATGGCAGCCATATTGAATTACATAACTTTCAGTCAAAAGTGGACTTTGGACATATTTATACAAAGAATGGTTTTGCTTTTTCTCACCGTTTCTTGTTTTGAACATTTTGTTATTTTATCTTCAAAGTATATGAACCAGAAAATCAGTACAATGTAAACAAACAAACAAATTTGTCACTTACTGCTGGCCGGGCAGCTCGCTCTCTTCATCCTTTTGTGGCATTCTGGTCATTATTTTCTCTTCTGTCTGTCATTTTATTTTTCCCCCTCACATCCAGAAACTGCTATGATTATTCCACCTCAATTTCACTTTTATCCTGCCGCTATTTATCTTATATGACGACACGGAACCGGCGCGATTGTTTTCTCCAGTCACATGGCACTGGAGGCGACTGCAGGTGAACATCAACCAGCTTCGCCCACCCTCTGTTATAACAAAATGTATATATTTACCTTCATAAGCTAAATAATCTCTTTTTAGAATCATAGTTGGCAAATTTGGGAGCAAATGCCTCCTATGTCTTGCCGTGGTGATGGTGATGGTGAACATCAACATTCGTTTACAAACTCTTCTTCTGTAGTGTCCAGAAGTGAGGTTTTAGGATGGTTCTATGTCTGCCATAAGTCCTCCAAGGCAAGAGCAGTAAGTTATACGTGTCTGCCACCTTGTGAGGTGGAATCCTTTGTACAACTTAAATCAGCTGGGGAGTTTTTGGCCACGTCATATAACATCACATGACAGGCACAACGCTGCACCTGTCGCAGTAGGGGCGCTATCTGTCCATGAACTCTTGCCACAAGAAGGGTTAATAAAATTGTCCATTATCTGGACTGGTGCCCTAACGAGGATATGAGTATGTAATGAAAGGAAATCTTCATTCCTACTTACATTCATATTTACATTTATACTTGTACCAATAATAAAACACCTATAAACCCATTAATCTAAATCCACTACATATGTCAGTTAGCCAATAGCTGAGCAGCTTCTAGCTGGCTTTTTCCAGCTTGGATGAGCAGCACTGGTTCACCGATCCGTAGTCGTTTGTGCATCTTACATCATCCCGGCCCACCCCCCAACAACCCTGCTGATACGCCACATTAAATCACCAGCACCACGCGCTCCACCGATTGCCACAAACTGAATCCATGAGATTTCAGCCACCGGCCGGCCGGGGGATGTCATGGTCCTTGTGTTGACTTTGTCTGCACTCGGGTTGTCCGGTTGTTCTCTGTTCTCTCCTCTGACGCACCACTAGGCCTCCGGGCTTTTATTATGACAGCGTCTCGGCGGTGCTTCCGGCTGTCAGAAGCCAAGCTCCGCTAGACTGCTGGATTCCAATCAGCTGATGACCTTTCATCAGCTGATTAATCTGCCAAGCCCTATTTAAGGGAGCAGCTCTGTTTGCTCGGGGCTGCGACCTCGTGTATGGATAACACTGGTCTCCCCAACGTTTGGCTGGAGTCCCTACATCCCCGCTCCAGTCATCCTCTAATTCCTCGCTACTCTCTGTAAGTTCATTCCTTAATCTGTGTGTATCGTCAGTGTGTCTTTGCCTTAGTCCTTATTTGTGTTTTGCCCCTCATGGCTCATTATTTTGTACCTTTTGTCCTTGTTTAATAAATACACAAACTCACTGGTCGCCAATAGCGTCTCATTAGCGGTCCGTGAGGGCCGCACCGTAACAGTAAGTTGCAGCCAAAAGAGACGCCGGTGACCGTGAGTTTGCCTAATTGGACTTGTAGTTTTCTCTGTTCAGCATACTGGTGTGCTGGTCGATGGCGCCACTCAAGGGCTACGCTAGGAGCCTGGGCTACGAGCTGGTGAATGCCCTCGACGATATTGATGGCATTCTTTTCACCGCTTGCCTCTATGACACTCCCAGCGATGCACGCTGGTACCTGGACCTCGCCGAGGTGATCATTAACCGACATCCTCGCTATGCTAACCACCCTAAAATCACGGCGAGGATGGCAGACATCTCTGCTCAATGGGAGAGGCTCCGTGGGCTGGAGGGAAACTCCGGCAGAAAGCCAAAGAGGAGGCATCCTTGCTCCTCGCTTCGGGATCCCATTCCTGTCCCTCATCCAGTCCAGGAGTTCGCACCATCTAGGGGTCATCCCCAACGGAGTGAGACGTCAGTCGGGATTCCCCCGGAGGAGTTACAGCTGACAGAGGCTTCCATCCGGGACAGAGTGGCTGCAGCTTGCTCCGCCTTCCATCCCACACAGATCATGAAGCATGTGACGGCGGCGGTCAGGCTGTTGGATAGGAATCCAGAACTGTATGATTACCCCGAATACGTTGACCTGCTCGCCTCGGTTTCCGCGCAGGAGCAGCATTGCCCTGATCTCACCTTCGCCTCGCCCTCTGCCGGTAAACGTCGTCACCATGCTGTTTGCAAGCCTCAGCGAGAACCCCGTCCAGATCCAGTTCCAGGTAGCCGCACAAACTCTGTCTCCCAGCCAGCTGCAGCCTCCGTGTCTCGTCGGAGGAGTAAGACAGCCGCCTCCGCCTCCGAGTCATCTGTCCCCGCTGTTCCGTCAGCTCCTCGATCCCGGCTCACCTCAGCTGTTTCCCCCGCTCCTCAACGCCCCCTCCAGCTGCTGTGAACTCCACGAGTCCATCTCTGGCTGCTCCCGTTCCTGATCCGGTGCGAGAGGCTCCGCTTCGTCTTCCCGGGGGGTCTTCCATCTCCATCCAGCGGGGGAAGGGAAGAACCAACTCCACTGCAGCGGGTTCTATCGGCCCTCAGCGGATCAGGCAAGTGTCTCTTCATTCATTTTCTTCACTGGGTGAATTGCCTTGTTTGATTCCTGGGGGGGGAGTTCGGGGTTCACAGTCCCCTGAGCTCCCTCCACCTGCTGCAGAAATTAATTATGAACCTGCCACCTTTGTGTCTCCTTCCCCTGAGGGTTCCTCGGCGCCAGGACTATGCCGCCGGACGAGGAAGGAGCCTGCGGGCCTGGAGAGCCTGGTTCCGGCCCCGCAGCCACGACATGGGCAGAGGAGGAGGGCGGACTGCAGATTGGAGTCTGCGCCGACGAGCAAGCGTCCTTGGGTCTCCACGCAGGGACAGTTCAACCCAGCAGGTCATGGATCCCCTGCCATCATGCCGTGCGGGCCCTCAGCGTGGACATCAGCATCAGGGAATCCCCAGACTGTGGATACCGTCATGCTGGCTGCGGAGCCCGCCGTAGCCGAGTGGGAACCAGAAGACGACCTTCTTCCATCGGAACCCGGATCGTCGAAGTACTGGACGGCGACAGAACTCGAGATCAGGCAAGTGCTCTATTTTGTCTTTCTCCTCTCAATTCTGGAGCATTCTTGCCTGTCTCTCGGGGAGACGAGCCGGGTGCAGCCATCTGCTGCATCCGAGCTTGTCTCACTGGACTCTGTCGCTACCAGTGATCCTGATCCCGGTTTTTTTTCTTCTCCTGAGCCTTCTCCCAGGGTCACCGGTGCGGAGTCGATCACGGTCACTGTGCTGGAGGTTCCGGGTTCGGGTTTGGAGGCCGTCCCTGGTACTGCACTGACCCAGTCGGGGTCCATCGCGGGACACTGCTCTGACCCAGTCGGGGTCCGTCGTGGGTGCAGCATGGTCCCGCTAGGGACCCAATGTGAGTGCAGCACCAGTCCATGTGGGGTTCGGAGAAGGAGCTGCAAATTCTTCGCCAATCAGCGCCGGACTGGTCCCTTCCCCTTTTCCCGTCCCCTTTTCCCTTCCACCTGGGGCCACTGGGTTTCCCCGTTATCGGCTTGGCTCTCCCTCGCTACCCCTCTCAACAGGGAGGCGGTCTCCGGATTCTCCCCTGTGGTCCTGGTGGTGGAATGACGCCGGTCGGCCGCCTGAGAAACTGCTTTGCCCGTTTGACGTTCTGGGTTGGCCACCCGACAAACCTGACTTTCTGTTCGGCGATCTGGTCCGGCCGCCAGAGGTACTGTTTTTCCTGGCCTGGGACTGGAGTAGGCCGCCCTAACTTTTCCTTTTTCCCCTGCCAGCGATTTGGACGCTAGACGCGGGAAGACCCCCGAACTATTTGCGTTAATGCCATTGTGCTCTGCCTGCTGTCATCCCTATGTTTTTTGTTTTTTTTTCCCTGATCTGCTGTAATTTTAGGGATGTGCTGGTGTGTTGGTGACTGAACTGTGTATTTCGCCGCTCCTAAGTGTGTTTTTTTTTTCTCTCCCCTCTGTAGTCTGAAGGTTGTTTCTTTGTTGGCTGCCCGTTACCTGGTCTACTGTGTGTTAGACTGATCACTGCTTTTGTAGCATGTGTTTTTTTTCTTTCCTCCCTGGTATTATGGAAGTACGCCACATTTTGTACCTGTACTTGAGGTTCCTGTTTTTTCTGTGAGGTGTGAAGATGTTTTGTTTGTTTTTTTTTCTCCTGTGGCTCTGCTGGACTGATTGTAGTGTTCTGTATGTAGCCATTTGGGTTTTTTCTGTCTTCTCCTCATGGGTTCTCTTTAAGTGCAGTGTATATGCCTGGTTTTTTTTTTTCCTTTGCCCCCTGTATTCCGTACGCTGTTCTGTTTGTGGTAGCGTGTTGTTCCTTTATTTTGTCTCCCTCTGTGATGAGGTTGGACTCTGGCCCTCCTTAGCCTTTTCCCCCTCCTCCCTCTCTGGGGCGGTCCTGTTGACTTTTCAGGTGGGAGGGCTCGATGTTACACGGCATCTGGAATCCGCCTCGTGAATGGGGGCAACTGTCATGGTCCTTGTGCTGACTTTGTCTGCACTCGGGTTGTCCGGTTGTTCTCCGTTCTCTCCTCTGACGCACCACTAGGCCTCCGGGCTTTTATTATGACAGCGTCTCGGCAGTGCTTCCAGCTGTCAGAAGCCAAGCTCCGCTAGACTGCTGGATTCCAATCAGCTGATGACCTTTCATCAGCTGATTAATCTGCCAAGCTCTATTTAAGGGAGCAGCTCTGTTTGCTCGGGGCTGCGACCTCGTGTATGGGTAACGCTGGTCTCCCCAACGTTAGGCTGGAGTCCCTACGTCCCGGCTTCAGTCATCCTCTAATTCCTCGCTACTCTCTGTAAGTTCATTCCTTAATCTGTGTGTATCATCACCGTGTGTCTTTGCCTTAGTCCTTATTTGTGTTTTGCCCCTCGTGGCTCATTATTTTGTACCTTTTGTCCTTGTTTAATAAATACGCAAACTCACTGGTCGCCTATAGCGTCTCATTAGCAGTCCTTGAGGGCTGCACCATAACAGGCGGATGCACGGGGGAATCATGAAGTGGCTCTCAGCAGCTCTCAGTGGTTCTGCTGGCTCTCAGCTCCCCGTGGCCGGCATGCCAGCACTGGTGTTCTATAATTCTGTGCTACTTATAGAGATGTGCTATCCTGTGTCTTTGCGTGTGCACCTGTGTCTTCAGGACAGAGTGACATGAGGCACATTATGGACCATGGACTGGTGAGCCAGGTGGTAGCAGGGATGGTTATTAGGGTGACTGAGATCTGAAGAAAATAACAATATAAGCTGCACTGGGTTCGAGCTTCCTGTTACCAGTGTTAGCTTGGGGACTAAAAGCTCAGGGGCTAATAGGCTACCTTTAGCACCCCTTCCATATACATGACAGACAGCTAGGTGGGCCAATAATAGAGCAGTGGGCTGGTCTCAAGGACTGCAGTGGGTTGTTTTTTTCTAAAAGTGACGTTAACAATTTCCACAAAAAGGTCAAAAACGCTTCTGGCATTTCTGGGAAAGAAAAATGAGATAAAGGCTGTGGTTTTTTTTTTGGTTTTTTTGTTGTTGTTTTTTTGAAGAGAATTGACAGTTTTGAAAATTTTGGTATAATTAGGTGACCAGTAGACTCATTTCAGACAGTTAGAACCTACAATGACTCCTTTAAAAAATCCTTTTCCTTTAAAAATAAAAAAGAGGACATTGGAGACAAATACCTGTACTAAAGTGCTGACAGTCCTATAATAAAAATATATATATTTTTTAAATCCTTACACAGTCAGAGATTTCAACACCCCACCCCACCCCCCAATGTTTGAAACAAAGCTACGCCCTTGCTCAGCTCAGTAAATGGCTTTTATTCACATTCACTTGTTTCCCTTTTCTCATCTCTGCACTCCCTTCCCAGAGATGACGCTGTCATATTTTGAAACATCTCTCTCGTTCAGTTGGCAAAGCTTTGCTTCTCTCTGTCTTTCTGTTTCTGTTTTGTTAAGGACCACACAGAGGGATGACATGTTAGTGGCACATCCAGGCTGGGTGGCCCGGCTGCAGGAAAGATGTGGGTGACAGGATCAGCCTTCACCAGACTATGGGAGTAATGCGTGTAGACAGTGTAAAAACCAGTCTTTTGGAGAGTCCAGAAAGAGCAACGCTGGCATTTCTGAATAAATGCACTTTGAAACAAAGTTGTTTTTTTTTTTAAGTTCTTTGGGAGCTTTGTTTTAGCTGCAGGCTCACTGGACTCCCATGCATCACTAATTTCTTTAAACATCCTCAGCAATACAAATAACCCTAATCTTTCTAACTTTCAATTCCCACCATTTAGTTCGAGAAAAATGTCTGTCCACACTTCAGAATACTAAATCACTTCCTTTTCTAGAGGTGCTGTTCCAAAAATAAATCTTGCTAAAGTTATAGTCACACTATTAATGAATACTAATATATGTATTATTCAAAGACCTATGACAATAAGTACCACATTCTTAAAAAAAACAGTTATTTTCATTTGTCATATTTTACACAGGTACATCAATTTAAAGCTGACTGGTTTACTTATCTAAACTGAACAATGGAAACACCTTCCTCCAGCTGAGTTGTGTCCCACGAAGACTCTTTGGCTCCTGCAGAAAGTGTAGACGATCACTCCTTTCCAGATAATCAGCTTGTAGCATTTAGCAAGTACTTAGAAAAACAAATGGCCCTGTGTGTGTGCGTGTGTGTGCACGCAAGAGTGAGTGAGTGAGACAGAGATCCACTGATGCTGGACTTCATCAAGGCTGAGAAAATAGATCTGAAGTGTCACAAATCCCACAGCTTCTACGTTTTTGCTCCAGATTTGTTTATTTTGTTTGTCCATCTTGTCTGAACAACCTTCTTCTTCTTCTTCTTTTAGATTTGATTGGCGGTTGGCAACCAGCTTACAGGTGCATTACCGCCACATACTTCACTCTATATCATCACTCTATGTATCTTGGCCGTCTCGACCAGCTTTTGATCTTGTCTGAACAACCTTGTTTTAATGAGAATTTGCAGCCGCACTTAACAAGATTTGCACAATTAACTTCTCTGAGAGAAGAATAAAGACTATTTTGTTTTCTTTGCTTTTGAATGGTCACAGATGTGAAAATGTTTAAAAGCAGAAATACACCTCTTTTTTATTATCAAGTAGAAATGCAGTTTTTTTACTATCTGACATTATGAGCACACAGATCAATTACATGCCAGATGAAGCAGAAAAAAAACACAGTGGTGGATATTAGAAATGCTTAAAGGAAATCTACCATATGTAATGTTCCAAAAATGTTCATACTTCACGGCCTACAGTATCTCACAAAAGTGAGTACACCCCTCACATTTTTGGAAATATTTTATTATATCTTTTCATGGGACAACACTGAAGATATGACACTTTGATACAATGTAAAGTAATCAGTGTACAGCTTGTATAACAGTGCAAATTTGTTGTCCTCTCATAATTACTCAACACACAGCCATTAATGCCTAACCTGCTGGCAACAAAAATGAGTACACCACTAAGTGAAAATGTCCAGATTGTGCCCAAAGTGTCAATATTTTGTGTGGCCACCATTATTTTCCAGCACCGCCTTAACTCTTCTGGGCATGGAGTTCACAAGAGCTTCAACGGTTGCCACTGGAATCCTCTTCCACTCCTCCATGACGACATCATGGAGCTGGTGGTTGTTAGAGATCTTGCGCTCCTCCACCTTCCATTTGAGGATGCCCCACAGATTCTCAATAGGGTTTAGGTCTGTAGAAATGTTTCTCCAGCCCATCACCTTTACCCTCAGTTTCTTTTGCAAAGCAGTGGTTGTCTTGGAGGTGTGTTTGGTTGTCATTATCATGTTGGAATACTGCTCTGCGGCCTAGTTTCTGAAGGGAGGAGATCATGGGCTGCTTCAGTATGTTACAGTACATGTTGGCATTCATGGTTCCCTCAGTGAACTGTAGCTCCCCAGTGTGGGCAGCACTCATGCAGCCCCAAACCATGACACTCCCACCACCATGATTGACTGTAGGCAAGACACACTTGTCTTTGTACTCCTCACCTGGTTGCAGCCACACACACTTGACACCATCTGAATCAAATAAGTTTATCTTGGTTTCATCAGACCACAAGTCATGATTCCACTAATCCATGTCCTTAGTCTGGTTGTCTTCAGCAAACTGTTTGCGGGCTTTCTTGTGCATCATCTTTAAAAGGGTCTTCCTTCTGGGATGACAGCCATGCAGACCAATTTGATGAAGCGTGCGGCTTATGGTCTGAGCACTGACAAGCTGAACCCCCACCCCTTCAACCTCTGCAGCAATGCTGGTGGCACTTACACGTCTGTTTTCAAAAGACAAACTCTGGATATGACATTGAGCATATGCATTCAACTTCTTTGATTGGCCATGGTGAGGCCTGTTCTGAGTGGAACCTGTCCTGTTAAACCGCTGTATGGTCTTGTCCACTGTGCTGCAGCTTAGTTTCAGGGTGTTGGCGATCTTCTTGTAGCCTAGGGCCTAGGCCATCTTTATCTAGAACAACAATTCTTTTTTTCAGATCCACAGAGAGTTCTTTGTCATGAGGTGCCATGTTGAACTTCCAGTGACCAGTATGAGAGAGTGTGAGAGCGATAGCACCACATTTAACACACCTGCTCCCCATTTACACTGAGACTTTGTAACACTAACGAGTCACATGACATTGGGGAGGAAAAATGGCTAACTGGGCACAATTTAGACATTTTCACTTAGGGTATACTCACTTTTGTTGCCAGCGGTTTAGACATTAATGGCTGTGTGTTGAGTTATTTTGAGGGGACAGCAAATTTACACTGTTATACAAGCTGTACACTGACTACTTCAGATTGTATCAAAGTGTCATGTCTTCAGTGTTGTCCTATGAAAAGATATAATAAAATATTTCCAAAAAGTGAGGGGTGTACTCACTTTTGTGAGATACTGCATATGTGCATTAAGTGAACTGCAGACTGAGTCTACGTACTCGTGGTGGCGCATATGATCATACTCTCTGTTGGTCAAGAGCAAGAGTAGTATCCAACATAAAAACAGTCGTTTATTATTTATGCCACATTGTGTTTCTAATAGACCAGCTGGTTGGACAATACACTGAGGCCGCTTCACAAGATATGCAGATTTTCCTGAAAAAAAGCTAAAAAGTTAATTTGATCAGGTTCATTGGGTTCTTATTAGCACAACAATGCCACGGAACATTTGAGCAAGTGAACGAGTGCACAGACCTTAAACCTGACCAGAGTTAAACCTCTGCTGTGAAAATGTTGGACCAAATAGATCATTGGTTTCAGTCATGTCACTTCCAGGTCACAATGAGGAGTGGAAAAAAATGTATTCAACAAACACCACATTTGGCTTGAAATTGCCAAGAAGCTTTTCTACCATAAGCTGATGCTCACTTAGAAACATTATATTTTAATACAGAAGGGAGCTAACATCAGCCACAACAGCTAGCATAAGCATCACATTCTCCATTCATATCAAACTTGAACACTTGTTATGGGCTGAAATGTAAATGAGAATAGCCCTAACAAACTGTTCCAGTATTGGGAAAAAAAATGGAACTCCACATGCTGTAGCTTTCACACTGCACTGGACCGGTATAAATAAATAAATAAAAAATTAATTAAAACTAGTGCATACCTGTGCATGCCCGTAGAAACCAAGTATAAGCAAGTATTTCTGCATGCCCATAGAAAGCAGGTGTAAGCAAGCCCGTCAGCACTCATTCAGTGATGCCTGCCTTTGATCTTTGATGGTGTCATAGCGAGTCCTAGGATCGTGAGTGATGACTGGCTTTGATCTTTGATGATGTCATAGTGAGTTCTATGATCTTTGATGATGGCATAGTGAGTCCTATGATGCCTGCATTTGATCATTGATGATGTCATAGCAAGTCCTATGAACTTTGATGATGTCATAGCGAGTCCTATGATTGTGAATGATGCCTGTGTTTGATCCTTGATGTCATAGCGAGTCCTGTGATCGTGAGTGATGCCTGCCTTTGATCTTTGATGTCCTATGATCGTGCGTGAGCGTGAGTGATGCCTGCCTTTGATCTTTGATGTCCTATGATCGTGCGTGAGCGTGAGTGATGCCTGCCTTTGATCTTTGATGATGTCATAGCGAGTCCTGTGATCGTGAGTGATTCCTGCCTTTGATCTTTGATGTCCTATGATCGTGAGCGATGCAGATTTTCTTGAATCACTTTGTACTATGGTGTCTATATGATGTCATATAGGAATCATGTAAGACATCATAGGCACATCATAGGCATATCATAGGCGATCCTATGATCTTTTAGCAAGTCCTGTGGTCGTGACAGACACAGACACGCAGAGATTTCTTGAATTATATATAGAGTGAAGTGATAAAATAACACAGTCCAAGGACTAATAATTTTTTCACACATGAGGAGTTGTTCAGAACTTCTTTTACAAAGACATAGAGTGATGATAATCAAGTCAGTGGTGGTAATGCACCTGTAAGCTGGTTGCCAACCACCAATCAAATCTAAAAGAAGAAGAAGAAGATAGCTGAGATACAGGCAACTAGAGGCTGGCCATGGCATGCAGAAATGCACAGTCCAAGGATGGATAATTTTTTCACACATAACGAGTTGTTCAGAACTCATTAGAACTCCTTATACAAAGATATAGAGTGATGATAATTAAGTCAGTGGCGGTAATGCACCTGTAAGCTGGTTACCAACCGCCAATCAAATCTAAAAGAAGAAGAAGAATAGCTGAGATACAGAAAAAAAAATCAGAGGTAGATTTTTTGCACTCCCACACATTTTTTACATTGCAGAAGCGTGAAACAGTAAAATTTCCATCTGTTTTTATGGTTTTGTGGTGTTGGTACTTGATAACACTCTTGATTGATTTTCCTTACATTTACGTTTGCTTCTTTTAGACTCCACTGAATTCCAAACTTCCTCTCTCCCTCTTCCTACCTCCATTCCTCCTATTTCACTCCCTGTTTTATCACCTTCCACTGCCTGCTCTGCCATCTCCTGTCCATTCACAACCCGGTTGTGCCACTCCGGTTCAAAGTTCCAGCCTCTCGTCATTCCAGCTCATCATCACTCTATATATAATTCAAGAAATCCCTGTCTGTGTGTCTGTGTGTCTGTCTGTATGTCATGACCATAGGATTCACTAAAAGATCATAGGATCGCCTATGATGTCCCTATGATCTCTGCATGATGTCTATATGACATCATATAGGGTCACAACCTTTTGCCACTCACAGATATGTGATATTGGATAATTTCCCTCAAAAAATAAATGACAAAGTAAAATATTTTGTCTCATTTATCCAAGTGGGTTCTCTTTATCTATTTTTTGGACTTTTATGAAAATCTGATGATGTTTCAGTTCATATTTATGCAGAAATATAGGAAATTTTAAAGGGTTCACAAACTTTCAAGCATCACCATATTTTAATGGCAGACAGGGAGACACACTCAAACAGTTCTGATTAGGGCTGTGTGTGTTTCTGTTGTTTTGGTTGTCTTACTGTGTCATGCTGCTGTTACCCTGAAATTTCCCAGTTTGGGATCAATAAAGTACATCTATCTATCTTATCTGTTTTGCCAGTCAGTGCATTGTGACATGCACTACACAAAGAGCAGAGATAAACAAACCTATCATCTGGCCAGTCACTGCAACAGATACTGGAGTCAGTTTGTCTTGGCCTGTCCTTGCCACTGATAATACCTGTATCTGCAAAGAATGTGTCGCTAGTCCAGCAAAAGCTAGCGGTACTCAGACGTCGCCCGGGTTAACAAGGTCAGGAGTTCCTGGCAGCTGAAGGCGAAGGACAGAGCTGCGTGGAGGAATCTGATCAGACCTAAATGAAACAGTCATTGTCGCCCCCGACAGACTGCTATGATGATGATGATGATGTTGATGTTGGTGCTGCGTCATTTATGTTAGGTTCCATCTCAAAGTAAAACAGTCACTTCTGTATCAGTCCTCTACTGGGGCATCAAGGGCCAGCCAGGACAGACTATTGGGAGCATGCATACATGGTACATAACTTTCACAGAACCAGACCGTCAGTGACGGAGTAGCTCATTCTGGCCTGATGAAATCACCCCAAGAGTGCCCAGATCTCCTGACTGTTGACCTTGACCTTAAGCACAGCCTAGATGCAAACCCATCTAGGACGGTCAATAGCCTAGGAGGAATAACAATTTTCATGAAATCATAAATGCCAGATCTCCTGACCTTTGACAATTACCTTGACCTTGAGCTCAACCTGGATGCAGACAAACCTGAGGATCATTGTGCATGAATTTGTTGAAAATTAGGGCAATTGCCTATGAGGAGTAACAATTTTCATAAAATCATAAAAGCACTGAGATCTCCTAACCCTAAACCTTGACCTTCAGCACAGCCTTGATGCAGATCCACCTGGTGATTATTGTGAGTGAGTTTGGTGACAATCAGGGCAAATGCCTAGGAGGAGAAATGATTCCCATGAAATCTGGAGCGACGGACAAACAACGGACGGCACGTCATTGCACATTCCTTTTCATCAAAGCTCCTTTCATCTTTGCCCGAATGAGCTAAAAACCAGCCCAAGTTACTCTTAACTAGAAAAGCACTTGGAGAGCGCAGACCTCCGCCAAGCGCCACAGTTCCCCCCCATACAGTGTTTGTGTGTACGTTTTCAGATTCCTTGACCATGAAAACATATGACTAGCAATTGGATTCACAATGATAGGATTAGTGGTTCAGTAGTAAAAGCATCACCTCCTTGGCGGAGGTAATAAACTGAAGTGTTGGTGTTGTGTCCATCTCCTGCATCTGCAAACTCCCAGGCTGCGGGTGTTGCAATTGAATGAATGAATGAATTAATCTTTATTTTGAATAGATTAAGAGTACAGGTTAAAAGAAAGTGAATAATATAAGAAAGGGGGTAATAAAATCCAACAAGGTCAAATTAGGCAATAACTCCTCTGATTATACAGTTCAACATAAGTTATCCGAAATGTGTGATGGCTGAATCCGCAGCTTATATTGCCCACCCATGTTCCATCCAAGAATTCAAAAGAAAAAACAAAAGAAATCATGACACAACCGCGTACAACCCACAGGCCAATGGGTTATGCGAGCGTTTTCATAGATCACTGAAAGCAGCACTGAGGGCTTCACTGACGGATGCAAATTGGGTAGACAGGTTGGCGTGGGTTTTATTGGGGTTGCGCTCCGCGGCAAAAGATGATTTGGAAGCTTCCCCGGCAGAGAGCTTCTTTTTGCGCAGCTACTATGGCTGGCCGGGGAATTTCTGCCAAATAATCCGGCGGCGGACAGCTGCCCGTCTCAGCTTTTGCAGCATAGCGCAAACACAGGCACACAGGCACGCTGCCGAGCCCTGCCCAGCACTGTGTTCCGCGTGCTTTTGTGCCTAAAACTTTGAAGAAGGCGGAGTTTGTGTTCGTCAGACACAACGAGCAGCGCCCTCCATTGGGCCTGCACACACGTTGAAAATGGCCGTATCTCACAATGTTAAAGAATCCTTTAAAAAATTCCTGTATCCAGAAGGTGATCCGGATCATCCACAAAATTTAATCAGTTCTTCCTTGTACCATTTCCAACAACGCCTGAAAGTTTCATTGAAATCCGTCCAAAACTTTTTGAGTTATCTTGCTAACCAACAGACAGACAAACAAACAGACAAACAGACAGACAGACAAACGCTGGCAAAAACATAACCTCCTCCTGGCCTCTGGCCTGGCGGAGGTAATAAGAACAAAAAAATAAAAAAACACAAAAGAGGGTGACAGAGATAATAGAGAAAATGGGTTATTGCTTCTTGTTTTGTTAGTACAGTAAACCCATTTTTAACACACAAGTAATAGATTTGATTAGATTAACAAAAGCTGCTCCATATATTTCCTTTAGTAAAGAATAACAGCTTTAATATTTCAAACAAAACCAGGACCAAAGTGTACTGGTTAGTGTTTCAAATAATCATTTAAGCAAGGACCAGTTAGCTGGGACATGTAAGCATCTATTAATCATTACAGAGCGTATGGTTTAGTATGTCAAAGTAGAATAAAGCATGTTAACTCAGTCTATAGAGAGGGGAGGAGAAATAAAGGAGCGTTCAAGCAAATCCGCTGTCACTGGACAGATAAAGACACAGTCAGCAATGTGTGTCTGTGCATTTCTGGGCACTCATAGGCAATCAGGTGGTCCTCTGTGCTCTCTATTCGAATGCTTCACCACCCCACCAACCACCCTGATGCCATTGTGTGTCACAGAAGCTGCATGACCGATGCAACAAAAGAGGAAGACGTTGATCTTCCAAGACAGCTCTACTCTCAACTTTCGGTGCTGTATGCTAAAGGGAATAAGCTGATCCTCTTGAGTGGACCGCAGCTAAGCTTTGCCTTATTCAAAAAACTGTAGTAGCACTTAATTATCTGCACCAGATGTCGGGAGAACACAGGAACAACGTACATTTGTGTAAAAGACCTTGTAAGACCCATGAGGACAACAGTAACAGTTTAAAAAAATCACAAAGTTTTGTAAACAGTTAAGTGTAATACAATCTCAGATGTGAACTTTTTCTTGATTTTAATAACTTAGCTGCTGCAGTTAAAATATTTTGGGGTCTTATATCCAGACCAGCATGGCACTGACAGGTGTGTCTTATACTGTACTCTTGAGCCTGGTACTTCAACCCATTTATCACTGCTTAATTCAATTGCTCTAATAAAACTATCCAGCTGCATAAACACATTACAGAATGTGCAAAACCCAAAGCAAAGAGCATCTGAAATGCTCCCTAGATAACTGTATGCTGCAGGAGCCAATAAATCATTTCAGTCTGTAATATAATGATTTAAGAGCTCAATGTTTGTTTGTCATTTTGTCAAAGTGGCCCCACGAAGGGCTGGGGTGTCACTTTCTTCAGTGTCCATTACTGTGAAAGTCCACCTTCCCAAATGGCAGAATGGAAGGCCCCATTTGGAGTGGCTAGTTGAAACTGTGATATTATGAATCTGTGCTCATGGCCTGGGCTTTTACACCTGTGTGTGACTCCAGGGAGGTTAGCAGTGAGTGGGAGAGGCAGCCAGCTGTGCTCTCTTGTGGTAGTTCCAGGGATAGCCCAGAAAAATGCAAAGATAAAAGTTCTTTTAACTCTGCTTAAAATTGTTTAAACTTAAAGACGCACTCTGGTGGCTATAGGAGTTTTTATCCCCTATAAAAACAAATCTACATTGTCTCAAATGGTATCTTATGTTCTTTTTTTCGACAAAAAAAAAAAACCCTTTCATTGTCTTAAAGGCTCAGGTCAAAATCTTTTCACCCCCCCCCCCCCCCAAACACCAGAATTGGTCACTAGACCTGTGGTGGACTCAGATATGAGCAATGTGGGCAGGCACCCAGGACGGCATTCTTTTGAAGACACCACAAGAATCAGAAAAATAAAAATAATAATAAAAGATTCATAATTATGTGTGCTGACCATGTGTTTGTGTCAAATGGGTGCCCTCTACAGGTGGGATGCCAGTGCCTTCTGGCTGCAGCTGGCAGACTCCACAGACCAAACTCCGGTATGGTGGACATTCAAAGTGTCATGATCCTCCTGGGGCACGGGGGAGGTTCCCAGTTTCCAGTCTAGTTTAGTGTTTTTCTGTCTGCTTGTTCCTTGTTTTCATGTCTGTTGTATATTGTTCCTGTTTTTATTTTTGTCATGTTGCATCTGTAGTATTATTATGTACATTTTGGGTTCTGGTGTGTTTGTATCTTTATGGTTTCTGGTTGTGTTTTATTTTGATAGCGCTGTGCAGCTTCTGGCTGTCAAACTGATCAGAGCTGCACAGTTGCTATTTATTCTGTTACTCATGGATCCACACCTGTGTCTAATTATGTACTGCATATAAGGGCACGGCAAACCTCTGGGGTTTGTCGTGTCCTTCTTCCAAGTTACCCTGTCCTCAGGAGCAGAACTGTCCATCCTGAGTGTGTTTGGGGCTGCTGTTGAGGAGAGTAGGAGAGCTCCATCCAGGTATGTGTTTCCCTTATTTCCAACGGTGAGCCCCCGCAGCCTTCGGGACAGCCCCGGCTGGATTCCACCCCTGGCTTGGTGTTCCCGGCTTCATGTCGCCCTGGACGTCAAGCCCCACTCTCCTCCAGCATTTGTCATTTTATCTGTTTGTTAGTGCCACACACGTATTATTTAGTATTTGTATAGTATGTTAGCATTTTGTCTGTCTTTATGTTAATAAATGTGCAAACCCACAGAGAGCGTTTGGTGTCCTTGTTTCGGGCATTTCAGAAGGACAGAAGGAGACAAACACAGTGACACCAGCCTCTGTGGGTTATGCAATTTTTCTTTCCCTGAAGTTATGGTCTTTCCTTTTTGTCTGCTGAAATGTCAGCAGGCGAAAGACAGTTTTCAAGAGGCTTGGGGTGGGAGCTCTACACAGTGCTCCAAAAAGTGGATGGATATATCGCCGCCGCTCGCATATCTCCCGCCTCAACAGACGCTCTTCTGAACTTAGGACTGGCAGAAGCAGCAGTACAGGCGGTACAGTGTCACCCTCGGCTCGTGCTGCACGTTGAAGCAAGGGAGAGGGTTTTTCTGCTGGGGATCTGTAGCGGGAATACTGCGGGAGGAGCTCCGTCCGTGAATTGTGGTCTGAAACAATAAGAGGGCATTCCCAGACCTCAGCACCATCGGCTCCTCACCAGCCCCGAGCTCCAGCGTCCCGCCTCCATTGTCAGAAGCCCGGGCCTTCTCCTCCTTGTCAGAAGACATCAGCGGTGGCCAGACTCGCATCACCTGGCCCAATTTCAGCAGCAGGAATCATCATGCAACAGGAAAGAACCAAGACACCTCCACCTGGATCGCCGGAGTCCTGGATGGTGGTGGAGCTTGAGCTCAGGCAAGTTCTGTTTTTTGTTTTCATTTTATTTTTCCTTGAGAGCTCTTGCCTGGCTCTATGTGAGGAAGGCCGAATGCAGCCATCTGCTGTGCCTGAGCCCTCCTCGCCGGGCTCCACTGCTGCCAGTGACTCTGACCCGATGCCTGTGTTCTGTGTGTGTTAGCCTTCTCCCAAAGTCATTGTGGATGCCACTTCCCCTCCATTTGAGGTCTCCGTGGGTGCTGCTACACCCCAACCCGGGGCCTCCATGGGTGCAGCTACGCCCCAGTCCGGGGCCTCCATGGGTGCAGCTATGCTCCAGTCCGGAGCCTCCGTGGGTGCAGCTATGCTCCAGTCCGGGGCCTCCGTGGGTGCAGCTACACTCCAGCCCGGGGCCTCCACGGGTGCAGTTACATCTCAGTCCAGGGTCACCGTGGGTGCAGTGCCTCAGCCTGGGGTCCCGTTAGTTGACCGCCTCCTTGGCTTGGTGCTCTTGTGGGTCAGCCTGGGCATTGTGGGTGGTATGCCCCAATCTGGGGCCACCGTGGGTGCTATGTCCCAGCCCGGAGAAACTGTGGGTGCCATGCCCGAGTCCGGGGCTGCCGTGAGTGCTGCGCCTCAGCCTGAGGTTGTCAGGGACTCCCCATCCTTACCGGAGGTCCCCACGGCACAACCTCTTCCCTCGTCCAGCCCCCTCGCTGGCTGACCACCACCATTGCTGGTCCCCACTGTTGGCCAGCAATGTTTGTTGGAGGCCGCCACTGCGCCGGTTCTGCCTTCCCCATGCTGATGACCAGGCGAGTTGCTGGGAGTGCCGGGAGCCTGGGTTCCAGCTGCTGCCGCCTGGGGGGGAGGGGGGTTGTGATCGGTGGATCGGTGGCTCATGTACTCTGGGAGGCCACTGGACAGATTTCACCATCCGGTCGGGTGGTTGTGGTACTCTGGTTGGCCACCGGACGTGTTTTGCCCTACACTCAGGTGGTTTCTGGACTCTGGTAGGCCACCCAAACTGCCTTAGCCTCCGTCTGAGGGCCCTGGAGTCTGGGCCACCACAGTGTTCAGGTTGTGGATCTTGAGTGGGGTTTTTTTGGTTTGCTTTTGTTGTTTGTTTTGTCTCATTCCCTCCGTGCCTGCCCCCCCCGGGTGGGTTGTTTTTATGGTTTGTTTCATATTATATGTTTTTCTATAGGTGCAATGTTTTTTCTGAGAGATCTTTTGCAGAAAATGCATAGTTCTAATTTTGTCTTTGCCGATGAGATGTGGAATCCCTGCTAAGGACAATGAACTTTTTGTTTTAGTTTGCTCTTGTTGGGGGAGGGGGTCTTCTGTGTGTGTGTGTGTGAGGGGGGGTTCTTTTTATGTTGCCCTGGGGTGTCTGGGGGGCACTGTCATGATCCTGGGGCACGGGGGGGGGGGGGGGGTTGCCCAGTTTCTGGTCTAGTTTAGTGTCTTTCTATCTGCTTGTTCCTTGTTTTCATGTCTGTTGTATTTTGTTCCTGTTTTTATTTTTGTCATTTTGCATCTGTAGTATTATTATGTACATTTTGGGTTCTGTTGTGTTTGTACCTTTATGGTTTCCAGTTGTGTTTTATTTTGACAGTGTTGTGCAGCTTCCGGCTGTCAAACTGTCCAGAGCTGCACAGCTGCTATTTATTCTGTTACTCATGGATCCACACCTGTGTCTAATTATGTATTGCATATAAGGGCATGCCAAACATCTGGGGTTTGTCGTGTCCTTCTTCCATGTTACCCTGTCCTCAGGAGCAGAACTGTCTGTCCTAAGTCTGTTTGGGGCTGCTGTTGAGAAGAGTAGGAGAGCTCCATCCAGGTATGTGTTTCCCTTATTTCCAGTGGTGAGCCCCCACAGCCTTCAGGAGAGCTCCGGCTGGATTCCGCCCCTGGCCAGGCGTTCGCTGGCTTCATGTCTCCCTGGACATCGAGCTCCACTCTCATCCAATGTTTACCATGTTGTACTTGTTTGTTAGTGCCATGCACCTTATAATTTGGTTCTTGTATGTTAACGTTCATGTCTGTCTTTACGTTAATAAATGTGCAGCAACCACAGTGTGTGTTTGGTGTCAATAGCCCTTGAAAAGGGCCATTCACGACACAAGGTGCAACAAAGGAGGAAAAAGTAAGTTTTTTTCTTAAATTATGCAGCGGTTTGAATTTTGAAACATTGAGCGCTAAAATGGCAACATTTGGTAATAACAGCTTATGTTATGCAAGATAATTTTTTTCCAATGTGTTGTATCAGCTTCAGTTTACAGTTTCAACTCCCACAGTGACTATGGTCTTCATCATTAATTATGTAAAGTTCAATGACAAAAAAATTAAAAAAGGGAAGCTTTCGTTGAAAAATGATTATCTCTTCAAAATAAAAACATCTCTGCAAAAATCTGAAAAAAGCTTTTCTTTCAATAAATTATTAAAACTTCATTCAAATGGCTAAATCGTTGCAAAAAATTTAAAAAACTATTCGTCTAGTCAGCAAAATGAGCCAAAATCATCCCCTCTTTAAAACTGCCCCCCTCCATCTCCACAAAGACTGCAAGGATAGTTTATACAGGACAACGTAGTACAGGTGCATCTCACTAAATTAGAATGTCATCAAAAAGTTGATTTATTTCAGTAATTCAGTTAAAAAAATGAAACTCATAGATTCATTACACACAGAGTGATATATTTCAAGTGTTTATTTCTTTCTCATGTTGATGGTTATGGCTTATAGCTCATGAAAACCCCAAATTTAGTTTATCAAAAAAATAGAAGATTACATATCATTAATTTTTAAAAAAACAGATTTTTAATAGAAATGTTGGCCAAATGAAAAGTATGTCCATGTACACACTCAACACTTGGTCGGGGCAACTTTTGCATGAATTACTGCATTACTGTGGCATGGCATGAAGGTGATCCTCCTTTCATTGGCTTCCCATAGAGTTTAGAATTAAGTTTAAAATCCTTCTTCTCACTTACAAAGCTCTAAATAATCAGGGCCCTTATTTCAAAGATCGAATACTACCCTATTATCCTAACAGAGTACTATGCATCCAAAATGCAGGATTACTTGTAATATCTAGAATCTCCAAAAGTACAATGGGAGGCAGAGCCTTCAGTTATCAAGCTCCTCTCCTGTGAAACCAGCTGCCAATCTGGATTTGGGAGTCAGACTCGATCTCTGTTTTTAAGAATAGGGTTAAAATCTTCCTTTTTGATAAAGCCTATAATTAGGGAGGGATCATGTGCCCCTGAACCCTCCCTTAGTTATGCTGCTAATAGGTTTAGACAGCCGGGGGACCTCCAACATTGCACTGGGCTTCACTCCTTTCTTCACTCTAAATGAAATATTTTGCTGGTCATTAACATCTGTTTATTTTCTCCCATAGACTGAGTCCCCGTTATACTGTTTGCTCTCTACATGTCTGTTCTTTTCTTCTTCTTCTCTACCCCCCCCCCCCCAGCCAGTCGCAGCAGATGACTGCCCCTCCCTGAGCCTGGTTCTGCTGGAGGTTTCTTCCTGTTAAAAGGGAGTTTTTCATCTCCACCATCGCTAAGCGCTTGCTCACAGGGGCTCACCTGATTGCTGGAGTCATTCTGCAATTGTGGGGGTTTCCCCTACAATTGAAAGTGCTATGAGATGACTGTTGTCATCGAGTCCTATGATCGTGACAGCGAGACTGTCATGCGGTGGCCCTCGCAAGCCACCATAAGATGCCACACCGTCACCAGAGAGTTGTGTCAGTGTCTTTATTTACGGTGAAGTCACAATAATACAAGCCGCTGAGGCTATGACACAAGCAAGTCTACACACAGGAAGGTGTAAGGCTAACAAGCTCACTCACGGGTCCACAGGATAAGACGGTCACACCACAGATGGGCAATGTTTAAATAATCCAGCTTCAGATGGGCAATGTAGAATAATCCATATAGTACGATCGCTCCGACGATCAGCGACGGACACTGCTGCAAGGATGCAGCCGCTAGCGTCAGCTTAAGAAGCTGGTCGCTAACGACCACAAATGCAGAACAGCTGTTCAGGTCTTGACAGCTGAGCGGAAGCCTCCCCGAGCGCTGTCACAATAAGAGCTCAGAGAGCCGGAATAATAACGCCGCTGTCAAGACCTGACAGGAATAGCTCAAGCGCAAATAATATTAGCGCTCGGGTCATAACAGTACCCCTCCCTCAAAGGCTGGCTCCGAACGCCCTGTAACACCTAGCCCCACCCGCCCACCCACAGGGCGAGTGAATGGAGGAACAGGCAAGGAGGGAGCGAAACAAATACCAACAAGGTCCCAGAAAAAAAACACATCCCCTGACATACCCATTACATTCCCACAGAAACAACGAAACAAATAGGGCAAGAGTTACAATACACGGGGCACAAACCATACAGAGCATAATTTACCAGACACAGAAGGTTTTCCCACAGTGACCACAGACAAACTGTTTAACTCCAGTATACATGACTTCATGTGGTCTTAAGGAACTCATCTGAGTGAAGGTCCTTCCACGCAGTTCACACACAAACCCCTAAATGCCACAATGGATCAGTTTATGCTTCTAAGTATCCAAGTGCATGAAACCTCTGCCGCATTCTTCACAAAAGCACCGTTTAACCCCCCCAAAAAAACATCATTCTTGAACACCAGAGTGCCTATGAAAACCCACAAAGTAACATACTATATATCAAGCCACTGGTATTTGATTCCAATAGAGTGTTAAATTTTACATAACACAAAGGCAAAAGCAACGTGACAACAGCAGTAACGAAGAAAGAGGCGGAAAAGGTTGTTGTGATAACAAATACACCGTCTTAAATGGCTGAGTAGTTTAGTCAGACAAACTTAATATGTACTGTACAGCACGCACACGCACGTTACCATTGGGACGTGTTGAATAAAGACCATCAACACAGCATCATTATTTACAAGACCATTCTATATACACATGTGCCTGCTGTGAACAGTGGCTGTCCTGCACAAACACAGCATTACATTTAATGGAATAGGTAGTCCTCTTGTTTCATCAACATACACATGCGGCAATCTTATTGTTCCAAAAGACCCTCACGCCGAACAGTCCAAACAGACAATGGCAGGCAGAGACCAAACGCCCCTGGCAAAGTTCCGGCGGTCTCCCTGCGTCCGATGGCCGATGGGTGGTCACGGGAAACAGTACATAGTCGGGCGGCCTGACCCAGTCCCAGGCCCCGAGAGTCAAGTCCTCCGGTGGCCGTACCAGGCCACCCAGTAACAAACACAGTTCATCGGGTGGCCGGCCCAAGGCGCCGAACAGGCAAAACAGCTCCTCGGGTGGCCGACCCGCATCCCTCAGCCACCAGAGCCATGGAGAAGCAGCATGCGGCAGCCTCCCCGATGAAGAAACTACATGGGAGCGCCAGCCTGCAGGAAGAAAACCTCCAACGGCTCCCAGCGCTGACGACCCCAGCTGATGGCTCCTGAGAGCTCGTGATGATGAGCCCACATCACATCAGGCGGCAAAGGGTCTGCGGCTCCTCCACCGACCTCGATCCATACCGATGCGACCATTGAAGCTCCACCTGCATCGGATCCCGATTGGGTCACAGCTGCACCCGCGTCGGACCCCGATTGGGTCACAGCAGCACCTACATCGGACCCCCACTGGACCTCGTCAGACCCCGATTGGGTCACAGCTGCACCCGCGTCGGACCCCCGTTGGGTCTCGTCAGACCCTGATTGGGTCATTGCAGCACCCGCGTCGGACCCCGATTGGGTCACTGCAGCACCTGCGTCGGACCCCACTGGACCTCGTCGGACCCCGATTGGGTCACAGCTGCACCCCCGTTGGACCCCAATTGGGTCACAGCAGCACCTGCGTCAGACCCCGATTGGACCTCGTCGGACCCCAATTGGGTCACAGCTGCACCCACGTCGGACCCCGATTAGGTCACAGCAGCACCTGCGTCAGACCCTGATTGGACCTCGTCGGACCCCGATTGGGTCACAGCTGCACCCACGTCGGACCCCGATCGGGTCACAGCAGCACCTGCGTCAGACCCCAACTGGGCCTCGTCGGACCCCGACTGGGTCGGCACTGCATCGGCGACAACCTCCACCCCCAAACTTGGGACCTCCTGTACCGCGACCTCGACAGATTCCAAGCCGGCGACACTGTGAAGAGGCTCAGAGGAACAGAGAGGACCGGGATCAGTATCCCCGGCAGCGCCAGAGCCCAGCGAGATGAGTTCGGGCGCAGCAGACGGCTGCCCCTCGCTCGTCTCCCCGCGAGGCAGGCAAAAATGCTCTAACACACCACAAAGGAAAACAAAGAAGAGTACTTGCCTGCACTCGGGCTCTGGAGCCGTCCAGGACTCCGTCGCTCCAGGTTCGGGTAGAAGCTCGTCGTCGGGCTCCCACTCAGCTGCATCGGGCTCTGCAGCCGGCATGATGGTCTCTGCAGCCGGATCCTCTCGCGCAGATGTCCACACCGATAAACCGCACGGCGTGGCGGCAGGGGACCCTCGACCCGCTGGCTTGGGCTGCTCCTCCGTGGAGACCCGGGGACGCTTCCTCGTCGGCTCAGGTTCCACACCGCAGTCCGCTCTTCTCCTCTGTCCAAAACGTGGCTGCGGGGCCGGGATTATTCCCTGAGCCGCAGGCCTCCTCCTCGTTCGACGACGTAGACCTAACGCCGAGGACCGCTCAGCGGAGGAAGACACAGAGGCAGCAGGTTCAGTAAAGATGACTACAGCTGGTGGTGGGAGCTTGGGGGGCTGCAAACCCCGAACTCCACCCCCAGGAGTCAGACAAGACAGATCACTATTATAAGTAGGGGAGTGAACATGAACTTGCCTGTCTCCCGGAGGGAGGGTGGTGCCAGCTGTAGGGGGCATTGCTCCTTCCTTCTCCCGCTGGATGGTAACAGAGGGCCCCCCGGGAGGACAAAGGGGAGCCGCTCTCAAGGACCCATGGACGGAGCTCACCGAAGCAGGACTCTTGTCACACACATTAGCTGGCTGGTTGATTGGGTCACTCCGGCGGCCCGGAACTGGATCCGGAACAGGAGCTTGCTGGGGCTGCCCTTGGCCACGGCGCCAACGTCTACGACGACCCCTGGGTGGTGCGAACTCCTGGAGTGGATCGAGGACAGGAACGGGATCCCAAAGTGAGGAGTGTGAACACATCCTCCTCTGCTTCTTGCCGTATTCCTCCTCCACCATACGGAGTATCTCGCGTTGCGCGGTGATGTCATCCCTCCTCGCGGCGACTTCTGGATGGTCGGCATAGCGGGGAGGAAGACGGTTGAGCGAGTCCTCAGCACAGTCCAGGTACCAGAGTACGCTGCGGTCGTAGTCGAGGAGGGAAGCAGAGATGAGCTTCTCATCCACATACTCCAGGATGTCCGCCAGCTCGTGGCTCGGACTCCGAGCGTGGACCCTCCGCGACAGCATTCCTCCAGCACACCCGCACCCAGACAAGAAAAAAGGACAATGGCCAATTAACACAACTTCACTGGCGAAAGGCGTCTCGGGTTGGCGTCACCGTAAAAATGCCATTTTTGGCAGCAGTGTACTGTCATGCGGTGGCCCTCGCAAGCCACCATAAGATGCCACACCGTCACCAGAGAGTTGTGTTAGTGTCTTTATTTACGGTGAAGTCACAATAATACAAGCCGCTGAGGCTATGACACAAGCAAGTCTACACACAGGGAGGCGTAAGGCTAACAAGCTCACTCACGGGTCCACAGGATAAGACGGTCACACCACAGACGGGCAATGTTTAAATAATCCATATAGTACGATTGCTCCGACGATCAGCGACGGACACTGCTGCAAGGATGCAGCCGCTAGCGTCGGCTTAAGAAGCCAGCTGCTATCGGCCGCAAATGCAGAACAGCTGTTCAGGTCTTGACAGCTGAGCGGAAGCCTGCCCGAGCGCTGTCACAATAAGAGCTCGGAGAGCCGGAATAATAACGCCGCTATCAAGACCTGACAGGAATAGCCCAAGCGCAAATAACATTAGCGCTCGGATCATAACAGAGTCCTATGATCTTTGATGATGTCATAGCGGGTCCGATTGTGATGATGCCTGCCTTTCATCATTGACATGGTTACCATGGCAACACAAAGTCCTATGATGGTCACATAGTGACAGAGATTTCTTGAATTATATATAGAGTGATGTAATATTCTAATTTTTTGAGAAACTGAATTTGTGGTTTTCATTAGCTCTAAGCCATAACCCATCCATCCATCCATCTTCTTCCAAGAAACTAGTGCATACCCGTGCATGCCTGTAGAAACCAAGTATAAGCAAGTATTTCTGCATGGCTGTAGAAAACAGGTGTAAGCAAGCATTTCTGCATGCCCGTAGAAAGTTACTGTTATCATGGCAACAGTAACCATGTTGATGCCTGCCTTTGATCTTTGACATCAACACTCGTTCAGTGATGCCTGCCTTTGATCTTTGACGTCACCACTTGTTCAATGATGCCTGCCTTTGATCTTTGATGATGTGCCTGTCTGGCAACAGTAACC
Organism: Pholidichthys leucotaenia; assembly: GCA_020510985.1. Classification (NCBI taxonomy): domain Eukaryota; kingdom Metazoa; phylum Chordata; class Actinopteri; order Cichliformes; family Pholidichthyidae; genus Pholidichthys; species Pholidichthys leucotaenia. The sequence continues at coordinate 323,357,628 of CM035837.1, read as the reverse complement.
ATGGTGCAACCTGCCTTTGATCTTTGACATCACCACTCATTCAGTGATGCCTGCCTTTGATCGTTGATGATGTCATAGCGAGTCCTATGTTCGTGACACACACACAAACAGTCCTATGATCGTGACTCACAGATTTGAAACATTGACTTGCATGAAAATTTGCAATTGAACTTGATGAAAGACTAATGTCTTTCATCAAGTTCAATTGCAAACTCATCCTGTTCTGGAACTACAGTCCTATGGTTTATCTAATGTCATATGGACATCATGTAGACATCATAGGAACATCATAGGGGGTCCTGTGATCTTTTAGTGAGTCCTATGGTCTATATGACGTCACATAGACATCATCCTGTGATTGTCAACATCATAGGAACATCATAGGACATCATGCAGACATCATAGGAACATCATAGGTGGTCCTGTGATCGTGACACACCGACAGACACACTGACAGATTTCTTGAATTTATAGTAACTAGTACATACCTGTGCATACCCATCTATGCCCGTAGAAACCAAGTATAAGCAAGTATTTCTGCATGCCCATTGCTGAAGGGTCTCCTCCTGTCTGAGACGGCCGTGTTGTTCACAGTCATGCCTGAGGTGTACTGCTGGAACCTGAGGTGTTTCATGTTCACGGCATCTTTTCTGACGTGCAGCAGTTCTCCTCATTCTACTGCTCTCCATGTGGTGGGTCTTCTTCTTCTTCGTTCAGACCACTGGTTGAGGGATAGGTGCGTTGGAATTCCAGTTCATGGGCAGGATCATGAAAACAGATCTGAGCAAAAAGTGGCTTTTGATCCTGTTCAGGAAGGCCCGTGCATGCCCGTAGAAACCAAGAAACCGGAGCACCAGGAGATTGTAGTGTATACTGGCATTCTTCAAGGTTCCACATTTTTACTTTGTCAGCACCTCTTTAAAAATGGCATTGCTGAGAAAGTGATGCTTTTGCTTAGTTTCATCTTGAGCAACAATACGAAGACTGCTTGATGTGGCAACTGTGCTTGCGGCAACGTAGAATTGGCCATGGCTGCAGAAATCTGCTGTGCAGAAAACACGAACGCGCTGTAAAGACTGGCCCTGTGACTTATTCACCTTGCCAAGTTTGAGCCATATGACATCATAAAGATACATTAGTCTAGGCATCGTGAGTGATGGTCTATATGACATCATAAAGAGACATTTGTGTATGTGTCATCATATAGACATCATATCTTTATGACAGCATCGCAAATATTTTTATGACGGCATCGCGAGTCTATGATGCCTTGAGTTCATAGGACATCCTATGATGATCAGGCAGAGATCATAGGCTGTCCTATGATGTTCCAGACACACACACACAGATTTCTTGCTTTAACAGTGATGGTAAACACTGTGTGTGATGACTCTTTATAGAGTTTTTTTTTAATTGAATTACTGAAATAAATCAATTTTTTTGATGACATTCTAATTTGTTGAGATGCACCTGTCTGTGAGAGGATAGATGCAAATGTACAAGAAAATCATGAAAATATGAAAAAAAAGGTGAAACATTGCAAAAATAAATAAATAAATAAACTTGCCAGGAAAAAGTTGCAAGAAAAACTTCAATAATTGTTGAGAAAATTGAATATTTGGACATTTAAGAGAGAAATGAAAAGTAGAAAAAAAAGTTTAAAAATGTGTCTGTGTGTGTCTGTGTGTGTGTGTGGGGGGGGCAGTCCTCCCAGGGTGTCATACAAGCCAGGACCGTACCATGACTAGACCCAACCCACATACTACAAGGATAATAGTGGCTCGCTAGCACTACATTAAACAGCATAAATCTTGTGATAAAATGACTTACCGGTTGAAGGACATGCCCATGAGACACACAGAGATTTCTTGAATTATATATAGAGTGATACAGAGTGAAGTATGTGGCGGTAATGCACCAGTAAACTGGTTGCCAACCGCCAATCAAATCTAAAAGAAGAAGAAGGACATGTCCATTGTATGCATGGTGGCCCAGGATAATGACTGAAACTGCACCTGTTCTTAAAAGGAGTTTAAAACCTCTTCCACTCTGTTCAACTTCCCTAAAAACGCCTAAAAATAACATGCCCAAAGTAAATCAAAAGCTGTTCTTCAACCCTTTGCAGCATCTTCATGGTGTTGGTCTCATTTAAAAGAAAACACTCTGAATTTTTTGGCAAAACAGTCATAATCTCTCTAAGTGCTCCTGCCACTGAATAACAATCATCTAAACATACTGAATTTGAAGAAAATAAAGTTTGCCTAGATGTTTGTTAAGATACAAATGCTTGCAAATAACATACAGCTGTCAGATACTTGCTGGAAAACAACAGAAATGTAGAACCAAGTGTTTTCAAGCTCAGGTCAAAATTTTGTAACAATACTACAAAAAATGAATATATTACACAGCTTTTTTCTCACAAGGCATTCTTGAACTGTGCCAAACTGTGCCAAATGGCACAGTTTGGAAAACTGTGTTTCAGAGTTCACTATCTCAGCAGTTTGCACAGTAAAACCAAGGGGTAACAACCCAGACATACACAGCACTGTTCCTGCTTTTTTTTTTTTCTACAGGCAAAAATAGCCTACAGTGTAAGAAAAAATATGCAAAAAATTAATAGTAAAATCCATCTTAATCTGGGCCAAGTTTTCAAAGCAATTTGTTAAAAAATGCTAAATAGCCTGAAGGATAATGTCAGGCCAGAGAGTCCTGACTGGCTCAACACTACCCACGTGCCAGCTTCATGCATAGTTACATCACTAAACACGCTCCTGCAGGGATTAAGTGAAACTTTATGAGACATTTGAGTGAGTTCATAAAAACTAGTGCATACCCGTGCATGCCCATAGAAACCAAGTATAAGCAAGCATTTCTGCATGCCCGTAGAAAGCAGGTGTAAGCAAGCATTTTTGCATGCCCGTAGAAAGTTACTGTTATCATGGCAACAGTAACCATGGTGAAACCTGCCTTTGATCTCTGACATCACCACTCGTTCAGTGATGCCTGCCTTTGATCTTTGATGATGTCATAGGACTGACACCTACCATGCTACCTGTGCATGCCAACAGAAACCAAGTATAATAGCAAGTATCTTGCTTATACTTGCTAGCATCTTTGACATGGTTACCATGGAAACAGTAGCCATGGTGATGCCTGCCTTTGATCTTTGAAGATATCATAGCGAGTCCTATGATTGTGACACACACATCAATCTATATAAAATTCAAGAAAATCGTGACACACAAAGTCCTATGATCGTGACTTTGATGATGTCATAGCGAGTCCTATGTAGCGAGTCCTATGTCCTATGGCAACAGTAACCATGGTGAAACCTGCCTTTGATCTCTGACATCACCACTCGTTCAGTGATGCCTGCCTTTGATCTTTGATGATGTCATAGGACTGACACCTGCCATGCTACCTGTGCATGCCAGCAGAAACCAAGTATAATAGCAAGTATCTTGCTTATACTTGCTAGCATCTTTGACATGGTTACCATGGAAACAGTAGCCATGGTGATGCCTGCCTTTGATCTTTGAAGATATCATAGCGAGTCCTATGATTGTGACACACACATCAATCTATATAAAATTCAAGAAAATCGTGACACACAAAGTCCTATGATCGTGACTTTGATGATGTCATAGCGAGTCCTATGTTCGTGACACGCACACAGTCCTATGACCATGACACACAGACACACAGACAGACAGACACAGATTTTCTTCTTTTAGATTTGATTGGCAGTTGGCAACCACCTTAGAGGTACATTACTGCCACGTACTTGACTCTATATCACCACTATCACTCTATATATCACTCTATCAGGTCCAGCGTCCATTACCCACAGATTTTCTTCTTCTTTTTCTTGAATTATATATAGAGTGATAGTAACACACTCTGAACTTGTTAAGATAAGATAAGCCTTTATTAGTCCCACAATGGGGAAATTCCAGGATTGCAACAGCACAGGGACAGCAACACTCAGAGCAACAATCAAAAAGAAGAAAAACAAGAGCAGCGAATATACATATGCACACATAAATATATAAATATATATACACACAGTGCGGAGCATTGTAGCTAGATGGAATAAACAGCATAACTGTCTACTTAGTTATCCTACATAGTATGAATATGTACCCATACATATTGTCACCCTCCGTAGCGACTGATATTGTCCTAGTTGTATACTGGAGGGGACCATTTGTGTAAGTCTATTGCACCTTTTGCATTCAATACTATTAGGTCGTCACGTTTTTTTTGCTATCTCTGCGAGCAGCCCTGCTTAGGTTATACAGTCTGACAGCCGTAGGTAGGAAGGACCTGCGAAACCTCTCGGTTGCGCACCTAGGATGATGTAGTCTGCTGCTAAATGAGCTCCTCAGTGCATTCAGTATGTCCTGCATAGGGTGGGACTCAGACTCCAGCAGAGATGACAGTTAGCCACCATCCTTCTCTCTCCTATCTCCTCCACTGGGTCAAGGCGTTGCCCCAGGACAGAGCTAGCTTTCTTGATCAGTTTGTTTAGTCTCTTCCTATCGGCTGCTGTAATGCCACTGCCCCAGCAGACCACTCCAAAAGTGATGGCTGATGCCCCCACCGTGTCGTAGAACGTCTTCAGCAGCGCCCCTTGTACACCAAAAGACTCCTCAGTAGGAACAGCCTGCGCTGTCCCTTCTTGTAGAGTGCATCGGTATTGTGCGACCAGTCTAGTTTATTGTTCAGATGAACACCAAGGTACTTGTAGGATGTCACCATCTCAATGTCTGTTCCCTGTATGCTTACTGGTGCTGTGAGGGGTTGTCCTTGCCTGCGGCAGTCCACCACCAGCTCTTTAGTTTTCCTCGCATTGATCTGGAGGCAGTTCTGATGGCACCCGTCCACGAAGTCCTGGATAAATCCTCTGTACTCAGCTTCATCTCCGTTGGAGATGAGGCCGACGATCGTAGAGTTGTCAGAGAACTTCTGTAGATGGCAGTGTGTTGTGTTGTGCGAGAAGTCCACAGTATAAAGGGTGAACAGGAAGGGAGCCAAAACCGTTCCCTGGGGGGCCCCCATACTACCAATGATCGTGTCGGACACACAGTTCTGGGTTCTCACAAACTGTGGCCAGTTAGTGAGGTAGTCCAGGATCCATGATGACAGGTGCTGGTCCACCCCTGCGCACAGCAGCTTGTCCTTCAGGATCATCAGTTGGATGGTGTTGAAAGCACTGGAGAAGTCAAAGAACATGATCCTCACCGCATTCCCGGGCTTCTCCAGGTGGGACAGAGAATGGTGAAGGAGGAAGATCACTGCATCCTCCACCCCAATGCTATGCTGGTAGACGAACTGGAGTGGATCCATCGCTGGTCCCACCAGGGGGCGGAGGTGAGCAAGGAGCAGTCTCTCCAGGGTCTTCATCATGTGAAGTGTCAGGGCCACTGGTCTGTAGTTGTTCAGGTCTTTGGGGTGCGAAGTCTTTGGTACAGGTACCACACAAGATGTTTTCCACAACTGTGGTACCCTCCCCAGCTTCAGGCTCAGGTTGAAGATGTGCTCCACAATCCCACACAGCTGGTCTGCACAGGACTTGAGGAGCTTCGCGCTGATGCCGTCCGGTCCCGAGGCCTTCCTCGCCTTGATCTTCCTCAGCTCCGTCCTCACCTGGGTCTTAGTGAGGGTCATGTTGGGGGGCTGTGTGCTGGGAGTGGAGGGGTGTTGGTGGAGAAGGGTGTGGGCAGCAGGGCTCGATGTCTTTAGAGGCAGCAGCGGTTGTTGTGCAGTCGGGGGGGGGGCGGTTGGTCAAACCTATTAAAAAACAGGTTCAGATTGTTCGCCCACTCCCTGCCCCCCGTGGCCTGGGGGGAGGTATTCTGGAGCCCAGAGATGGTTTTAAGGTTTCTCCAGACCCCGCCAATGTCACTCTGTTGCAGCTTGTCCTCCATCTTCTTCTTCTTCTGTTGTTATGAGAGCAGCTGGAAGTAAAGTGTGTATCCTTTTAAGAAAGAGAGACGGTGTGCTATAATGTTGTGCGTGGGTATACGAAGGTGTGTGTTGTGCGCATGTGTGTATGTGAAGTGGGAGAGACAAGTGTGGAGGCGTTGACAAGAGCAGGTTAGCAGACAAAAAGTATTATAAATGTACCGCTCAAATTATTGCTTGGAAACCAACTGACGTTCTCTGACCAGACAGTGATACTCTCCGTGCAGTTTGTAGCTATAGAGCAGTCCTTCTCAAATAGTGGGGCGTGCGATGCGATGCCGGGGGGGGGGGGGGGGGTGCATGTGACCCCGGGGAACAGGCTTTGCTTTTGCCGTGTAAAGTGTAATTGCACATCCACGGCAGCAGGTGGTGCAGTGGCGCTCTCATTGTCAAAGTCTGTGTGGGAGTTTAAAACTTTTTAAATTGCTGTCAACAAACCCCTCGAGAGACACCATGGAGAAATATTTAACAGTAACGAAAAGAAAGGTGGAGAGCGACACAGGTAAAGAGACAAATGAAAGTCTCCCAAAAGCTAAGACGAGGAAATATAAGATAAGATAAGATAAGCCTTTATTAGTCCCACAACGGGGAAATTCCAGGATTGCAACAGCACAGGGATAGCAACACTCAGAGCAACAATCAGAAGGCAAGAAAAAAAAAAAAAAAAAAAAAAACAAGCAAGCAAGAGCAGCTAATATACATATGTACATATTACTATAAAATATATATATATACACACACACACACACACAGACACACAGTGCAGAGCATTGTAGCTGGATGGAATAAATATATGAATATATGAACACACAGTGCAGAGCATTGTAGCTAGATGGAATAAATATGTAAATATATAAACACCCACAGTACGGAGCATTGCAGCTAGGTGGAATAAATATGCAAGTATATAAACACACACAGTGCGGAGCAATGTAGCTAGATGGAATAATATGTAGATATATAAAAACACAGTGCGGAGCATTGTAGCTAGATGGAATAAATATATAGATATATAAATATAAACACACCCAGTGCTGAGCATTGTAGCTAGATGGAATAAATATATAGATATATAAATATAAACACACCCAGTGCAGAGCATTGTAGCTAGATGGAATAAATATGTAAATATATAAACACACACAATGCAGAGCATTGTTGCTAGGTGGGATGAAACAGCATAACCGTCTATTTAGTTATCCTACATGGTATGATTATGTGCCCATACATATTCTCACCCTCCATAGCGACCGGTATGTTCCTAGTTGTATGCCGGAGAGGACCATTGTGTAAGTCTATTGCATCTTTTGCATTCAAAAAAAACTATTAGTTTGTTACGTCTTTTTGCTATCTCTGCGAGCAGCCCTGCTTAGGTTGTACAGTCTGACAGCCGTTGGTAGGAAGGACCTACGAAACCTCTTGGTTGTGCACCTGGGATGATGTAGTCTGCTGCTAAATGAGCTCCTCAGTGCATCCAGTATGTCCTGCATAGGGTGGAACTCGGACTCCAGCAGAGATGACAGTTTAGCCACCGTCCTTCTCTCTCCTATCTCCTCCATCGGATCAAGGCGTTGCCCCAGGACAGAGCTAGCTTTCTTAATCAGTTTGTTCAGTCTCTTCCTATCGGCTGCAGTAATGCCACTGCCCCAGCAGACCACTCCAAAAGTGATGGCTGATGCCACCACCGTGTCATAGAATGACTTCAGCAGCGCCCCTTGTACACCAAAAGACCTGAGTCTCCTCAGCAGGAACAGCCTGCGCTGTCCCTTCTTGTAGAGTGCGTCAGTCCTGTGTGACCAGTCTAGTTTATTGTTCAGATGAATACCCAGGTACTTGTAGGATGTCACCATCTCGATGTCTGTTCCCTGTATATTTACTGGTGCTGTGAGGGGCTGCCCATGCCTGCGGCAGTCCACCACCAGCTCCTTAGTTTTCCTCGCGTTGATCTGGAGGCAGTTCCGATGGCACCAGTCCACAAAGTCCTGGATAAGCCCTCTGTACTCAGCTTCATCTCCGCTGGAGATGAGACCAACGATCGCAGAGTCATCAGAGAACTTCTGTAGATGGCAATGTGTTGTGTTGTGTGAGAAGTCCGCAGTATAAAGAGTGAACAGGAAGGGAGCCAGCACCGTTCCCTGGGGGGCCCCCGTGCTACTGATGATCGTGTCGGAAACACAGTCCCGGGTTCTCACAAACTGAGGCCGGTTCGTGAGGTAGTCCAGGATCCATGATGACAGGTGCTGGTCCACCCCTGCGCGCAGCAGCTTGTCCTTTAGGATCATCGGTTGGATGGTGTTGAAAGCACTGGAGAAGTCAAAGAACATGATCCTCACCATATTCCCGGGCTTCTCCAGGTGGGACAGAGAACGGTGAAGGAGGAAGATCACCGCATCCTCCACCCCAATGCCATGCTGGTAGGCGAACTGGAGTGGATCCATCGCTGGTTCCACCAGGGGGCGGAGATGAGCAAGGAGCAGTCTCTCCAGGGTCTTCATCAAGTGGGACGTCAAGGCCACCGGTCTGAAGCTGTTCAGGTCTTTGGGGTGGGAAGTTTTTGGTACAGGTACCACACAAGATGTTTTCCACAGCTGTGGTACCCTCCCCAGTTTCAGGCTCATGTTGAAGATATACGTCACAATCCCACACAGCTGGTCTGCACAGGACTTGAGGAGCTTTGCGCTGATGCCGTCCGGTCCCGACGCCTTCCTCGCCTTGATCTCGCCTTGACATATGACGAAGCTTATCTAGCGCTTGGCTTCACTCTGACTACGGTGGGAGACGAGGAAAGACCGGTGTGTTCACTGTGTCTGAAAGTGTTGGCAGCGGACAGCATGAAGCCAAATAAATTAAGACGTCACCTACAGACATTACATCCTCAATACGTTGATAAGCCACTTGATTTTTTTCAGCAAAAACGTGTGGAGTACGGCCAACAATCATCCCGCTTTGTGAACGCTACATCAGTAAACCAGCGAGCACTTTCAGCATCATTTAAAGTGGCGCACCAAATTGCGCAGTGCAAAAAACCCCACACAATTGCAGAGGAGTTGATACTGCCTTTTTCTACCTTTTTCTTCAGACTAAAATGTTAAATATATTGGTACTCCTGTGTTAATGTTCCAGATCAATTTACATTTAATATTATTTATTGATTGAATTATTTTTCTCAGCATCAAATGGTTCAGTTGGTCAAAAATGTTTCTAGTTTAAATAAGGATTGACATATTTTTTATTTCAGGCACTTTGATGCACTTTAAGTTTTTTTTTTCTGTTTTAGACTATAACAGGGTTTCTGTGTGGCAAAATAAAGTTAATATTTGTTGAAAGTTGATTTATATTGCTTTTTTCTTTTGTTAATGTTAAAAAGGATACAATTTTAGGTATACTTATACAATTTTTATAGATAATGATCTTATTTATAGTCACTGCGGCGAGTTGGGGGGGTGCGAAATATTTTCTCTTTCCTAGGGGGGGCTTTGCAAAAAATAATTGAGAAGCACTGCTATAGAGTATGGGGCTCGTGACTCTCACCTGGTTATGCCCCTTTTATGCTCCTGACAGATCCCAAGGTGGAGGAGGGGCGGTGAGCTTCAGTCAACAGACATCTAGGTGAACATGTAGCTTTATGTACTGGGAGGGCTGAAAAGTTCATAGTAGTCAAATTTGACCAAATTGTGGTGTATGTGAAAAGGCGCGACGCACCACGCTGCGGTAGCACACACACACACATATGACGTCAGGGTGCTTCAGGGAATATTAGGCAACTGCCTGGGGCCAGTCGCTCTCTTCCCTGCTTTTCCTGCTTCCATCCATACACTGCACTGTTTACTGTTTGCCGTGAGACGTTCAATAAAGCTAACCTCAACACATGGTTATATCCACCCATATTTCCAGACATAACATTGGCGACGAGGATAATGGACTTTGCTTACACTGCTGCCATCATTCCTCACCATGCCCGGTGAGCCACCAATTCCATGGCCTCGCTGGTATGAATCGTATGAAACCTTCATATCCGCCTCCAACCTAGCTAATGTTAAAAAGGCTAGGCTAAGGTTAATACTACTTCATAGCCTTGGCTTCAAGGGACAGCACATCTTTTGGTCACTTGGGCCCACGAACACCTACAACGAATGTGTAGCTTTGTTGACCGGACATTTCACTACTCCACAGAGCATAATGGCCCAAAGATTTATGTTTTACCAGTGCCGACAGTGACTGGACGAATCAATCCTACAGTACATAGCTGCCCTCCGCTGTCTGGCTAGCACATGTGAGTTCAGACACTTGGAAGATGGATTGGTGCGAGGACAGCTGAAGACGTGCACCGCAAATTCAGTGACACGGGGGCTGCTGTAGATGAAGCCGGACGACCTTCCATTGGCAGACACGGTAGAAAGGCTACAGGAGTCGCTGCTGATGGCGCTGGATGACCAGCATTTGGCAGACGCGATGGAATTAGCTGGAGGTAGCGGCCCAGTTAGCATCGCAGCTAGCAGGCCCCGAGTTAGCATTGCAGCTAACAGGCCCCGACCCCCACTCCCCACATTTAGCTCTGCTGGTACAAGCTGTTGCCCTGGCTGCTCAACCCTTTGACCCCATGTCTCCTTGCGACGGCTCTACGTCTCTTCACGATGGCCCTGAGGTAGACATCATGGGACAGCAAGGCACCACAGCATGCTGCTTCACACCTCACACCGAGCAGAACCCTGTAGAACCAGAGCCGATCCTTACACAGCACGAGGGTCCTCAAGCTGCCACCTCACCACAGGAGCTCCGGTCCACAGTCACGCAGGACCCTGAAGAAGGTAGGGCCTACCCCGTCAATGGCAAGACCAACCTGCCTTCATGTCTTCCCCCAGACCGTTGACGTCCTCCACCAGATGACAGTCCAATAATGGCACCCAATAATGATGCAAGAGCAGTGACAGAAGTGCCTCATGCAGCACGAGCCTCCTCAACCTGCTGCATCACTGCAGGAGGTACAAGTTGTAGCTGAACAGGACTGGCCACATCCTCCATCAGATGACACCTCAGTGGTGGTGCTCTCCCCTAACAACAAGGTGGCAGAGCAACAACAGCACGTCATGAAGAAGGAACGCCGGGCAGAGCACCCTTCACTCACGGTGCTCGACTGGGTCCAGGTATGGTGAAGCAATCACTCGTACAAGCTGCAGTCATTCTGGCCACCGCTGATGCAGATCACTGCTCAGCTAGGACAAGCCGCCTTCCGTCTGATTGATGGGTCATGATGGCACACCAGTCACCGCAGAAGGATGACACCACCTCCTGCTTCTGATCAAGAGACCACAACCAAGCTGGCCCACCCAGACTGGGACTTCGCCGATGAATGGTCCGCAGCTTCAGCAGGGCACCTGTCGGAATCACCTGAGCCGGCGCAGCCTGAGCCCCGCTTTGCACGAGTCTGATGTAGGCCCATTCGTCTTGAGGACTATGTTACTGACTTTAAATACATTAGTAGTTAGGGTATGGTCTATTCAGTGGCTGAATAACCCACATGACCAAGCAGGCACACCGCCAGTCTACCCAGTTGCCTAATTAGGAATGTTATGATTGAAATGTGCTTTAAGTGGTTCTCTATACCGGCCTGTTCGGCCCAATCAGACATATGTTCAATTTTACATTAGCCAATACGCTAATAAGTCTGTTTTGATGCCAGCATGTTTCTGTTACACTAGCAAAGTGGGTTATTGTTCTGAGCTTCTCGGGAAGGGTGGGGTGGGGACTAAATGTGGTGTATGTGAAACGGCGTAACGCACTATGCTGCGGTAGCACGCACACACATATGATGTCAGGGCACCTCAGGGTATATTAGGCAACTGCCTAGGGCCACTTGCTCTCCTCCCTGCGCTTCCTGCTTCTAACCTCACACTGCACTGTGTACTGTTTACCATGAGATGTTCAATAAAGCTAACCTCAATACGCGGTCATGTCCGCACATATTTCCAGACATAATTCAATTCAATTCAATTCAATTCAACTTTATTTATATAGCGCCATTTCACAACAACAGTCATCTCATAGCACTATCAACTGTAGGGGGAACCTCCACAGTTGCAGAAAGACCCCAGCAATCAGGCGATCCCCTGTGAGCAAGCACTTGGCGACAGTGGAGAGGAAAAACTCCCTTTTAACAGGAAGAAACCTCCAGCAGAACCAGGCTCAGGGAGGGGCAGTCATCTGCTGCGACTGGCTGGGGGGTGAGGGGACAGAGAAGATGAAAATAACAGACATTTAGAGAGCAAACAGCATGATGGGGACTCAATCTATGGGAGAGAACAAACAGATGTTAATGACCAGCAAAAAAAAATATTTCATTGAGAGTGAAGAAAGGAGTGAGGCCCAGTGCATTATTGGAGGTCCCCCGGCTGACTAAACCTATTAGCAGCATAACTAAGGGAGGGTTCAGAAACACATGATCCCTCCCTAATTGTAGGCTATATGGCTGTGTTGTGAGACATGTATATGTTGGACACTGCATATGTGATTTAACCACGATGAAGGAGAGCCAGCCCCCTGCGGTGCGGAGCCACAGAGCCTGGACCCCCTGCGGAGGACAGGGGACAGAAGACTTCCTGACCACTGAGGCTCGGGAAGAGAGAAGGGGGAGTTATGTAAATAAAAGGCTAATGAATGTGAATAAAGAGATTTTGAGAGAGATGTGTGATTTCCCCCGCGAGGGAAATGGTTTGATGTCAGAATGTTTAAATGAGAGAACTTTGGTGTGTTCACTCTCTTTTGTTCGCTGCTCAAGAATAAGAGCAGACAGTGGAATGATTTCTTGAATAAACTGAAATGAAAGACAATTCGGTTTCGTTATTCAAGTCTCCCCACATTGGTGACTGACGACGTTGAGAATGAACGAAGAAATTCTCAGGGTCCCGGACTCACAGCGCTCAGAGCTGGCGAGCGCAGTGGCCGTTAAGCTGCCTGATTTCTGGCAGGATAACCCACGGTCGTGGTTTCTGCAAGCAGAGTCGCAGTTCGCGCTCGCAGGAGTAACGGTGGATGACACTAAGTTCCACCATGTCATCGCTAAACTGGACAACAGCACAGCTCGGTGCGTGCAAAGCTTGGTGGAGCAGCCACCCGCGACCGACAGGTACGGCAAGCTGAAATCCACCCTCATCAAGTTTTTCACCCCCTCGGCTGAAGTGAGGGCGAGGAGGATCCTGTCTTTGCTAGACCAAGGTGGACACAGGCCGAGCGCCCTGATGGAGGAGATGATACAGCTGAGAGGTTTGGACAACGATGATTTCATTTTTCAGTTCATTTTCCTCTCCAACCTCCCGGCGCATGCGAGAAGCACGCTGGCCGGCAAAAAGTGTCACACCCTGGAGGAGTTCCGGGAGCTGGCCCAGGAGGCAGATGGGATCCTGGACGCCTGCGGCGGGCAAGCAACCACAGCAGCGACCTGAGACAGCGGGGAGCCAGAGGCGGCAGAACCAGACTGGCCGACGATGGCGGCAACATGGCCGCGACGAGGGGGAGCCAATAGCCCGGCGGCAGAAGCGCGGGCACGACACAGCGGAGGAGAAGATCTCTGCTTTTACCATTGGAGGTTCGCAGAGAAGGCACGCAGGTGTGTGCCGCCCTGCATCTTCAGGAGTTCGGGAAACGGCAAGACCGGGGGTCGCTAGCAGCTTCGACCCTCGGAGAACGCAACAAGCTGCTCTACATCACGGATGCGCGCTCCGGACGAGTGTTCCTCATCGACACCGGAGCACAAGTGAGCTTCATCACCCCAACATACGCGGACCGGGTGGCTGGACCCCACGGTAACGGAGCTACAGCGGCAAATGGCTCGAACATCAACACCTACGGGAGAAGGACCTTGCCTTTATGCTTACATGGCTGCACATATGAATGGACTTTTGTGATAGCGGCGGTGAGTTTCAACATGTTGGGCGCGGATTTTTTGTGTTCACACAATCTGTTAGTTGATCTTGCTAATAGACGGCTGGTAAATGCACTCTCTTTTTACTCTCTCCCCTGTTCAGCTCGAGTGTCCCCGCCACCAGTACAGACCCACGTCGCTACAGCAGGTGGTAAGTTTCACACACTCCTCACCCAATTTCCAGCGCTCACTGTGCCCACTTTTTCAGCGACGGTCGCGAAGCACGGGGTGAAACACTTTATCCCCACTTCTGGTCCTCCCGTGTTTGCAAAAGCTCGGCGCTTGGATGCAGTTAAGCTCGCCATTGCGCGCGAGGAGTTCGCCAGCCTGGAGAGGCTGGGCATCGTTCGTAGGTCGAAGAGCCCGTGGGCTTCGCCGCTGCACATGATACCGAAAGCCGATGGCTCCTGGAGACCGTGCGGGGATTACCGCAGGCTAAACAACGCTACGGCGCACGATCGTTATCCCATCCCGCACATTCAGGATTTTTTGGTGCACCTGGCGGGGGCGCGCATTTTTTCAAAGATTGATCTAGTTCGCGGCTATCACCAAGTCCCGGTCCAACCGGAGGACATTCCTAAAACAGCGGTAATAACCCCGTTCGGACTTTTCGAATTTTTACGCATGCCGTTTGGTCTCAAAGGGGCGGCGCAAACATTTCAGCGGATGATGGATGCCGTGTTACGCGATCTCCCTTTCGTGTTTGTGTACCTCGACGACATTTTGGTCGCGAGAAACGCACCTCACAGCAGTTTTTAGGAGGCTGGGAGAGCACGGCTTAATAGTTAACCCAGCCAAGTGCCAGTTCGGCGTCGAGCAGATCGATTTTTTGGGTCACCGCGTCTCCCCGGAGGGAGCGGTTCCGTTACCAGAGAAAGTACGCGCGGTAGCGGATTTTCCCCGTCCACAAACGGTCAAATCACTACAGGAATTCTTGGGGATGGTGAATTTTTATAACCGATTCCTGCCCCACGCAGCTCAAATCATGCAACCGTTATATGCCGCGCTCAAAAAACAAAAACCGACCCAGGCGGTCGAATGGTCCCCGGAGCGGGAGCGCGCGTTCACAGAGGTTAAAAAAGCCTTGGCTGACGCTGCGCTCCTGGCCCACCCAGACCCTGCAGCACGTATCGCGCTGACGACAGACGCTTCAGATTTAGCCATAGGGGCCGTTATTGAGCAACAGGTAGCCGGAGTTTGGCAGCCTTTGGCTTTCTTTAGCAAATCTTTAAGCGCGGCTGAACGAAAATACAGCACATTTGACAGAGAACTGTTGGCGCTGCATTTGGCTATTCGTCATTTCCAGTTCTGGCTGGAAGGACGGTGCTTCACCGCTTATGTGGACCACAAGCCGCTCACATACGCCATGGCCAAAATTTCAGACCCGTGGTCCGGCAGGCAGCAGAGGCAGCTGGCCGCAATCTCGGAATTTACCACTGACATTAGGCACGTTGCGGGCAAATTCAATGTAGTAGCGGATTGTCTCTCACGCGCGTTCACGACCCCAACACGCGCAGAGGCAGAACGGGCCACCGTGACCGCGCCGCAGGAGAGCGGCACGGTGGCGCGCGCAGCCCCGGTGCACGTGGGTATAGATTACGCAGCCATGGCAGCGGACCAGGGGGCGGACGCAGACGTGCGCGCGCTCCAGTCTGGACCAACAGGGTTGAGGCTGGAGAGCAAGTGTTTACAAACCGGTATGCCCCCCCGATCTGCGACGTGTCGACGGGGCGCCCGCGTCCGGTGGTTCCGGCCACGTGGCGCCGCCGTGTTTTTGACTCGGTCCACTCACTGGCGCACCCGGGGGTGCGCGCGTCGGTGAAACTAGTGGCGGAAAAGTTTGTTTGGCCGTGCCTGCGCAAGCACGTGAAGGAATGGGCAAAAACCTGCATTTCCTGTCAACGGGCCAAAATTCACAGGCACACAAGAGCCCCGTTAGAACTGTTCCGCATTCCGGCCAGAAGGTTCGACCATGTGCACGTCGACCTTGTGGGCCCCCTACCGGCATCACAGGGGTTCACGTATCTTTTGACAATGGTGGACCGCACCACACGTTGGCCGGAAGTGGTCCCACTTGCGACGACCACGGCCGCGGAGGTGGCTCGCGTTTTTTTAACGGCTTGGGTGGCGCGTTTCGGGGTTCCGTCGGACATTACGTCCGATAGAGGACCGCAATTCATCTCTGAGCTGTGGTCAGCGATGGCCAACGGCTTAGGAGCCAAAATTCACCGCACTACGGCTTACCACCCTCAGGCCAATGGTTTATGCGAGCGTTTTCATAGGTCTTTGAAGGCAGCACTCAGAGCGTCGCTCACGGATGCAGATTGGGTGAATAAACTTCCATGGGTTTTATTAGGGTTGCGTTCTGTGCCTAAAGAGGACTTAGACGCCTCCCCAGCGGAGCTGGTATTCGCACAAACTCTGAGGCTGCCGGGCGAGTTTTTACCAGAGCACCCAGAGCCCCCACCTCTCTCGGCTCTGGGACCGTTAGTCGGCACGGGGGCAGACACGCTCCCGGGTCCGGTTCATCACGCTTTTCCACGAGTTTTCGTCCCCAAGGCTTTGAAAAATGCCGATTTCGTTTTTGTCAGGCGCGAAGCCCTAAAAGCAACGCTCAAACCGCCTTACGAAGGGCCATTTCGAGTGCTGGAGGCAGGTGATAAGCAATTTGTGCTGGATTTTGGAGACAGAAAAGAGACAGTCAGTATTGACAGACTAAAACCTGCTTTTGTCATGAAGGACGTGTCTGTACCGGTCGCGGTGGCGCCTCGACGAGGCAGGCCCCCGCAGAAGGCAATTAACCACTCTCTCCCTCAGTCAACAGCGCCGGAGCAGAAACGCACCGCAGGCAAGGCGGGGCCAACGCACAGCAGATTCGGCAGACGGCTGAAGCCCAAGCGGCGCACAGACTGAATGTTGGTGTTGATTATTCAGTAGTGAGTAAGGTGCTATTTAATTTTAGGAATTAGTCTGTTCTTCATCATTTGGGGGGGGTTATATGGCTGTGTTGTGAGACATGTATATGTTGGACACTGCATATGTGATTTAACCACGATGAAGGAGAGCCAGCCCCCTGCGGTGCGGAGCCACAGAGCCTGGACCCCCTGCGGAGGACAGGGGACAGAAGACTTCCTGACCACTGAGGCTCGGGAAGAGAGAAGGGGGAGTTATGTAAATAAAAGGCTAATGAATGTGAATAAAGAGATTTTGAGAGAGATGTGTGATTTCCCCCGCGAGGGAAATGGTTTGATGTCAGAATGTTTAAATGAGAGAACTTTGGTGTGTTCACTCTCTTTTGTTCGCTGCTCAAGAATAAGAGCAGACAGTGGAATGATTTCTTGAATAAACTGAAATGAAAGACAATTCGGTTTCGTTATTCAAGTCTCCCCACAGGCTATATCAAAAAGGTAGGTTTTAGCCCTATTCTTAAAAACAGAGATCGAGTCTGACTCCCGAATCCAGATTGGCAGCTGGTTCCACAGGAGAGGAGCTTGATAACTGAAGGCTCTGCCTCCCATTGTACTTTTGGAGATTCTAGGTATTACAAGTAATCCTGCATTTTGGGAGCGTAGTGCTCTGTTAGGATACTATGGTAGTATCAGATCTTTTAAATAAAAAGGAGCCTGATTGTTTAGAGCTTTGTAAGTAAGAAGAAGGAAATTTTAAACTTAATTCTAAACTTTTAAACTTAATTCTAAACTCTATGGGAAGCCAATGAAGGGAGGCCAGAACTGGAGAGATATGATCTCTCTTTCTAGTACCTGTTAAAACTCTTGCTGCAGCATTTTGGATCAGCTGAAGACTTTTTAAAGATGTTTTAGGACAGCCTGATAATAAAGAATTACAATAATCTAATCTTGAGCTAACAAAAGCGTGAATCAGTTTCTCAGCATCACTCTGAGACAAGATGCTCCTAATCTTGGCAATATTACGTAAATGATAGAA
Organism: Pholidichthys leucotaenia; assembly: GCA_020510985.1. Taxonomy (NCBI): domain Eukaryota; kingdom Metazoa; phylum Chordata; class Actinopteri; order Cichliformes; family Pholidichthyidae; genus Pholidichthys; species Pholidichthys leucotaenia. The sequence continues at coordinate 323,339,798 of CM035837.1, read as the reverse complement.
GGCAGTCTTAGAAACAAATTTAATATGTGAATTGAAGGACAGATCTTGATCAAAAATAATTCCAAGGTTCCTCACAGAGCTATTAAGAGAAAGTGTAACCGCATCCAAACTGAAAGTTTGATTTGGAAAGGTATTTCTAAGGTTTTTTGGACCAACAAGAATGACAATATAAGCTGCGGCTTCAGCCATCACCCATTTCGGATAACTCACGTGGAATTGTATAGTAGAAGGAGTCTTTGTCTAATTTGACCTTGTTTTATATTATACAGTTTCTTTTAACCTGTAATGTACTATCCTATCCGAAATAAATAAATTCATTCATTCATTCATTCATTCATTCATTCACTTCAGTCTTATCTGAATTTAATAGCAGGAAATTACAAGTCATCCAAGCTTTGATTTCCTTAAGACAGGCTTCTAACTTGGCTAATTGATTACTATCATCTGGCTTCACTGACAGGTATAATTGTGTGCCATCTGCATAACAATGAAAATGTATACAGTGCTTTCTAATAATGTTGCCTAACGGAAGCATATATAAACTAAAAAGAGTAGGGCCTAGCACAGATCCCTGTGGAACTCCATGACTAAGCTTTGAGTTGAAAGAAAATTCATTATTTACATGAACAAACTGGAACCTATCAGATAAATAAGATCTAAACCACTGCAACGAAGTTCCATTAAGTCCAACATAGTGTTCTAATCTATCAAGTAGAATATTATGATCGATAGTATCAAAAGCTGCACTGAGGTCTAAAAGGACAAGTACAGAAACCAGTCCATTATCAGATGCGATGAGGAGGTTGTTAGTGACCTTCGCTAAGGCTGTTTCAGTACTATGAGGGATTCTAAACCCAGATTGAAACTCTTCAAGTAAACCATTTCCCTGCAGGTGGTCAAATAATTGCGTAGCAACAACTCTAACAAAGCAACGTAGCAACAACATAACACAAATGTGGTTTATTTTTCAACCGCAGGGGCCAAGTGATGCAACACCGATGGAAGAAATGTGTGAACCGAAGGGGAGACCATGTTGAAAAATAAACCACATTTGTTCAAATTTGACCACTATGAACTTTTCAGCCCCAATCCCCCCCCCCCCCGCCCGTAGCTATTCATAGTTTTCGATCACGTGACTTCTGGCAGGATCACTGGCCATTATAGGGGGGATAATCACGTAGTAAAAAGGAACATAAAAAAGTGAAAATGTCCGAAATTTATTATGAAACTTTTGATAATGACAGACAGCGGTATGACGACAAATTAGTTTTAATTGAGAAGCAGGCCTTCTATCTCATTCCAAAGCAAAATTGGCCAAAACGAGAAGTGTGCTGCCATCACCAATCCAGACATGTACAAAGCTAAATATATTTCTTTATTTTCATAACATTTATCATGCATGTTTATCCACATTAGCCCATAAATTATTCACAGAGCCCCCAACTTAATTTCTCCTGTTTGTTTTTCTGTTTTTGCTCTCATTTCTTTTTTTTTTTTTTAATATTAGGTTAATTGGCATCAAACTGGGGATTCTAAATTGTCCTTAGGTGTGACTGTGAGAGTGAGTGGTTGTCTGTCTCTCTGTGTTGGCCCTGCGATGGACTGGTGATCTATCCAGGGTGTACCCTGCCTCTCGCCCAAAGATGCTGGGATAGGCTCCAGCCCCCCCGCGACCCGAAAAGGATTAAGCGGAAGAAGATGAATGAATGAATGAATAAATGAATGTGTAAAGGTTGGTTTCATTCAGCACACTCACCTGTCCAGGTACTTTCAGATGAAGTTAGACATTGTTGTCTTGGTGTCTAATTGTTATCCCTTATTGATAACAATAAGCAGTTGATTTGTAGACTTCCAGCTACTTGTAATAATCTTCAAAGCCACAGGCTAATTAGCCGGTGTTCTGACATTTTGGCATCAGAACAGCAAACCTTGGGTTACTACTCAGTCATTTTCTTCAGTTGTTGTTTTTCAGTTGTAATTAAAACTTCCCAAGCGAGTGACACTCTTGAATGTTGGTGAAGTCTGGATCTCAGCGTTGTTCTCGAAAAGCCTTAACTCCAGCTAAGGTTAGCTTTAGCAGTTAGCTTGTTACAGCACGGAGTGCCCCGACTTTGCTGGTTCCCTGCCAGCAGCTTCAAGAATAAAGTTGTGTCGTTTTTCTCCTCTGTGGAGCCTTCTTTCATCGGAAAGGAAACAGGAGGTGAGCAGGATCCAGGTGTGGGCCGTACGGAGGAATAATTAGAAGCATCTGCATAGCTGAGCATAAGGAGACATTTTCTGTCTCGCCTGTGTGGACGCTGTGAGATATGTGTTTTAGTGTGAAGTATGAGATGGTGATGCGCACCTCCAGTGATATCACCACTCCACCCTATATAGGGGTCAGCCATTTTACAGCCTCTGGTCTTGCCTGGACCTTGGCCGGTGATCTGTCTGTGGCTGTCAATGAGAGTGAGTTCAATAAAGCTGTGTTCCAAGTCACCTAGCCTCTTCTGTGAACCAGGGGTAATAGCAGACATAATATTGGCAACGTCAGATTAAACCATGGAGGCGTGCATTGCTACCACCCGCCCTTTTCTTGAGGTGCCCGGGGATCTGCCGGTGCCCTGGTCTAGGTAGTTCGAAGCCTTCCAAAATTACATTGCAGCGCTGGGTCTCAGGGAGCTTGATAAGTTAAGGGCCTGGGCACTGCTGGGTCACAATTTAGGCATAGAGGGCCAACGAATCCTACAAACGCTTGGTGCTGCAGACACCTGTGAAGAGGTAGCAGAGCTGCTAGCTAGCTACTTCCACACCCCAGATAATGTGATGGTGCTGAGGATCCGCTTTTGACAGCAACATCAATGGGTAGGTGAACCCGTCCGGCAGTTTGTCACTGATTTGAGGCAGCTAGCTAGCGAGTGTCGTTTCGCAGCACTGGAAGAGGAAATGATTCGTGACCAGCTGGAAGAGCGTACTTATAGCACCACGTTGTGGGCTAGGCTACTTATATTGCCAAGTGAACTCACGTTAGCCAGAGCTGTCAAGTTAGCTCTTCAAATGGAAGCCGCGGACAAGCTACCTCTGGAGCAAACCAGGAGCCAGCCACAGCAGCCACTAGAGCCTCTCGTTGCGGCAAATGCCACAGACCTGGAAAGCAAAGATAGCTGGGACGGTGAGGAGACAGAAGCCAATGCTACTAGTGGGGGGTCAGTCTTGGGAAAGTCCCTTTGTATGGGTTGTGGGTCTGTGACACACCGGAGAAAGGCAAAGGACTGCCTAAGCAAGAGGAGCATGGTGTAACAGATGTAGTTGCTTAAACCATTTGGCCAGGATGTGCCGTGAATTTAAACCAGAGAGCCCATGGAGGAAATTGCTCCGCCCGCCCCAGACAACCATCCACAAGGTGTCCCCCGACATGAACGGGTACACATTTTGCACGGTGAGGCTGGACGACATGGATGTGCTGCTGTTGATCAACACGGGACGAGAGGGTTTGCTACTGAATTAGGCCACGGTGAAGAGGTTTTTCCCCACCACAGGGTTAGAGGCAGCCCAGCGCCGTTGTACGGTTATAGAAGTGGAAGGCTAGGCACGGTCGAGACTTTGGAGCTGACTGTTTGGTACAAGTCTGCGATGGTGCTCGACTCCACATTCCACATGACAGCACAAGGCACTAACATCATGGGCTGCCATTTATTTTACGGACTGGGTTTTGCCATCAAAGACGATGCTGGGTAAGAGTGGTCGGGCTGTGGCCAGTGGAACCCCCCCCCCCCCGCCGGATTCTGGCAACTGATGAAGATGTGGTGTGGGAAGAAGAGCAACCGGATGCCAAGGCAGTCAAGCGGGACCAATTTTGCTCAGGACCAGTGCAGGAGGGTCTCAGTGCTGGCGCTTGGGAAATGGTCGAGGGGAGTACCGAGCAAGATGGTGAGGCACCTGTGCCAGTGAGTGGCACCAATGGGTTAATCCCGGATGCCTCCGGAGTCTGGCCGCAATGGGACAGAGGGTCTGCAGCTACGATGGTGCACGTTACACCAGCATTAGAAGAGGTCAGGACAAGATCGATGAGCACGAGGGATCGATGTGCTCGACAACAACGCCTCAAGCCGAGCCAGGCCCCGTTGAGGGTCCTGGATTGGGTCTGGGTTCGAGGTGAGGAGTACCCGCAGCGAAGATGGGCCAGACAACAACCTCAGGAGTGTCGGGACCGTCTGCGCATAGTGGCCAGACTGGACGCAACACACTTCAGGCTATCTGACGGCTCGGTGTGGCATGTGAACCGGCTTTGGTGTGTCCAGGAGGAGGCTCCGGGAAGCGTGGCTGGACGTGGGATGAGGTCAATGGTGAGGAGGAGTGGCTTCAGCATCCAGAGAGTCAGCCATTACCCCGAAGACCTGGCTGTTTCCAGGGGCGCATCTGCTGAGAGGGTGCCCCCCACCCCCATGCCAGTTATTTTTTTTTACCTGAAAACTTAGGTTGTAAATAGTGTATGTTGAAGTTTTGGTGTTGTTGTCGCCGTCATTGTTAGTGTTGTTATTAAAAAAATGTTATATAAGGGATTATTGTTTTTTTTGTTCTAGTTTAGAAACTTAGCGCACAATTTTAGTTTATTAATGGACATTACTTTATCTTAGCAGGTGGCAGAATAATCCACCTTGCCATGTGGGCAGGACAGCAGTCCACCCGTCTGCCCTATTTTAGGTTTTGTTGTGTGAATGTGTTAGGCCATTTAGAGACATTAGTTTTTGTTTGTTAGTGCGTTATTAGGGTCCCAAATTGGGGAGGGTCTTAATTGAGCAAGTGGTTCTGGACTTTTAAAGGAGGGGGGGAGTGAGATATGTATTTTAGTGTGAAGAATGAGATGGTGACGTGCACCTCCGATGACGTCAGCATTCCACCCTATATAGGGCAGGGGTCAGCCATCTTACGGCCTCTGGTCTCGCCTGGACTTTGGCCGGTGATCTGTCTGTGGCTGTCAATGAGAGTGAGTTCAATAAAGCTGTGTTTCAAGTCACCTAGCCTCTTCTGTGAACCAGGGGTAATAGCAGACATAACAGAAATTTAATGAAATAGAATCACCCCCTGCAGCTTCACTCCCAATATGGCTGCCCATATAGCAACTGGCAGCCGTGTGACATTATCTTTAAAACTATGAATACAGTTGCTGGCTTGCAGGCTTGGTTGGTGCCTTTTTTGGATGACGAGAGATGCCAGCGCTAATGGGAATGTAACGTAAGTCATTTAATACTTATGTAAGGTGGATGTCGATGTTGTTCTCTTGAAGGCACCATTAGCCTAGTTCTTTGGGGATTTTGTGGCCATTTGTCCTAGTGTGCCACCGTGTAGTGGATATATTTGCGCAGGGCGCCATTTTCTTTTCACTCTGTTTTATGTTGCTCAAAGCATGTCAAGGGGTCTGCCATGTGTGACTGAGTCATGTTCAAAGGAGAATAAATGACAATCGGGAGTCCACTGCCACATTCCAGAACCCTGCTTCCATTGTCTCATTCTTCACTCACCACATCTTGTGTATTAAAACACAACGCAAAGGCTCTGGAGGGCAAGGTTTGAGGAACTGGTGCCTAGCAAGTAGGTTACATCTTTGGTGCCGTGACCCGGATGTGGCTGTTCTGCGATTCCTGGGAGAAGCTGGCTGATATTATCCACTAAAGTGACTGTGAATTACTGGGTGATCATCTAAAAGTGAAACTTCATCACCTTTGTACACGGACATATCCTTGGCTGTGTGTTTTATAGTTTGAAAAAAAAGAATATTAAAAAAAAAAAACGAGAGAGATTAACTTTTAGTGATTTTGAGCATTTGTATATTGCACTGGTTGAAATCAACATTATTGTGGTTTCACTTTTGTTTAATTTTAATTCAGAAGATGTTTTAGGAAGCAGTTGATAAAATTTTGAATGTTTTGAATATTTTTCCATTTAAAAGTGATAAATGCTAATTGTCTCCTGATATGCCATTTTGTGAAAACATATCCTAAACATATTAAGCAGTCACACACGTACATTTTAATACTGACTCTACTCACAAACATAAAGCACACCCAGAAGAAAGATGCAGAGTAATCGTGCAGAGACCCCATTCAGGCCAGAGGGAGCCAATGCTGCAGTGCCTCATCATACCACCAGGTCTATCACACATGATGGCTATCTTCCCACAAATGCAACCCAAGTACAGTTTTTGTCATGACTAATTAAGATTGACAGCTCACGTGCACAATGCCAAAGCACAGGAAGGAACCACACAGAGGGGCTGTCATGGCTGCCAGTCATCCGCACCTGCGCGAACACCTGCTCTCCATCCCAACCTGGCTATTTATTCCATGACGCCCTGATATCAGTGCGGAGTCATCTGTCTCCTTTCCGTGGGATCCACTCTCGCCATCTCCACGCTGAGCTTCCAAGCCTCGTCTACTCTCCAGTTCCGCTCGTCAGCTGCTGAACCTACCAGCTCCTTCACCCAAGTAAGCCATCATCTTTTCCTCTCACTGCTCTGAGTCCCCTGTGCACAGGCGGAGATCCGTGGCGGCGGACTTCCTTCCTCCTGGCAGCGGACTCATCTGATCTGCTCTGCTTCACCTGCCCATACCATCTCCAAAGGGACTGCTAGCACTGTCCCCCTGGCCATAGCCGCTGAGCTAGACCTGTGCCCCATCTCTCATCACAAACAGTAAGCGCAAGCGCAGTACTACCTGGTGCATCCCCTGTCTGGTTAGCCTCTAATTTTCCCTCTGTTTGTGTGTCCGTAGGGTTGCCAGGTTGCACGGTGCTCTGCTCGCCCCAGCGGATACATCATTACATTATACAAATATACAGAAATGCACACACGCACTCACACACTCACGTGATATTCAATAAAAGGTTAATTGTGTTATTCTCGAGTCGTGTCTGCTCATTGGGTCTAAAACCATGTCAGTACGACTCCGCCATAATGACCCAGCAGACAGCACGTTAGCGTGCAAGGTTAACAACTTACAGGCTCAAGTTGACAAGTTAGCTTACCAACAGCAGTCCATTCTCACACAGCTAGCTCGTGTTACTGACCGGTTGGATCGTCTGGTTAGCCCACAGGCCTTCCCTTCGGCTCACAGTAGCGCCTCTGCTCCCGTTAGCACATCTGCTAGCCAAGCTACACTGGCCCCCCTGTCACGGCTTACTCCCGTCCCCACTCCCACCCGCTTTGGTGGCAAATTAGGAGAAGCTAGGGGATTCATTATGCAGTGTGACACTGTGTTTCAACGGGTCCCGGGAGATTTTCCCACTGATCATAGCCGAATAGGTTATGTGGTTAATCTGTTAGAAAGGCGGACTTTAGCGTGGGTATATGCCGTTGTGGCTAGGGCTACTTATGCTTCTCTCACCGACATACAGTTTGTTAGCAAGTTTAATGAGGTATTTGACCACTCTGACCGGGATATGTGCTTACCTCCCGGCTGTTAAATCTGAAGCAAGGGCCTAGATCCGTTGCCAATTATGCCATTGACCTCCAGGTGGTGGCTACGCAGGTGGGGTGGGAGGATGCCTCGTTATGTAGCATCTTCATTAGGAGCCTTAGTCCTAGCCTGCGGGACAAGTTAGCCTGCCTAGACAAGCCCACTAGCCTAACTGAATTAATTTCGCTGGCGATTAGCCTTGATAATAGACTGAAGGAGTGGGCAGCCAAGCGTAAAACTTCCGGTCACTTGGGTAACCAGTCCCGCCACTCTCTACAGCCCGCCTTGTTGGCTCTATCCTCCGCTGAGCCCCCGGATGATCCGGAACCTATGGTAATGGGCCGGTTCAAGTTGTCGTTGGCGGAGAAACAGCGCCGCCATGAGTTGGGGCTGTGCCTTTACTGCGGGAGTGAGGAGCATGAGATTGAGTCTTGTACCCTACGGCCAAAAGGGGGAATCCGTGCGTTGCAGTAGGGGGACTCACGGACTCACTTCAAACTAATCCCTTCTCTTGCTTTCTTATTCCCATTCACTTCAGTTATAGTCACAGGGAGATAACCACACACACACTCATTGATTCGGGGGCTGAGCAGAGCTTTATTTCAGGGGAACTGGCAACCCGGTTGGGGCTTCCCGTTCAATTACTTGAGACCCCCTTAAGACTTGTTGCCCTGTCTAAAGCCCCCTTGGCCACGGTTTCTCACCAGACTGCCCCGGTATCAGTAATTGTGTCAGGCAACCATTGGGAAGAGCTGAGACTGTATGTGTTGCCAGTTTCTTCCTCCCCGGTTACCCTCAGCTATCCCTGGCTTCGTCTCCATAATCCATCGATTGACTGGCGTTCCGGGAATGTGGTAGCATGGAGCTCTTTTTGCCTGAGTGCTTGTTTACAGTCCGCTGCATGCTCGCCATCCGTGCCTCTGGATGTCCCTGTCACTCCTCCTCCCAATTTGTCTAGAATTCCACCCGAATATCATGACTTAGGGGCTGTCTTTAGTAAGACCCAGGCCCTTTCACTTCCCCCTCACCGGCCGTATGACTGTGCTTTCAATCTCCGCGCCGGAGCCCCGCTGCCATCTAGTAGACTCTTCAACCTGTCTGCCTCGAAGCGGGAGGCCATGCAAACTTACATTAAGGAGTCCTTGAGCTCAGGTATAATCCAGCCGTCATCCTCGGCGATGGAGGTGGGGTTCTTTTTCGTTGGCAAGAAGGATGGCTCGCTGAGGCCGTGTATTGACTTTCGGGATCTAAATGATATAACCATTAAGGACAAATATACTCTCCCTCTCATTAACTCAGCTTTTGATTCCCTCCAGGGGGCCTCCTGGTTTACCAAGTTGGATCTACACAACGCCTATCATCTGGTGTGGATCCGGGAGGGTGATGAATGGAAGACAGCATTCCGGACCCCTAGTGGACATTTTGAGCATCTGGTCATGCCGTTCGGGCTGACCAATGCCCCCGCCGTCTTCCAGCGGCTGATCAACGATGTGCTGAGGGATTTTTTGGGTATGTTTGTATTTGTCTATCTGGATGACATTCTCATTTTTTCCCAGTCCCTGGATGAGCACCGAGTGCACGTGAGGCGGGTACTGCAGTGACTGTTGGAGAATAAACTTTTTGTCAAGGGCGAGAAGTGTGAATTTCATACCTCCAGAACTTCCTTCCTCGGATTTATAATCTCCCACAACGAGATCATCCCCAACCCTGATAAGGTAAAAGCGGTGGTAGAGTGGCCCACTCTGTCCTCCAGAAAGCAGCTCCAGCAGTTCCTGGGGTTTGCTAATTTCTAGCGCCGCTTCATCCAAATCTATAGTCTCATTGCTCTTCCCTTGACTAGTCTGACCTCTACCAAGGTGCCCTTTAAGTGGACTAAGGAGGCGGCTGCGGCCTTTGCACATCTGAAGGACAGGTTCTCATCCTCTCCTATATTGGCACAGGTGGAGCCCGCTTTCCAATGCCTGGTGGTGGTGGACGCATCGGAGGTTGGAGCTGTCCTATCCCAGTGCTCCCCGGCTGATGGCAAGATACGGCCCTGTGCATTCTTCTCCCGTGCTCCCAGAGAGCTGTTGGCTGTCAAGCTCGCACTGGAGGAGTGGCATCACTGGCTGGAGGGCGCCTCCAAGCCGTTCGTCGTATGGACTGACCATAAAAATCTGGAATACCTCCGGACGGCCAAGCATCTGAACGCACGCCAGGCCCGCTGGTCTCTGTTTTTTGGGCGGTTCGACTTCACCATTACATATCGTCCCAGATCTAGGAATATGAAGCCGGACGCCCTGTCACGACAGTTTGCCCCAGAGGCGGCAGAGATGACCGAGCACCCTATTCTCCCCTCATCGTGTGTTGTGGGCACCCTCTCCTGGGGTATAAAGGAAAAGGTCTTGAAGGCACAAGAAGACGAGTCCGACCTGGGCGGGGAGCCAGCGGGTAAACTGCTTGTCCCATTGGCCGTTCGGGGGGAGGTTATCCATTGGGGCCACTCTTCCAAGTTCGCGTGTCACCCCGGGAGGGTACGTACAGTGGACCTCCTCCAGAGGACGTTTTGGTGGCCATCGCGCCAGAAAGACGTCGAGGAGTATGTCCGAGCCTGTCCCCAGTGTGCCGCTGGTAAGACGTCCTCTTCCCTGCCAGCTGGGCTGCTCCACCCACTTCCCATCCCCGGCAGACCGGAGTCCCATGTGGCATTGGATTTTCATCACCGGCCTCCCATTGTCCAATCAGCATATGGTAATTCTCACCCTGGTCGATAGGTTCTCCAAGGCTGCCCATTTCATCCCCCTGCAGGGACTGCCCACAGCAAGGGAGACGGCGGGCCTTCTCGTCCAGCATGTTGTGAGGTTACGTGGGATCCCCCTGGACATCGTCTCTGATCTGGGCCCCCAGTTTGTTTCTCAAGTCTGGAGGTCGTTCTGCAACACCCTGGGGGCTACGGTAAGTCTATCATCTGGCTATCATCCGCAGAGCAATGGGCAGTGTGAAAGAGAAAACCAGGAGTTGGAGGCTGCGCTGCGGTGTGTCGCCACCACCAACCCAGCATCGTGGAGCTCCCACCTTCCCTGGATTGAATATGCCCATAACACCACCATCTCCTCGGCAATTGGCATGTCTCCATTTGAGGCCTCGCTGGGTTACAACCCCCCGCTGTTCCCGGAGGAAGAGGGGGACATCGCCGTTTCTTCTGTCCGTGTGCATCTGAAGCGCTGCTGTCATATCTGGAAGACCACCCAGGCTGCACTGCGACGCACGGCAGAGCGCAATTCTGCGGTGGCCAACCACCACAGGGCTCCAGCTCCCACCTACCAGGTGGGTCAACAGGTATGGCTTTCTACAAAGCATATTAACTTGAAGGCTGAGACGACGAAGATGTCGCAGCGGTTTATTGGGCATTTTCCTATTAGTCACATTATTAACCCTGTCTCTGTGCACCTAGCTCTCCCCCCCCCTCCAAATTTGTCCAACTTTTCACGTCTCACAGGTCAAGCCCGTCTGCTCCAGTCCTTTGTGTCCCCCTCCCAGGGCTCCACCGCCACCGATGGTGATCGACGGCGACCCGGCTTGGAAGGTCAACGCCATCCTGGACGTCCAACGCCAGGGTCGCGTCCTGCAGTATCTGGTGGACTAGGAGGGCTATGGACCGGAGTGGAGATCCTGGGTGTGCCTCTCCTTCATGCTGGACAAGCAGCTCATCAGGGACTTCCACCAGGCGCACCCAGGTAGTTTGGAACGACCGCCGAGAGGCGTCTCGTAGTGGGGGAGTACTGTCATGGCTGCCAATCATCCGCACCTGTGCGCACACCTGCTCTCCATCCCAGCCTGGCTATTTATTCCGTGAGGCCATGAGATCAGTGCGGAGTCGTCTGTCTCCTTTCCATGGGATCCGCTCTCGCCATCTCCACGCTGAGCTTCCAAGCCTCGTCTACTCTCCAGTTCCGCTCGTCAGCTGCTGAACCTACCAGCTCCTTCACCCAGGAAAGCCATCATCTTTTCCTCTCACTGCTCTGAGTCCCCTGTGCACAGGCGGAGATCCGTGGTGGCGGCCTCCCTTCCTCCTGGCGGCGGACTCATCTGCTCTGCTTCACCTGCCCATACCATCTCCAAAGGGACTGCTAGCACTGTCCCCCTGGCCGTAGCCGCTGAACTAGACCTGTGCTCCACCTCTCCATCACAAACAGTAAGCTCAGTACAACCTGGTGCATCCCCTGTCTGGTTAGCCTCTAACTTTCCCTCTGTTTGTGTGTCCATAGGGTTGCCAGGTTGCACGGTGCTCTGCTCACCCCAGCGGATACATCATTACATTATACACATATACAGATACGTACACACGCACTTACACACTCACGTGATATTCAATAAAAGGTTAATTGTGTTATTCTCAAGTCGTGTCTGCTTATTGGGTTTAAAACCATGTCAGGAGCAAGTTTGAAAGTTTTATTAAATAGCAAAAATCAAAGCACACAGCTGCAGAAGCAATCAATCGCCAGAGGAATAGCCCTGTGGAGAGAAGACGAGAGCCATGACCAGAGGAATGGAGTAAGGGGAAATGGCCAAGCCGAATTGCCACTTACTTGGGAAATCCAGGGAGAACCGGCAAGGACCCAGCAAGGAACAGACGAACCAGTAGAATGGGGTGAAGATGAGCTGATGGTGCCTGACCGGGTGGAGTTGGAAGCTGAAGTATGGTGAGATGTGGCAGGAGAGCGCGTGCAGTCCTAGAGACACACCTACACGGTGGCAGCAACCTGAGAAAAGAGGAGAAATAAGGTTAACGGCGTGTCAACACTTATAACTTAATTTTAGCTTGCCTAATCTCGGGCAGTATACCCAGATGAGCCAGCGTTGACTGCACGGAGAGAGCCTCCTTAAATATAATGGCTGATGAGTGGGTGCAGGTGTGTCTTCTGTCTCAGGTGCAGTGATGAGTTGGTGAATGTGAGGCAGGATTGGAGGGGCGCGCTCTCACTGCCCATGACAGGGGCTCCCCTTCTAGGAGTGCCTCCTGGTGGTCCGGAAGGCTTCTCCGGGTGAGCACGGTGATAGGCCCGGAGCAACCCCTTGTCCAGCACTCGCAACGTGGGGACCCAGGACCATTCCTACAGGCCGTAGCCCTCCCAGTCCACTAAATACTGCAGGCGTCGGTCCTGATGGCGAATATCCAATATATGTCGTACCGTGTAGGCGGGGTGGCCATTGATGATCCGAGGAGGAGGAGTAGGTGGCTTCGGGGGGGAAGGGGCAGAGAGGACTGGCCGAGAGGGGCTTGATGTGGATGACGTGGAACGTAGGGTTCACCTGTAGGGTTGGGGCAGCTTCAGCTGGACCGACGCGTCATTTGTCACCCGGGAGATGATGTATGGCCCCAGGAAGCAGGGGGACAGCTTCTTCGATTTCTCCTTCAGAGGAATCTGACTTGCCGCCAGCCAGACCTGCTGTCCAACGACGTATTTGGGAGCCGGAACCCGCTTCCTATCTGCAGCAGCCTGGGTGCTTTCTGTGGTGCGGGCCAGGGCGGCCTGAGTAGACCTCCAGACGCGTTGGCAATGATGAACATGGGCCCCTACAGATGGAACCAAGACCTCCATCTCAGCCATGGGTAGAAGAGGTGGTGTGTACCTTAGCGAAGCCTTGAATGGGGTGAGTCCAGTAGCTGAGGATACCGCAGAGTTCATGGAATACTCCACACAGGTCAGATGTGTGCTCCAAGATGATGGGTTATCGGCTGCTATGCACCGCAAGGTGGCCTCCAAGGACTGATTGGCGGGCTCAGCCTGCCCATTGCTCTGTGGATGATTTCCTGAAGAGAGACTCGCAGTGGTTCCCAGGGTCCCTCCAGACCTGGGACATGAATTGTGGACCCCGGTCAGACACAATGTCCATAGGGATGTCGTGGACCCGGATCATGTGATCGGTGAGGAGGACCGCCGTCTCCAAGGCCGAGGGGAGCTTCGGGAGGGCCACCAGATGCACTGCCTTGGAGAAGTGATCCACGATGGTGAGAATCACCATCTTGCCACAGGAGGGGGGGAGTCCAGTGACGAAGTCCACAGCGATGTGAGACCATGGACGACCAGGGATGGGGAGGGTGTGGAGGAGACCCGATGGGAGGAGGAGTCTGATTTCTCCCAGACGCAGGTCTGACAGGCCTTCACATATTCTTGTACATCCCGCCGCAGTGGGGGCCACCAGAATGCTCGCCAGACGAAGTCCACAGTTCGAGTGATGCCCAGATGGCACGCGAAGTGACTGGTGTGACCCCACTGGAAGGCATCCCTGTGGAGGGTGGCCGGGACATACAGACAGTTCTGGGAGCACCCTACTGACACAGTCTCCTGGGACTGGGCCTGACGGACCCTCCGCTCAATGTCCCAAGTAAGGGCTCCAAGGATGCACAAAGCCGGTATGATGGTTTTGGGGGGGGGGGCTACCTCCCCGGAATCAAACTGGAGCGATAGCACCTCTGGTTTGGTGTTCCAGGTGCCAGGCCGGTAAGTGATGGTAAAATTAAATCACTGGAAAAATAGCGCCCAGCGAGCCTGCTTGGCGTTCAATCGGCGGGCCGACCGCAAGTGCTCGAGGTTCTTGTGGTCGGTCCACACGACGATGGGGTGAATGGCTCCCTCTAACCAGTGCCTCCACTGCTCTAATGCCAACTTAATGGCAAGCAGCTCTCTGTCCCCTATGTCATAATTCCTCTCGGCCGACATAAGCGGACTAGAGAAATATGCACATAGGCGAAGCTTCTGATTGGGGGGCGTGCGCTGTGACAGCACAGCGCCAACCCCTGAATCAGATGCATCCACCTCAAGGACAAACTGGAGCTGCGTGTCGACCTGGGCCAAGATGGGGTTTCCGTGAACTGGCACTTTATTTTGACAAACGCCTGTTCAGCTGCCTCAGTCCACCGAAAGGGAACCTTAATGGAGGTCAGCTGCGTCAAGGGCAGTGCCACCCCACTATAGTTCCTGATGAACCTGCGGTAAAAATTCGCAAACCCGAGGAAGCGATGAAACTCCTTACGGGAGTGGGGAGTTGACCAGTCTAATACTGCCCTCACCTTGGCCGGGTCGGCAATCAGCCTCCCTTCAGCCACTATGAAGCCGAAGAAGGTGGTAGATGTTGTGGAGAACTCACACTTCTCGGCCTTGACCTAGAGCTGGTTCTCCAAGAGCGTTGTAGAGCTGTAAAACGGCCCTGACATGGTCTTCATGTTCCTCTGGCAAGCGGGAGAAAATAAGAATATCATCAAGGTAGACAAACACAAATTGGTAAAGCATATCGCAGAGGACATCATTTATTAACCGCTGGAAGACAGCGGGGGCGTTAGTGAGCCAGAACGACATCACTAAATATTCTAATTTCCCTTGGTGTTTTTTAAAAGCCGTCTTCCACTCATCGCCCTCGCGAATGCAGATCAGATGGTATGCGTTCCTAAGGTCTAGCTTGGTGAAAACCCGTGAGCACTGAAGGAGCTCGAACGCTGAATTAATCAAAGGCAAAGGGTACTAATCTTTGATGGTAATTGTGTTGAGCTCCCGGTAGTTGATGCACGGGTGCAACGAGCCATCCTTCTTCCCGACGAAGAAGAATCTGGCTCCGAGCGGAGCCGAAGATGGCTGAATAAGGCCGGTGTTCAGCGATTCCTTAATATATTGCTCCATCGCCTCCCTCTCTGGGCCAGAAATGCTATACAACCCGCTGGACAGCAGCCTCGCCCCTGGGATGAGGTCTATAGCACAATCATAAGAGCGGTGAGGCGGCAGCGACAACACTCTTGATTTTCTAAAGACCTCTCCCAAATCATGATAAGCCCGGGGGACGAGGCTGAGGTCCGGCGGCTCGACCAGGGAGAGGGAAATGGACAGAGATGGGGAACACTCCGCTGAACGCACACAATGGGCCAAACAAAACGGGCTCCAGGAGGAAATGGTGTTTTTATCCCAATTAATCATTGGGTTATGCCTCCGGAGCCACGGGTAACCAAGAACCACCGGGGAAGATGATACAGGAAGAACCAGGAACGAGAGTTCCTCCCGGTGGAGGATGGAAATAGACACCATGCTATGAGCAACCACCGTGACCTCTCAGCCAGATATGGTTGTGATTCTCTGACCACAGGGAAATTTACATGTGGGAATACCCACCTGCTTAACGAACTCAGCAGACACAAAATTACCCTCTGACCCTGAGTCAACTAGCGCCATAATCCTCCTCTCGACCCCCAGCAATTGCACGAGGGTCGAAATTGAAAAATAGTAGGTTTAGTCAAGCCCGCCAGGCCTCCCATGGTTACTGACGGGCCACGTATTTTAGCTGCTGGCGGCATTCGTCCAGACTGTGGTTCATTAAATCACAGTACGCGAACGCGCCAACTCTTCGCCCTCACCAGTGCTCATCATCGGTCAAGTGCCGAGAGAGCTCTACTGGTTCGGGTGAAGAGCTGGTGCCACCAGTGCCAGAAACCACAGCAGATACACGCTCGGCGTGCAGGCGAGAAGAGGACTCTCGCTCCTTTGCACGCCCACGGTACCAGTTATCCAAACCAACTGCCTGATCTATGAGACCTTCGAGAGTCTCCGGGACAAGGTAAACTGCCAGATCATCATGGAGTTGATCATTCAAACCGTGGAGGAACGCACTGCGTAATGCAATATCGATCCACCCCGAATCGGAGGCTACAACCTGGAACTCCACCAAGTACTCGGCCACTGACCGGGTGCCCTGGTGGAGCATCATCAGGCAGCTCATAACGTTGCCCTGACTCTCAGTCCAGCCAAATGCGCTAGAGAATGCGGCCACAAATTGATCAAATGTGTACTGCCGCCCCTTGGGGTTGTCTAAAGTGGACTGTGCCCACGCAAGGGCTCGATCCCTGAACAACAGAGTAAAGAACTGGATCTTGGCTATGTCCCCCGGATACTCCTCCCCAACCTGCTCCAGGTACATGTGAACTTGAATAAGAAACCCCTTACATTTCCCCACTCCCCCGCGTACGGGGAAGGTGTGGGAATGGCGGTAGTACAACGCACCGTAGTACGCATAGCTGGCTGAGGGGGAGAGGCCGGAGGAGGCGCTGTAGACCAAAGCATCAACATATTCAACACCTGTTGCATCAGCGCAGTGTGCTGGTGCTCGGTCACCGCTAGGCAATCCATAGCTGACAGCTCCTATGGTGAGGCACTGGCTGAGCTATTGTTCTGGCTGTCTTGTTCTGTCATGACTAATTAAGATTGACAGCTCATGTGTACGATGCCAAAGCACAGGAAGGAACCACACAGAGGGGCACGTTTGAAAGTTTTATTAGGTTCAGGTTCAGGTTACTTTATTTGTACCCGTAGGTAGATTTGTTTTGCAGTCAGGTGACATCCATATTTGCAAACCACAATTACATTCAACATGAACACAAACACAGGCACACATGAAGCTGACTATAAACATAACAAAAGTACTCAAGGCTCCACCAATCAGGACATAAGACAAAGAGATAAGAGAAAAAAACCAAGGCGATAAGAGAGAAGGGTCATATTAAAAAGTTAAAGACTAGTCAAAGAGGTTAAAAACTCAAAAGTCTAAAACCCAATAAAAGATTTAGAACCCAAATAAAAAACCTACAAAAATAAGTAAATATAAAATAAAATTAATAAATAGGTAACTAAATTATGTGCAATATATTGTTACATCTTGTTCAACTCTTTAACAGCAGCAGGAACAAAGCTGTTTTTGTAGCGCTGGGTTTTACTTTTTGGGACAGCAAACCTCCGTCTGGAGGGAAGAAGCTGAAAGTGGCAGTGCAAATTGTGGGAGTCATCATTTAAAATGGAGGTAGCAATCCTCTGTACCTGTCTGGTGTACAGGGATGTCAGGCTCAGTTGGGACTCACCAAGCAAACGACTGGACCATCTAACTACCTGATCCAAGGATTTCCTCTGTTTCAGTTTTATCTGACCAAACCATGACACTAAAGAAAAGGATAAAACAGATTCAATAAAAGCCCGATAAAACATTGCCATAATGGTTCGGTCAATTTGGAAGCGTGCAAGTTTCCTTAAACAATGCAAATGTTGCTGACCCTTTTTGCACACCCTTTCACAGTTCTCCTCAAAGTTTAAATTACTATCAATAATCGTCCCAAGATATTTGTAGGATTGTACACATTCAGTGGTCTGGCCTTTTAGTACAGTGACTTCGTGCCTGGGAGTTTTCCTCCTAAAGTCAATAATCATATCTTTAGTTTTTGTCGTATTCAGCTGTAGGTAGGAATCCTCACACCAGTGAACAAAATCATCAACTACTGGGCCGTGGCCACTCTCACCATCCTGGAGGAGACTGACAACAACTGAATCATCAGCATACTTTATAATGTGTCTGTTGTCATGTCTGCTCCGACACATGTTTGTGTACAGGATGAAGAGTAGTGGTGACAACACACACCCCTGCGGAGAGCCAGTAGATGAACACTTTTGGTCAGACAAATGTACCATTGACCCTTACTCTCTGTGTCCTGTTGGTTAAAAAATCCAGAATCCAACCCACCAGATTATTACTCAAATCAAATTGTTGCAGGAGCCTTTCAACTAAAATATGAGGTTGGATTGTATTAAAGGTGGAAGAAAAGTCCACAGATAAAAGCCTGGCGTGTGTCCCATTAAAATCCAGATGTTCAAAAAGCATGTTAAACAGAGTGACAGTGGCATCCTCCACTCCTCTGTGAAGCCTATAGGCAAACTACAAAGGATCCAATGCATGCTCAGTCTGCTTTAGGACTTCAAATCTGACCAGTTTTTCAAAAATTTTCATTAAAATTGAAGTCAAAGCAACTGGTCTAAAATCCTTTACCGTTTTAGGACAGCTGGATTTTGGAACGGGGACAATCACGGCATCTTTCCAGATCTTAGGCACATGTTGTGTCTGTAAGGACTTATTGAAAATGTAATGAAATACAGGACTCAGTTCATGTGCCCAGGACTTTACCAAGCGCCCACATATACTGTATATTATCAGGGCCCTGACTTTTGTTCACTTTTACAGCACAGAACGCCCTTTTAACATCCTGCACCTCAATATTAAAGTGCTGATTGTCTTTGAGTTTCTGTTTCAAATCTTGGGTTTCTGTGCTGAAATCAAAGGAGTCAAAACGACCATAAAAACAATTAAGAGCATTAGCCAGCTCTGTGTCTGAATTAAAACCATCTAAAAACACACAATTACTGCACTCTGTAGGCTTGCAATAGTTTTCATACTGGCCCAGGCTGAACCAAGTTTTTTTGTTGCCATCTTGCTTTCCAACTCTGATTTATAATTCTGTTTTGCTCTTAAAATTTCAGCCTTCAGCTCTTTTGTGGCAGCCTGCAGCTCAGAAACCCACTATCACGACGGCCCTCACGGACCGTCACAAGACGCCTCAGTCACCAGAGAGTTTGCAGTGGTAATTTATTAAGGATAAGGCAGAACACTCACAGAACACATACAATGGCTGGGTGATGTCTGAGCCGGGGGACACCCGATGCGCCAGACGGACAACAGTGAGAGTGAAGTCTCAAAGGAACATACCTGAGAATAACAGGAGCACGACGGAGCGTGGCTGAACATAACAGGATATAACAGAGACTGCCGCGCTGGAGGACATTTAGCACCCGCATATCTCTGGCGGCTAATGAACCCAACGCGGCACAGCTGCTGCTAATGACAGCAGAGCAGCAGCTGACTTTGACAGCAGGGAGCTCCCCCGGGCGCCTTCACAATAAGAGCCCGAGGAGCTGGAAGGAACCCTCAGCTGCCAAAGCCAGGGAACAAAAAGATATGAGACCCGAGTGTGGCCAGAACCGACACTCGGGTTATGACAGTACCTCCCCCTCAAGGCCGAGCTCTGAGCGGCCAGAGTAACACCCAAGCCCCCACCCCCACCCCCCTAGGGTGGGTGGAAGGGGTGCTGGCAGGAGGGAGAGAGAGAGACAAACAACCAACAAGGCTATAGAAAAAAAACCCATAATCCCGGGTAACAAGAACAAAACCACAATAAGTACAAAATAGGCAACACACCCTTGGGCAAACAGAGTGACACAAAAACACAAAACAATCCCCCCCCCCACACACACACACACACCCCAACAGTCCCACAGATGAGATCAGGAACCCGGAAAGGGCGCAGTCCAGGCCCGGAGGGATGGGGCAAAAGGTTCGGGGGGGTCGTCCGGCAACAAGAGGCCACAGAACAGGGAGGGGAAAAGAGGACAGTTCGGGCGGCCTACCCCAGTCCCATGCTCGGGGGAAGAGAGTTTCAGACGGCCGGAGCAGGTCGCCGCACAGGAAGATAAACAGGTCGGGGGGCCGGCCCAGAGAACCAAACCAATGAGACAGCCCTTCAGGTGGCCGCCCCGCAACACCAGCCCACCAGAACCGTTGGGAGGAAGCAGCCGGTGATCCCGCAGAAAAGGGGGGAGATGAGGGGAAACTGGGCGGAGCGTTCGGGACCCCAACGGCCCCAGGTGGAGATGGGTAGTGCTCCTCAGGGAGACGAGGAGGATGACTGTGGAGATGAGGGTGATTAAGAAAACGAGCCTGTCCAGCATCCGGTGGCTGGGGATCTGCAGCTCCCTCACCGAACCTAGGACCTGCTGGTGCAGCACCCCCGGTGGACCCCGATTGGGCCTCCGGAACCAAACCCACGGTGGACCCCGATTGGGCCTCCAGAACCAAACCCACGGTGGACCCCAACTGGACCGGAACAGCACTCCCGGTGGACCCGGTCGGCGTGGCACCAGACTCGACCTCCAACCCCGAAACCGGAACCTCTGGCGCAGAAGGCGAGAGCAGCCCCTCGCCGGCGACCCTGGGAGAAGACTCACACAAGAGAGAAAACCCGGGATCAGGATCACCGGCAGCGCCAGAACCCGGCGAGATAAGCTCGGACGCAGCGGGCGGCTGCACCCGGCTCATCTCCCCTTGAGACAGGCAAAAGTGCTCTAAAAGGTGAAGAAGAAAGATAAAACAGAGCACTTGCCTGAGCTCGGGTTCTGACGCCGTCCAGGACTGCGATGATCCGGGCTCAGAAGTCAGGAGGTCGTCCTCAGGCTCCCACTCAGCTGCGTCGGGCCCCGCAGCTGGCATGATGGTGCATGCAGCTAGAGAGTCCTCCAGCACCGATGTCCACGCTGGTGGCCCGCACGGCGTGGTGGCAGGAGAATCTCGCCCTGCTGGACCGGACCGCTCCTCCGTGGAACCCCAGGGACGCTTCATCGGCGATGGCTCCACGCTGCAGTCCGCTCTCCTCCTCCGCCCATGGTGTGGCTGCGGAACCGGAACCAGGTTCTCCAGAACCGCAGGCCCCCTCCTCATCCAGCGACGTTGGCCTGACGTCGAGGACCGCTCAGCGGGGGGAGACACAGAGGAAGCGGGGTTATTACTTTCGTCCACAGCGGGTGGAGGGAGCTCGGGGGGCTGCATACCCCGAACTCCACCCCCAGGAGTCAGACAAGGCAAAACAATATCAAAAGAAGAGAAATTATCATGCACTTGCCTTCCCCCTAAGGGTAAGATGGTCCTCGCTGTGGGGGACGTCATTCCTTCCTTTCCCCGCTGGATGGCGACAGAGGGCCCTCTGGGAAGACGAGATGAGGCCACTCGAGGCGGATCCGGGATGAAGCTCGCCGAAACGGAGCTCTCGTGACACACAGCAGCCAGGATAGGCGACGAGGAGGAGGGGGCGACAGCCGGGGTCAGTCGGGCATGAAGCGCTGACGGGACAGCAGGCGAGGGCCCGGGAGAAGACAAGGCTGCGGGGATTCCCCTCTGACGAGGCGCGGGAATGACAGCTGTGTGGGGGGTTGAGCCCTTGCGGCGACCCGGGACAGCATCCAGACGGGGCTCTAGCCGAGGTTGGAAGCCGGAGTGACGACGGTTCCTTGTAGGGGGTGAGGCGAAGGTGAGGTCCGGAAATCGCCGTTCCTGAGCAGAAACGGCGGCAAGCAAGTCAGCAAACTCAGGAAACTCACGCAGCGCTGGATTCCTCTCCACCAGTCTGACCGCCGCCACCACATGCTTCATACACGCCGGAGGATTCTTAGCGGAGCAAGCAGCAGCCACCCGGTCCCAGATCTCTTCTGCTGTCATCTGCAGCTTCTCTGGGGGAATCCCGAGTGACGACATGCCCGATGGGAAAAGACCTCCGGGTGGTGCAAACTCCCGGGCCGGAACGGAGGCAGGAGCGGGATCCCGAAGCGAGGGGCGACGTCTCCTCCGCTTCAGCTTCCTGCCAGGATTTCCCTCCAGCCCTCGGAGTATCTCACGCTGGGCGGCGATGTCATCTCTCCTCACGCTTACCTCTGGATGATTAGTGAAGCGGGGGAGAGAATCCAGAATTTCCTCGGCTAGGTCCAGGTACCAGGGCACTTCGTTGTTGTATTCGAGGAGGGAGGCGGCGACAAGGACTCTGTCCACGCGCTCGAGGGTGTCAGCGAGAACAGCGTCCTGCCTCCGAGCACGAGACCTCCACGATGGCATGCTTCAACACGGCACCCAGACAGGTAGGAACAAACAGTCCACTACTGCAAACTACACGGTGAATGGCGTCTCGATGCAACGCCTCCTCTCCGGGCGTTTGGCGGCAGTCTACTATCACGACGGCCCTCACGGACCGTCACAAGACGCCTCAGTCACCAGAGAGTTTGCAGTGGTGATTTATTAAGGGTAAGGCAGAACACTCACAGAACACATACAATGGCTGGGTGATGTCTGAGCCGGGGGACACCCGATGCGCCAGACGGACAACAGTGAGAGTGAAGTCTCAAAGGAACATACCTGAGAATAACAGGAGCACGACGGAACGTGGCTGAACATAACAGGATATAACAGAGACTGCCGCGCTGGAGGACATTTAGCACCTGCTTATATCTCTGGCGGCTAATGACCCCAACGCGGCACAGCTGCTGCTAATGACAGCAGAGCAGCAGCTGACTTTGACAGCAGGGAGCTCCCCCGGGCGCCTTCACAATAAGAGCCCGAGGAGCTGGAAGGAACCCTCAGCTGCCAAAGCCAGGGAACAAAAAGATATGAGACCCGAGTGTGGCCAGAACCGACACTCGGGTTATGACACCCCCTGTTTAAAGGCAAGTGCTTTCCTCTGTAAGCAGGATTTAACTGATTTTGTAACCCATAGCTTGTTGTTGGGATATATTTTGACACGTTTACGTGGAACAATCTTGTCTCTGCTGAAAGCCATGTATGAGCATGTCACGTCCACTAAAGAGTCCAAATCATCTCCGCAGGACAGTGTGAACACCTCCCAGTCCGTACAGTTAAAGCATTCCTGGAGGCAGTGCACTGAATCCTCCGTCCACACGTTTATGTCTCTGGTCTTTGCCTTGTCTCTTCTGAGAGCAGTTTTATGTGGGCAGCAAATGTACACAGTTGTGATCTGAGGATCCTAAAGGAGGAAGGGGAACAGATTTATAGGCCCTCTCTATGGATCCATAGCACAGGTCCAATGTCTTTTTTTGCCTGGTTGGGCAGGAGGCATACTGATAAAAGTTTTTAAGTGTCTTCTTTAGAGACACATGGTTAAAATCCCCAAGAATAAAATTTGGAGCCTCTGGGGAAATCGACTGCAACCGCTGTACCACATCAAAGACGTTATTTACCTTTTGTTATTATTAAAGACAAAAATAGAAAGGAGATGTCTTTACCTTCTTAACATGTTTCAACTGTGCACTGCAGCCTTCATACGAAGACGGTGCTGGAGGCAGAGGCAGCATCCGCCCTCGGTTGAATGTACACAGTCGTTATGAAAAGTTGGGGGAACTCGTGAGGCAGATAAAAGGGGCGTAGTGACACGGACAGCAGCTCCACATCTGGTGTACATATGCGCTCTCTGACCATGATAGGCGATCACCTGAACCAGCTGATCGCCCACTGCTGTTAACAGCCCCGCTAACACCTGAACCGGCTGATTGGCTGCAGCTGTCAACGGCCCCGCTAACACCTGAACCACCTGAACCAGCTGATCGCCCGCTGCTGTTAACGGCCCCGCTAACACCTGAGCCGGCTGATCGGTTGCTGCTGTCAACGGCCCCACTAACATCTGAACCGGCTGATCGGTTGCTGCTGTCAACGGCCCCGCTAACACCTGAACTGGTGGAGCAGCATAATGCTGGTCTTCGCCTCAGTACAGCTGGACATAGCGAGTCGGGTGAGTCGAATTGCACTGGACAGACTCACATATCTGATCCTGCTGTAAACAGCTGTGCTACGTCCAAACTTTTGAAAGCAGGAGCAGTCAAACAAAATGCAAATGAGGTGAGACCCGAAAACCGAGCTGTACAAAAGCAAAAACAACATCTATTCTTCCAAACTGTTAATCATGCACGAGTTCTTTGGGATACAAAGGCTAAACCAAAGGGGATCCTCGGCGGACATTTAAACATACGGAGCATAATCTCCAAAAGAGATGAGATTTTGGCGTTGTTGTTGGACTCAAATCTGGACTATCTTTGTCTTTCAGAAAGCTGGCTACACAGGAACATAGACACTAATATGATCGATATTGTGGGTTATCAGTGTTTTAGAAAAGACAGGCAGGTAGGGAGGGGAGGAGGTGTTTTAATTTACATCAAGGAGAAATTTAAATGTCAACTGGTTGATTTGAATACTTCACTTGAATGTTTAGCTGTTAATGTATGTCTCTCACCGGTAATGAATTTCAACATTGTAGTATTGTACAACCCACCGTCATACAATTCTTCTTTTTATAATGAATTAAGTGATCTGGTTAAACAACTTGAGAGGTGCAGAGAAACAATATTTTATGGTGACTTTAATATTAACTGGTCTGATAAAAAGAACAAACAGAAACTGAAAAGTCTCATGACTAAATTTAATTACCAACAAATGATCAAAGGACCCACCAGGATAACCAAACAATCTAGAACACTTATTGACATGGCATTTGCTAGTAAACCAGAATGAATAACCAGAACCTATAATCTTGTAACTGGTCTCTCAGATCATAACATGGTTCTTGCTGTCAGAAAACTTACTAAAAAGCGACTACAGTATTTTGTGGGAGTTGATATTGACAAAGTAAATTTTATTATTCCCAAATCAAAAACTGCAGAGTTTGAACATCACTTAGAGAATCAAAATTGGGAGCAGCTCATGTCAATATATGAAGTAGATGATTGTTGTAATTTTATAACTGCAACAATCACAAAGTCTATAGATAAATGTACAAAGCAAATTCAAAGTAGACAACAGAAGATTAACCTACTATGGTTAAATAATGAAATAAGAAAACTTATGAAGAGGCGAGACTCTGCATTGAAAACATCATTAACCTCTAAACTACAAAATGATCACCTCGTTTACAAAAGTTTAAGAAATAAAGTGGTACAAGAGCTGCATAAATCAAAAGCATCTTATTACAATAAATTGATAGAACATGCAAAGGGTAACAACAGTTCCCTATGGAGGCATTTAAATAACTTAACCAACAAAAAAAAAGATCAGAAGGGGGTAAAGGAACTTAGAATTAATGGCAAAACCATCAGTGATAATGCTACATTGGCAAATAAATTTAATTCATATTTTGTGGAGTCAGTGGAAGAATTAACAAAAAACTTTGTGCTGCCAAATGTGCTCAACAATACTAAAGCAATACTCTCAACAGTTTCTTTTCACATTAATGAGGTAAATGAAGATTTAATTGCTGGCATTGTTAAAACACTGTCAAACTGGGCTGCACGGTGGCGCAGTGGTTTAGCACTGTGGCAGCACAGTTTTACCCTTGGCCGGGGGATCGCGGGGATCATGAGATCGTGGGTTCGATCCCAGCCCCTGACCAACAGTGAGCTGTGTGGAGTTTGCATGTTCTCCCCGTGTTGCGTGGGTTTACTCCGGGATTTCTCCGGTTTCCTCCCGCATACCAAAAACATGTAGGTTTAGGGCGCTCGCGCACGCAGCGACCAACAGCCGGTGGCTTGTCACCAGACTGCAAACCAAGTCTACCTACGGGTACAAATAAGTAACAAAAAAAAAAAAAAAACTAATGATATCTACAATATGAGCACTTCCTTTCTTAAAACGCACAGCAAAATATTAATCAAACCACTGACTCATCTCATTAATCTCTCCATTAGGTCCTGTACATTTCCATCTGGCTGGAAAAAAGCTGTCGTCATACCAGTTTTTAAATCGGGTAGTAAAGATGATATATGTAATTACCGCCCAATCTCTATTTTACCAGTCCTGTCTAAGGTTCTTGGAAAAAGTTGTAGCTACACAGCTGATAGACTATCTACAAGACGGTCAACTTCTTCATCCACACCAATTTGGTTTTAGACCAGGATACTCAGAAACAACAAACTGCTGCCTTATTGAAAATGTCAAACAGTCCTTGGACAGGGGTAATGTGGTGGGAGCCGTTTTTCTGGATCTCAAAAAGGCTTTTGACACTGTAAACCACAGCTTGCTTTTATCCAAAATGGTATCTTTTAACTTTTCTCCCAATACAATAAAATAGTTTGCATCTTATCTTCAGAACAGAGAACAGTGTGTAAAAGTTCACCAGGATAAATCCTTCCTTTTAAATAACTGTATGGGTATCCCACAAGGGTCCATTCTTGGTCCTTTACTTTTCAGCATTTTTATTAATGACCTGCCATTACACTGCTCAGCTGCAAAATGTCAACTTTATGCAGATGATGCAGTTATTTACACAGCTGCTAAGACTCCAGCTCAGGCTGCAGACGTCCTGTCTTCAAGCATGGTTGATGTCCAAGAGTGGTTCATTCAGAACCATCTACTGCTGAACCTTCAGAAAACAGTTTCAATGTACTTTTCAATCAAAAAATGTAATTTGCAACATTTTAAAGTTAATATACATGATCAAGATATTAGTTCAGTTACAGAATTCAAATACCTTGGCATTGTACTAGATCCTCAACTCAAATTTAATCTTCACATAAAGAAGATTTCTAAAACAGTAAAAAAAAAATTGAATTGCTTTAAATTAATTAGACATTACATACCACACCAAGCAGCCGTACTGTATATGCATTCTATGTTTTTTTCGCATATATCATACTGTCTGACAGTTTGTGCTCAAGCAGCTCCTTCTACAATAAAACATATAGGTTTATTATATAATCAAACTCTAAAAATTCTGGATAAAAAGCCCATTAGGTGGCATCATTGTTATATTCTAAAAAAATATAATCTACTGAGTTTTGAGAGTTTCATTGACCTTTGTTTTCTGAAATTAATTTTTAAATGTTTCCATAAATCAGCGCCAGAGCCACTTGTTGGATTCATCCAAAGACAGGACAGCAGCAGAGCCACCAGGAGTTCTGTTAACAATAACTGTAAAATATCCCACCGCAGAACCACATTTGGACAAACAGCTTTCTCTATAAAGGGCAGTCATATCTGGAACACAATGCCAAATGAAATCAAAATAACGGATTTTAAAACATTTACTACAAAGGTTAAAAACTGGCTAAAAAGTAAACAAGAATGTACCCATGTATGAAATGATTGTCTGCAGGGTGTGAGTGAAGAAGGGAAGGCAAATGTGTAACAGGCATTTTACTGTAACAGGCAAATGTGAATCAGGTTTTTATACTGTGTATTTATAATTTTGTTTCCATTGATGTATGTGGATAATGTTTACACTGTTTTCATTTTGTTTTTTCTTCATCTTTTTCTCTTTTTCTCTGTTTCTTTTCTCTAAAGCCCATCCAGGGACAAGAGTTGCAAACTAGCTTAATGCTATACACTCTCTGTGCAACACATCAGATTTTCTTTTTTGTCTATGTTTATTGCACTGTCCCTGACAAATAAACAAATAAAATAAATAAAATGACAGATGTACAGTACTATTTATTAATATACAAACATATGCCGCCCCCCTGACATTTCCCTGTTACCTCTTCCTGCCGATCCGAGCGAAGTGGGGCTCCAAAGCCATCGATCCACAGGTCCGGATCCCAGTCATGCGCCGTAAGCCACGTCTCCATGTAAGCTATGACACAGCAGTTCTTGAAATCCTTCTGATATCGTACATTTCCTTGAATTTCATCCACTTTATTTCTCAGGGATTGTACGTTCCCCATAATAATGGAAGGAACAGGAATGCGGTTAAGCTGATGCCTCCTCAGGTTTAATCTTACGCCCCCACGCTTTCCGCGTTTCCTCCTCTTGTCTCTCTTTTCATCACTGTGTCCATGAAAATCTCTTAAAATAAAGTCAGGCAGTTGTGGCACAGACTCAAACACAGATGCTGCATTATCCATGCTTAAATGCAGTAACATGTCTCTGGAATATTGCGTTCTACCCAGCGTGATCGCAATTGCTCTTACCTCCAAAACAAAGAGCCGGTAAGAAAGAAACGACAGTGCAAAAACAAGAAGGAAATCCATACTGATGGAACCAGGGAGCTTTTCATTATATAGTCCACAAACATTCAAGGACAAAAACAGCAAGAGAATTACGTTAAAACACCTTAAAGTGCATAAAAACAGAGACACAGACGTCAAACTTTTTTCACCTGCTGCCGGTCGCTGCGTGCGCATGTGCCCAAAACCCTCTGAGTGTGTATAGTGCAGAACTGCGACATACCCTCTAGTGGTCGAGTGGTAAATATTTTTTGTCAATAAAATAGTTCAAATTTCCAAGGCTATAACTTGAAAGTGGTAAGAGATAATGGCTTACTGTCAATTAGAAAGATGTAAAATATGATCAAAAGTTTCAGATAGGAATAAATTTATGCATCTAATTTGCATAATGTCACAGCACCTCTTTAAATTCCATAACTCAGTCAAAACTGGACTTTGGACATATTTACACAAAAAAATGGTTCAGTCTTTTGACACCATTTTTTGTACAGAAGTGCCTCATCATCTTATCGTCAAAGTATAAGAACAAAAAATCTGTACATTTAGAAAAAAACCCAGAAACTTCTCACTTACTTTTGACAGCGTGAGAAGGCAGGTGCAGTGCCATGCTCTGCCACTAGGGGCACACAAATTCTCATACTCAAAGGGTTAAATAGCAAAAATCAAAGCGCACAGCTGCAGGAACAGTCACTCGCCAGAGGAATAGCCCTGTGGAGAGAAGACGAGAACCGTGAGCAGAGGAATGGAGTAAGGGGAAATGGGCGAGCCAAATTGCCACTTACTTGGTAAATCCAGGGAGAACCAGCAGGGACCCAGCGAGGAACAGACAAACCAGTAGGATGAGGGGAAGATGAGCTGATGGTGCCTGACCGGGTGGAGTTGGAAGCTGAGGTACGGTGAGATGTGACAGGAGAGCGAGTGCAATCCTAGAGACACACCTACACGGTGGTAGCAACCTGAGAAAAGAGGAGAAATAAGGTTAACGGCATGTCAACACTTATAACTTAATTTTAGCTTGCCTAATCTCGGGCAGTATACCCAGATGAGCCAGCGTTGACTGCGCAGAGAGAGCCTCCTTAAGTACGTTGGCTGATGAATGGATGCAGGTGTGTCTTCTGCCTCAGGTGCAGTAATGAATTGGTGAATGTGAGGCAGGATTGGAGGGGCGCGCTCTCTCTGCCCATGACAGTTTTTGAATAATGATCCTGTGGCACAGGGCATAGTGAGGCCAAAACATACCAACCATGTCATATGTCTGAGCGTCTGTCCTCAGTGATCAGACTCCCTTTGTAGTTTTGAACGTTTTTCTGTTCATTATTATTTTCCTCTGAGTTCTGTTATATTGTTTGGGTGATATGAGCCCCTTTCCTCCATTCCAGGCACAGCCACCCTGTCACTCGCAGTCTGTTTCCAGGCCATCAGCTGCGAGTGATTGTGTTTTTGACTCCTGCTATTTTTTCCTCTCTCACTGTTCTCAGTCTGTCATCCATTAGCTGAGAGCAGTTTGGCAATTAGTGTTTACCAGCTCGGCGCTCGCACCTATTGATTATTACATTTCTGGTATTTATACACTGCCACTGTAGCTCTGCCTTTGCGGCTGTTTTGTATTGTCTACGCCAGTGATTCTCAACTGGTGGGTCGCGAACCTGTTTTCAGTGGGTTGCGGGCCTTTGCCTGGGCAAATAAAATGTCAAGAAATAAATCAACATAGTGTCATTGATTCACACTCCTTAACAGTAGATAGCAGAAGGTGGCGGGCGACACCATATTTTGCACCATAGAAAAAGACTCGCAACGTTTGTTTGTATATGCTAATTGAGCATGGCGAAACGCAGATATGACACAGACTATATGAGATATGGATTTTTTTATATTGAGGACAAAGGAGTACAGAAACCTCAGTGTGTTTTGTGCAGCGAGGTGCAGCGAGGTTTTGTGAAGAGAGTCAGCTGGTGGAGCTATCATGTGACCGCACGCTGAAAAAGAGGTTCACGGAGGTAAGCCTCTCGCAGTTCTGGTGCAGCACTGTGATGAGCGAGTATCCTCTTGCCATTCGAGCAGTAAAAACCCTCCTACCTTTCAGCACTACCTATCGCTGTGAGTGTGGCTTCTCAGCTCTGGTTCAGTTGAAGACAAAACAGAGAAACAGACTGGACATTGAGCATGACCTCAGAGTCGCTTTGTCTAATATAACTCCAGACATTGAGACTCTTGTCAAGAGCAAAAAACATCCCCAGTTCTCCCATTAATTCCTCCAGACTCAGGTCTATGATGTCACTGTTACAGGTTTTAGTGAGTGTTCCTTCATTTTCTTCAAAGCGCATAACCTTATCAGTAGGTAAATATTGAAAAAACAATCAGAAGAAAAGTCAATTTTGAGACTTGAATTCTTTTGAATTGCAATTTTTTGTTTAATTTTTAATTTAAAATGCAGCTAATTCAGTATTAAAGGGAATTGTTCCCTCTGTTGTATTGCCACTTACTGGTCATTTTGGTTAATCATTAAATTTGTTTTGTGTTTGTATACTGTGATATTCTGTTCTTCTACCTCAGGTTCAAAATGCACAATCTTTACATTCAATAAATTTGAGAATTTGAAAATCTTTGATTTGGGTTGTGGCTTGTCATTGAGGGGTGATGGTGGGTCCCAAAGCCAGACCAGTTGAGAACCACTGGTCTACGTTCACCTCCACCTGAGCATCGTCTACTCAGGTAAACCTTCTGTAAGTAATTCTTTCCCTCCGCTCACCAGTTTGTATGTGGAGTGCCTTGGGTCAATTTTCTATCTGTTTCTCGCTCACCAGTTAGTTTGGGGGTGCTCAGTGTTTTTCTTGATTTTTGCTCGCCAGATAAGTTTGATGGAGCACCTTGTGTTTTTTCTTTTCTGTAATAAACTGCACTGACACAATCCTGCGTGTGGGTCTGTCCTTCTGCTCCGAAGCTGCATTCATGACAGAAAACAGCCCCCAGTGAAGGACCCAGCGGTTGTGTCAGTGTATTTTTTCACTTTTTGCGTGTTTTTCACTCACCTGTCTTGGAGCAATTATGGATACAGCAGGAGGATGCATCTACCCAATGCGTCTTGGGTGGGAGTGCTGCCGTACTCTCATTGAGATAGACGAACTAATCTCCATGGCATGCACATATTCCACCCTGAGAGACGCATTGTGGTATTTGGAGATCACGGAGGTAACACAGACAGCAAAATGTTTGTAGAGGACTGGATACGGGACATGTAATATCTCTTGAATGCTATAGACCTGCCAACACACCTTCAGTTTCCCTCAGTCGTGCGACACTTAAGTGGTAAAGCTAGAAGGCTTGTTTTGAACTTGCCACCCCATGAGCAGACCCCAGAAAAAGCATTTAAGGAGCTAAGAGCAGAGTATGGTGATTTGCATGAGTCCCAAGATCCACTGGCAGATTTCTAGGAGTGTCATCAGCCCCCAGGAGAGGCTGCACGCTCCTACGCCATAGCCCTGGATGCAACCTTGCGTGCTGTGGAGGAAAGTCAGCTGGTGAGGGGGCAGCCCTTTCCAGATTGTGATTGCAAACTTACCCAGCAGTTTTTGAGAGGCCTAACTGATGAAGAGGTGTATTCAAGAATTGCACCCATGAAGCCGAGGCTTCTGAGCTTTCGAGAACTCCAAGTTAAACTGAGGTATCTGGCAAGAGAATCCAAGAAATTTAATCCCCAACACAAATCAAGGAAAACTTATGCCCAAGTCCATGTGGCTGAAGAGAGAAATGCAAATATCAAAGGGGAGAGAGTGAAGCAGAATGATGAGATATCCAAGTTGACAGAGATGGTGAAAAAACTAGCTTGTTACCAGGAGGAGCAAATGCTCAAGTTGTCTCATCTGGAGAGCAGATTATCCCCTCGTCCCCCCACTCAGCCAGCAAGAGCAACTCCATCAACAGGAGGTGAAGCACAGGGCATGGATGTTACCTGTTATAGGTGTGGACAAATAGGACACATAGCTCGGATCTGCTGTGCAACTCTCCCAAACCCCAATACCCCCTGGGGATACCAATTTCAGACTATGAATCCCCAAGATGCGAGTGTGTCCCAGCCAGCCCAGCATTTAAACGCCTGAAACCCATGGTGACAGGGGCCACCATGGGTAAACAGCAAGACCCCCTCCAGCAAAAGAATTTGACAAAGAGAACACCACTGGTGGGGCTCAGGAATGAAGGAGACATGGAAGTAAATAGGAAAGTGTGCAGGACTCTCATAGATTCCGGGGCACAAATCACCAGCATCACCCACAGTTACTGGTGCAGCCACCCTGCCCTCTGCCAGCAAAAATTGCAGACCTCAGAGATACCCATAGAGGGTGCTGGAGGCCAGAGTGTACCCTATTATGGTGTTCTGTGCATTACACTCAAAATATTTGGTGGTGAATCCCTAATTGCACCAGCCTTTGTTGTTCCTGACTCAGAGTATCACTCCAGTGTTCCTCTCCTGGTGGGGATCAATGTCATTTGTGCTGCCAGAGACTACTTCAGAACAATCTATTGCCAGCAGTTTTTGCATCAGGTTAAAGAATGTCACCCACAGTGGTATGCAGCTCTACTGGAGTTAAATGACACTGAGAAGTATGTGCTGGAGAGCAGAGTAGGTCCTACTGTGTACAATGGGCACAAGATTCAGATTCCTGCGGGCAAAGAAATGGATATAATGTGTAAGATAAAAGCTGGACCACAAAGAAAGCCTTACACAGCTTTAATAGAGACTCATCCCTCTACACAGCTCCCCGAACACCTACTGGGTGCCCAAGCTCTTGTTGATGTAAAGACAGGCCATGCTCCAGTTCGAGTGATGAACTTATCCCAGCGTGCTCTGACGTTAAGGCCACACACTCAGCTGGCTGATGCCTTCCTGGTGGACCAGGTATCAGATTTTCCTGGAAAAAGGCTGGCAGGACCATCAGACAGCGGGAGTAACAGTGCACCCCAGAGCCCGGTACAGGTGGTGTCAGGCTGTGCATTGGACCTCAGTGGGGCTGCAGTGGAAAATGTGCACCAGTGGAAAGTGTGCACCACCAACAATTCCTCAAGGAATTGTTGGAGAAAAATGCAGATGTTTTCTCACAACACTCAATGGACTATGATCTCACGAAAACTGTGCAGCATGAAATCCCTTTGGTTGATTCTAGACCATTTCGACTCCCTTACCGAAAAATCCCCTCAT
This sequence comes from Pholidichthys leucotaenia, assembly GCA_020510985.1. Lineage (NCBI taxonomy): Eukaryota > Metazoa > Chordata > Actinopteri > Cichliformes > Pholidichthyidae > Pholidichthys > Pholidichthys leucotaenia. The sequence goes on along the minus strand of CM035837.1, from coordinate 323,306,790 downwards.
CCCAGTGGCAAGAAGTAAGAGAGCTCCTGATGAATATGGAATCAGCAGGTGTCATCTGTCCCAGTGAGAGTCCTTATGCATTCCCAGTAGTCATTGTAATAAAGAAAGATGGGTATTTAAGATTTTGCATTGACAACAGGATACTTAATTGGGTGACTTCCGGCACCACATGAGTAGGCTGCCTCTTTGCAACAGTGGCTCAATTCTGAGTTTTTCTTCTTGTTTTTATTTACTATCTGTCTTTTTTCTGGTCAAACTTTCTGATCCTATGACACCTTATCCATCATGGACTCACAGATCGCCGCACTGGTGCTGATATCAATCTGATATTTGGCTCATATCCCAAATGTCTCCTGAGCCGGCGAACAAAGCCATTGTTTACAGCAGGAGATGGTACGGCAGGAATCAGCTGTTAGTACTTAACCGCCCCACGGTGCTAACACAAAATCTCAACATACCAAGAGAAATCAGGTGGAAACGGCACGGCTCTCGGGCTGGAGTAAGGCGATGAGTGAGGAACATAAGGTACAGACCAGTCCTTACATCCATTATCATGGGGAATGTACGATTGCTACTTAATAAGACAGATGAGCTAGCGGTCATGTCCCGTTACGAGAGCATTTTCAGAGAGACTAGCATGATGTTGTTTACTGAGACGTGGCTAACAGAACTAGCAACAGATGCAAACATCGAACTGGAGGGTTTCCACGCAATACGGGCAGACCGGACACCAGACATTGGGAAGACAAGGGGTGGAGGGGTGATAATGTATGTGAACAACAGATGGTGTAACTCTGGGCACATCATGGTTAAAGAGCAACACTGCAGTAAAGACATTGAGTAGCTAGCTGTTAGCATGCGGCCTGTTTACCACCCTAGGGAGTACACACACGTGATCTGCATTGTTATTTATGCAAATCCGTCTGCGAACGCTTGGGCAGCGCATGACGCCATCCACTCAGTCACTAACAGTCTGCTGACACAACATCCAAATGCTCTCCTCCTCATCTCGGGTGATTTTTTTTTTCCACAATATTTTTATTGAACCTTTTTTTTAACAAACATGACACCAACAATCAAACCCTAACACTAAAGTAAATTAAAAATAAATGTTCTAAAAACACCAACAACCATTAACAAAACAAGTCAAACAATGCTCCTCTGTTTAGCCTAGGTAATCCATTGCATAAGTATACATATTATACATTCACCAATTTGGAATTTACAAGGTCCACACATATCATTCACCTTCTTCTTCAGAAGTTATGTTTAGTTTCTTTACATAATCAATGAAAGGTCTCCATATATTCTCAAACACATTTTCCTTTGATTTCAATATGTATGTTATTCTTTCTAGTGGAAGGTTTGTTAACATCTGTCTTAACCACTAAGTCACATCTGGTCTATGAGTCTTTTTCCACAGTAGTGCAATACATTTTTTGGCATTAAGCAAACTGAGGTCTATGAATGTTCTTTCACTCTTATTAAAGTTATGCTTTTCTGGATACAGACCCAACAAAAACAATTTAGGATTCAACATGAGTTGTTTTGAAATTATTTTTTCAATTGTTACCCTCACCTCTTCCCAAAACATTCTAATTTTTCTACATTCCCATAAACAATGAAATAGAGTTCCTTTACTTTCCATACATTTTGTGCATATATCTAGTATGTTTTTGTTATATCTATTTAACTCCACCGGTGTAACATACATCCGCATTAACCATTTAAAATGTATCAGTTTAAGACGTACATTTATTGATTTGGTTTGAGCTTCTGTGCAAGCCAATTCCCATTGTTCCTCTGAAATTTCAATTTGCAGGTCTTCTTTCCAATAATTCATTCTTTTCTGTGAGTTTTCACTTGAGGATAATATCAGTGAGTTATAGAACTCTGAAATAATACCCTTTCTCTTACTATTTTTCGTCAAAATTTTTTCCAAGTATGAATAGGTAGGTCGGGTGAGAGCATTATTTTGATTTGATTGAATAAAATTCCTAAGCTGAAGATATTTAAAAAAATGTGTTCTATTAAGATTAAATTTGGCCCTCAGTTCTTCAAAAGACATTATTTTATGTTGTCTGAACGTGACAAATATAAGTCTTGAATCTTTTGAATCCCTTTTAAATTCCATAATTTAAATACAGCATCTGCTCTCCCTGGTGTAAAATATTGATTACCCCATATTGGGCTAAATTGTGACAATAAGTGCGGTTCTTTTAAATATTTTTTGATTTCATACCATATTTTGATCATATGCTTTACAATAGGATTTTTAACTTGTTTCTGTAATTTTTTAGCCGAGTCTGAGTATATGAATAAGGGAAGAGGTAAAGGTAAATTGTATGATTCCATCTCCGTCCAGTGAGGGAGATCATTTGATGAAAAATAATATGTCATAGACCTCAGTTGTGCTGACCAGTAATACAACATAAAGTTTGGACATTTCAGACCTCCACGATCAAATGGTAAATATAGTAAGGACAGATGTAATCTAGCCTTCCTATTGTTCCATATAAATTCCACCAACTTTTTTTTTAATTCTTGAGAATAGATCTGAAGGTGGTGGTAAAGGAATGTATTGAAATAAATATAGTATTTTGGGTAAGATATTACTTTTAAGTATATTAATTCTCCCGATCATCGACATTGGTAGTGACATCCACCTCTGAAGTAACTCATTAATGTCTGTCATTAAGGCTTCATAGTTGATACTAGCGGCTGATTCTAACTTAGGCACAATTTGAATTCCTAAGTATTTAAACTGATTTACAACATTGAATTGATTTACCTCAGGAGCTGGGTGCTTTCTCTGGGTCTCATTTAGCATTAATATTGAAGTTTTAGTTTTATTTATTTTATATCCTTATATTTCCCCAAAGTTCTTTATTAAATTTAACAAGGTCGGAATTGATTTTTTTAAGATTCGACATAAACAAAATTATGTCATCAGCATACAGGGAGATTTTATGTTCTGTTGGTCCTACTTTAATTCCATATATTGGTGGATGTAAACGTACTGCCATCGCTAAAGGTTCAATCGCCATAGTAAACAGTAAAGGTGAAAGTGGACAACCTTGTCGACAACCTCTATTAATTTTTATTGATTTTGAGATATTGCTATTTGTTAGGATTTCTGCTGTAGCATTACAGTGGTACCTCTACTTACGAAATTAATTCGTTCTGGAAGTATTTCCGTAACGTGAAAATTCCGTAAGTAGAGACGCGTTTTACATGTAAATGCCCTAATCCGTTCCAAGCCCCCCAAAATTCGGGCATAAATTTTTTATAAATCATAAAAACGCATCAAAACATGTAACAAATACATGTTACAATTAGATTACTGCACAATAAACATAAAATGAGAGTTGTAATTTAAAAAAACAAAGAATTAAGTATAAAGTAAAGAATAATAAAAATTATGTTCATTTACCTTTTAACTGCTATCGTCGTCGTCGTCACCTTTTGCCTTGTTTGGTTCATGTTCTCTCTCATCAGTGGTTTTTGCCTGACGTTTTGTGAAGAACCGATCCAAGGACGTTTGCTTTTAGGGCTTCCTTTTGTTTTAATACCGTGCCGATCGTAGATGTATTACGGCCATATTCTTTGGCGAGATCAACCAAACGCATCCCCTTTTCATACCTTTCTATTATCTCTTTCTTTGTTTGTATGGACAAAAAAACTCTCTTCTTCTTCTTTTCTCCTTTTCCACTTACAGTGGGGTAAAAAAGTATTTAGTCAGCCACCAATTGTGCAAGTTCTCCCACTTAAAAGATGAGAGAGGTCTCCAATTTTCATCATAGGTATACCTCAACCATGAGAGACAAAATAAGAAAAAAAAATCCAGAAAATCACATTGAAGGATTTTTAATGAATTAATTGGTAAATTCCTCGGTAAAATAAGTATTTGGTCGATAACAAAAGTTCATTTCAATACTTTGTTATATACCCTTTGTTGGCAATGACAGAGGTCAAACGTTTTCTATAAGTTTTCACAAGGTTTTCACACACTGTTGCTGGTATTTTGGCCCATTCCTCCATGCAGATCTCCTCTAGAGCAGTGATGTTTTGGGGCTGTCGCTGGGCAACACAGGCTTTCAACTCCCTCCAAAGATTTTCTATGGGGTTGAAATCTGGAGACTGGCTAGGCCACTCCAGGACCTTGAAATGCTTCTTACGAAGCCACTCCTTCGTTGCCCGGGCGGTGTGTTTGGGATCATTGTCATGCTGAAAGACCCAGCCACGTTTCATCTTCAATGCCCTTGCTGGTGAAAGGAGGTTTTTACTCAAAATCTCACGATACATGGCCCCATTCATTCTTTCCTTTACACGGATCAGTCGTCCTGGTCCCTTTGAAGAAGAACAGCCCCAAAGTATGATGTTTCCACCCCCATGCTTCACAGTAGGTATGGTGTTCTTTCTCCTCCAAACATGACAAGTTGAGTTTTTACCAAAAAGTTCTATTTTGGTTTCATCTGACCATATGACATTCTCCCAATCCTCTTCTGGATCATCCAAATGCTCTCTAGCAAACTTCAGACGGGCCTGGACATGTACTGGCTTAAGCAGGGGGACACGTCTGGCACTGCAGGATTTGAGTCCCTGGTGGCGTAGTGTGTTACTGATGTAGCCTTTGTTACTTTGGTCCCAGCTCTCTGCAGGTCATTCACTAGGTCCCCCCATGTGGTTCTGGGATTTTTGCTCACTGTTCTCGTGATAATTTTGACCCCACGGGGTGAGATCTTGCGTGGAGCCCCAGATCAAGGGAGATTATCAGTGGTCTTGTATGTCTTCCATTTTCTAATAATTGCTCCCACAGTTGATTTCTTCACACCAAGCTGCTTACCTATTGCAGATTCAGTCTTCCCAGCCTGGTGCAGGTCTACAGTTTTGTTTCTGGTGTCCTTTGACAGCTCTTTGGTCTTGGCCATAGTGGAGTTTGGAGTCTGACTGTTTGAGGTTGTGGACAGGTGTCTTTTATACTGATAACGAGTTCAAACAGGTGCCATTAACACAGGTAACGAGTGGAGGACAGAGGAGCCTCTTAAAGAAGAAGTTACAGGTCTGTGAGAGCCAGAAATCTTGCTTGTTTGTAGGTGACCAAATACTTATTTTACTGAGGAATTTACCAATTAATTCATTAAAAATCCTTCAATGTGATTTTCTGGATTTTTTTTTCTCATTTTGTCTCTGATAGTTGAGGTATACCTGTGATGAAAATTGGAGACCTCTCTCATCTTTTAAGTGGGAGAACTTGCACAATTGGTGGCTGACTAAATACTTTTTTGCCCCACTGTATCTCCATCACTTTCTTGGGGCCCATAGTGAATAAATGTTAATACTGTACTGTACACACACGTAAAACTGCCCGAACACTTCGTGGCCAATGGGATACCAGGAAGATGCTAGGCGAAAGCCAATGGCAGAGCAGCTACAGGTATGTTTACGTTTGGTAAACTACGGGAGCTGCGAGGAGCGCGTACTTTTTTGCCTTTCGTACCCTGAAATTTCTTTCGTAACAAGAGGCAATATTTTCCCGTTGAGGCGTCTCGTAACCTGAAAATTCTGTATGTAGAGACGTTCGTAAGGAGAGGTACCACTGTATTGTATATTATCTGAACCCATTTTATGAAATTCTTTCCAAGTCCAAACCTTTGTAAAACTTCAAAAAGAAAGGGCCATTTGACCCTATCAAAGGCCTTTTCAGCATCCAATGATAGGAGAGCTGTATCCGGCGCTTCTTTATTAGAATAAATAATATTAAATAGTCTTCTTACATTATGGAAGCCTTGTCTTCCCATTATAAAGCCATTCTGATCTCGGTTAATAATATTTGGTAATATTTCTTGTAGTCGTCTTGCTAAAATTTTTACAGATTATCTTAAGGTCTGCATTTAATAGGCTTATTGGTCTCTTGTTTTCACATTTATTAGAAGGTTTACCTGGTTTTGGCAACAGTATAATTAAGGCATTATTTATATATGGCGGTAATTTACTATTTTGAAATGCTTCTAAAACCATTTCCAAAAATGGTTTTATTAATTTATTCTTAAATTTTTTATAGAGGTCAACTGGAAGACCGTCAGGTCCCGCACTTTTTCCTGATTTCATATTATCAATGGCTAGCCCAACTTCCACTTGACTAATTTTTGACTCCAGTATCTCCCTATTTTCATTTGGAATACACGGTATAGATAATCCATCCAAAACCCCATTTAGTTTTGTTAAGTCAGTTTCATTTTTTGTATCATATAGTTTTTCATAATAATCTCTAAAGGCACTGTTAATTTCTAAAGGATCTACGACTGCCTGTCCGTTACTTATAATACTGGTAATTGGTGTTTTAAATTCTAATTGTTTAATCTGCCATGCCAATAATTTTTCTGATTTTTCACCTTGTTCATAAAAGGTTTGCTTCAATCTTAGAAGACTCGAGGCAGCTCTATTCGCTGATTTTTTGTCATATTCAGCTCTCAGAATCAGTAATTCATTCTCTAATTTGGGATTACTTCCTGCATACACTTTTTCTTGAAGAATTTTTATTTTACGTTCCAATTGGACTCTCTCCTCTCGAGTCTTCCTAGATTTTGAACCTGTGTAACTAATAATATGCCCCCTAATAAAAGCTTTGAAAGCTTCCCACTTTATACATGCTGATGTTTGTGTAGTGTTGATATCAAAGAACTCATCTATCTGTTTTTCTATGTACTTCACAAATTCCTCATCTTGAAGCCATTTATGCTGAAATTGCCACCTACCAGGAACCTTTGTCAATTTCTTATCTACATATATTAGACAGCAGGGTGCATGATCAGAGATCACAATGTTATCATAGAAACAATTTTGAATCTTGGACCTTAATTCTGTGGAGATCAAAAAATAGTCAATACGTGAAAATGTCTTGTAGGTGTTAGAATAACAAGAATAGGCTTTGACTTGTGGTTTCATTTCTCTCCATATATCTAGCAATCTCAATTCTTTCATAAAATGATTAATGGTCATCCTACATCCATTGTGCATACAGTCCTGTCCTGTTGACCTATCTATACTGGGATTCAATGTACAATTAAAATCCCCTGCTATTATATATAGCCCTGTGAGTGATGCTAAAGTAAGAAATAAATTAACGAAGAAGTTTTGATCATCTATATTGGGACCATATAAGTTCACCAGATTTATATTTTCTAATAACAACAATCCTTGGATGATTAGATATCTTCCCAATTTATCTCCAATTACATTTTTTCACTTGAAATGGGACTGATTTATGTATGAAAGTCATGACTCCCCTGGCTCGGGATGAAAATGATGAGGTGAATACACTTCCCTGCCATCTACTCCTTATTCTTTTTACATCCTCCTCTATTAGATGAGTTTCTTGTAAAAACACAATTTTTGAACCTATGTCTTTTATTTTATTCAAAACTTGTTTAAGTTTTTTTAGATTTTGTAGACCTCTGCAATTCCATGATGTTAAATTAAGCTTAACGCTTTGGTCTATGATCAATAAAGAGTTTGAGATTACCTTGCAATATAAGCATGCTCATACAGAGAAGCAAAAACATGGATGGTTGAACATTCATCCCACAAACTACACACAAACAAATTCCCCCTTCCCACATTTGTGGTAATCCCCCCAAAATCCAAAAAAAAAAAAAAAAATTCCATCTCCCGTTATAGCCTGAATCTGCTACTCCCCCGTGAAGATCAGTCAAACCACTCACTCTTTCTCCTCTCAATCACCCTGACTCTGCTACTTTTAATGACATGACAATAACTCTCTTCTGTAGTTTTTCCAATTTAACTCCAAAATTTTATAGCAACTTTGTACATCATAGCTTTATATATATACAGTATATATATATATATATATATATATATATATATATATATATATATATATATATATATATATATATATATATATATATATATATGTATATATATAATACAATCTATATTTTGTAGACATGCTATATGTTTCAAATTAGTCAGATACTTGAACACTTGCTTAAATATTCTACCTTTTATATCTTGTTCTTGCTTCATGCTTGGCTCTCGCCAGTCTCTCCTTGGATCTGCTTAATGAGTTCCTGCGCCTCCTGAGGGGTCTTAAAGACTTGGGTTCTCCCTTTATACGTGACCAGCAGTCTTGCAGGATAAATCACTCCGTGATGAATCCCAAGGCTGCGTAGCTCTTTACGGGCGGGGTCAAACTGTTTCCTTAATTGTTGGATTCCTGAGGCCAAATCTGGGTAGAACCACACCTGTTGATCCTGGTATTTAATTTCTCCTTTAGTACGCGCTGCGTTGGAGACCGTCATCTTGTCCCTGTAGTTGAGGAACTTCATAATCAGCGTCCTCGGTGTTGTCTTCTTATCTCTCGGTGGGCCTATTCGGTGTGCGCTCTCCAAGACGACTGATGACTGCAGCTCTGCGTTATTCAGTGCTTCTGGAATCCACTTTTCCAAAAAGAAACATGCATCCTGTTCCTCCGCCCCCTCCGGAAGGCCCACAAGCCTTAAATTATTCCGTCTCGACCGGGATTCTAAGTCCAAGACGTTATCTTCCAGACGTTTATTTTTTAATTCCAATGTTTGGACCTTTAATTGCAGGCTGTTGACGTCATCTTCAGCGTTGGAGATCCGGAGCTCTGCCTGCGATATTCGCTCCATACAGTTGTTTATTTCTTTTCTCATAGCTTCTATCGCAGCTATAATCCCATCAAACTTAGACGAAAAGTCTGTTCTCATAGCGCTGATGGCAGCAAGGACCGCATTCGTTCCTTCGGCAGTCACCGCCCCACCGCTAGCTCCCTCCTCAGCCATGGTCACAGGCGATTTATCTACTGCGTCACGAGCGTGGAAATCTGTTAACTTGGCTTGTCTCGACGAATCAGTTTTTCCTCTGCCTGATTTCACAGCCTTAGTTTTTACCATATCCGCCCCCAAACGCTAGAATAGGTTTTTGTTCCAATTGGGAGAGTTTTTGCCTACTTTTTTATCATTAGGAGCAGAGCAGAGTGGAGCACACCCTCCTACGTGGCCGCCATAACCAGAAGTCCCTCTCGGGTGATTTTAACCATACTTTACTGTCCTCCATTCTGCCCACGTTCACCCAGCATGTCACGTGCCACACCAGAGACAGTAAAACACTGGACTTATTTTATGCAAATGCTAAGGAGGCGTACACTTCATCGCCACTCCCCCTGCTCGGGAGATCAGATCACAACTTGGTTCATCTCCTGCCTGTGTACAAACCCCTGGTACACAGACAACCTCTAGTTATGCGCACAGTGAAGATATGGTCTGAGGAGGCAATGGATGCACTAAAGGACTGTTTTGAAATCACTGCATGGGAGCAGCTCTGCGATCCACATGGTGAGGACATCGACAGCCTCACACACACCATCACGGCCTACATCAACTTCTGTGTGGACAACACCGTACCCACCAAGACCATACGGTGTTGCTCAAACAACAAACCCTGGATCAACCCTGAGCTAAAATCCCCACTGAAAGAAAAGAAAGGATCTTCAGGTCGGGAAACAGGGAGGAGCTGAAGTCCGTACAGAGGGAGCTAAGGAGGAAGATCAGAGAAGGTAAGGACATCTACAGGAAGAAAATGGAGGACAAGCTGCAACAGAGTGACATCAGCAGGGTCCGGAGAAGCCTCAAAACCATCTCTGGGCTCCAGAATACCTCCTCCCAGGCCACAGGGGGCAGGGAGTGGGTGAACAACCTGAACCTGTTTTTAACATGTTTGACCAACTGCCCTCTCCTCTGCCTGCACACCAACCACTGCTGCCTCTACCGTCATCTAGTCCTGCTGTCCACCCCCCTCCACCAACACCCCCCCCCACTCCCAGCACACAGCCCCCCTGCCCCAACCTGACCCTCAGTTAGACCCAGGTGAGGGCGGAGCTGAGGAAGGAAGATCAAGGCGAGGAAGGCCTCGGGTCCGAACTGCATCCGCTCGAAACTCCTCAAGTCCTGTGCAGACCAGCTGCGTGGGATTGTGGAGCACATCTTCAAGCTGAGCCTAAAGCTGGGGAGGGTACCACAGCTGTGGAAAACATCCTGTGTGGTACCCATACCAAAGACTTCCCACCCCAGAGACTTGAACAGCTACAGACCAGTGGCCCTCACATCACACCTGATGAAGACCCTGGAGAGGCTGCTCCTTGCCAACTTCCGCCCCCTGGTGGGACTAGCGATGGATCCACTCCAGTTTGTCTACCAGCGTGGCATCATGGTGGAGGATGCAGTGATCTTCCTCCTACACCATTCCCTGTCCCACCTGGAGAAGCCTGGGAGCATGGTGAGGATCATGTTCTTTTATTTCTCCCAATGCTTTCAACACCATCCAACCGGTGATCCTAAAGGACAAGCTACTGTGCGCAGGGGTGGACCAGCATCTGTCATTGTGGATCCTGGACTACCTCACAAACTGGCCAGTTTGTGAGAACCCAGGACTGTGTGTCCGACACTATCATCTGCAGTATGGGGCCCCCCCAGAGAACAGTTCTGGCTCCCTTCCTGTTCACCCTTTATACTGCGGACTTTTCAAACAAGACACCACACTGCCATCTACAGAAATTCTCTGACGACTCTGCGATCGTCGGCCTCATCTCTGATGGAAATGATGCAGAGTACAGAGGGCTTATCCAGGACTTTGTGGACTGGTGTCATCGGAACTGCTTCCAGATCAATGCGAGGAAAACTAAGGAACTGGTGGCGGACTGCCACAGTCAAGGACAACCCTTCACAGCACCAGTAAACATCCAGGGAACAGACAATGAGATGGTGACATCCTACAAGTACCTGGGTGTTCATTTGAACAATAAACTGGACTGGTCACACAATACTGACACGCTCTACAAGAAGGGACAGTGCAGGCTGTTCCTCCTGAGGAGGCTCAGGTCTTTTGGTGTACAAGGGGCGCTCCTGAAGAACTTCTACAATTCGGTGGTGGCATCAGCCATCACATTTGGAGTGGTCTGCTGGGGCAGTAGCATCATGGCAGCCAACAGGAAGAGACTAAATAGACTGATCAAAAAAGCTAGCTCTGTCCTGGGGCAGCGCCTCAACCCAGTGGAGGAGATAGGAGAGAGGAGGATGGTGGCTAAGCTGTCATCTCTGCTGGAGTCCGAGTCCCACCCCATGCAGGACACGCTGGACACATTAAGGAGCGCATTTAGCAGTAGGCTGCACCATCTTAGGTGCACGACCGAGAGGTTTCGCAGGTCCTTCCTACCTATGGCTGTCAGACTTTATAACCTCAGCAGGGCTGCTCATAGAGGTCGTATTGAATGCACAAAATGTAACAAACTTGCAGAATAATGGTACCCTCCATTATACAAGTAGGACAACATCAATCGCTGCAGAGGGTGACAACTAGGCTGATTCAAATACGAGATATACTGTATGGGTACATATTCATACTATATGGGGTAACTGAATAGACCGTTATGCTGTTTATTCCATCTAGCTACAATGCTCTGCACTGTGTATATTTCTGTGTATATATGTATATTCACTGCTCTTATTATCTTATCTTCTGAATTATTGCTCTGAGTGTTGCTATCCCTGTGCTGTTGCAATCCTGGAATTTCCCCATTGTGGGACTCATCATCATCACATTGGACTAATAAAGGCTTATCTTGTCTTATCTTATCTTATTTTATCTTATCTTAATTCATGCAGTACAAGGGATGCCTTCCCCCTGCCCAGGATAGAGAAGGCCCTGGAAGCTTTAGGGCAGGCACAATACTTCTCCACACTGGACCTTACAGTACATCAGGTTACTGACAAGTGGAAGTGGCCGAACAGGACAAATACAAAACTGCCTTCAACACTCCCATGAGGAGTATGAGGCTAACCAAATGCCCTTTGGGCTCCAGACTGCTCCATTGACCTTTCAAAGGCTGTCATGTTGTTTTGGTGATCTAAATTTTACTGACCTCCTGATTTATTTGGATGACCTCATCATATTCTCAAAGTCCTTTGACGAGCACCTGGAGAGATGGCAGGTTGTATTCAATCGGCTAAGGGAGCATGGCTTGAAGCTAAAACCATCCAAGTGCCAACAATTGAGAAAGGAGGTGCAGTACCTGGGTCACCTAGTCTCTGCAGAAGGAGTCAAGACTGACCCAGAAAAGATCTGCAAAGTGAGGGATTGGGTGAGAGCTAAAAATCGAAGGGAGGTTCTGCAGTTTTTGGGGTTTGCAGGGTACTATAGGCGGTATGTAAAGGGCTACTCCACCTTAGCTGCCCCCTTATACCGACTCACCTCCGGTGATCCAAAGAAGAAAATTACAGGGAAAAAGAAAACCCTTGCTCCTGACCCACCCTTTCTGTGGACTGATGAATGTGAGGAGGATGCATTCCAATCACTGAAAGAAAGGTTATGTCCCATCCTGGGCTATCCAGACTATAGCCTACCTTTCATCCTCCAGACAGATGCCTCAAAGGAAGGGCTTGGTGTTGTCCTGGCACAGATGCAGGATGGGGTGGAGAAGGTTATTGCCTATGCCAGCCAAAGTCTAACTCCAGCTGAAACAAGATATCCTGCATATACAGTATCTCACAAAAGTGAGTACACCCCTCACATTTTTGTAAATATTTTATTGTATCTTTTCATGGGAAAACACTGAAGATATGACACTTTGATACAATGTAGTCAGTGTACAGCGTGTATAACAGTGTAAATTTGCTGTCCCCTCAAAATAACTCAACACACAGCCATTAATGTCTAAACCGCTGGCAAAAAAAGTGAGAACACCCCTAAGCAAAAAATGTCCAAACTGTGCCCAAAGTGTCAATATTTTGTGTGGCCACCATTAGTTTCCAGCACCACCTTAACTCTCTTGGGCATGGAGTTCACTAGAGCTTCACAGGTTGCCACTGGAATCCTCTTCCACTCCTCCATGAAGACATCATGGTGTTAGAGACCTTACGCTCCTCCATCTTTCATTTGAGGATGCCCCACAGATGCTCAATAGGGTTTAGGTTTGGAGACAGGCTTGGCCAGTCCATCACCTTTACCCTCAGTTTCTTTAGCAAGGTAGTGATCGTCTTGAAGATGTGTTTGGGGTGGTTATCATGTTGGAATATTGCCCTACAGCCCAGTTTCTGAAGGGAGGGGATCATGCTCTGTTTCAGTATGTCACATTACATGTTGGCATTCATGGTTCCCTCAATGAACTGTAGCTCCCCAGTGCCAGCAGCACTCATGCAGCCCCAAACCGTGACACTCCCTCCACCATGCATGACTGTAGACAAGACACGCTTGTCTTTGCACTCCTCACCTGGTTGCCGCCACACACGCCACCATCTGAATCAAATAAGTTTATCTTGGTCTCATCAGACCACAGGGCATGGCTCCAGAAATCCATGTCCTTATTCTGCTTGTCTTCAGCAAACTGCTTGCGGGCTTTCTTGTGCATTCAGTTACCCCACATAGTATGAATATGTACCCATATAGTATATTTCGTATTTAAATCAGCCTAGTTGTCACCCTCTGTAGGGACTGATGTTGTCCTAGTTGTATAATGGAGGGGACCATTATTCTGCAAGTTTGTTACATTTGTTACATCTGGTCTTCAGAGCAAAGAGCCCCAATGTCATCTCCTGATTTTAAAACTCCCATGTTATTTTCTTTTGAGCAAGAGGTACAGTACCTATGTTATCTCCTGAGTTTAAAACTTCTATGTTATCTCTAGCACAAGGAAATCTCATGTTGCCATTCTCTCCTGAGATTCAAGTTCCTGTATTATCATTACCTCCTGAGTTTAAAGTGCCCATTTGGTCACCTCTTGACTTTACAGTTTCTATGCTATCACTTTCTGTGTTTATAATTCCTATGTTGCTATCTCCGAAGTGTAAAGTTTCCATGTTTCCATTATCTCTCGAGTTCAAAGTGTCCATATCCTCACCTCCTCAGGTTACAGGTTTTATGTCTCCCCCCCCCCAGGTTAAAAGTTTCATGTTTTCACCTCCTGAGGTTATAGGTTCCATGTTATCTCCCGAGGTTAAAAGTTCCTTGTTGACACTGCCTGAGTTTAAGGATTCTATGTTATCATCCTCTGAGTGTAAAGGTTCTATGTCATCATCTCCTCAATGCAAGATTTCCATGTTGTCTTCCCCTGAGTTTAAAGGTTTGGGGGTTTTTTGTCTTCTCTAGAGGGTAAAGTTTCAGAAGGTAGAGTTTTCATGTCATTATCTCCTGAGTTTAAGCCTCTGTGTTGTTGTTCTCTGTGCAAAAGGCTCCTGAGCTTCACACCCCTATGGTACTGTGTTCATCCATCTGGTGGCCTTTGGACTTTAGTAGGCCACCAGACGTGTCATATTACACCCGGTGGTGGTCTTGGGACTTTGGTCAACCACCTGATGAATATTTTTTCTGTTGTGTTAGTGTCCTTGTTTTGCCCCGCCATGCCTTTGTCCCCCCTCCTCCCACCCAATTTGGGTGCTCTTTGTTTTGTTTTTGGGCATCAGGAATCTGCCCTTAAGGGGGGGACCTATCATAATCTGGACAGTTTGCCCATGCTTTCTGTTATTTTTTGAACTATTGGCACAATTCTGTTATCATTAATAGTTTGTGTATCCTTAGTCTCTTATTTCAGTTGTTTATCATCCTCCCATTCCTGCAATCACTCGCGTGTGTTTTCGTTTGACCCTAATTAGTTACCCAGCTGTCCTATGTTAGTTAATTTCTGTGTCCCTACACAGTGGTGTGAAAAAGTATTTGCCCCCTTCCTGATTTCTCCTTTTTTTTGTATGTTTGTCACACTTAAATGTTTCAGATCGTCAAATAAATTTAAATATTCGACACAGACAACACAAGTAAACACAAAATGCAGCTTTTAAATGAAGGTATTTATTATTAAGGGGAAAAAGTCCAAACCTACATGGCCCTGTGTGAAAAAGTGATTGCCCCCTAAACCTAATAACTGCTTGGGCAACCCTTAGCAGCAACAACTGCAATCAAGCGTTTGCGATAACTGACAATGAGTTTTTTACAGCGCTGTGGACGAATTTTGGCCCACTCATCTTTGCAGAATTGTTGTAATTCAGCCACACTGGAGGGTTTTCAAGCATGAACCACCTTTTTAAGGTCATGCCACAGCATCTCAATTGGATTCAGGTCTGGACTTTGACAAGGTTACTCCAAAGTCTTCATTTTGTTTTTCTTAAGCTATTCAGAGGTGGACTTGCTGGTGTGTTCTGAATCATTGTCCTGCTGCAGAACCCAAGTGTGTTTCAGCTTGAGGTCACGAACAGATGACCGGACATTCTCCTTCAGGATTTTTTGGTAGACAGTACAATTCATGGTTTCATTTACCACAGCAAGTCTTCCAGGTCCTGAAGCAGCAAAACAGCCCCAGACCATCACACTACCACCACCATATTTTACTGTTGGTATGGTGTTCCTTTTCTGAAATGCTGTCTTTCTTTTACACCGCATGTAATGGGACACACACCTTCCAAAAAGTTCAGCTTTTGTCTCGTCAGTCCACAGAGTATTTTTCCAAAAGTCTTGGGGCTCATCAAGATGTTTTCTGGCAAAACTGAGACAAATTACTGTATAGTTTTTTTTTTTGCTCAGCAGTGGTTTTCATCTTGGAACTCTGCCATGCAGGCCATTTTTGCCCAGTCTCTTTCTTATGGTGGAGCCACACTGACCTTAACTGAGGCAAGTGAGGCCTGCAGTTCTTTGAATGTTGTTGTGGGGTCTTTTATGACCTCTTGGGTGAGTCGTTGCTGTGCTCTTGGGGTGATTTTGGTCAGCCGGCCACTCCTGGGAAGGTTCATCACTGTTCCATGTTTTCCCCAATTGTGGATAATGGCTCTCGCTGTGGTTTGCTGGAGTCCCAAAGCTTTAGAAATGGCTTTATAATCTTTTCCAGACTGATAGATTTCAATTACTTTGTTTTTCATTAGTTCCTGAATTTCTTTGGATGGCAGCATGATGTCTAGCTTTTGGGGATCTTTTGGTCTACTTCACTTTGTCAGGCAGGTCCTATTTAAGTAATTTCTTGATTGAGAAGAGGTGTGGCAGTAATCAGGCCTGGATGTGGCTCGAGAAATTGAACTCAGCTTTCCAAAGATGTGATAAACCACAGTTAATTTATGTTTTAACGGGGGGGTGGGGGATCACTTTTTCACACAGGGCCATGTAGGTTTGGATTCTTTTTTACCCTTAATAATAAACACCTTCATTTAAAAACTGCATTTTGTGTTTACTTGTGTTATCTTTATCTAATATTTAAATTCGTTTGATGATCTGAAACATTTAAGTGCAACAAACATACAAAAAAATGAGAAAACACTTTTTTCACACCATTGTATATATCTGCTGTTTTCATTTCTCGCTGTGGCATCATTGCAGTTTTTCCCTCCGGTCCCTTCTCATCATGAGGTTAGTTGTAAGTATTTTCATTATCTGCGTATTTGGTGTTTGACAGCCCTCAAACTGCATTCATTTGCATTTTGCAAATAAATCATCTTGCACTGAAGTCTGTCTCGCCTGGTGAAATCATTATTCCTGTTCTGCCGGAAGTTAGGCCTGACAAGCACAACCAGATGAACACTTGAATTTAGGCAACAATGTAGACTACGCTGGTAACAGAGGACCAAAACTATCAAGCTGGAACAGAGGGACAAACATTGATTGTGGATTCAGGATGTGCTAACTTTGTTTGACAGACAGACAAAAGTTAAAATATAAAAAAAGGCAATGACTGCTGTCTTGCTGGGTTAGTGGAATGGCGTGTTCATGACATTATAAACAAGATGCCAATAAGCACAATGCATAGGAAAGCTGCTGAGAATCTGACCTGAGTCTGCTCACAGTGGGAAAGGAGTCAGTGGAGGAACGTTGGCAGTTGGTTTGTCTGTATTTTTTAATGTGAAAGCAGCTATAATAAACAGTGAGGCAGATATTTACTGACTCTGTGCGTGTGTGTGCGTGTGTGTGTGTGTGTGTGTGTGTGTGTGTGTGTGTGTGTGTGTGTGTGTGTGTGTGTGTGTTACTTTGGGGGGTGTCATTGTTCCTCAGTGGTGTGAGATATAATTGTTCACTAAATAACCACTTCTCATGGGTTTCCAACCTGCCATTCAGAGCAGGTCTGCACAGCATTGCTCCCTCTCAGAGACAGCTGTCTAAAATGTACAGTGGCTTTCCTCTGTCTCCTGGCACAACTCCAACATCCGCTTCATCAGGGCTGATTGCTGGGGACATTCTTCTCACATGCACCAATACATTAATGTGATAAGAAGCAGGCCTGTGTCCTGTGCACTTACTCAGGATTGGAAACAAGACGGAGACTCCTGTCGTGGGAAACTATTTTGTAAAATACCATATAAAAAAAGAGAAACTTTTGCAGCAGCAATTAAATAATGCCAACACAGAAAATTTTAAAACTTGAAAGGTTTCATCCTCAACCTTATCCCAGTGAAGAGCTACAAGTTCAGGATGGGAAGTGAAAACCGGTTCCTGTAGGGAATCGGTTCTAAATTTTTCAAGCCCCCAGAATCGTATGTCGCTGATGTTATCAATCACTCTTATCAATGCTGCGGGTTTAAACCCTTCCGTGTTTTTTAAAAAAGTGATATGCATCATGACGTCACACGCTGCTGTTACCAAGCAACACCATGACGCCATTACTACTGCAGGATAATGGCAAAAGCATATGAGCAGCATGGCGTATGGTAAACATGAGTTGAAACATCTCTTGACACAGCAGCATGGGATAAAATGAAAGACTGTATTGTGTTCAACGGTTTACGAAGTGTGCCTGCACCTGATTCCAAAACAGCAGCACTTCTGTTAGTGACGGTAATATTAGCTTATTATTTTTAGTAGTATATTAGCGCAATGCAGCAGCCTTACAGGCTAAGTTTAATTCATTATTTAACTCACAAAACCCAGCTAAAAACGTCTGATATTTAAATACGATCTCATTATTTTTAGATGATGACAACAACAGGTAGCTCTGAGGATTTACCAACCTGCTCACTCTCCGTTCCTTGCCAGGAAAACCCACTGACGGTAGTTGCACATGGAGCTGTGATGAAATTTGTAGTGAAAGGCTTGCATCCATTCATGACTGTAGAGCAGCTGGAGTTTGGGTAGGTGGTATGTGTAATATAGGATACAGATTAATACTGACTTAGAATGAGCAATGTATTGACGTTTTACCAGTGTGTTAATATACAATTGAGTATTTTATGTATGTGTGTGTATATACACTGTGCATATATACTGTATACAGTATATTACTGTATATATACTGTGTATATTATACTGTATATATTAAGAAAACATGAAAAAAATACTCAAGTACAGCATGTGTATTTTTGTGATTGCTAAAATAATATAATTGTGCAGTTCAGTATTCCATTTATACTGCTTTTAATTATATTGCTTTTCAGCATTTAAACATAAATGTTACAAGGCATAAATGTCCATTTTTACAAGTTTACAGTCTTTTATATTTTATTTTATTATGCCTTTTTAAGAGAAGAAGCATTTTTCAAGTCATAAAAATAATAAAAGCCCTGCACTGATGCTGAAATCCTGTGAAGGCCTGCTTTTTCCCCACATGGAAAACTGATCAAGAATTGATAAGGGAATCGATAAAGAATCAGACTGATAAGCAAAATTGACAATGCTGCTGGTATTGATAAAATCTTATCAATTCCCATGCCTATACAAGTGCCACACTAAACATTTTTTAACTCCTGAATATGTTCACCTTTTATTTACCCAGCACCTAATGTTGTTGTAGCATTATTTACACTGAAATATTTTTATTAGTAGCGGGAAAACTTAATTTATGACCTCAACAGTGACACCAGAATAGGTTCAAGCTTCTCTCCATCTGTTTGCAATCCCAGTGTAATGCTATCATCACCTGTTTCCATGGTCCCAGCCACATCTGGCTTACATTACAGCAGAGAAAAAAATCACACAAGGTGCATTTTTTCCCCCCTCTTTGTGTATGCTTTGCTTAAGTATTTGGCTCCTACTAATGAAACAGGCTAAAACAACAAATTAAGATCTAAGGCATGCAATGTGAAAAAAAGATTGTGTTGAGCAATTTGCTTTCAGTTTCATAAAGACACTCAGTTTGTTTCTATACAACTGCAGAAATTTAAATACTGTATAAGATGTATTCCACAGAAAACATAGTTTTGACTGAGATAACAAGGCTCAGTTTTTATGTTTGCAAGAAATGTTGTTTTTCTAGCTACTTGACTTATAAATACAGCTTAATAGGCCTTTTTCAGGGGTCAGTGGTTGATTTACAGTAATGTTATGCTAGTTTAGCACTAGCTAGTATCTGCTCGTCTTAGCTCAATGTCTTGACTTTGACATTTGTTTTGACGTGACTGTGTTTGACAGAATATACATTCAGCCCTTTTAAAAAGTCACACAGTCTTATTTATGATGACTGTACTTTTCTGTCAGTTTCTAATGTTGTAAACAGGGAGGTTGTAGTCAGATGCAGGCGTCACCGGTCGATGAGGAAGAGAGAAGTCCCGCACTCATTCTAGATTTTATGATAGGATAAGGACTAAACGTTAAGGTTTTTAACCCCTTCCACTTTTTGGTTTGAGATATTTCTATTAGTCATTTATCAGCTGTACTTATTACACACCCAACAATGTGTAAGAACTGATATTCGTTCATAGTTAAAATATTAAAATGTTTATGGTACATGTATAGCTTTCAATACCATATTTATGCTGAAGCAGCTGTGTTGAGTGTAAGGGGCTATAATGTTACTGCTGTTGCAGATTGACTCTGACTCAAAATGTGTCATGATTACAATAAATATCAGCTAACGTGCAAGATGCTACACTAGGGAATGCACACAATGCAGAGAGGCAAAGTTTATACACAATTTTATTGAAGAGTTGGAGCAAAATTAGTGGAAACAACACCTCACTCGCCAGAGGAGAGCCTGGCCTGTAAGGAGGGAGATGAGAGCAGATAAGAGCGAGGAGGGAGGTGGGTAATAATGAATCATAAGGGAAAAACTCTCATGAGTGAGAGCAGAGAGCCCGACGGGGAACCCAAGAAGGCAAGGATGAATGGGGATGGAAGCTGCGGATGAGCAGGGCTGATGAGATGTCCGACCGGGTGGAGCAGGCGATCAGGAGAGAAGACAATGATGAAGGAGCAGGTGAGCGCACAACGAACCCCCAGGGACACACCGCAGAGATGGCAGCAACCTGAGAAGGAGGAAGAGAGAGACAGGTCATTCACTGGGTTCCGAGATAATTAAAACTTTGCTTACTTAATTCTTTATGGCAGTGTACCCAACGAGCCAGCGCTGGAGCGTTCATAGACTGGTCCTTTTAAGTGCTGGCAGCGAAGAGACAGCAGGTACGTCCACTCACGCAGGTGTATTGATTACCTGCGGAGCCGGGGAGCCTCCCACAGGACAGGAGGGGGAGTGCGCTCACCAGATCATAACAAAATGAAGTTGGACTTTGGTGTTCTGAAATGCCCTTCATATATTCATGTTTGGTTAATTTTATATTTATTTTTTCATCCAAAATGGCTGGTTAATTTATTTTTATCATTTAAAAATTGTGAGTGACATGTCTTTACCCTAGATTGTTTTGCAAACTGGCACAGATCCCATTCAGCTGAATGGAACATCATGCACCTGTGCTGCAGGCAAAGTCCTGTGCAACCACCTTGTTGCCTTGCTGTTTCAGAGTGCCCATGAGAGCATGATGCAGGTGAAGGCAGTTCCATCAGCTGTGGCCTGCACAAACACTTTGCAAACACGGCATCGACCATGGACAAAGGTAATTTAATGCAATGTTTTGTATTTTTAAAAAAAAATTGTTTAATATTTTTGCAAAAAGTCTATGATGTCACGGTTGATGTGTGTATGATTTCAGGGCATCTATGCAGAACCTGTTCAGGACCTGGTTGTGAAGAAGCCTAAATCATCTACCAAGACCCTGTTTAAATCAACACTGTACCAAGCCCATACAGGTGGTGGCCATTATTTTTTTGTATTGTATTATTGATTAGGGGAGTAATGCATCACAAAATGTATGGTTTAGAGCCCCCAAGTTTTCAGCATTATTGGTTTAAAAATAATACAAATTTTAATCATTAAGATTATTAAAATTTGCCACTCTTCTATGGACCCTGGATGGTAGTGTGTGTGCGGAGGGTATTATCTGTATAGCCCACAGATCAGTATTCATCTGTTATACTGCTACCATCAATTACAATCATGGATGAATTAACTTGATTTATTAATTCGTTTGTTTACAAGTTTAAACTTGGAAGATAATCAATGTAAAATTTTTAAGGTTTCTATTGTACTTACTCTCTTTCAGGAGCCCTTCCTGACCCTTCAGTGTTTGCCCTTGGGGAAAAACTAAAAGATCTCAGACGTCAACCCCTGCTATCCTCAGTGTTGCCTGACTTTTCTTAACTTTCACTGGTTGATTCAAGGTTTGGACCTGTGCCACGCGGTTCACCTTTGTCATATCAGTGCCCTCCTGTTACAGCAACAAGTCACAGTGTCCACCAAGATGCCCCTGCATTCCCTAGACTGCCTGTTGATGACTCTGAATTGTCCACCACCTTAAATTTTGTTCCAAATTGTCATCAGTACTTCCATGTGGAGAGCCTCACTGTGACACATAAGATGGCAGCTTTGATAGAGGAAAGCACCAGAGAGCAGTCTAAATGTCCATTATGGAAAGAAGTGCACCAGCCCAGAGTTACAGCCAGTAGATTTTATGAGGTTTGTCATGTCCAAGGGGAGTCCTCTAGTCAAGCACTGGCAGCAAGAATCCTGAAGGGAGTACGGCAAACTTCTGCAATGAAAAGAGGCCTTGAATGTGAACCTCAGGTGCTAGACCAATATTCAAAAATCATGAATGTAAATGTATCACCCTGTGGCTTTGTCATACATCCTGATGCTCCATACCTTGGTGCCAGCTCAGATGCAAAAGTGAATGACCTAAATGGAGCTCCTTGTATTGGGCTTGCTGAAGTTAAATGTCCAAGCATCTCTAACATTTCAGAGGCAGGGCATGTTAGAGCTGTAAATGGCCAGACAAAACTAAAAAAAAAAACACCAGTACTACTGGCAAGTTCAAGGTCAGTTGGTGGTGACAGGACTGAGCTGGTGTGATTTTATTACTGACACTGAGGAGGGCATCACTATTGAAAGAGTCTGTAGGGATGATGAAATGATTAATGAGATGAGACAAAAATTGGACATCTTCTGTTTTGGTACATATATGGATATACAGACGTGGACAAAATTGTTGGTACCCCTCTGTTAATGAAAGAAAAACCCACAATGATCACAGAAATAACTTGAATCTGACAAAAGTGCTAATAAATAAAAATTCTATGAAAATTAACCAATGAAAATCAGACAATGCTTTTGAATTGTGGCTCAACAGAATTATTTTAAAAAACAAACTCATGAAACAGGCCTGGACAAAAATGATGGTACCCTTAACTTAATATTTTGTTGCACAACCTTTTGAGGCAATCACTGCAATCAAACGATTTCTGTAACTGTCAATGAGACTTCTGCACCTCTCAGCAGGTATTTTGGCCCACTCCTCATGAGCAAACTGCTCCAGTTGTCTCAGGTTTGAAGGGTGCTTTCTCCAGACGGCATGTTTCAGCTCCTTCCACAGACGTTCAATAGGATTTAGATCAGGGCTCATAGAAGGCCACTTTAGAATAGTCCAATGTTTCGCTCTTAGCCATTCTTGGGTGTTTTTAGCTGTGTGTTTTGGGTCATTATCCTGTTGCAAGACCCATGACCTGCGACTGAGACCAAGCTGTCTGACACTGGGCAGCACATTTCCCTCAAGAATACCTTGATAGTCTTGAGATTTCATTGTACCCTGCACAGATTCAAGACACCCTGTGCCAGATGCAGCAAAGCAGCTCCAGAACATAACAGAACCTCCTCCATGTTTCACAGTAGGGACAGTGTTCTTTTCTTGGTATGCTTCATTTTTGCGTCTGTGAACATAGAGCTGATGTGCCTTGCCAAAAAGTTCCAGTTTTGTCTCATCTGTCCATAAGACATTCTCCCAGAAGCTTTGTGGCTTGTCAACATGCAGTTTGGCAAATTCCAGTCTGGCTTTTTTATGATTTGTTTTCAACAGTGGTGTCCTCCTTGGTCGTCTCCCATGAAGTCCACTTTGGCTCAAATAACGACGGATGGTGCGATCTGACACTTATGTACCTTGACCTTGGAGTTCACCATGAATATGTTTAGAGGTTGCTCTGAGCTCTTTTGTTACCATTTGTATTATCCGTCTCCTCCTGCGGCCACATCCAGGGAGGTTGGCTACAGTCCCGTGGATCTTAAATTTCTGAATAATATGTGCAACTGTAGTCACAGGAACATCAAGCTGCTTGGAGATGGTCTTATAGCCTTTACCTTTAACATGCTTGTCTATAATTTTCTTTCTAATCTCCTGAGACAACTCTCTCCTTTGCTTCCTCTGGTCCATGTTTAGTGTGGTACACACCATGTCACCAAACAGCACAGTGACTACTTGTCACCCTTTAAATAGGCCGACTGACTGATTACAAGTTTGTAGACACCTGTGATGTTAATTAGAGGACACATCTTGGTTGAACATGTCCCTATGGTCACATTATTTTCAATCTTTTCTAGGGGTACCATCATTTTTGTCCAGGCCTGTTTCATGAGTTTGTTTTTTTAAAATAATTCTGTTGAACCACAATTCAAAAGCATTGTCTGATTTTCATTGGTTAATTTTCATAGAATTTTTATTTATTACCACTTTTGTCAGATTCAAGTTATTTCTGTGACCATTGTGGGTTTTTCTTTCATTAACAGAGGGGTACCAATAATTTTGTCCGTGTGTGTCTATCTCCAGACAGCTAAATGCTAAGGGCCCTGTTACACAACACAGATCATTGATAAATTGAGCCAGTTTTTGGTATTTGAGATCGTTTAAGACACGGGTGTCAAACTCATTCCATGGAGGCCCAAGACCCTGCAGGTTTTTACCTCCACCCAGTGTCTTCAACAGGTGATTTCACTGAATTTCTTCCCACTGATTGCTGATCAGTGAAAACACCTGCTGAAGACACTGGGTAGAAGCAAAACATGCAGGGTCTTGGCCCTTCATGGAATGAGTTTGACACCCCTGGTTTAAGAGATCCTTGTGTGTTTTGGACTGAGTCAAAACTTTGAGAAGGCCATGGTGACTGTGTCATGTTCAGGTGAGCGCACTCTCCCCCTCCCTTCCTGCTTGGCTTTCCCCGGCTCCACAGGCAATCACCACACCTGTGTGATGAGACGCACCTACTGCCGCTGCCTCGCCAGTGCTTAAAAGGACCTTCATGTTAATGCTTCAGCGCTGGCTCGTGCAAACAAGCAAGTAAGTTTACATTCTCTCTCAGAGGAAAATAAGTAATTCCTCTTGTCCTTTCTCCTACAGGTTGCTACAATCTTTGTGGTGCGTCTCCGGGGTCATTGTGTGCTCACCTGCCCCATCATCATCATCACTACTTCAGCTGTCTTATCTACCCGGTCAGACACCTCATACAGCTCTACTCCTGCCAACCAGCATCCTTCCTTGGTTCGCCGTTTGTGCTGGGTTTCTCTGCCGGATTCTCTGTTTTTTCCCACGTGAGTGCAGTACTATTTATCCCTTTGCTGTCTCCCTCCTTGTCTAACTTGCTCTCGTCTCTCCTTCCAGGCTAGGTCTTCCTCTGGCGAGTGACGTTTTTCATTAACGAAGCTTTCCTTTTTGAATAAATAAAAATCTGAATAATTTGCTTCTCTGTGTTATGGTGTGTTTTCTCTGTCACTCCCTGCACGTGAGCTGTTAATTATTACCAATCATGACAGACTGTGGAGATCACTGAAGATCATTGAGATATCAAAAATTGGCCAGATCTCTCAATGATCTCCACCACAGTGTAAAGGGGGTCTAACTGCAAACAAGCAGCATTTTAATTCCCGAATGTGTGAATTACTGTATAGTAGCACTGAAGAATGCAAATCTGTAAATTATTATATTTGTAAATGAAAGGAGATCAAGGGAACACTTAACAGTTATATTTTTCGTAAATAATTTTTATTTGTGATTTTTTTTCTAAATAGTTTAAAAAATATATTTTACTAATACATTACTGTTCTTTACAGGTAATACACAAATAAACATTTAATGAGTTTGTATTAAGAACTGTTTAACATGTGAATAAACTGATTAAAAGATCTGAATAAAATGCATACAGGCCAACAGCATTTTCTGTTTGCCCACCTTTTCCTCCGGAACCTCCCAACAGAGGCAAGAGCGGTCCTGGCCAACTTGCCATTGCTGGCCGCACGCGACTACCGTGCGCTAGCCCAGGAGGCAGATCGGATCGTCCTCACCACCAGAGCCCTCACAGTGAACACAGCGGCGTCGGAACGCAGCGAGACGACCAGCGGAGGCGAGTAGCCAGCGACGGTAGCGGCAGCGGGGACCAGAAGGCGCCAGAGAGACACGCTCTGCTTCTACCACCGCCGCTTTGGAGAGAACGCACGCAGATGTATGCCACCGTGCCAATTCAAGCATTCGGGAAACGTCAAGGCCAGCAGTCAGTAGCAGCTGTGACTGCCGGTCAAGAAAACAAGCTGCTCTACGTGACGGACTCACGCTTGGGGAGACGCTTCCTCGTAGACACCGGCTCCCAAAAGAGCCTCATCCTGCTGTCCTACGCCGACCAGCTAGTGGGAGCTAGCGGCCCCGAGCTGATAGCCACGAACGGCTTGGACATTAAGACTTTTGGTGAGAGGACACTGGCTGTATCCCTACACGGCCGTATGTACGAATGGACATTCGTCATAGCAGCATGCAGTTTCCCGATCTTGGGAGCTGGTTTTCTGTGTGCACATGGGTTGCTAGTCGATGTTGCTAACAGACGCCTGGTTAATGCAATGTCTTTTGATTCTCTCCACTGTACAGCTTGAGGGGCCGGGCCAACAACACTAGCCTACGTCACAGCTCCAGGCAGAAAGTTCCACACACTGCTCACTCAGTTCCCAGCACTCACGGTCCCGACATTTTTGGCAGCCATCACTAAACACGGGGTGGAACACTTTATCACCACCACTGGCCCGCCCGTTTTTGCATGACCTCGGCGCCTGGACGCAGCTAAACTGGCCATAGCACGTGAGGAGTTTGCCAACTTGGAAAGGTTGGGCATCATCAGGCACTCAAACAGCCCATGGGCATCCCCGCTACATATGGTTCCTAAGGCCGAGGGATTGTGGCGACCGTGCGGAGATTTCCGCAGAATGAATAACGCCACAGCACATGACCACTACTCGATTCCCCATATTCAGGATTTTTCCGTTCACCTCGCCAGGGCATGCATTTTTTCTAAAATAGACTGGGTCCGTGGTTACCACCAGGCCCTGGTGCACGCGGAGGACATACCCAAAACAGTGGTAATAACTCCATTTGGCTTGTTTGAGTTTTTACACATGCCCTTCAGATTAAAAGGCGCGGCACAGACATTCCAACGCATGATGGATGCGGTGTTGCGCGATCTGCCGTTTGTGTTTGTCTACCTGGATGATATCCTGGTGGCCAGCGCGTCCGAGGACGAACACATAACCCACCTCAGGATGGTTTTCCGGAGGTTGGAAGAGCACAGGTTAATAATCAACCCGGCAAAATGCCAGTTCGGCGTGACGGGGATTGACTTTTTGGGGCACCGCATCTCACCGGAGGGAGCGATACCCTTGCTGGACAAGGTGCGCGCCGTGGCAAATTTTCCCCGGCCTCAGACAGTCAGGGCGCTGCAGGAGTTTTGGGGATGGTTAACTTTTATAACCGGTTCCTCCCCTGCGCAGCTCAACTCATGCAGTCATTGTACGCCGTATTCAAGAAACGGAAGCCGGTGGACAGAGTCGAATGGACTCCGGAGCAGGAGCAGGCATTCTCTGAGGTTAATACAGCCCTGGCAAACGCCGCACTGTTGGCACACCCGGACCTGGCGGCCTGGATAGCGCTCACTACCGACGGCTCGGACGTGGCCATAGGGGCCGTCGTGGGGCCGTCGTGGAGCCACGTGTCGCCGATTCTTGGCAGCCGCTCGCTTTTTTTAGCAGGGCTTTGCGCGACAGTGAGCGTAAATACAGCGCGTTTGATAGAGAGTTGCTGGCTCTCCATCTGGCCATATGCCACTTCCAGTTCTGGCTGGAAGGGCGCAGCTTCACTGCATTCGTGGACCACAAGCCGCTAACGTATGCGATGGCCAAGGTTTCGGAACCATGGTCGGGTCGGCAGCAGAGACAGCTGGCCGCAATCTTGGAGTTTACGACCGACATTCAGCATGTGGCCAGTAAACTGAATGTGGTGGTGGACTGCCTCTTGCGCGCAGTAGTGGCCCCAGTCTGCGTAGGGATAGATTATACAGTCATGGCCACAGAGCAGATTGGCGATGCGGACGTGTGCGCGCTCCAGTCTGGACCAACAGGGTTAAGGCTGGAGAGCAGAGTACTGCAAGACGGCAGCCCCCCCAATCTGTGACGTCTCCAAGGGACGCCCGGTGGTCCCAGTTGCTTGGCACCGCCGAGTGTTTGAGTCATTTCACGCTCTGGTGCACCCAGGAGTGCGCGCGTCAGTCAAAATGGTGGGAGCGATGTTCGTATGGTCAGGCCTGCGCAAACAAGTGAAAGAGTGGGCTGCAGCCTGCGTAGCGTGCCAACGAGCCAAAGTGCACAGACACACAAAGGCCCCTTTGGAGCCGTTTCGTATACCGGCTAAGAGGTTCGACCATGTTCATGTGGACCTCATGGGCCCCCCCCTGCCATCGCAGGGGTTCACGCACCTTCTGATAGTGTTGGACCTCACCACACGCTGGCCGGAAGCAGTCTCGCTAGCGGCAACCACGTCCGTGGACGTGGCGCGCACCTTTTTGACAACATGGGTGGCACGTTTTGGCATCCCGTTGGACATCACAGCCGATAGGGGCCCGCAGTTTGTTTCCGACCCCTGGTACGCAATGGCCCGTTGCCTGGGTGTAGCAATTCATATGTTAATCTCTTTTGATGTTAATCTGGTTCTTTCAAAAAACAAGTCCTCCCGTGTCATCTTCCGTAATATCAAGGACATTAATCTGGACGCTCTTTCAGCTGGTATTAATTTTCTACCCCACCCTGACAGTCTCTCCAGTCCTGATGAACTTGTCTCACACTATAATAACAGTCTCCAGAGTCTTCTCAATAACCTGGCCCCCCCTGAAAACCAGATCAGTCACTTTCACCCGTTCTTCACCCTGGTTCACTCCTGCTCTCAGACAACTTAAAGCCAAGGGACGCCAGTTGTAACGTTTCTTCAGGAAAACTGGTTTAACTGCTCATCAAGAAATGTACCAAAATCATATCACTCATTACAAGGACTGCTGCAAACACGCCAAATCCACCTACTATGCCAGTTTGATCAATTCATATGAAGGTGACACTAAGGTCCTATTCTCCATACTGAAAACCATCACTCAACCGCCTGACTCCCTTCCCCTGCACATGGTCTCCCTTGCGTTCTGTGATAATTTGATTTCATTCTTTACCTCCAAAATCCAGAATATCCATCAACAGCTCGTCCCAATGATCTCCCACAATCCTTCACCGACATTTCCTCCTGTGCCTCCTACCTTCTCCTTCTCTGCATTTACTCTTCCCTCCATCACTGCTATTTCTAAATTGATAAGAAAATCCAAGTCATCTACCTGTCGTCTAGATCCCCTCCCAACCATTCTCGTCAAAGCATCTCTGTCCTCACTGGCACCTCTTATTACTCATATCATCCACTCCTCCCTCACTACTGGTCTAGTCCCCTCACCCCTAAAAACAGCTGCCATTACCCCTATACTCAAGAAACCTGGTCTGGATCCCAACAATCTAAACAATCTCCGTCCCATCTCCAACCTGCCATTTCTGTCTAAAATTTTGGAAAAATCATCAGCAGCCCAAATCCACTCCCACCTCTCCACTAATAACATTTATGAAGAGTTCCAGTCTGGTTTCCGTCCCCACCACAGCACAGAAACGGCCCTCCTTAAAATCACAAATGACCTGTTAATGTCAGCAGACTCTGGACTCCTCTCCATCCTCATCCTCCTCGACCTGACCGCAGCCTTTGATACCATTTCTCACCCCATCCTCCTCCATAGACTGGCATCTCTTGGTTTTTCTGGTACTGTTTTGAACTGGTTTACATCCTATCTCTCTGACCGCTCCCAATTCATTCAGTTAAAATCATACACATCCCAGCCATCGTCCATCTCTTCTGGTGTCCCCCAAGGTTCAGTTCTTGGTCCAATTCTGTTCATCATCTATCTTCTCCCCATTGGTCATATTTTCCGTAAATTTAATATCCAATTCCACTGTTACGCTGATGACACCCAGCTGTATCTTTCCTCCAGACCTACCACCAACCTCCCTCCCACCTCCCTCTGTGACTGCCTCCATGAACTCACTTCCTGGTTTTCTTCTAACTTCCTTAAACTTAACAGTGATAAAACAGAAGTCCTCTTAATCGGTTCAAAATCCACCTTTTCAAAGTCAAACAGTATCACCATCACCATTGACAACGCTACTGTTTCCCCTTCCCCTCACGTCAAAAACCTTGGGGTAATATTGGACAGCACCCTTTCCTACAAATCCCACATCAATAATGTCACTCGGTCAGCATTTTTCCACCTACATAACATCAACCGTCTCCGTCCCTCCCTCACCCCTGCCAGCACCGCCATCCTGGTCCATTCTCTCATTACCTCCCGCCTGGATTATTGTAACTCCCTCCTTTCTGGTCTCCCCCTCAAATCTCTTAAAAAACTTCAACTGGTCCAGAACGCTGCCACCCGGATCATTACCAGAACTCCATCCACCCATCATATCACCCCAGTTCTGCAGCACCTCCACTGGCTCCCCATCAAACACCGCATTGACTATAAAATCCTCCTCCTCACCTACAAAGCCCTCGATGGCCTTGCCCCCCCCATACCTGGCTGCACTTCTCTCCGTCCATACACCATCCAGAACTCTCAGATCATCAATTACCATCAACCTCATTATCCCTCCTGCACGCATGACCACCATGGGCCTCCGATCATTCAGTTGCACTGCCCCCTGCCTCTGGAATTCCCTCCCACCGGACCTCAGGAACTTAAACTCACTTTCTACCTTCAAATCCCACCTCAAGACTTTTCTGTTCACTAAGGCCTATTCTCTGTGATTCTTGAACTTGTGATGTGTTTTTAAATGTGTTTTATTGATTGTTTTATTCTTGTACGGCATCCTTGAGTGCCTTGAAAGGCGCCTTAAATAAAATGTATTATTATTATTATTATTAATTCATCACACAACCGCATACAACCCACAGGCCTATGGGTTATGCGAGCGTTTCCATAGGTCGCTGAAAGCAGCGCTTAGGGCTTCGCTTACGCATGCAAATTGGGTAGACAAGTTGCCGTGGGTTCTGTTAGGGTTGCGTTCCGCACCAAAAGAGGATTTGGAGGCTTCCCCGGCGGAGCTTGTTTTTTTCTCAGCCACTGCAGCTCCCCTGGGGAATTTTTACCAGATAATCCCGCACCGGACAACTGTCTGTCTCAGCGTTCGCAGCATAGCTCAGATACAGGCACGCTACCGGGCCCGGCCCACCACTGTTTTCCACGCGCTTTTGTGCCAAAAACTTTGAAGAACGCGGCGTTCGTGTTTGTCAGGCATGATGCCCACCGCCCCCCATTGCGCCCACCCTATGATGGCCCGTTCAGAGTGCTGGAACCAGGGGACAAACATTTTTTGTTAGATTTGGGGGGTCGTCGGGAGAAAATATGTATAGACAGACTTAAGCTCCCCTTTGTGGTGGCGGACGAGCAAGTGATGTTGGCTCGGGCCCCTCGGCGTGGAAGACCCCCACTGAGAACTCCCCAGGTAGAAGATTCAGCAGAGCAGCCACACGGGCAAGTAGAATGTCCCCCCCCCCCCTCGCCATTGCCCACCCGCAAACAGACATACCCCCAAGAGCCCCCAACCGGCACAGCAGCGCCGCGGAGTCGAAGGCCCCTCGTTACAGCAGATATGGGAGGAGACTGAAGCCAAAAGGACGTGAAGGTTGAAACTCCGTCTGAGACTTGGGGGGGGGGGGCAGTGTAGGGAACCCACGCTGGGATATTCATCTCAGACTGGAAGCAGAGGGGAGGGGAATATTCCCTCTGCCGGCAGAGCGTGGGGGATTAAATGGAGGACAGTACGTATTGTAATGTGTAAATGTATTGTGATGCAAGATTTCAGGCAATGGGGGAAGGAATGGAGTGATATAAAAGGAGAGACCCTGGTGTATTTAGGAAAGTCTTTTTCTGTGTATGAATGCAGTGAGAGAGAGAAATAAAGTTGTCTGTTGTGCAGATCGTCTGTTGATCGTCATTTTATATATATACATACTGTATAAATAATGACAATGGATATTACAGAATATTAAAATGTTAATTACATGAAAACATTTCAACAGTTTCATGCAGAATGTACGTTTACGCATGTAAACGCGGTTTTATGAATGAAAGTGAACCTGTAACCATTCATTGTCCTTTGTCGGTGGAGGCAGGCTCATCCCATTCGTCAGAAAGAGGAAGAGGGACTGGATGCAGGCGGTATATATAGGATGGAGTTAGGCCCAGAAATATTTGGACAGTGACACAATCTTCATGATTTGGGCTCTGCATGCCACCACATTGGATTTGAAATGAAACAACTACAACAGAATCGAAGTGCAGACTTTAAGGTTTAATTCAACGGGTTGAACAAAAATATATGATTAAACCTGTAGGAATTGTAGCTATTTTTATACAAATGCTCCTCATTTCAGGGGCTCAAAAGTAATTGGACAAATAAACATAACCCTAAGTAAAATGTTACTTTTCAATATTTTGTTGAGAATCCTTTGCAGGCAATGACTGCCTGAAGTCTGGAACCCACGGACATCACCAAACGCTGGGTTTCCTCCTTTGTGATGCTTTGCCAGGCCTTTACTGCAGCTGTCTTCAGTTGTTGCTTGTTTGTGGGTCTTTCTGCCTTAAGTTTTGTCTTGAGCAAGTGAAATTCATGCTCGATTGGGTTGAGATCTGGTGATTGACTCGGCCATTGCAGAATATTCCACTTCTTTGCTATAAAAAACTCCTGGGTTGCTTTTGCAGTATGTTTTGGATCACTGTCCATCTGTACTGTGAAGCGCCGTCCAATCAACTTTGCTGCATTTGGCTGAATCTGACCAGAAAGTATATCCCTATACACTTCAGAATTCATCCGGCTGCTTCTGTCTTTTGTCACATCATCAATAAACACAAGTGACCCAGTACCATTGGAAGCCATGCATGCCCATGCCATCATACTGCCTCCACCATGTTTTACAGAAGATGTGGTGTGCTTTGGATCATAAGCTGTTTCAATTC
This sequence comes from Pholidichthys leucotaenia, assembly GCA_020510985.1. Taxonomy (NCBI): domain Eukaryota; kingdom Metazoa; phylum Chordata; class Actinopteri; order Cichliformes; family Pholidichthyidae; genus Pholidichthys; species Pholidichthys leucotaenia. The sequence goes on along the minus strand of CM035837.1, from coordinate 323,274,294 downwards.
TTCTCCAAACTTTCTTCTTCCCATCATTCTGGTAGGTTGATCTTAGTCTCATCTGTCCAAAGAATGCTGTTCCAGAACTGGGCTGGCTTCTTCAGGTGTTTTTTGGCAAAGTCAATTCTGGCCTTTCTATTTTTGAGGCTGATTAATGGTTTGCACCTTGTGGTGAATCCTTTGTATTTACTGTCATGAAGTCTTCTCTTTATGGTACACTTAGATACTGATACACCTACTTCCTGGAGAGTGTTCTTCACTTGAGTGGATGTTGTGAAGGGGTTGTTCTTCACCATGGAAAGGATTCTGCGATCATCCACCACTGTTGTCTTCCGTGGACGTCCAGGCCTTTTTGAGTTCCCAAGCTCACCAGTGCACTCTTTTTTTCTCAGAATGTACCAAACTGTTGATTTGGCCACTCCTAATGTTTCTGCTATCTCTCTGATGGATTTCTTCTTTTTTTTCAGCCTCAGGATGGTCTGTTTCACCTCCATTGAGAGCTCCTTTGACCGCATGTTGTGTGTTCACAGCAACAGCTTCCAAATGCAAACGCCACACCTGGAATCAACTCCAGACCTTTTAACTGCTTAATTGATGACAGGTTAACGAGGGAAGAGCCCATGCAGCCTTGTTATTTTTTATTTTTTTTTGCAGCCTTCTGAGTCAATTGTCCTATTACTTTTGGTCCCTTGAAAAAGAGGCGGCTACGTATTAAAGAGCTGTAATTCCTAAACCCTTGCTCCAATTTGGATGTGAATACTCTCAAATTACAGCTGAGAGTCTGCACTTTAAGCCCATATTGATTATATAATTGTATCCTGAATATGTTTTCGTAAACAGCTAAAATAACAAAACTTTACGTTTACGCATGTAAACGCGGTTTTATGAATGAAAGTGAACCTGTAACCATTCATTGTTCTTTGTCGGTGGAGGCAGGCTCATCCCAGTCGTCAGAAAAAGGAAGAGGGAGTGGATGCAGGCGGTATATATAGGATGGACTCTATATCTTTGTATAAGGATTTCCAAACAATTCACACATAAGGAGTTGTTCGGAACTCCTTATACAAAGATATAGAGTGATGATAATCATGTCAGTGGTGGTAATGCACCTGTAAGCTGGTTCCCAACCGTCAATCAAATCTAAAAGAAGAAGAAGGTGTGATTAATTTGGTATAATGTTCCTACCCTGAAGATCGGTGTCACGTGGTTACAGGTTCACTGAAATGAAATAAAACTGATTTAACACTTTATCAGAATCTCACTATTGGCCTCAACGTCACTATAATATGCACATGCTTTAAACAACAGGGATGTGGCCTTTTAAATCAAACGGTCCTTGAAACAGTGCCAACAGGCAACAGTTGGTCCACAGCTGGTTGACTGTCCCTGACAAAGTTAGAGGTAGAGTGCTGTCCTAGATATGACATTCTTTTACTCTGTATATTGCTCTTTCCACAAGAATGCAAAGCCGAGCTATGGCTTGTGTTTTCAGTGCATCCTCTTTGCTGAACTGTGCTGTGGTTTTGAAGGGGGGGGATGATCAGTTTCACTCCACGGTCTGCCAACATCTTCTCAATTGTCAGCCATGCAACCATCTCCAGGCTCCAACAAGTCCAGTATTCCACTCCTTTCAGTGATTTCTCTGTCAGAGATTGATCCAGTGTAGAGGTTGGACACAAAAGTGATGGCACCACATGGAGCAATCCCAATTAAAGTCTTGAAGGTGGTAGTGTTTTTGTAATTAGAAAAAAACCGCTGACTGGAGATTGAGAGATGATGGGCTCTGACAACACACCTCTGTGCAGTTGATGAGCACCCTCACCTTGGGACAGTACTGTCTGAATTTGAGTGGCATGGTTGAGTTCACTTGCTGTCTACTCCTCCAGATGAGAAGGGAGCCAAGAATCAGGTAGAGGTAGTTAGCCCAGGTTATCACAAAGCGGCAGACTGTGGATACACTGACTCGAAAGATGGCAGCAAGCACCTTTTCCTTCAGGCCTGCAGCAACACAACAACAGTATAAGAAAATTCATCAATTAGTTTCAAGCTGCGAGTTGGACTGAAACAGGCTGGTCCAAATGTTGTCCCATTTTTTTGTGCCTTTGACCAGTACACCAGCATGGATGCAGATGGTTGGACCGCCTCCCAAGAGGCATTAAACACTTCCTGTGATGAAAATCTTGTGTAAAAACAGATGTCCTCATCAGAGATACAAAACCTGCTAAAATGCAGAGGGTCCAGCTTTAGTCCTCGCAGCTCTGCTTCCAGCCTCTTTACCTCTACCTGCAACTGCTGTATGCACACAGACACAGCATCCAGTGCACCTGAGAAGACATCATGATGAAAGCGTAAAATTTGACATCTTGATCAGAATAAATAAGACAGGTATCAGCACAGTCCAGTTTGCCAGCTTGGCATTAAGGGAGTTTTACTTTAGATGTAGAGCCAACACCCCCCCCCCCCAAAAAAAAAAAAAACAACCTGCAAGCTAAATCAGAATTTGTGTCGAGATAACGAGCATTTTCCTTATTTTATTTCATGTCATTTTGTGTCATGAACTTGGGTTTGATGGTTTCAAACCCAGTTCTATGACGCTGTCGTTATTTTCTTTCTCTGTGTGTTTTTACTTCCCATGTACCATCAGGCGCTCTCAGGGAGCCTCTGGGGTCCACTCGGTTCCCTGACAGCTCAGCCACGCCTCCCTCTCCTGCCAGTCTTATCAGCTGTTTGTCATTATGGTGTTTACCCCACTGCTCACGCATGCACACATATACACACTTCCTCTCATTCTCACACTCATGCACTCTCTTGCACACATACACTCACATACCCATTAATCCTCTCTGCCATGCTCACTGACGACATTTACACACCTGTTTCCACTTTGTGCTGCCACTTACTCCTACTCTCTCTCCCTCATTATCCACACCGGCAATCTCTCCCCTGATTAGGTTTTGGCATTAATTAAGCCCTGTGTCTGCGGGAGCAGATTTCCGGATCATTGTCCTACACTGTGTCTGTTCCACTCAGTGTTTGTTCTCCGCTACTCATGACTAGATGCCCTGCCTGCTGTTCTTGGTACTGTATCGCTCTGAGTGGCATTGATCTTTTCCTACAGCTTGGTTTTTGGATATTGCTCGGACTAACTTGGACTGCTCCAGCTGTGAGTACAAACCGTTTCACCCCTGCCATCCAGTTCCGTCTGGCGGTTCCTTTCCCAGGCACTTTATCCATTCCTCCTCTGCAGTCCCGTCTGCCACGGAACATTTTCCCTGTGTTTTACTCACCTGTTCTGTAGAGCATCCTGGAGGACTTCTCTGTGTATCCCGAACTACTCATCTGTTATTTTGTACTGTTGAATCACATCCTGTCATTAAAATATGCACAACTATCTCCTGCATGTGGGTTTTAATTCCTTCCTCCATGTGCTGCGTAAAAGCACACAGTGAGATTGCAACAATTTTGTTTATTTATTGGGGGAAAATTTCTTTATTCCAAAACTCAACTTCCATCACTGCTTAGCTTGCTTGCAAATAAATGATTTTTTTCCACAGTCAGAGTGTGCTGGTGCCTTTCTGATTTGCTTTACTGTCCCTATTTAACCCTAGTCCTTCTGACAAGCTTGGGAGACAGGGATTTTATTTTTTTTTTTTCCCCTCAGTGTTATCATAATCAGGATAAAAAATACAGGTGACAGCCTTTTACACCAGTAAACATTTGCCCATGTAAACACAATTACTGTTATTGGTTTAATTATCTCTATACTCTTCACCTTTTGTATCTTTAAATCCAAGTGAAAGCATAATCTTAAACTCTGAATTTTTCCAACTCATTATTACCACGATTAAAGTAGTGTTTAATACCTAATACCAAACCACATGCAAATAGACACTTATTTGCATCTATAAGTCTTCTGGTTTCATAGCTTATTCAGTAATCATACAGAATTTATTCATATTGGATGCTTATAAAACAACTGGAAGATAATATTGCCAACCACCAATCAAATCTAAAAGAAGAAGAAGATTAACTCTGATGAAGAGGCAATCTACCTGGAGTGGGAGTATCAGCATAGTCAGGATCATCTCCGGTTGTAATCCCAGGGAAGATGTCCTCCTCATGATGGCACTCGAGCGCCAGACAGACTTCATGGCCTAATCGAGTAGCTGCTCTGTCATAACCAGACTCACATTTTGGTGATCCCCAATTATTCCACTCAAAACGACTTGGGATTGTCTCGATTTTAAGCCGTTTGTGAAGTTGTTTCTGTGAAGTCTTCTTCCGTGAAGTGAAGGCGACAAAAAAAGTACTTCCCCTGCTTGTTGTAAAATAACAGGCTTCATCACAACGAATTGCCTGAATCTGTCATGAATTGCCCCTCGGGGCAGAGAGGAGAGACCCACACGCTGGATGAGATTTATTGAAAACAACAAAACACAAAATCCAAAACAGTGCTCTAACATAAAATTCAAACAAGCAAACTTCACTCTATAAATTCAAGAAATGTCTGTGTCTGTCACGATCATAGGACATCATAGGATGGCCTATGATGTCTGCAGGATGTCCTATGATCTCAGGGTACATAGGACTCGCAATGATGTCATATAGGTGATGCTGTCACATAGGCAATAGGACTGGCTACCTGTGATGTAGTGTCCTATGATGCCAGCCCGGATGTCTTTATGATGTCATAGACCATCACTCGCGATGCCTGCCTACCTATGATGTAGTGTCCTATGATGCCTGCCACAGGAGGAGACCCTTCACCAGCATAGGGTACAACAGACGAGGGATGCACAGACAGACAGGAAATGTGTGGCAGTGCGCCATGCACGTGCTGAGTCACTTGAAGCCCGAAATGCCCGCAAAGCGAGCAATGCTGTACGCCACACAAGGCACAGACAAGCTGAGACCCAGAGGATGCAGAATAGTTGGCTAGCTGCCAACGCAGCATGCCAGGCAAGGCACATAGAAGTTGAGACCGAATACAACACACTACTTTAAACCACACCCATTTGAAGCAGGACACTGGGAAATCTCATTCAGTAAGGCAGAAGGCACTCTATAAATTCAAGAAATCTCTGTCAGTGATGCCTGCAGCATGACTGTGAACAACACAGCCATCTCACACAGGAGGAGACCCTTCAGCAACAGGCATGCAGAAATCCTTGCTTATACTTGGTTTCTACGGGCATGGACAGATATGCACGGGTATGTATTAGTACGGTTAAAGCGCACCAGAGCAAGGGCTGGGCTCTGGTGGAGACGAAGGAAGGGAAACTCAAGACTGTGGCAAACAGAAATGAAAATAATACCCCTTAAATAAGGCCAGAAACAAATGAAACAGGTGTGGGCCACATGAGGGGGCAGAAGGTAACAATGATTAATAATTTGGACCAGCTGGAAGCAATGAGAGGAGAGCGATTGGAACTGACAGCTGACAAGGGCAACGCCCACGCAGAGCAAAAACCCAGAAACACCCCTAACAGCTGTCAACCCCGAGGGACAACACAACAGAATAAAATATAATGAGATGGCAAAAATAAAGACAAGTAACCTCAAAAAATGTAATTAACAAACTATAATGAACGTAAACAGGAAAATAAATCATACTAAGAAACAATACAGAATATGTGACAAATCAACCAAGGATCAAATAACAGGCATTGCAACACTGTACAAATATGAAAAAAGGCAAAAAGACTGAGCCCGGTGGAATCCCCCCGCGCTCAGATCGTGACAGAGCCCCCCCTCAAGGGGTGGGTACCAGACACCCCAGCAGCATCGAAAGAAAAGAACCCACACACACAAAAAACCCACCCCAACAAGAAAACAACCCCACCCTGGATGGGAGGAGGGCGATCCAGGCATGAAGGGACCCAACCAAAGCAGAGAAAATAAGAAAAAACTCTCAGAATAAACATCCCAGCAAAACCCAGACTAAGAGGAAACAACAAAAAAACAAAAGCCCCACTCAGGACCCACACAGAACCGGGCACCTAGGCCCCCTAGACCAAGGAGCAAGACTGTTCTGGTGGCCGGTCGAAGTCCTCGGCCTGGCAGACAGCAAGGTGGTAAGAGTCGGGTGGTCTGCCAGAGAATATGAGCCCCCCAACACAACAGCACAGTCTGTCAGGTGGTCGGCCAGAGTTCTTTAACCCCCACCACAGACAAGGTTGTCCAGGGGTGGCCGCCCAACCGGGACAACCAGAGGTGTGGAGGGTGGTGGAATAGGGGGAGCCAGGATGACGTCAGGCGGAGGAGGCGGAACCACGATGGCCTCAGGCAGAGGAGGGGAAACCACGACGGCATCTGGCAGAGGAGGGGGAACCACAACAGCATCTGGCAGAGGAGGGGGAACCATGACGGCATCTGGCAGAGGAGGAGGAACCACGACAGCATCTAGCAGAGGAGGAGGAACCACGACAGCGTCGAACTGGGACATAGCAGCACCCGCAGTGGTTCCGGACTGGGACATAGCAGCACCCGTGGCAGTTCTGGGCTGGAGCAAAGCTGCACCCGCGGTGGCTCTGGACTGGAGCAAAGCTGCACCCGCAGTAGACCCGGACTGGGCCAAAGCTGCACCCTTGGTAATGCCCACGGCAGGCCCACACTGGAGCGCAGCACCCAAGTTGGTCTCAAGCTGGGGCGCAGCACCCACGACGGTCCCCAACTGGGACACAGCACCCACCGAGGCCCGGACTGAGAAGGAGCTGCACCCATGGAGGTCCCGGGCTGGGACGGAGCACCCGCGACGACCTCATCAGTCAGGATAGCAACACCCTCGGAGGCCCCAGGCTGGGACGAAGCACCTACAAAGACCTCACCCGGAGGGGAAGCAGCACCCACGGAGGTCCCGGGCTGGGACAGAGCATCCACGACGACCTCACCTGGAGGGGGAGCAGCACCCACAGAGGTCCCGGGCTGTGATGGAGCTGGACCCATGGTGATCTTGGGCGGCGAGCCTGGACCCATGGAGACTTCTGGTGGAGCTGGACAATCCTCGGTGACCCTGGGAGAAAGCTCAGGCAAGAGAGGCAGAGAAACAGGATCAGGGTCACCGGTGCCCGGCGAAGCGAGCTCAGGTGCAGCTGACGGCTGCACTTGGCTCTCCCCACCAAGAGCCAGGCAAGATCTCTTCAAAATAGATACAACAAAGAGAAAGGAGAGCACTTGCCTGATCTCAAGCTCCACCGCCGTCCAGGACTCTGTCGATCCAGAAGATGGTTTCTGGGACCTGGCCCTCTGGAGGTCCAGCTCGAACTGTGCTGTGGTGGCCCCAGCAGCAGGCATGGTGGTCGATGCAATCCTGGGACCCCCCAGCGACATGACCCACGCAGATGGCTCACCTGATGTGGCAACAGGAGGTTGGTTCTCTGCTGGCACTGGATCTGGCATAGTTGAAGCCCGGGGACGCTCACTCATTGGGGCAGATGTCAGCTCAGTCTCAGCGCTCTCCCTCTGTCCAAACCATGGCTGCAGGGCTGGAACCAGGTCTTCCAGGGCCTCAGGCTCCTCCATAGCCCAGCAGCTCAGTCCTTGGGCTGGCAGACACTCAAGAGGAAAAGGAGGAGACACGGAGAGAGCAAGTGAACAGCCTATGGCTGCAGCAGATGGTGAGGACTCAAGAGGACTGCCTAATCTGAGCCTCACCGCCAGGAATCAGGCAAGATAATTCATGTTTAATTGAATGAGGGTTGAAAAACACTTGCCTCCCTGGGTACGATGTCTTCTGCTGGAGCTGGGTGGAAATCAGTCCTCTCTGTGACTTCAGCAGTTGTGGGCCCCTCAATGGAACATGGAGGAGCCACCCCTGCAGACACGGTGACGGGCAGAGCCGGGAAGGAAATGGCCAACCCCTCAGCAGCAGGAGGAATCACTGAGGAGGAGGAAGAAGCAGCAGCAGCAGAGGGAAAAGCTGATAAGACAGCCGGAGAAGGAGTTATCAACCTCGGCGACAGGGAAAATGCTGCCTGAGAGGTGGGGGTATTCCTCCGACAGCGGCGTCTTGGAGCAGGAGTGGGTGCATTGGAGGTGAAGCAGGGCATCTTCCGTGGAGCGCGTTTCCATGTAGGCTCCAGGTTTGCTGGAGACGAGCCCCACGTCAGCCCAGGGAAGGATTGCTGCAGAACGGAGAGCATGACCAACAAGTCTGCGAACTGGGCATGCCTCTATAACCCTGGGTGCACTTCAACAATGGCGGTTGCTGAATCCACACTCTCCTAGATCATTTTTGGGCTGCGAGAGGCGAGAGCTTCACCCAGAAAACTCTGGACGAACTCGGCAGCCTACTGCTTCTCTACACTTGGGACCCCCTCTGCCGATCTACCTTTGTTTGTTGGAGGTCGGCATGCTGGGGACATAATGAGCTCCACAAACAGGTGAGTAAAACAAAAAAAATGAAAACCCACAAACCACAGCCACTGGGTCTCTTACTGGCAGCAGTCTTCTGTTATGAATTGCCCCTCGGGGCAGAGAGGAGAGACCCACGCACTGGACTGCAGTTTGTGAGATTTATTGAAAACAACAAAACACAAAATCCAAAACAGTGCTCTAACACAAAATTCAAACAAACGAGCAAACTTACGGATAAAGCGTACCAGAGCAAGGGCTGGGCTCTGGTGGAGACGAAGGAAGGGAAACTCAAGACCACGGCAACCAGAAATGAAAATAACACCCCTTAAATAAGGCCAGAAACAAATGAAACAGGTGTGGGCCACATGAGCGGGCAGAAGGTAACAATGATTAATAATTTGGACCAGCTGGAAGCAATGAGAGGAGAGCGACTGGAGCTGACAGCTGACAGGGGCAATGCCCATGCAGAGCAAAGACCCGGAAACACCACTGACAGCTGTCAACCCAGAGGGAGAACACAACAGAATAAAAATATAATTAGATGGAAAAAATAAAGGCAAGTCACTTCAAAAATGTAATTAACAAACTATAACGAACGTAAACAGGAAAATAAATCATACGAAGAAACAATACAGAATATGTGACAAATCAACCAAGGATAAAATAACAGGAATTGCAGCTCAAACCGACAACACTGTACAAATATGAAAAAAGGCAAAAGAATGAGCCCGGTGGAATCCCACTGCGCTCAGATCGTGACAGAATCCACTTCTTCTCTGCTATTACACTACCATTCAAAAGTTTGGGGTCACCCAGACAATTATTTTGTGTTTTCCATGAAAAGTCACACTTATTTACCACCATGAGTTGTAAAATGAATAGAAAATATAGTCAAGACATTGACAAGGTTAGAAATAATGATTTGTATTTGAAATAATAATTTTTTCCAGATACTCAACCTGCTCAAAGGAAGGTCAGTTTTAAAGCTTCTCTAACCAGCTAAACTGTTTTCAGCTGTGCTAACATGATTGCACAAGGGTTTTGTAATCATCCATTAGGCTTCTGACGCAATGAGCAAACACACTGTACCATTAGAACACTGGAGTGATAGTTGCTGGAAATGGGCCTCTATACACCTATGTAGATATTGCACCAAAAACCAGACATTTGCAGCTAGAATAGTCATTTATCACATTAGCAATGTATATTAGATATTAGAGTGTATTTCTGATTAGTTTAAAGTTATCTTCATTGAAAAAAAGTGCTTTTCTTTCAAAAATAAGGAAATTTCTAAGTGACCCCAAACTTTTGAACGGTAGTGTATGTCACTGGGAAAAGCATGAAAACTTAAATAAGGTTGTTGTTATTTGTTTTCTTTACAAAGAGGAATGCTGCAATGACATCTAGATGTGGCCTGAGCCATTATTGTATTCTGGGCTACACTAACCGGAAGTTGCTAAACACAACAATGACTGCTTCCGGTGTCATGAACCCGGAAGCGTGAAAGAGGTCTATTGTCACAATAATTCCCAAATATCCTAATCATAATTAAGAGCTGTATGATACTGTTCTCTTTATGAGAAGCAAAATGCGTCAGTTTTAGCGTTGTATGAAAATCAACACATAGCAGTGTGCAAATGTTGTGGGAATCTCAGTAAATTTAGTTTAATTAGCAAAAAGCAAGATGACTGCACGTCCACATGCTGTGGCTAGATGCTTTGGACTACTGCACTTAGTTCTGTGTTTTTCCTGCCTCTTTTTGTCCTCCTTCTGCGATGGACTAATTACCTGCAGTTGCCAGGAACTCCTAGGAATTGGCCGCCAACTTAACTCCGACATCTCCAGCGCTTATTCCAGCAATCAGTACCACATCCCTGAGGAGATCGCCAGACCTCTGGGTGCTCCGTGGATTGTTATTGGGCCCAGCAAGAAGTGCAGACGGCGCCAAGAGAGAAAGAAGAAACAAGACTGCAGGGCTCGCCTCTGTGCCCAGCTGCACAAACAATGCACCAAACCACCGTTGCCTTCAGTTTTCCTACCCAAAGCCAGATCCCTCACCAACAAAATGGATGAGCTGCGATCAGAGATGGCCTACAATCGCTAGGTCCAGGACTGTTGTATTCTGACTGTGACCAAGTCTTGGCTTCACCTGCTCATCCCAGACACCACTGTGGAATTACCTGGCCAAACTACATTCCATTTCAACTGCAATGTCAATTCTGGTAAGGACAGGGGTGGTGAGCTCTGTGTTTATGTGTTTCAGACTTGGTGTAATAACAGCAGAATAATTCAAAGCCACTGTTCACCGGACTTAAGCCCCTTTTTCTGTTTGGCCCTGTTCGGTTCGGTTCAGCACACTTTGTAAGCTTTTCCATTAGGAACTGTAATGGTTTCGGTCCCGATTTTTCAGACCTACTCCAGACTGGTTCTAAGCGTACCGTTCTGACCTGAAAATGTGACGTCAAAAGACTGCAAGCCACTGATTGGTCCGGGCATAACATCATGAGAGCAATGTCTTAAGGCTGAATTACAGAATCTCGAGCCGCCATTTGCAAAGATTCGTCCTTGAGCCAGCAACCAAGCGTCAATACAAACAACAACGATAGAATGGCTTCACAGAAATCAGACCCAAAGAAATCAACACCGCGGTCCAGCAGAGTTTTCTGTGCCTTTCGACTGATGAGAGAATCCAGAGGTAACTAGATGGAGCCACCTGAAATTAATTTACAGCCACAGGAGCACCCAACTTCAGCAGTTGAAAGCCGTGATATTAGGATATAGAGGATGGTGAGTGATGTGATACGATGCATAATTATGCATCTTTTACGTTATTTATCCTAGTGGTGGAAAGTTCGGTTCCAAGGTTGTCATAGCCAGGAGCGGCACTGGGGTTAAGCTCCCAGTGCTCATAAAATGCTCCTTACGGCATGCGTCTCGAAAAGCCTCTGACAACTAAGTCCAACTCCTAGCCTGCCCGTGTGGTTTAGTCTCTAAGCCCGGCGGAACTGCTTTTACTAATAGGAGAAGGGGCGAGGGCGGATCTCTGGCGCCTTAAAACCAGATGCTTTGGGTAGATGGTGGCTTGTCAACCTGGGAAGGTAGCCCATCTAGGGGAAGGTAAACCCTGATTTCAAACCTCCGCTGCCTTGCGGCATACCCGGTCACGGGAAAGGCTTCGGGAGTCAACCCTGAGGAAAAATCTGGAGTCGGAGCCCCAAAGGCAGTTCTATGTTGTGCTCAACATCGTTCTGGCAGCTCCTGCAACGGCGCTGGTGCCAAACTGTAGCAGTCCTGCTGTTCCTTTGGATTCATCAGTGACGTGGAGAGGGGGGACATGCTGCATGGGCAACATCTTGTCCTCCATATCTTCCTGCCCAGGCTTGAATCCTACCAACGCCCAACGCTGGAAGGTAGAACACCGGATCACTGGAGAGGACACTCCAGCTTCGCCTTTGGCGTAGACAAAACACGGGGAATGACAGTTACCGGTTATAAGCCACCGCTCAAATGGCGTACAGCGCGGCACCAGGGGTTGTTCCCGACGGTGGGAGGGATCATCGGATCTCACTGGACAGCTACCGCCCGTCTCAAGCTGGGCAGCCCCCAGCCAATAAGGTGTTGTCCCGCCACAGCTTGCTTTCCTCATTGGGTGCATGGGGATGAGGAGAAATCCGAACAGCAGGCTGAGAACCTTCGCACCAGGCAAGACAATAAAACAAAAGAGACCAACTCTAAAACTGGGAACTTGGAACGTCCGCACTATGATGACAGGACTCGCTGCTAACCTCAAGGGCATCAATGACACCAGGAAGACTGCCATCATCAATAATGAGCTGAAGAGACTGGGAGTGGATATTGCCACTCTCCAGGAAACACGGTTGGCTGACGCAGGCACACTGAGAGAGAAGGACTACATGTTCTACTGGCAGGGAAAGGGCAGTGACGAACACAGGGAACACGGAGTGGGCTTCGCAGTGAAGAACACCTTGCTGAAGATGGTGGAACCGGGCAGCACTGGCTCTGCACGACTCCTCACCCTCCGCCTCAACACCACTCAAGGCCCAGTCACCCTCGTCAGTGTGTATGCCCCAACACTGACAGCCACACCAGAGGCAAAAGACGAGTTCTACGAGAATCTCGCAACAACTGTCAGGATCATCCCCAACTCTGAACAACTCATTCTCCTTGGAGACTTCAATGCCAGAGTGGGTGCTGACCACGACTCCTGGCCCTCCTGTCTTGGACCTTTTGGCGTGGGCAGAATGAACGACAACGGACAGCGGCTGCTCGAGTTCTGCACATATCATGATCTGTGCATCACAAACTCGTTCTTCAAGACCAAGCCCCAACACAAGGTTTCCTGGCAACATCCACGCTCAAAGCACTGGCACCAGCTGGACTTGATCCTGACCAGGCGCACCTCACTGAAGAACATGCTAATCACCCGTTCGTTCCAGAGTGCAGATTGCGACACAGACCATTCATTGGTGTGTTGCAAGGTCAAGCTGCAGCTGAAGAAATTCCATCGTGCTAGACAGCCTGGAAAGGCACGGATTGACACCAGCAAGATGGCTCAACCAGAACTTGTTGAGCAGTTTGCCTCCACCTTTGAGAAGGAACGTGGTGTACCACAAGAAGGAGAATCTGCAAAGCAGAAGTGGGAAGAGCTGCGAAACACCATCCACCGCACAGCCTTGGCTACCTTTGGGAGGAAGACCTCAAAGTCACAGGACTGGTTTGATGCCAAGTTGACCGAGATGACCCCCGTCATTGAAGCCAAGCGCTCAGCACTTGCTGAGTACAAGAAGTACCCAAACGAGAAGACTCTCCAGATTCTCAGGGCTGCGAGAAGCAAAGTTCAGCAGACTGCTCGGCGCTGTGCCAACGAGTACTGGACTCAGCTCAGCCAAGACATTCAAACCGCTGCCATAACAGGGAACATCCGTGGTATGTACGATGGCATCAAGAAAGCACTTGGTCCGGCTCAGAGCAAGATGGCTCCCCTCAAATCCTCCACTGGGGAGATGATCACAGAAAAGAACAAGCAGATGGAGAGATGGATGGAGCACTACTCCGACCTCTACTCCAGACAGAACACCGTGACACTGTCAGCTCTTGATGCCATAAACTGCCTGCTATCCATGGACGAACTTGACGCCGAGCCAACCATCGACGAACTCAGCAAGGCCATTGATAGCTTGGCCGCTGGCAAGGCACCCGGCAACGACGGCATACCCCCTGACCTGATCAAGCACTGCAAGACCGCCCTACTGCTGCCATTGCATGACGTCCTCTGCCAGTGTTGGAAGGAAGGTGCTGTACCACAGGACATGAGGGACGCCAAGATCATCACCCTCTACAAAAACAAAGGGGAGAGAAATGACTGCAACAACTACAGGGGCATCTGCCTCCTCAGCGTTGTTGGCAAAGTCTACGCACGAGTTGTTCTCGTTCGTCTACAGAAGCTTGCCGAACGTGTCTACCCCGAGTCTCAGTGTGGCTTCCACACTGAGCGATCGACGGTAGACATGATATTCTCCATCTGCCAACTCCAGGAGAAATGCAGAGAACAGAACATGCCCCTGTACATCGCCTTCATCGACCTCACCAAAGCGTTCGATCTGGTCAGCAGAGAGGGCCTTTTCAAGATCCTGCCAAAGATAGGATGCCCACCAAAGTTGCAAAGCCTCATTGAATCGTTTCACACCAACATGCAGGGGATAGTGCAGCACGACGGCAACGTCTCAGAGCCATTCAACATACGCAGCGGAGTGAAACAGGGCTGTGTACTTGCGCCAACCCTCTTTGGGATTTTCTTTGCTATGCTCCTGAGGCATGCCTTCAGCACAGCAACAGAGGGAATCTACCTGCACACAAGATCTGACGGCAGGCTTTTCAACCTCGCTCGCCTGAAAGCCAGAACCAAAGTACGCAAGGCTCTAATCAGAGACATGCTGTTCGCAGACGACGCTGCAGTCGCAACCCACACACAGCAGGAGCTTCAGACCCTGATGGACCGCTTCTCCCAGGCATGCAAGGACTTCGGGCTTACCATCAGCCTGAAGAAGACTAATGTCTTGGCGCAAGGCACGGAAGCACCACCAACCATCACTATCGACGACTACGAGCTGGAGGTTGTGAATCAGTTCACGTACCTGGGGTCCACGATCAGCAATAACCTCTCCCTTGATACAGAGATCAACAAGAGGATTGGAAAATCAGCCTTCACACTCGCTTGCCTCACCACACGAGTTTGGGAGAATCCCAAACTCTCTGTCAGGACGAAGATGGCAGTGTACAACGCCTGCGTCATCAGCACACTGCTCCATGGGAGTGAGACTGAACTCCTTCCACTTGCGCTGCATTCGCCACATCCTGGACATATCCTGGCAGGACAAAGTGCCCAACACAGAAGTTCTGTCTCATGCTGGCCTTTCCTCCATGTTCACTCTACTCAGGCAGCGCAGGCTCCGCTGGCTAGGCCACGTTCACCGTATGGAGGATGGCAGAATCCCCAAAGACGTCCTCTACGGAGAACTGGCAACTGGCAGGAGAGACGTTGGCCGCCCACAGCTGCGCTTTAGAGACGTCTGCAAGAGAGACATGAAGGCCCTGGAGATCAACACAGAGCGCTGGGAGGACCTTGCAACGGACCGCTCCAAATGGAGAGGCACCCTGACCAGACAGCTCAAGGCGGGTGAAGAGAGACTGACTGCTGCAGCAGATGAAAAAAGGACCTGCAGGAAGAACCGCCACAGACCCAGCAGCACGGAGACCACCCACAAGTGCGACCTGTGTGACAGGGACTGCCATTCGCGCATCGGCCTGTTCAGCCACAGGCGGTGCTGTTCCAGCAGAGTAGACGTTTAGGATTCTCTTCCATGGTCATCATAGACCGACGGAGGCCGACGGAAAGTTCACTTTGAACAAACAACAATATCGTCTCTTGTATGCAGACAATGAACTAGCTAGTTAGCCATCAATGCTAACTCCATGCTCCGTGCTCTCCTTGTATTTTGCGCTTGTGTCCACAACATCTGATGAAATAAGCTAGTTGTAATCCCGGTTAAAAAGGTGTTTTTTTACATGTCGCACTTTCATGCTGTGCATGTACTTAAGTTGTGTGTATTTTTGTTCTAGAGTCCGACCAGCATCTGCTGTGACACTGGCAATGTTTAGCACTACACAGAATGTGTTATGACTGGTAAGTTGCACATCCTATTATTTTTTTTAGTAGTGGTGGACAAAGTTCTCAAATCCTTTGCTTTTTAAGTTAAAGTATAGGTAAAGTGCCAAAATTGAAGTAGCACAACTTCCACTTAATATGAAAGGGACTGAACTGAGATTTATTTGATTGTGTGAATATTAATTACAGAATAATTGAAAATGAATGGCACATCCAATATTAGCCACTGTAAAATAAACTGCTTATTTTTTAATTAATTAATTAATTTATTTATTTATTTATTTTTGTCAGATCACTGGTGTGATCCTTTGTGAGTTATATTCATAATGTATCTTGCACTTTGGGGGAATGGGAGTTGTTCAGTCACCATTATAATTTAGTTTATATGTGTAGTTTATAGTCTATCATCAATAAACTCATGCAGTACTATAATAACAGGACACATTACAAATATTTGAGACCCTTTGCAGTGCATCCTTTTATATTTTAGCAATGCAAGTACAAAACACCACCCACACTTGAAGCCAGGGCGACACAGCGGTGACAGACCAGTGGCTAAACTTTTATTGATAAAATTTACATATTTTGACTGAGCAACTCCATACTCTGGGATGCACACCCTCAGTTAAAAGTACTAGATTCCATTCAACTGAAGGTATCAACTCATTCTGATTGCTGAGGCCACAGTAAAAACAAATGATTTTAAACGTAACCCAGCCCTTGTAAAATCTACTTTACTGAAGCGCAGCTACATGAAAATTGTGGTTAAATACAACAACAAAGTACTTTTGTCACATTCCACCACTGGCTTTTAGCAAGTGTATTTCCCAAATATGTTTTAAACTTGCTTTGATTAACCACCACCCATTTCTGTCTTTCGTCTAGGCAAGAGGAAAATGATCCACCCCAAACCGGCCCTTGTGTCACTATTTACAGAGATGCAGGCTGAAGATCTGGTGAACCGGGACCAGTGTGAGCAACACATCCAGTTGCTTCTCAGTGAGGCAGCGTGGCCGGCGTGTGTGACCCATTCTGTTTTTTGTTTTTTTTTAGTTTGAATTTTGCACATTCTAAAGAATTTGGAATTTGCTGCAGATTGTAATAAACAATTTAGTGACTTACGTGTTTGCATCATGATTTTCTATTTTGTCTGTTAAGACACCAGTGGGAAAAGAGTCAACAGTACAAACCATTTATCCGTGATGTTGAAAATAATGGCTCATTTTTAAGGAAAAGTAACCAAAAACGATTATTTTATTTACTGAAGACTGTATTGGATGTGCCAGTGCAAAAGACACTGCACACTTTAGTGATAGTACCAGTATATGGAGGAATTCTGGGCCATATTAGCATCTGTATTTTCTAATAATTGGTTAGGACAGGGGTGCCCAATCATGTGCCATGGGAGGGCCAAGACCCTGAACGCTTTACCTCCAACCAGTGTCTTCAGCAGCAGATTCCACTGAATTTCTTCCACTGGCCGCTGATCAGTGAAAACACCTGCTGAAAAGACTGGGTAGAAGAGAGAACCTGCAGGGTCTTGGCCCTCCATGGCACATGACTGGACACCCCTGAGTTAGGGAATGGGGTTCATGGTTAATGGTGATTTAACATTTTAACACAAACTGCTTTATGGCTCAAAATTCTGTTGGCAGACTTACACCAAACCACAAGTGATTTCTCAAACTGCTGGGTTGTTCTTAGACAGCTTTTCCAATTTTTTAGTATTTAATTTATGTCACTTGGTGGTAACCTTCACAAATAAAACAGAAGTGCAGGAGTGCACTTTCTGCAAAAGTGCAAAGGTTTATTGTCAAAATTCCTAGTGCAATACTGAATGAATACATGTATAGTACATTGTTGATGCAGAGAATATATATTTATACAGAATCTACATGTGTATATCCAGTAAATCCATGTATTTCTCCATGCAACCTTGTGACTGCGTTATTTTAATTGCTTTTAATCCTAGATCCAGTTTGTTTTGGCTTAAATGCATCATAATTGCTTAATATATCTTATTACACCTAACTCAGTACTGTTTACCTGTTGAAATATATATTTTACAGCTAATATAACCCCATAACTACAATATGGCACCTGGCGATCAAGTTTTGGCAGCTGGGTGTGTTATGAAGTAGACGTGTGAGTCACAAGATCCCAACATTTTTGCTCAGAAATACTAAATAATTTGCACAAAGTGACTAAAAGAAGCCGTATTTGATGACTACGGGATAAGAGACAACACTTTTGGTCAAAATGCCTTCAAAATCAGCCGCAAAAGCAGGGCAACCCACCATCCCAGAATTGGAGGCTAACAGAACTACAGCTGCTGCTAGCAAGGTTGCTATCGATACAAGCACATTACAAGCCTTTCGCAACATTGTTAAAGAGGTTATTAAAGAAGAGGTTGACAGTCTGCGAGAAGAAATCAAGCGATCTTTTGATTCAATTATATAACAGGCCTTGAAGCATGTAAGGAGAAAATACATGAACATGAGGACATGCTAAACAGCCAGGATGCTCGCATGGCAACCATTGAGACTAGATACACAGAGTTGAACAATGAGTACGATAAACTACAGCTGAAAGTGGACGAATTGGAGAACAGAGGAAGACGATGCAACCTCTGGCTACTGGGAGTACCTGAGGGATTAGAACAAAGAAACCAGACCAGATTCATCGCTGCATTGTTACACGAAGTACTTGGTGGTCCACGTGGGCTGGCGAAACCCCCGGTCCTGGACAGAGCTCATCGAGTGGCAGCTCCAACACCCAGGGAGGGAGGACAACCACGGCCGTTCATCGTACAAGTCCACTACCACCAGGAGAAGGAGCAAATACAATGCCTCGCCAGAGAGAAGGGTCGTTTGGAGCTCCAGGGAAAGCAGATTTTTATCTTCCCAGACTTTAGCACCGATTTAAACAGATGTCGTGCAGCCTTCAATGAGGTAAAGGGGATACTCCGGGAAAAGGAAGTCAGTTACCGGCTCCTTTACCCAGCCCGTCTTCAGCTTTCCTTCAACGGAAAAACAAAGGTATTTGGCTCTCCTAAAAGTGCAAAAGATTTCATCGTCTCCAGATTTGGGAAATGTGATGAGTGATCACCTAAGCGCCAGATATGTGAGCCTGCTTGTTTACACCAGACAGCCATGTGAAAGGAATAAATTTTATCTGCTAGGCTCCGGTAATATTTTGCACTAGTAATATATCTCTATCACGTTCTGTATATATTTGTTAATGTTCTCTACAGACTGTTAGGATAAATAATATTACTGTATGTTTGAATCCAGTTAAAAAGTGTTTTTTGGGCTACTTCCTGCCACAACAAATTGTCATCAGGGAAGGTGCGTTAGTTTTTACCTCCTGGGCACCCAAGGAGAGTCTGAACACAGCCTCTTTTTATGTAGAAGGCAAATATAAATGTGTCATAAAAATGTAGAGCATAATCTAATTACTTCTATTTACCAGGCCAAACCTACAGAATTATTTGGATGTGAGTTTATATATATAAAACAGAACAGATTTTTTTTCTCTTTTGTTTCTTTTGTTTTTGTTTTTTAAGGCTAGATGTGCAAATTATTATCATTTTCCTAGTTGTGGGACTTTCGTAACTCTAAGGTGAATGGATCTCTCAGAGGAAGTAGAGAAGCTTCAGGGACTTTGTGTTTGTCATTTGGGGACAGCACCGGGGTGATGGGGAGAAGATATGTGTTAACTGTAGAGGAGCTTGAAATAACGAGGCGATGTGATTCATAAACCAAAGTTTATTATCAGCTCCTCTAACAAGTCTCATCTAGGTGCAGCAGCAGAAGAAATAAGAGAGCGAACACCTTCGGCTCTACGAACTTATACTCGCACATAACAAAAGACATGCATATCAAAAGCTGACATCCCTCACTATCTTAATCCCCTCTTTTGTCTTCATACTCCTCCACCTGGCCCTGGGGGGTCAGGGCAACCCATCCGGTCTCCACCGCAGCGCCTGGGATGCTCTTTGATCTTCACTGGTTGAGACCCTTTGTCCTGTTCTGAGGTGTGAAGTCGCTTTACATATGTAATCACTAAACACTCTCACATGCTTAAACATATGTAGGTTATGGGATCTATGATTAATATAGCCCACATTAACCTGTCTTTTTTTTCTTTTTGATTTGTTTTGGCTTCTTTGTTTTGTTTTGTTTTTCTTTCGGATTTTTTGGGGGTCTCAGCTGGTCTCTCTCTCCCCACGCTTGGATTATCACAGTGTTGATTAAGATGTTACATTCAGGTTATTTATTTATTTCTGTCTGTTTTCATTTGACAAGTAATTCTGAATACAGGGAATGATGGACAGAAGAGGTCAACTTAATTGTATTTCATTGAACGTCAGGGGGATAAATAACCCCGTTAAAAGGAGAAAGGTGTTAACATACACTACCGTTCAAAAGTTTGGGGCCACCCAGACAATTATTTTGTGTTTTCCATGAAAAGTCACACTTGTTTACCACCATGAGCTGTAAAATGAATAGAAAATATAGTCAAGACATTGACAAGGTTAGAAATAATGATTTGTATTTGAAATAATAATTTTTTCCAGATATTCAACCTGCTCAAAGGAAGGTCAGTTTTATAGCTTTTCTAACCAGCTAAACTGTTTTCAGCTGTGCTAACATGATTGCACAAGGGTTTTCTAATCATCAATTAGTCTTCTGATGCAATGAGCAAACACATTGTACCATTAGAACACTGGAGTGATAGTTGCTAGAAATGGGCCTCTATACACCTATGTAGATATTGCACCAAAAACCAGACATTTGCAGCTAGAATAGTCATTTATCACATTAGCAATGTATATTAGATATTAGAGTGTATTTCTGATTAGTTTAAAGTTATCTTCATTGGAAAAAAAGTGCTTTTCTTTCAAAAATAAGGAAATTTCTAAGTGACCCCAAACTTTTAAACGGTAGTGTACCTAAAGAAACAAGGTGCTGACATTGCATTTATTCAAGAAACCCACCTTACACATAACCCACATAGAGCACCTCAAGTTAAAGAGAGATTGGGTAAGCCATGTTTTCTATTCTTCATTTACGTCTAGTGCTAGGGGAGTAGCTTTATTAATAAATAAAAATCTCAGATTTCAATTAAATTCTGCAGACAAGAATAAATCCGGAAGATTCATACTAATTGATTGCATAATCAATGCGAAGAGAATGACACGTGTCATTATACGGTCCTAATATAGACGACCCTAACTTCTTTAATAACTTAACTATGAAGCTGGCAACAGCAGAGGGGCAGTGTATATTGGGAGGTGATTTCAACCTTGTTTTTAACCCATCGTTGGATCACTCCACTCCCAGAAACACCACAATGTCAAAATCTGCAATGGTACTGTGTCAAGGTATGAATGAACTTGGTTTGAAAGACATATGGAGATTTCAAAACCCTCATAAAATAGACTTCTCTTTTTATTCTAATGTCCATAATGCATACTCAAGAACTGATATGCTTCTGGTTTCACAGTCACTCGTACCTCAAATTAAGCATTGTTCTTGTTTAGCTGCTACCTTGTCTGATCATAATGCCCTTCAAATGGAAGTAGATTTACTGCAAACTGAGTCTGTCCCCTACAGGTGGAGGTTTAAAACACTCCTGCTCAAAGATCCTCATTTTATAAATTTTATGAATACCAAGTTGGATATATATTTGGAAACAAATTTAAATACCATAGAAGAAGTTCTCCGAGCACTTAAATTCTTACAGAACAATAAGGCCCCAGGGCCTGATGGATATCCGATTGAATATTTCCAAACTTTCTCAAAAAAATTATTAACACCATTAACTAACATGATCAGAGAAGCATTTCAAAGAAAAACGCTTCCAAAAACACTGGAGCTCCCTTGATCGTCTCTCCTTGATGGATGCTTGGCTTTCCTGGGGCTTGCTGACCTCGGGGCTGGGGGTTGGTTGCGCTGCCTTGCCTGCTCGGGGTCCTTGGGGGGAGGGCTGCTGCGACCGGCCCTCCGCTCGTATGTTTCCTGACAAACCACTCACATGCACACACTTATTTTGCGCGCGTTCTCATATAGGCACACAGACACACATGTACAAGTGTCTCTCCTTTAACAGGTGCAGAAACCAGACTCGTGTTGAGACATCTCCGGTGGAAGAAGCAGTTTGTCTTTTGTTTGTTTTAGTTGTCTTTTTTTTTTTTTTTTTGTCTGTTCCCCTCCCTTTTCTTTCCCCCCTTCACACACTTCCTTTCCCTCTTCCCCATCCTGTTGGGTCTTCCATGGGTAAAACAATTAAAATAAAGTATTAAAAGTTATTACAGGAGGAGTTACAACAATATACAGTGCAAAGTTAGGCACTGTATAGGCTCCTCTTGGCAAAGTAAATCTGTTTTGGCACAGTAGGGTGACAGATCCCTGTTCTGTTTGCCTAGCTGCCTGACAGGACAAAAAGAAAAAAAAAAAACAAAAAAAAACAAAACACTGGAGCTTGCAACTATAACTCTACTCCCGAAACCTGGAAAAGACCCGCTAAAATGTAACAACTATAGACCCCTCAGCCTCCTTAATTCAGATTATAAAATATTATCCAAAATTATTGCAACACGATTAGAGAAAGTCATTTCAAAAATTATTAACGCAAACCAAACGGGTTTTATTAAGAACAGACAAAGTGCAGATAATGTCCGGTGACTGTTTTACATTTTAGAGTTCGCACAAACTCAAGATTATCCTGCGGTGGTTGTATTGATGGATGCAGAGAAGGCATTCGACAGAATCGAACCAAGTTTTCTCCTTGAGACAATAAAGGCCATGAACTTTGGCAATATTTTTCTCAGATACATTAAGACGCTATTTAAAGCCCCCAGGTCACAGATTTTGATGAATGGTATCCTGTCGTACGCTTTCCCCCATCACATGGTTGTCGTCAAGGCTGCCCAAGCTCACCCGCCCTCTTTGCAATAGCAATAGAACCACTGGCTATCACCATACGTTCAGACACATCTATTACTGGCATAAAAATATGGCACGGAAGAGCACAAGCTCGCACTTTATGCAGATGACTTATTAGTATTTATATCCGAACACACTGTATCATTTCCATCATTACTTGCGTGTCTAGGAAAATATAGTGCAGTATCAGGCTATAAAATTAATTACTCTAAGAGTGAGGCATTCCCAATCAATATGACAAATCAATATATAAACACATTCCTGGTAC
The DNA here is from genome assembly GCA_020510985.1 of Pholidichthys leucotaenia. Classification (NCBI taxonomy): domain Eukaryota; kingdom Metazoa; phylum Chordata; class Actinopteri; order Cichliformes; family Pholidichthyidae; genus Pholidichthys; species Pholidichthys leucotaenia. The sequence continues at coordinate 323,251,544 of CM035837.1, read as the reverse complement.
CATTTAAATGGTGTGTGGAGGGCTTCAACTATCTTGGGATTAATATTCATGGCTTACATGACAAGGTATATGAAGAAAATTATATCTCATTGCTCACAAGTCCAAGAAGGAATTGCAGAGATGGACGGACCGCCCTCTATCATTAATTGGTAGGATTAACACAATAAAAATGAATTTACTACCTAAATTTATCTATTTATTTTGGTGTATCCCATTGAAAATTCCCGCATCCTTCTTTAAGGAACTATATAAATCATTAACTTCCTTCCTATGGCATAAAAAACTCCTAGAATCAAACTCGTTACACTGCAGGCACCTTACTCAAAAGGTGGCTTAAATCTTCCCAAATTTCAGGCTGTACTACTTGACTGCCCAATTCCATGCTCTATGGATGTGGTACTACTCAAAAGCGGAAGAAGCAAGATGGGTCTCAATAGAACAGCATGAATTACAGGATAAACCATTAACAGTGATACCATTTCTTGGATCCACAAAGAACCTTACAACAATCACAAAAAATCCAATAATTACGACTACTTACGATGCTTGGCAACAGTTACATGCATTATTAGGCCAAAACATAAGGTTTTTGGTTAATACACCAATTGATAACAATCCTAATATTCCAGCAGCTATAGCAGACAGCCTCTTGCAAACCTGGGCGAGAAAAGGCATAAAAACTGTTAGTAACCTTTACACTAATAATGACTTTTCAAGCTTTTGTCAATTGTCAGAAATTTATGACACAGACAAATGCAACTTTTTTAAATATTTGCAAATCAGATGTTGGATTAAAGCTCAAACCAAGGAAATTTTTCCCCATAAACCTGATGAATCTTTGCTTGAAAAATGCCTTTTTGACTCCAGACATAAAAATTCGAAGGGTTTAATATCTATAATGTATAAAACTATAACTGACAATTTACCAGCTTTTAGCAAATATTTAAACAAAACAAAATGGGAGTCTGATCTTGGGTGTGCATACACGGAGGAGGATTGGAACTGGTTGCTGAAATCTGCACAGACAGACGAATATGTCTATCTGTGAAGCCACTACCATACCTGTCTATATTTCCATAATCCTGGGCTATTTTTATTTCAGTTGTGTGTTTAATTGTGTGTTCTGTAACCGTGTTTTATCTAATCCTTCCCTCTTACTTTATTGCGCAGTAGCCTGGTGGAGCACCCACAATTAAGATAAGATAAGATAAGATAAGCCTTTATTAGTCCCACAATGGGGAAATTCCGGGATTACAGTAGCAAAGGGATAACAGCATTCAGAGCAATAGTAAATAATATAATAAGATTAGAACTGGTTAGCCAAAGCAGTAAATAAATATACATATGTGCACAGTTATATACAGTGCAGGAGCATTGCAGCTACAGTAGATGGTATAAACAGCATTACAGGTTGTTAAATTATCCTGCAGAATATACTGTAAATATGTACCCAGACAGTATATTTTGCATTTGAATCAACAGTGTTGTTGCCACCCTCAATAATAATTGTTATTGTCTTAGTTGTGTATTGGAGGGGGCAGTCTCTATTATGCAAAGTTGTTATGTTTAGTACATTTAATACGACCTCTATGAGTAGTCCTGGTTAGGTTATAAAGTCTGACAGCCATAGGTAGGAAGGACCTGTGGAACCTCTCGGTCGTGCACCTGGAATGACACAGCCTACCGCTAAATGAGCTCCTCAATTTCATTGTACTGTACAACTATACAATGACAATAAAGCCTATTCTATTCTATTCTATTCTATTCTTAATCATCACTTTATACCAACATGGAGACCTCAGATTAGTCAGAAATGTATTCTGCAGTGCACAAACAATTCAAATTTATTAAAAATGCAAAAAATCAGAAATATAAAGGATGCTGATACAGAAAAAGATGACATTTTGTCTGAAGTTAGCATAGAAAGCTGTAAATTAATAAAAGAAATTAAATAATTATACAAATGATGGATTCATTTTACCATTCAGCCTTTGCAGTGCATTAAACATTTGCACAGCATTTGGTGTGTAATCAGCTTCAACATCATGCACATGTTGCTATGGCTTAATAGGATGTAAGATTTGTCATGTGATACCATATTAGTAAAGACACACACCATAGTGGACTGTAGGAAAATATCTTGCCCAAGGAAATGTATTTCCCTGCCTCATAACAGTCTGGAATTTGTGTATCCGCTCTGTCTCTCCCATTGACACCAGCTGTGCAGCTGGTGCTCACTGGAAACTGTTCGCTGTTAGCCTGTAGTCATGTGGGATTTTTAACACAATTCTCCCATGTGCATTAAAGGAAGCAGTAATGTCATGCAACTGGGGCTGTGTTATCATTGTGTTGATCCCAGAGAGTGATGTCAGAGGAAAGAGGAAACTAGCAAAGTCCCAAACCAAAAAAGCAAAGGTTGGAGTCAAGTTGGCTAGGACCCAGACTGGCTTAAAGACTTTCCTTATTCTCTTTCCATTTTGCTTTCCTTAAAAGCATAGTGCCCCCTCCAAATGGATTGCATGAATAGGGTGTTTCTTCCTTTGGCAAATTAGGCTATGTGCTGTGATCTATAACTGTGGAGCATTGTCATTTTGAGGTTAAATATAACAGCTTTATTAAATGGAACCTCCTGTGTGATGGCACTGCATTGATGAAACTCACTGTTGTAAATGGATGAAAATGAGACAAATGGCAGGATGGACAAACCAATTAATTTGCAGCATTAAAGTGAGCTTTTAATCATGAGTAATGAAAAATCAACACCACCCAATCTATAATGTGAGAGATCATTTAATGTCCTTCAAATGTTCGTACGAGTCGTGTGGTGCGAAGGATGAAAAGTGAATTTAAAAATTAGAATCTCCTGGAGAGATTGGTGCAGCTTTAATGTACCTAATGTACATTAGGTACATCTAATGTAAATACTCTAAAAGAAGTCATTCAAAATTCACTGACCAATAGACAAAAAGATTTTTTCACAAAATGGATTACAAAAAAAATTCTGATTTGTGGAGAACGTGCACTGTTTACTTAGTTGCTATTTTTAGGTAGTTATTATTAATTATCCATGCTTTTTAACTGTGACTGAAATTTGTTTACTACATGTTGAAGTGTATGTTGTTTTAGATAAGATAAGATAAGATAAGATAAGATAAGCCTTTATTAGTCCCACAACGGGGAAATTCCAGGATTGCAACAGCACAGGGATAGCAACACTCAGAGCAACAATCAGAAGGCAAGAAAAAAAAACAAGCAAGCAAGTTTTACTGTTGAGATCTGTGAACACAAACACAACCCCAGTTCCAAAAAGGTTGGAAGGTTGGGTTAACTCTACATAAAAACAGAATGTAATGATTTGGGGTGGCAGTGGCTCAGGAGGTAGAGCGGGTTGTCCAATAATCAGAGGGTTGGCGGTTTGAATCCCACTCTCCCCAGACATCCTGCTGTTGTGTCCCTAGGCAAAACACTTTAACCCACCTTGCCTCCAGTGTCCATGACACTGAGTATGAATGTGTATAAATGTTTGGTAGTGGTCAGAGAGGCTGTTGCCATGGATTTGCAGCCATGTTTCCATCAGTCTGCCCCAGGGCAGCTGTGGATACAGTAGTAGCTTTCCACTATCAGTGTCTATCTGGAATGAATGAATAATGGACTCACTGTAAGCACTTTGAGATGTTACTTGACATGTAAAGCACCATATAAATCTAATCTATTATTATTATTATTATTATTTGCAAATCCCATAATCACCATTTTTAAATCATAGTAGAATGTATGTAGAAAACATAAGACCTGAGATTTTCATCAGATATCAGTAACAACCCAAGTAATCCATATACAAAGAAATCAAGGCAACTGTGCTCACAAAACAAATTATATTTAATAAAGTGGAATGACACAGGGAATAAGTATTGAACACATGAAGAAAAAGAGGTGCAAAAAGGCATAGAAAGCCAAGGTTACTTCGGTTGTTACTGATATCTGGTGGAAATCTCAGGTCAATGGCTCCATCAGAAATATGTTTAATGAGAAAAATGTTGATGTGTTCAATACATATTTTTCCCACTGTATTAAATGCTGAAACTGAGACAATGTACTATTTCATAAAAAATACTAAAGAAAAAGTACTGGTGGCAGCAGCACATCTCAAAACAGTTGAGACAGGGGCAACAAAAGACAAAAAAGTAAGTAAAAGTAAGAGTACCAAAAAGAAACAGCTGGAGGAACATATTGCAGTTAATTAAGTTGATGAGCAACAGGCAAATAATATGACTGGGTATAAAAATAGCACAAAAGAGTAGAGATGGATTTAAAATATTGAAGAAACAACATTAAGTTAATGTCATAATCTGAGAATGGTCTTAGGACCATGCCCACACTTTATGTTCATTTTTGTTCTCTGTGTTTTCTCCTATTTTGGTTTGTTATAATTAGTTGCATTATTTGCCTTCTGTGTTCCCTGGGTCCTCTGTTACTGTCTTCTCTGTTACCCCGGTCTGTTGTGTCATCCCCTGTTTGTGTCATGATGTGGAGCACGGTTGGGGAACCGTGCTCACACTCCTGACCTAGTCTGATTATCTTTTTGTATTTCCCCGCCTTAGTTTATGTTCTTTCTGGTTGGTTGGATGTATGTGGTTATTTGGGTTTGCTATCTGGTTCTATTTATGGTAGTCGCCGTTCCTAGTTTAGTTATTATTATTTTGCATCATGACCGTCCAGTTTTGTATCTTAATTATTATTTGCCTGTATGGTCATTGAGCCTACCCTCATCTCTGCCTTTGCCCTCATGTGTTACAGTTAGCTATTGTTACTCATTTTAGTTTCCTTTTGTTGTACATTTAGTAGTCTTATCATTTGTAGTTATCTGGTCTTTGTCTTGGGTTCTCTAGTTGTTACTGAATGTTGTTTCTTTCAGTGTGACAGCTGTCTGTGCTCACTTTCTCCTGTCAAATCTGTTCACGGGCTTTGACAGCTGTCACCAGTTTAGTTGATTATTTCTTCACTCATGTGCCCATGTGACAGAGATCATCCTGCGCAGTTCGCCCCACACGGGACACGAACCCGCGACCTCTCAGTCAACTAACACAGTTCGAGCATGGGAGACACAGCACGATCGCGCTGAGCTAAAGGTCCGACCGATAGCTCAGCGCTACCGATACTGTATGAGGCTTTCGGGAGGGAGGTTTACTAACGTTCTACGCCGAACAGTACTAGTTGGCATCCGTTACACTCTCCCCCTTAAACCTCACTCCCATCCGGGTCACGGCACCATTGTGACAGAGATCATCCTGCGCAGTTCGCCCCACACGGGACACGAACCCGCGACCTCTCAGTCAACTAACACAGTTCGAGCATGGGAGACACAGCACGATAGCGCTGAGCTAAAGGTCCGACCGATAGCTCAGCGCTACCGATACTGTATGAGGCTTTCGGGAGGGAGGTTTACTAACGTTCTACGCCGAACAGTACTAGTTGGCATCCGTTACACTCACACCTGCTGTTCATTTGTCTGCCTATTTAAGAAGCCTTTGTGAGATTACTCCTCGCAGCGGTCTACTAAGCCTCATGTTATTCTTATGTGTCCAGTATCATAGACGATGTCCCCGTCTTGCTTTCCCCGGTTTGGTCTGTTTGTCCTGATGTGTATCCCACATCTATAACTATTAGTTGCATGTTGCATTATTAGCTGCATGTCTGTAGTAGACCGCTGCGAGACTACTCCTCGCAACGGTCTACTAAGCCTCACGTTATTCTTACGTGTCCAGTATCACAGACGGTGTCCCCGTCTTGCTTTCCCCGGTTTGGTCTGTTTGTCCTGATGTGTATCCTCTGTCTTCCGGCGTTTCTACACGCCTTAGCCTAGGGATACTTTGGACTACAACGCTTCTTACCTGGGCTCCTCCATTCCTGTAAGTTTTTGTGTTTTTGAATAATTCTGTGTTCTTTAATAAATGTTGCAACTCACAGCTCCTGTGCTTGGTGTTCTCAATCCCGCCGTGAAAGGGCTGGTCCTTGACAGATTGTCTTTATTGTCATTATCGTGGTCTTGTTTTTGTACTTTGTCTGGTTCTGGGTCTCGTGTGTATATTTGTTTACCTATTGTTGTCTGTCCCTCGCGTGGTCTGTACCTATAGCCACTTTCCCTCATGTGTTACTGTGTAGCCCTTGATTGTTCCCCCAGCTGTCCTGTGTCTGTAATTATTAGTTACCCCTATATACTGTGTGTTGGTCTGAGTTTGTGTTCTGGTGTGGCATCATTGTCTAAATTCCCTGCTGGTGCCCTTGCGTCCAGAATCGTCCCTGTGAGTTTGTTTGCCTAAGTTATCACCTGCGTTATCTCCAGACCCCGTGCTGTACTTTTGTTTCTCTTAGGGCTTTCACGCCTAAATTTGTTTACTTTGGTCCGAATCAGTTGATAAGTTTGTTACTTTGTATCATTTTCTCCTTGGTTCAGTCCCCTTTCACACAAGCAAAAATTCAAGCGGACCAAACTGCGTCACATTAAATCCCGCGAGACTTACATCAGAACGTTCTCTGTTCTTATTGGTCAGATTTCGCCACGAGAACAGGAAAGATAAATACAGGAAGTAGAATGACTACTGTGCACTTATGCATTTCTGGGGAGAAAATACAAATTGTAATGTAATCTACGGGGGGTTTTCATCGCACTGGTTATCATTTATTGCATTACGTGCATATATCACTCGTAGCAAATCGTACAGTTTGAAAATGAAGCGTGGCTAAAGATGGAAAATAACATGTTAACGTTCATTAATCCTCCAGAACTGTGACATGCTCAGCCACAGGTATTTTCAAAGATCTGTCAGGTATGTACAGTGGCATAAAATGTTTTACCATTTACCGCTGGTCCTGTTTTAGTATGGTCACTTTTTCACCTACAGGACTATACCAGAGTTCGCCATTTGATTCGACTTGAGACCACCTCTTTCAGGAGGTCTCGGTATGGTTGTTTTGGTGTGCACCTGAGTGCAAATATCATGTTCTCATCAGACATAACGAACCATGCCAACGGAGAAAACAAACTCAAGTTCGACTGAAATCAACTAAAGCCTGTAGGTGTCAAAGCACCCTTAGTTTTCATTGCTAATAAACCTTGTTTTGCACTGAAAGTCCAGTCTGCTCCCTGAGTCTGCAAACCATGTCTACCGGAGTTCATTATGACAGTTAATTTTCACTTGAATGATCTAATATCAATTCACAAAATCCTAAACTCAAATTTTTAAACTATATTGCCTTTTCACTTGTGTGCAACTTGCAAGATGTTTACAAGAGGTCTCTCGTGTTCATATATTTAATTCACCAAATTACACGGTTCCTGGTATAATTTACACCACAATTCTTTTTTCAAATAGACAGACAGACAGACAGACAGACAGACAGATAGTTAGATAGATAGATAGATAGATAGATAGATAGATAGATAGATAGATAGATAGATAGATAGATAGATAGATAGATAGATGGACTTTATTGATCCAAAACTGGGAAATTACAGTGTAACAGCAGCATGACAGTAGATAACCAAACGACAGAAACACACACAGCATAACAGACAAAGGGATTACCCATGGAAAGTAAAACTGCTAAAAAACCTTATATACATCATAGATGAATAGATGGTGACCCGTATAGATACATGAATCATACCCGCTGTACAATGCAGGACTATCAGGTGCAGAGTGAAATGTGAGGTTGTGGTCACCCAGCACAATGCAGACTGATACTATTCACGCTCAGCAGGGATTGCATACGGACAGAGAACCCCTGGGGGGACAACCAGAACAATGGACTATTGTTTATACATCCCCAGATTAAGGCGAGGACGTCCAGGCGCCAGTTGGTCAGGCTAATTATATGTATTGACTGATATGTATAGCAATATGCTAATGTGCCATGCATTCTCTCTGTTTGTATAACATATAAAACAGCAGCACAGAGCACACGCAGGGGAACACGATACAGCACAGCACAGTAGCGCACAGCGCTACAAGTGCGTCTCATTTTGATGGAGGAAATAAAACTCTGCAACCTTCCAGCTCGTCGTACCTCGCTTAATTATTCCTCCACACTGGTGACCCTTGATGAAGAATGGAACATGAGGCGAACACCCCGGAGATGACCCGAACGGGAAGCCCCAGCACGTGTCATGGTGCGCCCCTCACATGATCTCTTCCCTCCACACTGGTGACCTGACGAGAGAGAATGACCATCTGCTCCCTCTCACCGGGCTGTGGACAGCAGAGGACCAGAGAATGCCTGCAACCTCTTCATCCTCACCGGAGCGTGCGCCCCGGAGCAGGCACCACTTGGACCAACACGCATTATGAACCGCAACACAAGCGAAACAAAGGAAGCAGCCTGAATGGGGAAATCATCGACACCGACTGCACTGATTTCCACCAAGCTCCCCGACCCTGACTCATGCGACAAGCAGACCTCCTGCACACAGAAGCCCCACACGCACACTGCAGGATTATGAGGACAGCGTAACTGCCAGTTATGTGGTCATGGCGCCAAGCGCGAACCACGCACAGAGACGAACCAGCTCCACAGACTGATACATCGTCCTCCGCCGCTGCACATGCCCGAGAAAAACGGCCGATTGCCAGCCTCGGAACCTTCAGGGCTGCTCACGCACCTGAAGCAGATGTGCAGCCCGTACACAGGACTTTGTATGGGTTTCTCAGCCACGGCGCACAAGGGGAATTTAGCCGATTGCTGTCCCCGATGGCTTTAGGGCTGCTTCCGCACCTAAAAGCCAGACTGCCAGGTCCCTCACACAGCTGCAGTTGTTTCACAGCTGCTACGCATCCTCGGGGAATTTGGCGGCTCGCCTTCCCCACATCCTCGCTGGACTGAGCTGTGAGAGAAGTCACAGACTTAATTTTTTTTTCACAGCCACTGTGGCTCACCGCCAGGTTTAACGGAAAAGTCCCTCACCATCGCGGATCCACATGCAATTTTTGCACGGCCCAGACACCTTTGACGTCCCAGGCCGGCACTCACTTACTCCCACCCCCTCCCCCTCCCCCTCCTCCTCCACAGCGCTCTTCCCACACCTCACTCCTAAAGCTGGCCGATTGCCGTCTGGTTCCATTACGCATGACGCACACCGGCCCGTGCGCCCATGATCCACGGCCGTTCAACGTGCTGGAACCCGGAGCGGAGCACACTATTTGTTTCCACCCCTCCCCCGTCCCCCCACGGACTGACATGCCCTCCGACAGTTCTACCGGAGCTGGAACCAAACGGGGGGGGGGGGGTCATCCCAGCCCTTTCTGAGCGTTCTGGGGGGAGCCGTGTAGTCACCCAGCATAATGCAGACTGATACTATTCACACTCAGCAGAGAATTGCATACGGACAGAGAACCCCTGGCGGGACAACCAGAACAATGGACTATTGTTTATACATCCCCGGATTAAGGAGAGGACATCTGGGCGCCAGTTGGTCAGGCTAATTATATGTATTGACTGATATGTATATCAATATGCTAATGTGCCATGCATTCTCTCTGTTTGTATAACATTCAATTCAATTCAATTCAATTCAACTTTATTTATATAGCGCCATTTCACAACAACAGTCATCTCATAGCACTATCAACTGTAGGGGGGAACCCCCACAGTTGCAGAAAGACCCCAGCAATCAGGCGATCCCCTGTGAGCAAGCACTTGGCGACGGTGGAGAGGAAAAACTCCCTTTTAACAGGAAGAAACCTCCAGCAGAACCAGGCTCAGGGAGGGGCAGTCATCTGCTGCGACTGGCTGGGGGGTGAGGGGATAGAGAAGAAGAAAAGAACAGATATGTAGAGAGCAAACAGCACGATGGGGACTCAATCTATGGGAGAGAACAAACAAATGTTAAAGACCAGCAAAAAAAAAAAAAATATTTCATAGAGAGTGAGGAAAGGAGTGAGGCCCAGTGCATTACTGGAGGTCCCCCGGCTGACTAAACCTATTAGCAGCATAACTAAGGGAGGGTTCAGAAACACATGATCCCTCCCTAATTGTAGGCTATATCAAAAAGGTAGGTTTTAGCCCTATTCTTAAAAACAGAGATCGAGTCTGACTCCCGAATCCAGATTGGCAGCTGATTCCACAGGAGAGGAGCTTGATAACTGAAGGCTCTGCCTCCCATTGTACTTTTGGAGATTCTAGGTATTACAAGTAATCCTGCATTTTGGGAGCGTAGTGCTCTGTTAGGATGATACGGTAGTATCAGATCTTTTAAATAAAATGGAGCCTGATTGTTTAGAGCTTTGTAAGTAAGAAGAAGGATTTTAAACTTAATTCTAAACTCTATGGGAAGCCAATGAAGGGAGGCCAGAACCGGAGAGATATGATCTCTCTTTCTAGTACCTGTTAAAACTCTTGCTGCAGCATTTTGGATCAGCTGAAGACTTTTTAAAGATGTTTTAGGACAGCCTGATAATAAAGAATTACAATAATCTAATCTCGAGCTAACAAAAGCGTGGATCAGCTTCTCAGCATCACTCTGAGACAAGATGCTCCTAATCTTGGCAATATTACGCAAATGATAGAAGGCAGTCTTAGAAACAAATTTAATATGTGAATTGAAGGACAAATCCTGATCAAAAATAACTCCAAGGTTCCTCACAGAGCTATTAAGAGAAAGAGTAACTGCATCCAAACTGAAAGTTTGATTTGGAAAGGAATTTCTAAGGTTTTTTGGACCAACAAGAATGACTTCAGTCTTATCTAAATTTAATAGCAGGAAATTACAAGTCATCCAAGCTTTGATTTCCTTAAGACAGGCTTCTAACTTGGCTAATTGATTAGTATCATCTGGCTTCATTGACAGGTATAATTGTGTGTCATCTGCATAACAATGAAAATGTATACAGTGCTTTCTAATAATGTTGCCTAACGGAAGCATATATAAACTAAAAAGAGTAGGGCCTAGCACAGATCCCTGTGGAACTCCATGACTAAGCTTTGAGCTGAAAGAAAACTCATCATTTACATGAACAAACTGGAACCTATCAGATAAATAAGATCTAAACCACTGCAACGAAGTTCCATTAAGTCCAACATAGTGTTCTAATCTATCAAGTAGAATATTATGATCAATAGTATCAAAAGCTGCACTAAGATCTAAAAGGACAAGTACAGAAACTAGTCCATTATCAGATGCAATGAGGAGGTCGTTAGTGACCTTCGCTAAGGCTGTTTCAGTACTATGATGGATTCTAAACCCAGATTGAAACTCTTCAAGTAAACCATTTCCCTGCAGGTGGTCAAATAATTGCGTAGCAACAACTCTTTCTAAGATTTTTGAAATGAAAGGGAGATTAGAGATTGGTCTATAGTTAGCTAAAGCTCCTGGATCTAGCGTTGGCTTTTTGAGTAAGGGTTTAATTACAGCCGTTTTAAAAGCCTGCGGTACATGGCCTAAAGTTAATGAAGAATTGATTATATGAAGAATAAAGCTACCAATAAGTGGGAAGACTTCTTTAAATAACCTGGTAGGAATAGGGTCTAAAAGACAAGTTGAAGGTTTGGATGAGGAAACTATTTTGCCTAACTCACAAAGGTCGATTGGAGTAAACTCATCAAGACAGACATCAATAGAAGGAGTTGTAGTAGTTACAGTATTTAAGTTAACTGTGGGAAGAATCTGATTGATTTTATCTCTGATGGATGAAATTTTATTATTGAAAAAGTTCATAAAGTCCTGACTAGTAAGCTCTAAGGGGATACTAGGATTGACAGAGTCCTGACTCTTTGTCAACCTGGCTACAGTACTGAAAAGAAACCTGGGATTATTCTTGTTCTCTTCTATTAATGCAGAGTAATAACTCGTTCTAGCTTTTCTAAGAGATTTTTTATAAATTAAAAGATGATTTCTCCAAGCTAAATAGATTTCATCTAAATTAGTAGAGCGCCATTTTCTTTCTAATTGACGAGTCTTCTGTTTTAAGCTACGAGTTTCTGTGTTGAACCAAGGAGTTAAAAATCTCTGATTAGACTTTTTCTTTTTTAAGGGGGCCACCAAGTCTAGAGCCTGATGCAGAGAAGCTGAAACACTATCCACCATGTTATCAATTACAGAAGGAGCAAGCTGTCTATAGCTTATTTCCGTTGTGTTGACACATGGCATAGAGGAAACAATCTGCATAAATTTGGAAACAGCATCATCTGAGAGGCATCTACTGTGATAATATTTTTCTTTAGGAGCCAAATAGTCAGAAATAGTAAAATCAAAGGTTAACAGACAATGGTCTGACAGTACAGGGTTATGAGGAGACACTACAAGATTTTCTGTTTCTATGCCATATGTCAGAACAAGGTCCAATGTATGGTGGAGGTAATGAGTAGAATTTCCTACTTTCTGAGAAAACCCAATCGAGTCTAATATTGAATTAAAAGCCACATTAAGGCAGTCACTATCTACAGCCACATGTATATTAAAGTCCCCTACTATAATTATTCTATCAGATTTCAGCACTAAATCAGCTAAGAAATCAGCAAATTCGGATAAAAATTCTGAATAGGTTGATGGGGGACGATAAACTTTGGCAAATAAAATTGGGTTTAACCTGAAATTGCTAAAGTGCCCAACACTGAGGACCAGGCCCTCAAAGGAATTATAACATGTTTTTTGCTTTACATTAACTAGTAATTTGGAATGGTAAATTGTTGCTACTCCTCCTCCACGACCAGAACTTCTGGGATTTTGACAGTTTAAATAACCAGAGGGAGTTGATTCATTTAAACCAACAAAATCCTCTTGCCCTAACCAAGTCTCTGTAAGGGAAATTAAATCAATCTGATGATCAATTAACAGATCATGGACTAACAGAGACTTGGGAGTTAGAGACCTAATATTTAATAAACCACATTTAATTTTTAAATTATGAGGAGGAACAGAGGCCAAATCATTCAATTTAGAGGCTTTATGTTTAATTTGAGTTTTACCAATATTTTGCTTTATCACTTTGGGACGCTTATACATTATATTTTTATTTACTTTGGAGGGAGCAGACAACGATTCTCTGATGGGGAAGACAGGGGCTAAGCTGAGGGGTGGCGGATGAAGAGGAGCTGCAGAGAGGCGTGTAAGACTGCGACTCTGCTTCCTGGTCCCAACTCTGAGTAGTCACGGTTTTGGAAATTTGGATAAAAAAGATGCCAGATTGTTAGATAAATGAGAAGCACCATCCAAAGTGGGATGAATGCTGTCTCGTCTCATAAGACCAGGTTTTCCCCAAAAAGAGCTCCAATTGTCAATGTAGCCCACGTCATTTTTAGGACACCACACAGACAGCCAGCGGTTCAAGGATGACGAGCGACTAAACATGTCATCACTGGTCAGATTGGGGAGGGGTCCAGAGAATACTACAGTGGCAGACATCGTTTTTGCAAACTCACACACCGATTCTATATTAAGTTTCATGACTTCCGACTGCCGGAGACGGATGTCATTAATGCCGGCGTGAATAACAATTGTGGAGTATTTACAGTTACTTTTAGCCAGCATTTTCAAATTTGACTCGATGTTGCCTGCTCTGGCCCCAGGAATACATTGGACTATGGCCGCTGGAGTCTCTAGGTTCACGTTTCTGACTACAGAGTCGCCAATGATCAGAGTTTTTTCCTCAGCGGGTGTGTCGCTGAGCGGGGAAAAACGATTGGAAACGTGAACAGGTTGGTGGTGTACCGGGGCTTTGCGACTAGGCTTCCTTCTCACCGTCACCCACCCAGTCTCCTCGCTGCTGAGGAGAGCCGGGGAACCGCTGACAGTGGGACCTAAGCTAGCTAGCTCCGCTGCAGCTAATGGGCGTCCGTCAAGATTAACTGGCGCAGACGGTGTTTCAATGCAGCGGAGCCGGGATTCCAAATCAGACAACCTCGCCTCGAGCGCCTCAAAAAGACAACATTTATTACATTTACCGTTATCACTAAAAGAGGCAGAGGTGTAGCTAAACATCTGACAGAGAGAGCACACCAGAGGAGGAGAGGAAAGAGAGGTAGTAGCCATAGCTAGTGGCTGGAGAGCTGGAGAGCAAACCACACAGGCAGACAGCAAAACAGGAAGTGACGATACGTTACCACAAGGAAGTGACGATCTCCTGTGACGAAGTGACGATTGTATAACATATAAAACAGCAGCACACAGCACACACAGGAGAACACGATACAGCACAGCACAGCACAGTAGCGCACAGTGCTACAAGTGCGTCTCATTTTGATGGAGGAAATAAAACTCTGCAACCTTCCAGCTCGTCATACCTCGCTTGATTATTCCTCCACAAGGTACCAATTAGACTATAAGGTGCAGTATGGCAGTGTAGTTATGACCAGAATTCAACATCAGAGATAGAGTGATGATATAGAGTGAAGTACGTGGTGGCGGTAATGCACCTGTTAGCTGGTTGCCAACCACCAATCAAATCTAAAAGAAGAAGAAGAAGAATTCAACATCAGAGTGAGTTATTGTACAGTGAAATGGCATGTGGCAGGAAATATTTCCTGTACCTAACCATTTGGCAGCGAAGCTGTAGCAGTCTGCTGGAGAAAGTGCTCTGCTACTGTATCTGTCCAGTGTGTGGTGGAGGGGTTGATCAGGATTGTCCCTGATGGATCGTAGTTTATTCAGTGTCCGCCGCTCCACTACAGTCTCAAAGGTCTCCAACCTGAGACCAATTACAGAGCCAGCCCTCTTGATAATCTTGTCAAGTCTGCTGGTGTTGCTGGCTCTGATACTGCTACCCCAACAGACAGCAGCAAAGAAGATGGTGCTGGCAACAACGACCTGGTAGAAAAGCTCCAGCATCCTGTTGCACATGTTGAAGGATCTCAGCTTCCTCAGGAAGTAGTCTGCTCATCCCCTTGTGCGCAGCATCGGTGTTGGACCTCCAGTCCAGTCTGTTGCTGATTGTGACACCCAGGTATTTGTAGTCCTCAACTACCTCCACATCCTCCCCCCTAATCTGCAATGGCTGTGAAGGCATCCTCTTCCTGAAGTCAATCATCATCTCTCTGGTGTTGCTGACGTTCAGCCTCAGGTGATTCTGCTCTGTCCACTCCACAAATCTGTCTACCAGTACCCTGTACTCCCCCACCCCCATACACCCAACAACAGCTGATTCGTCAGAAAATTTCTGGAGATGGCATGACTTGGTGTTGTGCTGAAAGTCAGTGGTATATAAGGTGAAGAGAAAAGGAGAGAGCACAGTCCCCTGAGGAGCTCTCGTATCACTAACCACCACGTCAGACAAGACACTGCCCTGCCGGACAAACTGTGGCCTGCCTGTCAGGTAGTCAGTAATCCAGGAGATCACAGAGCTGTCGACCCCCATCATCCGCAGCTTCTCACCCAGCAGCAGTAGCTGGATGGTGTTAAAGGCACTGGAGAAATCAAAGAATGTGATCTTCACAGTGTCTCCTCCGCCATCCAGGTACAGATGGGCTCGTTGCAGCAGGTAGATGACAGCGTCTTCAACTCCTAAATGGGGCTGATCTGCAGACCGCAGAGGGTCCAGCCATGTCTTCACCTGCGGCCTCAGGTGGGCTAAGACCAGTCTCTCCAGGACCTTCATCACACGGGATGTGAGGGCAACTGGTCGATAGTCATTCAGGTCAGATGGAGATGACTTCCTAGGACAGGTACCAGGCAGGATGTCTTCCACAGCACCGGTACTCTCTCCAGACTCAGGCTCAGGTTGTACAGGTGTTTCAGTACTGAAGATAGCTGGCTGGCACAGGTCCTCAGGATCCTGACAGAGATGCCATCAGGGCAGGAATGTATGCAATATGCAAGGAAAATTAATATTATAATGGCAACATCCTTGACTTGACAAGGTTAGTGTAACCAGGCCCAAAAGCAAACATGAGCTGAGGCAAAGGTAGATGTTTAACATTAATTTTATTGTGAAATAATGATTGTGCTGTAGGAGGTGCAGGAGAGTCTGGCAACCCTGGGAGGGGAGAGCAGAGGAAAGGTGAGTATTTTTAATGATCATATGGATAGTAATACAATTATTTGCATTTGGTTTCTTACAGGTACGGCTGGAGATGGATGCACCAACTCCATGCTGCAGATGGGACAGCCGGACAGCTGGACACCCGGCTGACAAGCCTCCCAATTGCCTCTACTGCAGTGATTCAGGCAGGTGGTGACAATACGTAGCAGGCTGGCCAGGCCTGAATAGTGAAGGGGGAAAAGGGGTGAGAAACAGTTCACTGTGTACGGTAGCAAGTCGACTTACAATTTGGTGAAGGTGAATAGTCCACCAGGAATCCAGTCCACTGCACAGGTGGAGATTCCTGGGGAGGGCACACAAAAGGGGTGAAAGCAATCCAACAAGCAAGGCAGGATATTTCCAGGATGCACACAGGTGAGAATCAGAGACTTGGCAGGAGATAACTTGACGTGCCCAGACTGAGCAGCAGGAGAGCGTCTCTTTTAAAGGACCTCTCTAATTGTCAGCAGGTGTGAGTACAGCTGCAACAAGGAAGCCAATTAATGGGGAGAGGGAGTACCTGCAGGGTGTGCAGCCTAGAATCCTTACAGTACCCCCTCTCAAGAAATGCCTCCTGGTGTCACTCGCAGCTTGTCAGGGTGTGGCCGGTAAAACTCAGTTATGAAGGTGTTGATCATGATGAAGGACTTGAGGATCCAAGACCTCTCCTCCAGCCCATAACTCCTCCAGTCAACCATGAATTTTATTCACCGGCCTTGGCGGTGAGCCTTGATGATGCAGCTCACCCCATACGCTAATACCCCACTGACCATCTTGGGTGGAGGCTTGGATGGGGTACAGACAGAGCTGGAGAACACTAGCTTGACCTGGGAAATATGGAACATGGGGTTAATGCGGAAAGAGGGCGGCAGAATGAGTCACACAGAGACAGGGTTCACCAAAGCAACAATGGAAAAGGGGCCAACAAAATGAGGAGCCAGCGCCTTGCTATCAGTTTTCAAAGGGAAATTCTTGGTTGACAGCCATACTTTCAGAATCAGAATCAGAATCAGGTTTATTGCCATTGTTCATGTAGTACACAAACTAGGAATTTGTCTCGGTACAATGCTGCAACATTAAACATGATAAGATAAGAGAAATAAACTATACATGTAATAAAGTGTAGGATAAGATTAAGTGATACTGGTCAACAGTTAAAATATATATTAGCCAGCAGCAGATACTGTGGAGAACTATATAGTGCAGTCGGTAATGCAGGAAGAAAACAGTGATGATTGACATGAGTCTGGTTGAGCTGCTGTACATGGTGCACGAGAGTCACTTAGTGTTCAGCAGTCTAATGGCAGAGGGGAAGAAGCTGTTCATGTGACGGGAGGTTTTAGTCTGGATGGACCGAAGTCTTCTACCAGAGGGGAGGGGGGCAAACAGTACGTGACCAGGGTGTGAGGGATCGGCTATGATCTGGCCAGCACGCCTCCGGGTCCTGGAGATGTACAGATCCTGGAGAGATGGGAGCTTGCAGCCGATCCCCTTCTCAGCAGTGCGCACGACGCGCTGCAGCCTTAGTCTGTCCCTGGCAGTGGCTCCTGCGTACCACACGGTTATGGAGGTGGTGAGGATGGACTCGATGATGGCTGTGTAGAACTGCACTAACATCTTGGTGGGTAGCTTGAGCTTCCTCAGCTGCCGCAGGAAGAACATCCTCTGCTGGGCTTTTTTGATGAGTGAGCTGATGGTCAGCTCCCATTTGAGGTCCCTGGTGATGGTAGTGCCTAGGAAGCGGAAGGAATCAGCAGTGGTGATGGGAGAGCCTGAGAGGGTGAGGGGGGGCAGAGGAGTAGTGACTTTCCTGAAGTCTACAATCATCTCCACTGTCTTCAGAGCGTTCAGCTGCAGGTTGTTATTGCTGCACCAGGACGCCAGCTGGGCCACCTCTCTCCTGTAGGCGGACTCGTCGCCGTTGGAGATGAGCCCGATGAGGGTGGTGTCGTCCGCAAACTTGATCAACTTGACAGACTGGTGGCTGGAGGTGCAGGAGTTGGTGTAAAGGGAGAAGAGTAGGGGGGAAAGTACACAGCCCTGGGGTGATCCGGTGCTGATGCTAGTATAGTCTGAGACAGTCTTTCCCAGCCGCACATGCTGCCTCCGGTCCGTCAGGAAGTCGATGATCCACCTGCAGAGGGAGTCAGGCACGTTGAGCAGGGACAGCTTGTCCCGGAGCAGAGCGGGGCGGATGGTGTTGAATGCGGAGCTGAAGTCCACAAACAGGATCCTGGCGTAGGTTCCCAGGGAGTCCAGGTGCTGCAGGATGGAGTGGAGGGCCAGGTTGACTGCATCGTCTACAGACCTGTTGGCTCGGTAGGCAAACTGCAGCGGGTCCAGGAGAGGGGTGGTGATGGACTTGAGGTGGGACAGGACCAGGCGCTCAAAGGACTTCATGACTACAGAGGTGAGCGCTACAGGTCTGTAGTCATTAAGTCCAGTGATCCGTGGCTTCTTGGGGACAGGGATGATGGTGGAGGATTTGAGGCAGGACGGCACGTGGCATAACTTAAGGGAGGTGTTAAAAATGTCTGTGAATACAGGAGCCAGCTGTTTCGCACAGAGTCTCAGGGTGGAGGGAGACACGCCGTCTGGGCCGGGGGCCTTGCGCGGGTTCAGTCTGGAGAACTGTTTGAGCACATCCTGCTCACTGATGATAAGGGGAGGGGGGGGGGGAGGGGGGGGTGCCTTAAATGAAGTAGGGAATGTGGAGGCTGTGGAGCTGGAGGGAGGGGGGGAGTTGGACACAGATGACGAGGTGTCAAAACGGGCATAGTGTTGGGACAGTCTCTGACAAAGGGCTTTGTCATCCTGACCTTTAGGAGCCTTAGGTCGATAGTTGGTGATTTGCCTCAGTCCTCTCCACACGGAAGCCGAATCATTAGCAGTGAACTGCTGCTGGAGTCTCTCTGAGTACACAGATTTAGCCCTCTTCAGCTCTCTGTTAAACCGGTATTTAACCTCCCTGTAGCAGTCCCTGTCTCCACTTTTCAGCGCTGCTTCCTTCTCCTTCCTGATCTGTCTGAGCTTAGCTGTGAACCAGGGTTTGTCATTAGAGTAACTCACCCTGGTGCGTGATGGAAGAATGTTCTCTTCACAAAAGTGGATATATGAGTTCACAGTGTCCGTGTACTCATCCAGATCATGCGTGGCTCCTTTAAACATGCCCCAGTCAGATATTTCCATGCACGTTTCCAGCTTCTCCTCAGCATCACTGGTCCGTATCTTCGTAGTGCTCACAACAGGTTTAGTGAGCTTCAATCTCTGTCTGTATGTGGGAATGAGGTGAACCATCACGTGATCAGATAATCCCAGTGCAGCTCGAGGGACAGCGCGATATGCGTCTTTCACTGTGGTGTAACAGTGATCCAGTGTGTTTAATCCTCTGGTGGGGCATTTAATAAACTGTTTGTAGCGGGGGAGATCGTGGCTCAGATTGCACTGATTAAAGTCGCCAGCCACAATAATCAGCGAGTCTGGAAAACTCCGCTCTGTGTGTTGAATGTGATCCGCGAGCACGCGCTGAGCTTCGTGCGTGTCCGCGTCGGGAGGGGCGTACACAGCGATCATTATGAAAGAAGCAAACTCCCGCGGGGAATAGAAGGGCTTGCAATTGATAACAAGAAATTCCAAGGCAGGAGAACAGTGTTTGGAAATTACCGTTACATCAGAGCACCAGATGCAGTTGATGTAGAAGCAGACTCCGCCTCCTGTGGTCTTGCCGGAAAGCTCTGTGTCACGATCAGCACGGAAGAGCTGGAAGCCGTCGAGGCGCAGCGCGCTGTCCGGTATATTTTCCCGGAGCCAGGTCTCAGTAAAGCAGAGGACAGCTGAGGAGGCGAGGTCCTTAAAACGCATCAGCAGTCTCAGTTCATCCACCTTGTTAGAGAGAGAGTTGGTATTGGACAGAAATATGCCAGGCAGCGCCGTTCGCGAGCCTCTCCTGCGAAGTCGCACGAGAGCGCCCGCTCGTCTTCCTCTCTTCGGCCGTCTCACTTTCCGAGCCAAACAATAAACCAGATCGGCGGCAGGGGCTAGAAAAACTGGGAGGAGGTCCGTGGGGGTGAAAGTCCTGATATTTAAAAGTTCTTCACGGGTATAAGTGCAAGCAGACACACAATTGACAAACAAAAACAAACAAAGAGCGCAGCGAAGCACCATGTCGACCGCTGTGGGCGCCGTCACCTATCTTATAGGCCGGGGCAGAAGCTCTCCTCCGGTTGGCCCACGTGATGTTGTCCTCCTGCATACAGAGCAGTGAAGCCTTAGTGTCCTTCCAAAACCAGCGACATCTGTCCATGTGGGAGGCAACACTGGGAATGGTGATCTCCTCTTCAGTGATGGACAGGAGAGGAGGGTTGTAGCCCAGTGACGCCTCAAATGGGGAGAACCCTATGACAGCAGAAGTGGCAGAATTGTATGCACATTCCACCCAGGGCAGGTAATTGCTTCACGAAGCAGGGTCAGATGTTACCACGCATCGGAGAAACGCTTCCAGGTCCTGATTCGCCTGTTCACACTGCCCGTTAGATTGGGGGTGATAGCCCAATGACAAACTGGCTGTGGCCCCGATGGACTTACAGAATGCATGCCAAGCCGGTGAAACAAACTGGGGACCACAGTCAGAAACGATGACGTCTGGGATGCCATGCAACCTGATGACGTGTGTGGTCAGTAGATTGGCTGTCTCCATAGCGGATGGTAGTTTTTGGAGGGGTATGAAATGTGCAGCCTTGAAAAATCTATCCACAATGGTCAAGATGACAGTATACCCATTGGACTTTGGCAACCCAGTGACGAAGTCCAGGGCTATGTTGGACCAGGGATGGCTGGGGGTAGGCAGAGGGTGGAGCAACCCAGTGGGTGAAGTAGTGAGGAACTTGCCTGCCACGCATTGAGGACAGGTCTAGATGCATTTCCTCATGTAACGGTTCATGGTGGGCCACCAGAATATACAGCGTAGGGCAGCGAGCGTCCTGGCCACCCCAAAATGACAGGAGAACTTTGCTGTGTGCAGCCAAAGGATTACCTCCCCCTTGACAGCTGAAGGAACAAAAGTCCATCCAGGGTGATCCATGATCCATCCATGATTCTGTGCACAGGTTCAGGTTCAGGTTCAGGTTCAGGTTACTTTATTTGTACCCGTAGGTAGATTTGTTTTGCAGTCTGGTGACATCCATATTTGCAAGCCACAAATTACATTCAACATAGACACAAACACAGGCACATATGAAGCTGACTATAAACATGATAAAAATACTCAAGGCTCCATCAATCAGGGTATAAAGACAAAGAGATGGGAGAAAAACCAGAAGTAAGAGAGAAGGGTCATATTAAACAGTTAAAAACTAGTCAAAAGAGGTTAAAAACTCAAAGGTCTAAAACCCAATAAAATATTTAGAACCCAAATGACATCCTACAAAAATAAGTAAATATAAAATGGAGTTAATAAATACGTACCTAAATTATGTACAATATATTGTTACAACTTGTTCAACTCTTTAACAGCAGCAGGAACAAAGCTGTTTTTGTAGCGCTGGGTTTCACTTTTTGGGACAGCAAACCTCCGTCTTGAGGGAAGAAGCTGAAAGTTGCAGTGCAAAGGGTGGGAGTCATCATTTAAAATGGAGGTAGCCATCCTCTGTACTTGTCTGGTGTACAGGGATGTCAGGCTCAGCTGTGACTCACCAAGCAAACGACTGGACCATCTAACTACCTGATCCAAGAATTTCCTCTGTTTCAGTTTTATCTGACCAAACCATGACACTAAAGAAAAGGATAAAACAGATTCAATAAAAGCCCGATAAAACATTGTCATTATGGTTTGGTCAATTTGGAAGCGTGCAAGTTTTCTCAAGCAATGCAAATGTTGCAGACCCTTTTTGCACACCCTTTCACAGTTCTCTTCAAAGTTTAAATTACTATCAATAATCGTCCCAAGATATCTGTAGGATTGTACACAGTCGGTGGTCTGGCCTTTTAGTACGGTGACTTTGTGCCTGGGAGTTTTCCTCCTAAAGTCAATAATCATGTCTTTAGTTTTTGTTGTATTCAGCTGGGTGCCGTGCTCAGCCTCCAGTCCACTTTAAGTTCTTTTCTGTTTGTTTGCTTCTTTGTTTATGTTGCACTTATTATGGTCTGGTGTATTTGGTTATCTGAGTTGTCCTTTTGTTTCTGTCTCCTGTTTTATCTGTTTCAGGGTTTTCATGCATTGCTCTATTTGGGCTCTGTTTATTTATGAATTGTCTGTATTTTCAGTTCTGTATTTAATAGTCTTGTCATGAATCATTTTGTATTTATGGTATTATTTGCATCTTTTGGGGTTGTGTTTTTACTCTCTGTATCATTATTTATTATTTTCGGTCTGTACATTTATTTTGACAGCACCCTCGTGCAGCTTCCGGCTGTCAAACCCTGTTTCGCAGGCTGCACAGCTGTCACTGGTTATGTTTGTTTCCTCACTCATGTACCCACACCTGTCATTCATTGATCAGTTGTCCAATTTACCTATTTAAGGACTAAGCCAATGTTTCGCATTGCCGTGTCCTACTGTTAGCTTCCTCGGAGGGACCTGTTATACTCTGAGTGAATGTGTTTTTTCCCACAGAGGTGAATGAGTGCACTCCACCGTGGATTTAATCCTTTTCCCATTTTCCCCAGTCGTTAGCCCCATTTCTCTTCGGGTGTGACTCTGGCTGTTTTTTTCTCTTTTTCCCCTCAGCGTGTCTGAGCGCCTCAGCCTTGGTCCGTCCAGGCTGTTCTCTTTTCCCCCCACCGTGTCTGAGCGCCTCAGCCTGGGTCTGTCCAGCCTGTACTCATTTCCCCCTGGCTTGAGCCCCGTTCCTTTCCAGCGCTCCACTCACCATTCCCTTATTTGTGAGTGTTGTGTTTTGTTCGTGTTTAAGTTAATAAATGTTGCAGACTCACAGTTGGCATTTGGTGTCTTCTGCCTGCCCTTGAAAAGGTCGATTTATGACAGAAGGGCACGGCCAGTGTGTGACACCAGCTGCTGCAAGTTTGCTCTTTTCTTTTTTCACCTGTTATTTTGCTTACCAGAGGGAGAGTGGACACTATGCCATCAGCGAGCCAAGGCTCTGCTAGTAGAGGGAGGTTGGCGGCTCAAAGCCCTAGCGTGGATGAACAGTGGGAAGCACAGTTCATCCAGGATTTTGTCGATGCAGCACTTGCCTTCCGATCATCTAAGGAGGTTCTGAAGAATGTGGAGTTAGCGGCAGTTATCATGGAGGCGCATCCTGGGCTGAGGAAGTACCCCGAGTTCGCAGAGCTGTTAACAACCATCTCCACCCTCCAGTTGACATTTCACGGGTTGGTGAGAGGCTCACCCTCTGCTGTACCTGAGCCGATGAGGAAGCATCCCCTGATACAGATGCCCTCAGCCTCTCGCCACTCACCATTTTTGGGATGTCATCCTCCTGCGCCTCACTCCATCCTACACCATCCACCGTCTGTTCCTGAGCCGACGAGAGAGCGTCCCCTAGAACAGATACGCCCAGCCTCCCACCGCCACTCAGCTGCATCCCTTCAGAGGAACACAGCAGCAGCCTCCTCGTTTTTTCAGAGTTTTTCTTCATCGGCTGTCCCGTCAGCCTACTCTTCCTTGTCTGCTGCTGCTACCCCCCGTCCTCCATGATGTCACCTCCCACAACTGAGTATTTGGCAGTCAGCATGCCTGCAGACCCGATCATCCATTTTCTACAATGGGGCCCACGTCCGCTGCAGCTTCTGAGAGGAATAATTCTGGGTCATCTGCAGCAGCCACCACCACACCATGGGAATTAAGGCAAGTAGGCAAGGATTTTTAAGATGGCGGCAGCGCGCACGGACGCAGCGGCCCCTCTTGGCATCAGCGAGTGTGAGAGTTTTGAGTGTTTTGATCTTTCCAGACGTACATTCTGTAAAACTTACAACCGTGAGACCTTATTAAACATGAAGGTACTGCACGCTGCAAGAATCGTGGCGATCGGTTGTGACTTGGACATTCTACGCCAGCATGGAATTCTGGCGGAGTCCCCGCTGGAAGCTACCCGAGAGAGGAGGAAGCGGAAGCGGAGCGAACGCAAGCAAATGCGTGGAAAAAGGGCCAGGATCCATGCTAGGCTAAAGGCTAACCCCTCCAGACCAGTGGTACCGTCGCTCATTCTCTCTAACGTCCGCTCCCTCGAAAACAAGCTGGACAAGCTGCGTCTGCTGAGAGAAACCCGGAGAGAGTGGAGAGACTGCTGTGTGCTTGCGTTCACGGAGACATGGCTCCACGGCAACATTCCTGACGAGGCCATTCAACTGGAAGATATGGCGATGCTCCGTGCCGACAGGGAAACGGCGAGCTCCGGTAAGAGCCGGGGGGTGGGCTATGCATCTATGTTAAAAAGAACTGGTGCGTCAATGCCACGTTAGTGTCTAAACACTGCTCTCCGTTGGCGGAGTTCCTTATTGTAAATTGTCGGCCATATTATTTGCCAAGGGAATTCAGCAACATGTTTGTAGCTGGTGTTTACATAGCGCCGAGCGCTAACGCTAATGCTAAGAAGGCAGTCGGGGAAATGCACAATGTGAATAGTGAAATCCAAACTTCACACCCGGACAGTTTTGTGGTGGTTGCAGGGGATTTTAACCACACCAGCTTAAAGACTGTGCTCCCCAAGTTTAAACAATGTGTAGACTTTAAGACCAGAGGACAGAATATGTTGGACTTAGTGTACACAAACACAGATGCATATAAGGCGATACCCTGCCCCCATCTCGGCCTTTCTGATCACATATCCGTGATGCTGCTGCCTGCCTACAAACCTTTATTGAAGCGCAGCAGGCCGGCAGTGAAACAAATCAGGATTTGGCCAGAGAGTGCAACCTCTGCACTGAAAGACTGTTTTCTGCACACAGACTGGGAGGTTTTCAAAATAGCAGCCTCCCAGGAAGACAAGACAGATGTGGAGGAGTATGCTGAAACGGTCACCAGCTACATCGCGAAGTGCACAGAGGATGTCATTACAGTGAAGACCATCACTATGCGGGGTAACCATAAGCCCTGAATGACTGCAGAGGTGCGCTCACTGCTTACAGCCAGGGATGCAGCCTTCAGAGCGAAGGACAGAATTGCCCTCCGCTCAGCCAGGTCTGCGCTCTCAAAGGGAATTAAGGCAGCAAAGCACGCCTATGCAGAGAAAATCCAGGGACACCTCTGTGACACTAGGAACACCAAGCAGATGTGGCAGGGAGTTCGGACACTGACGGGCTATAAGTCTAGGCAGGGGGTCGATGATGACGACGCTTCACTTCCAGACAGGCTTAACGACTTCTTTGCACATTTTGAAGCATCAAACTCGACAACCAGAGGGAGGGCTGGCCCACCCCCACCATCGGTCGGACCAGCTTTTACCATCAACACAGCGGACACACGGAGGACCCTAACCAGAGTCAACCCACGCAAAGCTGCAGGTCCGGACAACATCCCGGGACGTGTGCTCCGAGACTGCACGAGCGAGTTGGCGGATGTCCTGACTGACATTTATAACATCTCCCTGAGTCAGGCCATCGTTCTCAGATGCTTCAAGACCTCTATCATTGTACCAGTGGCAAAGAAACCAGTTGTGTCCTGTTTGAATGACTATCATCCTGTTGCACTGACACCAATTGTGATGAAGTGTTTTGAACGGCTTGTCAAACCACACATTACAGCCTGCCTCCCTGCATCACACGACCCGCTCCAGTTTGCATATCGTTCAAACTGCTCCACGGAGGATGCTATAGTCACCACCCTACACTCTGTCATCACCCACCTGGACCAGAAAGACACCTACGCCAGACTCCTGTACATTGATTTCAGTTCAGCATTCAACACCATTATTCCCCAGAGACTGATGGAGAAATTACTCCTTCTCGGTCTGAACACCGCCACACGTCTCTGGATCCTGGATTTCCTGACTGAGAGACCTCAGTCTGTCCGGGTTGGAAACAACATCTCCAACTCTGTCACGCTGAGCACCGGATCCCCTCAAGGCTGTGTACTCAGTCCACTGTTGTTTACACTTCTAACACATGACTGTGTATCCAGACACGAGGGGAACCAGATTATTAAGTTTGCAGACGACACCACGGTGGTGGGGCTTATCCAGAGGGATGAGGAATCAATGTACAGGGAAGAAGTGAGAGACCTGGAGGGCTGGTGCAGGGAGAACAATCTGGTGCTCAACGTGGACAAAACGAAGGAGATGATTATCGACTTCCGGCGGTCACAACCTGAGCACATCCCCCTCAGCATCCGCGGCCGTTTAGTGGAGAGAGTGGAGAACATCAAGTTCCTTGGAGTGCAGATCTCGTAGGACCTGACCTGGAGCAAGAATTCCTTGGGGATCAGGAAGCGGGCTCAGCAGAGACTGCACTTCTTGAGGAAACTCAAACAGGCCTCTCTCCCCATCTGCATCCTCAGGACCTTCTACAGAGGTGTGGTGGAGAGTGTTCTGACATACTGCATTGCTACATGGTACTCCAGCTGCAGTATGTCAGACAAAAAAGCCCTGCAGAGGATAGTCAAGGGGGCTGAGAGGGTAACTGGAGTCTCCCTCCCCTCTGTCCAAGAACTTTTTCAGAACCGTTGTAGGAGCAGGGCAGTGAACATTGTCAAGGACCGTTCTCACCCTCTGCATAAACACTTTGAACTTCTTCCATCTGGTAAACGATTCCGGAGCATCAGAGGCAGAACCACCAGACTGATCAACAGCTTCCTTCCACAAGCTGTCAGGATGCTGAACAGTTGACCCGGAATCTCTCATACACACTACTGCACCTACGGACATTTTGTATATTATTTGTATATTATAGTTAGTTAGGTTTTTTCCCAAGTATGTCTCAGGATGTGTGAATGGATGGGGGGGGTGGGGGTGAGGGGGTGAAGCTATGTGTGAGTGTGTCTTAAATCATGCTGCTTCTATTTATATGGATGCCGAGAGAAACACAATTTCATCTTGCCTGCACTACAATTGTATGTACAGCAATATGACAATAAAGTTTGATTTGATTTTGATTTGATTTGAAGTACATTTTTATTCTCAAACACTTCTAGATGAAATGCCTTGTCTTATTCCCGGTGGTGGGGCTCAGCAACAGCAGCCCAATTTAGTCCTCACCGCCTGCTGCTGTCATATTTCTCCCACCTGCTTTTCCCATGTTCCCCTCTGGGTATCCTGTGGGTCTGCCGGTCCTGGGGGAGAGCCGCCAGATGACAGAGGGGCCTGTGGCCCTGGAAGATTGTGTTCCTGCCCCACAGCCACATCCTGGATGAGAGAAGAGCACCCACAGTGCCCTGAAGACTGAGCCGACAAGAGAGTGTCCCCTGACTTCAGCTACACGGGTCTCTGTGCCAGTGGTGAAGCAACCTCCAGCATCAGCCACCACGTCGGGAGCTCCACCAGTGTCAGTCACCACGCCTGGAGGTCACTCAGCAGCAGATACTATGGTGCCCCGGGAGATAAGGCAAGTGTGTTTTCATTTTCCTGCATATAAAAATGAAATGTCTTGCCTTATTCCCGGTGGTGAGACTCAGCATCTGCAGCCCACGTTAGCTGAGTTCTCACTCCTGCTGCTGCCACCGGTCCCTCACCTGCCTCTCCCATGTCTCCTCCTGTGTCTCCTGAGAGTCCGCCGGTCCTGGGATGGAGCCACCGGACGGCGGAGGAGCCTGTGGCCCTTGAAGATTCTGTTCTAGCCCCACAGCCACATCCAGGATGGAAGGAGAACGCTACCTGTATCCTGAAACTTGAGCTGGCAGCAGAGTGTCCCCTGGTTTCAGCAGCACGGGAGCCGGCATCATCGGTGAGGCAACCTCCAGCTTCAGCCGCCACGCTGAGAGTTCCACCTGCATTGGTCGCCCCACCTGGAGGTCCTTGGGCTGCATCCACGATCATGCCTGCTGCTGGGGTCATCGCAGCAGAGTCACCGGAGTCCTGGATGGTGGTGGAGCTTGAGTTAAGTTCTCTGTTCAGTCTCTCCATTATTAGCCTTAGAGGAATCTTGTCTTCCTCATAGCAGGGAGAATCAGCTGCAGATGCCCTGTGCTCCTGAATTTTCCTCGCCGGGCTCCACTGCTGCCTGTAATAGTGTTCCAGTGTCCATCTCCTCCTTCCCGTCTGAGGTGGCCGTGTCGGGAGTGGATGCCAAGAGGAGCGGATTCAAGATGTCCCAGCCTGTGTCACCGGAGTCTTGGACAGTGGTGGAGCTCAAGTCCAAGCAAGTACTCTGTTCTAATACCTGCTGATCTAGAGAAGTCTTGTCTGGCTCATGGTGAGGAGAATCAGCTGCAGATGTCCTTTGGTCCTGAGTTTTCCTCGCTGGGCTCCACTGCTCCTGGTAATGTTCCAGTGTTTCTTTCTTCTTCCCCATCGGGGGTGGCCATGCCGGGGTTGGAGTGCCAGATGTCCAGAGTCGAGACGTCCCAGTCTAATTCGCCGGAGTCCTGGAAGGTGGTGGAGTTCGAGCTCAGGCAAGTTCTCTTTTTCGTTTTCACTATAACAATATTAGAGAGATCTTGCTTGGTTCTTGGTAGGGAGGACCAGTTGCAGCCACCAGCTGCACCTGAGTTCTCCTCGCCGGGCTCCACTGCTGCTGGTAAATCTGAACCAGAGTCTGTTTCCTCTCTTCCTGAGCCTCCATCTCTGTCAGAGGTCACCGTGGGCCCTCCATCTCCATCAGAGGTCGCCGTGGGTCCTCCATCTCCATCAGAGGTCGCCGTGGGCTAGTCCTCTGCCCCCGCCCGAGGTTGCCGTGGGTTCTCTGCCTTTGCCTGAGGTCACCGTGGGTTCTCTGCCTTTGCCTGAGGTCGCCGTGGATCCTCTGTATCCACCCGAGGTTGTCATGGGTCCTCCATCTCCGCCCAAGGTTGCCATGGGTTCTCCGTCTCTGCCCGAGTTCATTGAGAGTCCTCCGTCTCTGCCCAAGGTCGTTGAGGGTCCTCCACCATCGCCTGAGGTCGTCGAAGGTCCTTCACCGTTGCCGGAGGTCACTGAGGGTTCCCCGTCTCTGTTTGACATCACTGTGGGTTCCCCGCCTTCGCCTGAGGCCTCTGCTAAACAGTTATTCTCCTCATCTGGTCCTCTTGCTGGTCAGCCACCTTGGTCAGCTGTCTGTTCGCCTGGTCCCTTTGCTAGTCAGTTGCCATGGTCGTCTGAGGTTGCTGCTGGTCAGCGGTCCTCTTCAGGGTCAATGCTGTCCTGCTATGAGTCCAGGTGACCCATGCCTCAGCCCCTGTAGCCCGTAAGAAGCGCGTATTCCAGCTGCCGCTTCCATGAGGGGGCGTGTCATATTCTGCGGTCTGTTGGTTCAGGGATGCTGAAAGGCCACCCAGCAGATTACGTCCTTTGCTTGGGTGGCTTAGAGACTCTGGGAGGCCACTTGACACCTTCCAACTTGTGACCGGGTGGGCTTTGGACTCTAGCAGACCACCTGAACTGTGTCAATTTTCACTCTTTTTCTTTGGTATTCTACTGCCACCTGCTGTACAGTGTTGTGGGTCATGATTTTTTTTGTTTGTTTGTTTTCTGGTGTGTTTCAGTCCCTCCGTGCCTGGGTTCCCCCTCCTCCCTCCCGGGGTGGGTTGTTTTTATCTTGTTGGAGGGAGGGGGTCTTCTTTGTGGGTGGATCCTCTTTTCTTTTATGATGTTGCGTCAGGGTGTCTGGGAACCACCATTGGGGGGAGCAGTGTCAATGATTCTGAGCATGGGTGGGTGCTGTGCTCAGCCTCCAGTCCACTTTAAGTTCTTTTCTGTTTGTTTGCTTCTTTGGTTATGTTGCAGTTATTATGGTCTGGTGTATTTGGTTATCTGAGTTGTCCTTTTGTTTCTGTCTCCTGTTTTATCTGTTTCAGGGTTTTCATGCATTGCTGTATTTGGGCTCTGTTTATTTATGAATTGTCTGTATTCTCAGTTCTGTATTTAATAGTCTTGTCATGAATCATTTTGTATTTATGGTATTATTTGCATCTTTTGGGGTTGTGTTTTTACTCTCTGTATCATTATTTATTGTTTTCGGTCTGTGCATTTATTTTGACAGCACCCCCCGTGCAGCTTCCAGCTGTCAAACCCTGTTTCACAGGCTGCACAGCTGTCACTGGTTATGTTTGTTTCCTCACTCATGTACCCACACCTGTCATTCATTGATCACTTGTCCAATTCACTTATTCAAGGATTAGGCCAACGTTTCCCATTGCCATGTCCTACTGTTAGCTTCCTCAGAGGGACCTGTTATTGTCAAGCGGTGGCCCTCGCGGGCCACCATAAGACGCCAAAAGTCGCCAGTGAGGTTTTCATGATGTTTATTATGAACAGAAGATAACACAAAGTAACAGAAAGTAATGAGCCACGATGGGCTAAATCACACAACACTTGACACAGATGATCATAAGGCTATAACGAGGCACACTTACGATCGGGACATGAACAACGATCAGGAATAGCTGACATCTGAGGCGAGGGACGCTCGCTCAACGTCTGACAAGGGAATAATCAACGAGACTGCTGCATTGTACTGCTCTCAGCACCTGCTTAAATGCCGGGCTGCTGATGAGCCGTAAATGCAGCACAGCTGTTAGGTTTTGACAGCAGGAAGCTCCTCCGAGCGCTGTCACAATAAGAGCTCGGGGAGCCAGAAGGTAACACTGCTGTCAAACCTGGGGGAGATGATGCATGGCCCGAGCGCGGACGACATCGGTGCTCAGACCATGACAGTACCTCCCCCCCAAGGGCGAGCTCCAAACGCCCAATGACACCCAAGCCCCCCACCCCCCAGGGCGGGCGGATGGGAGAACAGGCCTGGAGGGAGAGGACCAGCCATAGACCAAAAATCATGATGAACACAGAAGCACAGAGACAACCAGGGAAAAAAAAAAAAAAAAAAAAAAAAACCTCCCAAATACATGAAATACTCTGAACACAGGGCACGATAACAGAAAATACAATATTCCCAAATGCAAAAGCCATGATTAAGGCAGACTACAAATGAAACAATTACAGGGCAAGATGACAGAAAATACAACATTCCCAAAAGCACAAAAACACACACAATGGCCGAGATAGAAAAAAAACCCACATTAACACGGGCAGAACATAGAGCAAATTTATCACCCCGCATGACCTTTAACCCAGATAATACAGGAAAATGGTGACAGGCAGAGACCAAAAACCCATGGGAACAGTTCCGGTGGTCTCCCTGCGTCCCAAGGCCAACAGGGGAATATGAGGAACAGTACATGATCGGGCGGCCTACCCCAGTCCCAGGCCAGGAAAGTCCAATTCTCTGGCGGCCGAACCAGGTCACCCCGCAGCAAACACAGAGTGTCGGGTGGCCGACCCAAGGTGCCAAACCAGCGAAACAGTTTCTTGGGTGGCCGACCCGCGTCCCTCAGCCATCAGAACTGTGGGAAAACAGTCTGCGGCGGCCTCCCTGGAGGGGGAAAAACGTGGGAGAGCCAGGCCGAGCGTTGAAGGGCCCCAACGGCCCCCGGTGATGATGAGCAGGGGCGGTGACTCGGAAGAGGGAAAAGAAGATGATGACGAGCCAGTCCAGTGTCAGGTAGCAGGGGATCTGCAGCTCCCTCACCGACCTTGAACCACACCGGCGCTGCACCCCTGCTGGACCCCGATTGGGTCCCGGCTGCACCCACGTCGGACCTCAATTGGGCCAGAGCAACATCCGCGATGGACCCCAATTGGGTCTCGGGCGCACCCACATCGGACCCCAGTTGGGCCAAAGCAGCACCCGCGATGGACCACGATTGGGTCTCGGGCGCACCCATGTCGGACCCCGACTGGGTCGGCGCAGCACCGATAACGACCTCCAACCCCGAACCCGGGACCTCCAGCACAGCGACTGGGATTGACCCCGCACTGGCGACCCTGGGAGAAGGCTCGGGAGAAGAAAAAGAACCGGGATCAGGATCACCGGTAGCGACAGAGCCCAGCAAGACGAGCTCAGGTGCAGCGAATGGCTGCCCCTGGCTCATCTCCCCGAGAGACAGGCAAAAATGCTCTAAAATAGAAAGAAGAAAAACAAAGTAGAGCACTTGCCTGCACTCAAGTTCTGTCGCCGTCCAGGACTTCGATGATCCGGGCTCAGACGGAAGAAGATTGTCATCTGGCTCCCACTCAGCTGCGTCGGGCTCCACAGCTGGCATGATGCTCTCCGCAGCCTGAGGATCCTCTGACGCTGATAACCCGCACGGCGTGGTGGCTGGGGACCCTCGACCCGCTGGCTCAAACCGCTCCGACGTGGAGACCTGGGGACGCTTCATCATCAGCGCAGGCTCCAGGCTGCAGTCCGCTCTTCTCCTCTGCCCACGACGTAGCTGCGGGGCTGGAACCAGGCTCTCCAGAACCGCAAGCCCCCTCCTCGTCCGGTGACGTAGGCCTGGCGTAGTGGACCGCTCGGTGGAGGGAGACACAAAGGCAGCAGGTTCAGTAATCAGGTCTACAGCAGGTGGTGAGAGCTTGGGGGACTGCCAACCCTGAACTCCGCCCCCAGGAGTCAGACAAGACAAATCACAACTTTGATGAGAAGAAGGAGCTTGCACTTGCCTGTCTCCCGGAGGGAGGATGGTGCCTGCTGTAGGGGACGTTGCTCCTCCCTTTCCCTGCCGGATGGTGATGGAGGGCCCCCTGGAAGGACGAGGGGGAGCCGCTTGCGATGGATCAGGGACGGGGCTCGCCGAGGCACGACTCTTGGCACACATAGCAGCCGGGGAGGGCGTCGAGGAGGAGAGGGCGACAGCCGAGACGAACCGGGCACGGAGCGCTGATGGAACAGCAGGAGAGGATGGCCTGGGGGGAGAGGCTGCGGGAATTCCCTCCTGGCGAGATGCCGAAGAGGCAGCTGACTGTGCGGGAGAATCTTTCTGGCGGCCCGGAACAGGATCCGGACGGGGTTCTTGCTGAGGTTGACCTTGGCCGTGGCGCCGACGTCTTCGATGGCCCCCAGAAGGTGCAAACTCCTGGACTGGATCGAGGACAGGAACGGGATCCCAAAGTGGGGAGCGGGGATGCCTCCTCCTCTGCTTCCTGCCGTAGTCCTCCTCCACCATACGGAGTATCTCGCGCTGTGCAGCGATGTCATCCCTCCTCGCGCTGACTTCAGGGTGGTCGGCGTAGCGGAGAAGATGATTTAAGATGTCCTCAGCGCAGTCCAGGTACCAGCGTACGTCGCTGTGATAGTCCAGGAGGGAAGCGGAGATGAGCGTCTCATCTACATATTCCAGGGCGTCCGCCAGCTCGCAGCTCAGACTCCGAGCGCGGCCCCTCCGCGACGGCATTCTCTCAGCACGCAGTACCCAGACAGGAAAGAGCAAATGTCCACTTAATGCAAACTCACCGGGAACAGTGTCTCGGTTTGGCGCCTCCGTTTAGGCGCCCTGGCAGCAGTCTACTGTCAAGCGGTGGCCCTCGCGGGCCACCATAAGACGCCAAAAGTCGCCAGTGAGGTTTGCTTGATGTTTATTATGAACAGAAGATAACACAAAGTAACAGAAAGTAATGAGGAACGATGGGCTAAAACACACAACACTTGACACAGATGATCATAAGGCTATAAAGAGGCACACTTACGACCGGGACATGAACGACGATCAGGAAAAGCTGACGTCTGAGGCGAAGGACGCTCGCTCAACGTCTGACAAGGGAATAATCGATGAGACTGCTGCATTGTACTGCTCTCAGCGCCTGCTTAAATGCCGGGCTGCTGATGAGCCGTAAATGCAGCACAGCTGTTAGGTTTTGACAGCAGGAAGCTCCTCCGAGCGCTGTCACAATAAGAGCTCGGGGAGCCAGAAGGTAACACTGCTGTCAAACCTGGGGGAGATGATGCATGGCCCGAGCGCGGACGACATCGGCGCTCAGACCATGACAGTTATACTCTGAGTGAATGTGGTTTTTTTCCGCAGAGGTGAACGGGTGCACTCCGGCGTGGATTTAATCCTTTCCCCATTTTCCCCAGTCGTGAGCCCCATTTCTCTTCGGGTGTGACTCCGGCTTGTTTTTTTCTCTTTTTCCCCCCGGCGTGTCCTAGTGTCTCAGCCTGGGTCCATCCAGGCTGTTCTCTTTCCCCCCGGCATGAGCCCCGTTCCTCTCCAGCGCTCCACTCACCATTCCCTTATTTGTAAGTGTTGTGTTTTGTTTGTGTTTAAGTTAATAAATGTTGCAGACTCACAGTTGGCGCTTGGTGTCTTCTGCCTGCCCTTGAAAAGGGCATTTATGACAATTATTGAGTTCTCAAAAATCAATACAGGGGCAAAGTGACCCATCTTTTTTGCCAACAAAGAAGAACCCTGCTCCCACAGCTGATGAGGAATGGTGAGTTATCCCGGCACTTAATGACTCTTTAATATATTTCTCCATGGCCTCCTTTTCAGGGGTAGATAGATTGTATAGGCGGCAAGTTGGCAGGCGTGCCCCCATTGGAGCTCACTGGCACAGTCATAAGGCCTATGGGGGCGGGGGGCACAGAGCTTTGGCTTTGCTAAACACACACACCAGGTCATGATAAATGGAGGGAACTTTGGACAAGTCAGAGGGTTCAGAGGTGTCATGCCAAATGGGGATATGGGGTGAGCAGGCAGCGGAGTGAAGGCATGCAGACAGGCAAAGGGGCTCCATGAAGTAATTGTCCCCCTGGACCAGTCAATGGTGGGATTGTGTAATTTTAGCCAGGGGAATCCTAACACTATGGGTGAAGTGGAACCTGGAAACACAAATAGTGGCAAATGTTCTCTGTGGTTGCCCGATACAATAATGGCAATAGGAATAGTTTGTTTACTCACCTGACAAAGGGACTGACCGGAGATACCAACCACACTAAGGGGCTGGGGGAGATTTACACAAGGAATCTTTAACTGGGTGGCCGGACTCTCAGAAATAAAACTCTGTTCAGCTCTGGAGTCAATCAGGGCAGAGCTAACGTGTTTGGCGGAGTTGAGTAGGAGGAGAACCGGTAAAGAGAAGTGTGTTTGCCGGGAATTAGGTGCATTGCTGGTTAATCCCCCTACTGTGATCGACGGGCTGTGCACAATAAGCTTAATAGGACAACACGAAACGATGTGATCCTCCCGATCTCAGTAAAAACAAAGACTATCCTCACAGCGCCACTGCCATTCAACAGGGGATAGGCTGGACGGACTGTCCCCGGCTCAGATGCTTCAGAGGAGGCTGCCTCAAGTGGAAGAGTGGAATGAGATGGAGAGCACGGTGCAGAGGAGGATCTGGTACGAGAATCAAGAGCATGTTCACAGGATCATTCACAAAGTCGATCATCTAGTTTAATTACTAGAGAAACCAAGGCATCAAATGATTTGGGCTCATCCGGGAGCCAGGCAAGCTCATCACGCAGGGTGGCATTTAAACTGTGAACAAATGCTGAACAGCGCTGTCGCCCCACCCAGCCTTCGTAGCAAGAACTCGGAAATCAATGGCGTGCTCCACCGCACTCTTAATCCCTTGGTGAAGAGTAAATAAACAGTCAGAAGCACACCCCTCCCGATCTGAGTGATTAAATATATGGATAAATTTGTTGGCGAAGCGCTGAAAGGTGTAGGTAGAAATTTCGGACTCCCTAAAGATGGCCTGGGCCCAAGAGAGAGCGTGACCCTTAAGTAAACCCATCACAAAATTGATTTTACTGTGGTCTGATGGAAAATCATCAAGCACCTGCACAAAAATAAGCTCACATTGCAGCAAAAACTCCTGAGCCCCCCCCGCCCCAGCTTACCACAGTAACGAACCAGCATAGGAACCAGGGTGGAGCAAATCGGATGGGCAGGCACTGTGCAAGGAGCCAGAGCAGCGGCAGCAATTAATTCCTGCACTGTGACAGACAGCTGTTTAACTCGGTCTGACAGCTGGACTAGGCTGACATGACTTTGATTCAATGCCTGGTCCAGACGCTGTCCGGCTGTACCAGGACATGAATTGTTTGCCTCCAACATCATATCCGCTGGGTCTGAGTGCTGGGTACGTACTGACAAGGTTAGTGTAACCAGGCCCAAAAGGAGACACAAGCTGAGGCAAAGGTAGACGTTTATGATTTTATTGTGAAACAGTAATTGTGCTGCAGGAAGCAGCAAGGCAGGATATTTCCAGGCTGCACACAGGTGAGGATCAGAGACTTGGCAGGAGATAACTTGACGTGCCCAAACTGAGCAGCAGGAGAGTGTTTCTTTTAAAAGACCTCTCTAATTGCCAGCAAGTGTGAGCACAGCTGCAGAGAGGAAGCCAATTAATGGGAAGAGGGAGTACCTGCAGGGCGTGCAGCCTAGAATCCCTACATGACTGAATCTACACTGAATCAAATCCGATCGAACATCTGTGGGGTGATCTGAAGAGAGCTGTGCACAGGAGATGCCCTCACAATCTGACAGATTTGGATTGTTTTTGCAAAGAAGAGTAGGCAAATATTGCCACATCAAGCTGTGCCACGCTGATACACTCCTACTCAAAAAGACTGAGTGCTGTAATAAAAGCCAAAGGTGTTGCAACAAAATATTAGTTTAAGGGTGTGCATATT
Organism: Pholidichthys leucotaenia; assembly: GCA_020510985.1. NCBI lineage: Eukaryota > Metazoa > Chordata > Actinopteri > Cichliformes > Pholidichthyidae > Pholidichthys > Pholidichthys leucotaenia. The sequence continues at coordinate 323,214,981 of CM035837.1, read as the reverse complement.
TATGCAAACAGGTTATTGTAAGTGTTTTATTTTTCCCCCTTTAAAGATTTCAGTTTGTTTTTCAATTGGGTTGTACAGGTTATAGGTCACATTAATGGTGGAAAAAGTTTTGAAATGATTTATCCTGGGATATGGTCACACTGCAGGTCTTATTGCTCAATTCTGATTTTTTGCTGAGATCTGATTTTTTTGTGTGAGCGTTCACATTACAATGGTCCCCTCCGGCATACAACTAGGAAAATACCGGTCGCCAAGGAGAGTGAGAATATGTATGGGTACATAATCATACCATGTAGGATAACTAAGTAGACGGTTGTGCTGTTTCATCCCATCTAGCAACAATGCTCCGCACTGGGTGTGTTTATATATCTACATATTTATTCCATCTAGCAACAATGCTCCGTACTGTGTGTTTATATATTTACATATTTAGAATCAGAATCAGAATCAGAATCAGAATCAGCTTTATTGGCCAAGTATGCACAACACATACAAGGAATTTGACTTTGGCTAAAAACTTGCTCTCGTTGTTCAGGTGAAGGATTTAAATAAGGATTCAATGACAACCAGAGTATGTACAGTAAATTACAGTCTGTCCACGTTTCTATAAAAGGATGCAAATATATACAGGAATATATGCAGTTATTTACTCGGACTAACCACACTTTGCAGAAATATATGAAAAAATATACAATCACACAGTATTTCAATGTGGACTCAGATTCAGTGATATAATGTGAATGAAGTAAAAAGCAGTGTGAGAGTTATGTGCAATGTAATAATGGATGAAAAGTCATGAGTACAGCAACAGGTAGGACTAGGTGAATGTTAGGAGTTCATCAGAGTGATGGCTTGAGGAAAGAAACTGTTCCTGTGACGGGTGGTTTTGACCTTCAGTGATCTGTAACGACGACCAGAAGATAGAAGTTCAAACAGTTTGTGGCCGGGGTGTGATGGGTCAGCACAGATGTTTCCCGCCCGTTTCCTGGTTATGGACCGATATAAGTTCTCAATGGAGGGTAGGTCGGTACCAATGATCCTCTCCGCAGACTTAATGATCCGCTGCAGTCTGGTCTTGTCCTGTTTAGTGGCAGATCCAAACCAGACAGTGATGGAAAAGCAGAGGACAGATTGGATGATGGCGGTGTAGAAGACAACCAGCAGCTCCTGAGGCAAATCAAACTTCTTGAGCTGACGCAGAAAAAACAACCTCTGCTGGGCCTTTTTCCAGACAGTGTCAATATGGGAGGACCACTTCAGGTTCCGGGAGATTGTGGTACCCAGAAACTTGAAGGAGTCCACAGTGGACACTGTGCTGTTGAGGATGGTGAGTGGGGGGAATGAAGGGGGGTGTCGCCTGAAATCCACAGTCATCTCCACCGTTTTGGCTGGGTTAAGTTCAAGATGGTTCTGGCTGCACCAGAGGATCAGCTGCTCCACCTCCCGCCTATATGCAGACTCATCATCATCCCGGATCAAACCGATGACTGTGGTGTCGTCCGCAAACTTCAGGAGCTTCACCGAAGGGTCCTCTGAGGTGCAGTCGTTGGAGTAGAGGGAGAAGAGCAGTGGGGAAAGGACACATCCTTGGGAGGCGCCAGTACTAATTTTTCGGGAGCTGGATGTAAATCTCCCTAGCTTCACCTGTTGCCACCTGTCAGTCAGAAAGCTGGAGATCCACTGGCAGGTGGAGGGGGGCACCTTGAGCTGGAGGAGTTTCTGATGAAGAATGCCTGGGATGATGGTGTTGAACGCTGAGCTGAAGTCGACAAACAGGATCCTGGCGTACATCCCTGGGGAGTCGAGGTGTTGCAGGATGTAATGTAGTCCCATATTCACTGCATCATCCACTGACCTGTTTGACCGGTAGGCAAACTGCAGTGGGTCCATCAGGGGGCCTGTGATGACCTTCAGGTGGCTCAGCACCAATCTCTCCAAGGATTTCATGACCACAGAGGTCAGGGCAACAGGTCTGTAGTCGTTTAATCCTGTAATAGAGGGTTTCTTGGGAACTGGAATGATGATGGAGCGTTTGAAGCAGGAAGGCACTTCACGCAGCTCCAGTGATCTGTTAAAGATCCGGGTGAAGATGGGGGCCAACTCGTTGGAGCAGACTCTCAGGCAGGACGGAGACACACCATCAGGTCCTGCAGCCTTCTTGATCTTTTGTCTCTGAAAGACCCGGCGCACCTCCTCTTCACAGATCATTAGTGCTGGTGGGAGGTCAGAGTGGAGGAGGGATGGAGTTCCTGGGGCTGCAGATAATCCTTTTGTGTGGGTGGGAGGTGAGAACTGTAGGTTCTTTTCAAACCTGCAGTAAAAGCTGTTTAGGTCATTAGCCAGCTGGAGGTTTTCCGCAGGGTGGGGGGATGGTCTCCTGTAGTTGGTGATATTCCGTAGGCCTCTCCAGATAGAAGCAGAGTTGTTAGCTGAGAAGTTTTTTTGTAACTTCACACTGTAGCTCCTCTTAGCAAGCCTGGTCTCCTTCGTCAGCATGTTTCTGGCCCGCTTGTACAGAGTCCAGTCACCAGTCCTGTAGGCCTCCTCCTTGGTCTGACGTAGCTGCTTCAGTTTAGGAATGAACCAGGGTTTATTGTTGTTGTATATGCAGAAGGTCTTGGTCTGCACACACATGTCCTCGCAGAAACAGGTGTATGATGTCACAGTGTCAGTGAGTTCATTTAAGTTAATGGCTGCAGCTTCAAAAACACTCCAATCTGTGCAGTCAAAGCAGGCTTGTAACTTCAGCTTTGATTCCTCAGTCCATTTCTTCACAGTCCTTACAACAGGCTTGGAAATTTATTTATTCCATCTAGCAACAATGCTCTGCACTGTGTGTGTTTATATATTTACATATTTATTCCATCTTGCAACAATGCTCCGTACTGTGTGTTTATATATTTACATATTTATTCCATCTAGCAACAATACTCCGCACTGGGTGTGTTTATATATCTACATATTTATTCCATCTAGCTACAATGCTCCGCACTGTGTCTATATATATATATATTGTGATATCCTACCGTGTAGCAATGATCACACTTGAGTTATTTCTTTGGCTAACTCTGCCGTTTATTCTGCAACACACATATAAGACTGAACATGGATTCTGCGCGGGGTTTTCACACTCTTGTTCTAATGTGTCCCCTTAATAGTAGTGCTGAACAATACAGGTAGTTCCCCCTAGAGGCATGTGCCAGTAATGTTTTAAATTAGACTTGCAGTCTACCACATCCCTCCCCTCTAGATTAAACTACTTTTAATTACACTAGCCAATTATGCTAGACATCCTGGAACTCCCATTTAACCCTAAACAATCACAGTTACTTTTAACTTCTTAAACACATGTGCCATACACATAATTTCTTTCTCTTTTTTTTTTTTTTACATGTATAACACACATAACAGTCTAACTGGGGATTTGGTTTGACTACCGCATCCCAGTGAGGTTCCAGGACGCATTCTTGTCCTGTGGCTGGGGAACTCACTACTGACTAAGTATAGTCCTTCAAGTAGTCTGGAGCTTTCCTAGCTCGCTGAGATCTTCTCACGGCGGGTGAGCCAACTGCAGGTGAAGACTCAGACTGCTCCACTGTTTCGGCTGCTGCAGTGCTGCCCGTAGAATCTGCAGAGACGGTTACCTCAGGTTTCACCTGAAGTGGTGGTTCGTTGATGCTCTCCTCAGAATGGTTGTTAGACAACACCTCTGGTGCCATCGGCAGGGGAATGGAGCTCCTACCATGAACTTGGTCGATGTGTCGCCTCAACACTTGTCCATGGCCTAATGTCACCTTGAATGACACAGGGCCTGTCTTTTCTGTTATTTCTCCTGGTACCCAGGCTGGTCCTGAGCCAAAATTGCGGGTGTAGACCACGTCTCCTTCTCTCAGTATTCTCTCTCTAGCATGCATGTCATGATAACCTTTTTGTTTCTCTTGTTTGTCATGCACTTTGTTTCTGAAGTCTGGATGTATTAAGTCAAATGTTGACCTCAACTTTCTTCCCATCCATGGACCTGCGTAGTCAATGTGAATTCTTCTCCATGGTTTATCTGGAACTTCCCAGGGATGTAGTGGGGCTGCTGGAGGACTGTTCCTGTTCTCCTGGCATGCCGCACATGACTTCACAAGCGCCTCCACCTCTGCATCCATGTTGGGCCACCACATGTAACTCCTCGCCAACGCTTTCATGCGAGTGATGCCAGGGTGTGCTTGGTGTAGTTGTTGCAGTAAGGCATTCCTACCAGGTGGTGGAACAACCACGCGTCCTCCCCACAGGATACAACCTTCCTGGGTGCTGAGCTCATCCTGTCGTCGGGCATAGGGAATGAACTCAGGACTGTTCATCTTCGGCCATCCTCGCAAGATGTATTCTCGCACTCTTGCTAGAACAGGGTCTTTGTCTGTCCACTTCTTTATTTGTTGTGCGTTCACCAGGGGCACGCCGATATCTTCAAACAATAGCACTCTCTCCTCCTCCTCAGGCGTGCTGTCTCTTCCTCCATCCAAGGGTAGCCTACTCATCGCGTCAGCATTCGTATGGTCCCGTCCGGCTTTGTAAACGATGGTGTACTCATACGCTGCTAATGTAACGGCCCATCTCTGAATTCTCTGAGATGTCATCTGGGGTATGGCTCTCATTTCACTGAACAGTGAAATTAGTGGCTTGTGGTCAGTCACTATAGCGAACTGTCTCCCGTACAGGTATTTGTGGAATTTTTTTACACCAAATACTACTGCAAGGCCCTCCTTGTCTAGCTGGGAGTAGTTTTTCTCAGCTGCACTAAGAGTTCTTGAGACGAACCCTATGGGTCTCTCTGAGCCATCCTCCATACGATGAGAGAGTACAGCACCCACACCGTAGGGTGATGCGTCACACGCCAGGATGAGTGGTTTGTTTGAATCATAGTGCACTAACACACTACAGGACTGAAGTAGCGCTTTGGACTCTTCAAACGCCTTCTGCTGCTTGACCCCCCATGACCATTTTTCTTCCTTCTTAAGTAAGGTATGTAGTGGTGCCAGCAGCGTGGAGAGCTTTGGGAGGAACCTATGGTAATAGTTCAACAAGCCCAGGTAGGCTTTTAACTCAGTAACATTTTGTGGCTCAGGCGCCTCCGCAATGGCTTCCACTTTGTCTGTTAGAGGGTGTAGACCACTGGCGTTGATCTTGTGGCCTAGGAACACCACCTCTTTTCCCATGAACTCACACTTGCTTCTTTTCAACCTCAGACCGCTTTTCTCCAACCGTTGAAGCACTTCCTCCAGCGTTTTCAGATGTTCTTGTTCATTTGGTCCTGTACAAAGGATGTCATCCAAATAAATGGCAACATTCGGAATTCCACCTAGGATGCCCTCCATAGTTCTCTGGAATATAGCAGGACTGGAAGCTACTCCAAATGGTAAGCGTGTGTAGGTATATAAGCCTTTGTGTGTATTGATGGTTACATACTTTCTTGATTCTTCTTCCAGGACTACTTGTTGGTAGGCGTGACTCATGTCTAATTTCGTGAAGTGTCGGCCGCCATTCAGCTGTGCGAAGAGGTCCTCCACTTTAGGAATTGGATACTGATCCACCCGTGATGCTCGATTGACAGTGAGTTTGTAATCTCCACATATTCTAATGGAGCCATCCGGCTTTCTCACTGGGACTATGGGCGCCGCCCATTCTGCAACCTGCACTGGCTCAATGATCTTGTCATCCAGCAGCCTCTGTAGCTCGCTTTCAACCAGTGGCTTGACTGCATAGGGTACCGGTCGGGGTTTGCAGAATCGTGGTTGGGCCTCCTTGTCCACATTAATCTTTGCAGTGACACCTTTTAGCTGTCCTAAGCCTTCTTTGAACACCTCAGCGTGTCTTTCGAGGATCTCCTCCAGCTGCAATTTGGGCTGAGATTCCACTTTATTCACCAACTGATCAATCATGGCCAGTTCTTGTAGCCAACTTCGCCCTAGTAGATTTGGTCCTTCGCTCCCAACTACTACTACAGGTAAGTCCTTTTCTTTGTTTTCGTGCTGCACCTTCACTTGTGCCATGCCTAGCACGTCTAGCTTCTCTCCTGTGTATGTTTTTAATTTTAATGAACAGGGATTTAATTCTGCTGTGTCTGTTTTCTTCCACAGTTGTGTATATTGCTGTTTACTTAATATGGTTACTCCACAGCCTGTATCAACTTCAAATGTTACTTTCATTCCATTAACATTCATGGTACGCGTGATGGGCGCTACCTTGGTCAGCTCCTCTGACGTGTTGTAAATTGTGTGAAAATCCATGTCTTCTGTATCACTTTCTCCCTCCCCTCTCAGTTGATTCGCTCGCTGTTCCTTTCCTGGGCCCTTGTTTTCATACTTTTGCCCATTAACTGTCGCTTTCAGCACCTGTGCGCTGTCCACCTTTATTCTACATGCTTTCTTAATGTGCCCTCGCTTGCCACAATTATGACACAGCTCAGTGGCAAATTTGCACTCGGCGGCATTGTGCTGGCCTTTGCAGCGATAACAACTGGGGAATTTGTGCTGAGTTTTGTCAGTCGACACTTTGTGGACACCTACTTGGGTCTTAGGCACACGAACATGCGTTGCTGTGTCCTCTGTTAGCTTCCCTTGCATCTCTCTCACATCTTTAGATGCTGTTTCCATCGCTTGGCATAATTCCAAAGCCTTCACAAAAGTGAGTTTTGTTTCAAATAAAAGTCGCCGTTGCATACGGTCATCATTCACTCCACACACAAGTCTGTCTCTTAACATTTCTTCCAATGAGTCTTTGTAATCACAGTGCAGTGTTAATTTCCTCAATTCTGCCACATACTCTGCTATGGACTCAGTGTTCCTCCTTATGCGTGAATTAAATTTGAATCGTTGCACGATTTCACTCGGTTTGGGGCTGAAGTGCTTCTGAAGCTCCGCAGTAATCTGGTCGTACGTTTTATCTTTCGGTAATGCAGGGCTTATTAAATTTCTCAACAAACTGTAAGTAGTTGCACCAACTCCACTCAACAGTACAGCCTTCCTTTTGTCTGGCTCCTCAATATCATTAGCTTGGAAGAAAAAGTCCAACATTTCACTATATTCTTCCCATGACTGAGTCGAGTTATCAAAAGGGGTTACCGTTCCGATTACAGCCGCCATTGCTCGTCGTGGTGGGGAAACCTCGTTTTTCCTCCTCTGAACTTGCACTCGAACTACTGGAGTCACTTGAGTTCGCCACACTTGCAATGTTCTCTGTTTCTCGCCGCTGATTTTTTTCTTTTAATCCTCGTCGCCAATTGTGTGATATCCTACCGTGTAGCAATGATCACACTTGAGTTATTTCTTTGGCTAACTCTGCCGTTTATTCTGCAACACACATATAAGACTGAACATGGATTCTGCGCGGGGTTTTCACACTCTTGTTCTAATGTGTCCCCTTAATAGTAGTGCTGAACAATACAGGTAGTTCCCCCTAGAGGCATGTGCCAGTAATGTTTTAAATTAGACTTGCAGTCTACCACATATATACGTATATATATATATATTTATATTTATATGTACATATGTATACTTGCTGCTCTTGTTTTTTTGGTTGTTTTTTTTTTCTCTTGCCTTCTGATTGTTGCTCTGAGTGTTGCTATCCCTGTGCTGTTGCAATCCTGGAATTTCCCCATTGTGGGACTAATAAAGGCTTATCTTATCTTAATTTAAATGCGACCCCCATCAGACTGGAGTATAAATGGTCTCCAGCTATGAAGTGACCCGCATGTGCAGAAGAAAACGTAACATCAGACACACCGTTGTGTTTGCAGAAGTAAATATGAGCACCGAACGATTGGGGGGGGGGGGGGCAGAACTTCTTCACATTGATGCAGCGCAGCAAAATAAATGTTAAAAACATTCAGAAATGTTTATGCACAAAATAAATGGGACCACCTTCATTCCTGTACATGCCAGATGACCGCTGTGATCAGCTCTGTTTTAACAGAACTGACTGATTAAACAGCTGTCTTGAAAATGAGACCCCGTGTCTCAGTGGGATTACCTGTATAAATAAGGTTAATAATAAATAATCCTAGCAATTACAATAGGGCTCTCGCCCTAATAAACAGCACGGATCACACCAGCGGCGTAACACCGGTCCTGCACAGGAGCCACTAGAGACTCCCCTCTCCTGGACTGTGTTTCAATATGCGCTATCTGTGCATTCCGCTCCACAGTCATTTACATATTACAGCGGCCAGTAAATGTGCCGTTACTTTTTTTTAAAAAAATGTGCCGTTACTGTGCGCCTGTAATGTCTGATGGTTTCAGCCCCGAACCACCACCACCCTCCCCGGCCTGCAATTTTCAAGTTGTTGTGCTGTGGGAGCCGACAAAATTACGATCCAGTGATAAAGGGAAGAAAATTGATTAAAAAAAAAGAGAGAGCACAAATCAGCTGTCTGCCATGCCTGCGGCATCTCCCACAGCAGAATTGTAGTGTCTGGCTTTCTTCAGTGAGGAAAATGTTGGATGACATGTGACATGACCATTCAGACTGAGGTCGCTTTGGAAAATATCAGATACGTATTGGAATTAGGACCACATATGAAAGTTGCCTGGGTCTGGTGTGAAAAAATCGGATATGTGCCATTCAGAAAATCAGATATGGGTCACATTTGTGCAAAAAAATTGGAATTGAGCATTAAAACCTGCAGTGTGATCGGAGCCTTGGTCTCATTTTTTTACATCACAAAAACCTGGCATTTGAACAGGGGTGTGTAGACTTTTTAAATCCACTGTATGTAAGTGAAAAGATAGGCATCCTTACTCATTTTTCCTTCAGCAAGCCTACACAGTCCACATTCCTCACTTCTCTAAAAAGGTATGAGACATCCTTCATGGTAGCAAGTTGAGTTCTGACTGGTTCAGACTTTGGTGATTTTTCAGCAGCATCTGGCTCCACTCCAATTTTTTGTCCAATTTGTTAGAATAAGAGTTATTTGTACTACTACTGCGACCATATATCCAACTAATGTTTTCAAATGGATCCAAACCAACTAAAGACAAGTTTTTCTATATAGTCCATCCATATTCTGTATGTCCATTATAAAAACACCCAACAAATCATCTTGCAACTCTCCCTCTCTCTCTCTCTCCCTGAGATTTAAAATATCTTCACCATTTTTATATAATCACACCAAAGCCTTCATGAGTGGGACAATAGATATGATACTGTATCCAGCAAAGAGGAAGAGATGGTTTGTTTGTAGAAATATGCCAAGAAACAAAATAACTTCAGCATATGTTTTTAATAGCTTTTTTACACAATTACTTCCCTTTCACAAGCTGCTCTTTTTAGATGTTGTTTTAGATGTTTAGATGCATGACACATAAATAGATAAGATAAGATAAGATAAGCCTTTATTAGTCCCACAACGGGGAAATTCCAGGATTGCAACAGCACAGGAATAGCAACACTCAGAGCAACAATCAGAAGGCAAGAAAAAAAAAAAAAAAAAAGAAGCAAGCAAGAGCAGCTAATATACATATGTACATATTACTATATATATATATATATATATATATATATATATATATATATATATATAAATATATATATATATATATATATATATATATATATATACACACAGACACACAGTGTAGAGCATTGTAGCTGGATGGGATAAATATATGAGTATATAAACACACAGTACGGAGCATTGCAGCTAGATGGAATAAATATGTAAATATATAAACACAGTGCGGAGCAATGTAGCTTGATGTAATAATATGTAGATATATAAACACACAGTACGGAGCATTGCAGCTAGGTGGAAAAAAGATCACCATTAAAATTAGTTGGTCCAATGATACTGTTTTCTTTGTTAAATTTGCAATTTGCACAGAACTTTATTACATTGTTCAAAATGTGTTTGCAATATCTGATATCAACTTAAAATAAAGGAGCTCTCAATAGTAAAATTTTGGCAGTGAGGCGGCATGAAAAAATAAGCAGCCGTGCTGTGGTTTTGAGCAGGTTTTATTAATCATGTCGCCTTCACGGGATCCCCTCTCCGGTGCATAGTGGAGCAGCCCGGAGCGGGATCCCTAGGCTCTCAGAGAAGGAGAGGCGGACACAGTGTGTCCACCTGTTGCAGGATCAGAGTGAGAGTGAAAGAGAGAGATTGCGTTACAGAGTTGCACCTTAAATACTTGATCATAACAATACATCAAAAAGACATACCCCACAGTCTAGAATGATCAAAGGGACAACAGAACAGGCAGGAGGTATTTGCATTTGTAAGTCATACATCACAATGGGCAGATTAGCTAGACCTCGCTCTAAGTGCAAGACAAAGAGGCTAACAAGCACATCTACATATTGATCTGAGTCTCTAGGTCACAGTAAGGACAGGACACATGAGTACAAAGGATGAAAGGCATCGATTAACATCACATAGGTGAGACAGAAGAAACTCGTCTACCTGTAGACATTAATACACCAAAGCACATCTAAGATGCTCAGAAAAAGCACAGTAAGGACAAGCCATATGCACACTATACAGAATGGCGCATTACATCACAACACATGCATGTTTGCATCACAAATACATGAATGGCACATTGCTTCTCAGTAATGCAGCAGAAAAACAGAAAAGAGGGCTGAGTGTCCTTAGTCTGTTGTGGGGTTAAAACGAACCGCCACAGCAGAGAGATAATATTTGGTGGCTGGCAACCTGCCGACACACTTTAGATCTGACATGTTCTTATGAACATGGTCATCCAGAGATGAGCAAAAAGTGCTATATAAGTGAACGCCATTTACCATATGAAGTCTTGTACTTTTTAAGGCCTTGAATACTGTAAAAGAAATTTATAAATTAAAATGTGTAAAGATCTATGCAATGTAATCTACTGGATAGAACATGCATATACAGCAGATGTATTTATGTACTTTAACATTTTTTGGGCCCTGCAGAGGCTGAAGGATGTGAAAGATAGCTTTATTTTTATAAATATGAACAATTCTGCACCGCTACTGAATCTAAAACAAGGCAGTTGTTGTTAAGGGTTGAAAAACATAATCTGTACTATGCCTTTCCTTAAAACCAAAACCACACAAGAACATACAGTATTGTGGCGTCCCAGGCAGCCTCAAGGACATGATTGGCCAAATAGAGGGAGTATGTTAATGAGGTAGGGACTGAAGGATTGTGGGTTATGTTTTGAGGAGATTTAATGTGGGTTCTGTGTTTTGTGTTCTTTACTTATGTTATTGTAATAGTAGTATTGTTAAATATTAGTTAATGTTTGTGCATTGTTCTCTGGGGAAACCATGACTGAGGTAGCTGGTCAGTTTAATGACTTCAGCCATTGTGGTGTTTTGGGGTTGTTCAAGGTAATGGCTGACTGAGCAATAGATGCCTTGTCATTGCCTGTCAGAAGTGGGATTTGAGAATGGCAAATTTGCAAAAAAATTCTCATTGCCAGCATGGAAGCTCAGATCACCACAGCAGGGCTCCATGGTAAATGCTGGAGACAGAGCAAGAGTGACCTACCAGATGGAAAAGGCATGACCCGTCCTGAGTCACGAGAGCAGTGGTCAGAGCAGCTGATGGGGCGCACTGAGCCTCGGCGCCCAGACTCCTCCCCCACTTTGGCTACTGGCCTGCTCAATGCTGACAGAGATGTGGAGAGAGACAAAGAGAGAGAGACCTGCTCAGCTCTTTGAGAACCCACGGAAACCAAAAGTGAAGCTGCCTCGCTACAATGGGGAAGAGCCAGCAAACACTTACCTGACACAGGTCCATCTGGCAGCACAGCTTAATGCTTGCTCCCTCAAAGAGACAGCATGCAACATCGCCCTCTCCCTTGAGGGTGGAGCTCGGCAAGTACAGCCAGATCTGCAAGCTGTCTGAGCTCCAAGATTGGACAGCATTAAAGGCAGCTATCCAACAGCATTTTAGTCACCAGGTCTATGCTTTTTTTTTCTTTTTCTTCCCCCTTGTCCTGTCAGGCAGCTAGGTGAGCAGAACAGAAAACTGCTACCCTTATTGTGCCAAACAGATTTACTTTGCCAAAAGGAGATTTATACAGCACATATACATGTACTGTATATTGTTGTAAACTCCTCTTGTAATAACTTTGAATACTTTATTTAAATTATTTTACCCATCAAGGACCCAACAGGAGGGAAATGGGGAAAGGAGGTATGGCGAGGGGGAAAGAAAAGAGAGAGGAACAAACAAAAAAGACAAACCAACAACTAAAACAAACAGAAGACAGACTGCTTCTTCCACCGAAGAGGTCTCAACACGAGTCTGGTATTGGCACCTGTTAAAGGAGAGGCATACGTATGTGTTTGTGCATCCGTGTGTGTGCGTATGAGAGCGTGCGCAAAATAAGTGTGTGCATGTGAGTGGTTTGTCAGGAAACATATAAAGAGGGTGGCCAGTCACAGCAACTCACCACTTCCCCGGAGACCCCGAGCAAGCAGGAGAATGCCACCAACCCCCACAGAGCACAAATGTCCGAGGCCAACAAGCCCCAGGAGAGTCAGGCATCTGCCCCAGGAGGAACGGCCGAGGGAGGCCAGGCTGCCAGGCAGCTGGCACGGCAGGCCCATGCCCCCAGACCAGCCCCCCCCCCCCCCCAGTGGGGCTTACACCAGCCCCCAGCCCCGAGGTGCCAAGAGGCCAGTGACCCCCCAGGCCGGAGACTGGCCCATGCCCCTGGTGGGAGTTCCCCCAAGGACACCCCACAGTGGGCCCACCCCCACCCCAGCGCCACCGCCACACACCCCGAGGACCCCCACGCCCAAAGAAGGTGCCCCCCCCCCCAGGGGAGCCCACGTAGCCAAGAAGCACTACCCCCTCAATCCAGCATCTTTTGACCAGCACACACACCCATTCCCACGCATTCACACCCTCATGCTCTTATACGCACCCACACGCACTCACTCACTCTGTCTCACCCTTTCCCCCACACAATCCCACACTCGCACTCCCGGACCCACCCACTCTCTCCCACTCCTGTACCCGCTCAATCTCGCTCCCACTCCCACTCGCCCTCTGTCACCCGCACTCACTCATATTCAACGATAGATGCACTCTCATTCGCGCGCCGACCTACTCACATCCATTCGTGATCTCCCCCACACACTCACCCACACTTATTCACCCTTATTACTTAGGGCGACCACGATGCAGATGCTCGGCAAGTACAGCCAGATCTGCAAGCTGTCTGAACTCCAAGACTGGACAGCATTAAAGGCAGCTATCCAACAGCATTTTGGCCACCAGGCCTATGCTGACGACACCAGAGATCAACTCAATTCAATTCAATTCAACTTTATTTATATAGCGCCATTTCACAACAACAGTCATCTCATAGCACTATCAACTGTAGGGGGAACCCCCACAGTTGCAGAAAGACCCCAGCAATCAGGCGATCCCCTGTGAGCAAGCACTTGGCGACGGTGGAGAGGAAAAACTCCCTTTTAACAGGAAGAAACCTCCAGCAGAACCAGGCTCAGGGAGGGGCAGTCATCTGCTGCGACTGGCTGGGGGGGTGAGGGGATAGAGAAGATGAAAAGAACAGACATGTAGAGAGCAAACAGCACGATGGGGACTCAATCTATGGGAGAGAACAAACAAATGTTAATGACCAGCAAAAAAAAATTATTTCATTGAGAGTGAGGAAAGGAGTGAGGCCCAGTGCATTACTGGAGGTCCCCCGGCTGACTAAACTTATTAGCAGCATAACTAAGGGAGGATTCAGAAACACATGATCCCTCCCTAATTGTAGGCTATATCAAAAAGGTAGGTTTTAGCCCTATTCTTAAAACAGAGATCGAGTCAGCTGGTTCCACAGGAGAGGAGCTTGAAAACTGAAGGCTCTGCCTCCCATTGTACTTTTGGAGATTCTAGGTATTACAAGTAATCCTGCATTTTGAGAGCGTAGTGCTCTGTTAGGATAATACGGTAGTATCAGATCTTTTAAATAAAAAGGAGCCTGATTGTTTAGAGCTTTGTAAGTAAGAAGAAGGATTTTAAACTTAATTCTAAACTCTATGGGAAGCCAATGAAGGGAGGCCAGAACCGGAGAGATATGATCTCTCTTTCTAGTACCTGTTAAAACTCTTGCTGCAGCATTTTGGATCAGCTGAAGACTTTTTAAAGATGTTTTAGGACAGCCTGATAATAAAGAATTACAATAATCTAATCTCGAGCTAACAAAAGCGTGGATCAGTTTCTCAGCATCACTCTGAGACAAGATGCTCCTAATCTTGGCAATATTACGCAAATGATAGAAGGCAGTCTTAGAAACAAATTTAATACGTGAACTGAAGGACAAATCTTGATCAAAAATAATTCCAAGGTTCCTCACAGAGCTATTAAGAGAAAGAGTAACCACATCCAAACTGAAAGTTTGATTTGGAAAGGTATTTCTAAGGTTTTTTGGACCAACAAGAATGACTTCAGTCTTATCTGAATTTAATAGCAGAAAATTACAAGTCATCCAAGCTTTGATTTCCTTAAGACAGGCTTCTAACTTGGCTAATTGATTACTATCATCTGGCTTCATTGACAGGTATAATTGTGTGTGTTACGGGTCCCGGGAAGGTGGCCACAATAACAAAAAGAAATAGATTTTAAACGTGATCCTCCGTGTCTGCTCTTGGGTCTGTAAAATACAGAAAGAGTCTTTGAAAGACAGAACACAGGACCACTCATGTCTTTCTCCAGATAGTACTCTTATTTTCTTTAACAAATTATTTCACAAACTTGCAATAGACAAATATATATACAGGACAAACTCTATACAGGACAAACTCAATTACTTAACACCAGGAGACTTTTACATTCACACGGGGTAAAATGTACTTGTATTAAGTAAAACATTTTATGTGAGCTATACAGTCTTTCCCAAAGTTAAATTTGACTGGCGCGAAACTGCTACCGCGATGCGGCTCGCCTTTGATCTCCGGCGCCAGCCGCAGCTTGAACTTGTACAGAAACGTATCAAACTGACACACCAACATCACAGTATTACTCGCCGCGAAACACAGAAGTAACACGGAGCTTAAGGCTCTTATTTATGGCATTTTTAACCAAATACTGACCTGTAAAATACAGAAAGAGTCTTTGAAAGACAGACCACAGGACCACTCGTGTCTTTCTCCAGATAGTACTAAAGGGGGGCCGGAAGTGCACCCTCATTGTTTACCTGGGGCGGGACGACCGCAGTGCCAAAGGTTCCGCTGCTTACTCTTAAATATTTATACAGGGCTACATATCAAATGTTAATATTATTGATCATCCACAATCTCAAAATATATTTAGATGCTCTTAAAATAAAAATAAAATGACAGTCTCTCTGAATTATTTCCAAATGTGGTGCCCTATTTGGGTGTACCACACGCTCCCCAACAACAAAAGTGGCTCCTGACACTTAACAGTAACAAATCAAAATCTCAACACTAATAAAGTCTCTATTCAAAAGTCTCTGGAACGTCTTTCTTTTCAAGTGTCCTTAATCTTCAGGTATTATCCAAGATCTGGTCAGTTTAATAGCAAGGAATAGCATACTGACATGGCAAGTAGTTAGAGGTGAAAGGAGGAAGATAAAAAGGTTGAGGATAGAAAGAAGGGTAGCACATAAAAGGATATGGTGTTGACTGCTGAACACTGACAGTGTTCACCGACGGACGAGTCTGGAAGGCTGGCTGGCC
Source organism: Pholidichthys leucotaenia (assembly GCA_020510985.1). Classification (NCBI taxonomy): domain Eukaryota; kingdom Metazoa; phylum Chordata; class Actinopteri; order Cichliformes; family Pholidichthyidae; genus Pholidichthys; species Pholidichthys leucotaenia. The sequence continues at coordinate 323,199,288 of CM035837.1, read as the reverse complement.
CAGGGACGGATAGGTGAACACCATGTTGGGTCGTCTCTGCCTGGTGGACTGCCTCAGACGTGGTGGCGACTCAGGACGGCGGTCTGGCTGTGGACTGGGCACCAGCTCAGGATCAGCTGCAGGTCTGGGACTAGGGGCAGGAACATCTTGGTGGAGATGAAACACTTCCCTGTCGTCGTCTGGTTGAAGTTGGTCCACGTTTTGTTCGTTTTCCCTTTGTATTTCTTGTCCTTCTTCCGTAATACTGTCTCTGTCTTGTTCAGATTGAATAGGAACTTGTACTTGTCTTTGCTGTGTTGTTCCCTGTCTTCTTTGTGACTCACATTGAACTTGGTCGACTGGACGTTGACTTTCTTGCGGGTGTCTGGGAACACGAAACCAGTAGAGGGGTTCGTCTTCTTCTGAATCACTCGCTTCAGGACTGTTTGACTTTTCCAGTGTGTTTTGTCTTATATCGGTAGGTCTGTTGTTTCTCTTTTGTGACTTGGCAACTGGACTTTGAACGATGTCGACTGGTAAGTCGTTGACTTGGAGAAGCAAATTTCTGTGCAGGGTACGGATGGGACGACCTCCTGTCTCTGGACTTACTTTGTAGACGGGGTTGTCTCCAACCTGCTCCCTCACGATGCAGACTGTTTGTTCCCGGTAGGGCCTTAGCTTGCCAGGACCACCTCTTTCGCCCAGGTTCCGTACAAGCACTCTGTCTCCTACTTGCAGGACTACACCTTTGCATCGTTTGTCATAGTTTGTCTTTCCTTTGGAGCTTGACTGTTGACTGCTTGCACTTGCGATCCTGTACGCCTCTGTCATTTTCCCTTTCCATTTCTGAGCGTATCCATGTGCTGTTTCTGTGTCTTCGTCCATTCCAAAAGCTCTGCGCAGTAGACTACTCAGTACTGTACTGGCTTCTTCATCTGTCTCTTGGCCTTGTATAATCGCTCCCAGCACATTAGCTCCAACTAGTGGTTGGTTCAGTGACAGCTTACTGACTAGGAATGGCGCTCGTACAGTGAGATTGGGATCTTCGTGACCCGCTAAAGTGACTGTAAGCTCGACCCACCCGTCATATGGAACTGCTTGGCCATTAACTGCATAAACCTCAAGCTCGTCGTTCAGCAGATCTTGGAGTGGTCTTACCACAGTGTTGGGTATGTACCTTTTGACCCATTGCCTGTCAACTATACTCACTTGTGAGCCAGAGTCAAACAGCACTGTTACAGGATACCCACCAATTAGACATTTCAGCAGACTTTTCTTACCGACAAGGGGAACTTGGCATTCGGTAGCACTCTGACAGGAGGGAATCTGACCTTTCCTTCTGTTGCGTTTGACCTGCTTTCTCAGCTGCTTGCTCTGGTGCTTGGGGCGCGGAGTTGAAGCTTCGGTAGAGGAGGAGTTTACTGGCTGGGACTTTGACTCTGTACCGATCTCTGGCTGTCCCTTGACAGAGACCGTTTCCCGCTTCCCTGATTCTTGGGGTCACTTCAGACATCCAACTGCTCTGTGTCCCGACTCACCGCATACAAAGCAATGACTACACTCCTGTAAGCTTTGTTCAGTACATTTCGGAGAGAGATAGGTTTTCTTTTGGTTGGCTGGAGGCTGAGAACGCTGAGGGAGGAGTTTACAGCTTTCTGTTCCATGAAAGTTGCCACCATCTTGGTTAGAGTCTCTACTTGTGCAGCAAGTTGTTTGATTGTCTGTGAGACTTGTTGGTCTTTGGCTGTTGCGTCCTTTGTTGCAATCACAGCGCTTTGTGCTGACTTCAGACGAGGGGTTTGTCCTAACCTTCGCTGGTGCTCATTCTCATCACTGATTATCTTTGTGACCTCACTAAGAATCTCTACATCTGTTACATTGTTGTTTGATATAAGAGGTCTTAGTCGTTGCCGTAGGTCTGCATAAAGTGGTACCTCTACTTACGAAATTAATTCATTCCGGAAGTATTTTCGTAACGTGAAAATTCCGTAAGTAGAGACGCGTTTTACATGTAAATGCCCTAATCCGTTCCAAGCCCCCCAAAATTCGGACATAAATTTTTTATAAATCATAAAAATGCATCGAAACATGTAACAAATACATGTTACAATTAGATTACTGCACAATAAACATAAAATGAGAGTTGTACATAATTTAAAAAAACAAAGAATAAAGTAAAGAATAATAAAAATTATGTTCATTTACCGTTTAACTGCTATCGTCGTCGTCGTCACCTTTTGCCTTCTTTGGTTCATGTTCTCTCTCATCAGTAGTTTTTGCCTGACGTTTTGTGAAGAACCGATCCAAGGACGTTTGCTTTTGTCGGCTTTTAACAATCCTTCGGCTTCCTTTTGTTTTAATACCGTGCCGATCGTAGATGTATTACGGCCATATTCTTTGGCGAGATCAACCAAACGCATCCCTTTTTCATACCTTTCTATTATCTCTTGCTTTGTTTGTATGGACAAAAAAACTCTCTTCTTCTTCTTTTCTCCTTTTCCACTTATCTCCATCACTTTCTTGGGGCCCATAGTGAATAAAAGTTAATACTGTACTGTACACACACGTAAAACTGCCCGTACTTCCCGAACACTTCGTGGCCAATGGGATACCAGGAAGATGCTAGGCGATAGCCAATGGCAGAGCAGCTACAAGTATGTTTACGTTCGGTAAACTACGGGAGCTGCGAGGAGCGCGTACTTTTTTGCCTTTCGTATCCTGAAATTTCTTTCGTAACAAGAGCCAATATTTTCCCGTTGAGGCGTGTCGTAACCTGAAAATTCCATATGTAGAGACGTTCGTAAGTAGAGGTACCACTGTACTTCACTCCCAGGCCTTGATAGACTGTGTGCAGAAGCACTTCCTGGATTGTCCTTAGGTCATACGAGATGTCTGCATTGGCTTGTTTTGACTGAAAGATAAGTTTCTGTTTGAGTCCAATCATGCGATATAGGAATTGCTGAGGGGACTCCTGCTCAGTTTGTTGGGCGCACATTAACTCCTGGAACATCTCTGTTGTTGCCTTTTCTCCAAGGTGGGATCGGAGAAAGCTCTGAAGTTCAGAAAGAGCCAGTTCATCTTTGAGTATGAGCATGTCCCTGAACGTGCCAGGCTTTACAATTCTCAGTACCCCCCCTCACGATCTCTGTTTCAGAAAATCCTTCTTTCAATCCTTCATTGATCTGTCTTATGAGACTGTTATAACTGATTTCAGAGCTGTTGTCTCCAATTTGTCCTCCAAAAACCTTGAATTCTCTCCGAGGCAGGTAGGAAAGGTCTTTGAGAGTGATATGTCTTTCTGGACTACCTTGTTCCCTTGGCTGCGGTTGTGAATGGCTCTGACGACTGGGTGCTGCCGGTGGTTGGAGTGTCACAACTTCACACAGTCTTAGTCTTTCACCCAGTGTCTCATATGCTTTCCCCAGTTCCTCTACAGACTCTGCGTTTGCCTTCACGCTAGCTTGAATGCCTGGTGGAACAGCAGATGGTGATGGTGGATCTGGCAACATATTGGATGGATGAGGACTTGACTTGGTTGGTGTTGCAGCCTGATCAGCTGGATGCGTGGTGGAGCCGCTCGTTTGTATCACTTCAGTTAGCAGATCATCCAACATTAGCAACTGACTCATTCCCTCATTTTCAAGTTTCAGCAGAGTTGGGGACCGTAAATAGGAACTGACATAGTCCATACAGCTCTCATTATCGTCTTCACTAAGCTGTGTGTCCTTGTCTCCAGCTGCAAGGCTCTTTGTTAGCCCGAAAAGATCCTTACTTGACAGGGCAAACAAGCGTCCTCTGATGCTCCATATCAGTTCTTTCCCTGCTGTCGACATGGTACTTTAGCTATCTGTAGTTCGAGTGTTGTATTATTTGTACAGTGACTAGGCTGCGTTTTACCTTCTTGACAGCAGTGCAGTTCCACTTTTAGTTGAAGATCCTTTCTTTCTCTTTGACCTTCCTCCTTGGACACCCACTGACTGACGTGTCTGATATAGCAGCTTGGCAACCGTTGTCTTGCGGTTCTGGTATCACTGGATCTTCCCTCGATGACTGTAGAGGAGAGATCCCGGACGAGCCCCCACAGTTTGTTACGGGTCCCGGGAAGGTGGCCACAATAACAAAAAGAAATAGATTTTAAACGTGATCCTCCGTGTCTGCTCTTGGGTCTGTAAAATACAGAAAGAGTCTTTGAAAGACAGAACACAGGACCACTCGTGTCTTTCTCCAGATAGTACTCTTATTTTCTTTAACAAATTATTTCACAAACTTGCAATAGACAAATATATATACAGGACAAACTCTATACAGGACAAACTCTATTACTTAACACCAGGAGACTTTTACATTCACACGGGGTAAAATGTACTTGTATTAAGTGAAACATTTTATGTGAGCTATACCGTCTTTCCCAAAGTTAAATTTGACTGGCGCGAAACCGCTACCGCGATGCGGCTCGCCTTTGATCTCCGGCGCCAGCCGCAGCTTGAACTTGTACAGAAACGTATCAAACTGACACACCAACATCACAGTATTACTCGCCGCGAAACACAGAAGTAACACGGAGCTTAAAGCTCTTATTTATGGCATTTTTAACCAAATACTGACCTGTAAAATACAGAAAGAGTCTTTGAAAGACAGAACACAGGACCACTCGTGTCTTTCTCCAGATAGTACTAAAGGGGGGCCGGAAGTGCACCCTCATTGTTTACCTGGGGCGGGACGACCGCGGTGCCAAAGGTTCCGCTGCTTACTCTTAAATATTTATACAGGGCTACATATCAAATGTTAATATTATTGATCGTTCACAATCTCAAAATATATTTAGATGCTCTTAAAATAAAAATAAAATGACAGTCTCTCTGAATTATTTCCAAATGTGGCGCCCTATTTGGGTGTACCACATGTGTCATCTGCATAACAATGAAAATGTATACAGTGCTTTCTAATAATGTTGCCTAACGGAAGCATATATAAACTAAAAAGAGTAGGGCCTAGCACAGATCCCTGTGGAACTCCATGACTAAGCTTTGAGTTGAAAGAAAACTCATTATTTACATGAACAAACTGGAACCTATCAGATAAATAAGATCTAAACCACTGCAACGAAGTTCCATTAAGTCCAACATAGTGTTCTAATCTATCAAGTAGAATATTATGATCGATAGTATCAAAAGCTGCACTAAGGTCTAAAAGGACAAGTACAGAAACCAGTCCATTATCAGATGCCATGAGGAGGTCGTTAGTGACCTTCGCTAAGGCTGTTTCAGTACTATGATGGATTCTAAACCCAGATTGAAACTCTTCAAGTAAACCATTTCCCTGCAGGTGGTCAAATAATTGCGTAGCAACAACTCTTTCTAAGATTTTTGAAATGAAAAGGAGATTAGAGATTGGTCTATAGTTAGCTAAAGCTCCTGGATCTAGCGTTGGCTTTTTGAGTAAGGGTTTAATTACAGCCGTTTTAAAAGCCTGCGGTACATGGCCTAAAGTTAATGAAGAATTGATTATATGAAGAATAAAGCTACCAATAAGTGGGAAGACTTCTTTAAATAACCTGGTAGGAATAGGGTCTAAAAGACAAGTTGAAGGTTTGGATGAGGAAACTATTTTGTCTAACTCACAAAGGTCGATTGGAGTAAACTCATCAAGACAGACATCAATAGAAGGAGTTGTAGTAGTTACAGTATTTAAGTTAACTGTGGGAAGAATCTGATTGATTTTATCTCTGATGGATGAAATTTTATTATTGAAAAAGTTCATAAAGTCCTGACTAGTAAGCTCTAAGGGAATGCTAGGATTGACAGAGTCCTGACTCTTTGTCAACCTGGCTACAGTGCTGAAAAGAAACCTGGGATTATTCTTGTTCTCTTCTATTAATGCAGAATAATAACTCGTTCTAGCTTTTCTAAGAGATTTTTTATAAATTAAAAGATGATTTCTCCAAGCTAAATAGATTTCATCTAAATTAGTGGAGTGCCATTTTCTTTCTAACTGACGAGTCTTCTGTTTTAAGCTACAAGTTTCTGTGTTGAACCAAGGAGTTAGAAATCTCTGATTAGACTTTTTCTTTTTTAAGGGGGTCACCAAGTCTAGAGTCTGATGCAGAGAAGCTGTAACACTATCCACCATGTCATCAATTACAGAAGGAGCAAGCTGTCTATAGCTTATTTCCGTTGTGTTGACACATGGCATAGAGGAAACAATCTGCATAAATTTGGTAACAGCATCATCTGAGAGGCATCTACTGTAATAATATTTTTCTTTCGGAGCCAAATAGTCAGAAATAGTAAAATCAAAGGTTAACAGACAATGGTCTGACAGTACAGGGTTATGAGGAGACACTACAAGATTTTCTATTTCTATGCCATATGTCAGAACAAGGTCCAATGTATGGTGGAGGTAATGAGTAGAATTTCCTACTTTCTGAGAAAACCCAATCGAGTCTAATATTGAATTAAATGCCACATTAAGGCAGTCACTATCTACATCCACATGTATATTAAAGTCGCCTACTATAATTATTCTATCAGATTTCAGCACTAAATCAGCTAAGAAATCAGCAAATTCGGATAAAAATAAAAACCGCAAAGCGGTGAAGTGGGCTGGAGAAAGCCTCAGGGCATAAGATAAGATAAGATAAGATAAGATAAGCCTTTATTAGTTCCACAACGGGGAAATTCCAGGATTGCAACAGCACAAGGATAGCAACACTCAGAGCAACAATCAGAAGGCAAGAAAAAAAACAAGCAAGCAAGAGCAGCTAATATACATATGTACATATTACTATAAAATATATATATACGCACACACAGACACACAGTGCAGAGCATTGTAGCTGGATGGAATAAATATATGAATATGTAAACACAGTGCGGAGCAATGTAGCTATATGGAATAATATGTAGATATACAGTATAAACACACAGTGCGGAGCATTGTAGCTAGATGGAATAAATATATAGATATATAAACATAAACACACCCAGTGCGGAGCATTGTAGCTAGATGGAATAAATATGTAAATATATAAACACGCACAGTGTAGAGCATTGTTGCTAGATGGGATGAAACAGCACAACCGTCTACTTAGTTATCCTACATGGTATGATCATGCGCCCATACATATTCTCACTCTCCATAGCGACCGGTATTTTCCTAGTTGTATGCCGGAGGGGACCATTGTGTAAGTCTATTGCATCTTTTGCATTCAAAAAACTATTAGTTTGTTACGTCTTTTTGCTATCTCTGTGAGCAGCCCTGCTTAGGTTGTACAGTCTGACAGCCGTTGGTAGGAAGGACCTGCGAAACCTCTCGGTTGTGCACCTGGGATGATGTAGTCTGCTGCTAAATGAGCTCCTCAGTGCATTCAGTATGTCCTGCATAGGGTGGAACTCGGACTCCAGCAGAGATGACAGTTTAGCCACCGTCCTTCTCTCTCCTATCTCCTCCACCGGATCAAGGCGCTGCCCCAGGACAGAGCTAGCTTTCTTGATCAGTTTGTTCAGTCTCTTCCTATCGGCTGCAGTAATGCCACTGCCCCGGCAGACCACTCCAAAAGTGATGGCTGATGCCACCACCGTGTCATAGAATGTCTTCAGCAGCGCGCCTTGTACACCAAAAGACCTGAGTCTCGCAGGACAGCCTGCGCTGTCCCTTCTTGTAGAGTGCATCAGTATTGTGTGACCAGTCTAGTTTATTGTTCAGATGAACACCCAGGTACTTATAGGCTGTCACCATCTCGATGTCTGTTCCCTGTATATTTACTGGTGCTGTGAGGGGTTGTCCTTGCCTGTGGCAGTCCACCACCAGCTCCTTAGTTTTTCTCGTGTTGATCTGGAGGCAGTTCCGATGGCACCAGTCCACGAAGTCCTGGATAAGCCCTCTGTACTCAGCTTCATCTCCATTGGAGATGAGGCCAACGATCGCAGAGTCATCAGAGAACTTCTGTAGATGGCAGTGTGTTGTGTTGTGTGAGAAGTCCGCAGTATAAAGAGTGAACAGGAAGGGAGCCAGCACCGTTCCCTGGGGGGCCCCCATGCTACTGATGATCGTGTCGGACACACAGTCCCGGGTTCTCACAAACTGAGGCCGGTTCGTGAGGTAGTCCAGGATCCATGATGACAGGTGCTGGTCCACCCCTGCGCGCAGCAGCTTGTCCTTCAGGATCATCGGTTGGATGGTGTTGAAAGCACTGGAGAAGTCAAAGAACATGATCCTCACCATATTCCCGGGCTTCTCCAGGTGGGACAGAGAACGGTGAAGGAGGAAGATCACCGCATCCTCCACCTCAATGCCATGCTGGTAGGCGAACTGGAGTGGATCCATCGCTGGTTCCACCAGGGGGCGGAGGTGAGCAAGGAGCAGTCTCTCCAGGGTCTTCATCAAGTGGGACGTCAAGGCCACTGGTCTGTAGCTGTTCAGGTCTTTGGGGTGGGAAGTTTTTGGTACAGGTACCACACAAGATGTTTTCCACAGCTGTGGTACCCTCCCCAGTTTCAGGCTCAGGTTGAAGATATATGTCACAATCCCACACAGCTGGTCTGCACAGGACTTGAGGAGCTTTGCGCTGATGCCGTCCGGTCCCGACGCCTTCCTCGCCTTGATCTTCCTCAGCTCCGTCCTCACCTGGGTCCTGGTCAGGGTCAGGTTGGGGGGCTGTGTGTTGGGAGTGGGGGGGTGTTGGTGGAGTGGGGAGTGGGCAGCAGGACTTGATTTCTTTAGAGGCAGCAGTGGTTGTTGTGCAGACAGGGGGGAGGGCGGTTGGTCAAACCTATTGAAAAACAGATTCAGGTTGTTCGCCCACTCCCTTCCCCCCGTGGCCTGGGGGGAGGTATTCTGGAGCCCAGAGATGGTTTTGAGGTTTCTCCAGACCCCGCTGATGTCGCTCTGTTGCAGCTTGTCCTCCATCTTCTTCCTGAAGCTGTCCTTGCCTACTCTGATCTTTCTCCTCAGCTCCCTCTGTACGGACTTCAGCATCTCCCTATTCCCCGACCTGAAGATCCTCTTCTTCTCTCTCAGAAGTGTTTTTATCTCAGGGTTGATCCAGGGTTTGTTGTTTGAGTGACGCCGTATGGTCTTGGTGGGAACGGATTTGTCCACACAGAAGCTGAGGTAGTCCGTGAAGGTGTGAGTGAGGCCATCGATGTCCTCACCATGTGGATCGCAGTGCTGCTTCCAGGCGGTGGCTTCAAAACAGCCCTTTAGAGTGTCCATTGTCTCCTCAGACCATAACTCCACAGTGTGCATGGCCGGAGGTTGTCTGTGCACTAGGGGTTTGTACACCGGCCGGAGATGAACCAAGTTGTGATCCGATCTCCCGAGTGGGGGGAGTTGTGATGAGGTGTACGCCTCCTTAGTGTTTGCGTAGAATAAGTCCAGTGTTTTATTGTCTCTAGTGTGGCATGTGACATACTGGGTGAACGTGGGTAGAATGGGAGATAGTGAAACATGGTTGAAATCGCCTGAGATGAGGAGAAGAGCATCTGGGTGTTCTGTCTGCAGCCTGCTGGTTACTGAATGGATGACGTCACGCGCTGTCCCAGCGTTCGCCGTCGGATTTGCATAAACAAAAATGCAGATCACGTGTGAGTGTTCTCTCGGGAGATATGTAGGCCTCATGCTAACAGCTAGCAACTCAATGTCTTTGCTGCAGTGTCGTTGTTTAACAGTGATATGTCCCGGTCTGCACCAGTTGTTGTTAACATACATTATCACTCCACCGCCCCTTGCTTTGCCACTGTCTGGTGTTCGGTCTGCCCGTATCATGTGAAAACCCTCCAGCTCAATGTTAGCATTTGCTGCTAGTTCAGTTAGCCATGTCTCAGTAAACAAAAGGAGAGAGCACATGCTGTTGACCTGCGTACGTACACCCACCAAGGACATCCTGGGTTCGGTAAGGACATCCAGGAGGAGCTCGCCATCCAGGCTTTCATCCAAGGGCTTCAGCCTGAATGCATCCGCAAGTGTCTACACCTCCTGCCTCCTACCACCTTGGCAGCAGCCTTGACAGAAGCAGAGAGGCCAGAGCATGCATTATGCCCTGAGGGACTTCGCCATCACCACGGTCACTAAGTGAAACAGACTAACTATGACAAAGGTGAGGAGATGAGGCAGCTCACCAGGCACTTCCAGCTGCATCACCACACTGCTACCCCAGGGGAAGGGACACCGACAGCTGCTACCAGTGTGGGGTTCCTGGTCACGTCACCTGCAACTGCCCAGCTCCAGAACCCAAGGTTCCACCGCCGGCATCCCCATTAACCTAAGAGAGGGTGGCATCGAGGGAAGGCTGCTGCCTGGAACTATTCAAATCCCCGACCAGCCAACTCAGTGCCTGGGCCGCCTTGGCCAGGTACATGAACTCTATGTGGACTATACCCTTGAAGGGATGTCCTGCCAAGCCCTGGTGGATACAGGACCCACCATCTCACTCATCCGCTCAGGGACTATGCCGGGGAGCAACGAGGAGCAACAAGTCCAACTGAAGAGACTGTTGGAGGCCTTTGTCGATGTCTTTGCTGCCAGGGATGAGGACTGCACTCACACCAACATGGTCCTCCATGAGAGCAACACAGAAGAGCCCCTTCATCCACATCTGCCCTTGACACCTACTGCTGGCCAAAAGGTTGGCAGCTCAACAGAAGATTGGGGAGATGCACCAGGCGGAAGTCATTGAACCCTCATAGAGTCCATGGGCTGCCCCAGCAGTTATGGTCCGCAAGAAGGACGGCACCTGGCAGTTTTGTGTGGACTACAGGCACCTCAACGAGGCCACTTGTAAGGACTCTTACCCCGGATTGATGACACATTGGACTATGTTGCAGGCTCATCCTGGTTCAACTCCCTTGACCTCCGTAGTGGGTGAACACTGGTGACAGGTGGAGCTGTCACCAGAGGCCTGCCCTAACACAGCGTTCTCAATCAGTGAAGGGCTGTGGCAGTGCAGGGTGATGCCGCTTGGACTGTGTAATGTGCCTGCAACTTTTGAGCACCTCATGGAGTGGGTCCATGCCAACATTCCCTACGACCACTGTGTGGTGTACCTGGTCCATGCTGCAGACTTTCAAGGGGTGCTCCACAACCTGCGGGGGGTCTTTCAGGTCATCCGTGGAGTGGGGCTGTTCCTCAACCCAAAGAAGTGCCATCTCTTTCACCGGACAGTGTCACTCCTGGGTCATGTGATCAGCGCTGACAGGGTGTCCACCGACCCGGATAAGGTGAGGACAGTCTGGGACTGTCCACCCCCCAGTGATGTGTCAGAGCTCTGCAGTTTCCTGGGTCTTGCCTCCTACTACAGGAGGTTCATCAGAGACTGTCCCCATAGCTAGGCCCCTGCACCAGGTGACTCAGAAGGGCAAGACCTTCCAGTGGACTGATAATTGTGCTGTGGCTTTTTCCCACCTCCATTTTGCCCTGTCAGAGGCCCCTGTACTGGACTATCCAGACACAGAGAAGACCTTCATTGTGGACAGAGATGCCAGCAATGTGGGCCTGAGCATTGTGCTCTCCCAGGAGGGGGAATATGGTGAGCAATTACCTACTTCAGCCAGTCCCTCAGCAAGCCCGAGAGGAGCTACTGTGTAACCTGCCCAGAGTTGTTGGCTGTTGTCCAAGGACTGTGACACTTCTGCCCTTACCTGTATGGACAGAAGTTTATCCTGTGGACTGACCATGCTTCACTAACTTGGGTGCTGAGCTTTAAGGAGCCAGAGGGGCAGCTAGCCAGGTGAGTGGAGGCCCTCCAGGACTATCAGTTTGAGATCCAGCATCTACCAGGAAGACTGCCTGGCAACGCATGCTTTTTCTCAGTGGCCATGCGAGGTGGAGAGGTGTCAATACTGAAGGAGACAGGAGGACAGTTTCCTGCCAGACCTAAAAGTTGCTGCACTACGGGATGCTGTGGCACCTGATGGCGACTGGGAGACCTTCGACTCCCAGCAGATCCAGCAAGCCCAGCACCAGGATGCAGTTCTCTCCAGGATCCATGCCTGGGTGGGGGCTGGCCAGTACCCAAGTGGCCAGCAGTCTCCACTCTAGACCCAGAGACCAAGGCACTGTACTTAATGGTCCAGCATCGTCAACCAGAATGGTATCCTGCACCCCCAGTGGAAGTCACCAAGGGGGGGGGCAATAAGACATTCTACAGCTCCTGGCTCCTCCCCAGCTACAGGGCCAGGTCCTCAAACTGGTCCACGGCTCTGAGTGGGCTGAGAACTTCAGCTTAACCAAGACCCTGCATTGTCTTCGAGGGTGGTTCTACTGGCCAGGATGTCACTGGGATGTGGAGATGTTCGTCCACCGCTGTGACCCCTTCACCGCACAGAAGGGCCCCACCCAACAGTCACATGCCCCCCTGCAGTACCAGGTGGAGGCTCCGATGAAAAGAGTGGAAATGGACATCCTGGGTCCATTCCCTGTCGCCGACCAGGGGGCCACTATGTCTTAGTGGCCATGGTCTACTTCACAAAGTGGCCCGAGGCATATGCGGTCCCCGACCAGAGTGCAGCAACCACTGCAGAGAAGCTGTTGAGGGAGATGTTCTGTCACTTTGGGGTCCTGGAGGAGCTCCACAGTGACCAGGGGCGGAACTTTGAGTCCAAAGTCTTCCAAGAGGTGTGCCAGCACCTGGGGGTCAAGAAAAGAACTATTCCCATGCACCCCCAAAAGCGATGCTCTGGTGGAGTGGTTTAACAGGACTCTGTCCACTTAACTGACCATCCTGATAGACAACCAACAGTGAGACTGGGACTGCCACCTTCCCCTGGTCCTGTGGTCCTACTGGACTACAGGAGTCCACAAAATGTATCCCTGCGGGACTGATGTTTTGGCACAAGCTGCGCACCCCAGTGGACTTGGTATTTGGGCCCCCTCCAGAACCAGAGCTGAGAGAGGAACCAGGAATGAACTATTGCCACAATCTCTGTGAGCAGCTGTGGGAGACCCCTGAACTGGCCAGAAAGTCACTGAAGCGAGTGGGCCTATGACACCCAGTGCCAGGGGTATGACTTTGCCCCGACCACCAAAGTGTGGGTCTATAACCCAGTGAGGAAGAAGGGCCACTCCTCAAAGTTCACCAGCCACTGGATGGGACCCTGCGTGGTTTTGGAGAAACTGTCTGATGTGGTCTACAGAGTGCGATTGTGCCAAAGGAACCGGGTGGTGGTGCTCCACCAGGACCGCTTGGCACCCTACCATCCATAAGCCTCAGCTGCAGGGCTGTCTGAGGAGGAGAAGCCACCGACACCATCATCACCACCCCTCTCGGCTGGTGGGAGCCCACAGGACAGAGTTCAGAGACAGCGTTGTCTCTCAACATCTACAGGCTTTTGTGGTTGATGCGTGGATTGCTGGGGACAGCTAATCCTCTTTGGTTGAGGCAATGTGGCGTCCTGGGCAGCCTCTAGGACGTGATTAGCCAAGTAGAGGGAGAATGCTAATGAAGTAGGGGCTGAAGGATTGTGGTGTGTGTTTTGAGGGGATTTAATGTGGGTTCTGTTTTTTGTGTTCTTTACTTATATTGTTGTAATAGCTAGTAGTGTTGTTAAATATTAGTTAGTGTTTGTGCATTGTTCTCTGGAGAAACCATGACTTGTTATGGTGCAGCCCTCATGGACTGCTAATGAGATGCTGCAGGCAGCCGTTGAGTTTGTACATTTGTTAAATAAGGAAAAGCACTACAAAATAATGAGCCTCTTGACGCAAAACACAAATAAAGACAAGACACGACACTTACTGTACATATAATCAGCGAGGACGGAACCTGAACGCTGGGAAGAACTGGCTTCGGGGGTAGGGAAACCAGACTGGAAGGCAGACGAGGTTGCAGCCCTGAGCAAACAGAGCTGCCCCCTTAAATAGGGCTTGACAGATTAATCAGCTGATGAAAGGTCATCAGCTGATTGGAATCCAGCCGTCCAGCGGAGCTCTGCTCTGACAGCCGGAAGCCCCGCCGAGACACTGTCATAATAAAAGCCTAGAGGTGCGCCAGAGGAGAGAACGGAGAACTACCGCACAGCCCGAGTGCAGACAGAGTCAGTACACGGACCATGACATGACTGAGGTAGCTGGTCAGTTTAATGGCTTTGGCCACTGTGGTGTTTTGGGGTTGTTCAACATAAATGCTGACTGAACAATAGCTGCCTTGTTATTGCCTGAAACCCACTGCTCATTACAATATTTACATAAAGATAAATTGTAATTGTAATTACTCAAGATGTACACTGTGGCAAAAGCCAGTTTTCCTCCTTCTGGAAATAGAATTAAATGGACCAAATGGTGCTTCCAAATGGTTTCTGTTTGTCAAGTCACTCCAGCAGTCTTGTGTAATCAATAAAACAAATATTTCTGTATCATACAGAAAAAATTTCACTTTATGTCAGCTCCTGTCTGTTGCAACATCCATTCGTACATGTAAACCACACCAATTTCTTGTAAACATTTTGAGAATCTCATAACAATGTTGGTTTGTACGGTTTTTTCATATGTTTAGAGCAAGTAGATGAAGTAGATGCTCGTTTTTTTTCTCCTATGTTAGACATTTGCTGTAAACACTAAATTAGTACAAGTTATGGAAGTATTTTTTTTTTGTTTCATAATGATGACAGCTTGTAAAATGTTCATGTAGAGTCCTCAATATCAACAAAAGCTTACCTTTCTGGTTCATAATCAGTCAACAGAGAAAAAAAATCAACTTTTTTAACGTTATGATTTGATTTATCTAGTTCATTGTGTCAAATCAGCTTTTTTATTCAGAGTGAACAAAAAAGTGCAGGAAGAAGTAAATCTTGTGAACCTGCTTTTTGTAAAAACAAACAATTTACATTGAGGTATATTAAAGGGGTCATTGACTGAAATATTGTGTTATTTAGATTTTAACCTGAAATGCGTCTTTTGCTTACATGATTATCGAAAAAAAATCAAAACACTGACTTCTGTTAAAAAAAAAACACAGCCTTTATATAATTTTTCTCTGCAAGAAACCATTTGAACTCTTCCATGTTTGTTCCTGTACGTCACTGAAAGGTAAATGTCACTAGTCTTGATACCTTCCCACTGCTCTATTACACTGGTCAACACCAAATTTATTGTCTAAGTTTTTTTTTTAGCTGATTTAGGACAATTTTGATGTGCTGAATCCAAAAATCACATAGGTTTTGCTCAATCAGGTCAACTTTTTGAATTATGACCATATGTTGTTTTATACGTTTTTGTTTACATGTACGGGTATTTTCACTTTATAAGATAAGATAAGATAAGATAAGCCCTTATTAGTCCCACAATGGGGAAATTCCAGGATTGCAACAGCACAGGGATAGCAACACTCAGAGCAATAATTAAGAAGATACGGAAGATATAAATAAGAGCAGTGGATATACATACACATAAATATATAACTATATATACAAAGTGTGGAGCATTGTAGCAAGATGAAATAAACAGCATAACCGTCTACTTAGTTATCCTACATAGTATGAATATGTACCCATACATATTGTCACTCTCCGTAGCGACCAATATTGTCCTAGTTATATATACTGGAGGGGACCATTGTGTAAGTCTATTGCGTCTTTTGCATTCAATACTATTAGGTTGTCACGTTTTTTTGCTATCTCTGCGAGCAGCCCTGCTTAGGTTATACAGTCTGACAGCCGTAGGTAGGAAGGACCTGCGAAACCTCTCGGTTGCGCACCTAGGATGATATAGTCTGCTGCTAAATGAGCTCCTCAGTGCGTTCAGTATGTCCTGCGTAGGGTGGGACTCGGACTCCAGCAGAGATGACAGTTTAGCCACCATCCTTCTCTCTCCTATCTCCTCCACTGGGTCAAGGCACTGCCCCAGGACAGAGTTAGCTTTCTTGATCAGTTTGTTCAGTCTCTTCCTATCGGCTGCTGTAATGCCACTGCCCCAGCAGACCACTCCAAAAGTGACGGCTGATGCCACCACCGTGTTGTAGAATGTCTTCAGTAGCGCCCCTTGTACACCAAAAGACCTGAGCCTCCTCAGTAGGAACAGCCTGTGCTGTCCCTTCTTGTAGAGTGCGTCGGTATTGTGTGACCAGTCTAGTTTATTGTTCAAATGAACACCAAGGTACTTGTAGGACGTCACCATCTCAATGTCTGTTCCCTGTATGTTTACTGGTGCTGTGAGGGGTTGTCCTTGCCTGCAGTAGTCCACCACCAGCTCCTTAGTTTTCCTTGCGTTGATCTGGAGGCAGTTCCGATGGCACCAGTCCACGAAGTCCTGGATAAGTCCTCTGTACTCAGCTTCATCTCCGTTAGAGATGAGGCCGACGATCGCAGAGTTGTCAGAGAACTTCTGTAGATGACAGTGTGTTGTGTTGTGTGAGAAGTCCGCAGTATAAAGAGTGAACAGGAAGGGAGCCAAAACCGTTCCCTGGGGGGCCCCCGTGCTACCAATGATCGTGTCATCGGTAGCATCGGTTAGTGGCCGGTTAGTGGCCGGTTAGTGAGGTATTCCAGGATCCATGATGACAGGTGCTGGTCCACCCCTGCGCACAGCAGCTTGTCCTTCAGGATCATCGGTTGGATGGTGTTGAATGCACTGGAGAACTCAAAGAACATGATGCAAAATTCTTTTTTTTGTCTTGAAATTCTCTGAATTTTGAACAATGATGACATAACATTCAATTTACATGTACTTACCTTTATATAAAGGTAATACATGCACAGTACTAAGTAAGTACTAAGTACAGGTTTTTACTTAGCACCTGATCGAGAGAAACGGATGTCATTTTCGGATTCAGCAGTGCAAAATTCTCCTAAGTCAGTTGAAAAAACACAGACAACTTACAAAAACATTATTTTTGTAACCCTGTGTTATTGATCAGCATAGCTGTCTGTCACGTAAATGGGCAGGGAGCCAAAAACATTAGATTAAGAGCTGACAGTGGTACACTTACACTTAAGGTTTGATGGGATTTTTTTAGTAAGCTAGGCTGGTAGATTCCCATATTTGCTCTAATTTCCTTTTAAAGTTGGATATAGTCTGGGATTCTGTCAGGTCAGGCACTGGTTTGTTTGCTACCGGCTAACCATGAAAACCGGTACTACCTGTCTCATGGGTCGGGCCGTCAGCGACTCAACCGGCAACCCCGCCCTTCCAAGGTTGTGGAGGGTGAAACTGGGCATCCTGGCAGAACTAAAAACAATATCTGTCACAGGTCTGTGGTGGGCCACTCCCAGTTACACAGGTTGAGACTGGACATCCTGGCAGATAAGCACATCTGTCGCAAAGTCTGTGGTGGACTTTTGCCAGTTGGTGCATCATAACATGCACTACACAAAGAGCAGAGATAAACAAACCTATCATCTGGTCAGTCACTGCAACAGATACTGGAGTCAGTTTGTCTTGGCCTGTCCTTGCTACTGATAATACCTCTATCTGCCAAGAATGTGTCGCTAGTCCAGCAAAAGCTAGTGGTACTCAAATACTTTGAAAGCAGGTTCATGAAATGATCGGTCAGAGGGCAGCTCATGCCGGCTTGGACGTTGCCCGGGTTTGCAGGGTCGGGAGTTCCTGGCAGCGGAGGGCAGGGGACGGAGCTGCGTAGAGGAATCTGATCAGACCTAAATGAAACAGTCATTGTCGCCCGCGACAGACTGCTATGATGATGATAGTCTGTGTCATGGATGGCCCTCATGAGCCATCAATAAGACGCTATATATCAACCAGTGAGTTTGCACAGTTTATTAAAGGAATAGAAAGATGACAAAATAACGAGCCACGGGGGGCTAAAACACACTATAACGATAACTTAGGCAATGACAAGAAGAACGGATTCATAATGAAACACACGACAGTAGAAGAGGGGTTGTAAACATCTGACCAGAGGGATGCTTGATGATGTCAGACGAGGAGTTCCGACGGGGAATATCCAACAAGACTGCCGCACATTTCCCCCTCAGCTGCCCTCTTAAGTAGGGAACAGCTGATGAGGCTGAATGCAGCTCAGCTGTCAGGGCCTCAGCTCTGACAGCCGGAAGCCCCTCCGAGCGCTGTCACAATAAAAGCTCGGAGAGCCATAGGGAACCCACACATCAGCTGAGAGGAAAATACTGCATGGCCCGAGCGCGGACGAGATTGGTGCTCGAACCACGACAGTCTGGGCATCAACAATACAACTAGGCAACTTATTCCAATAGTTGATAACTCTCTGCGAGAAGAAGTTTTTCTTTACTTCAAGTCCCTTGTGCAGTCTTTTCTTATATAACATGTACTGATGACCTCCTTGTAAAACTGATGACCTTTCAAAGAACTTCCTGCTATCCACAATGACGAGTCCCTTCACTATCTTGAACACTTCAATAAGCTCACTTCTCAACCTTCGTTGCTCCGGTGAATACAGTCCCAGTTTTCGTAATCTTTCTTTGTACTCCAGGTGTTTAATCTCAGGTAATAACTTTGTTACTCTACCCTGGACTTTGTCAAGAATTTCTGTGTCTTTCCTGTAGTATGAGCACCATTCCTGAACACAGTACTCTAGATGTGGTTGGATGTAAGATCTGTAGAGCAAGCCTTAAACGTCTGAAGGATGTTCTGACCATTCTAAGGGCTTGCATTGCAATATTCATGGCTTTTTTTTTTCCCACTTGTCCTGTCAGGCAGCTAGGCAAGCAGAACAGGTATCTGTCATCCTTATTGTGCCAAAACAGATTTACTTTGCCAAGAGAAGCTTATACAGTACCTAACTGTGTATTGTATATTGTTGTAAACTCTTCCTGTAATAACTTTTAATACTTTATTTTAATTATTTTACCCATGGAAGACCCAACAGGATGGGGAAGAGGGAAAGGAAGTGTGTGGAGAGGGAAAGAAAAGGGAAGGAAACAGACAACAAAACAAACAAACCAACACCTAAAACAAACAAAAGACAAATTGCTTCTTCCACCGAAGATGTCTCAACACGAGTCTGGTTACTGCACCTGTTAAAGGGGAGACACTTGTGCATGTATGTCTGCGTGCATATATATGAGAGCGCGGGCAAGACAGGTGTGTGCATGTGAGTGGTTTGTCAGGAAACATACGAAGCAGGGGGCTGGTCGCAGCAGCTCCCCCCCGGGAACCCCGAGCAGGTAAGGCAGCGCCATCAACCCCCACAGGGCACAAACGTCCGAGGTCAGCAAGCCCCAGGAAAGCCAGGCATCTGCCCCCGGAGGGACGATCAAGGGAGGCCAGGTAGCTCCCAGGCTCTCATTCCCATCGCGGGCCTCCCAGACATCCCCACAGTGGGGAAGGGGGGGGGGGCGGGGTTCTTAGCCATTACTTTGTCACCAAGGATTTTCCAGAGATTCTCTATGGGGTTTAGAGCTAGACTCTGGGCTGGCCATTTCATTGTTTCAATATTGTTAGATTCAAGGAACTGTTTAACCCGTTTTGCAGTGTGACATTGGGCATTGTCTTGCATGAACATTGTGGGCTGATTGGGAGACAATTGCAGTGAAGGCATTGCATGTTTCTTATGGAGGTACACATAAGCATTTGCATTCACTGTCATGCGGTGATCCTCGCGGATCACCATAAGACGCCAAGAGTCCACCGATGAGTTTGCAAAGATGGTGATTTATTTACAAAACACGAGACACACATACAAGACTATGACTGTGGCTAAAAAACACTGAACACTGAGCATGGGACCGTAAGGCTAACCCCAGCCATTTACGGTCTAAAACATGGCATGACATGAATGAGCAAAGCACGAGAATATACACACGAACCTGACCAGACCAGAATGATGAATGTCTGACGAGGCTTGGATGATGTCTGATGATACTCCTGCGATCTAACTGCCGTCGGTGCCCGCCTTATAAAGGCGAACACTAACGAGCAGTAATGACAGACAGCTGACCAACCTTGACAGGCGGAAGCCCCACCGAGCACCTTCACAATAAGAGCCCGGTGAGGCCAGAATACAACCCACAGCTGTCAAGGCCGGCAGCGAGCTGTGCGTAGCCCGAGTGCGGACAGAACCCAGCGCTCAGGTCGTAACAGTACCCTCCCTCCAAGGGCGGGCTCAGAACGCCCACGGTCCACCCTGCCCCCCCCCCCCACCCTCCAGGGTGGGTGGCTGGGGGTAGGTGTGGAGGGAGAGAGACCAAACCCAGAAACAATCAAAACCCGGCAAGAACAACTAAATACAGGACAATGACAAGAATACCAACTACTCAGATTAAATCAAATGTTCAACTAACGATCACAAAAAAAGTGCACAGGATAACATGGAGAAAACAAAAAAACAGAATTACTGGGTCAGAAAAACTAAATACAGGACAGCACGAGTAAATCAAATCTTGGCCCACATGTTACACAAGAAAATGACTTCCCACCTGTGTGAATTCTCATGTTAATTTTCAAATAACCAAATACAAAAAAACAGAGCAATTCATACCTAACTACACACAAAACAAACTAGGGCAACTGCAAGACATAACAAATACCCGCAGACACCCAAATGGCCATAACACAAAGCACACAGGCTAGCAAGGGGAAAAAAAAAACAGAACAATCACTGGGACGGATCATCACCAGAAAATGACCACTACCCCCCCGACAGTTTATGCCGACCGGCGGAGACCAGGCACCATAGGAACAGTTCAGGCGGTCTCCCTGCGTCCAACGGCCGGCGGGTGGTCATGGGAGGCAGAACATGACCAGGCGGCTCACCACAGTCCAACGCCCAGCACGTCCGCTCCTCTGGTGGTCGAACCAGGTCGCCCAACGAAACACATAACACGTCGGGTGGCCCGAACCGGTGAAGCAGTCCCTCAGGCGGCCGACCCGTGTCCCTCAGCCACTAGTCCCGGGGAAAAACAGCCCACGGCGGCCTCCCTGACGAGGACAAAACTCGGGAGAGCCGGGGCGAGCGAACAGGAACCCCCACGGCCCCCGGCGATGATGCGCAGGGGCGGTGACTCAGTAGAGGGGAAAGAAGGCAAGGATGAGCCCGTAATCCGCCCGACGGTGAAAGGTCTGCAGCTCCTCCCCCGTCCGCAGACCACACTGGCGCTGCACCTCTGCTGGACCCCGATTGGGTCCCAGCTGCACCCCCGTCGGGCCCCGATTGGGCCAGAACCGCACCTGCGGTGGACCCCGATTGGGCCTCTGGCACACCCACGTCGGACCCCGATTGGGCCAGAACCGCACCTGCGGTGGACCCCGATTGGGCCTCTGGCGCACCCACGTCGGACCCCGATTGGGTCAGTGCAGCTCCGCTGACGATCTCCACCCCCGAACCTGGGACCTCCAACCTAGTGACTCCGACTGGTTCCATGCCGGCGACACTGCAACGAGGCTCACAAACAAGAAAACCGGGATCAGAATCACCGGTAGCAACAGAACCCAGCGAGACGAGCTCGGGCGCAGCAGGCGGCTGCTCCTCACTCGCCTCCCCGAGAGGCAGGCAAAAATGTTCCAAAACAGGGGACAGAGACACAAGAGGGAGCACTTGCCTGCACTCGGGTTCTGTTGCCACCCAGGACTTCGACGATCCAGGTTCAGGGCGGCGACTCTCGTCAGCAGGCTCCAACTCAGCTGCATCGGGCTCCGCAGCTGGCAAGATGTCGTCTGCAGCCTGAGGTTCCTCCCGCGCTGCTGTCCATGCTGATGTTCTCCCTTGTCCACACAACATGCTCCTCAACAAAGGCAAGTCTAGCTTTTTTATTCTTTCTGTTGATGAGTGGTTTGGTCACTGCAAAGTGAGCTTTGAGTCCAAATTGTCTTAAACAAAGAGACACTGTGTGCCTAGACAGATCCTTGCCCTGTTTAGCAGTGAACTGGTGAGCAATTCCAGTTGGAGTGTTTAACCAATTCCCCATTGAGAGTCTTCGCTTAATCCTGTCCCACAAACAAGAGCAAGAGCAGTGTGAGAAACTAATGATACCTTGTGGGCGCAGATGTGTTGCAGTCATTCAAGCAAGGGCCTCTACACTTCCTATTAATTTTTTAAATTCTATAGCTCTAAAAAAAACACAAAAAAACATACTTTAAATCTTCTGATACAGTGGCCACTGTTCTCTAATTTTGCTCACTTTTTTTTTTTTTTTACAAAATAAATGTGTTCAAGTGCCTTGGTTATTTAAAAAAACATGCTAGTACAGCAGTCGTACATATATCCACAGATGATATTCTGTCAAATTCTGAACAATGAAGAATACCAATATTTCAGAATGAATCAAGTATTAATACATTGTTCTCTAATTCTGATCTCCACTGTATTTGACAGTTCTTCCTATGTCAAAAACCAAGTATAAAGGCCGAGCACACCAAGCACAACAATAACTGTAAAATTACAGTTTAAAAATTCTTCTAACTAATCGTCCACACTGATTCACGATATCGTTCTCATAGCAGAGCCAAACATGAGCTGCACACGCCACACTGGCTTCACTCCACCCCATATACAGTATGTTTGTCATGCTGCAAAATGAAATTGTTTACGATTTTTTTTAACTAGACCTGTACCTTGGGCAGAGGAAAAAATAAGAAAAGCAAAAAGAGTGTGAAATTCATTCATCTGATTTTTCTCTCAGCTCCAGACTCTGGACTCGCAAAGGTAGGATGAAGCGAGTGCACAGTGCAAAGCAGAATCACATGGGCTTGCAATAATGATTAATAATAGTATAATAATAATCACTATAAATTCAAGAAATCTCTGTATGTCTGTGTGTCTGTGTGTGTGTCTGTCACGTTTATAGGACATCATAGGACGGCCTATGATGTCTGCTTGATGTCCTATGATGCATCATAGACCATCCTATGATCTCAGGCATCATAGGACTTGCGATGCCATCATAAAGATATTTGCGATGCCGTCATAAAGATATGATGTCTATATGACGGCACATAGAGAGATAGGAATCATAGGACTGTCTGTATGATGGCACATAGACAGATAGGCATCATAGGACGCGGATGTCTATATGACGGCACATAGACAGATAGGCATCATAGGACTCACAATGCCGTCATAAAGATATGATGTCTACAGTATATGACAGCACATAGACAGAGCACATCATAGGACGGCCTATGATGTCTGCATGATGTCCTATGATGCATGATGTCTGCATGATGTCCTATGATGCGTGATGTCCTACGATGGCCCTAAAAGATATGATGTCTATATGACGTCATATAAACATAGCACAACATACAACAATCTATGACATCTGCATGATGTCCTGTGATGATCCGATGATATCAGGCAACATGGGACTTGCAATGCCGTCATATAGACAAATGTGTCTTTATGATGTTATATAGACCATCACTCACGATGCCTAGACTAATGTGTCTTTATGTCATATGGCTCAAAATTGGCAAGGTGAATAAGTCAGAGGGACAGTCTTTACAGCGCGTTCGTGTTTTCTGCACAACAGATTTCTGCAGCCATGGCCAATTCTACGTTGCTGCGAGCACAGATGCCACATCAAGCAGTCTTCATATTGTTGCTCAAGATGAAGAAACTAAGCAAAAGCGTCACTTTCTCAGCAATGTCATTTTTAAAGAGGTGCTGACACAGTAAAAATGTGTAACCTTGAAGAATGCCAGTCTACACTACAAATGTGTAAAATGCTGAGCAAAGTGCTGATTTTCTCCGGATGCTCCGGTTTCTTGGTTTCTAGGGGCATGCACGGGCCTTCCTGAACAGGGTCAAAAGCCACTTCTTGCTCAGATCTATTTTCATGATCCTGCCCATGAACTGGAATTACGACGCACCTATCCCTCAACCAGTGGTCTGAACGAAGAAGAAGAACACCCACCAGATAGACAGCAATAGAATGAGGAGAATTGCTGCACATAAGAAAAGATGCCATGAACATGAAACACCTCAGGTTCCAGCAGAACGCCACAGGCATGACTGTGAACAACACAGCCGGCTGAGACAGGAGGAGACCCTTCAGCAACGGGCATGCAGAAATACTTGCTTATACTTGGTTTCTACGAGCATGGACGGGTATGCACAGGTATGTACTAGTAATAATAATTTCAGCTTGGTGTTGTGATATGAACGCACTGAGGAGCTCATTTAGCAGTAGGCTACATCATCCTAGGTGCGCGACCGAGAGGTTTCGCAGGTCCTTCCTACCTACAGCTGTCAGACTTTATAACCTAAGCAGGGCTGCGTGCAGAGATAGCAAAAAAACGTGATGACCTAATAGTACTGAATGCAAAAGACGCAACAGACTTACACAAAATGGTCCCCTCCAGTATACAATTAGGACAATATCAATCACTACGGAGGATGACAATATGTATGGGTACATATTCATACTATGTGGGGTAACTAAATAGACAGTTATGCTGTTTATTCCATCTAGCTACAATGCTTCGTACTGTGTATATATACTTATATATTTTATGTGTACATATTGTGTATATTGACTGCTCTTATTTTCTTCTAAATTATTGCTCTGAGCGTTGCTATCCCTGTGCTGTTGCAATCCTGGAATTTCCCCATTGTTGGGGACTCACAACATGCTGTAAATAGGACTGTCTGAGGATAGTACATTTATTGCTGTGAGCTGAGGCTAATCAAGCTAACATAAGATGTGAGTAAACAAGCTAACTAGCATTAGCACGATGAAGTAGCACAATGGCATCTCATTTTCCTGTGACTTGAGCGAAGCTATTTCCCTGTTCAGACAAAAAATGACACTTTACCTGGAAGATGAAGGCATAAAAGATGATGATAAACAAGCCAGAAAAATCTGCCATGGCATCCGAGATGAAGGACTAAGACGCCTGAATGCTAGTGGACTGACAGAGGATGGAAAAAAGGTACCTGCCAACTTATGGAATTTCTTTGAGGGCCTGCTGAAACTTAATGCTAACTTCAGGATCCACAGACTGCACCTCATGCAATATGGGTAAAACAATTTAAATGAAGTGTTAGAAGCTATTACAAGAGGAGACTATAAATAATATACAATACATGTATACTGTATGTACTGTATAAAGCTCCTTTTGGCAAAGGAAATCTGTTTGGCACAATAAGGGAAGCAGATTTCTGTTTTGCTCACCTAGCTGCTTGACAAGACAAGAGAAAAAAGTGTCATAGACCCAGACGTTATATCATACAAACACCAAATGGGAATAAAATAAGACGCACTCGCAACCACTTTCGAGAGATGTATGTTCCTCATGCCCTGCAAATCCAAAAAAGAGTACAGTTTGCCGAACTGCAGACTCCAGACCCAGCTTAAACACATAAAAGTGGCACTGCGGAAGCATAGACTGAAGAGTCTAAAGGAGATGGCACTGAAAGTGCAGGCCAGGTCCAAACTAGATATGGGTGGATTATCAGAAAGACTGTACAGTACAGAAACTATGTGTAATGTTGTTACTGTTACATACTGTATGTGTTACATTGCTGAAGTATATGATCCAAACAGTGTTATTCCTTTTGATCTTTATTCTGCCGGTTCCCAGTTGCCCTTGGTCGCACGTTGCACTGGACTTTGTCACTGGGCTTCCCCCCTTGCTGGGTAATACAGTCTTATATTGACTTTTTTCCCGCAGGCCAGAGGAGCACGCAGTACACGTCTGGGCCGTGTTACAGCGGCTCCTGGAAAACCAACTCTTTGTGAAGGCTGAGAAGTGTGAGTTTTCCACCCGCTCCACTTCCTTCCTGGGGTTTATTGTTGCTGAAGGGGAACTGAGGGCTGACTCAGCCAAGGCAAAGGCTGTGCTTGATTGGCCTACCCCACAGTCCCGCAAAGAGCTTCAACGCTTTTTGGGTTTTGCAAATTTTTATCGCAGGTTCATCAGGAACTACAGTGGGGTTGCGCAGCCTCTTGCCCAGCTGACCTCGGTCAAGGTGCCTTTTGCCTGGTCTGAGGCAGCGGAGTGGGCTTTCTCCAAATTGAAAGCCCGGTTTTCCAACACACCCATCTTGGCCCAGGTCGACCCTCAGCTCCAGTTCATAGTAGAGGTGAGCGCTTCTGATTCGGGGGTGGGCGCTGTCCTCTTGCAGCACTCAGCTTCCAATCAGAAGCTTCACCCATGTGCATATTTCTCTTGGTGGCTCACGCTGGCTGAGAGGAACTACAACATACGGGACCGAGAGCTTCCGGCCATTAAGTTGGCTCTTGAGGAATGGAAGCACTGGCTGAAAGGAGCGGTCCATCCCATCATAGTGTGGACCAACCATAAAAATTTAGAGTATCTTAGGTCGGCCCGCAGATTAAATGCCAGGCAGGCCCACTGGGCCCTAGTCTTTCTTAGATTTAACCTTATCATCACCTACAAGCCCAGCTCCCGTAACATCAAGCTGGACGCTCTCTCCAGCCAGTCCCCCCCCCCACGACCAACCACACTCCTCTTCACTCCACGAACCCATAGTGCCCTCCTCTTGCATTCTTGGTGCTCTGTCCTAGGAGATCGAGCAGAGGGTCCAGCAGGCCCAATCTAGCAATCCCCCCCAAACCCAAGGGGGGGGGGACCCGACAATCAAACTCCCTTAGTTATGCTGCTAATAGGTTTAGTCAGCTGGGGGACCTCCAGTAATGCACTGGGCCTCACTCCTTTTCTCACTCTCAATGAAATATTTTTTTTGCTGGTCATTAACATTTGTTTGTTCTCTCCCATAGATTGAGTCCCCATCGTGCTGTTTGCTCTCTACATGTCTGTTCTTTTCTTCTTCTCTATCCCCTCACCCCCCCAGCCAGTCGCAGCAGATGACTGCCCCTCCCTGAGCCTGGTTCTGCTGGAGGTTTCTTCCTGTTAAAAGGGAGTTTTTCCTCTCCACCGTCGCCAAGTGCTTGCTCACAGGGGATTGCCTGATTGCTGGGGTCTTTCTGCAACTGTGGGGGTTCCCTCTACAGTTGATAGTGCTATGAGATGACTGTTGTTGTGAAATGGCGCTATATAAATAAAGTTGAATTGAATCGAATTGAATTGAATCACCTGTTTGTCCCAGCCTGCCTTCGCAGTGACGCCATCCGGTGGGGGCACACCAGCCACTTTGCCTGCCACCCAGGAGTTTCTTGTACCATCAACCTGGTACAGCAAGAATTCTGGTGGTCCACACTGCGGACAGATGTCCGGGACTATGTCAAGGCCTGTCAAGTGTGCGTCAGAAACAAATCCAACTGTTCACCTCCCGCTGGCCTCCTGCATCCCCTGCCGGTTCCCAGTTGCCCTTGGTCGCACATTGCACTGGACTTTGTCACTGGGCTTCCCCCCTTGCTGGGTAATACAGTCATTCTCATCATCATTGACCATTTTTCAAAGGTCATCCATCTGGTGCCCCTCCCCAAGTTGCCCTCTGCCTCCGAGAACACCAACCTGCTCACTACCCACATTATCCACCTTCACAGCATTCCTTTGGACATTGTATCTGACCTGGGTCCACAATTCACCTCCCAAGTTTGGAAGTCCTTCTGCCGCTCCCTGGGCACCACAGTCAGCCTCACCACCTGCAGAGTAACGGGCAGGCTGAGGGTGCGAACCAATCCCTGGAGGCCGCCCTCAGATGCGTGGCATCCTGCAACCCTTCCACCTGGTGCACTCATCTGACCTGGGTAGAGTATGCTCACAATTTGGCTCACAATTTGTCTCCTCATCCAACTGGTTGACGCCCTTTGAAGCATCCATGGGATATATCCCCCCCTCCCCCGTTGCCGATGGCGGAGAGGGAAGTAGCCGTGCCATCTATGAAGGCCCACACTTGCCGCCACCTTTGAAAGGCCACCCAGGGTGCCCTTTTTCGTTCTTCAGAGCGGAATCGCCAGTATGGGTCGCGGCGCCCAAATATGCAGTCAGTCAGAGCATGTGGCTGTCGGCGGACCAGGTGCCAATGAAGACAGAATCCAGGAAACTGTCACCTCACTTCCTTTGTCCTTTTACCATCTCCAGGATCATCAATGATGTGACATTTCGTCTGGAGCTGCCACCGACACTCCACATCCACCCTACTTTCCACGTTTCCAAAATCAAGCCCCTCTCCGCCAGCCCTCTCTGTCCCCCCCTCCCCCCGAAGTCACCTCCTCCTCCTCGTATCCTTGATGGCCAGACCACCTACACCATTCAGAGGATTCTGGACGTTCGCCGTCGGGGCTGGGGTTTGCAATACCTGGTCCACTGGAAGGGCTACGGGCCAGAAGAGAGGTCATGGATCCCTGGCTCCTACTTCTATGACAGGGGGATGGTCCGTGCCTTTCACCAAGCCCATCCTAAGCAGCCCGATGGGCTGCCAGGAGGTGCCCCTTGAGGGGGGGGGCACTGCAATGATCAGGTGAGCACACTCCCCCTCCCTTTCTATGGGAGGTTCTCCATCCAGCTCAGCAGGTCATCAGCACACCTGCGTGAGTGGACGCGCCTGCTGCCTCTTCTCTGCCAGCGCTTAAAAGGACCTGTTCGTGAACGCTTCGGCGCTGGCTCATTGGGTATTGCTGCCTCTAACGAGAGTTAAAACTGAACGCATTTTTAGGAACTCAGCCTAACACTCCTTTTCCTCCTCTCTCCTCAGGTTGCTGCCATCTCTGCGGTGCATTTCCGAGGTTGCTGCGCACTCACCTACCCCATCATCATCTCCGTTCCAGACTGCCTTCTCCACCCAGTCAGACTCAGCTCACTCAGCTCCACCCAGCTCCACTCTTCTCCTGCTCCCCACCAGCTCTGCCTTGCTGGTTCCTCCGTTGCCGCTGGGTTCCTCTGCCGGGATCTCTGCTCACCTATTGTAAGATCTACCCTTGTTTACCCATTGCGCTCAGCCTCCCTCCTCATTCCTAACCTGCTCTCATCTCCCTTTTTTCACAGGCTGTGTGTTCCTCCGGCGAGTAACGTTTTCTCTACGTTTGAGTTTATTTTCAATAAAGTTGTGTTTAATGTTGCCCCTCTGTGCCGTGTGCATTCTCTGGTGTTAGCAGCCTACACATGAGCTTTGCCTTCACGCAGTCATGACAGAAAGTGTTTTTATCTTTCATAAATTCACTCTGAAAGTGTTCCCAACGATATCGTCTGCCACTTTCATTATGGTTATTGCTGTAGTGTGGACTCTGCCATCCACTTCAGTTAGAATGATTTTCCATACATACAACATAGTCTCCCCTTCAGTTCACACACTTCTTCCATTGGTGTTGCAGCGCTTGGATCCCTGCAATTGAAAAAGAAACCACATTTGGTCAAATTTGACCACTGTGAACTTTTCAGCCTATGAACTTTTCAGCCCCCCCCCCCCTTCCCCGTAGTTATCTTTATCGTGCTTGGTGTGGATGGCCCTTAATGACTATTTTGGCCAAAAAACTTGTTTGTAAAATAACTTAACACATTATTCTTGTGTAACCAAGGGCTTTTGCACTGTGTCTATACTTAGGAGAGTTATAAAATGAAAACATGGGTGCGTCCCATTTCACACCTTCCCCCTACCCCTTAGCCCTAATGCTCCGTTTTGCACATTCACTGCTAATGTGCAAAACAAACAGTTAAGGGGTAGGGTGATGGGGTGAACTGGGACGCACCCATGGACTTTTATTACTGCCTTTTCGGTGTATTCCATTAAGAGGTAATTCAATAGAATACCTTACGCTTGTTTAGATCAAAAATTATTTATAAAATAAGATTTAAAAAATGTAAGATTAGCAATTATAAAACCATGCAAGCTTCCAAATGAATGTTGAATTTAATCTTACTTCATATACAGTATTTGTAAATTTGACTTTGAAAGTGTCAGTGCCTCACCAACCACGAACCTCACCACACGTCACTGATCTTGGCTCATTCACGAATGTTTCTGTACTTATTGCATTCCAGGGGCTGGCAATATTATGTCATTCATTCTTTTAAGACAAATTTACATTTGTTAGCTCAAGCTAGATCAGAGCTAGCAGCTAGCAGCTGAGATTAGCAGAGTTTAAATGTGGTCTTAGAGATTTAAAGAGACATGCACTGAAACCAGCCTTTCTGATAAAGGCTGCAAAAGACAGTGGGATGGCATTGGTTCAGGAGATAGAGTGGGTTGTCCACTAACCAGAGGTTTGACAGTTTGAATCCTGCCCCATTGTGTCCTTGGGAAAGACACTTTACTTACTGTATGAATGTAAAGAAATGTTTGGTGGTGGTGCGGATTAGCAGCCACATTTCCATTAGTCTGCCCCAGGGCAGCTGTGGCTACAGAGGTAGCTTACTACTATCAGTGTCTGTCTGGAGTGAATGAATAATAAATTTACTGTAAGTGCTTAATGTGACATGTAAAGCACCATATAAATCCAAGCCATTACTTTTACTGTGCTGCAATAATTAAAGAAAATTTGACCAAAATACAGTATTATGGCGATGCATATTGGTGATATAGCAATGTATATTGTGGTTGTGTCAGCAGACAGCGTCTCAGTAAGGAGGCAGTGGTTAGACGCAAGAGAACAATAGGCAGGGACCTCATGGGGAGTTGGCAGGAAGAGAGAGCTGGGGGTTTAAGGAAAATGTATGGTGGAGGTGAAATGTCATGCAGATGTGAGATGATCTGTGGAGTTTTAAGGGATGAAACCTGGTTTGGCTATTCAGTGCTTTCTGTGTATGATGATGTGAGAGTGTGAATAAATTTCGTCTGATCGTAACTTGGCCTCATCATTTCCACACTCTCCACACTGGTGACCCTGGACGTATTATGGAACACGAGGCAAGAACCCCGGAGTCGGCCCGGACGGGAAGCCTCAGCAGTGCGGCAGGCATCCCACAGACGGCCCGGACGGGAACCCCCCAGCAATGCGTGTGCTGTTGCAGTCAAGCTACCGGACTTTTGGCAGCACAACCTGCGCTCTTGGTTCCACCACACCGAGGCCCAGTTCACCCTCCGGGGAATAACGACAGACGACACCAAGTTTTTCCATGTGGTTGCAGCGCTGGACGCTCGCACAGCTCAGCAGGTAGCGAGCCTGCTCGGCCAGCCCCCAGCCCACGTCAGATATGAGGCTCTCAAAGCTGTGCTGATTCGGCGCTACACGCTCTCGGACTGTGAGAGAGCAGAGAGGCTCCTGAGGCGTTCCGAGTTAGGAGATGGTTCGGCCATCGATCTGATGGAGAAGATGTTGGCGTTAATGGGCACGGACGACGGGCATTTTCTGTTTGCCCACCTCTTCCTCCGGAACCTTCCAACAGAGGCGAGAGTGGTCCTGGGCAATTCGCCGCTGCTGGCCGCGCGTGACTACCGTGCGTGACTACCGTGCGCTAGCCCAGGAGGCAGACCGGATCATCCTCACCACCAGAGCGCTCACGGTGAACGCAGCGGTGTCAGAACCCAGGGAGACGACCAGAGGAGGCAAGGAGCCACCGACGGTAGCGGCAGCGGGGGCCAAGGAGCGCCAGGGAGACACGCTCTGCTTCTACCACCGCCGTTTTGGAGGGAACGCACACAGATGTACGCCACCGTGCCAATTCAAGCACTTGGGAAATGCCAGAGCCGGCAGTCGGTAGCAGCTGCGACTGCCGGCGAAGAGAACAAGCTGCTCTACGTGACAGACACGCGCTCAGGGAGGCGTTTCCTTGTAGACACCGGAGCCCAGAAGAGCATCATCCTGCCGACCTACGCTGACCAGCTGGCAGGACCCAGCGGCCCCGGGCTGATAGCAGTAAACGGCTCAGACATTAAGACCTTTGGTGAGAAAACACTGGCTTTATCTACACGGCCGCACATACGAGTGGACTTTTGCCATAGCAGCACTGAGTTTCCCGATCCTGGGAGCTGATTTTCTGTGTGTGCATAGTTTATTAGTTGATGTTGCTAACAGGTGCCTGGTTAATGCACTGTCCTTTGACTCTCTCCCCTGTACAGCTCGGGGGGCCGGGCCAGTAACACAAGCCAACGTCACAGCTCCAGGCGGTAAGTTCCACACACTGCTCACTCAGTTCCCAGCACTCACGGTCCTGACGTTCTCAGCGGCCATCGCTAAACACGGGGTGGAGCACTTTATCACCACCACCGGGCCGCCTGTTTTCGCACGAGCTTGGCGCTTGGACGCAGCTAAACTGGCCATAGCGCGCGAGGAGTTTGCCAACCTGGAAAGGTTGGGCATCATCAGGCGATCGAACAGCCCATGGGCATCCCCGCTACACATGGTCCCTAAGGCTGAGGGATCGTGGTGATCGTGCGGCGATTTCCGCAGGTTGAATAACGCCACAGCACACGACCGCTACCCGATTCCCCAC
Source organism: Pholidichthys leucotaenia (assembly GCA_020510985.1). Taxonomy (NCBI): domain Eukaryota; kingdom Metazoa; phylum Chordata; class Actinopteri; order Cichliformes; family Pholidichthyidae; genus Pholidichthys; species Pholidichthys leucotaenia. The sequence continues at coordinate 323,167,149 of CM035837.1, read as the reverse complement.
ATTCAGGATTTTTACGGTCACCTCGCCGGAGCGTGCATTTTTTCTAAAATAAACCTGGTCCGTGGTTACCACCAGGTCCCAGTGCGCGAGGAGGACATACCCAAAACAGCGGTAATAACTCCGTTCAGCTTATTCGAGTTTCTGCGCATGCCTTTCGGATTAAAAGGAGCGGCACAGACGTTCCAGTGCATGATGGACGCAATGCTGCGCGATCTCCCATTTGTGTTCGTCTACCTGGACGATATCCTGGTAGCCAGCACGTCCGAAGACGAACACATAACCCACCTCAGGACGGTTTTCCAGAGGTTGGAGGAACACAGGTTAATAATCAACCCGGCGAAGTGCCAGTTCGGCGTGACGGGGATTGATTTTTTGGGGCACCGCGTCTCACCGGAGGGAGCGATACCCTTGCCCGACAAAGTGCGCGCTGTGGCGAACTTCCCCCGGCCTCAGACGGTCAGAGCACTGCAGGAGTTTTGGGGGATAGTTAATTTTTATAACCGTTTCCTCCCCCGCACAGCTCAGCTCATGCAGCCACTGTACGCCACGCTCAAGAGATGGAAACCCGCGGATGGAGTCGAATGTCCTGTCCTGCTGTGTCATGGCTTACACCGAGACTTGGGTTAATGTGCATGACCGGGACGCGGACCTGTGGATCGATGGCTTTGGAGCCCCACTCCGCTCGGATCGCCAGGAAGAGGTAACGGGGAAACGTCAGGGGGGTGGCGTATGTTTATACATTAATAAACAGTACTGCACATCTGTCACGGTCAGAGAGCGCATCTGTACACCCGATGTGGAGCTTCTGTCCGTATAGCTACGCCCCTTTTATCTGCCTCGCGAGTTCCCCCAACTTTTCATCACGACTGTGTACATTCACCCGAGGGCAGACGCTGACTCCACCTCCAGCACCGTCTTTGATGTGGTACAGCGGCTGCAGTCAATATCCCCAGAGGCGCCAAACTTTATTCTTGGGGATTTTAACCATGTTTCTTTAAAGAAGACACTTAAAAACTTTTATCAGTATGTCTCCTGCCCAACTAGGCGAAAAAAGACATTGGACCTGTGCTATGGATCCATTGAGAGGGCCTATAAATCACTCCCCCTTCCTCCTTTAAGATCCTCAGATCACAACTGTGTACATTTGCTGCCCACATACAGTGGGGCAAAAAAGTATTTAGTCAGCCACCAATTGTGCAAGTTCTCCCACTTAAAAGATGAGAGAGGTCTCCAATTTTTATCATAGGTATACCTCAACTATGAGAGACAAAATGAGAAAAAAAATCCTGAAAATCACATTGTCTGATTTTTAAAGAATTTATTTGCAAATTATGGTGGAAATTAAGTATTTGGTCACCTACAAACAAACAAGATTCCTGGCTCTCACAGACCTGTAACTTCTTCTTTAACAGGCTCCTCTGTCCTCCACTCGTTACCTGTATTAATGGCACCCGTTTGAACTCCTTATCAGTATAAAAGACACCTGTCCACAACCTCAAACAGTCAGACTCCAAACTCCACTATGGCCAAGACCAAAGAGCTGTCAAAGGACACCAGAAACAAAATTGTCGACCTGCACCAGGCTGGGAAGACTGAATCTGCAATAGGTAAGCAGCTTGGTGTGAAAAAATCAACTGTGGGAGCAGTTATTAGAAAATGGAAGACATACAAGACCACTGATAATCTCCCTCGATCTGGGGCTCCACGCAAGATCTCACCCCGTAGGGTCAAAATGATCACAAGAACGGTGAGCAAAAATCCCAGAACCACATGGGGGGACCTAGTGAATGACCTGCAGAGAGCTGGGACCAAAGTAACAAAGGCTACCATCAGTAACACACCACGCCGCCAGGGACTCAAATCCTGCAGTGCCAGACGTGCCCCCCTGCTTAAGCCAGTACACGTCCAGGCCCGTCTGAAGTTTGCTAGAGAGCATTTGGATGATCCAGAAGAGGATTGGGAGAATGTCATATGGTCAGATTAAACCAAAACAGAACTTTTTGGTAAAAACTCAACTTGTCGTGTTTGGAGGAGAAAGAACACCATACCTACCGTGAAGCATGGGGGTGGAAACATCCTACTTTGGGGCTGTTTTTCTGCAAAGGGACCAGGACGACTGATCCGTGTAAAGGAAAGAATGAATGGGGCCATGTATCGTGAGATTTTGAGTGAAAACCTCCTTCCATCAGCAAAGGCATTGAAGATGAAACGTGGCTGGGTCTTTCAGCATGACAGTAATCCCAAACATACCGCCCGGGCAACGAAGGAGTGGCTTCGTAAGAAGCATTTTAAGGTCCTGGAGTGGCCTAGCCAGTCTCCAGATCTCAACCTCATAGAAAATCTTTGGAGGAAGTTGAAAGTCTGTGTTGCCCAGCGACAGAACCAAAACATCACTGCTCTAGACGAGATCTGCATGGAGGAATGGGCCAAAATACCAGCAACAGTGTGTGAAAACCTTGTAAAGACTTACAGAAAACGTTTGACCTCTGTCATTGCCAACAAAGGGTATATAACAAAGTACTGAGATGAACTTTTGTTATTGACCAAATACTTATTTTTCACCATAATTTGCAAATAAATTTTTTAAAAATTAGACAATGTGATTTTCTGGATTTTTTTCCCTCATTTTATCTCTCATAGTTGAGGTATACCTATGATGAAAATTGAAGACCTCTCTCATCTTTTAAGCGGGAGAACGTGCACAATTGGTGGCTGACTAAATACTTTTTTACCCCACTGTATAAAACTGCTCTCGGAAGAGGCAAGGTGGAGACCAGAGACATAGATGTGTGGACAGAGGATTCAGTGCACTGCCTCCAGGAATGCTTTAACTGTACGGACTGGGAGGTTTTCACACTGTCCTGCGGGGATGATTTGGACTCTTTGGTGGACGTCACATGCTCATACATGGCTTTCTGTAAAAATATGATCGTTCCACGTAAACATGTCAAAATATATCCCAACAACAAGCCATGGGTTACAAAATCAGTTAAATCCTGCTTACAGAGGAAAGCACTTGCCTTTAAACAGGGGTCTGTTTCTGAGCTACAGGTTGCCACAAAAGAGCTGAAGTCCGAAATTTTAAGAGCAAAACAGAATTTTAAATCAGAATTGGAAAGTAAGATGGCAACAAAGAAACTTGGTTCAGCCTGGGCCAGTATGAAAACTATTGCAGGCCTTCAGAGCACAGAGCGCAGTTATCGTGTGTTTTTAGATGGTTTTAATTCAGACACAGAGCTGGCTAATGCTCTTAATTGTTTTTATGGTCGTTTTGACTCCTTTGATTTTAGCACTGAAACCCAAGATTTGAAACAGAAACTCAAAGACAATCAGCACTTTAATATTGAGGTGCAGGATATTAAAAGGGAGTTCTGCGCTGTAAAAGTGAACAAAAGTCAGGGCCCTGATAATATATGTGGGCGCTTGGTAAAGTCCTGTGCACATGAACTGAGTCCTGTATTTCATTACATTTTCAATAAGTCCTTACAGACACAACATGTGCCCAAGATCTGGAAAGATGCCGTGGTTGTTCCTGTTCCAAAATCCAGCTGTCCTAAAACGGTAAACGACTTTAGACCAGTTGCTTTGACTTCAATTTTAATGAAAATTTTTGAAAAACTGGTCAGATGTGAGGTCCTAAAGCAGACTGAACATGCATTGGATCCTCTGCAGTTTGCCTATAGGCCTCACAGAGGAGTGGAGGATGCCACTGTCACTCTGTTTAACATGCTTTTTAAACATCTGGATTTTAATGGGACACACGCCAGGCTTTTATTTGTGGACTTTTCCTCCGCCTTTAATACAATCCAACCTCATATTTTAGTTGAAAGGCTCCTGTGTAGAAGATGTGCTCAAATGATGAGGCTGAGTTTAGTCGTAAGCCAGCTTTATTGACAGAACACAGCTTCTAGCATTCTCAAAGCAGGAAAGAGAAAGAATCATATCTCATCACCCTTTTATATGTTTCCAGCATCAGAATTCAAGTCACATGGTGTTTTCAGTAACCATACAGTCACAAAGCATCCCTTTGAATCTTCACCATTGTCTCTCATTTCCTGATGAACCGGAAATCTCTCCGGGGCATCTTCTGTGGGACAAAGAGACAAATCTCACACCTCCTTGTTATCTTCTGCAGATTCGAGTCCTTTGTCCTTGCAGACGTGACACCCTCAATACACATGCAGTCCTGTCTCTGTGGAAATGTGAGCCCACAATGTGTGTCGCCCACACCTGCAAGAAATTTGATTTGAGCAATAATCTGGAGGGTTGGATTCTGGATTTCTTAACCAACAGGACGCAGAGAGTAAGGGTCAATGGTACATTGTCTGACCTAAAGTACTCTTCTACTGACTCTCCTCAGGGGTGTGTGTTGTCACCACTACTCTTCATCCTGTACACAAACATGTGTCAGAGCAGACATGACAACAGACACATTATAAAGTATGCTGATGACTCAGTTGTTGTCAGTCTCCTCCAGGATGGTGAGAGTGGCCACGGCCCAGTAGTTGATGGTTTTGGGTGTGAGGATTCCTACCTGCAGCTGAATACGACAAAAACTAAAGATATGATTACTGACTTTAGGAGGAAAACTCCCCGGCACAAAGTCACCGTACTAAAAGGTCAGACCACTGAATGTGTACAATCCTACAAATATCTTGGGACGATTATTGATAATAATTTAAACTTTGAAGAGAACTGTGAAAGGGTGTGCAAAAAGGGTCAGCAACATTTGCATTGCTTGAGGAAACTTGCATGCTTCCAAATTGACCGAACTATAATGACAATGTTTTATCAGGCTTTTATTGAATCTGTTTTATCCTTTTCTTTCGTGTCATGGTTTGGTCAGATAAAACTGAAACAGAGGAAATCCTTGGATCAGGTAGTTAGATGGTCCAGTCGTTTGCTTGGTGAGTCACAGCTGAGCCTGACATCCCTGTACACCAGACAAGTACAGAGGATGGCTACCTCCATTTTAAATGATGACTCCCACCCTTTGCACTGTAACTTTCAGCTTCTTCCCTCAAGACGGAGGTTTGCTGTCCCAAAAAGCAAAACCCAGCGCTACAAAAACATCTTTGTTCCTGCTGCTGTTAAAGAGTTGAACAAGTTGTAACAATATATTGCACATAATTTAGGTACCTATTTATTAACTCCATTTTATATTTACTTATTTTTGTAGGATTTTATTTGGGTTCTAAATCTTTTATTGGGTTTTAGACCTTTGAGTTTTTAACCTCTTTGACTAGTCTTTAACTTTTTAATATGACCCTTCTCTCTTATCTCTGGTTTTTCTCTCATCTCTTTGTCTCTATACCCTGATTGATGGAGCCTTGAGTATTTTTATCATGTTTAAATTAAATTAAATCACCCTTATTGTCGTTCAACCGTACAACCAATCATGTACAGCAGAACGAGATTGTGCTTTACCTATCTACAGTGTAAATCACACACACCCCAAGTGCAGAATCAAGAGGGCTGCTGCCATGCAAGGCGCCGCCACAGAGTTCCCTCCTCCATTCCATTTATTGCTGAGCACCAAGCTGGACGGCAGGAAGTTCCACTTTTATATGGTCTTCGGCATGACCCGGCCGGGATTTGAACCCCTGCCTCCCGGGTGTGGGGCGGATTCTCTACCAACTGAGCCACCACTCCGGTAATAATCAGCTTCATGTGTGCCTGTGTTTGTGTTTATGTTGAATGTAATTGTGGCATGTAAATATGGATGTCACCAGACTGCAAAACAAATCTACCTACGGGTACAAATAAAGTAACCTGAACCTGAACCTGAACCCGAATGGACTCCGGAGCGAGAGCAGGCGTTCTCTGAGGTGAAAGCAGCTCTGGCAAACGCCGCACTGTTGGCGCACCCAGACCCGGCGGCCCGGATAGCGCTCAATACCGACGCCTCGGACGTGGCCATAGGGGCCGTCGTAGAACAACGTGTCGCCGGTTCTTGGCAGCCGCTTGCTTTTTTCAACAGGGTTTTGCGCGACAGTGAGCGTAAATACAGCACGTTTGACAGAGAGTTGCTGGCTCTCCACCTGGCCATACGCCACTTCCAGTTCTGGCTGGAAGGGCGCAGCTTCACCGTGCTTGTGGACCACAAGCCGCTGACGTTCGCGATGGCCAAGGTTTCGGAACCATGGTCGGGCCAGCAGCAGAGACAGCTGGCCACGATCTCGGAGTTTACGACTGATATTCAACATGTGTCGGGTAAACTGAATGTGGTGGCAGACTGCCTCTCGTCCGCGGTAGTGGCCCCGGTCTGCGTAGGGATAGATTATACAGCCATGGCCGCAGCGCAGATTAGCGATACGGACGTGCGCGCGCTCCAATCTGGACCAACAGGATTAAGGCTGGAGAGCAGAGTGCTGCAAGATGGCAGCCCCCCCCCAGTCAGCGACGTCTCCACCGGACGCCCGCGCCCGGTGGTCCCGGTTGCGTGGCGCCGCTGCGTGTTTGAGTCAGTTCACGCTTTGGCGCACCCAGGAGTGCGCGCGTCAGTCAAAATGGTGGGAGTGAAATTCGTGTGGCCAGGCCTGCGCAAACAAGTGAAAAAGTGGGCTGCAGCCTGCGTAGCGTGCCAACGAGCCAAAGTGCACAGACACACCAAGGCTCCTTTGGAGCCGTTTAGTATACCGGCTAAAAGATTCAACCATGTTCACGTGGACCTCGTGGGCCCCCTCCCGCCGTCGCAGGGGTGCATGCACCTTCTGACAGTGGTGGACCGCACCACACGCTGGCCAGAAGCAGTCCTGCTGGCGGCAACCACGTCCGCGGATGTGGCGCGTGCTTTTTTGACAGCATGGGTGGCGCGTTTTGGAATCCCGTCGGACATCACGTCCGATAGGGGCCCTCAGTTTGTTTCCGAACTTTGGTCCGCGATGGCCTGCAGCCTGGGTGTTGCAATTCACCGCACAACCGCGTACAACCCACAGGCAAATGGGTTATGCGAGCGTTTTCACAGGTCACTGAAAGCAGCACTCAGGGCTTCATTGACGGATGCAAATTGGGTTGACCGGTTACCATGGGTTTTATTGGGGTTGCGTTCCGCACCAGAAGAGGATTTGAAGGCTTCCCCGGCTGAGCTTGTTTTTTCTCAGCCACTGCGGCTGCCCAGGGAATTTTTGCCAGATAATCCCGTGCCGGACAGCTGCACGTCTCAGCGTTTGCAGCGTAGTGCAGACACAGGCACGCTGCCTGGCCCATTACACCACTGTTTCCCACGCGCTTTTGTGCCAAAAACTTTGAAGAACGCGGCGTTCGTGTTCGTCAGACACGATGCCCACCACCCGCCATTGCGCCCACCCTATGATGGTCGGTTCAGAGTGCTGGAAACAGGGGACAAGCATTTTTTGTTAAGACTTGGGGGGGGCGTCGGGAGAAAATATGCATAGACAGACTTAAGCCTGCCTTTGTAGTGGCGGACGAGCAAGTGCTGCTGGCTCGGACCCCTCGGCGTGGAAGACCCCCACTGAGAGCTCCCCAAGCAAACGATTCACCAGGACAGCTACACGGGCAGCGCAAAGTCCCCCCCCCCTTGGCCCACCCGCAGTCAGACACACGTCCAGCAGCCCCCTGCCGGCACAGAGACCCCTGTTACAGCAGATATGGGACGAGACTGAAGCCCAAAAGACGTTCCGACTGAAACTCTGTCTGGGGGGGTGATTATGGCAATGCATATTGGTCATATAGCAATGTATATTGTGGTTGTGTCAGCAGACAGCGTCTCAGTCAGGAGGCAGTGGTTAGACACAAGAGAACAATAGGCAGGGACCTCATGGGGAGTTGGCAGGAAGAGAGAGCTGGGGGTTTAAGGAAAATGTATGGTGGAGGTGAAATGTCATGCAGATGTGAGATGATCTGTGGAGTTTTAAGGGATGAAACCTGGTTTGGCTATTCAGTGCTTTCTGTGTATGATGATGTGAGAGTGTGAATAAACTTCGTCTGATCGTAACTTGGCCTCATCATTTCCACACTCTCCACAATATGCCATAAACATTTCATTAAGACCTGTATGAGCTGTTAAAATGTGGAAAAAGCACAGTCACTGATCCCTTTAATAAAAAATTCATAAAACTACATGTATCCATGCATGTACTCTCACTGCATACTGCGATCCACACTACCCACATAGGATGTATTAATGCACACGTGCAACTACATTACTTCATAGACTTAAACAGGATCATAAATTGCTCAATATAAATATCCATCTTTAATCTAAAGTGACTACACAGAGAGAGAACAGCTTATGTTACAGCTGCATTGTTCTCAGTCAGAACGACAGATGGAAACTATTTCAGCATAATCAGCGACTTAGAGCATTATGATCATTTCAATGACATCACGCCAGATTCCGGTCCGTGGTTATTTTTGGAACTTAATTGTGCACAAATTAACACTCCACCCAAGTATTACGATCTGTTGCTGGTGATGTAAAATTTAAAAGATATGGTAGACTTACTAATAGAAAATCAGATGTCTACCCTTTCAGGAGCAAAGTGAAACTTTCCACTGGATTTGTCTATTTGGTGTTGTTCTCTACACCGTCCTCCTGCTGTCTTGAAAAACCCCCACACACAATTCAAACATGACCATCATCATGTCAAGTACAGATTTTATGGTGACACTCCAAGCCACAATGTCACCATCTCATTAAAGCCCTTCTTGTACAAATGAGTCATTTCATTAGTCTCAGAATGAATTTGGCACACTATGGAAATCCAATAGATCACTTGAGTAATTCTGTTTTTAACAAAGTTACATCTCCATGTTTGAATCTAAGAAGCTAAGCTTCAAAATTGAATCTTTGAGCCTATTGAGACGATGGAGAGATTAACATACAAACGGCTCCAATAGATCATCTTTCTGAGCACAGGGTAATGGCTTGTGAATGATACTTATCAAGCTCCATAAGTGCTCTTTCCAATAAATACATAGTCCAGGTCATTTGTATTGGGATTCAAGTGTTGACGGATATGGGATTACCACTTAACCTTGGAGTTATTCCAAGGTACCCCTTAAATCTTCTAAAACATTATGTATCCCATAACGGCTTGACCAGTCTTTTTATGATATCACTTCTTAATGCAAAATATGTTTTATGTGAGGCATTAATCTGTAGGTGTTAACGACCGATTAATCACCAAGAGATGTACTTATCACAGGGAACCGTTATCCTTTTCTAGAGGTTACAACTCTATCTGGTTATGTTTTTCAGTATAACAGTCATATTATTATTATTGTTATTGTTATTAGTAATAGTATCAGTAGTAGATGTAGTAGAAGGATTCAGAAACATGTTTAACTGGGCCTCCTAACAAAGCAGGACAGTGATATATGAATGCGGATGCTGGCTGTGTGTCTCTTGTTGAAAGCTGACTCTCTCGACCTTGGCCCTGCCTGTCATAATTATATTTGAAGAGTTTCACTCCTCAGAATCCTGTTTTTAATGTTTTCTGTGAACATTTGGGGCTGTGTTCCACTGACTATTTCTAGTTTTCCAATCTGTGAATCTCAAGCTCAGAAAAAAGAAAAAAATCTAACATTGTTATTTTGAAATTAGGCTGTTTCAGTGGTAGAACCATGAATGAAAACATCAAATTTATGAATTTTATACTAACATTAAACAAAAGAGCTGCTATCCATTTTAGCAGCACTGTGTGGCGTTGATACAGCCATGTGTTCAGGGAAAAATTAACATTACTGCCACACTTTAATAATATACAGTTACACTCTAATGTTGACGAAGAATAAAAAACATTCATGGAACATGGACTTTGGACTTGATAAAACACAGTGGTTAAATACCAGCAGATGACATGGATCCCCAAATTATCTCTGACTGTGGAAAATTCACACTGGACCTCAAGCAACTTTGATTCTGTGCCTCTCCACTCTTCTTCTAGACTCAGGGACCTTGATTTCCAAATGAAATGCAAAACTTACTTTCATCTGAAAAGAGGTCATCTGCTGGTGTTAGTCCACTGTGCATTATCAATTACAAAGTCAGCATAGTCGTTTACCAGGAAATTTTAGAGCACTTCATGCTTCCCTCTGCTGACAAGCTTTATGGAAATGCTGATTTCATTTTCCAGCAGGACTTGGCACCTGCCATGCCCACACTGTCAAAAGTACCAAAACCCGGTTTAATTACCATGGTATCACTGTGCTTGATTAGCCAGCAAACTCTCCTGACCTAAGCCAAATAGAGCATCTGTGGTGTATTGTCAAGAGGAAGATGAAAGACACTAGATCCAACAATGCAGATGAGCTGAAGGCCACTATCAAAGCAACCTGGACTTCCATAACACCTCAGCAGTGCCACAGGCTGATCTCTCCCGGCACAAAATGATTGAAAAAATGTTGAAAAGACAGCTTTGCCAACTGTCTAAAAACATTTGGATTTGGGTGAAAAGTGAAAGATAAAAAGCCATCTTTTTAAGGTCGTTGAAAAGGCATCTTCATATAGATGTCTCTGTATCGTCTAAATTTGGTTAAAAAATGAAGCTGAAAAGCTACCTTTTAAAACAACAGTCACCAGCATCCCAATCCTTTTTGAGTTGTGTGTGACGGGGCACCTACATTGCATGTATTTCTGGGCAAGTGACAGCATACATCTTGGACACATCACTAGTCCCTGGTATTCCCAAGCAGTCTCCCATCCAAGTACTAACCAAGGTAGACCTTGCTTTGCTTTCAAAATCAGACATGTCTGAGAACACCCAGAGCCTAAGGTATGGGCATCAATCAGAAGACACACATAGAGAGGAATTAGTAGAACATACCTGTTTTCAAATAGTGCTTTTTAAGTGTATAGCACTGGTTTCAGATTGTTCCAGATATTATCTAACAAGCATTTTCCCAAATGTCGAACTTAAAAAAGCTGTAAAAAATATGCATTTTTAAAAAGCGATTTTAACAAAGACTCCCAGTGGTTGTAAAAGTATATATGACTTTTGAGAGACAGATCCCCGTCACCATCACCAAATGCCAAAAACTATTCTTAGGATAATTTGGGCCAAATCCTGTGGACTAAACAGCACAATTATTGGACTACTTTTTTCCCAATTTTGAACAACTTTTTTTCTGATTAAATATGGTCTGTGGTAGATGGACTTAACACAGCCCAATTTTCAATGTCTTATTTCTGGGTTGAGTATGGTCCATATTATATGGACGAACACAGCCCAATTTTCAGCTTCTATTTGTGGGCTAAATTAAGGCTTGGACCAACGGACCTGATTTAGTCTGAAGTACAATGTCTAAATTATAGCTTGTGCTGGGGAAGTGGGGTGGGGGGATTGCCCCCATGCTATGCCGCATTGATGCAGTAATTCAGGCAAAAGGAGCCCTAACCAAGTATTGACTGTGTACATTGGCATACTGTTCAGTAGGCCACCATTTCTGTATTATAACTCCTTTTTTTTAATTGGTCTTATGTAATGTTCAAATTTTTTGAGAAACTGAATTACAGGGTTTTATTAGCTATAAGCCATAACCATCAAAATTAAAAGAAATAAACACTTGAAATATATCACTCTGTGTGTAATGAATCTATATAATATATGAATTTCATTTTTTGATTTGATTTACTCAAATAAATCAACTTTTCAACTGAGATGCACTTGTATTTCGACACTGATTAGCAGGGAAGTGTTAACAAACCTTAGTGATGAGTAAGATCTGTTTCTCTGCTGATCTATGTCAAAATGGCTGTTGTGAACATAAACCAACTATATGATTTGTATAGTACGCAGTGTACAATGTACATAGAGCACTTCATACAGTACTTACTCACAAAATTTAACAGGTTTGTACTTCCCCAAATCAAATTCACATTATACACACTGATGGAAATGACAAGTACTGACCCTGGACTCCTGACTTACATTTACTAATTAGCATGAAGGGAAATGCCTGACAGTGGTGTCACTCATTACAAAATTATATTATCCTTGCTCTTTGAACTGAAGCTGTTTCCTACTGTAAAACATTCTGGTAGTGTTGTAGTCAAGATCAGACCAAGACCAGAGTCACCCAAGACCAAGATAAGACTATAAGGTGTCAAGACCAGTTCCAACACAAATTGGGGTCTTGGTCTCTGCCTGGCTTGATGTTGACCGCTGAAATCTTGGTCTTTCTACACTGTGATCTTGACTACAACACTACATACTGGTTTGTTAATATTAATATTTATTGTTGTTTAAAATTTTGAGAGCTGCTACTTTGTTAATAAGGTAATCTTTAACCTCATATCTCACGGCGCATTGAATGCTGGCGAAGGTAGTGATTTTCCCAAACAGTTTTTGTTTTCAGCAAAAAAAATTTAAAACTTTTTTCCCCAAATTTTTTGGGGGCAAATGTAGTTTTCCGCAAACAGTTGCAAACATTTGTAATACATTTAAACAGTTCCCTCCCAGCACAATTTGGTTGGAAAAAATGTTGAAAAGACGGCTTTCCTAACAGTCTAAAAAATCTCCGGATTTGGTTGAAAAGTGAAAGATGAAAAGGCACCTTTTTCAGGTCGTTGAAAAGACGTCTTCATATAGACATCCCTGTATGGTCTAAATTTGGTTGAAAAATCAAAGTGAAAAGCTGTCTTTTTAAGGTCATTGAAAAGACATCTTCATATCAACGTCTCTGGATGGTCTAAATTTGGTTGAAAAATGAGGATGAAAAGCCATCTTAAGATCGTTGAAAAGATGTCTTTATTTGGTTGAAAAATGAAAACCCGCATTTTTAAAGTCATCAAATGACATCAATAGGTAGTAACTGACATTCATCATCTGATCCTGATCCTGATCCTGGGCTGCACGGTGGCGCAGTGGTTTAGCACTGTGGCAGCACAGTTTTACCCTCGGCCGGGGGACCGTGGGGATCATGAGATCGTGGGTTCGATCCCAGCCCCCGACCAACAGTGAGCTGTGTGGAGTTTGCATGTTCTCCCCGTGTTGCGCGGGTTTACTCCGGGATTTCTCCGGTTTCCTCCCGCATACCAAAAAAAACCCATGTAGGTTTAGGGCGCTCGCGCACGCAGCGACCAGCAGCCGGTGGCTTGTCACCAGACTGCAAACCAAGTCTACCTACGGGTACAAATAAGTAACAAAAAAAAAAAAAAAAAAAATCATCTGATCCTTTTGGTTGTGTGTATAGGGTGCACCTATACCAACATCATCCAGTACAGCACCTGGTAGTCTGAGTATGAACCAAGGGAAACCCTACTGAGCTTTCAACATGAGACAGACCAGGGCTGTCTGGGGACACCTGGAGCCCAGGGTAGGCACATCAATAAAAGGACAACTGAAAAATTTGTAAAACATACTTTTATTCAAATAGTGCTTTTTGATTATATAGCGCTAGCACTGGTTTCAGATTGTTCCAGATATTTAATAAGCATTATGCCAAATGTGACACCTTTACGTAATGGACACAGAAGGCGACACTGACCTCAACCAGCACCAGGTGAGGGAGAGAAGAAACTGGACTGCCTCCGAATCCACGCTCAGCACCAGCATCCAGGAGCCGCCGCTGAGTTGCAGGATGAAGAGTCCGCAACCCAACAGAATGCAGTAGAACCACCGGACACCTTCCGAATCCATGCCCAGCACCAGTCTCCAGGAGCCACCACTGAGCCACAAGATGAAGAGACACAGGATGAAGAGTTCGTGACCCAACAGGATGCAGCAGAACCACCACAACCTGGTGGACGCCCCACAGGAGGTGTCATAGTCACACCATCACAACCCCAATGCAGAATGCAGCAAAACAAAGCACCACTTGCAGATGGACTGGGTTTGGGTCAGCAGGACCCGCAGTCGGCCTTAACATTGTCACCACCACGACACCCATGAAGATTGCCGCGCAGCTGAGACTAGCCACTGTTCAGATGGCTAGTGGATCAAGATGGTAAGCCAGCCATCTATGGAAGGTAAGAACAGCTGCTGCGGATCAAGACACAGCGTTGGAGCTGACCCAGCTGGTGTGGAATCCTGGCTGGGATGCTGTTTACGAGCGTGCCGTGGCTCCAGTGGGATGGCGCCCAGGTCTGCTGCAGCTGGCGCCTCCAGGGGCGCATCCACCACAAGCTCGCCTCAGGGTCCCTCCAACTGAACTGCCTTCCTCTGTCACAACTCGCCGTTCCCAGTCATCTACCTCAGCTGTGCGCACACCTGCGCCTCGTCAGTAACGGGCTATTTAACCCACTCGGCCCAGAACTTCGGTCTGGAGCCATCTGTGTATCTACGCTCTCAATCTCTCCGCAGGATCGTTCCTTCCTGACCTGCAGTTCCTCTCATCAGCACATAAGCTGTATCTCAACTCACCTGTCTTCCAGTCTCTCCCCTGTGCACAGGTGGATTCCCTGGCGGCGGATTCCTCCCGTCTTTGCCATCTCCTCTCCCCTCTCCTTCACTCCTCGTCGTGTGCGCAGCAGGGCGCTGTCTCCCAGGCAAGAAATCCTTCGCCAACGCCAGCCACCGTTCCACCTGCAAGGTTGCCTGGCTGCACGGCGTGCCATTCTGCCCCCGACGCTCCTCGTTCACCCACAGACCATCTACATTCTGCACACATGCACTCATACACTCCTTTGTTGTTGAATAAAGCTTTTGAATCTCACCTGAGCCTGCGTGCGTGTTCCCTGGGCCAGTAATTATGTCAGTACGGCTCCAGCAGGGCGGCCCAGCGGACAGCGGGCTCGCACGCCGCCTTTCCACCCTCGAGGCTCGGGTGGATTTGATAGCTCATCAACAACAAGTGATACTAAACCAAGTAACAACAATTACTCACCGGTTGGACCGTCTCGACCCCCAGCAGGCGTTCCCCCCGGGCTCATCGTGGCGGATCAGCTCCCGCTATTTCCGCGGCTGGCCAGCCTGGCTTGGGAGCGCCTACCCGGCTCACTCCAATCCTCCAATCCCCACTCCCGCACGCTTTAACGGGAAGCTCGGTGAAGCGCGGGGGTTCATCCTGCAGTGTGAGTCAGTGTTTCAACACGTTCCCGGGGATTTTCCGTCAGATCACAGCCGAATTGGGTACATGGCTAACCTCTTGGAGGGGCGAGCGTTAGTCTGGGCTTATGCAGTCATGGCGAAGCCCAGCTATGCAAACCTCTCCTATGACCAGTTTGTGCGAGATTTCCTCGAGGGGTTTGACCACTCGCGTCGCGACAGCGTCCTGGCCGAGCGACTCCTTAGCCTTCAACAGGGCAGCCGGTTGGCGGCCGATTACGCTGTTGACTTCCGGGTGGCAGCGGAGGAGGTTGGCTGGGGCGAGGCTTCTCTCTGCAGCATCTTCCTCCGCAGCCTCAGTTCTAGTCTGCGGGATGAGTTGGCCAGCCGGGATCTTCTGGGGCGGTTGTCCAAATTAATTTCCCTGACAATCAGTTTAGATAACAGGCTGCGAGAGCGGGCCGCCGAGCGGAAGTCCAACAGCCGCCCGCACAGATTCCCCGCCCGTGCCTCTCAATCTCACCCTCTGGCGTTACCCGCTCCGGAGTCTGCCGATGAGCCAGAGGCGATGTTGGTCGGGCAAACCAGGCTCCCCCTAGCGGAGAGACAACGCCGCCGGAAGCTGGGCCTCTGCATGTATTGCGGAGGCGATCAGCATACCGTGGAGCTTTGCCCGATCAAGCCAAACGGGGGGGGGGGGGGGGGGTCCACGAGTCACTGTAGGGGGCCTCACGGACAACAATCAGCCAAATCCCCTCTCCAATTGTTTGCTGCCCATTAGGTTCTGTCACAACTCCACCGGGCACCTCACTCACGCACTGGTGGACTCGGGGGCAGAACAAAACTTTATTTCCAAGAGCCTGGCAACCCGCTTGGGCATCCCTTGTCAACCATTGTCAGCTCCCCTTAACCTCGTCACCCTCTCCCGTTCGCTCCTGGGAGTAGTGACGCATCGCACCAGGCCGGTGCCAGTCATCGTCTCAGGCAACCACCGAGAGGACCTCAGCCTGTTCGTCCTTTCCACCTCGGCGGCCCCCATCATCTTGGGTTACCCATGGCTGCGCCTTCACAACCCCGTGCTTGATTGGCAGTCTGGAAGTGTCCTCTCATGGAGCTCGTTCTGCATGGGCACCTGCCTCCAGTCTACGGCCTGTGCCCCATCCCCTCCTCTTCCTGCTCCTGTCTCCTCTCCTCCGGACCTCACCCTGGTGCCTCCGGAGTTCCACGACCTGGGGCTCATTTTTAGCAAGTCCAAGGCGATGTCTCTTCCTCCTCACCGCCCGTATGACTGCGCCATAATCTTCCGCCCGGGGGCGCCGTTACCATCTGGTCACCTCTACAGCCTTTCTGCCCCGGAACGGGAGGCCATGGACACATACATCAGGGAGTCGCTCAGCGCTGGTATTATTCGCCCCTCCTCGTCTCCCCTCGGGGCCGGGTTTTTCTTCGTCGCTAAGAAGGATGGGTCCCTGCGCCCGTGCATCGACTTCCGAGCCCTGAACGACATCACAGTGAAGGACAGGTACGCCCTGCCACTTATGGACTCCGCCTTCCACTCCCTCCAGGGGGCCACCTGGTTCACCAAGCTAGACCTCCGCAGCGCATACTATCTCGTTCGGATCCGGGAGGGCGATGAGTGGAAGACGGCTTTTCGGACGCCCAGCAGTCACTTCGAATACCTGGTTATGCCGTTTGGGCTCACCAATGCCTCCGCAGTCTTCCAACGGCTCATTAACGACGTCCTGCGAGATTTCCTAGGGGTCTTCGTTTTTGTGTACCTAGATGACATCCTAATCTTCTCCAGGTTTCGGGAGGAGCACCAAGCCCACGTGAGGCAGGTTTTGCAGCGGCTTTTAGAGAACAGACTTTATGTCAAAGCTGAGAAGTGTGAGTTCTTTGCCAAAACAACCTCTTTCCTGGGCTTTGTTATCTCCCGCAATCAGATCCTCCCCGACCCCGCCAAGGTCAAAGCGGTGGTCGAGTGGCCCACTCCCTCTTCCAGGAAACAGGTGCAGCAGTTCATCGGCTTTGCTAATTTCTACCACCATTTTGTGCCCAACTTCGGCTCCATCGTCACCCTTCTGACCCGCCTCACCTCTCCCAAGGTGCCCTTCCAGTGGACCGAGGAGGCAGCTGCTGCATTCGAGACCTTGAAGACGGAGTTCTCCTCCTCCCGGGTCCTGACCCAGGTTGACCCCGCGCTGCAGTGCTTGGTGGAAGTGGACGCATCTGATATGGGGGTGGGGGCGGTTCTGTCCCAACGTTCGCCGGTGGATGGAGTTAAGCATCCCTGCGCCTTCTTTTCCCAGAGCCTGTCTGCGGTAGAGCGGAATTATGACGTCGGCGACAGGGAGCTTCTGGCTGTGAAGCTCGCGCTGCAGGAGTGGTGTCACTGGCTGGAGGGGGCAGCTCAGCCTTTCGTGGTCTGGACGGACCACAAGAACCTGGAGTATTTGAGGTCGGCCAGGCGCCTGAATGCCCGCCAGGCATGCTGGTCTCTGTTCTTCGCATGGTTCCGGTTTACAATCACCTACCGTCCAAGAATGGCTTGCCCGACGCACTATCCAGACAGTTTGCTCCTGAGACCCTGGAGGAGCAGGACCACACCATCCTGCCCAACTCATGTGTTATGGGGGTGGTTTCCTGGTCCATCAGGGACAAGTTCCAGAGGGCGCAGGAGACCGAACCAGATCCTGGCGGCGGCCCGGCTAGGAGGCTCTTCGTGCCATCGGCGGTTTGGGGGGATGTCATTCACTGGGCCCACACGTCCAAGCTCGCCTGTCATCCTGGCATCTCCCGACTGGTGGACCTCCTCCAGTGCTCTTTTTGGTGGCCCGGTCTACAGAAGGACGTCGCCAATTATGTCTGGGCCTGCCCCCAGTGTGCTACTAGCAAGACCCCGAACTCCTCCCCTGCAGGGCTGCTCCATCCCCTGCCGGTCCCGGGCAGACCCTGGTCACATATTGCGCTGGACTTTGTTACTGGCCTCCCCGTTTCTAATTCCTACGACACTGTTCTGACTATTGTGGACCGATTCTCCAAGGCCGCTCACTTTGTGCCCCTCCGGGGTCTCCCTTCGGCACGGGAGACGGCCGATCTCCTTGTTCAACATGTGGTCAGACTGCACGGGATCCCTATGGACGTCATATCTGCTCGGGGGCCCCAGTTCGTGTCCCAAGTGTGGAAGTGTTTTTGCAACGCCCTGGGGGCCACAGTGAGTCTCTCCTCCGGTCACCACCCCCAATCCAACGGGCAGTGTGAGCGTGCCAACCAGGAGCTGGAAGCTGCCCTGCGCTGCGTCACCTCCTCCAACCCATCCTCCTGGAGCTCTTACCTGGCCTGGGTGGAATATGCCCACAACGCAACACTGTCGTCGGATATTGGGATGTCCCCCTTCCGGGCATCACACTAGGCTACAACCCCCCTTTGTTCCCCTAGCAAGAGAGCGAGTTAGCCGTTCCATCCATCCAGGCACATCTAAGGTGCTGCCGGAGCCTGTGGACCAGGACGCGCGAGGCGCTTTTACGCACGGCAGCGCGCAACAGCACCACGGCTAATCGCCACAGGAAGCCGGCCCCCGGTTACCAGGTGGGCCAACAGGTCTGGCTTTCAGCCCGGGACGTTAATCTTAAGGCCGAGAAGAGGAAGCTGGCGCCACGCTTCATCGGTCCCTTCACCATCTCCAAGATAATCAACCTGGTGGCTGTGCGTTTGGCCCTCCCCCCCTCCCTCCATGTTTGCCCCACGTTTCACGTGTCCAAGATCAAACCCGTGATCTCCGACCCACTCTGTCCTCCTCCTAGGGCACCGCCCCCTCCCATGATGATCGACGGCCACCCGGCATGGGGGGTTGCATCCATCCTGGACTCCCAGCGTCGAAGTCGTGGGCTGCAGTACCTGGTGGATTGGGAGGGGTATGGCCCGGAGTGGAGATCCTGGGTGTGCTCTGCCTTTGTGCTGGATGAAGATCTCATCAGGGAGTTCCACCAGGCACACCCGGATAAGCCAGCGCCAGGAGGCGCTGCTTGGGGGGGGAGTACTGTCACAACTCGCCGCTCCCAGTCATCTACCTCAGCTGCGCGCACACTTGCGCCTCATCAGTAATGGGCTATTTAACCCACTCGGCCCAGAACTTCGGTCTGGAGCAGTCTGTGTATCTACGCTCTCAATCTCTCCGCAGGATCGTTCCTTCCTGACCTGTAGTTTCTCTCATCAGCACGTAAGCTATATCTCAACTCACCTGTCTTCCAGTCTCTCCCCTGTGCACAGGTGGATTCCCTGGCGGCGGATTCCTCCCGTCTTCGCCATCTCCTCTCCCCTCTCCTCCACTCCTCGTCGTGTGCGCAGCAGGGCTCACCTGAGCCTGCGTGCGTGTTCCCTGGGCCAGTAATTATGTCATCCTCAAGGAAAAGAAGGACCAAGTTTAGCTAGGGGCACGGCTGCCAACATAGTGGCAATAGTGCATGCATAGTGAATGCCGGGAACTTGCATTGAGACATTCAGAGCTAAGTTAGTCGAGTTGTACAATAATATAACTAATAAGAAAATGGTTGTAATCTGTGGAGACTTCAATACTGATTTACCATCTCAACAAAATATAATTATAGAGTTCATGAATTCTATATATAGTATGAGTCTATATCCCACAATAGCACATCCCAGTAGAATCACAGTTCACACTGCTACACTTATTGATAACCTGTTTGTTAATATTATTGATAAGAAAATAGAAAGTGGATTATTGATAAATGACATAAGTGACCATCTGCCAGTCTTTGCACCTATCCATGACCACACGGGGGCTAATACAGAAAAAACTTTAAAATCTTTCAGATACAAATCACAAAATGCAATCGGTTCTTTTAAAGAAGACCTGCTGAAGCAAGACTGGACAAAAGTCTATGTATCAGATGTAAATGAAGCCTACGACACATTCATGAACATTGTAACCACTCTTTATGAAAAAAATTGTCCATTAGTAAAGAAAAAGCTTAAACTGAAATTTGTCGACAAGCCATGGTTAACCAAAGGATTACAAAACGCGTGTAAAAAGAAAAATTCATTATATAAAGCTTTTCTAAAGAAAAGGACAAAAGAAGCAGAGCAGCTGTATAAAACATACAAAAATAAGTTAATATATATAATGAAATGTAGTAAAAGAGACTATTACAGTAAAGAATTGGAGAAAAACAGAGATAACACTAAAAATTCATGGACAATACTTAATATTCTTGGAAATAAAAACAGAAATACAAGCTACCCAACCAATCTTTCAAAAAAAAAAAAAATATGACTGAGTGTGAATGCAGTCTCACCTGCAGATGAATTTAATAAATTTTTTGTTAACATTGGTCCTAATTTGGCTTGAGAAATACACATTATGGCACCTATAGGTGATACAATAAGCAAAAACATTGCTATAAAAGACTCCATTTTCATAAAGAACACAGACGAGAGAGAGGTCATTGAAACTGTTAAATCATTTAAAAGTAAAACATCTACATGACATGCTTTTTTACAATGACATGCTTTTAGTCAAAACTATCATTGAATGCTTAGTGAAGCCACTGGCGTATATCTGTAACCTGTCTCTCCAAACAGGTATATTTCCCAGTGCAATGAAAATAGCCAAAGTAATTCTGATATACAAGACGGGTGACAGAGGAGAATTTTCAAACTATAGACTTATTTCACTATTGCCGCAATTTTCTAAGACACTCGAAAAAATATTCTGTGAGATAATTGACAACTTTATGATGAAGAATAATTTATTGTGTGTGCAGCAAATGGGTTCAGACACAAGACGACAACTGCATTTGCTCTAATGGAATTTAAAGAAAAAATATCAACTGCTGTTGAAAATAAAGAGTATTCAGTTGGGGTATTCCTAGATCTTAAAAAAGCATTTGATACAGTGGATCATAAATTATTGTTAAAGAAACTACAAAATTATGGTATTGGGGGGTAGCACTGTCCTGGTTTTGTAGTTGCTTAAAGAATAGATAGCAGTATGTATGTGTTGGTAGCAAAAACTTGCAGTTACTGAAGGTTACTTGTGAAGTCCCACAGGGTTCAGTTTTGGGGCCATTGTTATTCAATATGTATATAAATGATACATGTAAAGTTTCAGAAAAAATGGATTTAATATTGTTTGCAGATAACACTAATTTATTATGCAGTGGAAGCAATGATACACTCGGAAAGGAATTAGGAAAGCTTAAACTGTGGTTTGATTCAAACAAATTAACGCTCAATTTAAGTAAGACAAAATTTATAATTTTTAACAACCATCACAACAACTTAGTATTTAAACTCAGTGTAAATGGTGTAGAGATTGAGTGGGTATCCGAAATTAAATTCCTTAGAGTAATAATTGATAATCAACTGTGTTGGAAGTCACATATTAATTATATTAAAGGTAAAATATCCAAATCAGTCGCAATACTACACAGAGTGAAATATTTGCTGAATCAATCCACACTATATACTTTGTATCATTCATTAATACTCCCATACATGACATATTGTACTGAAGTATGGGGAAACACATATAAATGAATGAATGAATTGAATGAATTTATTTTCGGATAGTACAGTACAGGTTAAAAGAAATTGAATAATATAACAACAAGGTCAAATTAGACAAAGACTCCTCTGATTATACAATTCCACGTAAGTTATCCGAAATGGGTGATGGCTGAAGCCGCAGCATATATCCAGTCTTTATGCTTCAGAAGAGAGCTATTAGAATAATAAAAAAAAGCTGCTTACAGGGAACCAACAAACCCACTTTTTCTTAAATTAAAAGCTCTCAAGTTGAAAGATCTGGTTGATTTTAAAGCTACAGTAATAATGTTTAAAGTGAAGAATCTATCATTGCCCGCAAATATCCAAAAGTTGTTCCAAATAAGGGAGAAACAATATCATTTCAGAGAAATGATAAAAACCTTCAGTGAGAACTACCACCAAGCAACATTGTGTCTCAGTGCAAGGAGTCAGATTGTGGAACGCTTTTGGACCTGAATTAAAATCATGTACAACACTTGGACAATTTAAACAAAAACTAAAGGAAGAAATACTCCAAACATATATACAAGATGACATGTAAAATCACATAAGAATTATCATATTCAGTCAGTGTTGTGCTGTTGCTTAGTTTTTTGTCATGTTTTGTCTTAGCTTTGTTCTGAATTGTAATCACTCTTGTTTTATTTTCCTTTTGAATTCTTGGATGGAATATGGGTGGGCAATATAACCTGCAGCTTCAGCCATCACCCATTTCGGATAACTTATGTTGAACTGTATAATCCGAGGATTTACTGTTTAATGTGACCTTGTTAGATTTTCTTTTTTTTTCCCCCTTTGTTATATTATTTATCAACGATGGCCCTCACGAGCCATCAATGAGACGCCGAAAGCCAGCCGATGAGTTTGCATAATTTATTAACAAAAGACAAATGACAAAATAATGAGCCACATGTGGCAAAAACACGAAATATACACATGGGAATAAGACACAGATTACGAGGAAATACACTTACTGAGAGTGGGAAGTGTCAGGAATCAGAGACGGGAGTCTTAACAAAAGAATGCTTGACGAGGTTGCAGCCCGGGGTAAACCAAGCTGCTCCCTTAAATAGGGCTGACAGATTAATCAGCTGATGAGAACGTCATCAGTTGATTGAATTCCAGCCATCCCTGCGGAGCTCGGCTCTGACAGCCGGAAGCCCAGCTGAGACGCTGTCACAATAAAAGCCCGGAGGCCATATGGTGCGCCTGAGAAGAGAACGGGGAACTACCGGACAACCCAAGCACGGACAAGAGTCAGCGCTCGGACCATGACAGTTGCCCCCATTCACGAGACGAATTCCAGGCGCCATGTAACATCAAAGCCCCCCCACCCACCCAGAAGGTCAACAGGACCGCCCCAGGGAGGGAGGAGAGGGAAAGGCCAGGAGGGCAAGAACCAAACCTCATCATAGAGAGAGAGAGAGAGAGAGAGAGAGAGAGAGAGAGAGAGAGAGAAACAGGCTACAACAATCAGAACATTGTAGGGAATACAGGGGACAAAATACAGACACACCCTGCACTGAAAAAGGAAAACATATATAAACAGAGCATAGGATGCTACAACGCAGTGATACAATACACATTGACTATGAACTACAGGGAAGACAAAAGAGATTCTCTCAAACCGTAGGGAAAAAACCTCAAACAGAAATACAGGCACCATACACTGTACCCTAAAAATACCAGAAAAACAGGAACAAAAAGGAAAAAACCACGCTAAAGAGCGGCGATATACAAATAGTTCAATAAGAATAAATAAACGGGCACATCACCAAATACAGAGTACCCCGTAATACCGGAGAGAGGAAAAAAACTCGTGCTACAGAGCAGCGAGAAATACAGTTTAATATAGTCCAAATAACGGGCATAGGCAACAAAGAAACAACCCTCAGACTACAGAGGAGAGGACAAAAAACACGCACTAAAGAGCGGCGAAATACACAGTTCAGATACAAAACACCAGCGCATCCCTAATATTTCAGAAGAGCAGGCAGAAAAAAAACCACAGGGATGACAGCAGGCAGAGCACAATAGCACAAAAATAAGTAGTTTGGGCGGTCTTCCTGCGTCCAGCGTCCAGATCGCTGGCAGGGGGAAAAGGATAAGTTCGGGTGGCCTACCCAGGCCAGGAAAAACAGTACCTCTGGCAGCCGGACCAGATCGCCGAACAGAGAGTTCAGTTTGTCGGGTGGCCGACCCAGAACGCCAAACGGGTGAAGCAATCTCCCAGGTGGCCGACCCGAGTCATTCAGCCACCAGGATCGCTGGGGAGAACTCGGAGACGGCTTCCCTATTGAGAGGAATAGCGAGGGAGAGCTGAGTCGATAACGGGGAATCCCAGCAGCCCCCGATGGAAGGAAAAAGAGGACGGGGGAAGGAAAAGGGGCCAGTCCGGCATTGATCAGCGAAGGATCTGCAGCTCCTTCTCTGAACCCCACACGGACTGGTGCTGCGCTTCCGTTGGATCCCAAGCGGGACCGCGCTGCACCCATGATGGACCCCGACTGGGTCAAAGCTGCACCCACGACGGACCCCGACTGGGTCAATGTTGCACCTGCGACGGACCCCGCCTGGGCTGGAACCACACCCTCGACAGACCCCGATTGGGTAATAGCTGCACCCACGACGGACCCCGACTGGGCCGGCGCAGCACCAGGGACAGCCTCCAAACCCAAACCTGGAACCTCCAGAACAGCGACCGGAATCGACTCAACACCGGTGACCGTGGGAGAAGGCTCAGGAGAAGAAAGAGAACCAGGATCAGGATCACCAGCAGCGACAGAGCCCAGCGAGACAAGCTCGGATGCAGCGGACGGCTGCACCCGGCTCGTCTCCCCAAGAAACAGGCAAAAATGCTCCAGAATAGACAGGAGAAAGACAAAATAGAGCACTTGCTTGATCTCCAGTTCTGCTGCTGTCCAGGACTTTGGCGATCTGGGTTCAGCAGGTAGAAGGTCCTCCTCTGGTTCCCACTTGGCTACGGCAGGCTCCGCAGCCGACATGATGGTGTTCACAGTCCGGGGATTCCCTGATACTGACGTCCATGCCAAGGGCCCGCACTGCGTGGTGGCAGGGGATCCGTGACCTGCCGGGTTGGACTGTCCCTCCGTGGAGACCCGGAGACGCTTACTCGTCGGCGCAGGCTCCAAATTACAATCCGCTCTCCTCCTTTGGCCATGAGGTGGCTGCGGGGCCGGAACTAGGTACTCCAGGGCCGCAGGCTCCTTCCTCGTCCGACAGCGTAGACCTGGCGCCGAAGAATGCTCAGGGGAAGGAGACACAAAGGAAGCAGATTCATAATTCCCTCCCTGAGCCTGGTTCTGCAGGAGGTTTCTTCCTGTTAAAAGGGAGTTTTTCCTCTCCACCATCGCCAAGTGCTTGCTCACAGGGGATCGCCTGATTGCTGGGGTCTTTCTGCAACTGTGGGGGTTCCCCCTACAGTTGATAGTGCTATGAGATGACTGTTGTTGTGAAATGGCGCTATATAAATAAAGTTGAATTGAATTGAACTGAATAATTAATCACTGCAGCAGGTGGAGGGAGCTCAGAGGACTGTGAGCCTTGAGCTCCACCCACAAGGGTCAGACAAGGCAATTCACCCAGTGAAGGAAAAGAATGAAAATGCACTTGCCTGCTCCGCTGAGGGCCGGTGGAAGCTGCTGCAGTGGGCTTGGTTCTTCCCTTCCCCCGCTGGCTGGTGACGGAGGGCCCCCCGGGAAGACGAGGAGGAGCTGTTCGCACAGGATTGATGACGGGCATCGACGGAGCAGGACTCATGGAGCTCACAACAGCTGGGGAGAGCGTCGAGGAGGAGGGAGAAACAGCCGAGGCGATCCGGGAACTAGGAGCTGACGGAACAGCAGGGACAGATGACCCGGAGGCGGAGGCTGCTGGGTTCTTCTCCTGTCGTGACGCAGGAGAAACAGCTGGCTGGGAGGCAGAGTTCCTACAGCAACCCGGAACTGGATCCGGACGGGGTTCTCGCTGAGGCTTAACACGGGCTTTGTGATGACATCTACCGACAGAGGGCGAGGCGAAGGTTGGGTCAAGAAACCGCCGCTCCTGGGCTGGAC
The DNA here is from genome assembly GCA_020510985.1 of Pholidichthys leucotaenia. Taxonomy (NCBI): domain Eukaryota; kingdom Metazoa; phylum Chordata; class Actinopteri; order Cichliformes; family Pholidichthyidae; genus Pholidichthys; species Pholidichthys leucotaenia. The sequence continues at coordinate 323,141,555 of CM035837.1, read as the reverse complement.
GGGTAACAGGAGCTGAATCCCAAGGCAAGGAGTAGGGATGCCTCACCGTCGACCTCCTGCCAGAGTTTCCCTCCAGTCCGTGGATCTCCTCCCTCGTCGGGACGGCCATATTCGGGTAAGAAGTTCAGTTCAATTCAATTCAATTCAGCTTTATTTATATAGCGCCATTTCACAACAACAGTCATCTCATAGCACTATCAACTGTAGGGGGGGACCCCCACAGTTGCAGAAAGACCCCAGCAATTCAGGCGATCCCCTGTGAGCAAGCACTTGGCGACGGTGGAGAGGAAAAACTCCCTTTTAACAGGAAGAAACCTCCAGCAGAACCAGGCTCAGGGAGGGGCAGTCATCTGCTGCGACTGGCTGGGGGGTGAGGGGATAGACAAGAAGAAAAGAACAGACATGTAGAGAGCAAACAGCACGATGGGGACTCAATCTATGGGAGAGAACAAATAAATGTTAATGACCAGCAAAAAAAAAAAAAATTCATAGAGAGTGAGGAAAGGAGTGAGGCCCAGTGCAATACTGGAGGTCCCCCGGCTGACTAAACCTATTAGCAGCATAACTAAGGGAGGGTTCAGAAACACATGGTCCCTCCCTAATTGTAGGCTATATCAAAAAGGTAGGTTTTAGCCCTATTCTTAAAAACAGAGATCGAGTCTGACTCCCGAATCCAGATTGGCAGCTGGTTCCACAGGAGAGGAGCTTGATAACTGAAGGCTCTGCCTCCCATTGTACTTTTGGAGATTCTAGGTATTACAAGTAATCCTGCATTTTGGGAGCGTAGTGCTCTGTTAGGATAATATGGTAGTATCAGATCTTTTAAATAAAAAGGAGCCTGATTGTTTAGAGCTTTGTAAGTAAGAAGAAGGATTTTAAACTTAATTCTAAATTCTATGGGAAGCCAATGAAGGGAGGCCAGAACCGGAGAGATATGATCTCTCTTTCTAGTACCTGTTAAAACTCTTGCTGCAGCATTTTGGATCAGCTGAAGACTTTTTAAAGATGTTTTAGGACAGCCTGATAATAAAGAATTACAATAATCTAATCTCGAGCTAACAAAAGCGTGGATCAGCTTCTCAGCATCACTCTGAGACAAGATGCTCCTAATCTTGGCAATATTACGCAAATGATAGAAGGCAGTCTTAGAAACAAATTTAATATGTGAACTGAAGGACAAATCCTGATCAAAAATAACTCCAAGGTTCCTCACAGAGCTGTTAAGAGAAAGAGCAACTGCATCCAAACTGAAAGTTTGATTTGGAAAGGAATTTCTAAGGTTTTTTGGACCAACAAGAATGACTTCAGTCTTATCTGAATTTAATAGCAGGAAATTACAAGTCATCCAAGCTTTGATTTCCTTAAGACAGGCTTCTAACTTGGTTAATTGATTACTATCATCCGGCTTCATTGACAGGTATAATTGTGTGTCATCTGCATAACAATGAAAATGTATACAGTGCTTTCTAATAATGTTGCCTAACGGAAGCATATATAAACTAAAAAGAGTAGGGCCTAGCACAGATCCCTGTGGAACTCCATGACTAAGCTTTGAGTTGAAAGAAAACTCATTATTTACATGAACAAACTGGAACCTATCAGATAAATAAGATCTAAACCACTGCAATGAAGTTCCATTAAGTCCAACATAGTGTTCTAATCTATCAAGTAGAATATTATGATCGATAGTATCAAAAGCTGCACTAAGATTTTATCTCTGATGGATGAAATTTTATTATTGAAAAAGTTCATAAAGTCCTGACTAGTAAGCTCTAAGGGAATGCTAGGATTGACAGAGTCTTGACTTTTTGTCAACCTGGCTACAGTACTGAAAAGAAACCTGGGATTATTCTTGTTCTCTTCTATTAATGCAGAGTAATAACTCGTTCTAGCTTTTCTAAGAGATTTTTTATAAATTAAAAGATGATTTCTCCAAGCTAAATAGATTTCATCTAAATTAGTAGAGCGCCATTTTCTTTCTAATTGACGAGTCTTCTGTTTTAAGCTACGAGTTTCTGTGTTGAACCAAGGAGTTAGAAATCTCTGATTAGACTTTTTCTTTTTTAAGGGGGCCACCAAGTCTAGAGCCTGATGCAGAGAAGCTGAAACACTACCCACCATGTTATCAATTACAGAAGGAGCAATCTGTCTATAGCTTATTTCCGTTGTGTTGACACATGGCATAGAGGAAACAATCTGCATAAATTTGGAAACAGCAACATCTGAGAGGCATCTACTGTAATAATATTTTTCTTTAGGAGCCAAATAGTCAGAAATAGTAAAATCAAAGGTTAACAGACAATGGTCTGACAGTACAGGGTTATGAGGAGACACTACAAGATTTTCTATTTCTATGCCATATGTCAGAACAAGGTCCAATGTATGGTGGAGGTAATGAGTAGAATTTCCTACTTTCTGAGAAAACCCAATCGAGTCTAATATTGAATTAAAAGCCACATTAAGGCAGTCACTATCTACATCCACATGTATATTAAAGTCCCCTACTATAATTATTCTATCAGATTTCAGCACTAAATCAACTAAGAAATCAGCAAATTCGGATAAAAATTCTGAGTAGGTTGATGGGGGACGATAAACTATGGCAAATAAAATTGGGTTTAACCTAAAATTGCTAAAGTGCCCAATACTGAGGACCAGGCCCTCAAAGGAATTATAACATGCTTTTTGCTTTACATTAACTAGTAATTTGGAATGGTAAATTGTTGCTACTCCTCCTCCACGACCAGAACTTCTGGGATTTTGACAGTTTAAATAACCAGAGGGAGTTGATTCATTTAAACCAACATAATCCTCTTGCCCTAACCAAGTCTCTGTAAGGGAAATTAAATCAATCTGATGATCAATTAACAGATAATGGACTAACAGAGACTTGGGAGTTAGAGACCTAATATTTAATAAACAACATTTAATTTTTAAATTATGAGGAGGAACAGAGGCCAAATCATTCAATTTAGAGGCTTTATGTTTAATTTGAGTTTTATCAATATTTTGCTTTATCACTTTGGGATGCTTATACATTATATTTTTATTTACTTTGGAGGGAGCAGACAATGATTCTCTGATGGGGAAGACAGGGGCTAAGCTGAGGGGTGGCGGATGAAGAGGAGCTGCAGAGAGGCGTGTAAGACTGCGACTCTGCTTCCTGGTCCCAACTCTGAGTAGTCAGGGTTTTGGAAATTTGGATAAAAAAGATGCCAGATTGTTAGATAAATGAGAAGCACCATCCAAAGTGGGATGAATGCTGTCTCGTCTCATAAGACCAGGTTTTCCCCAAAAAGAGCTCCAATTGTCAATGTAGCCCACGTCATTTGCAGGACACCACACAGACAGCCAGCGGTTCAAGGATGACGAGTGGCTAAACATGTCATCACTGGTCAGATTGGGGAGGGGCCCAGAGAATACTACAGTGGCAGACATCGTTTTTGCAAAGTCACACACCGATTCTACATTAAGTTTCGTGACTTCCGACTGCCGGAGACGGATGTCATTAATGCCGGCGTGAATAACAATTGTGGAGTATTTACAGTTACTTTTAGCCAGCATTTTCAAATTTGACTCGATGTCGTCTGCTCTGGCCCCAGGAATGCATTTGACTACGGCCGCTGGAGTCTCTAGGTTCACGTTTCTGACTACAGAGTCGCCAATGATCAGAGTTTTTTCCTCAGCGGGTGTGTCGCTGAGCGGGGAAAAACGATTAGAAACGTGAACAGGTTGGTGGTGAACCGGGGCTTTGCGACTAGGCTTCCTTCTCACCGTCACCCACCCAGTCTCCTCGCTGCTGAGGAGAGCCGGGGAACCGCTGACAGGGGGGCCTAAGCTAGCTAGCGCCGCTGCAGCTAATGGGCGTCCGTCAAGATTAACTGGCGCAGACGGTGTTTCAATGCAGCGGAGCCGGGATTCCAAATCAGACAACCTCGCCTCGAGCGCCTCAAAAAGACAACATTTATTACATTTACCGTTATCACTAAAAGAGGCAGAGGTGTAGCTAAACATCTGACAGAGAGAGCACACCAGAGGAGGAGAGGAAGGAGAGCTAGTAGCCATAGCTAGTGGCTGGAGAGCAACCACACAGGCAAACCACACAGGCAGACAGCAAAACAGGAAGTGACGATACGTTACCACAAGGAAGTGACGATGTTGAGGGTTCCTTGGCCGCCTTCTCGGCCGCTCTCTCTATCAGTCGTCGTTGCGCCACAATCCATGCCACTCTCTCCTTCCCTTCTGGAAAGGAGGTAAGGTGATACTTCAATAATGTCCTCTGGGCGAGATCCAGGTGCTCATATTCCGCGTAGGTGGGCATAAGGAGACGAGCTTCAGCCAGGTAGCCATCTATCTCCTGAAGCCACTTGGGGCAATACCCCTGCTCGAGCGCGGACATACTAAACAATACTAGCCCCCAGAGAAGGGAAAAAAACTCAAGCCCACAGCAAACTCACAGTGACCGACGTCTCCTTCTGGCTGTGACCTACTGTCAACGATGGCCCTCACAAGCCATCAATGAGATGTTGAAAGCCAGCCGATGAGTTTGCATAATTTATTAACAAAAGACAAATGACAAAATAATGAGCCACTTGGGGCAAAACCACAAAATATACACAAGGGAATAAGACACAGACTATGAGGAAATACACTTACTGAGAGTGGGAAGTGTCAGGAATCAGAGACAGAGTCTTAACGAAAGAATGTTTGATGAGGTCGCAGCCCGGAGTAAACCGAGCTGCTCCCTTAAATAGGGCTGACAGATTAATCAGCTGATGAGAACGTCATCAGCTGATTGAATTCCAGCCGTCCCTGCGGAGCTCGGCTCTGACAGCCGGAAGCCCCGCCGAGACACTGTCACAATAAAAGCCCAAAGGCCATACGGTGCGCCTGAGAAGAGAACGGGGAACTACCGGACAACCCAAGCATGGACAGAGTCAGCGCTCGGACCATGGCATTATTCTGTTCCTTTCTTTTAATCTTTACATCTAATCTATCCGAAAATAAAGATTCATTCAACATACCAAGTTGTAAGTTTATACACAGTGTGTAATAAAGTTCGTGATCCAAGCAAACACCACTCTCTGTGAGTCTCTCCAGTTTTACAGACATAACAAATGTGAATAAAGCTCATTCTGTGATTCTCACATACAATGGAGCTCAAAATTAGAGAACAATGTATTAATACTTGATTTATTCTGAAATATTGTTATTCTTCATTGTTCAGAATTTGACAAAATATCAGTTGTGGCTATACCACTGCTGTAGTAGTATGTTTTTTTTTAAATGACCAAGGCACTTCAACACAAACATTTATTTTGTTAAAAAAAAAACCCACAGTGAGCAAAATGAGAGAACAGTGACCTCTGTGTCAGAAGAGAAAATTTAAACAATGTTTTTTAGGGGTATAGGATTCAAAAAATAATAAGAAGTGTAGAGGCCCTTGCTTTGAGTGACTTCAGCACATCTGCACCCACAGGGCATCACTAGTTTCTCACACTGCTCTGGTTTGGGGAACAGGATTATGCGAGGACTCTCAATGGGGAATCGGTTCAACATTGCAGTTGGAATTACCCACTAGTTCACTGCTGAACAGGGCAAGGATCTGTCTCGGCATACAGTGTCTCACCGTTTAAGACAATTTGGACTCAAAGCTCACTCTGCAGTGACCAAACCACTCATCAGCAGAAAGAATAAAAAGGCTAGACTTGCCTTTGCTAAGGAACATGCTATGTGAACAGAGGAAAACTGGTCCAGAGTGCATTTCATTGATGAGAGTAAGTTCAATTTATTAAGGGTCTGAAGGTAAACAGTGTGTTTGACGTAAAACTGGGGAAAGACTAAACCCAAAGTGTGTAAAGAAGTCAGTTAAATTTGGAGGAGGAAGTGTCATAATTTGGGGGATGTTTTCTATAGCAGGAGTTGGGCCTCTTGTACAGCTACATGGCAGGGTGAATGCAAATGTTTATGTGAACCTCCTTTGGCAATATGCAATTCCTTCACTGCAATTGTCTCCTAATCAGCCCGCAATTATGCAAGACAATGCCCCCTGTCACACTGCAAAACGGGTTAAACAGTTACCTGAATCTAACAATACTGAAACAATGAAATGTCCAGCCGAGAGTCCAGATCTAAACCCCATAGAGAATCTCTGGAAAATCCTTGGTGACAAAGTAGAGACTAAAGCCTTATTCATGCTGCATTTCCCCACTGGTCCGCTTTGGTCCACGTGCACTTTGGATGAGCCCAGCGCACACGCAGCATTGTACATGCTCACTTTTTTGTCTACCAGACCAAGCAGTTGACGCATGCGCACAGTTGTTATTTGTAGTTTTGCCCCAGCCCTACGGGTAGCGCAAATGTGCTAACATGCCAGTTTGTTCACCAGCTATAAACACGAGAGCAACACACATTTTTTTTGTAGCAACAAGACTGGCGTCATTTCAAGGAAAAGGAGGAATTACTGTTTTCAGAATCAGAATCAGAATCAGAATGAACTTTATTGCCAAGCATGCTTTTACACATACAAGGAATTTTACTTGACATTAAGGTGCGCTCATGTTAAGCGCTCCCTAATGACGCGGCAGCCGAAAGGCGCCTCATACAGTGGGGGTAAAGAGGTGGAGGGGGTGACACATTAGGCAGAGAGAAAAAAGCATAGTTATCAAAATAGAGCTCAAGTGAGTAAGATTATGATCACATAGAAAAAAACCCTCTAATTGCACACTTAGCAGACAAGTTACAGTTCCACACATTAACAGAGCAAGTTGAGAGAGACCAGTTGAGAGAGAGTTTCAAGTGCTCTTCTCCGCTTAAGCTGCTGCTGCTGCAGAAGGATTCATGTATGTTTGTTCTTGTCTTCCGTGTCCTCGCTGTCTTCCTCGTCTACTTTGTCTTTATACGTTGTGTTGGTAGCGCCACCTCGTGAATGGGACGTTCAGTCTTGCGCATGCGCTGTCAACGCATTCAGGTCGTGGGTAGGCCGCAAGGTCATAAAATTTGGGCTGCACACGGTCGTTTGCAGTAGAGCCCTGGGTACACTAGCGGACTGGAGACGATGACGTAAATTTCGTCACACAAGGTTTCCGGTTGCACGTACACAGACAGCGGAGGTGCAGCATGAATCCAGCTTAAGAAACCCAGTGCAGTTACTGAACTGTGGAAGAGACTGCAAGAAAAATAGACCAAGATCAAACCAGACCAAAGTAAGTGTTTGTGCTGAAGTGCCTTGGTTATTAAAAAAAAACCAAAACATGCTACTACAACAGAGGTATAGCCACAGCTGATATTCTGTCAAATTCTGAACGATGAAGAATAACAACATTTCAGAATAAATGAAGTATTAATACACTGTTCTCTAATTTTGATCACTAAATAGACCAAAAAGACAATAATTTTGTTTTCTTCTTTTGCCTGCTTCCTTTCAGGGTCACCACAGTGTAGCATCACCTGATATGATTATCCGCATGTTGAGTTGGAAAGGATTTTTACAGACTTTTTATGCACTTCCTGATGCAACCCTCCCCATTAATCTGGGAAACAAGAATTTTCTCTTAATTTTCCACAACCTTAAGTATTGGAAAAAGACTCCCAGACCAGATGGGAGTACTTTTTTCAGTAAAATTAAACTTTCATATTATCTTTACAGGCATGTAGACCTAAACTCGCCATAGCATCAGCTTGTGGAGGAGTCTCTGTTCTCCAGGTCTGTTCACACAGTGAGTCCTGACTCACACATGGAATGAGAGGCATGTACAGAGAAGCTTGCACAACATTTCAGTGTCTCTGAAAGGGGTAGAAGTACATACGGCTAAGATTTTGTGATAAATGTGGAGAACCAGATAGTGCAGATCAGCCAAATGTAGAGAGGCATCTCTGTTTTATTAGTTAACTCATGAAGATATATTACATAAAAACAGATACAATTAAAAGCAGCATTATCTTGCTAAGTTATTAACTGAAGCTGTAAACAAAACTTGAGGGGTAAGGGTCAGTCCTGATAAAAGGTGAATGTCCCTGTCTGTGTGTGGTCTGCCGTCTTTAACTGAGGGGGTTACACTTGTACACTCAAGAAAATAAGGCATCACAAAGCAGTGGTTCCTAACCTTTTCATGACATGTAAACCCATAGCCCTATTTTAGGGACTAATACCATTTCAACGTCCTGTCAAGAATGGCTAAATGGCCAACAAGTCCTCCAACTAATACATGAACAGAGGTCATTGGTTCCATCAGTCCCGATACGACTCAGTGAATTGTTTGGCATATGGTGACATCATTACGTTTCAGCATTTCGCAGTTTCAGTAGGGCTCAAACCATCATATATAGGTGGGTGGGGGTGGTGGAAGGATTCAAAAAGTGCTTTCCCATGAAGAAGATCCATGTACAAATTCAGCTGTAGGCTAGGGTTAGGGTCTACTGTAAATGGGAAATATGCCATTGTTCCACATGTTGGCGCAGTTCCTAGAGGCCTTAAAGGTGGACTATGTAGAAATTGCAGGTGATTACCAGCAACACCAGGTGGCAGTAATGAACAACTTCATCCACTAGTGACTAGTCCTAACTGAATTTGATAAAGTTTTTTAACTGATGACCCATGATGACGTCTTCAAATTTGTCTACTCCAAAGGAACTGGTTATTAACTGGTATCATTACTTGTTTTGACCTACTCTAGAAATTAATGTAATTAAGTTACAACACAGGATTTTTGACTCTGAACTAAAAACTGACATATACTCACCCTGCTGGTGTAAGCTGGTATTTATCACTTTATCAACTCGGCAAACATCATAAATTAATTTGTAGCTCTGCAATGTCATAAATTATCATATTTGGCGTAACAGCAAAAAATGCTTCTTGTCATGAATAGCCCTTTCAGGGCAAGACTGAGGACACCAAACGCCAGCTGTGAGTTTGCAACATTTATTAACATAAGCATGAACACTGTACAAAAACACTACACTTGCACATAAGGGAATGAGGAGGAGCACTGGGCGAGAATGGGGCTCATGACCAGTAGGAAAAGAGAACAGCCTGGATGGACCCAGGCTGAGGCACTCGGACATGCTGGGGAAAAATTGACAAAGCCAGACGGAGTCACACCAGAAAAGCCGGGTTTCACATCTGGCAAATGAAGGGGGAAAAGGATTGATCCCAGACAGAGCGCACCCATTCACCTCTGCGGAGAAAAACACATTCACTCAGAGTTACAACAGGTAACTCTGAGGAAGCTAACAGTAGGACACGGCAACGGGCAACGTTGCTGTATCCTTAAATAGGTAAATGGGAAATGAATCAGAGAATGACAGGTGTGGGTCACGAGAATGAGGAAATAATCAATACAGCAAATGGCAGCTGTGCAGCCCGCGAAACAGAGTTTGACAACCGGACATACACGGGGTGCTGTCACAATAAAAGCACGAGAGTGAATAATTAACGTTACAGAGACTGGAATGAAAATAAATCCATGAGAAGCAAATAATGCAATAATACAAAATGAAAAACAAATACATAAACAAGACTATAATGACAAAACTAAGAATACAAGATAACTCATAAACAGAGACAAAATACAAACATGCAAAAAAAACCCAAACTAAGCTAACCATAGCAAAAACAAGATACACAGAGATGCGCAAAACAGAAAAGGACTTACACTTAACTACAGGCTGAGCACGCCTCACACCCTTGCTCAGAATCATGACAGTGCCCCCCCCCCCCAAGAGTGGATACCAAACACCCTAAGGTAACATCAAAAAAGAAAAAAGGGCCCACCCACACAGAAGACCCACACACACACAAGAAAAAACAACCCACCCCAGGAGGGAGGAAGGGAACCCAGGTATGGAGGGACTGAAACAAACCAGAAAAACAAGGGGAATAAAAACTCATGACTCACCACATTGACAACAGGTGACAACAGAATACCAATGATACAAGATGCAAAATTAACACAGTTCAGGTGGTCTCCCAAAGTCCTTGAGCCACCTAAACAGTCAGAATAGTCCCTTGGGTGGTCTCCCAGCATCCCTGGGCCAACGGACCACAGGGCATGCCACATCCTCTCCCAGGGGCGGCAGTTGGAGCCTGTGCCTCCCGTAGAAAGACTGTTCAGTAGGGGCCTCAGGCGAAGGCGGGGAACCCTCAACAACCTCAGATGGAGATAAGGAACCCTCAACAACCTCAGACGGAGATGGGGAACCCTCAACAACCTGGAGCGGAGATGGAGGACCAACGTCAACCTCAGGCAAAGGTAAAGGACCTACGGCGACCTGAGGCAAAAGTAGAGGACCCACAGCAACCTCAGGCAGAGGCAGAGGACCCACGGAAACCTCAGGCGGAGATAGAGGACCCATGGCGACCTCAGGCAGAGATGGAGGACCCATGGCGAAAACAGGTAGAGGTGGAGGACCCACGGCAACCACAGGTGGAGGTGGAGGACCCACAGCAACCCCAGGTGGAGGTAGAGGGCCCATGGTGACCTTAAGCAAAGGTGAGGGGCCCATGATGATCCCAGATGGAGACAGCAGATCCATGGTGACCTAAGGTGATGGTGGATGACCATCAGTGGACCCAGATGAAGATTCGAGCAGAAGAAGAGAAACACACACTGGGTTACAACTACTGGCGGCAGTGGAGCCCAGCGAGGAGAATTCAGGAACAGCCAGCGGCTGTGAATGATTCTCCTCACCAAAAGCTGAGCAAGATTTCTCTACTACTGTTTATGTGAAGGCAAAGAAGAGAACTTGCCTTAGCTCGAGCTCCACTGCCGTCCAGGACTCCGGCGACTCTGGCTGAAACGTCTCGAATCCATTCATCTTGTGCTTCTACCCCGGCTGGGCCACCTCAGACGGGGAGGAAGAGAAAAACACCAGAATATAGTTACCAGCAGTGGTGGAGCTCAGCGAGGAGAATTCAGGAGCAGAGGACATCTGCAACCGGTTCTCCTCACCATGAGCCAGACAAGATTTCTCTAGATCTGCAGGTGTTAAAACAGAGCAGAGTACTTGTCTGGACTCGGGCTTCACTGCTGTCCAGGACTCCGGTGAACCAGGCTGGGGTATCTCGAATCCATTCCTCTGAGCATCCACTCCCAATACGGCTGGATTGAAAGGAAAGGAAGAGATGGACACTGGAACACTATTACTGGCAGCAGTGGAGCCCGGTGAGGAGAACTCAGGAGCAGAGGACATCTGCAGCTGATTCTCCGTGCTACAAGCAAGACAAGATTTCTCTAAGGCTAATAATGAAGCAACTGAACAGAGAACTTGCCTTGACTCGAGCTCCACTGCCGTCCAGGACTCTGGCAACTCAGCTGTGACAACCCCAGAAGCAGGCATGATGATGGATGCAGACCAAGGACCTCCAGACGTGGCGATCAACGCAGGTGTAACTCCCGGCATGGCAGCTAAGGCTGGAGGTTGCCTCACCGATGATGCCAGCTTCCTTTCTGTTGAAACCAGGGGACACTCTCCTGTCGACTCAAATTTCAGGGTACAGGTAGTGTTCACCTCCCATCTGGGATGTGGTTGTAGGGCTGGAACGGAATCTTCCAGAGCTGCAGGCTCCTCCATCGTCCAGTGGCTCCATCCCAGGACCGGCGGACACTCAGGGAACACAGAAGGAGACATAGGAGAGGCAGGTGAGGAACCGGTGGCAGCAGCAGGCAGTGAGGACTCAGCTAATGTGGGCTGCAGATGCTGAACCTCACCACCAGGAATAAGGCAAGACATTTCATTTTTATGTGCAGGAAAATGAAAACAAGGGTGAGTATGGACTGGCAATCTGTCCGGGGTGTACCCTGCCTCTCGCCCAAAGATGCTGGGATAGGCTCCAGCCCCCCATGACCCGAAAAGGATTAAGTGGAAGAAGATGGATGGATGGATGGAAAATGAAAACACACTTGTCTTATCTCCAGGGGCACGTTGGTATCGTGCTGTTGAATGGTAAATGGTAAATGGCATTCACTTATATAGCGCTTTTATTCTCATCTCTTGATGACCAAAGCGCTTTACAGATCCTGCTATCCACCCATTCATACACACATTCACACACTGATGGTGGCATGCTACCTAACATGGCGCTTCCAGACCCACCAGGAGCAACTGGGGGTGAAGTGTCTTGCCCAGAGACACAATGGCAGGATATCCGGGGAGAGCAGGATTCAAACCGCCAACAGTGCAGTTATTGGATGACCTGCTCTACCTCCTGAGCCACTGCCACTCTCAAGACGTGGCAACTGACACTGGTGGAACTCCTGGTGTGGCAGCTGATGCTGGCCTCATCGCTAGTGCAGAGACCTGTGAAGCTGAAGTCAGGGGACACCCTGTTGTCGGCTCAGTCTTCAGGGTGCGGGGGTGCTCTTCTCCCGTTCAGAATGTGGCTGCAGAGCAGGAATGGAATCTTCCAGGGCCACAGGCCCCTCCATCATCCGGCGGCTCTCTCTCAGGACGGGCAGACACCCAGAAAACACAGGAGAGGACACGGGGGAAGCAGGTGAGGAAACAGTTACAGCAGCAAACGGTGAGGACTCAGCTAAATTGGGCTGCTGCTGAGTCTCACCACCGGGAACAAGACAAGACATTTCATCTAAAATCGTTTGAGAATGAAAATGTACTTTCCTTATCTCCCGGGGCGTGATGGTAATTGCTGCTTAAAGTCCAGATAACACCATCTCTGTGGCTGCAGCGAGCGGGGGCCCCCATGGAGACTCTGGAGCAGCCGGCTCTGCAGACACGTCACTGGCCAACACAGCTGCTGCAGCGGGGGAGTTCCTCTGATGTGCTGTAGCTGGGTGGCGGTGAGAGGCTGGGCGCTTCCATACCCGGAGATGCTTCATTGTTGGCACAGGTACGGATGGGACGCAATGCAGAGCCGAGGCTGTTTCTGGAGATGTCTGCCCCCAGGGACGGTCTCTCGTCAGTTCGGGTGTAGATGGCAGGGAGCCTCTCTCCAGCCTGCGGCGCATGCATTGTGAGTTGGTCACTGTAACGAGGAGAGCCATGCGTTCTGGGTAGCTCCACAGGCTAGGGTATGCCTCAATAACCTGTGTTGCGCTGTCCAGAACTTGCAGAACCTCTTTGGGAATGTGGGCATTGCGAGCTTCCGAGATGATGGCAATAACTCTGCCACCCAACACTCCCATCTCGTCCAGCCCCAAAACGTTGAAGTCCATGCGCACAACATACATCCCTGCATGGACATCCCTGCAACAAAAGGACTGAAACAAAAATACAAAGGGAAAAGAGAAGAAAAAAAGCAAAACCCACAGCGACTGGTGTCTACACACTGGCCGTGTCCTTCTGTCATGAATCGCCCTCTCAGGGCAGGACTGAGGACACCAAATGCCAACTGTGAGTTTGCAACATTTATTAACATAAACACTACAAAAACACTACACTTACACATAAGGGAACAAGAGGAGCAGTGGGGTAGAATGGGGCTCACGACCAGTAGGAAAAGCAAACAGCCTGGACGGACACGCCGGGGAAAAAGAGATAAAACCAGAAACAGTCACCCCCAAAAAAGCCAGGGCTCACGTCTGGCAAACGAAGGGGGAAAAGGATTAATCCCAGACAGACCACACCCATTCACCTCTGCGGAGAAAAATACATTCACTCAGAGTTACAACAGATAACTCTGAGGAAGCTAACAGTAGGACATGGCAACGGGCAACGTTGCCGTATCTTTAAATAGGTAAATGGGAAACGAATCAGAGAATGACAGGTGTGGGTCACAAGAATGAGGAAATAATCAATACAACAAGTGACAGCTGTGTAGCCCACTAAACAGAGTTTGACAGCCGGACGTACACAGGGCGCTGTCCCAATAAAAGCATGACAGTGAATAATTAATGTTACAGAGACTGGAATGAAAATAAACCCACAAGAACCAAATAATGCAATAAATACAAAATGAAAAACAAATACATAAACAAGACTATAATCAATCAATCGGCTTTATTTATAAAGCACTTTAAAAGCAACACTCGCTACACAAAGTGCTGTACAACAAGAGAACATAAAAGCAGGGCACTAACACAAAGGGCGCTAACACAAGAAAGAAAAAAAAAGTAAAATAAATAAAAATCCATTTCATTCAATAAAATCAATGTCTCATACTGGGTCAAAGGCCAGAGAGTAAAAATGTGTTTTAAGACGTGTTTTAAAAATGGACAGTGAAGGTGCTTGTCTAATGTCCAGAGGTAAATCATTCCATAACGTGGGGGCCATGATCGAAAAGGCTCTGTCCCCTCTGAGCTTACGCCTCGCCTTTGGTACCTCCAAAAGCAGCTGTTCAGCTGACCTAAGGGACCAGGTGGGAGCGTAGGGATGCAGAAGCTCAGAGAGGTAAGGTGGAGCAAGACCATTCAAGGATTTAAAAACAAATAAAAGAATTTTAAAATGAACTCTAAAATACACGGGCAGCCAGTGGAGTGAAGCTAAGATGGGTGTGATGTGATCTCTTCCACGTGTACCTGTTAAAAGATGAGCAGCGGTATTTTGAACCAGCTGCAGACGGGAAAGAGATGACTGGCTGACACAGGCATAAAGTGTGTTACAGTAATCCAGCCGAGATGAAATAAAAGCATGGATTACTCTTTCCAAGTGTGGTCTAGAGAGAATGGGTTTTACTTTTGCTAAACGCCTTAAATGAAAGAAGCTGGATTTTACCACAGAACGAATCTGAGTGTCTAATTTAAAATCATTGTCCATGATAAAACCAAGGTTCCTAGCTGTGGATTTAACATAAGGAGTAAGGGGGCCCAAGTATACAGGAAGGGACTCACAGAGGCGACTAGGTCCAAACACCATCACTTCGGTCTTCTTATTAAAATTTAGGAAGTTTAGGGCCATCCAAGACTTTATGTCTTCAATGCACGCCAGGAGTGAGTTTACTGATGAGGCAGCTTTTTGTTTTAGAGGGGCATAAATCTGACAGTCATCAGCATACAGGTGGAAAGAGATACCATGCTTTTTAAAAATGGAACCCAGTGGAAGTATGTACAGAGAAAAAAGCATGGGCCCTAGAATTGACCCCTGTGGGACCCTGTAAGGCAAAACTAAGAATACAAGCTAACTCAAAAATAAACAGAGACAAAATAAAAACATGTACGAAACCCCCAAACTAAGATAACCATAGTAAAAACAAGATACACAGAGATGCACACAAACAGAAAAGGACTTACACTTAACTAGAGGCTGAGCATGGCTCACACCCTTGCTCAGAATCATTACATTTCTTTATACTCTAATTATATTTTTAGGTATTTCTGGAATATTTAAAAGTTGAAAATACTGCATATTTTACCTTTAATGAAATGTCTGTGTCAGAGTTTATATACTACATCACCATTTTTCACCCACATTAAACAATTTTCTTCACAGCAACCAATTTCAGTTTTTGTCTCCTTAAATGCTAATGAGCCATACTCCACCCTCCATCTTCAGTCACTTCTGAAATCCATAGCTGAGATTAACATTAGCTGATTAGCTCTGGTTGTTGAAAACAGCTTGAGATAATTAATATAAAATTGGCTGAATTTTGATATCATAAAAGCCAAATAAAGCATTACTACCTCCGCAAGGAGGTATTGTTTTCAGGTTTGTTTGTTTGTGAGCAGAATTACGCAAAAACTACTGGATGATTTTCAATGACATTTTCACCAGAGGTGGCTCTTGGGCTATGGATGAACCCATTAGATTTAGACCCATTAGATTTTGTTCTGCTCTGCCAAGGCCCTATTTCACAATGTTAAAGAAAATGAAAAAGTGATCCAACATTCGTATCCTGACCCCAATCATCTCCAAAATCTGATGGGTTCATCTGTAGTCAAATAGTTTTTGTGTAATCCTGCTCACAAACAGACAGACAGACAGACAGACCCCTTGCTGGAGGTATGTGCTCTCTGAGTGCCCTCTAGCTGGGGATAGAAATGTGTGGTTTGAGTAAACAATGGGACATGATCAGCCTGATTTTACAACATAATTTTCTCCCACTAAGTCCCAAAACACATGGACATCTCATGATATACTGCATATTGGTTTTCTCATGAGAACAGAGTAAGTACATAAGCCTTTATGTAGACAAACACGAGCATACCTGTTGTTAGTGGTGCAGGACTGCCTGTGCTTAAATGGAGGAAGTAGGAGCTGTACTACCCATCTTGTCAAGCATTTCGTTTATGCTGTGATGTTATTGCTTTGTTTGTTTTTATCTTTTGTTTTGGTGATTTTTTTTTTCTGTGTTTTATGTCAGGTCAAGCATTGGTTTGCTTGCTACTGAATAACCATGAAAACCGGTACTACCTGTCTCATGGGTAGGGCCATCAGTGAATCAACTGGCAACCTCGCCCTTCCGAGGGCGTGGAGGGTGAAACTGGGCATCCTGGCAGAACTAAAAACAATATCTGTCACACGTCTGTGGAGGACCACTCCCAGTTACACGGGGTGAGACTGGACATCCTGTCAGATAAGGACATCTGTCACAAGGTCTGTGGTGGACTTTTGCCAGTCGGTGCATCATGACATGCACTACACAAAGAGCAGAGATAAACAAACCTATCATCTGGTCAGTCACTGCAACAGATACTGGAGCCAGTTTGTCTTGGCCTGTCCTTGCCACTGATAATACCTCTATCAGCCAAGAACGTGCCGCTAGTCCAGCAAAAGCTAACGGTACTCAAATACTTTGCAAGCAGTTTCATAAAATGGTCAGTCAGAAAGCAACTCATAGTGGCTCGGTCGTCGCCCAGGTTAACAAGGTCAGGAGTTCCTGGCAGCGGAAAGCGAAGGACAGAGCTGCGTGAAGGAATCTGATCATCCCTAAAAGAAACAGTCATTATTGCCCCCGACAGACTACTATGATGATGATAATGTTTCAATTTTAATATTTCATCAAGGTAGAGGCTTCAAATAAGCTGTGTTGGCTTTTTGCCTCTTCCTGCACTCTTCAGTGCTGTTTATGTTTCTGTGTATATGTCTTCGCTCCCAGCACAAATTGGTTGAAAAAATCTTGAAAAGACAGTTTTGCCAACTGTCTAAAAAAATGTCTGGATTTGGTTGAAAAGTGAAAGATGAAAAGCCGTTTTTTCAGGTCGTTGAAAAGGCGTCTTCATATAGACATGTCTGTATGGTCTAAATTTGGCTGAAAAATCAAGATGAAAAACTGCCTTTTTAAGGTCCGAAGATGTGAAAATGACGAGGCGGAGTTCTTTCTCAGAGTCAGCTTTATTCACATCTCCATCATTTCAAAGCAGAGAAAAAAAAGAGAGTGAAACAGTAAACTCTCGTCCTTAAATATCAGGGACTTCACACCTCATAGATCACATGTCACACAGACCTCCTTGCATAATAAAGACAGTCACAATGCATTTCACCACCTTGCATAATAACGACAGTCACAATGCATTTCTCTCCATGATATCACTTCCACTGTCTCCCATGCATCCTTTCCTTAATCCCTTAATTGACCCCCCACAGTCTCCAGCCTTGCATACCAAGGCTAAGATTCCTGCCTTTATTCTGACCTAAAATGTGAGTCACAAAACCGGTCCAACAGGTCCCCTGTGTGTTCACCACACAAGCCCCCCCAGCATTTTAGAAAAACAGAACAACAAGAAAATAACCACATGCATGCCATGATAGCATCAGTACACATCAGTCCACATGCTGGATAGGCTTCAGCCTCCTGCCGAATCTGCTGTAGCTGGGGTTCACCGTCTCTGCGGCGCTGTCACGCTGGGGGTTTGCCATCTGGGGGCGGAAACCCTTTGTCAGTCTCTGCGGGTGTTCTGGGGAAACATTACTTTGGGAAACATTACTGTGTGAAACCCTCCGTGGTGGTCTACCTCGCCGCGGGGCCTTTGCCAACAGCACTTCCTCATCTGCCACCACAAAAGCGGGTTTAAGTCTGTTTATGCCAATTTTCTCTTTCCTACCCCCCAAATCTAGCAAAAACTGCTTGTCCCCTGTTTCTAGCACTCTGAATGGTCCGTCATAAGGCGGCCGCAACGGGGTTCGATGCGCATTGTGTCTAACAAAAACAAACTCTGCGTTCTTCAAAGTTTTAGGCACAAAAACGCGCGGAAAACTGTGGTGCGCGGGGCCGGGCAGCGTGCTTGATTCTATGTTACTCTGCAACAGCTGAGACGGGGAGGCATCTGGCGCAGGGTTATCTGGGAGAAACTCCCCTGGCAGCCGGAGCGGCTGCGCAAACACGACCTCCACTGGTGAGGCTTCTAGATCCTCTTTAGGTGCAGAACACAACCCCAATAACACCCATGGTAACTTGTCAACCCAATTTGTATCCGTCAGTGACACTCTGAGAGCCGCTTTCAATGACCTATGAAAACGTTCGCATAACCTGTTAGCCTGCAGATTGTACGCGGTTGTGCAGTGAATTGTGACACCCAGGCTGCGGGCCATTGTCGACCAAAGCTCGGAAACAAATTGAGGGCCTCTGTCGGACGTAATGTTCGACGGAACGCCGAAGCGCGCCACCCAAGCTGTTAAAAACGCGCGCGCCACTTCCTCGGCTGTGGTTGATGCCAGCGGGACCACTTCAGGCCAGCGCGTGGTGCGGTCCACCATTGTCAGAAGATGTGTGCACTCCTGTGACAGCGGGAGGGGTCCAACGAGGTCCACATGAACGTGATCGAACCTCTTGGCCGGAATGTGAAACTGTTCCAAAGGAGCCCTCGTGTGCCTGTGTACTTGGGCTCGTTGACACGCCGTGCAGGCTGCTGCCCACTCTTTGACCTGTTTGCGGAGGCTCGGCCACACAAATTTCTCTCCCACCATTTTGACCGACGCGTGCACTCCAGGATGCGCCAAAGAATGAACCAAGTCAAAAACGCGGCGGCGCCACGCGGCCGGTACTACTGGACGCGGCCGTCCAGTGGAGACATCGCAGATTAGGGGGGCATACCGTCTTGCAGCACCCTGCTCTCCAGCCTTAACCCTGTTGGTCCAGCCTGGAGCGCGCGCACGTCCGCGTCATTAACCTGCTCCGCGGCCATGGCTGCATAATCTAACCCTACGCTGACTGGGGCCGCCACGGCGCGTGACAGGCAATCTGCCACTACACTGAGTTTGCCCGCCACATGCTGAATATCAGTGGTAAACTCTGATATGGCGGCCAGCTGTCTCTGCTGCCGGCCTGACCACAGTTCAGAGACCTTGGCCATCGCGAATGTTAGCGGTTTGTGATCAACGAATGCGGTGAAAGCGCGTCCTTCCAGCCAGAACTGAAAATGGCGGATGGCCAAATGGAGAGCGAGCAGCTCCCTGTTGAACGCGCTGTATTTACGTTCGCTATTGCGCAAGGTCCTGCTGAAAAAGGCGAGGGGCTGCCAAACCCCAGCTACATGTTACTCCACGACCGCCCCTATGGCCACCTCTGACGCGTCAGTGGTGAGCGCTATGCGGGCCATTGGGTCTGGGTGTGCCAACAATGCAGCCTTTGCCAAGGCTGCTTTCACCTCCGAGAATGCTTGGTCCCGCTCCGGGGACCACTTGATCTTATCCGCGGGTTTCTTTTTTTTGAGCGCGGCATACAGCGGTTGCATGAGTTGCGCCGCGCGGGGGGGAAATGGTTATAAAAATTCACCATTCCCAAAAACTCCTGCAATGCCCTGACTGTCTGCGGCCGGGGAAAATCTGCCACAGCGCGCACTTTGTCAGGCAGCGGAACTGCTCCTTCGGGGGAGACGCGGTGTCCTAAAAAATCGATCTGCGCCACCCCAAATTGACACTTTGCTGGGTTGATTATTAACCCGTGATCTCCCAACCTCCGGAAAACTGTGGCCAGGTGTTTTTCGTGTTCGTCTTCGGACGTGCTGGCTACTAAAATATCGTCCAGGTAGATGAACACGAAAGGGAGATCGCGAAGCACCGCGTCCATCATGCGTTGGAACGTCTGAGCAGCCCCTTTGAGCCCGAATGGCATGTGTAAAAACTCGAATAAACCAAACGGAGTTATTACCGCTGTTTTGGGTATGTCCTCAGCGCGCACTGGGACTTGGTGGTAACCGCGGACCAAGTCTATTTTAGAAAAAATGCGCGCCCCTGCCAAATGAACCGAAAAATCTTGGATATGTGGGATTGGGTAGCAGTCATGCGCTGTAGCATTGTTTAACCTGCGGAAATCCTCACAAGGGCGCCATGATCCTTCAGCTTTAGGGACCATATGTAGGGGGGAAGCCCACGGACTGTTTGAACGTCAGATAATGCCCAACCTCTCCAGGTTGGCGAACTCCTCGCGCGCTATGGCTAGTTTAACTGCGTCCAAGCGCTGAGCTTTTGCAAAAACGGGCGGTCCGGTAGTGGTAATAAAATGCTCCACCCCGTGCTTAGCGACTGTTGCCGAAAAAGTGGGGACAGTGAGTGCTGGGAACTGAGTGAGCAGTGTGTGGAACTTATCGCCTGCTGCTGTGACGTTGGCTTGTGCTGTTGGCGGGGCCACTCGCGCTGTACAGGGGATAGAATCAAAAGAAAGTGCATTAACCAGGCGCCTGTTAGCAAGATCAACCAACAACCCATGTGAGCACAAAAAATCAGCCCCCAGCATATTGAAATTTACTGTTGCTACAACAAAAGTCCACTCATATGCACGGCCGTGTAGAGACAGAAGCAGAGTCTTCTCACCAAAGGTCTTAATCTCCGAGCCGTTCGCTGCCGTCACCCGGGGACCTCCGGAACCAGCCAGTCTGTCCGCATAGGAAGGTGTGATGAAACTCAACTAGGAGCCTGTGTCGACAAGGAACTGCCTCCCGGAGCGTGCGTCTGACAAGTAGAGCAGCTTGTTCTCTTCCCCGAGGTCCGCGGCTGCTACCGACCCCCAGTCTTGGCGTTTCCCGAATGCCTGAACTGGCACGGCGGTACACACTTGCGTGCCCTCTCTGCGAAGCGGCGATGGTAGAAACAAAAGACGTCCGGTCCACGCTCCCTGGCCCTTGCCGCCGCCATCGTCGGTGAGTCTGGCACCACTGCCTCTGGCCTCCTGTTGTCTCTGGTCGTCGTGCCAAGTTCCAATGCAGCGGCCGTGGCTGCGCGCCGCTTGGTGGCGTTGACAATCCGCTGCACCTCTCGGCCCAGCGCGCGATAGTCCCGTAGGGCCAACAGTGGCGAACTGGCCAGAACCGCTCTCGCTGCTGACGGTAGAGTCCTGAGGAAGAGGTGGGTGAAAATGAAGTGATCGTCGTCAGAGTCTTTCATCCTCAACAACTTCTCCATCAGGCTCGCGGGCATGTTGTTTTCCCCCTCCATCAGCACCAGGAGCCTCTCTGCTCGCTCGTCCGCCGAGGGGGTGAATTGCTGGATGAGTGCAGCCTTCAACGTGCCGTATTTGTCGCTCTCCGGTGGCTGGTCGATCAGGCTCTCCACATGCTGGGCCGTGTTGTTGTCCAGCTTTGCGACTACGTGGTAGAATTCCGTGGCATCTACCGATGTCCCCTGGAGGTTGAACTGCGCCTTAACCGCGTTGAACCAGGAGCGCGGATTGTTCTGCCAGAAGTCTGGTAGCTGGACTGTAGTGGCATTCGCTTGGCTGGGGGCTCCTGACGCGGCTGGTCCGGGGGAATTTTCTTCTTCCATGATACGTCTCGGGTCACCAGTGTGGAAGATGTGAAAATGACGAGGCAGAGTTCTTTCTCAGAGTCAGCTTTATTCACATCTCCATCATTTCAAAGCAGAGAAAAAAAAGAGAGTGAAACAGTAAACTCTCGTCCTTAAATATCAGGGACTTCACACCTCATAGATCACATGTCACACAGACCTCCTTGCATAATAAAGACAGTCACAATGCATTTCACCACCTTGCATAATAACGACAGTCACAATGCATTTCTCTCCATGATATCACTTCCACTGTCTCCCGTGCATCCTTTCCTTAATCCCTTAATTGACCCCCCCACAGTCTCCAGCCTTGCATACCAAGGCTAAGATTCCTGCCTTTGTTCTGACCTAAAATGTGAGTCACAAAACCGGTCCAACAGGTCCCCTGTGTGTTCACCACAGTCCTTTAAAAAAAAAAAAAAAAAATCATGTAGTAACCAACATCACTCATTGTCTGGTCCTTCCTGGATTGCCTATATCACCATCTTTGCACAAGAGGCAAAATATATCTTGGACAGATCACAGCACCTGGGCTTGCCACGCAGTCTCCCATCCAAGTACTAACCAAGGTAGACACTGCTTAGCTTCCAAGGGATGGTAAGACTAGGGGTGTTTGGGGATACCCAGAATCCGAGATACATATGTCA
The DNA here is from genome assembly GCA_020510985.1 of Pholidichthys leucotaenia. Lineage (NCBI taxonomy): Eukaryota > Metazoa > Chordata > Actinopteri > Cichliformes > Pholidichthyidae > Pholidichthys > Pholidichthys leucotaenia. The sequence goes on along the minus strand of CM035837.1, from coordinate 323,119,293 downwards.
CTAAATAAACAACACAGAGATATTTGTAAAATGTACTTTTATTCAAATTGTGCCTTTCACATGTACAGCCCAATAGCACTAGCACTGGCTTCAGATTGTTCCAGATATTATGCAACAAGCATTATGCAAAATCTCAAATTTTTTAAAAAGCTGTTAAAAATATGCATTTTTATAAACACTTTTAACAAAGAGTGTTTGCGGGGGTCTGACTTTTGACAGACAGACCCTCACCAACAAATGTCAAAAACCTTTTTGAGGTTAAATCTGGGCCAAAGCCTGTGGACTAAACAGCACAATTATTGGACTGTTTATGCACAATTTTCAAAACTGTTTTCTGAATAAATATGGTCTGTAGTAGATGGACCAAACACAGCCCAATTTTTAAATGACCATTTTTGGGTTAAATATGGTCCATATTAGATGGACTAAACATAACCCAATTTTCAATGTCTATTTGTGGGCTAAATTAAGGCTTGGACTGACAGACCTGATTTAGCCCAAAATACAACTAAATTACGGCTTGTGTTGGGGGAGGGGGGGGGGGGTCTGTGCGAACTAAACTAAACTAAACCCATCTTGTCAATGAAAGGAAGACAGTTAAACATAATCCAAGCTTTAGTCTTGATACTTGAGGTCCATGTTCTAATCCATGTCAAATATTGCTGGGCAATAAGGAAAGCAAACTGATAAAAGGGCAGTGGAAAGTACCCTCTGAGTACTTTTTACATAAACATTTTGTGGTGATGTGTCAATAAGACCGCTTGGTTAAGGTTGGATAAAGGTTGTGGTTAAGTTCAGGGAAAAGATGTGGGTTGTGGTCTATATTAATCATATATTCCATAACCTACATATGTTGAAGCATGTGAGAATGTTTGGTGATTACATATGTAAGGCGACTTCACACCTCAGAACAGGACAAAGAGTCTCAACCGCCAGTGAAGATCAAAGAGCTTCCCAGGCACTGCGGTGGAGACTGGATGGGTTGCCCTGACCCCCCAGGGCCAAGAGGAGGAGTACGAAGACAATGGGGGGATTAAGATAATGAGGGATGTCAGCTTTTGATATGCATGTCTTTTGTTATGTGCGAGTATAAGTTCACAGAGCCGAAGGTGTTCGGTCTCTTCCCTTCTTCTGCTGCTGCACTTAGATGAGACTTGTTAGAGGAGCTGATAATAAACTTTGGTTTATATATCACATCGCCTCGTTCTTTCAAGCTCTTCTACATGGGTCTACTTTAAACACATTACAGCCACAACTCTCTGCATTGCCACATGTCTACTACCTTAATAGCGCCACAGTCCAGGGCTTTACCTTCAGAATCCAAAGGGCACCTTCCATGTTGGTCTTCTGACACAGAAGTACCCTGAACCAACAGCAATATATGATGTGCCTGGCTTGTGACCAGTCTGGATTCACAGGTCACTCTAAAGTATACATTTTTCCTCACTTTCCCGTGGTTTACTCATCAAAACCACATGAACATGAAGGGCAGAAATGCTCACCACAATGATTGGACTTTGTAGGGCACCATTGGGTGGAGTCATAGTAACTACCCTGTTTCATTTTTTCTTAATCGCTTGGTGTTTTAAACGTCTTTCCTGCAGCTTTGTAAACTCTTTAATCAGCCTGCTTTAGAAATGCATTTGTTTCCATTAATCTGCACGGCTTAGTGCCTGGTATGACAGCTGTTTATCTTTTAACACTCCACATCTATAATGTATAGTACTGTAACGTCGGGGCCATTTTAAGGGAGCCAGGGATTTCCCAGCATGCTTTGCCAGTTTGAAACGTTACTGTGTGTGTTAAATGTGTTATTTCTGAGTTATACTGCTGTGTCATTATAACTGCATTATAATGACCCAGCAGTGTTTAGCAGGATTAGGGCAAGATGTACCATGTGTGTGTAACCATGATTCAAACAGGGGTCTGGGGGAATGACCTCCGCTCCTGTCTGTGCTGAGAAGCAGGTTGGGGGTCGGGGTGTGTGAAAAATAAATCAGGTTGATCACAGCCATCTGCTCCATTGTCTTTTTGTGTGAACCCAGCAAACGTCACACTGGTGTCAGGAGTGGGATATGGAGCAAGATGAGGATCCAGGCGGAGGTACAGCGGCCGGAGCGATTCATCGCTCGGCCGGGAACGGAGTGTAGAGCTGAGACGCCAGCCCCTGAAGAGCTTCGCCGCGATGGACGGAGCAGAGCAAACCAGCCCCGTTTCCCGCCCTTTTCAGGGCAGGACGGGCTGGCGATTCCAGAGCGATTAGGAGCGGCAGTCGACCGGGAGATGACCGTCCCATCCATCCAGCAGCGGGCCAAGATTCCCCGCTACAACGGCGAGAACCTGTTGGATGACCGCCTGGCCCAGGTCGAGTTGGCTGCCGTGCTGATCATCAGAGGAAACCACCGTGCTGAGAGCGAGTGGAGGAGGAGCTACGGCAGATCACAGCAGCGCGTGCACGAAGGAAACAGCCGTGGCGAAGCGAGGAAGGACGGCTTCCGCTGCACAGAGCCAGGGTACATGGCATGGTACTGCCCCGCACACAGCGCACGACAAACTGGCCCCTTGCGACGTTAAATTAGAGCGAGGTGGCATGGACGGGGAAAAAGCCGCCTCCTGCAGATGCTTCCCCCGGCAGGTGACGTCACAGAGGCCTTTGGAGCGCAGCAGCAGTGGAGCGAGCAGGACAGATCCGGTCTTTTCTCGGGATCAGCAGGGGCTGGGCGCCTGGACGCGGGCCAGCGGCCGACTGGGAGGTCCTGGCAGCGGTGGGAGTCATGGGACTCCCGCTGCCAGAGGAGGAACTGTGCGTGTCCTACCGCTACCCGATGCTTTTCCTTTCGGTGACGTCACGGAGGCCCTCGGCGCAGGAGCGACGCAGCAGAGCGAGCAGGACGAAGATGCGGCCACTTTCCAGGCGCGGCAAGGGCTGGACGCATGGACGCGGGCCAGCGGCCGCCTGGGAGATCTGGCAGCGGTGGGAGTCGGCCGGAGCGGGCCTGGGACTCCCGCTGCCAGGGAAGGGACTGTGCGTGGTCCTACAGAGGCTGTAAGATGTGTCCATCTGCCCGCTGGTGGCCAAACCGGAACCCTACCCCAACCAGATACTCTGACCGAGACTCAGATGGCCCGTGCATGCCGCCCTGGCACCGGGCTGACTCGCGTTGGATTTCTGAAAGTGGACTTTGAATTTTCTGGGGACAGAAACCAGTCCAGGGGAGGGCAGTGTAACGTCGGGGCCATTTTAAGGGAGCCAGGGATTTCCCAGCATGCTTTGCCAGTTTGAAACGTTACTGTGTGTGTTAAATGTGTTATTTCTGAGTTATACTGCTGTGTCATTATAACTGCATTATAATGACCCAGCAGTGTTTAGCAGGATTAGGGCAAGATGTACCATGTGTGTGTAACTATGATTCAAACAGGGGTCTGGGGGAATGACCTCCGCTCCTGTCTGTGCTGAGAAGCAGGTTGGGGGTCGGGGTGTGTGAAAAATAAATCAGGTTGATCACAGCCATCTGCTCCATTGTCTTTTTGTGTGAACCCAGCAAACGTCACAGTATCTTAATACAGACTTGAACTTTGCATTACTGTTACACTGTTGAAAATTAACAAATCCAACAGATATATTTCTAATAACATGAGAGTTCATGGCTCATGAATGCATTTTAACTTGAAAATACATCCACAGTCTTCACTGACATTAATTGTTGCCTTAACAGACTGGTGTAATAAGATCACTGTTTTAATTTTCTTCCCGGAAAGGCTGCAGACACCAACTGGGAGGAGAACTGTGGGAAGCTGTATCCCAGTCATTCAAAGGTAGTTAGCAAAAGCAAAGCTGTAGAGCTCCAACAGGAACAAGAGATGGTAGCAAAGCACATCAAAGTCAGTTCTGAACCATGAGCAGGAATTCAGAATCAAACTAGAAAAGCACTCGGAGAGCACAGACCTCCGCCAAGCGCCACAGTTCCCCCCCATACAGTGTTTGTGTGTACGTTTTCAGATTCCTTGACCATGAAAACATATGACTAGCAATTGGATTCACAATGATAGGATTAGTGGTTCAGTAGTAAAAGCATTACCTCCTTAGCGGAGGTAATAAACTGAAGTGTTGGTGTTGTGTCCATCTCCTCCACTGAAAGCAGCACTCAGGGCAGGCGTTGCAATTCATGGCACAACCGCGTACAACCCACAGGCCAATGGGTTTTGCGAGCGTTTTCATAGATCACTGAAAGCAGCACTCAGGGCTTCACTGACGGATGCAAATTGGGTAGACAGGTTGCCGTGGGTTTTACATTGGGGTTGCGCTCCACGGCAAAAGAGGATTTGGAAGCTTCCCCGGCAGAGAGCTTGTTTTTGCGCAGCCACTATGGCTGGGCGGGGAATTTCTGCCAAATAATCCGGCGCTGGACAGCTGCCCGTCTCAGCTTTTGCAGCGTAGCGCAAACACAGGCACACTGCCGGGCCCTGCCCACCACTGTTTTCCGCGTGCTTTTGTGCCTAAAACTTTGAAGAACGCAGAGTTTGTGTTCGTCAGACATGACGACCAGCGCCCTCCATTGCGCCTGCACACATGTTGAAAATGGTCGTATCTCACAATGTTAAAGAATCCTTTAAAAAATTCCTGTATCCAGACGGTGATCCGGATCATCCCCAAAATTTAATCAGTTCTTCCTTGTACCATTTCCAACAACACCTGAAAGTTTAATCGAAATCCGTCCCAAACTTTTTGAGTTATCTTGCTAACCAACAGACAAACAAACAGACAAACGCTGGCAAAAACATAACCTCCTCCTGGCCTGCGGCCTGGCGGAGGTAATTAGGGGTTCTGTTTTTATGTGGAACATGTACTGTATGGTCAATATACAGTATGTATAGATACAAATTGCAAGAGTCCTTGTATAATATACAGGTGTATCTCAATAAATTAGAATATCATCGAAAAGTTAATTTATTTCAGTAATTCAAATCAAAAAGTGAAATTCATATATAGGTTCATTACACACAGAGTGGTATATTTCAAGTGTTTATTTCTTTTAATTTAGATGATTTTTGTTTACAGCTAATGAAAATCCAAAATTTAATTTCTCAAAAAAAAAAAATTAGAATATTACATAAGAGCAATTTTAAAAAAAGTGCATTTTTAATAGAAATGTTGGCAGATTGACAAGTATGTCCATGTACACACTCACTACTAGGTTGGGGCCACAACAGGTTGAGACCACAGCAGGTTCAACAGGTATGATGCAAGGTAAGTATTTTATTTACAGGTTTGATAAGGTTTTGATAAGGTGTTGCTTATTTTATTTACAGGTTTGATAAGGTTTTGCTGGGGCTGGTGCCCTGTGGGAGAAGACAGAGGAGAGGTTACTACTCCAGTGACAAATGTAAATCATGCTGTTACCTGGAAACTGTGTTATAATTACGTGTCTGCTTGCAGGGTGGATACTTAGGGAGGGAGGTAGCTTCAGATGGACAGCAGATGGATTAATAATGCGTGTGATGGGAAAGGGACCAATGAACCTGGGTGAGAGTTTTTTAGAGTCTGCCTTTAAAATGATGTTGTGTGTGGAGAGCCATACCTTTTGTCTCACTGAATACTCAGGGGCCTGGGTCCTCCACCGGTTGGCCATGGCAGAGTTTTGGCTGGCAGTGCGTAGAAGGGTTGCCGTGGTGGATCACTAAACATGCCGGCAATGCCACATGTGGTGCTGGATATAAAGAATAGCGATCTCCACCTCGGTGACAGGGAGCAGGTGAGGGTTATACTCCACTGAATCTTCGAAAGGGGTGACTCCAGTAACAGTTGATGTCGCAGTATTATGGGCATATTCAATCCAGTGCAGGTCGTGGGTTCAAATCCCGGCCGGGTCATACCAAAGACCATGTAAAAATGGTACTTTCCACCTTCTAGCTTGGTGCTCAGCATAATAGAATGGGGAAAGGAAAGTTAACGCACAGAGCTATCAGAGGACTGACCCCCCCCACTGTAGCTTTCACTACTTACAGTAGCTGTGTGGCCTAGGGTCAGAGAAACTGAGCTAGGCACCGCCCCAACACACCACATGGTGTCCCACATGCTGTGGAAGGGAATTAACTTAACTAACTAACTAACTAACTAACCTGCACTTATATAGCGCTTTTCTAGTCACAAAGACCACTCAAAGCGCTTTCATTAACCCTGAGAGGTTTTCTGTCACAGATCGCACCATCATTTTCCGGTTCCGGTTCCGCCGGACCGGTGGCGCCACACGAGTAGGCTGCCCGTTGCAACAGCCTTTTTTTTATCTTCCTTCTTCTTTCTACACCTTTCACTCTGTATATATATCACGGACGCACGGATCGCCCCGGGGGTCTCCCGGGTCGGCGGACGGAGCCACGGTTTGCAGCGGGAGACGCTACAGCGGGGAGGAGCTAGTGCTAGCTAGCACTTGGCCGCCGCCCGGTGCTAATGGGAAACTCGACATACCGGGAGCTGTAGCGAAAACGACGCGGGTGCCGGGCTGGAGTTTAGGCGGCGTGCAAGAAATGTAAGACAGAATAATAAAGAGCGATGGCAAGAACCAAGCAGACCGCCCGTAAAATCTACTGGAGGAAGAAGCCCCCCAGGAGACAGCTAGCCACCAGGGCTGCTCAGAGAGGCGCTCCGGCCACCGGCAGAGTGAGGCCTCACGTCACAGGCCCGTGGCTCTGAGAGAGATCCGTCGCTGCCAGAAATCCACGGAGCTGCTCATCCGTAAGCTGCCCGTCCAGCGCCTGGTGAGGGAGATCACTCAGGACTTCAAGACCGTCCTGCGTTTCCTGAGCTTCGCCGTCATGGCTCTGCAGGAGACCAGCGAGGCCCACCTGGATCGTCGCACGATCCAAGATGGCGCCCACAGCGGTCGACATGGTGCTTCGCTGCGCTCTTTGTTTGTTTTTGTTTGTCAATTGTGTGTCTGCTTGCACTTATACCCGTGAAGAACTTTTAAATATCAGGACTTTCACCCCCACGGACCTCCTCCCAGTTTTTCTAGCCCCTGCCGCCGATCTGGTTTATTGTTTGGCTCGGAAAGTGAGACGGCGGAAGAGAGGAAGACGAGCGGGCGCTCTCGTGCGACTTCGCAGGAGAGGCTCGCGAACGGCGCTGCCTGGCATATTTCTGTCCAATACCAACTCTCTCTCTAACAAGGTGGATGAACTGAGACTGCTGATGCGTTTTAAGGACCTCGCCTCCTCAGCTGTCCTCTGCTTTACTGAGACCTGGCTCCGGGAAAATATACCGGACAGCGCGCTGCGCCTCGACGGCTTCCAGCTCTTCCGTGCTGATCGTGACACAGAGCTTTCCGGCAAGACCACAGGAGGCGGAGTCTGCTTCTACATCAACTGCATCTGGTGCTCTGATGTAACGGTAATTTCCAAACACTGTTCTTCTGCCTTGGAATTTCTTGTTATCAATTGCAAGCCCTTCTATTCCCCGCGGGAGTTTGCTTCTTTTATAATGATCGCTGTGTACGCCCCTCCCGACGCGGACACGCGCGAAGCTCAGCGCGTGCTCGCGGATCACATTCAACACACAGAGCGGAGTTTTCCAGACTCGCTGATTATTGTGGCTGGCGACTTTAATCAGTGCAATCTGAGCCACGATCTCCCCCGCTACAAACAGTTTATTAAATGCCCCACCAGAGGATTAAACACACTGGATCACTGTTACACCACAGTGAAAGACGCATATCGCGCTGTCCCTCGAGCTGCGCTGGGATTATCTGATCACGTGATGGTTCACCTCATTCCCACATACAGACAGAGATTGAAGCTCACTAAACCTGTTGTGAGCACTACGAAGATACGGACCAGTGATGCTGAGGAGAAGCTGGAAACGTGCATGGAAATATCTGACTGGGGCATGCTTAAAGGAGCCACGCATGATCTGGATGAGTACACGGACACTGTGAACTCATATATCCACTTTTGTGAAGAGAACATTCTTCCATCACGCACCAGGGTGAGGTACTCTAATGACAAACCCTGGTTCACAGCTAAGCTCAGACAGATCAGGAAGGAGAAGGAAGCAGCGCTGAAAAGTGGAGACAGGGACTGCTACAGGGAGGTTAAATACCGGTTTAACAGAGAGCTGAAGAGGGCTAAATCTGTGTACTCAGAGAGACTCCAGCAGCAGTTCACTGCTAATGATTCGGCTTCCGTGTGGAGAGGACTGAGGCAGATCACCAACTATCGGCCTCAGGCTCCTAAAGGTCAGGATGACAAAGCCCTTTGTCAGAGACTGTCCCAACACTATGCCCGTTTTGACACCTCGTCATCTGTGTCCAACTCCCCCCCTCCCTCCAGCTCCACAGCCTCCACATTCCCTACTTCATTTAAGGCACCCCCCCCCTCCTCCCCCCCTCCCCTTATCATCAGTGAGCAGGATGTGCTCAAACAGTTCTCCAGACTGAACCCGCGCAAGGCCCCCGGCCCAGACGGCGTGTCTCCCTCCACCCTGAGACTCTGTGCGAAACAGCTGGCTCCTGTATTCACAGACATTTTTAACACCTCCCTTAAGTTATGCCACGTGCCATCCTGCCTCAAATCCTCCACCATCATCCCTGTCCCCAAGAAGCCACGGATCACTGGACTTAATGACTACAGACCTGTAGCGCTCACCTCTGTAGTCATGAAGTCCTTTGAGCGCCTGGTCCTGTCCCACCTCAAGTCCATCACCACCCCTCTCCTGGACCCGCTGCAGTTTGCCTACCGAGCCAACAGGTCTGTAGACGATGCAGTCAACCTGGCCCTCCACTCCATCCTGCAGCACCTGGACTCCCCGGGAACCTACGCCAGGATCCTGTTTGTGGACTTCAGCTCCGCATTCAACACCATCCGCCCCGCTCTGCTCCGGGACAAGCTGTCCCTGCTCAACGTGCCTGACTCCCTCTGCAGGTGGATCATCGACTTCCTGACGGACCGGAGGCAGCATGTGCGGCTGGGAAAGACTGTCTCAGACTATACTAGCATCAGCACCGGATCACCCCAGGGCTGTGTACTTTCCCCCCTACTCTTCTCCCTTTACACCAACTCCTGCACCTCCTCCCACCAGTCTGTCAAGTTGATCAAGTTTGCGGACGACACCACCCTCATCGGGCTCATCTCCAACGGCGACGAGTCCGCCTACAGGAGAGAGGTGGCCCAGCTGGCGTCCTGGTGCAGCAATAACAACCTGCAGCTGAACGCTCTGAAGACAGTGGAGATGATTGTAGACTTCAGGAAAGTCACTACTCCTCTGCCCCCCCTCACCCTCTCAGGCTCTCCCATCACCACTGCTGATTCCTTCCGCTTCCTAGGCACTACCATCACCAGGGACCTCAAATGGGAGCTGACCATCAGCTCACTCATCAAAAAAGCCCAGCAGAGGATGTTCTTCCTGCGGCAGCTGAGGAAGCTCAAGCTACCCACCAAGATGTTAGTGCAGTTCTACACAGCCATCATCGAGTCCATCCTCACCACCTCCATAACCGTGTGGTACGCAGGAGCCACTGCCAGGGACAGACTAAGGCTGCAGCGCGTCGTGCGCACTGCTGAGAAGGTGATCGGCTGCAAGCTCCCATCTCTCCAGGATCTGTACATCTCCAGGACCCGGAGGCGTGCTGGCCGGATCATAGCCGATCCCTCACACCCTGGTCACGTACTGTTTGCCCCCCTCCCCTCTGGTAGAAGACTTCGGTCCATCCAGACTAAAACCTCCCGTCACATGAACAGCTTCTTCCCCTCTGCCATTAGACTGCTGAACACTAAGTGACTCTCGTGCACCATGTACAGCAGCTCAACCAGACTCATGTCAATCATCACTGTTTTCTTCCTGCATTACCGACTGCACTATATAGTTCTCCACAGTATCTGCTGCTGGCTAATATATATTTTAACTGTTGACCAGTATCACTTAATCTTATCCTACACTTTATTACATGTATAGTTTATTTCTCTTATCTTATCATGTTTAATGTTGCAGCATTGTACCGAGACAAATTCCTAGTTTGTGTACTACATGAACAATGGCAATAAACCTGATTCTGATTCTGATTCTGATTCTGATTCTGGTGGTCTCTTCTTCGCTAAGGGGGTCACCATCATGCCAAAAGACTTCCAGCTGGCCCGCCGCATCCGCGGAGAGAGAGCTTAGACTTTTTGCTGCACATTCACCAACCAACCATAATGCTCTGCACTGTGTGTCTATATATATATATTTATAGTAATATGGACATATGTTTACTAGATGTTTTTTCTTGCCTTCTGATTGTTGCTCTGAGTGTTGCTATCCCTGTGCTGTTGCAATCCTGGAATTTCCCCATTGTGGGACTAATAAAGGCTTATCTTATCTTATCTTATCTTATCAGCATGCACCATCTGCATGCACCCTCTGGTGGTGAAGATTTTTTCAAGAAAATATTCAGTTTAGATACCACAAACTCCAAAGGCTGTAACTTGAAAGTGGTAAGAGATAATGGCTTACTGTAAATAAGAAAGCTGTAGAATATGATCCAAAGTTTATGATGGGAGTAAATTTACACATCTAATTTGCATAATGTGACAGCAGCCATATCGAATTACATAACTTTCGGTAGTGGACTTTGGACATATTTACCCAAAGGATGGTTTTGTTTGTTTGTCTTTGTTTTTGTTTTTTTGTTATCTTATCTTCAAAATATATGAACCAGAAAATCAGTAGAATGTAAACAAGCTGATAAAAACAACAGACCAACCGCTTATCATGTGTCGCCATGCGTCCGTGTGCTTATCCCCAGTCCTTATTTTGTCTTCTGTGGGTCATTTTTGTTTTCTCTCCCACATCCAGAAACTCTCACATTTATCTTCTTATTTATTCCACTTCGATTTTGGTTATACAATGCCGTGGAACTGGCAGTATTGTCCTCTCCATCACGTGCAGCTTCATCAATGGCGGACGAAAAGTGTACATGCTCCAGTCCATCTTCTGCTGTCACAGAAGGTAAATATTTCCCTTCAGAAGCTAAATAATCCCTTTTAGAATCATAGTTGGCAAAATTTGGAGAAAATACTTCCTCCCTGTTGAAATATATGTTGCGCAATTGTAAGTCTCTTCTTCTGAGCCCCGGAAGTGATATCACATTCAACGAGGTTCTGATGGAGCTGAACTGAGTCCTCCAGTGAAGAGCAGTAAGCTATATGTGTCTGCCATCTAGTGATGTGAAATGCTTGGTACATCTGGGTTTATTTTGTTTTTTTCACACTTTTTGACGTATCACGTGACAGGTGCAGCTCTGCAACACCAGCCACAGGAGAGGTAAATCACGTAATCAAATTTAATCCTAAAGGGGTTAACTAACAATCGAGTGCAGGTGAGAACACCAGGTCATGGGGTGTTGAGAGGCAATGTAGCAGAGAGCTGCCTCCAGCTCTTGGTTTGCTCGCATTGCCCATTACTTTGTTGGTGATAGCCTGAGATAAGACTGGCAGATGCTCCAAGGGCTTGGCAGAAGGCTTTCCAAACTAGATATGTGAACTGTGGGCCCCAGTCAGACACGATATCAGTAGGTATCCCATGGGGACGGAATACTTGATGAACCAGAATGTCAGTGGTCTCTCTGGCAGAAGGGAGCTTGGGTAGAGTGATAAAGTGCACAGCCTTGGAGAATCTGTCGATTACAGTAAGCACTACAGTATTGCCCTCTGAGAGGGGAAGACCCGTGACAAAATCTATCGCTATGTGTGACCATGGGCGGCGAGGGATGGGCAAGGGCTGCAGGAGATTGGAGGAGTGAGGTGGAGGACTTCCCAACAGTGCAGGTGGTACAGGCCTGGACATATTCCTGGACATCAGCACTGAGAGAGGGCCATCAGAAGGCTCTACGGAGATGATGAATAGTGCGATTCACAGGTGAAATAGGCTGTGTGCATTCAATGGATGACATCTCCTCAAACAGATGTGGGGACATACAATCTGCTGCAGCCGAAGGAGATATGGGTTTGTAGGTTGGGGACTTGACGCTGGGGGAGAATTGGTGGGAAAGAGCATCAGGCTTGATGTTCTTTGATCCAGTCTGGTTGGTCAATGTGAAGTGGAACCGGCCAAAGAACAAAGCCCACCGGGACTTGCAGGGGTTCAGATGCCTGGCTGACCTGAGGTACTCAAGATTTCAGTGGTCGGTCCAAACCAGGAGTGGTTGAGCTGCTCTCTCTAGCTAATGGCACCACTCCTCCAATGCCAGCTTGACCACCAGGAGCTCCTGGTTCCCCACATCATAATTTCTCTCTGCCTGGCTGAGACGACAGGAGAAGAATGCACAGGGGTGCAATTTTCCATCTGAACGGGATCGCTGTGATAGAACGGCCCCCATGCTGCAGTCTGAAGTGTCTACCTCCACTACAAACTGACACGAGGGGTCTACTTGGGAGAGAATGAGGGCCTGGAAGAATAACGTCTTCAGCTTGGAGAATGCTGCCTTTGCTGAACCTGACCACCTGAAAGGGACCTTGGAGGATATGAGTTGAGTCAGGGGAGCTGTGACACAGCTGTAGTTCATGATGAAGCTCCTGTAAAAGTTAGTAAAGTCTAGGAAATGCTGCAACTGCTTGCGGTTAGTGGGGGTTGGCCAATCAGTCACAGCTTGTATCTTAGTGGAGTCAGGTTTTAACTGTTCCTTAGTCAGTCCTTAGTCAGGCTTTAACTGTTCCTTGTTGGTTCTCAAGCAGTTACTGCAGCACCCACCTGACGTGGACCTTGTGCTCTGCAATGGACCAGGAGAAGATTAAGATGTCGTTTAAATACACGAAAACAAACAGGTTCAGGAAATCTCTCAGGACATCATTGATAAGCCTTTGGAAGACAGCTGGGGCATTGGTCAGTCCAAAAGGCATCACCAGGTATTCAAAATGGCCCATTGGAGTGTGAAAACCGGTCTTCCATTCATCCCCCTCCCTTATTCGAATGAGGTGATATGTATTTCTCCAATCTAATTTAGTAAAAACAGTTGCTCCTTGGAGGAGTTTGAAGGCTGAATTCATCAGAGGTAATGGGTACTTGTCATTGATAGTAATGTTATTCAGTTCACGGTAATCTATGCAAGGTCTTAGTGTGCCATCCTTCTTACCGACAAAGAAGAAGCCTGCCCCTACAGGAAATGATGAAGATCTGTAGATTCTAGCTTATCCGGACCGAATAAGCTGTACAGCCTGCTGATGGGTAGGCACACCCCCTGCTGGAGATTGATGGCACAATCATACTGCCTGTGTGGAGGCAGAGACAAGACTTTGACTTTACTGAATACAGGGGCAAGATCATGGAATTCCATGGGCACCAGAGACAAATCAGGGGGAACCTCAAGGCCAGGGCATGGGAACAGAGTGGGTGAGCAGGGGGCTGAATGGAGGCAGGAGGACAAACAACAATTGCTCCAGGAGTTGATTTTACCGTGGGACCAATCAATAGAGGGGATATGCAGCCTAAACCAGGGGAACCCTAAGATAATCTCATAGATGGGGGAAGGCAACACTAGGAGTTGGAGGTGCTCTTGGTGATTGCCAGACCCATAATGGAAATTGAGACTGTGCTTTAAGTAATGGTGGCTAATCTAGAACAGGAAAGAGAAAATACAGGTGTTGGAGAGGGCAAGTCAACAGTGGGGATATGAAGATGGGAGACTAGTTGGCTAGAAATAAAGTTTTGCTCTGTTCCTGAATCAATTAGGGAAGGGGTTGGATGATCAACAAAATTTATTTGGATTAGAGTGGGCAAGGTAAACTTTAGAGGGGCTACAGGTGCAGGGGCTACAGTCCCCCTACTGTGACTGATGGGCGGGGTCTTTTAGCCACTCTAGGCAGTTGGCTAAAAAGTGCCCGGGAGCACCACAGTAGATACACAACCTTACATCCATCCTGTGCTGAGGTTCAGCAGGCAAAAGCCAAGTGTAGCGGAGCTGCATGGGTTCGGCAGCTTCTGGCAATGAACACGGAGGAAGCGCTAGGAGACGTGAGGCGGAAGGTCCATCGTGAGGAGGAGAGACAGTGGTGGAACAGAGGCATCTGTAAACTCGCTCACGAAGACGATTGTCAAGCCAGACAGCTAGGGAAATTAGTGTGTCAAGCAAGGATTGTTCATCCCGAGCTGCTAATTCATCCCTAAGGGTGGAATTTAGTCCCCACATGAAGGCACCCCTGAGTGCAATGTCATTCCAACCAGACTCAAATGCGACAATGTGAAAACAGATGGAATAATCCACTACTGACTGGGCGCCCTGCTTGTAATCCAAGAGGTAGCTGGAAATGTCTCCCTCCTGGTTAGAGTGGCAAAAAAACTTTGTTGAACTTGAGGATAAACCGATGGTAGGAATAACCGGAAAAATCTGGACCCTTAACTAATACCTGCGTCCATTTGAGAGCATGGCCATCTAGGAGCATGATGATGCTCAGTTTATTAAATGTCCAACCAGAGGAAATAACACGCTGGATCACTGTTACACCACAGTGAAAGACGCATATCGCGCTGTTCCCCGCGCTGCGGTGGGACTATCTGATCACGTGATGGTCCACCTCATCCCCACATACAGACAGAGACTGAAACTCACTAAACCTGTTGTGATCACCACGAAGAAATTGACCAGTGAAGCTGGAGAGAAACTGAACACATGCATGGAAATAACTGACTGGGGCATGTTTAAAGGAGCCACACATGATCTTAATGAGTACACAGACACTGTGAACTCATATATCAACTTCTGTGAGGAGAACATTCTTCCATCGCGCACCAGGGTGAGATACTCTAATGATAAGCCCTGGTTCACGGCCAAGCTCAGACAGATCAGGAATGAGAAGGAAGCAGCGTTGAAAAGTGGAGACAGGGACTGCTACAGAGAGGTCAAATATCGGTTTAACAGAGAGCTGAGGAGAGCTAAATCTGTGTATTCTGAGAGACTCCAGCAGCAGTTCACTGCTAATGACTCGGCTTCTGTGTGGAGAGGACTGAGGCAAATCACCAACTATCGGCCTCAGGCTTCTAAAGGTCAGGATGACAAAGCCCTTTGTCAAAAACTGTCCCAACATTACGCCCGTTTTGACACCTCGTCAGCTGTGTCCAACTCACCCACTCCACCCAGCTCCACTGCCTCCTCAGCCCCTAATTCATCAAAAGCGGTCCCCCCTCCTCCTCCTCTTCCTCCCCCCCTGCCCTTGTCATCAGTGAGCAGGACGTGCACAGACAGTTCTCCAGACTGAACCCGCACAAGGCCCCCGGGCCGGACGGTGTGTCTCCCTCCACCCTGAGACACTGTGCGAAAGAGCTGGCTCCTGTCTTCACAGACATTTTTAACACCTCCCTTAAGCAATGTCACGTGCCGACCTTCCTCAAATCCTCCACCATCATCCCTGTCCCCAAGAAGCCACGGATTACTGGACTTAACGACTACAGACCTGTAGCGCTCACCTCTGTAGTCATGAAGTCCTTTGAGCGCCTGGTCCTGTCTCACCTCAAGTCCATCACCACACCCCTCCTAGACTCGCTGCAGTTTGCCTACCGTGCTAACAGGTCTGTGGACGACGCAGTCAACCTGGCCCTCCACTCCATCCTGCAGCACCTGGACTCCCCGGGAACCTATGCCAGGATTCTGTTTGTGGACTTCAGCTCCGCATTCAACACCATCCGCCCCGATCTGCTCCAGGACAAGCTGTCCCTGCTCAACGTGCCTGACTCCCTCTGCAGGTGGATCACCGACTTCCTGACGGACCGGAGGCAGCATGTGCGGCTGGGGAAGTCTGTCTCGGACTCTGTTAGCATCAGCATTGGATCACCCCAGGGCTGTGTACTTTCCCCCCTACTCTTCTCCCTTTATACCAACTCCTGCACCTCCTCCCACCAGTCTGTTAAGCTGATTAAGTTTGCGGACAACACCACCCTCATCGGGCTCATCTCCAACGGCGACGAGTCCGTCTACAGGAAAGAGGTGGCCCAGCTGGTGTCCTGGTGCAGCCATAACAACCTGCAGCTGAACGCTCTGAAGACAGCGGAGATGATTGTGGACTTCAGGAAAGTCACAACCCCCCTGCCCCCCCTCACCATCACAGGCTCTCCCATCACCATTGCAGATTCCTTCCGCTTCTTGGGCACCACCATCACCCGGGACCTCAAATGGGAGCCAACCATCAGCTCCCTCATCAAAAAGGCCCAGCAGAGGATGTTCTTTCTGCGGCAGCTGAGGAAGCTCAAGCTACCCACCAAGATGTTAGTGCAGTTCTACACGGCCATCATCGAGTCCATCCTCACCTCCTCCATAACTGTGTGGTATGCAGGAGCCACTGCCAGGGACAGACTAAGGCTGTAGCGCGTCGTGCGCACTGCTGAGAAGGTGATCGGCTGCAAGCTCCCATCTCTCCAGGACCTGTACATCTCCAGGACCCGGAGGCGTGCTGGCCGGATCATAGCCGATCCTTCACACCCTGGTCACGTACTGTTTGCCCCCCTCCCCTCAGGTAGAAGACTTCGGTCCATTCGAACTAAAACCTCCCGGCACATGAACAGCTTTTTCCCCTCTGCCATCAGACTGCTGAACATTAAGTGACTTATTGACTCTCGTGCACTATGTACAGCAGCTCAACCAGACTCATGTCATTCATCACTGTTTTTTCTGTTGCATTATCAACTGCACTGTGGTACCCCATATTATCTGCTACTTAGTAGAGTCATTTTTGGGGGTTTCGTGACCAACCTCCCAGGACCTTTTTTTCTCACTGGATTTAGCATTCTAGACCCATTTTAATGAAAATAAGCTCCCATGTACCTCCCAAAAATTACGGGAAACCTTTTTTTTTGCCCAAAATTCAAAATGGCCGCCAAAATGCATACCACCACCTATATCTCAGTAACTAATTCAGCTAGGAGGTCCTGAGTGCGCTGTTGTGAGTGAGCTCTGAGTGCGTTAGTGAGGTATGTAAAGTCAGCTCTTTTATACAGACAAGAGAGAATGCACGGCACATTTACATATCGATATACATATCAGACAATGCATATCAATCGCGTGATTAACTGGCACCAGACTTCCTCTGCTTGCTCTGGGGATGTATAACAATAGTCATTTAGTACCATTGGTCAATACATATGATTAGCATGACATTGGTTGGCAAAAAAGATGCATGCATTAAGTCCCGTCTGACTGTCTCCTGTGATTCTTTTGGTTGTGTGTCAATTGTCCTCTGCTTCCAAACCAAGCTCGCTGCTGGGTGTGAGGAAAGCTCCGGAAGAAAATTCCAGAGAAATGTCTCCCTGCTGTGTTTAGTGTCACCACACCAGGCCCCCCACCCCCGAACACCCAGAAAGGGCTGTGACCCCCCCCCCCCCACCACCACCGTCGTTTGGGCTCAAGTTGATGCCAGTGGAGGCTGTAGCGGGTGGGGGGGGGGGTGCCACTCCGGTCGAACTGTCTGCTGGTGAGGAGAGTTGGAAAAGCCGGTGGTTGTGGGGAAAAAAAAAATTTTAGTCTCTGACTCCTCGTGTGGGCCCAGTCCTGCAAGGATGTGGGGAAGGCGAATGGCCAAATTCTATGCAAACACTAAGGAGGCATACACCTCATCACCACTCACCCCACTCGGGAGATCGGATCACAACTTGGTTCATCTCCTGCCGGTGTACAAACCCCTAGTACACAGACAACCTCCGGTTATGCACACGGTGAAGTTATGGTCTGAGGAGGCAATGGACGCTCTAAAGACTGTTTTGAAACCACTGCCTGGGAGCAGCTTTGTGATCCACATGGTGAGGGCATCAATGGACTCACTCACACCATCACGGACTACATCAACTTCTGTGTGGACAACACCGTACCCACCAAGACCATACGGTGTTGCTCGAACAACAAACCCTGGATCAACTCTGAGATTAAAACACTTCTGAGAGAGAAGAAGAGGATCTTCAGGTCGGGGAACAGGGAGATGCTGAAGTCTGTACAGAGGGAGCTGAGGAGGAAGATCAGAGAAGGCAAGGACAGCTTCAGGAAGAAGATGGAGGACAAGCTGCAACAGAGCGACATCAGCGGGGTCTGGAGAAACCTTAAAACCATCTCTGGGCTCCAGAATACTTCCTCCCAGGCCACGGGGGGGGGGGGGGGGGGGGGCAGGGAATGGGTGAACAATCTGAACCTGTTTTTTAATAGGTTTGACCAACTGCCCTCCCCCCCCCGACTGCACACCAACCACTGCTGCCTCTAAAGTCATCGAGACCTGCTGTCCACACCCCACTCTGCCAACACCCCCCCCCACTCCCAGCACACAGCCCCCCAACCTGACCCTCACTAAGACCCAGGTGAGGACGGAGCTGAGGAAGATCAAGGCGAGGAAGGCCTCGGGACTGGACGGCATCAGCGCGAAGCTCCTCAAGTCCAGCTGTGTGGGATTGTGGAGCACATCTTCAACCTGAGCCTGAAGCTGGGGAGGGTACCACAGTTGTGGAAAACATCTTGTGTGGTACCCGTACCAAAGACTTCCCACCCCAGAGACCTGAACAGCTACAGACCAGTAGCCCTGACGTCTCAAATGATGAAGACCCTGGAAAGACTGCTCCTTGCTCACCTCCGCCCGCTGGTGGGACCAGCGATGGATCCACTCCAGTTCGCCTACCAGCATGGCATTGGGGTGGAGGATGCAGTGATCTTCCTCCTTCACCGTTCCCCTTCCCACCTGGAGAAGCCCAGGAATGCGGTGAGGATCATGTTCTTTGACTTCTCCAGTGCTTTCAACACCATCCAACCGATGATCCTGAAGGACAAGCTGCTGTGCGCAGGGGTGTACCAGCACCTGTCATCATGGATCCTGGACTACATCACTAACCGGCCACAGTTTGTGAGAATCCGGGATTGTGTGTCCGGCACGATCATCGGTAGCACGGGGGCCCCCCAGGGAATGGTTTTGGCTCCCTTCCTGTTCACCCTTTATACTGCGTACTTCTCACACAACACAACACACTGCCATCTACAGAAGTTCTCTGACAACTCTGCGATTGTCGGACTCATCTCCAACGGAGATGAAGCTGAGTACAGAGGACTTATCCAGGACTTCGTGGACTGGTGCCATCGGAACTGCCTCCAGATCTACGCGAGGAAAACTAAGGAGCTGGTGGTGGATTGCCGCAGGCAAGGGCAACCCCTCACAGCAGGGAACAGACATTGAGATGGTGACATCCTACAAGTACCTGGGTGTTCATCTGAACAATAAACTAGACTGGTCACGCAATACCGACGCACTCTACAAGAAGGGACAGCGCAGGCTGTTCCTACTGAGGAGGCTCAGGTCTTTTGGTGTACAAGGGGTGCTCTTGAAGACATTCTACGACACGGTGGTGACATCAGCCATCACTTTTGGAGTGGTCTGCTGGGGCAACGGCATTACAGCAGCCGATACGAAGAGACTGAACAAACTAATCAAGAAAGCTAGTTCTGTCCTGGGGCAACGCCTTGACCCAGTGGAGGAGATAGGGGAGAGAAGGATGGTGGCTAAACTGTCATCTCTGCTGGAGTCCGAGTCCCATCCTATGCAGGACATACTGAATGCACTGAGGAGCTCATTTAGCAGTAGACTACATCATCCTAGGTGCGCGACCGAGAGGTTTCACAGGTCCTTCCTACCTACGGTTGTCAGACTGTATAACCTAAGCAGGGCTGCTCGCAGAGATAGCAAAAAAAACGTGACGACCTAATAGTATTGAATGCAAAAGACGCAACAGACTTACACAAATGGTCCCCTCCAGTATACAACTAGGACAATATCAGTCGCTATGGAGGGTGAAAATATGTATGGGTACATATTCATACCATGTAGGGTAACTAAATAGATGGTTATGCTGTTTATTCCATCTAGCTACAATGCTCCGCACTGTGTGTATATATATATTTATATATTTATGTGTACATATGTATATTCACTGCTCTTATTTTCTTATCTTCTGAATTATTGCTCTGAGTGTTGCTATCCCTGTGCTGTTGCAATCCTGGAATTTCCCCATTGTGGGACTAATAAAGGCTTATCTTATCTTAAATTCCTTGCAATTGTATCTTGAGAAGCATTGTTCTTAAACTGTTGGACTATTTGCCCAAATAGCTGTTCACAAAGTGGTGAACCTCACCCCATCCTTGCCTGTGAACAACTGAGCCTTTCAGGAATGCCCCATTTATACCCAATCATGACACTCACCTGTTTCCAATTAAACTGGTCACCTGTGGAATGTTCCAAAAAGGTGTTTTTTCAACATTTCTCCACGTTCCCAGTCTTTTCTTGCACCTGTCCCAGGTTTTTTGGAATATGTTACAGGAATAAAATTCAAAATAAGTGAATATTTGTAAAAACAATAAAGTTTATCAGTTTGAACATTGCATATCTTGTCTTTGTTGTGGTTTAAATTGAATATAGGTTGAAAAGGATTTTTAAATCACTGCATGTTGTTTTTAATTTACGCTTTACCTAACATCCCAACTTCACCGGAATAGGGGTTGTGTATATATACAGTATTTGAGAGGTTTCTAGTGCTCTTCTACCCCTTTACACAGAGGTGGACATTGTTGAGAGAGCTTTGAAAGATGAAAAATGGCCAGATCTCTCAATGATCTTTCAATGATCTCTCTGTGGTTGCCACGATCTCTCAATGATCTCTCATTGATCTTCCAGTGATTTTTACAGTCACCACAGTCTCCTCAAAGTTTTAACTCTGTCTTAAACAAGTGATAATCAAAGAGAAATGATCTCTCATGGAGCTCTCAAG
Organism: Pholidichthys leucotaenia; assembly: GCA_020510985.1. Taxonomy (NCBI): domain Eukaryota; kingdom Metazoa; phylum Chordata; class Actinopteri; order Cichliformes; family Pholidichthyidae; genus Pholidichthys; species Pholidichthys leucotaenia. The sequence continues at coordinate 323,098,550 of CM035837.1, read as the reverse complement.
GAGTGCTCAATGAACTCATCAATCTCCCAATGATCTCTCAGTGAACTCTATTGTTCTTTCATCAAACGCCCAGCGATCCCTAACTGATTCTCTCAGTTGTCTGTACTTCTTGGGGTGGAAAAATTTGTCATTCATTGAAAGGTTGCTGAGAGATCATTGAAAGATTGTCCCACCCCAAAGGTAGAGATGCCTGAGAGATCAGTGAGGGGTTGTTGAGCATTCAGAAAACCAGTAGAATTTACTGAGAGATAATTGAAAGATCATTGAGAGATCTGGGCTTTTTTTTTTTTAATCACTGAGCGATCTCTCACTGATCTCCATCCCATGTAAAGGATGTATAGGCAGAGTAATTAGATCCAGGGACTCAATGGATGGCATAGAGACAGTTTTTAGTCTTGGCAGAAATCTTGACAACATAAACAGAAAAGTTTAACTACCCTTCTTATAAATATGCATTTGATAAGTTTCAGTTAATTATGTCCCCCCTTCAGACATTTTTAAGTTATTCAAACATACTTTACACTGATAAAAGTTTATATACAATGATTGTATCCATTAAATATCGTTATACATCAGCCTTCCTACTCCACTGAATTTTTAGTATGTAAAATCTATTGCCATCCAAACGTTACTATTTCATGTTATGGTCTCATTCCTTCAACACACTTATCTAAGTTTTCACAGTGAACATTTAAGACTTTATTCTTTTATTTAATGCCAACTATAGCAAATTAAAACTCAAGCGTTTACACAGTGTTGTAAGAAAGCTACAATATGAACGACAGAAACCAGACAATTCAGAAATCTCTTGGCAACAGAGGGAAAAAAAATCTTAAAAGTTTTACCACTAAGTCTCTTTCAGTGAGCTACCAAGGAAGTCTTTGCATGTTACTCTGGGCAGAATAGTCCTGATTTGATCTCTGAAGAAAGTTCCAGAAATTTGATAACCATGTTAGGGGAGGATACCCTGATCAAAAAGGTTCCGAAGGTTTTAGGAGGGAAATGTAATTCCATCCAAAGTAAATATCTTTGTAGTCTATCTTTCTGAAATTTTTTTCCCTGTATTTAGAAGGAAAAAAATGTTGTTTTGGCCTTTGTCACTGAAACTGTAGGGATCTTCTGAAATGAAAATGCTGTCTCAGATACCAGTTTTGGGGATTAAATATTATAGGCCATGGGCCAGATAGGGTCCTCCACCTATCTACAAAATTATGTTTTTCTGAAGCGTATGGATACACTGAGCATGAAAATTAATGTTAATGTTGACAATTTGGGGATGCAATACCTATCCTGACCACTTGAATATGGGTACCAAGTTATTTTGCACGAACTATGTCAAAACTGATTTTCAGAAAGAAACACAAGTGCTTGTTTTAAGACCCCAAATTATTATTATAAATTATGATATGGCATGTTATACAGTATATATGTTACATTATTATTTTATTATTGTAACATGGTGACATGATAATATTATACTGCAAGATGTCACGACTGTGCCCAACCATGATATGAATTGGTGCCAAATGGAATGCAGCCTTTATCTGAAATAAGATACAAGGATTTTTATTTGTCAGTACTTCTGTATGTACAGGATCTACAGTAGAATTAAAATGCTGTTTCTTTCTCTCTTAGTGGTGTGCGCAATATATAAGACAAGAAGGAATAAGGATGGAAAACAACAACAGTCTATGTATAGTAATGCTACCCATAGTGCAAATCATGGTAAAAACACAGCATTCCTATGTACAGTAAATCATAATACCAGTAAATTGCGAGTTCAGTGCGGTAACGGGGTGCAGACAGTGACAGATTGGCTTGTGCATGATCAATATTGCAATGACAGATAGCAGCAAGCATGACATTTGTGCAAATAGTTGCAGTAAGATGCAATACATGCAGCAGCAGATGTGGTACTGTTGGTGTGTCAAATCTTTCTGTGCAAACAGCTGAGGTAGTTGTGTGGGTGAGTGTGTTACAGTCCATGGGCGGGGGGCAAGGTGGGGGGGGGAGTGGGCAGGGTTCAGGGTCCTGATGGCCTGGTGAACAAAGCTGTTTAGCAGTCTTGTGGAGGGGGCCCGTAGGTTCTGGTACTTTTTCCCCAAAGGCAGGGGGCTAAAGAGGGAGTGTGAGGGGTGGGAGGCGTTGTCTGTGATGTTGACGAGTCTGCAGGTGAGGTGGGTGAGGTAGATGTCCAAGAGGGAGGGCAGAGGGGCACCGATGAACTTGCTTGCTGTTTCACTCTGCATTGTAGTGTCTTTCAGCAGGAGGCAGTGCAGCTTCTGTAGCACACCGTGATGCAGCTGGTGAGGATGCTCTCAATGGTGCCCTGGTAGAATGAGCACATGATGGAGGGTGGGACTCGTGGTCTCCTCAGTTTGCGGAGGAAATGGAGGTGAGTTTGAGCCTTCTTGGCCAGTGATGTGGTGTTGTTAGACCAGGAGAGGTCCTCAGCGATGTGCATCCCTTGGAACTTCGTGCTGCTCACCCTCTCCACAGCTGCTCCATCGATGATCAGAGGGGAATGCTGTGTGTGTCCCCTTCTGAAGTCAACCACAATGTCCTTGGTTTTTCCACATTCAGGAGATTATTGTCTTTACACCACTGAATCAGTTGGTTCATCTCATTTCTGTAGTTGGCCTCCTCATTGTTGGTGATGAGGCCCACCACTGTTGTGTTGTCCGCAAACTGGATGATGTGGTTGGTACTGTAGGCTGGTACACAGTCATGGATCAGCAGGGTGAAGAGCAGTGAGCCGAACACACACCCTTGTGGGGCCCCTGTGCTCATTGTGATGGTCTTCGAGGTGTTGCTGCCAACCCACTCATTCTGTGGCCTCCCTGTGAGAAAGTCCAGCACCCAGTTACAGAGAGAGATTTTGAGTCCGAAGTGTTAGGTGCTGGGGGATGATTGTGTTGCATGCTGAACTGAAGTCCAAGAACAGCATTTGCACATAGGAGTTCTCTGAGTCCAGGTGGGTGAGGGCTGGATGGAGAGCAGCAGAGACGGCATCTTCTGTGGATCTGTTTGACCTGTATGCAAACTGAGATGGGTCGTGGGAGGAAGGCAGAGTGGACTTGACGTTCTGCATGACCAGCTGCTTGAAGCATTTCATTATGATGAGGGTCAGTGCTACGGGCCGGTAATCATTGTAGCTGGATGGAATGGTCTTCTTTGGGACTGGTATTATGGTAGCAGTTTTGAAACACATAGGGACAACAGCTTGACTCAGGGAGATGTTGAAGATGATGGCCAGGACATTCTTGAGCTCCTCTGCACAGTCCTTCAGAATGCTTCCTGGTATGTTGTCTGGTCCAGCTGCCTTGTGTGGGTTGATCCTGGAGAGGGTCCTCTTCACACTAGCCAGATCTAGATTTATAGCCTGCTCGTCTGGGGGAGTGTGACGATTGAGTGTCACTACTGTATGACTTATTGTATGTGTGATTGTGTTGCATTTGTAATATGGTAAATGTTATTATGATTGTTTGTAAAGTACACACATTATTTTTAGGATCTGTCTTTGTTTAATTTTGAATGCCCTTGGGAGATAATTGTTATGGTTAAGTATTTTGGTTAAATAATGGATAATGATTTATTTCACATACCTTTGCCAACATGCTTCCTGTGGGTGTCCGGGCAAAAGACTCTGTTAGGGGTTGAGGGCCTTTTATAGGACACCAGCAGGAAGGAAGCATGTATGGTAAATTAGAGGGGTGGTTTAGCTTTTGTAAATAGGGCTTTGAACTATTTATTGAATTATTTATATTGTTATTTATTATATGATATTTATATTTATATTGTATATAGTCGGGGAAGTATTTATGTATTTTTAGAGATTAGTGGGTATGTGCAAACAATGGAAATGTTTATTGTTTTACCTGGGGTTATGGTAGGGGCTAATCAGCCCTAATTATCTCCAGTAGTATATAACAGGTGTTGGGTGTAGAGTAGTTGTTGGAGAGTTTATCTTCAGCCTTGCAGGCGAGAGTTTCGCTGTAACTTTGTGGATTGTTGATGAAGAATCGTGTTGGGTGTTTCTGGAACTATTTATATGTAAGATTATTGAAATAAAAATCTGAAAATTGGAATTGAAGATTTTGCCTCGCCCCGCTACTACTTCCTTACATTTGGTGGCAGCAGTGGTCCGTTCCCAGGACGTCGTAGCGTTTGGTGGACGGAAGGACTCATGGCGAGAAGGAAAGCGAGGCAAGAGGAGCAGTCTGACCTGGACGCAGGTATGGCGGCTGAGGACCCGGGAGTCAGCGGACTGGGCGAGCTCGAGGAGCTAACATGCCTGGTGAAATCTTTGGTGCGTTCGCTGACTCTCAGAGATTGCCAGATGGAGGAGGAGGCCGCTCTTCAGGAGCAAAAGTGGCAGACTGTGGAGAATCACATTCGTCGGATGGAGTCGCAGGTTGCGGAGCTGAGAGAGGAGTATGGGAGCCGGGCTGAGTGTAGTGGTGACAACGGTGCTTCGGGGGAGGACCCCAGGGTGACGGCCAGTCGGGTCGGCCCGCAGGAGGATGATTTGCCGCTGCAGGTGCAGCCAAGGAGGCCACGAACGCACCACGAGTCCAGGCTGAATCCTCTCTCTCCCGAGGATGACATCGAGCACTACCTGGCGACGTTCGAGAGGATCGCTACAGTCTGCCGCTGGCGTGAAGAAGAGTGGGCTATTCATCTAGCTCCTCTGCTTACAGGTAAAGCGCGAAGCGCATATGTTCTGATGGACATTACAGACATGGACAATTATGAGAAATTGAAAGAAGCTATTTTAAACAAATATGAAATCACATCCGACACATATAGGAGGAGGTTTCGGTCCCTGGACGTTTATCAGGACGAAACCCCTCGTGAATTATATGTACGTCTGAAAGACCTGTTTGTAAATGGGTGAAACCAGAGACCTTAACAGTAAAAGACATTTCTGAACTATTGATTTTGGAGCAGTTTTTAACGGATGGTGAACCCGGAACTGGGAATCTGGATACAAGAGCGGGACCCGAAGACTGCAGAGGACGCTGCGCGTCTGGCAGAGGTTTTTCTGTCAGCCAGGTCTGGGAGCAGGAGACCTACTCTTGGCCGTGACAGATCTTTCACCACAGAGTGAGTTTAATGAGGGTGAAAGGGGTGGTCCAGCTCGAAATAGGTTGTATTCCAGGCCCAGTCAGATCACAAATGGCAGATATGATAATAGCAAAAAGTCACGTGTTGCAAATAAAGATATACGCTGCTATCAGTGTAATAAAATCGGTCACACCCAGTATTCATGCCCTGCGATAAAGAATGAGAAACCATCATTATGTTCAGTTCCTAGACTCACTTTTTCAGCCCCAGTGCACAGTGAAGTGTATAAAACGAAGGTGTTGCTTAATGGTCAGTGTGAAGAGGCCCTGTTAGATTCAGGTTGTTTTCAAACAGTTGTGCTACCCAGTTTGGTCCCTAGGGATTTGTGGAATGAGTCGGAAATAAATATCAGTTGTGTCCATGGGGATAAGAAACTGTACCCGACCGCTGAGGTTTATTTAACAGTAGGGGGTCAAACTTATCTCCTTCCTGTAGCTCTTGTGCCTGATTTTCCTTATCCAGTTATTCTTGGCAATGATGTTCCAACTTTGTTGGACATCATACAACAGGTTAGAGAGGAACAAACTGAGGGACAGGCAGGTGGCGCTGTTGAGCAGAGAGTAAACACACCTGTGGTGAAAAATTGTAATATGGTGACAACCAGGGCGTAGAGGGCACAGAAGGCTGCCAATGTTCTTCAGGAGCTACCATTTTATGATTCTGAGATAGAGGCAGGCCCTATTAAGCAACCTAAATCCAAGGCTCAGAGGAGAAGAGATAAGGTGTTAGCGTCAGCAAAGAACTTGGGTGAAGAAACACCACAGCTAAATCAGTCAGTAGAGTTTGACATCCCTCCCGACATAGCTGCATTGCAGAAAGCTGACCCAGGACTTAGACCATGGTTTGATAAAGTCTCGGAGATTGAGGGTGTGAAACAGGGTAGAATGGATTGTTTGGCTGAGGCCATATATGTCATTAAAAAGGGCATTTTGTACCAGCAACAAGGTGAAGTTATGGCCATAGCTTTGTCACAGGACCTCATACCAAAAATTATGGAACTGGGACATGTTATCCCTTGGGCAGGTCATCTAGCATTTCATAAAACTTTACAGAGAATTGCTAGAAGGTTTGTGTGACCGGGAATGTATACCCAGATAAAGGACTTCTGCACAACATGTCCAATATGTCAGATTACATCACCTAGGGGAGTAGCCCATGCCCAACTGCAACCATGACCAATCAATTCAATTCAACTTTATTTATATAGCGCCATTTCACAACAACAGTCATCTCATAGCACTATCAACTGTAGGGGGAACCCCCACAGTTGCAGAAAGACCCCAGCAATCAGGCGATCCCCTGTGAGCAAGCACTTGGCGACGGTGGAGAGGAAAAACTCCCTTTTAACAGGAAGAAACCTCCAGCAGAACCAGGCTCAGGGAGGGGCAGTCATCTGCTGCGACTGGCTGGGGGGTGAGGGGATAGAGAAGATGAAAAGAACAGACATGTAGAGCAAACAGCACGATGGGGACTCAATCTATGGGAGAGAACAAACAAATGTTAATGACCAGCAAAAAAAATATTTCATTGAGAGTGAGGAAAGGAGTGAGGCCCAGTGCATTACTGGAGGTCCCCCGACTGACTAAACCTATTAGCAGCATAACTAAGGGAGGGTTCAGAAACACATGATCCCTCCCTAATTGTAGGCTATATCAAAAAAGTAGGTTTTAGCCCTATTCTTAAAAACAGATCGAGTCTGACTCCCGAATCCAGATTGGCAGCTGGTTCCACAGGAGAGGAGCTTGATAACTGAAGGCTCTGCCTCCCATTGTACTTTTGGAGATTCTAGGTATTACAAGTAATCCTGCATTTTGGGAGCGTAGTGCTCTGTTAGGATAATACGGTAGTATCAGATCTTTTAAATAAAAAGGAGCCTGATTGTTTAGAGCTTTGTAAGTAAGAAGAAGGATTTTAAACTTAATTCTAAACTCTATGGGAAGCCAATGAAGGGAGGCCAGAACCGGAGAGATATGATCTCTCTTTCTAGTACCTGTTAAAACTTTTGCTGCAGCATTTTGAATCAGCTGAAGACTTTTTAAAGATGTTTTAGGACAGCCTGATAATAAAGAATTACAATAATCTAATCTCGAGCTAACAAAAGCGTGGATCAGTTTCTCAGCATCACTCTGAGACAAGATGCTCCTAATCTTGGCAATATTACGCAAATGATAGAAGGCAGTCTTGGAAACAAATTTAATATGTGAATTGAAGGACAAATCTTGATCAAAAATAATTCCAAGGTTCCTCACAGAGCTATTAAGAGAGTAATCGCATCCAAACTGAAAGTTTGATTTGGAAAGGAATTTCTAAGGTTTTTTGGACCAACAAGAATAACTTCAGTCTTATCTGAATTTATTAGCAGGAAATTACAAGTCGTCCAAGCTTTGATTTCCTTAAGACAGGCTTCTAACTTGGCTAATTGATTACTATCATCTGGCTTCATTGACAGGTATAATTGTGTGTCATCTGCATAACAATGAAAATGTATACAGTGCTTTCTAATAATGTTGCCTAACAGAAGCATATATAAAATAAAAAGAGTAGGGCCTAGCACAGATCCCTGTGGAACTCCATGACTAAGCTTTGAGTTGAAAGAAAACTCATTATTTACATGAACAAACTGGAACCTATCAGATAAATAAGATCTAAACCACTGCAACGAAGTTCCATTAAGTCCAACATAGTGTTCTAATCTATCAAGTACAATATTATGATTGATAGTATCAAAAGCTGCACTAAGGTCTAAAAGGACAAGTACAGAAACCAGTCCATTATCAGATGCGATGAGGAGGTCGTTAGTGACCTTCGCTAAGGCTGTTTCAGTACTATGATGGATTCTAAACCCAGATTGAAACTCTTCAAGTAAACCATTTCCCTGCAGGTGGTCAAATAATTGCGTAGCAACAACTCTTTCTAAGATTTTTGAAATGAAAGGGAGATTAGAGATTGGTCTATAGTTAGCTAAAGCTCCTGGATCTAACGTTGGCTTTTTGAGTAAGGGTTTAATTACAGCCATTTTAAAAGCCTGCGGTACATGGCCTAAAGTTAATGAAAAATTGATTATATGAAGAATAAAGCTACCAATAAGTGGGAAGACTTCTTTAAATAACCTGGTAGGAATAGGGTCTAAAAGACAAGTTGAAGGTTTGGATGAGGAAACTATTTTGTCTAACTCACAAAGGTCAATTGGAGTAAACTCATCAAGACAGACATCAATAGGAGTTGTAGTAGTTACAGTATTTAAGTTAACTGATCAAGATCTGTCCTTCAATTCACATATTAAATTTGTTTCTAAGACTGCCTTCTATCATTTGTGTAATATTGCCAAGATTAGAAGCATCTTGTCTCAGAGTGATGCTGAGAAACTGATCCACGCTTTTGTTAGCTCGAGATTAGATTATTGTAATTCTTTATTATCAGGCTGTCCTAAAACATCTGTAAAAAGTCTTCAGCTGATCCAAAATGCTGCAGCAAGAGTTTTAACAGGTACTAGAAAGAGAGATCATATCTCTCCGGTTCTGGCCTCCCTTCATTGGCTTCCCATAGAGTTTAGAATTAAGTTTAAAATCCTTCTTCTTAATTACAAAGCTCTAAACAATCAGGCTCCTTTTTATTTAAAAGATCTGATACTACCGTATTATCCTAACAGAGCACTACGCTCCCAAAATGCAGGATTACTTGTAATACCTAGAATCTCCAAAAGTACAATGGGAGGCAGAGCCTTCAGTTATCAAGCTCCTCTCCTGTGGAACCAGCTGCCAATCTGGATTCGGGAGTCAGACTCGATCTCTGTTTTTAAGAATAGGGCTAAAACCTACCTTTTTGATATAGCCTACAATTAGGGAGGGATCATGTGTTTCTGAACCCTCTCTTAGTTATGCTGCTAATAGGTTTAGTCAGCCGGGGGACCTCCAGTAATGCACTGGGCCTCACTCCTTTCCTCACTCTCAATGAAATATTTTTTTTGCTGGTCATTAACATTTGTTTGTTCTCTCCCATAGATTGAGTCCCCATCGTGCTGTTTGCTCTACATGTCTGTTCTTTTCATCTTCTCTATCCCCTCACCCCCCAGCCAGTTGCAGCAGATGACTGCCCCTCCCTGAGCCTGGTTCTGCTGGAGGTTTCTTCCTGTTAAAAGGGAGTTTTTCCTCTCCACCGTCGCCAAGTGCTTGCTCACAGGGGATCGCCTGATTGCTGGGGTCTTTCTGCAATTGTGGGGGTTCCCCCTACAGTTGATAGTGCTATGAGATGACTGTTGTTGTGAAATGGCGCTATATAAATAAAGTTGAATTGAAAATTGAACTGTGGGAAGAATCTGATTGATTTTATCTCTGATGGATGAAATTTTATTATTGAAAAAGTTCATAAAGTCCTGACTAGTAAGCTCTAAGGGAATGCTAGGATTGACAGAGTCCTGATTCTTTGTCAACCTGGCTACAGTGCTGAAAAGAAACCTGGGATTATTCTTGTTCTCTTCTATTAATGCAGAGTAATAACTCGTTCTAGCTTTTCTAAGAGATTTTTTATAAATTAAAAGATGATTTCTCCAAGCTAAATAGATTTAATCTAAATTAGTGGAGTGCCATTTTCTTTCTAATTGACAAGTCTTCTGTTTTAAGCTACGAGTTTCTGTGTTGAACCAAGGAGTTAGAAATCTCTGATTAGACTTTTTCTTTTTTAAGGGGTCCACCAAGTCTAGAGTCTGATGCAGAGAAGCTGTAACACTATCCACCATGTTATCAATTACAGAAGGAGCAAGCTGTCTATAGCTTATTTCCGTTGTGTTGACACATGGCATAGAGGAAACAATCTGCATAAATTTGGTAACAGCATCATCTGAGAGGCATCTACTGTAATAATATTTTTCTTTAGGAGCCAAATAGTCAGAAATAGTAAAATCAAAGGTTAACAGACAATGGTCTGACAGTACAGGGTTATGAGGAGACACTACAAGATTTTCTATTTCTATGCCATATGTCAGAACAAGGTCCAATGTATGGTGGAGGTAATGAGTAGAATTTCCTACTTTCTGAGAAAACCCAATCAAGTCTAATATTGAATTAAATGCCACATTAAGGCAGTCACTATCTACATCCACATGTATATTAAAGTCCCCTACTATAATTATTCTATCAGATTTCAGCACTAAATCAGCTAAGAAATCAGCAAATTCGGATAAAAATTCTGAGTAGGTTGATGGGGGACGATAAACTATGACAAATAAAATTGGGTTTAACCTAAAATTGCTAAAGTGCCCATACTGAGGACCAGGCCCTCAAAGGAATTATAACATGTTTTTTGCTTTACATTAACTAGTAATTTGGAATGGTAAATTGTTGCTACTCCTCCACGACCAGAACTTCTGGGATGTTGACAGTTTAAATAACCAGAGGGAGTTGATTCATTTAAACCAACATAATCCTCTTGCCCTAACCAAGTCTCTGTAAGGGAAATTAAATCAATCTGATGATCAATTAACAGATCATGGACTAACAGACTTGGGAGTTAGAGACCTAATATTTAATAAACCACATTTAATTTTTAAATTATGAGGAGGAACAGAGGCCAAATCATTCAATTTAGAGGCTTTATGTTTAATTTGAGTTTTACCAATATAATAATCATTGGAACACCTTTTGACAGAATAGGGATGGATGTAGTTGGCCCCCTTGAGAGAAGCTCCTCTGGTAATAAATACATTCTGGTAATTTGTGACTATGCTACTCGGTACCCAGAAGCCTTTCCCCTGAAATCTATCAAGGCTAGGCAGGTTGCCAACTGCTTTATCCAGTTGTTTTCAAGGGTAGGCATACCCAGAGAAATCTTAACAGACTGTGGAACAAATTTCTTGTCAAAACTGTTACAGCAGGTATATAAGCTGTTGGGTATTAAGGGTATTAAGACCACCCCATATCACCCTCAGACTGATGGACTAGTGGAACAATTTAACCAGACTTTGAAAAATATGCTGTGGAAATTTGTTTCTGAAACGGGCTCACATTGGGACCAATGGGTACCATATTTATTGTTTGCTTATCGGGAGGTGCCCCAAGCTTCAACAGGGTTCTCACCTTTTGAACTGCTGTATGGTCATCAGGTGAGGGGCCCACTGGACTTATTAAAGGAGCACTGGGAGAGTCCACCGAGTGATCAGGACAATGTGGTCTCTTATGTTATTAAGATGAGAGAGAAACTGGATCGAATGACTGCTTTGGCTCAGGAGCACATGAGGACGGCACAGGCCAAACAAAAAACTTGGTATGACAAGAAGGCCAGAAAAAGGGTTTTTCACCCAGGACAACAGGTTTTGTTAATGCTACCCTCGTGTGACAGTAAGCTGTTGGCTCGATGGCAGGGGCCATATGAAATTTCTAAGAAACTAAGCTCAGTGACATACAAACTATATCTGCCTGACAGGAAGGTAAAATATCAGACCTTCCATATTAACTTGTTGAAAGAGTTTCAGCAGCCTGGTCATCAGCAGCAGCAACCTGTTCTTCAGGAGACACATCAGCTCTTGATTTGTGCGACGGAAGTGGATGAGGAGAGAGAACAGTCCTTTCCCACAAATGTGTCAGAGCCTTATTTGTTTCAAGTGTCTCATTTGCAGGTGGATCAGCAGAGAGAGTTGGAGGCACTTTTAGATCCAGAATTGTTTCAGGAGAGACCTGGTTTCACCACGCTGGTGCATCATAAGGTTTATTTGAAAGAGGAAGCTGTTCCACGTAGAAAATCTTATAGGATCCCGGAGCGAATGGTCCCAAAAATGAAGCAAGAAATTGACTTGATGTTGCAGCTGAGAGTGATCGAGGAGTCAGTCAGTGAGTGGTGTAGCCCGATTGTGCTGGTCCCCAAAAAGGATGGCTCATTAAGTTTTAGAGATTAGTGGGTATGTGCAAACAATGGAAATGTTTATTGTTTTACCTGGGGTTATGGTAGGGGCTAATCAGCCCTAATTATCTTCAGTAGTATATAACAGGTGTTGGGTGTAGAGTAGTTGTTGGAGAGTTTATCTTCAGTCTTGCAGTCGAGAGTTTCGCTGTAACTTTGTGGATTGTTGATGAAGAATCGTGTCGGATGTTTTTGGAACTATTTATATGTAAGATTATTGAAATAAAAATCTGAAAATTGGAATTGAAGATTTGGCCGCTTCTTGCCTCAGACCATCCCACATCCTCACAGGGAGGAGTGGTCTTTTGTGCTGATGTGACACATCAGCTGACATCAGCTGACACATCAGCTGGTGTCGCTGATGTACCAGCGACACCAGCAGAGATTGTTTTACTATCAACAGGTCAGTAAAAATGCCACCAAAGAAGGAGGAAATGGAAGAGATCAAAAAATCTCTGAACTTCTTGTCAGAAGAACTGACCAAAGTGGCTAGTCAACAGGCTAAAATATTAGGGCTAATGGAAGAAGTCTGAGAATTAAAATTAACAATTAAGGAAAGACAAAAAAATTGCGGACTTGGAGCGACGCGTCGAGGATCTTGAACAATGTTCTCGTATGGATAATCTAATTATAAGTGGACTGCTGCAGCAGATGAAAAAAGGACCCGCAGGAAGAACCGCCACAGACCCAGCAGCACGGAGACCACCCACAAGTGCGACCTGTGTGACAGGGACTGCCATTCGCGCATCGGCCTGTTCAGCCACAGGCGGTGTTGTTCCAGCAGAGTAGACGTTTAGGATTCTCTTCCATGGTCATCATAGACCGACGGAGGCCGACGAGACATTAAATATCAATCATATGCTCATGCTACAGCAGGAATGAGAGGTGAGGTGTCACGCCGCGCCATTCATCAGCGGCGCCACCTGCTCACGCACCTGCTACTCATCAGCGGCAAGGGATAAAAGCCGCCTCGCCCTGAGCTTTGGCCTGAAGCCGTTAGACTTCATCGCCTTCCATGCGAAGCATCAACTCTCTCTTCAGCGTCACGCTAAGCAGTAAGAAGATTCCTTTCCTTACCTCTCCCAGTCTGCTCCCCTGTGCACAGGTGGATTCCTCGGCGGCGGACAACTCCGTCCCTCGTCCTTCCTCGCTGCTGCACCGAGTCCTGCAGGTGACTGTCTCCCGGGGTTCCGTCCTTGAAGTGCCTGCCATCAGTCTAACACAAGTAAGCTTCTCTCCCTCGCCTATTCTCCTCCTGTATTGGTGTGTGCCTGTCACCCTGTGTCTGTTCTTTCCCATAGGGTTGCCGGCTGAACGGTCTCCTGCCTCTGTGCCCGAAGCAGACGCCACCACCAATACATTTACATTCCGCTGACACACACCCATACACCCCTGCTGTTAATAAACAGTTTGAACTACTCTGAGCCTGTGTGTGTGCGTCTCCTGAGCCGAACGTTATGTCAGTACGGCTTCAGCAGAGCGGCTCGGCAGACGGCGGGCTCGCGCACCGGCTTACCACTCTCGAGGTTCGGGTGGATCAAATTGCTTATCAGCAGCAGGTGATTCTAAACCAACTTATTAACATCACTAACCGATTGGACCGCCTGGACCCCCAACAGCCGTTCCCCCCAGCTCACCAGGGTGGCGCAGCTCCTGCTGTTCCAGCGGCCGTCCAGCCGGCTCCAGCGGCACCGGCTCGGCTCACGCCGATTCCAACCCCCGCCCGCTTTAGCGGAAAGCTCGGTGGAGCGCGGGGGTTCATTATGCAGTGTGAGTCCGTGTTCCACCGTGTGCCTGGAGACTTCCCCTCGGATCACAGCCGAATTGGCTACATAGGGAATCTCCTGGAGGGGCGCGCGTTAACTTGGACCTACGCCATAATGGCGAAACCCAGTTACGCCACCCTCACCTATGACCAGTTCGTGGCACGCTTCCTGGAGGTCTTTGACCATTCCCGAACCGAGACGGTCCAAGTCGATCGGCTTCTCGCTCTCCAGCAGGGAAGCCGGTCGGCAGCGGACTATGCGGTCGACTACCGGGTAGCGGCGGAGGAATTGGGCTGGGACGAACGCTCCCTCTGTGGCCTGTTTCTCCGCAGCCTGAATGATGATCTGAGGGATGAACTGGCTGGTCGGGATATCCCTGGGACGCTAGCTGAGCTAACTTCTCTCGCCATCAGCTTGGATAACAGGCTGCGTGAGCGCTCCTCTGGACGGAAGTCATCTTCTTCTCGCCCTCGGGGAGCCTCGTTGCGCCTGCCCCAAGCTCGCCCCCTGGCGACGCCGCCGCCATCGCACCCCGAGGAGTCGGAGCCGATGGTGATGGGCTGGACAAAGCTCTCCCCGGCAGAGAGACAACGCCGCCGTGAGTTGAATCTCTGCATGTATTGCGGAGATAATCAACACACGGTGGAGCTTTGTCCACAAAAGCCAAACGGCGGGGTCCGCGAGTCACTGTAGGGGGCCTCGCGGACGTCAATCGGTTAAGTCCCCTTACCCAATTGAAGCTGCCCATCCGTTTTTGCCACAATCCCACTGGGCATCTCACCCACGCACTGGTGGATTCGGGTGCAGAAGGCAGCTTTATTTCACAAAGCCTGGCAACCCGTTTGGGCATTCGCTGTCAAGCACTGAAGAATCCCATCTCCCTTGTTAACCTCTCCCGTGCCTCCCTTGGGAGAGTATCACACCAAACCATCCCCGTTCCGGTCATCATCTCGGGAAATCACCGGGAGGAGATGACCTTCTACGTCCTTCCCAACTCTGTGTCGCCCGTCATCCTGGGGTATCCCTGGCTTCGCCTTCACAACCCGGTCCTGGATTGGCAATCAGCTGGGATATCGGCATGGAGTACATTCTGCATGGGCACCTGCCTTCAGTCCGCTGCCTGCTCTCCGTCCGCTCCTCCCCCTGCGACAGACGCTGCACCCCCGGACTTGTCTCTGGTGCCCCCGGAATTTCACGACCTGGGTATGGTGTTCAGCAAAGCGAAAGCTATGTCTCTCCCCCCTCATCGGCCCTATGACTGTGCCATCAACCTCCGCCAGGGGGCTCCCTTACCTTCTGGTCGCCTTTACAGCCTGTCTGCGCCGGAGAAGGAGACGATGAACGCCTACCTGAAGGAGTCATTAAGTGCTGGGATAATTCGTCCATCATCGTCACCCGTGGGGGCAGGGTTCTTCTTCGTGGGAAAGAAGGATGGGTCCCTCTGCCCTTGTATCGACTACCGGGCCCTCAACAATATCACGGAGAAGGACCGTTACACCCTGCCTCTCATGGACACTGCTTTCCACTCCCTCCAGGGGGCGACCTGGTTCACCAAGCTGGACCTACGCAGCGCTTACCACCTCGTCCGGATCCGGGAGGGAGATGAGTGGAAAACGGCCTTCCGTACCCCGAACGGCCACTTTGAATACCTGGTGATGCCGTTCGGGTTGACCAACGCTCCTGCAGTCTTCCAGCGCCTCATTAATGACGTCCTCCGGGACTTCATCGGCCTTTTCGTGTTCGTCTACCTGGACGATATTCTCATCTTCTCCAAGTCCAGGGACGAGCACCAGGTCCACGTGAGGCGGGTCCTCCAAAGGCTGCTGGAGAATCGTCTGTACGTAAAGGCAGAAAAGTGTGAATTTTACGCCAGGAGTACGTCCTTCCTGGGGTTCATCATCGCCCACGATAAGGTGCTCCCTGACCCAGAGAAGGTAAAGGCGGTGGTGGAATGGCCTACACCTGCATCCCGGAAGCAGGTGCAGCAATTTGTTGGCTTCGCCAATTTCTACCGCCGCTTTGTCCCCAACTTCAGTACCATCGTTGGACCACTGACCCGCCTCACGTCCCCGAAGGTCCCGTTCCGGTGGACCGAAGAGGTCGCTGCCGCCTTTGAGGCGCTGAAGGCGGAATTCTCCTCCTCCCGGGTCCTTCGCCAGGTCGACCCCGCGCTGCAGTGCATCGTAGAGGTAGACGTTTCGGACACGGGAGTGGGAGCAGTGCTGTCCCAGTGGTCACCGGACGATGGCGCCAAACGGCCCTGCGCCGCCTTCTCCCAGCGCTTGTCCCCGGCGGAGAGAAATTACGATGTGGGGGACAGAGAGCTCCTGGCCATCAAACTCGCCCTGCAGGAATGGCGTCACTGGCTGGAGGGGGCGAACCTGCCGTTTGTGGTCCTTACGGACCACAAGAACTTAGAATATCTACGATCTGCCAAGCGCCTGAACGCCCGCCAGGCGCGTTGGTCTTTGTTCTTCGCCAGGTTCCAATTTTCAATCACCTTCAGGCCTGGCTCTAAGAACGCCCTGCCTGACGCCCTCTCCAGGCAGTTCACCCCCGTGGAGTCAGAGGAGGCGCCCCACTCCATCCTGCCCAGGTTGTGCGTCGTGGGAGCCATCTCGTGGGACATCAAGAGCAAGATCCGGAAGGCACAGGAGGTGGAACCTGACCCTGGTGGCGGACCGGAGGGGAGGCTGTTCGTGCCATCCGCGGTCCGAGGAGAGGTCATCCACTGGCTCCACACCTCCAAGTTCACCTGTCACCCTGGCACCTCCCGGATGATAGATCTCCTCCAACGGTCCTTTTGGTGGCCAGGCCTGCGGAGGGATGCAGCCCGCTACGCCCGGGCTTGCCCAATCTGTGCCACCTGCAAGTCGGGAAATGCCCCTCCAGCGGGTCTGCTCCAGCCCCTGCCCGTCCCTGGCAGGCCCTGGTCGCACATCGCGTTGGATTTCGTCACCGGACTCCCTGTCTCCAACTCCTATGACACCATCCTGACCATCGTGGACCGCTTCTCCAAGGCCGTGCACTTCGTCCCCCTGCGAGGCCTCCCTACTGCCCTGGAGACGGCGGACCTCCTCGTCCAACACGTGGTCAGGCTGCACGGGATTCCGGTGGACGTGGTCTCGGACCGGGGCCCCCAGTTTTCATCCGAGGTTTGGAGGTCTTTCTGCAACGCCATCGGAGCCAAGGTGAGCCTCTCCTCCGGCCATCACCCCCAATCCAACGGGCAGTGTGAGAGGACCAACCAGGAGCTGGAGGCTGCGCTCCGCTGTGTGTCCAGATCCAAACCCACATCCTGGAGCAACCATCTTGCCTGGGTTGAATATGCCCACAACACCGCTCGCTCTTCTGCTACAGGGATGTCCCCCTTCAAAGCGTCCCTGGGTTACGACCCCCCGCTGTTTCCGGAGCAGGAGAGTGAGGTAACTGTCCCGTCAGTTAGGGCCCATCTCAGGCAGTTCCGCTCCACCTGGACTGCCGCGCGCAATGCGCTATTACGCACAGCGGAGCGCAACAGGACTGTGGCGGACCGGCGTAGAAGACCTGCCCCGGCGTACAGAGTTGGGCAACTTGTTTACATTTCCACCCAGGACGTCACTTTAAAAGGCGAGAGGAGAAAGCTGGCACAGTGCTTCATGGGTCCCTATCCCATCACCCGGATCATCAACCCGGTGGCTGTGCGCGTGGCTATTCCCCCCTCCCTCCGCATTCATCCCACTTTCCACGTGTCGAAGGTGAAGCTGGCAGTCACTGACCCCCTTTGCCCTCCTCCTGCAGCGCAACCCGCGCCCCGGATGATTGGTGGCTATCCGGCCTGGTCCCCCTCCTCCATCCTGGACTCCCGGCGCCGGGGTCGTGGGTTGCAATACTTGGTGGACTGGGAGGGCTATGGGCCCGAGCATCGACAGTGGGTGCCCCCGTCGTTTGTGTTGGACCCATCGCTCATCGCGGACTTCCACCGAGCGCACCCGGATAAGCCATCGCCAGGAGGCGCTGCTAGAGGGGGGAGTACTGTCACGCCGCGCCATTCATCAGCGGCGCCACCTGCTCACGCACCTGCTACTCATCAGCGGCGAGGGATAAAAGCCGCCTCGCCCTGAGCTTCAGCCTGAAGCCGTTAGACTTCATCGCCTTCCATGCGAAGCATCAACTCTCTCTTCAGCGTCACGCTAAGCGGTAAGAAGATTCCTTTCCTTACCTCTCCCAGTCTGCTCCCCTGTGCACAGGTGGATTCCTCGGCGGCGGACAACTCCGTCCCTCGTCCTTCCTCGCTGCTGCACCGAGTCCTGCAGGTGACTGTCTCCCGGGGTTCCGTCCTTGAAGTGCCTGCCATCAGTCTAACACAAGTAAGCTTCTCTCCCTCGCCTATTCTCCTCCTGTATTGGTGTGTGCCTGTCACCCTGTGTCTGTTCTTTCCCATAGGGTTGCCGGCTGAACGGTCTCCTGCCTCTGTGCCCGAAGCAGACGCCACCACCAATACATTTACATTCCGCTGACACACACCCATACACCCCTGCTGTTAATAAACAGTTTGAACTACTCTGAGCCTGTGTGTGTGCGTCTCCTGAGCCGAACGTTATGTCATGAGGAGGCTCCCGCAAGTGAATCAGTCTCCCTGGAAAACCAGGTGCTTCATTTCCTTGATAGCAGAAATATAAAGGTAGAAGCAAATGCAATTTCAGCCTGTCATGCTTTACCCAGAAAGGATAATAAAACAAAGAAATCAATTGTGATGCGCTTTGTGAACAGAAGGGTAAAGAATGACATACTGAGGCAGGCCAGAAAGCTACGGGGAACAGAAGTTTACCTAAATGAACATCTAACAAAAACTAATGCTGAAATAGCACGGCAAGCACAGATGCCGAAAAGACAAAATAAGATACAGGCAACATGGACAAGAAATTGTAGAGTTTGGATCAAACTAAATGGAACACCTGGGGAAGCAAAGAGTATAACAATCAGATGTTACTGACTTAAATAAATACAGATGAATACTGATTAAGAAAATTAAGAGACTATGATAATCCATATCCACACACGGCAAGAATAGTTCTTTTGACATACCATGTCAATGTACTTTAAAAAAAAAAAAAAAAACCCTAAACAAACCAACCAAAAATCTTATGACTGACTTGAGTAGACATCAATTATCCCCAGTTGAAGGAAGTCATTTGACACAGAGTGAGGAAATTCAGACTCTGAAAATATGCCATTATGCTGAACATAAACTACAAGAGATGGAGAATGATATTGATCCTGATAACCACTTTTTCAATAATATTCATAATCATTGTGAATATTACACTGAAAAGCAATTCAAAAGTCAAGTGCAACTAGATGGTAAACTATCAATAATACACTTCAACAGCAGAAGTCTTAACAAAAACTTTCCACAGATTCAGGACTATTTAAAACAGCCAGACAGAAAATTTACAGCTATCGCAGTCTCTGAAACTTGGCTTAATGCAGAGCAGGCTCCTCTAATGGCAATAGAGGGATATCGGATGTTTCATATTAACAGATCTCAAAAAAAGGGTGGTGATGTTGCACTGTATATTGATGACCTGTATAGGTGTAAGCTTGTAAATGGAATGTCCTTTGCACTACCAGGGATTTTGGAATGTGTTACTGTTGAGATTAACCAAGATAAAACAAAAAATCTAACTATAAGTTGTGTATATACGTATATATATGTAACGGTTCACGTCACAAGTGTAACGGCTTCTCTTTTTGGGCACCCTTAAACGGCCGTGATCGGGAACATCAATGCATACGAGTGGGCAGCACAGGAACCACGATGACACCAGACTGCTGTTTCCACAATTTATTCACTCCTGTAGATGAAATAAAACAAACTACATCACGCTCCGTCTGTACCTCGATCCCACACAGGCTCCCCCAGCAAAGCAACGCGATACTGTGTGGAAAAGGAGCTCTAAAATAATTTTACAATACAAAAAAAAAAAAAAATTACATTTCAAATAAGATTTTTCAAAACAAACATACCTGTAGATGAAATAAAACAAACTACATCACGTTCCGTCTGTACCTCGATCCCACACAGGCTCCTACATTTACAAAAACATGAATTACACAACGACACAAGCTGCTGGAGTCACCATAGAGCCTATATTGGCGCGAAACTCTAAAATGGCGCCTAGCGGACTCCTAATGTGCGGCAAAACATCCATAAAGCTCTTAGTTATAACACAAATAACAAAAAAAAATACACTACAGTGACATGTCAAATTAACAAAGAACAATTACAAACCAAGGTTACAGTTTAAATGATAAGACTAACGAACAATACAATCATTTAGTGCCAGCAGCGTTTTAAACACAACTTACCCCCAGCAAAGCAACGCGATACTGTGGGGAAAAACTGAACTACCGGAGCCTCGGAGGTACAGGAAGAGCGGATGTGAGAAGTGTACCACCAAAATAAAACACTCAAGTAAAATAAAATTCACAACAATATAAAGAAAAGCATAATTGAGAAAAAGAAATGCTTAAGGTACATTTTCGACTCCGTTACATATAGAACGCCGGGAATTTGCATTGAGACATTCAGAGATAAATTAGTCAAGCTGTACAATAATATCACTAGTAAGAAAATGGTAGTAATTTGTGGAGGTTTCAATATTGATTTACTAAATCCATATCAACAAAATGTATACAGAGTTCATGAATGAAACACATCCCAGTAGAATTACAGTTCACACTGCTACACTTATTGACAACCTGTTTGTTAATATTATTGATAAGAAAATAGAAAGTGGATTATTGATAAAAGATATAAGTGACTATTTGCCAACCTTTGCACTTATCCATGGCCACACGGGGGCCAATACAGAAATTTTTTTAAAAATTGTTCAAATACAAATCACAAAATGCAATCAGTTCTTTTAAAGAAGACTTGCTGAAGCAAGACTGGACAAAAGTCTATGTATCAGATGTAAATGAAGCCTATGACACATTTATAAACATTGTAACCACTCTTTATGAAAAAAATTGTCCATTAGTAAAGAAAAAGCTTAAACATAAATTTGCCGATAAGCCATGGTTAACCAAAGGATTACAAAGGCGTGTAAAAAGAAAAATTTATTATATAAAGCTTTCCTAAAGAAAAGGACAAAAGAAGCAGAGCAGCGGTATAAAACATACAAAAATAAGTTAACATATATAATAAGATGTAGTAAAAGAGACTATTAAACTGGGGAGGGTACCACAGCTGTGGAAAACATCTTGTGTGGTACCTGTACCAAAAACTTCCCACCCCAAAGACCTGAACAGCTACAGACCGGTGGCCTTGACGTCCCACTTGATGAAGACCCTGGAGAGACTGCTCCTTGCTCACCTCCGCCCCCTGGTGGAACCAGCGATGGATCCACTCCAGTTCGCCTACCAGCATGGCATTGGGGTGGAGGATGCGGTGATCTTCCTCCTTCACCGTTCTCTGTCCCACCTGGAGAAGCCCGGGAATATGGTGAGGATCATGTTCTTTGACTTCTCCAGTGCTTTCAACACCATCCAACCGATGATCCTGAAGGACAAGCTGCTGCGCGCAGGGGTGGACCAGCACCTGTCATCATGGATCCTGGACTACCTCACGAACCGGCCTCAGTTTGTGAGAACCCGGGACTGTGTGTCCGACACGATCATCAGTAGCACAGGGGCCCCCCAGGGAACGGTGCTGGCTCCCTTCCTGTTCACTCTTTATACTGCGGACTTCTCACACAACACAACACACTGCCATCTACAGAAGTTCTCTGATGACTCTGCGATCGTTGGCCTCATCTCCAATGGAGATGAAGCTGAGTACAGAGGGCTTATCCAGGACTTCGTGGACTGGTGCCATCGGAACTGCCTCCAGATCAACGCGAGGAAAACTAAGGAGCTGGTGGTGGACTGCCGCAGGCATGGGCAGCCCCTCACAGTACCAGTAAATATACAGGGAACAGACATCGAGATGGTGACATCCTATAAGTACCTGGGTATTCATCTGAACAATAAACTAGACTGGTCACACAATACTGATGCACTCTACAAGAAGGGACAGCGCAGGCTGTTCCTGCTGAGGAGACTCAGGTCTTTTGGTGTACAAGGGGCGCTGCTGAAGTCATTCTATGACACGGTGGTGGCATCAGCCATCACTTTTGGAGTGGTCTGCTGGGGCAGTGGCATTACTGCAGCCGATAGGAAGAGACTGAACAAACTGATTAAGAAAGCTAGCTCTGTCCTGGGGCAGCGCCTTGATCCGATGGAGGAGATAGGAGAGAGAAGGACGGTGGCTAAACTGTCATCTCTGCTGGAGTCCGAGTTCCACCCTATGCAGGACATACTGAATGCACTGAGGAGCTCATTTAGCAGCAGACTACATCATCCCAGGTGCACAACCGAGAGGTTTCGTAGGTCCTTCCTACCAACGGCTGTCAGACTGTACAACCTAAGCAGGGCTGCTCGCAGAGATAGCAAAAAGACGTAACAAACTAATAGTTTTTTGAATGCAAAAGATGCAATAGACTTACACAATGGTCCCCTCCGGCATACAACTAGGAACTTACCGGTCGCTATGGAGGGTGAGAATATGTATGGGCACATAATCATACCATGTAGGATAACTAAGTAGACGGTTATGCTGTTTCATTCCATCTAGCAACAATGCTCTGCACTGTGTGTGTTTATATATTTACATATTTATTCCATCTAGCTACAATGCTCAGCACTGGGTGTGTTTATATATTTATATATCTACATATTATTCCATCTAGCTACATTGCTCCGCACTGTGTGTGTTTATATACTTGCATATTTATTCCACCTAGCTGCAATGCTCCGTACTGTGGGTGTTTATATATTTACATATTTATTCCATCTAGCTACAATGCTCTGCACTGTGTGTTCATATATTCATATATTTATTCCATCCAGCTACAATGCTCTGCACTGTGTGTCTGTGTGTGTGTGTATATATATATATTTTATAGTAATACGTACATATGTATATTAGCTGCTCTTGCTTGCTTGTTTTTTTTTTTCTTGCCTTCTGATTGTTGCTCTGAGTGTTGCTATCCCTGTGCTGTTGCAATCCTGGAATTTCCCCGTTGTGGGACTAATAAAGGCTTATCTTATCTTATCTCTCTTATCTTATTACAGTAAAGAACTGGAGAAAAACAGAGACAATATTAAAAATACATGGACAATACTTAACAATATTCTTGGAAATAAAAACAGAAATACAAGCTACCCAACCAGTTTTTCAAAAAATAATAAAACGACGCAGAGTGCGAATGCAGCTTCACCTGCACATTGGTCCTAATTTGGCTCGAGAAATACCCATTACGGCACCCACTGGTGATACAATAAGCAAAAACACTGCTATAAAAGACTCCATTTTCATAAAGAACACAGACGAGAGAGAGGTCATTGAAATTGTTAAATCGTTTAAAAGTAAAACATTTACGGACTGTGATGGTATTGACATGCTCTTAGTCAAAACTATTATTGAATGCTTAGTGAAACCACTGACGTATATCTGTAACCTGTCTCTCCAAACAGGTATATTTCCCAATGCAATGAAAATAGGTAAAGTAATTCCGATATACAAGACGGGTGACAGAGGGGACTTCTCAAACTATAGACCAATTTCACTATTGCCGCAATTTTCCAAGATACTTGAAAAAATATTCTATGGGAGAATTGACAACTTCATACTGAAGAATAATTTATTGTGTGAGCAGCAATATGGGTTCAGACACAAGAGGACAACTGCATTTGCTCTAATGGAATTTATAGAAAAAAATATCAGCTGCCGTTGAAAATAAAAAGTATTCAGTTGGGGTATTCCTGGATCTTAAAAAAGCATTTGATACAGTGTATCATAATTTATTATTAAAGAAACTACAAAATTGTGGTATTAGGGGGGTAGCACTGTCCTGGTTATGTAGTTACTTAAAGAATAGATATCAGTATGTATATGTTGGTAACAAAAACTCAGTTACTGAAGGTTACTTGTGGAGTCCCACAGGGTTCAGTTTTGGGGCCATTGTTATTGAATATGTATATAAATGATATATGTAAAGTTTCAGAAAAAATGGATTTAATATTGTTTGCTGATGACACTAATTTATTATGCAGTGGAAGCAATTTGGAACAACTTTTGGATACACTCGGAAAGGAATTAGGAAAGCTTAAACTGTGGTTTGATTCAAACAAATTAACACTCAATTTAAGTAAGACAAAATTTAGAGTTTTTAACAACCATCACAACAACTTAGTATCTAAACTCAGTGTAAATGGTGTAGAGATTGAAATGGTATCCAAAACTAAATTTCTTGGAGTAATAATTGATAATAAACTGTGTTGGAAGTCATATATTAATTATATTAAAGGTAAAATATCCAAATCAATTGCAATACTACACAGAGTGAAATATTTGCTGAATCAACCCACACTATATACCTTGTATCATTCATTAATACTCCCATACATGACATATTTGACATAATGCACGGCCCAGGAGACACACACGCAGGCTCAGGATAGATTTAACAGCTTTATTAGCAACAAGGAAGTGTATGGCTGCGTGTCTGTGGAATAAGAATGTACTGGTGGTGGCGTCTGCGTCAGGCACGGGGGCAGGAGGCCGTACAGCCGGACAACCCTGTGGGAGAGAGCAGAGGGAGAAGGGTAACGGGCACCACACCAATACAGGGAACAATGATGGTAGCTGGCTTACTTGGTTGTGACAGGTGGCTGGCGTCGACAAGGGCGGAGCCCGGGAGACAGCGACCTGCGGTACCTGTGGCAGCAGCGTAGAGCCAACGGCGAGGTGATGAAGTCCGCCGCCGGGAATGTCCACCTGTGCACAGGGGAAAGCTAGAGGAGAGAGGTAAGGGGAGCTTACCCAGGATATCTTCGCTAGTCGGTTTGAGATCCGTAGTAGCAAAGGGGCCGAAGTAGAGAGACGGCTTCAGGCCGAAGCCCAGGGCAGAGTGGATTAAATACCTCGCCGCTGACAAGGAGCAGGTGTGCGCGCGGCTGGCGCCGCTGATGAGCGGCAAGTCATAACAATATTGTACTGAAGTATGGGGAAATGCATATAAAACAAGCATATATCCAGTCTTTATGCTTCAGAAGAGAGCTATTAGAATAATAAACAAAGCTGCTTACAGGGAATCAACAAACCCACTTTTTCTTAAATTAAAAGCTCTCAGGTTGAAAGATCTGGTTGACTTTAAAACTGCAGTAATGTTTAAAGTGAAGAATCTATCACTGCCCGCAAATATCCAAAAGTTGTTCCAAATAAGGGAGAAACAATATCATTTCAGAGGAAGATGTATATTTCAAAAACCTTCAGTGAGAACTACCACCAAGCAACACTGTGTTTCAGTGCAAGGAGTCAGATTATGGAACGATTTTGGACCTGAATTAAAATCATGTACAACGCTTGGACAATTTAAACAAAAACTAAAGGAAGAAATACTCCAAACATATATACAAGATGACATGTAAAATCACATAAGGATTGTCATATCCAGTCTGCATTGTGTTGTTGCTTAGTTTTTTGTCACATTTTGTCTTAGCTATGTTCTGAATTGTAATCGCTCTTGTTTTGTTTTTCTTTTGAATTCTTGGATGGAATATGGGTGGGCAATATAAGCTGCGGCTTCAGCCATCACCCATTTCGGATAACTTATGTTGAACTGTATAATCAGAGGAGTTATTGTCTAATTTGACCTTGTTGGATTTTCTTTCCCCCTTTGTTATATTATTCTGTTTCTTTTTAATCTTTACTTTTAATCTATCCGAAATAAAGATTCATTCATTCATTCATTCATGTGCTGTTTTGTACTTCAAAGCAGCCAAAAAAGTTATTTAAGTTGTTAAGCAGTGTGATTTCGCTCGCACAGATCTGAGGTGGAGGTTTGTAGTTGGTGAGGGTCTGTATGCCACGCCAGAGAGAGAGTGCATCTCTGGTGTTGCTGAAGGGGCCGGATATTTTCTTGCTGTACTGTCGTTTTGCTTCCTTGATTCCACAAGACAGGTTGGCCTTAGCTGTTGTTAGTCCTGCTGTGTCACCAGCCCTGAAGGCTGCGTCCCGAGCCTTCAGGAACCTGTGGACCTCTGCTGTCATTCATGGCTTCTTGTTAGCATGAATAGTGACAGTTTTGCAGTGAGTGACATCATCAATGCATATGTATGCTACAACAACCTCAGTGTACTCCTCTATGTTTGTGTGTCCATTGTGAGTGGCTGCATGCTTGAAAGTGTCCCAGTCTCTCGTGCTAAAGCAGTCTTTCAGAATCAGAATCAGAATAAACTTTATTGCCAAGCATGTAGAAAACACACGAGGAATTTGACTTGACATTGGCGCGCGTGTAAGCGCAACACAACGACACGGCAGCCGTAAACAAGGCGCCTCATCAAACAGTGATAGATAAGGGAAGAGGGGGAGAGGGAAAGGGGAACGACACAATGGGGGGGAGAGAAAAAAAACTTCGTTATCAGAATACAGCTTATGAATATTTAAGCAGATTATGATTACAATGAAAAAAAATCTCTCAATGGCTCAGAGCAGACAATCAACCACAAAAACCAAAGTCCAAAGTCAGAGAGAGTCAGTGAATGGATGTGAATCTCAGTATAAATGAATCAGTGTGTTCGTGTATGTTGAACGCAGGTGGGTGTTTATCAGTAACTGGAGACAGCAAAAATCCTCCCTCAGCAGAGATGTTATGTCTTAGTGACTGAAGCTCAGAAGGGCATGTCCTTGGAACATGGCAGATGGAATTTTCTGAGCCAGTCACATGTTGCTGTCCTTGAGAGTTCAGATTGCTATGCACCAGATGTTTATGAAAGAAAGCCAAACAATTCTGCTGCTTATCATTCATCCTGGAGGAGTGAAACTGAGGGGTGCCGAAACAAGGTCGAATAGCACAGATACTCAGAGAAAAACGTTCAACTCTTATGCATCCAGTGCTCCATAATTCCCATCGTTGCCAGGCTTTAAAAATTTTTCCTGTAGAGCTCCTAGGGCCATCCCGATGTTACCAATCTTTCTATTCAGTTCACCATAGGCCGCGATCAGAGTTCTCCCCAGCTGGTCAAATTGATGAAAGAGCTTCGCGGGGTCAGCATTTTGATAAGCTCTGTTCATCTTCTTCAATTTTCGATACACCAGGACTATCCCAAAGCCGATCAGTAGAAGTCCTGAGACCGTAACGCCGAATAGGTATAAGTCTTCCGCATCTTCAATTGAGAGATCGCACAGACACATGAGCTTCCAATTATGTGTATCCCTTACATAACCCGCAGCAGCAGTACCTGCGGGACAGGTGGGCTCCCCCGGGCCCGATTTCCTAGTTGAAAAAACAGTGTCAATTGCGTTTAAAGCCCAGCTTATTAAATCCATAATTTCCGTTTGGATCAAGAATCAGCAGCAAAAGAGCGACGCAGACACAGACAGCAGCAAGCTGGGATTCAGTCAGTTAGGGAGGGAGGGAGGGTGAAGGAGGGAGCAAAAGAAAAGGCGACTGCTCTCTCTGAAGGGCAGAAGCAGAAGGGCATTGGAGGCTCGCTTTGGCCACACACGTACCTGCTGTTTAGTTGGCCTGATGGCTTTCCCTCTGGGTCTGTATGCAGGCTTTAGCAAGATGGGGATGTGATCAGAGAGACCCAGGTGGGGAGGAGGGAGGCCTTGCATGTTCTGTTGTTTGTAGTGTACACAAAGTCCTGCAAGTTGTCTCCTCTTGTTGGAAAGTCCACATGTTGGTGTAGATTTGGTAGGAGGGCTTTTAAATCTGCATGATTGAAGTCTCCTGTTGTGATGAGGAAACCATCTGGATGTGCTGTTTGGGTCTCACTTATGGCCCTTTTCCACTAGTATCGCTTTGGCCTTACTCACTTTCACTCGACTCGCTTTCTAGCTTTTTCCACTGTACCCAGCACGGGTTAACAGGCCCTATTTTCGTGCCTGATTGAGGGCAGGGTACAACCGTGCTGAGTCGAGCCGAGATGTGACGTCAACAGACTGCGAGCCACTGATTGGTCAGTGCGTAACGTCACGAAAGCGTCCGACTTCAGTGGAATTTATACGACCGCCATTTGCAATATTTCACGGACTAACTTGGTCACGGAGTAAATACGATATTAATACAGACAGCGTTGTAGGTTTTGCGGAATATCTACACCATGGTCCAACGAAGAGGTGCGGGGTTTTCTCTGCTTGGTGCCAGATCCACAGTGAGGAGCGACCCGCACCGATACAGATGCAGCCCAGCATAGAACCGGACTACGGACAAGCTGAAGACGAACGTGAGAGAACCATCGATGGTGAGTGATTTGTAATATTGTGCATCTGTTCGCTTATTTATCCTGTTGGTGGTAAGCTCACTTTTTTTGAGCCATACAGCACCGTCCTGTGCTGGCTAACGAGTATTAGCTAGTAGCTAGCTAGTAGCCAACTGCTGATTTGCACTTGTTTTGTCCTAAGTATTCGCTTGTGAGAGCAAAACGATGAAATATGTTAATCCTGGTTAAAGTCCTGGTTTGTGTACATGCTGCACTTTGGTGCTGTGCATTAAATTGTGTGTAATTTCTTCCTAGAATGTGTGTCCACATGCCAGGGTTTAGCCTCCCTCAGTGTTTGTGGATGCAGGTCAAGTGGACCACAGGAGCCGAAATCTCGACATATACAGGTGCTTTTTCAAACCGGTGATTTATAAAGTGATTCATATAATTTTCTAAAGCGTCAGAGTAGACCCACACACCAATTCTGTGGATTTTCCATAAAAGGTGTTGGAACAGTGTTGTTGTGCTGTTCCACCATAAATCCCTGGATTGATAATGTACAGAGTGGATCCCGCGGTGCTTGTCAGGGAAACGAAGCATTTTTGTCACATCCCATCACTGACTTTAAGTGTATTTCCCTAATACAGGTACATCTCCAAAAATTAGAATGTCATGAAAAAATTCAATATTTTTTGTCACTCATTTCAGAAAGAGAAATCCATATATTATATACATTCATTACACAGACAGTGATATATTTCAAGCCTTTATTTATTTTAATAGAATTTAAGTTTTTGAATAGAAATGTTGGCCGCTGAGGTGTTGGTTAATATGGGCTGTAGCCATAATCATCAAAATTAAAATAAACACTTGCAATATATCACTGTCTGTGTAATGAATCTATATATGGGTTTCACTTTCTGAAATGAGTCACAAAAATATTGAACTTTTTCATATTATAATTTTTGAGATGTGCCTGTATAAGTGTTGAACTTGCTTTAACTAATCAACATCCATTTCTGTTGTTCGTCTAGGCAGGAGGAAAGGAAACGCAGCCACCCCACAACGGTTCTCGCCACTGTGAAAATTACTGAAATCCTTTGTTTTTATAGGTAAAGTGTCAAAACCAAAGTAGCACAACCAAAGTAGCACAATTTCCACTTAATATAAATGGGACTGAACTGAGATTTATTTGATTGTGTGAATATTAATTACAGAATAATTGAAAATGAATGGTACATCAACTGTAAAGTAAACCACTTGTTAAAGTATTTATTTTTTTGTCAGATCACTTGTGTGATGCTTTGTGAGTTATGTTCACAACTGTATCTTTTGGGGAATGGGAGTTGTTCAGTCATCAATATAACTTAGTTTATATGTGTAGTTTATAGTCTATCATCAATAAACTCATGCAGTAACAGGACACATTACAAATATTTGAGACCCATTGTAGTGCTTCCTTTTATATTTTAGCAATACAAGTACAAAACACCGCCCACACTTGAAGCCAGGGCAAGAAGAGACACTTTTACAGACAAGACAAACTTTTATTGATAAAAACTTCATATTTTGACTGAGCGACTCCATACTCGGTGATGCACACCCTCAGTTAAAGTACTAGATTCCATTCAAGTGAATGTATTAATTCATTCTGATTGCTGAGGCCACAGTAAAAACAGATGATTTTAAATGTAACGCAGCCCTTGTAAAATCTACTCGACTGAAGCGCAGCTACATGAAAATTGTGGTTAAATACAACAACGAAGTACTTTATATTCACATTGAAATTGGAATCTCTCCTGTTTTGTTTTTCTTTTGAATTCTTGGATGGAATATGGGTGGGCAATATAAGCTGCAGCTTCAGCCATCACCCATTTCGGATAACTTATGTTGAACTGTATAATCAGAGGAGTTATTGTTTAATTTGACCTTGTTAGATTTTTTTCCCCCTTTGTTATATTATTCTATTTTCTTTTTAATCTTTACTTTTAATCTATCCGAAATAAAGATTCATTCATTCATTCATTCACATTCCACCACTGGCTTTTAGCAACAAGTGTATTTCCCAAATATGTTTTAAACTTGTTTTATTTAACCACCACCCATTTCTGTCTTTTGTCTAGGCAAGAGTGAAACAATCCATCCCAAACTGGACCTTGTGTCACTATTTACAGAGATGCAGGCCTAAGATCTGCTGAACTGGGACCAGTGTGAGCTGCACATCCCAGCTGCTGAGTGACCCAGTCTTACAGTTTGAATTTTGCACGTTCTGAATAATCTGGAATTTGCTGCTGATTGTAATAAACAATTTAGTGACTTATGTGTTTGCATCATGATTTCTATTTTTGTCTGTTAACACACTGGTGGGAAAAGAGTCAATAGTACAAACCATTAATGGGTGATCTTGAAAATAATGGCTCATTTTTAAGAAAAGTAAGACTGTATTGTTGGATGTGCCACCGCAGAAGACCCTGCATACTTTAGTGATAGTACCAGTATATGGAGGAATTCTGGGTCATATTAGCATCTGCTCTTCATCATAATGGATTTGGGCAGGGGTGTCCAATCATGTGCCATGGGGGGCCAAGACCCTGCAGGCTTTACCTCCAACCAGTGTCTTCAACAGCAGATTCCACTGAACTTCTTCCACTGACTGCTGATCAGTGAAAACACCTGCTGAAGAGACTGGGTAGAAAAGAGAACCTGCAGGGTCTTGGCCCTCCATGACACATGATTGGACACCTGTGGGTTAAAGTTTAATGGGATTTAACATTTTAACACAAACTGATTTATGGCTCATAATCCTGTTGACAGACTTACACCGAACCAAAAGTGATTTCTCAAACTGCTGGATTGTTCTTAAGACAGCTTTTCAAATCTGTCAGTATTAAATTTATGTCACATGGTGGTAACTTTCACATATAAAAAAAGGGACATCTGCAAAAACTTCACAGGTTTGTCAGTGCAATACTACATGAATGCATGTATAGTACATTGTTGATGCAGAGAATATATATTTCTACAGTACATGTATCTAGTAAATCAAGCATTTTCCATGTAACCTTGTGACTACATTATTTTAATTGCTTTTAATCCTAGATCAAGTTTGTTTTGGCCTAAAATACATCATAACTGTCAAATATATCTTATTATACCTAACTCAGTACTGTTTACTTTTTGAATATATATTTTGTGGCTAATATAGTTATTAACCTGGCGATGAAGTTGTGTCAGCTGATCATTTTTTGCTATGACACCACCTCAGACTCAGTGCTGCTGGAGCAGGTACGTCCCATGATGTCTCAATAGTCTCTCCATGATTTTCACGCAGATTAGAGCAATTTGTTGCACAGGAAATAAACGTTTCTACAGACATTCTTAAGCTCTATAACCACTGATCGTTTGTGATGCTATGTTGACATCAGTGACGGGCTATGTTGAACGCCCAGACCGACCGTTTGAAGCGGTAATTTTCCCACAACAGAGCCATCTGAAACACACACAGCATACATATTTTAGTACCTAACAGCGATAACTTGCAGACATTACAGTGTAGTACGACGTACTTATAGTAAACTAGCATTACCAAACATTAGCTTACCGTCATATATGACCTAGTTTGTATCCTCACGTCTTCGGCTCTCCCAGAAGCTAACTAACTAACCTGCACTTATATAGCGCTTTTCTAGTCACAAAGACCACTCAAAGCGCTTTCTCTAATACTAGCCCTTTATTCTAAGGGCCTATAGGAAACAGATATCTAGGGACAATTTAGAACAGCCAATTAACCTAACATGCATGTCTTTGGATTGTGGGAGGAAACCGGAGCCCCCGGAGTAAACCCACGCAGCACAGGGAGAACATGCAAACTCCACACAGAAAGGTTCCAACCCCTGCCAACCTGGGGATTCGAACCAGGAACCTTCTAGCTGTAAGGCAACAGTGCTAACCACTGCACCACCGTGGCAGCACGGTGGTGCAGTGGCAGTGGCAAGCTGCAAGCTGCAGAACTATACAGTGGCAAGCTGCAGAACTATTCCAGAGTGTTTCGTCTCGCTGCCTGTACCCTTGTCTGGTGGTCCTTTTTGGCATTTAGGGTGAAAAAATCCACAGACCGAGGAATCGCCTTGTACAGCCGCCATGTGTTATGTTTTGCTTGGGTCGTGTGTTTTACGTCATGGGAGTGTGGCGCCGCCTTGCTGTAAAAAAAATCCCGCCCACCCCAGCTTAACCCCGCTTTACCCGGCTGCTATGGAGACAAAACCGAGGCCGAACCGAGTAGTAGCGAAACGAGGCGAGGCGAGCTGTTCTAGTGGAAAAGTGGCATTATAGCCTGATAGAGTTTATTTAGTGCCTGGCTCCTCTCGACACCAATGGCAGTGGGCGGGATATTACACAGCGACTAGCAGAACGGATGTAAATTCCCTCAGTATGTGGAACAGTCGGCACTTGATGATCATAAACTCCACCAACGGAGAACAGTGTTTATGCACA
Source organism: Pholidichthys leucotaenia (assembly GCA_020510985.1). Lineage (NCBI taxonomy): Eukaryota > Metazoa > Chordata > Actinopteri > Cichliformes > Pholidichthyidae > Pholidichthys > Pholidichthys leucotaenia. Next base: position 323,065,977 of record CM035837.1, on the reverse strand, counting down.
ACAGTCGCACAACAGTCACATCTCAGCACCAGCATCACTGATGTAAACACACACTCCTCCTCCTTGGGTTTTCCCTCCTTCTGTGAACACCCAGTCAGCGCCGAGGCATGTTAGCCCTTCTAGCTGAATAGCAGAGTCCAGCATATTGTCATTTAGCCACATTTCCGTAAAGATAAAAACATAGTAGTTCTACCCATCACATTGCGTAGAGCTCAGGAGCTGTATGTGGTCTATTTTGTTTCTTGTGGGCATATGTTGGCCAAAATGAGGGAAGGAATTGGCAGTCTGTGTGGGATAGTGGCCAGCTTTGTTCGGAGAGCTTCACATTTACATCTCTTTCATCTTCACTCACACTGTTGACAACGTCTCCATTTGGAATAAGACACAGCAGTCGAGTCCGGGGGTGTGGAAGTCTGACGGAGAAGTCTTAGGCCATGGAGTTCATCTGTAATGCTCTGGTCCAGAACATAATATTTGGTCATATTCGTTATCTCCAGCAGGTTATGATGACTGTAACTTGTGCGCAACATCATATGCGGACATTAAACGCATGAATATACTCTTAGGCATTTAAACAACACTGAATGGCACAAAACAGAGAGAAGGGAGGCTGCTGCATGTCTATGTGCCACCTAGTGGATTTTTGCAATAATCCTCTGACGAAACTTTTACATACATACATAGCATATACAATGTTTTATTATCATTGAAATGAAAACATGTAACACACAAGTATCTGTGAGTACTTGTTATCTTACTTACCGGTCTTCATGAAGGATCTTTGGTGGATCAAAAACAAGTAGTGTAGGATTTTTTCAATTTATTTAAAGTTATATATTGTCAAAGCTTCCAGAACCATTTCTGTTAGATGAGAAATGCTGGATAATGGGTACTTTTAGTGTAAGAGCAATGTGGTCTGTTGTTCCGTAGCTGGACTGACGTAATTTACTTTGATCTAACCTCATTCTTCTACTCATCTTGAGTACAAATAACCAGAGTGATGGCCTATTGGTAGAGCATCTGCTTCACAGCCAGGCGGTTGTGGGTTCAAGCCCTGGCTGGGCTCATACCAAAGACCATAAAAATGGTCCTTTCCACTTTCTAGCTTGGTGCTCAGCATAATAGAATGGAGGAGGAAAGTCTCCATTTTAATTCATCCTAAAGTTGGTTATCCAGCGACAGATGAGAGCACAAGCCTAGTGCCAGTCCCAAGCCCTGATAAGTGGGGAGGGTTGTGTCAGGGCATCCGGTGTAAAATCCTTGCCAAATCAAATGTGCAGACCATGATCTGCTGTTGGGACCCCTGATAAGGGAGCAAGTCAAAAGAAGAAGAAGTTAGATCAATGTAAATGCTGTCAGTCAAGCACAGAACAACAGACCACACTGCTTTTACACTAAAATAGCCCATTATCCAGCTTTTGTAATCTGACAGAAAGGGTTCTGGAAATTTAGACAATATACAATGCCTGGCCAAAAAAAAAAAGTCATCACCTGGATTTAACTAAGCAAATATTAAGTAAGAGCCTCCCATTGGTCAGGGCTAGGTTCAGCAATGTTATGTGCCCAAAGAATGAGGTCAGCTGACTACTTGAATATACTGAATAACCAGGTGTCATGGTCCTGAGCACAGCTGGGTGCCGTGTTCAGCCTCAGCTCAAGTTTAGTCTTTTTCAGGGTGTTTGTTTCTTTGTTTATTTTGGCCTGTTGTATTTGGTTCCTGTGTAGTTATGAGTTGTCTGTATTCTTAGTCTCGCCGTTATTGTCCTGTCTAGTTATTGTCATTTTGTATTTATAGTATTATTTACATCTTGGGGTTGTGTTGTCTTATTTTTGCATTATTATTTAGTTTCTGGTTTTGTGCTTTAATTTTGACAGTGCTGTGCAGCTTCTGGCTGTCAAACTCTGCTTTGCGAGCTGCACAGCTGTCACTCATTATATGTACGCCCCTGCTCATGTAGCCACACCTGCCATCCATTAATCGTTGTTCCACACACCTATTTAAGAACACGGCAATGATTCTCTCATTGCCGTGTCCTACTGCTAGCCCCTTCAGGGGAATCAGCCTAATCTCTGAACGAGTGAAAACTGGTTTGGCACCGAGGTGAACGGGTGAGCTCTGTTTTGGTTAGTACGCTTTTCCCCTTATTTCCAGCCATGAGCCCCGTGTCCTTTCGGGTGTGCTCCAGCTGGTTTAGTTTCTTTTTTGCTCAGCGTTCCCACATGCCTTAGCCTGTGTCCCTACCAGGCTATTCTCTCTACCTGTGGACGTTGAGCCCCGTTGTCTTCCTGTGCCTCCTTCTTCCTGTTATATGTATATTAAAAAAAAAATTAAAAAAAATTAAGATGGTGGACGCAGCGGCCCCTCTTGGCATCAACGAGTGTGAGAGTTTTGAGTGTTTTGATCATCCCAGACGTACATTCTGTAAAACTTACAACCGTGAGACCTTATTAAACATCAAGGTACTGCACGCTGCAAGAATCGTGGCGATCAGTTGTGATTTGGACATTCTACGCCAGCATGGAATTCTGGCGGAGTCCCCGCTGGAAGCTACCCGAGAGAGGAGGAAGCGGAAGCGGAGCGAACGCAAGAAAAAGCGCGGAAAAAGGGCCGGGATCCATGCTAGGCTAAAGGCTAACCCCTCTAGACCAGCGGTACCGTCGCTTCTTCTCTCTAACGTCCGCTCCCTCGAAAACAAGGTGGACGAGCTGCGTCTGCTGACAGAAACCCAGAGAGAGTGGAGAGACTGCTGTGTGTTTGTTTTCACCGAGACAAGGCTCCACGGCAACATTCCTGATGAGGCCATTCAACTGGAAGATATGGCGATGTTCCGTGCCGACAGGGAAACGGCGAGCTCCGGTAAGAGCCGGGGGGGTGGGCTATGCATCTATGTTAACAAGAACTGGTGCGTTAACGCCACGTTAGTATCTAAACACTGCTCTCCATTGGCGGAGTTCTTAATTGTAAATTGTCGGCCATTTTATCTGCCGAGGGAATTCAGCAACGTGTATGTAGCTGGTGTTTACATAGCGCCGAGCACTATTGCTAAAGCTAATGCTAAGAAGGCACTCGGGGTACTGCACAATGCTATCAGCGAAATCCAAACTTCACACCCAAACAGTTTTGTGGTGGTTGCGGGGGATTTTAACCACACCAGCCTAAAGACTGCGCTCCCCAAGTTTAAACAATGTGTAGACTTTAAGACCAGAGGAGAGAATATGTTGGACTTAGTGTACACAAACACAGATGCATATAAAGCGATACCCCGCCCCCATCTCTGCCGTTCTGATCACATGTCCGTGATGCTGCTGCCTGCCTACAAACCTTTATTGAAGCGCAGCAGACCAGCAGTGAAACAAATCAGGATTTGACCAGAGAGTGCAACCTCTGCACTGAAAGACTGTTTTCTGCACACAGACTGGGAGATCTTCAAAATAGCAGCCTTCCAGGAAGACAAGACGGATGTGGAGGAGTATGCTGATACAGTCACCAGCTACATCGCGAAGTGCACAGAGGATGTCATTACAGTGAAGACCATCACTATGCGAGGTAATCATAAGCCCTGGATGACTGCAGAGGTGCGCTCGCTGCTTACAGCCAGAGATGCAGCCTTCAGAGCAAAGGACAAGATCGCCCTCCGCTCAGCCAGGTCTGCGCTCTCAAAGGGAATTAAGGCGGCAAAGCGCGCCTATGCGGAGAAAATCCAGGGACACCTCTGTGACACTAGGAACACCAAGCAGATGTGGCAGGGAGTTCGGACACTGACGGGCTATAAGTCTAGGCAGGGGGTCGATTATGATGACGCTTTGCTTCCAGACAGGCTTAACAACTTCTTTGCACGTTTTGAAGCATCAAACTCGACAAACAGAGGGAGGGCTGGCCCACCTCCACCATCGGTCGGACCAGCTTTTACCATCAACACAGTGGACACACGGAGGACCCTAACCAGAGTCAACCCACGCAAAGCTGCAGGTCCGGACAACATTCCGGGACGTGTGCTCAGAGACTGCACGAGCGAGATGGCGGATGTCCTGACTGACATTTATAACATCTCCCTGAGTCAGGCCATCGTTCCCAGATGCTTCAAGACCTCTATCATTGTACCGGTGGCAAAGAAACCAGTTGTGTCCTGTTTGAATGACTATCGTCCTGTTGCACTGACACCAATTGTGATGAAGTGTTTTGAACGGCTTGTCAAACCACACATTACAGCCTGCCTCCCTGCATCACACGACCCGCTCCAGTTTGCATATCGTTCAAACTGCTCCATGGAGGATGCTATAGTCATCACCCTACACTCTGTCATCACCCACCTGGACCAGAAAGACACCTACGCCAGACTCCTGCACATTGATTTCAGTTCAGCATTCAACACCATTATTCCCCAGAGACTGATGGAGAAATTACTCCTTCTCGGTCTGAACACCGCCACATGTCTCTGGATCCTGGATTTCCTGACTGAGAGACCTCAGTCTGTCCGGGTTGGAAACAACATCTGCAACTCTGTCACGCTGAGCACCGGATCCCCTCAAGGCTGTGTACTCAGTCCACTGTTGTTTACACTTCTAACACATGACTGTGTATCCAGACACGAGGGGAACCAGATTATTAAGTTTGCAGACGACACCACGGTGGTGGGACTTATTCAGAGGGATGAGGAATCAATGTACAGGGAAGAAGTGAGAGACCTGGAGGGCTGGTGCAGGGAGAACAATCTGGTGCTCAACGTGGACAAAACGAAGGAGATGATTATCGACTTCCGGCGGTCACAGCCTGAGCACATCCCCCTCAGCATTGGCGGCCGTTTAGTGGAGAGAGTAGAGAACATCAAGTTCCTTGGAGTGCAGATCTTGCAGGACCTGACCTGGAGCAAGAATTCCTTGGGGATCAGGAAGCGGGCTCAGCAGAGACTGCACTTCTTGAGGAAACTCAAACAGGCCTCTCTCCCCATCTGCATCCTCAGGACCTTCTACAGAGGTGTGGTGGAGAGTGTTCTGACGTACTGCATTGCTACATGGTACTCCAGCTGCAGTGTGTCAGACAAAAAAGCCCTGCAGAGGATAGTCAAGGGGGCTGAGAGGGTAATTGGAGTCTCCCTCCCCTCTGTCCAAGAACTTTTTCAGAACCGTTGTAGGAGCAGGGCACTGAACATTGTCAAGGACCGTTCTCACCCTCTGCATGAACACTTTGAACTTCTGCCATCTGGTAAACGATTCCGGAGCATCAGAGGCAGAACCACCAGACTGATCAACAGCTTCTTTCCACAAGCTGTCAGGATGCTGAACAGTTGACCCGGAATCTCTCATATACACTACTGCACCTACGGACATTTGTATATTATTTGTATATTATAGTTAGTTGGGGGGTTTTTTCCCCCCCAAGAATGTCTCAGGGATGTGTGAATGGATGGGGGGTGGGGGTGGGGGGTGGAGCTATGTGGGAGTTTGTCTTAAATCATGCTGCTTCTATTTATATGGATGCCGAGAGAAACGCAATTTCATCTTGCCTGCACTACAGTTGTATGTACAGCAATATGACAATAAAGTTTGATTTGATATAGTGTTATATGTTGTTTGTGTTTATGTTAATAAATGTGCAAAACTCACAGAGTGCATTTGGTGTCCTTCTTAGCCCTTAAAAAGGACAATTTATGACAGAAGAACACGGCCGGTGTATGGACACCAGCCGCTGTGGGTTTCTGCATTTTTCCTTTTTCTGTAATTATTTTTCCCCTTTTTTCCCCTCACCTATTTTTGTGTGAGCATTCAATATGCCATCAGCTCACCGGGGCTCTGCCAACCGAGGGAGGTTGGTAGTCGGGGGGCCCCACTGGGGATGAACAATGGGCAGAGGAGTCCATCCAGAGCTTTGTGGATGCTGCACTCACCTCCTGTTCATTCAAGGAGGTGCGAACAAGTGGACTCAGCAGTAATGATTGTGGAGGCACACCCCAGCTTATGGATCTTCCCCAGGTATGCTGGCCTTCTGTACTCTGTTTCCACCCTCCTAAGAGACCTACCATATGTGCCAAGATCGGAGCGGAAGAGGAACCATCTCCAGACCCCGGCATCTTGCTGGTCTCACCAGGAGCCTGTTTCTCCTCCTCCTCATCCACTGTCCATTCCTGAGCCAACGGGAGAACGTCCCCGGGAACAGATGCGCCCAGTCTTTCCCCGATACCCAGCTGCGTCACTCCAGAGGGAGTCCCCCATCGCAGCTGGGAATTCGGTCATCATCATACCTGCAGCGCCAGCTTCTCCTGCTTCTCCATTGGTGCCCCTGCCCGCTGCAGCCATTAGGAGGGAGTTGTGTGCGTCTCTTGCAGCAGCTACCATCGCACCATGGGAATTCAGGTAAGTGCCTTCTCATTTCTTAACAGCTTTTGATGAAATGCCTTGTCTAATTCCTGGTGGGAGGGCTCAGCAGCAGCAGCCTCATATTGTGGCTGAGCTCTCTCCATCAGCTGCTGCAGATGTACATGTCTCATCCTCACCAGCTAATCCTGTGTTCCCTCCTGTTTTTCCTGGGTGTCTGCCGGTCTTGCGAGAGAGCCTCCGGACAACGGAGGGGTCTGTGGCCCTGGAGGACCCCGTTCCAGTTGTAGTGATATTTAATAAAATATAGTGTAATAAGGTACAGGAATTATTTATTTTATTTAATAGTGGGTGTGCGAGGGGACAGAGTTAAACCGTCACCTCTACACTTGCTAAATAAAATAGGAAAACACTTGTAAAAAGGGGGCACCAGTTCTAAAAGAACAACTTGTATTATTAACTTAATTTCAGTTAATTTCCGTACCTTCAATTACTTAATGGATCAGTCTCAAAATTTAAGGGAGTTCTTTTCCTGCCGTGATCTAGGAGACATATATGCGAAAGGAAAACGCTTCATCTTCTCTCATTTACCCTTTAATTAAACTCATTCAGGTTGCATGATATAGCATTCAAATGATGGATAAACAGATTCAAATGATAAACAGGTGTCTAATATCACATCAACTGTTAGCGGATTCCTGAACATAAAATCTAGAATTAAACCCTTGTGGAACCAAGGAGGAACTAGATTTTATGTTTCAACGGTAATGGTAGGCTGAAATGTCTAACAAAACAGAACGCAATTTTATGGGGAAAAATTCGTCGATCATTGATCCAAGATGGCGCCCACAGTGGTTGCCATGGTGCTTCGCTGTGCTTTTTTTTGTTTGTTTTTGTTCGTCAATTGTGTGTCTGCCTGCTCTTACACCTGTGAAGAGCTACTTAATATCAGGACTTTCACTCCCACGGACCTACTCCCAGTTTTTTTGGCTCCTGCAGCCGATCTGGTTCACTTTTTAGCCCAAAAAGTGAGACAGCGAAAGAGAGGAAGACGAGCGGGTGCCCTGGTGCGGCTTCGCAGGAGAGGCACGCGCACGGCTTTGCCTGGGATATTTCTGTCCAACGTCAATTCTCTTTATAACAAGGTAGATGAACTGAGACTGCTGATGCAATTTAAGGACCTCTCCACCTCGTGTGCCCTCTGCTTTACTGAGACCTGGCTCAAGCAAAAGACACCGGACAGCGCGCTCCTCCTCGAGGGATTTCAGCTGTTTCGTGCTGATCGAGACTCGGGGCTCTCCGGCAAGACCACAGGCGGAGGAGTCTGCCTCTACATCAACAGCAGCTGGTGCTCCGATGTAACTGTGATCTCCCAACACTGTTCTCCCGCTCTGGAATATTTATTCATCAACTGCAAGCCATTTTATTCCCCGCGTGAGTTTGCTTCATTCATCCTGGCCGCTGTTTACGTCCCGCCCGACACGGACGTGCGCGAGGCTCAGCGCGCGCTCGCGGATCACATTCAACAAGCGGAGCGGACTTTTCCGGACTCTCTGGTTATTGTGGTTGGCGACTTTAACCAGAGCAACCTGAGCCACGAACTCCCCCGATACAAACAGTTTATTAAATGCCCCACCAGAGGAGAGAACACGCTAGATCACTGTTACACTACAGTTAAGGACACGTATCGCGCTGTTCCCCGCGCTGCGCTCGGACTATCTGATCACGTGATGGTCCACCTGATTCCCACATACAGACAGAGACTGAAGCTCACAAAACCTGTTGTGAGCACTACGAGGAAATGGACCAGTGAAGCTGGGGAGGAGCTGAGCACGTGCTTGGAAACAACTGACTGGGGCATGTTTAAAGGAGCCACGCATGATCTGGATGAATACACGGACACTGTGACCTCATATATCCACTTTTGTGAGGACAGCATTCTTCCATCGCGCACCAGGGTGAGTTACTCCAACGACAAGCCCTGGTTCACAGCTAAGCTCAGACAGATCAGGAAGGAGAAGGAAGCAGCGTTGAAAAGTGGAGACAGGGACTGCTACAGGGAGGTCAAATACCGGTTTAGCAGAGAGCTGAGGAGAGCTAAATCTGTGTATTCTGAGAGACTCCAGCAACAGTTCACTGCTAACGACTCTGCTTCTGTGTGGAGAGGACTGAGGCAAATCACCAACTATTGGCCTCAGGCTTCTAAGGGACTGGATGACAAAGCCCTTTGTCAAATACTGTCCCAACACTATGCCCGTTTTGACATCTCGTCTGCTGTGTCCAACTCCCCCCCCTCCCCCCAGCGCCACTGCCTCCATGGTCCCCACTTCATCAAAGGCGGCCCCCCCCCCTCCTCCCCCCCTGCCCTTGTCATCAGTGAGCAGGACGTGCACAGACAGTTCTCCAGACTGAACCCGCGCAAGGCCCCCGGTCCTGACGGCGTGTCTCCCTCCACCCCGAGACACTGTGTGAAGGAGCTGACTCCTGTCTTCACAGACATTTTTAACACCTCCCTGAAGTCATGCCACATGCCGGCCTGCCTCAAAACCTCTACCATCGTCCCTGTCCCCAAGAAGCCACGGATCACTGGACTTAACGACTACAGACCTGTAGCGCTCACCTCTGTAGTCATGAAGTCCTTTGAGCGCCTGGTCTTGCCCCACCTCAAGATCATCACCACTCCCCTCCTGGACCCGCTGCAGTTTGCCTACAGAGCCAACAGGTCTGTGGACAACGCAGTCAACCTGGCCCTCCACTCCATCCTGCAACACCTGGACTCCCCGGGAACCTACGCCAGGATCCTATTTGTGGACTTCAGCTCTGCATTCAATACCATCCGCCCCGCTCTGCTCCAGGACAAGCTGTCCCTGCTCAACGTGCCTGACTCCCTCTGCAGGTGGATCACCAATTTCCTGACAGACCGGAGGCAGCATGTGCGGCTGGGAAAGACTGTCTCAGACTCTGTTAGCATCAGCACCGGATCACCCCAGGGCTGTGTACTTTCCCCCCTGCTCTTCTCCCTGTACACCAACTCCTGCACCTCCAGCCACCAGTCTGTCAAGCTGATCAAGTTTGCGGACGACACCACCCTCATCGGGCTCATCTCCAACGGCGACGAGTCCGTCTACAGGAGAGAGGTGGCCCAGCTGGCGTCCTGGTGCAGCCACAACAACCTGCAGCTGAACGCTCTGAAGACAGTGGAGATGATCGTGGACTTCAGAAAAGTCACAGCCCCTCTGCCCCCCCTTACCCTCACAGACTCTCCCATCACTACTGCGGACTCCTTCCGCTTCCTGGGCACCACCATCACCCGGGACCTCAAGTGGGAGCCGACCATCAGCTCCCTCATCAAAAAGGCCCAGCAGAGGATGTTCTTCCTGCGGCAGCTGAGAAAGCTCAAGCTACCCACCAAGATGTTGGTGCAGTTCTACACGGCCATCATCGAGTCCATCCTCACCACCTCCATCACCGTGTGGTACGCAGGAGCCACCGCCAGGGACAGACTAAGACTGCAGTGCATTGTGCGCGCTGCTGAGAAGGTGATCGGCTGCAAGCTCCCATCCCTCCAGGACCTGTACATCTCCAGGACCCGGAGGCGTGCAGGTTGGATCATAGCTGACCCTTCACACCTTGGACACGCACTGTTTGCCTCCCTCCCCTCAGGCAGAAGACTTCGGTCCATTCAGACTAAAACCTCCCGCTACATGAATAGCTTCTTCCCCTCTGCCATTAGACTGCTGAACATTTTCCACTAGCCCAGCACACCTCGGTACGGCTCGATTCACTTCAGTACGGCTCGGAATGCTTCTGTCTCCATTAGCATGGTGTTGTGCTTGTGCTGTGATGGTTTGTGTTAGGAGGTTTTAGAAGCGGGGCGGCGGCAGATTCTCAGCGAGGCGGGGCCACACTCCCGTGACATTACGCACCCGACTGAGTCCTTATTTACACGAGACAAAAAAATGGAGGATCCAAGGATTATTGCCTTGCTCGCTCTGTGGTTTTATCTCACAATTAATTTTATCTCATAATTAAGCTACAACAACACAAGTCACTTTTGTTTTGAATTAACTGCCAAATGACCTAGAAATAATGAGCTGAAACTTGTTTTTATTTGTATTAAATAATGAGACGGTGGCACACTGGCCAACACCAAATTGTATTATTTTTTACATCCTAGGGCATTTTGGATGTACTGAATTAAAAAAATTCATGTTTTTCACCTTCAGGTCAACGTTTGGAACAACAGTATTATTATTTTCCGTTTAGATGATGCTACACTCCTTCTAAAGTATTGTAAATCTCTGAATTTGGAATGCCGATAGAACATTCAATTTACACATACTTGTACCTACTTTGACTTGGTGCTAATTTTTTATGATATTTCAATAAAAAGAACAGAAAGCTTACAAAAAGATTTCTTTTTTGGTCTAGTTAAAAATTACATTACCTTTACAATGGTTGACCCCTGACAGGATGATCAGCATCATTTTGATCAGACTAGGCAATGGAATTTCTATGTAATTATACTGTTTTATAATTCAGTGTTATAACAGACAAACCACACTTTCCAAAACAATTCCATTTTATTATATACAAAATATTAAAAGAAAAAAAAAAACTTTGCAACACAACATGAAGGTTAATCAACATTTTATACACGCCGACCACTGAGTGCCTCTACACCAGCTTCCCAAACTGGGTCACGAAGACTCGGTTGAATGAAGCCGTCTCTGCCAGCTGTGGGTCATGAAGGCTCGGTTGAATTAATCCGGACGGGCTGTCGCGGCGGACGCGTGGGATAATTCTACAAGGAAAATGCACACAATAAAATACAGCACGAAAGTGCAAGATATACAGAAAAGACAATAGTTTTTAACAAGAATACATAAGCTTATTTCAGCGTATTGTTCACATGAATAATTAAAATAAAAGCTTTAGTCCGCAGTGTGCTGCAATAAAGCAGCGATCATCATCCACAAATGAACACCTTTTTTATTGCATAAATAAACTGAGCGTCTTACCGAATATATTTGCGAAAAAAACGCACAATAAAAAAAAATTAAAACTCACCGTTAAAGGACTCCGATGTCGAGACCTCCCGGTATATTTTTTCATTCCGGGCGGCTCCGTCTAACTCGCGCTGGATACGTTCGTCTGACAATGCAGTGAGCAGACACTGCACCTCCTTTTTGGTCCATGGAACACCTTTATTACGCGAAGCCATTTTTGATAGAGAATAAATGAAAATAGCACAGCAATACACTGAAAAGAAACCGCCAACAGTGGTTGCGTGCTGAGTAAAGGCGGTCGTGAAGATTCTTTTTTTTTTTTTTTTTTTTTTTTTTAAAAAATTTTATTGAGAAAGTCGTGAAGATTCGGTAGAAGAGGAGGAGGAGAGGGGCGGTTACAACCTGACCAATCAGCGGCGACCAGTCTGTTAACGTCACAACATGGCACAGCTCAGCACTGCTGTACCCTGCCCTTGAGCGGGGCTGAGAATCGCGGCTGTTAAACCGTGTTGGGGCTGGTGGAAAAGCGTACAAAGCGTGCTGAGCTGTCCCGTGTCGCGCTAAAGCGTGCTAGTGGAAAAGGCCCTTAAGTGACTTATTAGACTCTCGTGCACTACGTACAGCAGCTCAACTGGACTCATGATAATTATCACTGTTTTCTTTTGCACTACCGATTGCATTATGTGGAACTCCACAATATCTGCTGCTTGTTAATGTATTTAAAAATTGCATAGATTAGTATTACTCATTCATATTCTACATTTTATTGCACGCATAGTTTTTTATTTTTATCTTTAGTGCTACTCCATGTTGAATGTTGCAGCATTGCACCGAGACAAATTCCTAGTTTGTGTACTACATGAACAATGGCAATAAATCTCATTCTGATTCTGATTCATAAGCTGATTATCTAAAAATGAACTTCCGAATTAATCTACAAAAATGAAAGGAGATTACTTAAAAATGAATAAGAATCTCCCTTCAGTTTATAGCTTTGTCCTACGGCTGAGAGACTAATTGTTCCATGAATGATGATTGAGGGTTCCCCATCTCCACCTGAGGTCGTTGAGGGTTCTCACTGTTGGCTGAGGGCATTGTGAGTTTCCCGTCTTCACTGGAGGTCCCCACTGATTAGTCACTCTCCTCATCTGGTCCCCTCACTAAGCAGCTATCTGGGTCAGTAGCCCTCTTTGCCGGGTTTCCCCACTGATCAGCCAACACTTCATCTGGGCTCTTTGCTGATCAGTCATCCACATCTGTTGGTGCCTACCCCTCAGTCCCTGTGGTCTGGAAAGGGCACGAGTTCTAGATGCCACCCCCAGGAGGTGGTGTGTCATGCCCTGCGTCCCGTTGGTTCAGGGATGTGGGAAGACCACCCGACAAGCCTTATCATCTGCTTGGGTGGATTTGGCACTCTGGAAGGCCACCCGATGGACTGCTCCTTCTGCTTGGGTGATCCTGGAGCATGGGGAGGCCACCCGACTTGCTCCAGCACATGTTCTGGTGGTCTTGGGACTCTAGGAGACCACCCAATGGGCTATGCCATCTGCTCGAGTGGCTCAAGAACCCCGGAGGGCCACCAAGCATGTTCCACCGGGTAATCGGGTGGTCCTGGGACTCTGGGAGGTCATCCGATTTGTTCCACCTAGTGATTGGGTGGCTTTGGGACCCTTATAAACCACTTGAACTGCCTTATTTTGCCATTTAATGTCTCAGAGTTCTGGTCACCTTATCTGTTGTCAGTGTTGTGGGTCATGAGGTTTTTTCTCCCTTTGTTTTTCTGGGTTGTTTTAGGCTGTCCGTGCCAGGGTTCCCCCTCCTCCCACCTGAGGTGGGTTGTTTTCCTTGTTGGGGGGGGGGTCTCTTTTGTGGGTGAGTCCTCTTTTCTTTTTGATGTTGCCCTGGGGTGTCTGGGTCCACCCCTTGAGGGGGGGAACTGTCATGATCCTGAGCACAGTGGGTGCCGTGCTCAGTCTCAGCTCAAGTTTAGTCTTTTTCTGTGTGTTTGTTTCTTTGTTTCTTTTGGCCTGTTGTGTTTGGTTCCTGTGTAGTTATGAGTCATCTGTATTCTTAGTCTTGTCCTTATTGTCCTGTCTAGTTATTGTGTCATTTTGTATTTATAGTATTATTTACATCTTGGGGTTGTGTTGTCTTATTCTTGTATTATTTAGTTTCCGGTTTTGTGCTTTTATTTTGACAGTGCTGTACAGCTTCCAGCTGTCAAACTCTGCTTCGCGGGCTGCACAGCTGTCACTCATTATGTGTACGCCCCTGCTCATGTAGCCACACCTGTCATCCATTAATCATTGTTCCACACACCTATTTAAGAACACGGCAATGATTCTCTCGTTGCCGTGTCCTACTGCTAGCCCCCTCAGGGGAATCGGCCTAATCCCTGAGCGAGTGAAGTTGGTTTGGCACCGAGGTGAACAGGTAAGCGCCATTCAGGTTAGTTCTCTTTTCCCCTTATTTCCAGCCATGAGCCCGTGTCCTTTCGGGTGTGCTTTAGCTGTTTTTTTCTCTTTTTTGCCCGGCGTTCCCACACGCCTTAGTCTGTGTCCGTACCAGGCTATTCTCTCTACCTGTGGACGTTGAGCCCCGTTCTCCTCCTGCGCCTCCTTCTTCCTATGTACCCTATGTAGTGTTATATGTTGTTTGTGTTTATGTTAATAAATGTGCAAAACTCACAGCGCGCGTTTGGTGTCTTTCTTAAGGTGCATTCACACCAAACACAAACAGACAAATTTTTCACATGGCACGATTACATTATAAATCAATGTAAACACACCAACAGACATGAATAGGGAGATACTGACAGGCAATGTTGTCTTTAAAACTTCTGCAGCTGTGTTCAACCTGCTGTGGTAATTCCCAAAATAATGTCGTGCTGTGGAGGTATAGAATCAGGCGAGGTACGATGAGCTGGAAGGTTGCAGTTGTTTTATTTCCTCCATCAAAATGAGACGCACTTGTAGCACTGTGCGCTACTGTGCTGTGCTGTCTGTGCTGTGTGTGCTGTATCGTGTTGTGCTCTTGAGGCATGTATAGCAAGCTCTTTTATACATGTTATATAAACAGAAAGAATGCATGACACATTAGCATATTGATATACATATCAGTCAATACATATGATTTAATTTAATTTAATTTAATTTAATTTAATGATTAGCCTGACCAACTGGCGCCTGGACGTCTCCTCCTTAATCCGAGGATGTATAAACAATAGTCCATTGTTCTGGTTGTCCCCCCAGGGGTTCTCTGTCCGTATGTGAAGGGTCCTCTGCTTTTCCGGACCTTTTGAGTGTGAGGATGAATGTCCCTGTAGCTTGTGGTGGGTCACCACAATGCTTAGGTTTACATTATCCGACTGGGGTCTCTCCTGAAAATGTCATCTCAAGCCTCCAAAACTTCACAGATGATGGATGTTTACGTTGCTAGCTTGCTAGGATGTCCGTGGCCTGAAACTGTGGGTAAATAACTCCAAAATCCAGATTCAGCTGAAGAGTTCCCGGTCTTCCTGTCTCCCTGTGTGTGAGTTTCATTTTCTAACTAGTTTACTCTGCAATGGTGATAATTTCACTCCAGTGACAACAGAATCTCAAAGCTAGCAGCTAGCTACCTAGCTGCTAGCTAGTGGCCGCAAACGCGCGACTATGCAAATTTGTGAGTACTCGTGTCTTCCAATTCACTTGGTATGGATTCACGCCACCCGTTCATGTTTGGTGTGAACACACCTTTAGCCCTTAAAAAGGGTGATTTATGACACCAGGTTATTCCAGCAATGGGGTGTTTCTTCCCTGATGTCACGGGCATATTCCAAGATGACAATGCTAGGATTCATCGGGCTCAAATTGTGAAAGAGTGGTTCAGGGAACATGAGACATCATTTTCACATATGGATTGGCCACCACAGAGTCCAGACCTTAACGTCATTGAGAACCTTTGGGATGTGCTGGAGAAGACTTTGTGTAGTGGTCCGAATCTCCCATCATCAATACAGGATCTTGCAGAAAAATTATTGCAACCCTGGACGGAAATAAATGTGACATTGCAGAAGCTTATCGAAATGATGCCACTGTGAATGTGTGCCATAATCAAAGCTAAAGGTGGTCCAACAAAATATTAGTGTGTGACTTTTTTTGGCCAGGCAGTGTATATTCAGGTAGTCAGCTGACCTCATTCTTTGGGCACATAGCATTGCTGACCCTAGACCTGACCAACTGCAGCAACCCCACAGGCTTGTACAGTAGGCACTAGGCATGATGGGTGCATCACTTCATACATCTCTCTTCTTACCCTGATGCACCCATCACTCTGGAACAGGATAAATCTGGACTCATCAGACCACATGACCTTCCTGTTGCAATCTGGACATGGTCTGTGACCATGTCCATGCTTTCAATTATTATTGGACTGTTCATCACTATTATTATCATTATCATTATTATGCAGTGGATTTATGGGTTTTATAGGTGTTTTATTGTTGGTACAAGTATTAATGTAAATATTAATGTGAGTAGGAATGAAGATTTATTTTCATTACACTCATATCTTCATAGGGCAACAGTCCAGATAATGGACAATTTTATTAACAATTCTTTATTTGTACCAATTATGAATCAGTCTAAAAAAAAGCCTTGTGAGTTCTTGTCTGCTGATAATCAAGAAGATGGATGTGAAATCAATCAATAACTCCCATATGTCTTTCAAAAGTTTAATGAAAAATGTCAGAATAGATTAACACATTTGGATAACTTTAAAACAGAGAATTCAACATGTATCATGGGGCATCATAGACTGAGTTATTGAGTATCACATGTGAATCAAACATTTGTGGAACCAAAGAACCCTAGTTGTCATGTTCTGGTGAGTGCACTCTCCCCCTCCCTTCCTGTTCAACTTTCCCCAGCTCCGCAGGCAATCACCTCACCTACGTGATAAGACGCACCTGCTGCCTCTGCCTCGCCAGCGCTTAAAAGGACCTTCACTTTAATGCTTCAGCGCTGGCTCGTTGGGTATACTACCTACTATAAGCAAGTTATATTCTCTTTCTCAGAGGAAATTTATTAATTCCTCTTGTCCTCTCCTCTACAGATTGCTACCATCTTCGTGGTGCGTCTCTGGGTTTGTTGTGCAGTCCCCTGCCTCATCATTATCACCACTTCAGCAGCCATGTTCACTCGGTCAGACACCTCACCCAGCTCTATTCCTGCCTTCCAGCTTCTACTCCTGGTTTGCAGTTTGTGCTGAGTTTCGCTGCTGGGTTCTCTGTTTCTCCCACATGAGTGCAGTCCTATTTTCCCTTTTCAGTCTCCCTCCTTATCTAACCTGCTCTTGTCTCTCCTTCCAGGCTGGGTCTTCCTGTGGCGAGTGACATCTTTCATTAACAAAGCTTTCCCTTTTTGAATTAATAAAATCAAAATTAATTTTCTTCTCTGTGTCATTGTGTGTTTTCTCTGGTGTTACTCACTGCACGTGAGCTGTGAGTTATTACTAATCATGATACTAGTTTAACTTGTCAATATACTGGAAATTGGAAAGCCATAAAATAGCACTGGCTAAGTAAAGTGGATACAATTTTATGAAGAAAATTATGATTTAATTATTTATAAAAATGGAAAACTGGTGTTACTCTGAAAAAGAACGTAAATTAATGAAAGGACAAAATGCATTTTGAAATTCTGATGGGGTTTGCATGAAAATAAGTTTAAAGAACTTATACCAGGAATATTCTGAAGAATTAAGTTTAAATTAAACAACAGACCGTCAGCCAAGCAGAATCATTGTGTCCCAGGAGGTAACAGGCAGTCCACTGGATTCTTTTTCAACTGGACCGGCATGGGTTCTGTTGGAAGACTGGCAGACAGGCTCCTTACCACAGTTATGGGCTACTCCCGAGATCACAAAAGGGCTTGTTCTTCAGCAGGCTGGCTGCGGTCTTTTCTTATGCACTGAAGAAGGAATTGGTTTATTGTACAAAGTCCCATCAGAAATTCAAGCTGAGGGACTTCCAGTCTGGACACCATGGTGATTGCAGCTTAACGCTGAAGCTCCCAGACCCAATCCAGTAAAATACCTTGAAAATCAGATTTAACGGATTTTTGGAAGAGTGAAAATCAAAGGACAAAGTCATCATGCCTAAAGGAAAACAGAAGAAATCGATATTTACCAGGCCAGGACACGCATCGGCCGAAGAATCTGATCCGGAGGATTTCCATTCAGAAGACGAGGAGCTGAATGAAGCTAACAAAAAGGTTAGCTTGAAAATGGTATTTAATGAATTAAGACGATTTCGCCGAGAGTGTTGGGCCGAACTTCGTGAATTCAAAGAAGAATTAAAAAGGACAAACAGCAGAGTGGACCAGGCCAAGGACCAAATCTTGGAAGCAGAGGAAAGAATAAAAGCGCTGGAAGATTCCGTGCTGGATCTACACAAAAGGCAGTAAAGACTAGAGGCTAAGCTAACCGACCAAGAAGGAAGACTGAGAAGAGACAACATAAGAATTCACGGTCTGAAAGAAGGAGTCGAGGATGGTTTCACCACAATGGCGGCATGTGTGGAATCCTTACTGAGAGAGAAGTTGGATATTCCCCAATCCACTGACTTGAAGATAGAAAGGGCGCACCGTACATTAGCCCCTAGGCCGGCAGCGGAACCGCCTCCACGTTCGGTGGTGGTGAAGTTTTCCAACTCCAAAATAAAAGAAGAGATTGTAAGACTGGCTTGGCAGAAAAAAGGATTTATGCACCAAGAGAGAAAAGTTTTCGTGGAACACGATTACGCCCCGGAGGTCCTTAAAAAGCGTTGGGAATACAACGACGCTAAAAAGGTACTACGAGAGAAAAAATTGCGCTTCCAGGCGCCATTCCCAGCGAAGTTGTGGGTTTTCTACGGGGAAGAGACATGTCTCTATAACTCGGCGGAAGAAGCAACCGAAGATATGGCGAGAAGAGGACTCCCGGTAACGGTGTTTAAACCCACAGCAGACCTGATCGAAAGAAACAAGGCTCAAACGTGGTCCACACAGAGACCCTCAAAACCCACGGGCCAGCAGCGGGAAACCCAGCGTCAGAGCTACAAGGAAAAACTGGCCGTTTACAGGAGGGAATAACGTTTTTTTTTTTTTTTAGTCAGTCTGCACATCCAACCCCCCTGCTACAAGGTAACAAACATTAAAGGAGATGCAGAATCAGCATGTGGTAAAACATTTCATGGAACAGTCATAATATTAGAAACAAATAAGTCTTAAAAAAAAAAAACTTGTTAAAATAGAAATATGACAATGATCCACATGTTCTCCCCACACTAACAAATATTGTATTAACGTGAATGTTTGCTGTGATGGTGGTGGGAGGGTGCACACAATTTCATAAGGTATAGGCATTAAAAAAAAAATCATTACAAGTTCGGACTGGGATCTGAAATTCACATTAAAATCATGGGACAACTTACAGGGGTAAGAGAGGGCCCTCAACACGTAACAGAGTTTGAGGAATTTCCCTCAGAGCCTACACTCCATCAAGGCTCTTCTAAGGTCACTAAAAAGACCTCAGCTCAGGAAGTTCTTTTGTCAGTTTTTTGTTTTAAAGTTTTTTACACTATGTTCTTAATGTTTTTTATGTTCTTAATGTTCTTTCAGTTTCTGAGTAGCATTAAAAAGGGCCACCACACTGTTATACTAAATAAGACAACACAATGGAGAAACAGGGAGTAACCAAAATAATCTCATATAATGTAAAAGGGATCCTGAATCCAGTTAAAAGATCCAAGATTCTAGGCAAAATGAAAAAAGACAAAGCAGGAATAATATTTTTACAAGAAACCCACCTAACAGATGTGGAGCACACTAAACTCAATAGACAAGGGTTTAATATGATCTCTTCATCTTCATATAAGTCAGGGAGGAGGAGGGGAGTAGCGACATTGATCTCAACCAAAATTACATTTGAAAAAAAGTCAGAACACAAAGATAAAGAAGGGAGATACAGTTTGGTAATTGGGCGGCTAGAGGGAGAAGATATCACCCTGCTGAATGTATATGCACCTCCAGGGGCTAACTGGAAATTTTATAAAAATGTATTTGACCTAATGATAACTAAAGCCCAAGGTTTAGTGATATGTGGTGGAGACTTCAATCTAAGACTGAATCCATACTGGGATGCATCAGGTAATTCTCCACATCAAAATAACACTCAAAGTAGAAAAACTCGGATGCTACTAAAAGAAATGGGAATCTGTGATGTGTGGAGGGAATTCAACCCCAGTGTAAAAGATTATACATTTTACTCAGCGCCACATTCATCTTACTCAAGGACTGACTATTTTTTTTATGTTTAATAGAGACATTGGAAGAGTAAAAACATGTAAAATAGGACTGATGGATCTCTCCGACCACAGTCCGATCTATATGGACTTAAGTACCCAAAAATTCACAAATAATACATTTTCTTGGAGGTTGAATTCAAATGTCCTGAAAGGACCACTGAAAGATGAATTGGAATCAGATATTCTCAGATATTTGGAAGAAAATGATAATGGAGAAGTATCCCCTTTAATACTGTGGGATGCATGCAAAGCTGTAATAAGGGGAAAGATTATCGCAAAACTGGCAATCCAAAAGAAACTGAGACAAGAAAAACTAACCACATTAGAGTCAGAACTTAAGAACCTAGAAAAAGAGCACAAAGACAACACTCATTCTAATGACTCGCTCAAAATTAAGGAAATTAAAAAACAAATAAATGAGATCTACACAATAGAAATCCAGAAGAAACTTACATTTCTGAAACAAAAATACTATGAAGCAGGCAGCAAATTGACAAAATTACTAGCCTATAAACTGAGGAAACAACAAACGGAAAGAGCAATCTACAAAATCAGAGACCCAGTATCAAAGGAAATAAAATTCAGAATTCAGGATATTCTTAAAAACTTCGAGAACTACTATAAGAACTTGTACTCCCTCAAAAAACATAAAAACTCATCCGAAGCATTCCTAAACACATTAAACCTTCCCCAACTTGAAGATGGCGGAGAGACATAACACTTAAACAAAGAGCTCTCCCTAGCCGGATTAAAAATCATCGGTAAATGGCCAACTCGACATAAACGAATCAATAAACTAAGGGATGAAAACACGAAGGAACCGGGCACAAGGACAAAAACAGGGTAAAATTGAAGAATTCCTCTCCAACAACGCAGGAAAAACCGCTGTACGCAAAGCCCAAAAAAACGAGATGTCTACAGCAGAGAAAATGGAGGACACCAGACTCGACAACATGAACGCTGGCATCGCCAGTTTGGGTGAAGAGTTAAGAGAATTCAAGCGACAGCTACAACAGGATTTAGCGGCTCTTAAGGAGGAACTGAAAAAAGAAATTAAGGAGGAAATCATGGACCTCCGAAGAGAAATGGAGCGTAAATTAATGGAAAACATGGAGGAGCTGCGCTCCCAGCGGGCGTGTATGACAGAAGCGCAGACCCGAATTTCGGAACTAGAAGATTGGAAAAGCGAGGCAAACGAACAACTACAGACCCTGACGACGCAAACGCAGAGGATGCAGGAGAAAATAAACGACTTGGAGAGCAGATCCCGACGAAGCAATATGCGCATCTTTGGAATTCCGGAGGGCATTGAAGGCAACTCGATGACAAAATTCATGGATCAGTTCTTAAAAAAAGAACTGGAAATACCCGGAGAAACGGATCTGCAGATTCAACGGGCGCACAGAACACCGGCACAGAACCCGAAAACAAACTCTCCACCCAGGTCAGTTGTGGTAAACTTTGTGAAATATGACATAAAGGAAAGAATCCTGACGCAAGCATGGAAAAAAAAGATACGAATCGGCGACAAACAGGTATTTTTTGACCATGACTACCCGACAGAAATCGTGCAGCAGCGGAAGAAATATGCCAATATTAAAAAAACGCTGAAAGAGAAAAAAATTAGATTCCAAACGCCGCTAACGAAAATGAGGATTCATTGGGAGGAAGGCACAAGAACCTACAACACGGCCGAAGAGGCAGCGCGGGATATGATGGAGCGGGGCCTTGAGGTGAGCGTGCCGAAGGAGACGGCTGGAGCAGCGGCGGCCCTGAACGCACCACGACAGACGGAGTGGAGACGAGTGAACGGCGGAAGAAGGGGGAGAGACGTAGAGCAGCGGGCCCAGGACAAGCTACAAGGCTTTCAACTGAAAGGCTAGATCATAACAAAGATTAAGAAAGGCACAGAAGAAATGAAGGCCAAGAAGACAAGGTAAAAGAGAAACAGACGGCTAGGAGAGGTTTAAGTGATATTTGTTGGACATTTCTAGACTTATGACTATTACTTTGATAGTAATTAGAAGTCTAGGGAGGGCCCTTCACTCTGTGAAGACAAACCCCCCACCCACCAACAGGGACCAGTGGGCAGAAGAAAGGCCCAAAGTACGGAGGTCGAGTTTTTTTAATGTGTTTTTATATAAATATGTGTTATTTTTGTTGTTAAAGGGGCTAGGAGCACAAGTTAAAAAAATGGAAAAACATGAATATGGGTAAAAATCTTAAGATAATGACACTAAACGTGAATGGTCTGAACTCACCTGTTAAAAGGGAAAGAATAATAAGAAAATTCAAGAAGGAAAAAGCTGAAATTATATTTATGCAAGAGACACATTTGAGCAAGGCAGAACATGTGAAACTAAAGAGATTTGGCTATAAGAACTCCTACTACAGTTCATTTAAGGGAGGAGCAAAAAGGGGGGTTATGATACTAATCTCAAACAAAATACAATTTGAAAGTGAACAGGAAATCCAGGATGAAGAAGGCAGGTATGTAATAATAAAGGGAAGAATAGATGGTATGCAGATTACATTAGTGAACATCTATGCCCCACCAGAAAGTGACAAGGGTTTTTTTCAACATCTGTTTGATCTCATAGCAACACACAGTGAAGGAGTCCTAATTTGTGGAGGAGACTTAAATGCTGTCATGGATCATGAAGTTGACACAACAAGTGTTAAGAAGACAAAAAAACATGTAACAAAGTTCATAAGAACCTCACTGGCAGAAATGGGTATGGTAGACATATGGAGGGACCTACACCCACTCGAAAAAGACTATACACATTATTCAGCAGCCCATAAAGTACACTCTAGAATAGATTACTTCCTTATGAATGAAGGTGACAGACACAGGGTGAGAAATTGTTGGATTGGAGGGGCAGAAATATCAGATCATAATCCTATATACATGGAAATATATTTAAACAATAGAAAACGACAAACAACATGGAAACTTAACGTAGGACTGTTAAATGATGAGAAAATGAAAGAAAGAATAAAAATAAACATAAACGAATATATCCAAGAGAATGACAATGAAGAAGTGGACCCAACAATACTATGGGACGCACTAAAAGCCGTGTTAAGGGGTAAATTAATTGTTGAAACAGGAAAAGCAAATAAGACTAAACTGGAAGCGTATGAACAAAGATGTGAGAGACTGAGGGAATTAGAATGTAAACATCAAAGCACAAATGATCCAAAAATATATCAAGAAATTAAAGAAGAAAAAACAAAGATAAAAGAAACACAAATGGATGAAATTGAAAGGAAAAATAGATATCTAAAGCAAAAATATTATGAAACGGGGCCAAAAGCCACAAAACTGCTGGCAAAACGGTTAAGAAAACAACAAACAATGAATAATGTATATAAGATTAAAGACCCCACCACAAATAAAACCACAGTTAACCCAGAAAACATCGAAGAAATTTTCCATAATTTCTACCAAGAACTATACTCGCAACCTGAAGAAACAAATACTAAAGATATCAAAAAATTTCTAGACACATTGGACTTGCCATCAATAGGAAATCAACAAAATGAAAAACTAACAGCAGAAATAACAACACAAGAGATCAGAGATGTGATTAAGTCACTTAAAAACGGTAAATCACCAGGTAGTGATGGATACCCATCTGAGTTTTATAAACTGTTTATAGAAGAACTCAGGCCACAACTCCGAAAGTCATTTAATTGGACGCTGAACAACAACAAAATACCTCCATCATGGAACGAAGCAATCATTTCAGTTATTTTAAAACCAGGGAAAGATAAAGAACAATGTGGAAACTATAGACCAATCTCTTTATTAAATGTAGATTATAAAATATACACAACAATTATATGTAAACGAATAAAGACATTCTTGACGGAATTGATAGAAGATGATCAAACTGGATTCATAGAGGGACGCCAAACACATGACAATATCAGGAGAACAATACATATAATTAACCAAATACATAAAGAAAAGAAAAGCGCAGTAATAATGAGTTTAGACGCAGAAAAAGCATTTGACAGGGTTAACTGGAAATTCCTATATAGTGTACTGGAGCGCTTTGGATTTAACGAAAAATCAGTACAATGCATAAGGACGCTATATCAAGAACCTGTGGCAAGAATCAAGATAAACGGTAGCTTAACAGACAAAGTAAATATACAAAGATCAACTAGGCAGGGATGCTGCTTATCGCCCACCTTGTTTGCTCTGTTCATAGAACCATTGGCTCAAGCCATACAACAAAATAAGAAATTAAAAGGTGTAACAATAAAGGGGGCGGAACACAAGATTGGGCTATTTGCAGACGATATTATAGTTTACCTTGAACAACCAGATAAATCAATAATGGAAATGATGAACTTGATAGAAAATTTTGGAAAATTATCAGGATACAAGATAAACATAACAAAAACACAAATACTGACATTCCACTATAACCCTCTAAACCAGATAACTGATAAGATCAAACTAAACTGGAACCAAAAAGAAATAAAATACCTTGGAGTGAACATACCTAAAGACCTAAGCAAAATATATAAAGCAAACTATGATAGGTTGGAACAAGAAATAAAAAAAGATATTGATAGATGGTCAATCTTAAATATGGATCTGAATTCAAAAATTGAGACAGTCAAAATCAGCATACAACCTAGATTACTTTACCTCTTCCAGGCTATACCAACAGAGATTCCAGATGCCCAATTCTCAAAGTGGGACAGGATGATATCGAGATTTGTTTGGGGAGGTAAAAAACCAAGAGTGAAATATAAAACCCTCCAATTACCAAAAGAGAAAGGAGGCATGGGCCTACCGAGTCTAAAGGAATATTACTACTCAGCACAAATAAGATATATCATATGTTGGTGCGACGAGGGATATGAGGCAAAATGGAAAGAAATGGAAAAGGAAATTGAGGGACTCCCAGTACAAAGCATAATAGGGGATAAAGATGCATATAAGCAAATCAAACAAATAGACCCAATCACTAAATTTACTTTAGAACTGTGGTATAAAATAGTACAAAAATATAATATAAGGGAAGACATATAAGGGATATAAGGGAAGACAAAACTATTGAAATGGGTAGCATTTGACAGTCAGTTTGAACCGGCAAAACAAGATAGGGGATACAAAAATTTGGTGAACAAGAGAATCACAGCATGGGGCAATATCGGAAAAAAAGATCTCGGGAGCTTTGTAAATATCAGGAGAAAATTTAAATTAGAAAGATCGGAATTTTTCAGATATCTGCAGATGAGAGATTACTATATGAAGAAGATTAGGCATAACCTCCAAACAGATGTGAACGAGATTATACAACTTATTTTAAGCTCATATGCAGGAAATAAAATAAGAATTATTTCAAAACTATATCAGAAACTTATGACAAACAATCATACAAGTAACTATATAAAGGAGAAATGGGAGAAAGAGCTCAATTTAAACATAACAGAAGAAAGCTGGCAGGAAATATGGAAAACACAACACACATCAACAAATTCAAGGGCATGGAGGGAATTTGGATGGAAAAACCTGATTCGCTTTTTCATTACACCACAGATTCAAGGAAAATATACAAATACCCAATCTTTATGCTGGAGGGGATGTGGGGCTCAAAATGCAGACCACTCACATATGTTTTGGAAATGCTACAAAATGTCATCATTTTGGAAATCTATGCATGTGACAATACAGAGGATATTAGGATATAATATACCAATGAACTGTAACCTGATGTACTTATGTGATCTTAAAAAAGACAATGTTATACAGGCTGAGGACAGATATCTAGTTAAAATCTTGTTGATTGCATGTAAAAAAAACTATCACAAAAAAATGGCGATCAGAAGTTCTTCCTGACCAAGAACAATGGACTGACATTGTTGAGGACATACGTATGATGGAAAAACTAACATATCGACGAAGAATGCAAGAAGGAATATGGGAGAAAAAATGGCGGAAATGGACACACTACAAAGTGCAACAACGAGGCAGAAATTGAAAGAATAACCAAAGACACTGAAAAAACCAGAAGAATTAAGAGATGGAAACTAAAAACTTGATGCTCCAACATTTGTCCCCCCCCCCCCTTTTATTTTTTTTTTTAATTTTTTTTTTAATTTTATTTTTTTCTTTTTCCCTACCCTAACCCCTTTGTTTTTTAAATGTAGAATGTGATCTGAATGCATTATATATGATGAAAAATGAATAAAAATCTAAGTTACAAAAAAACCTTCCCCAACTTACTGAGTCTCAAAATAAAACACTACTGTCAGAAATACAACCTAAAGAATTAGAAAAAGCAATTATGAAACTTAAAGCTAACAAATCCCCAGGAGCAGATGGCTATACAGCAGAGTGGTACAAAACCTTTAAACAGCAACTATCTCCTCTCCTCCTGAAAACATTTAACTATGTCCTCCACACAGGGGAAATCCCCCCCTCCTGGAGAGAAGGGGTCATTGCAGTCATACCGAAACCTGAAAAGGATAAACTAGAATGCTCCAACTACAGACCAATCAGTGTATTAAATCAGAACTATAAGCTTTTTACCACTATCCTTGCCAAAAGGTTAGAAAATATACTGACAGACTTAATTCATTTAGACCAAACAGGTTTTATAAGACAAAGACAGACACAAGACAACATTAGACGCACTTTACACATAATTCATCATATAAAAAAATATAACTTAAATGCAGTCATATTGGGATTAGATGCTGAAAAAGCATTCGATTCGGTTGACTGGTCTTTCCTATATAGAATCTTATCCAGTTTCAATTTTCATAACAACTTCATTAGAACTATCCAGGCATTATATAAAAAAACAACAGCTAAAATAAGGATTAACGGTAATTTATCATCATCTTTTGAGCAGGAAAGAGGATGTCGTCAGGGCTGCCCCTTGTCTCCACTGCTCTTTGCAATCTTCATAGAACCTCTGAGCCATTGGATAAGACAGAATCAAAAAATTCAAGGTATTACACTTGGTCAGAAGGAACATAAAATAGCACTCTTTGCTGATGACATTTTAATATATCTGGGGCAGCCGGACACCTTCTTTTCCAGAACTAATCTCAGTTTTTTCAGAGTACAGAGATTTATCGGGGTACGAACTAAACATGCATAAAACCCAAGTTTTAACATTCAACTATGACCCAAATCAATATTTACTAAGCAAACTCAAAACTAACTGGGAGATGGAATCTATGAAATATCTGGGGGTCAATATCCCGAAACAACTCAACAAAATTATAACACTAAACTATGATCCACTGGTGGCAAAAATAACATCTGATCTAGCAAGATGGAATATGATACCATTCTTGGGTACTGCACAAAGAATTGAAGCAGTCAAAATGAATATACTTCCACGTCTTCTATACCTTTTCCAAACAATACCGGTAGAACCTCCCAAAAAAACATGGCAGGAACTGGACAGAAGGATCTCAAGATTCATATGGCAGGGCAAGAGACCTAGAATCAGATATAGAACCCTACAGCTAAACAAAGACAAAGGCGGGCTTGCGCTGCCAAATATCAGGGACTATTTTAAAGCCGCACAAATTAAAACCTTAGTAGAGATATGTAACCCAGTCTACACTGCACAATGGAAGGAGATGGAATGCCAAATAACAAGTGACATCCCCCTACAGGCGATAATAGGGAACAATGCCTTACCTAAGCTTTTGAATAACACTAACCCGTGGATAGAGACCCCGCTAAAAATTTGGTTTAGGATAGTCAGAGAGAATCAAACTAAAGAGCCCTATCGATTACTGCAATGGATTGCCTATGATCAAGACTTTATTCCTAATAAAACAGACACTAGATTTAAAAAGTGGAAAGAGAATGGACTGATAAAATATTATGATTTTTTTAAAGGGCAAATTTTAAGAAGTTTTGAAGATTTGAAAAAACAAGGTCTAATAAATCAAGACCTTTACAGGTTCTTTCAGCTTAGACACCACATAAACAATATACTTAAAAAGGAGGATTTGGAAAGGGCCCAGTCAGGTGTTCTGAAGGTCTTCTTAATGGCATATAAAGGGATCCCAGGGATCAGATACATCTCTAAAATATACCAAGGTCTTCAAGACTTAAAAGGAGACAACACATCATATATAAAAGAGAGATGGGAAAAAGAGGGGAATTTCACTTTACAACTGGAAATATGGGAAAAGCTAAATAAACAGCAATGGAAAAGTACCTCTTCCCTGCAGTGGAGAGAATTTGGATGGAAAAATTTGGTAAGATTTTTCAGAACACCTGCACAAAACAAATTTACTCATAAGGGGTTGAATTGTTGGTGCTTGTGTGGTGAAGAGACTGCAAATCATTTTCATGTGTTTTGGTCATGCCCAGTTATCCACCAATATTGGACCAATGTACAGACAATATTGGGGAAAATATTCAAAATAACAGTTCCCTTTTCTTTTGTAACTTTGTATTTGGGTTTACTACCGGATTCACTGGAAAGACGAGGAGAAAAATACTTATTCACTGTTTTAATATTGGCAAGTAAAAAAGCCCTAACTAAAAAATGGATGTTGAAGGACTGTCCTGCACCTGAAGATTGGATTAACGTGATTCAGGACATTTACTCAATGGAAAAGTTGACATTCGCACTGAGACAGGACATGGATGGGTTCTTGAACTTTTGGCAACCCTGGATTCCATATGTATCTTCCATTAGATCTAATCTTTGACAAATACCATTTCAATAATGGCACCGCTCTTTGTTCCAACGCTACTCAGATGCTCTTTTATTTTTATTTATTTATTTATTTTTGTTTGTTTGTTCGGTTTTTGCTCTTTTGTTTGTTTGTTTTTTCTGTTCTCTTTAATTTCACTTTTTCTTTCACTTAAAAAAAAGGGGTGTTGTAATAATTATTCTTCCAATGTTGTCAAATAACAAAAAATAAGGGAACATGTGATGAAAATGTAAACAATGCAATGCTGTAATGACGTGTATACCCTTTACAAAAACTTAAATTAAAAAAAAAAAAAAAAGAAATTCAAACTGAGGCAAAAACACACCACAAATCCGCTTCTTCTGATGTTTGTGGTTTAAATGAGTTGGATTAAGCTTAAAAAAAATCAAAATCTTCTTACACTGTAATTTAAAGAAAAAGATTAAAATAAGAAAAAGTGAACTTCAAAGAAAAGAAAAAAAGAATTTTCACAGAGCATTGGAGGCTCTGAACCTACTTGGAAGATAGAAAAAAATGGGAGAGCACAGAAGTCTGCTCCTTACAGCTTGACCAACACCCCAAAACTGAAACAAAAAGCAAGTTTTTTTCTTGGGTGTGGCAGGATGGTACTAAACTTCATGACAACTGGGCTGAACCAATTACTTCTTTGTTTGGCAGAAGTCATAAACTGACTAAAAAGACAATGAAGATAGCTTTGGGAGCCCATTGGTCAGTTCAAATTTCTGAGCTGGGGGTCTCCCACAGGCCGAGGAGGAGGAGAGACATTTAATATGAGAAGTGAGACCCCCCTTAAGAAACATATGTTGCTGAATAAAGCATAAATTCCTTAAACTTTAGTGACTAAGATATTCTACTCAATAATAAGGGAACATACAATGTCTCTACATTGTAACTGTAATTAATTTGTGATAGTAAGCATGCAAAAATTAATTTCTTCCTGAAAAAAAGCAACACACATTAAATCATATCAATAAAAACATTTCAACACAATTGTCCATCCCAAGAGTTCAACCATGTCTCAGTAGTGGATACTGTCTTGAGAGAAAGAATATAAATTAATTTGTCCATAATGCATAAATTCCACTGCAAAAAGAAAAAAATTAAGTATTCCTGATTCGTCCACCAGTTGGCACTGTGAAACTGTCTGGTTGTTTACTGGAGAATCTTGACTTCCCTGCCTGGATTATATCAACCATAAATCTGTTGATTTGCGGCATTCTTTCCTGGAGAAGGGATTAACTTCCACTTTATGGCCGATGGGTAGTGTTACAGCTCTGGTCCTTGGGTGAGAGAAGCAGTTCATGACCAGACTTTTGAGTTGAAACAATTTTTCTTCAGCAAAGAATGATTTTATAGATTGGAACCCAAGGTCAACACTACAATTATTATTATCATTGTCATTCTATGTTACTTGGGTAAGGGTTCATGTATCATGCATTTCTTAGCTTATCTTAGTTTCTGAGTTTACTCTTATTTTGAAGTCTCTTACGTTTGTAATTTGCCACATCTGTCCCTTGTTTTCTAATTACTCAGTTTCCCCTACTTATTGAGCCACTGCCCGTACCTCCCAGTGGTGTCCTCGTACATATGTCTTGTCTCCCAGCCACTACATCTGGACATTCCCTGAAAACTATCTGCCGTTACGGTTTACTTTGTGTTTTTCAGCCCACGAGTTGTTTATTTTCCAATAAATCATGTTTAAGAATTGCCTGTGCATGAGTCTATTTATATGCCCCGGAGGGGCCGTTATGACACTTCCATTGCTCCAGAGTCCAATCTTTATGCTCCTTAGCAAACTGAAGCCTTTTTTTGGCCAGGCAGTGTATAACGTTAAATAAATGTATTAAATCCAACATTTTTGTTGACCTGGAACTGCGATCGCAGGGACAGTGGTAGCCTAATGGCTAGGGATGTGGACCGGTGACTGGGAGGTCACCGGTTCAATTCTTGAACCGGGAGGATTCAATCTGGGTGGGACAGATGACATTGTTTGCCCCACCCTCATTAACCACACTGTGGTGCCCTTAACCCGAGCTGCTCAGTGGCCACAGGTCAGCTGCTTCCAGGTATGAATGTGAACAGGGCATCCTTAAAAAAAGAGGGTACCTCTCATTGGACTTCCCCTGTATAAATAAAATAAGTACTCATAGACATGTTTTTATTTCCATGATAATAAATCATTGTATATGCTATGTCTGTATATAAAAGTTTCTTCAGCAGATCAGATCATTTCAGATAGATGCTACATTCCAAATAGCACCAAACTGTATCATGGTTGGGCACAGTCAAGACATCTTGCGGTATAATATTGTGTCACCATATTATAATAATATAATAAGAAGGCTGTCAAAAGAAAGCGAAGACAGTGACCATGTTTACATGGACACAAGTAGTCAGATTAAAAGCCCGATCAGGATAAAAATGCTTCATGTAAACACGCCAATCTGAATATTCTGACCCGATCACACTCATTCGGATCAAAATTTCATTCCGATTGAGACGGGTGGGTTATGCCAATTGTTCATCCGAATGGTGCTCATGAAAACACTTATTCCGAAGGTTGGGCAGAATATATGTTTACTGCGTATGTCTGTACATCAGCCACATGTCAACGTGATGTATTTCCACCTTTACAGCAGCTAGCAGAAGACATAGCGGGAGTAAAACAAAACTGGTCTGTATCGTCCTGCTGTCTCCCTCTGTTCGTCATATGCAGAAGTATGTACTTGTAGCTTCATTACGGAGACCACCAGGAGCAAAAGTAGACAGACAGATGTACTTTACTGATCCCAAACTGGGAAATTACAGTGTAACAGCAGCATGACAGTAGACAAACGACAGAAACACATGCATGACAAAGGGATTACCCATGGAAAGTAAAACTAACACTGTAGCACCTTGGGGGAGCCAGATTATCTAGCATCTCAGACAGGAGACAGTGGATAAACATGGGAGAACACAGAGCAGGAGGTTCCTGGTGAGATAGCAGGAAGGAGTCAGGGATGAAGGGGGTTGAATGCAGTGTGATGCAAATGTCATGTTGTGTGTGATGTAAATGCCATGAAACTTAAGAGGAGAGTTTCTGCTTAAATGTTCAGTCTGTTCTGTGCTTGTGAAGTGTGAGTGTGTAACAAATCGTCTGAAATGAATCTGCCTCTTCATTTACACGCTCCACACTGGTGACCCAAGACGTATTATGGAACACGAGGCAAGATCCCCGGAGCCGGCCCGGTCAGGAAGCTACAGCGAGGCGGCAGCCATCCCACAGACAGCCCGGACTGGAACCTCCAGCCACGCGTGTGCGGTTTCAGTCAAGCTACCGGATTTCTGGCAGCACAACCCGCGCTCTTGGTTCCACCTCACCGAGGCCCAGTTCGCCCTCCGGGGAGTAACGGCAGACGACACCAGATTCTACCATGTGGTCGCAACGCTCGACGCCCGCACAGCTCAACAGGTAGCGAGCCTGCTCGATCAGCCTCCAGCTGGCAACAGATACGAGGCGCTCAAGGCTGCGCTCATCCAGCGCTACACGCTCTCGGACTGCAAGAGAGCAGAGAGGCTCCTGACGCGGACCGAGTTAGGAGATGGTTCAGCCGTAGACCTGATGGAGAAGATGCTGGCGTTAATGGGCACGGACGACAGGCACTTTCTGTTTGCCCACCTCTTCCTCCGGAACCTTCCGACAGCGACGAGAGCGGCCCTGGCCAATTCGCCGTTGCTGGCCGCGCGGGACTACCGTGCGCTAGCCCAGGAGGTAGACTGGATCATCATCACCACCAGGGCGATCACAGTCAATGCGGCAGCGGCGGAGCCCAGCGAGATGACCAGAGGAGGCGAGGAGCCACCGACGGTAGCAGCAGCAGGGGCCAAGGAGCGCCAGAGAGGCACGCTCTGTTTCTACCACCACCGCTTCAGAGAGAAGGCACGCAGATGTGCGCCACCATGCCAATTCAAGCGCTCAGGAAACGCCAAGGCTGGGGGTCGGTAGCAGCTGCGACCCTCGGTGAAGAGAACAAGCTGCTCTACTTGACGGATGCACGCTCGGGGAGGCGTTTCCTCGTGGACACCGGAGCCCAGAAGAGCTTCATCCTGCTGACCTACGCCGACCAGCTGGCAGGACCTAGCGGCCCCAAGATGTTGGCAGCAAACGGCTCGGATATTAAGACCTTTGGTGAGAGGACTCTGCTCTTATCTCTACATGGCCGTACATATGAGTGGACTTTTGTCGTAGCAGCACTGAATTACCATATCCTGGGGGCTGATTTTCTGTGTGCACATGGTTTACTGGTTGATGTTGCTAACAGGCACCTGGTTAATGCACTGTCCTTTGACTCTCTCCCCTGTATAGCTCGAGTGATCCAGCCAACAGCACAAGCCAACGTCACAGCTACAGGCGGTAAGTTCCACACACTGCTCACTCAGTTCCCAGCACTCACGGTCCCGACGTTTTCCGCGGCCATCGCTAAACACGGGGTGGAGCACTTTATCACCACCACCGGGCCGCCCGTTTATGCAAGACCTCGGCGCTTGGACGCAGCTAAACTGGCCATAGCGCGCGAGGAGTTCGCCAATCTGGAAAGGTTGGGCATCATCAGGCGCTCGAACAGCCCATGGGCATCCCTGCTACACATGGTCCCTAAGGCTGAGGGATCGTGGCGACCGTGCGGGGATTTCCGCAGGTTGAACAACGCCACAGCACACGACCGCTACCCAATTCCTCACATACAGGATTTTTCCGTTCACCTTGCCGGAGCACGCATTTTTTCCAAAATAGACCTGGTCCGCAGTTACCACCAAGTCCCAGTGCGCGCTGAGGACATACCCAAAACAGCGGTAATAACTCTGTTCGGTCTATTCGAGTTCCTGCTCATGCCATTCAGGTTAAAAGGAGTGGCACAGACCAGCGCATGATGGATGCAGTGCTGCGCGATCTCCCGTTTGTGTTCGTCTACCTGGACGATATCCTGGTAGCCAGTGCGTCCGAAGATGAACACGAAACCCACCTCACGACGGTTTTCCGGAGGTTGGAGGAGCACGGGTTAATAATCAACCCGGTGAAATGCCAGTTCGGCGTGACGGAGATTGATTTTTTGGGGCACCGTGTCTCTCCGGAAGGAGTGATCCCGCTGCCCGACAAAGTGCGCGCCGTGGCGGATTTTCCCCGGCCTCAGACGGTCAGGGCGCTGCAGGAATTTTTGGGAATGGTGAACTTTTATAACTGTTTCTTTCCTCGCGCGGCGCAGCTCATGCAACCATTGTACGCCGTGCTCAAGAAACAGAAACCCGCGGATAGTGTCGAATGGACCCCGGAGCGAGAGCGGGCATTCTCAGAAGTTAAAGCAGCCCTGGCAAACGCTGCACTGCTGGTGCATCTGGACCCGTCGGCCCGAATAGCGCTCACCACCGATGCTTCAGACGTGGCCATAGGAGCTGTCGTGGAGCAGCGCATCGCCGGGGCTTGGCAGCCGCTCGCCTTTTTCAGCAGAACTTTGCGCGACAGCGAACGTAAATACAGCGCGTTTGACAGAGAGTTGCTGGCTCTTCACCTGGCCATACGCCACTTCCAGTTCTGGCTGGAAGGGCGCAGCTTCGCTGCGTTCGTGGACCACAAGTCACTAACGTTCGCGATGGCCAAGGTTTCAGAACCGTGGTCGGGCCGGCAGCAGAGACAGCTGGCCGCGATCTCAGAGTTTACTACCAATATTCAGCATGTGTCGGGTAAACTGAATGTAGTGGCGGATTGCCTCTCGCACGCCGTGGTGGCCCCGGTCTGCGTGGGGATAGATTACGCGGCCATGGCCGCGGAGCAGATTAGTGATGCAGACGTGCGCGCGCTCCAGTCTGGACCAACAGGGTTAAGGCTGGAGAGCAGGGTGCTGCAAGATGGCGCCCCCCCCCCCCAAATCTGCGATGTCTCCACGGGTCGCCCGCGTCCGGTGGTCCCGGCCGCGTGGCGCCGCCGCGTGTTTGAGTCGGTTCACACTCTGGCGCACCCAGGAGTGCGCGCGTCGGTCAAAATGGTGGGAGAGAAGTTTGTGTGGCTGAGCCTACGCAAACAAGTGAAAGAGTGGGCTGTAGCCTGCGTGGCGTGCCAACGAGCCAAGGTACACAGGCACACGAAGGCTCCCTTGGAGCTGTTTCATATTCCGGCTAAGAGGTTCGACTATGTTCACGTGGACCTCGTGGGCCCCCTCCCGCCATCACAGGGGTGCACGCACCTCCTGACAATGGTGGACCGCACCACGCGCTGGCCAGAAGCCGTCCCGCTGGCGGCAACCACGTCCGCAGACGTAGCGCACGCTTTTTTAACAGCATGGGTGGCGCGTTTTGGAGTCCCGTCCGACATTACGTCCGACGGGGGCCCTCAATTTGTTTCCGAACTCTGGTCCGCGATGGCCCGCAGCCTGGGTGTTACAGTTCATCGCACAACCGCGTACAACCCACAGGCCAATGGGTTATGCAAGTGTTTTCATAGATCACTGAAAGCAGCACTCAGGGCTTCATTGACGGATGCAAATTGGGTAGACAGGCTGCCGTGGGTTTTATTGGGGTTGCGCTCTGCGCTGAAAGAGGATCTGGAAGCTTCCCTGGCAGAGCTCGTTTTTGCGCAGCCACTACGGCTGCCCAGGGAATTTCTGCCAGATAATCCTGCCCCGAACAGCTGCCCATCTCAGCTTTTGCAGCGTAGCGCAAACACAGGCACGCTGCCGGGCCCTGCCCACCACAGTTTTCCACGTGTTTTTGTGCCTAAAACTTTGAAGAGCGCGGAGTTCGTGTTTGTCAGGCACGACGCCCACCGCCCTCCATTGCGCCCACCCTATGATGGACCGTTCAGAGTGCTGGAAACAGGGGATAAGCATTTTTTGCTAGACTTGGGGGGGTAGGAGGAAAAAATTGGCATAGACAGACTCAAACCCGCTTTCGTTGTGGCGGACTAGCAAATGCTGTTGGCTAAGGCCCCTTGGCGTGGAAGACCCCCACGGAGAGCTCCCCAGGGAAACGATTCGCCAGAGCAGCCACACGGGCAGACCGAAGTGCCCCCGCCCCCAGCAACAGCCCACCCGCAGTCAGACACACTCCCAGCAGCCCCCCACCAGCACAGCAGCGCTGCGGAGGCGGTAAACCCCAGTTACAGCAGATACGGGAGGAGACGGAAGCCCAAGCAGCATGTGGACTGATATTCAATTGTTCTATCACAGCATGTGGACTGTTATCCTATGGTTCTATCTAAGATGCTTGGGGGGGGGGGGGGGGTGTAGCACCTTGGGGGAGCCAGATTATCTAGCATCTCAGACAGGAGACAGTGGATAAACATGGGAGAACAAAGAGCAGAAGGTTCCTGGTGCGATAGCAGGAAGGAGTCAGGGATAAAGGGGGTTGAATGCAGTGTGATGCAAATGTCATGTGTGTGATGTAAATGCCATGAAACTTAAGAGGAGAGTTTCTGCTTAAATGTTCAGTTTGTTCTGTGCTTGTGAAGTGTGAGTGTGTAATAAATCGTCTGAAATGAATCTGCCTCTTTATTTACACGCTCCACAACACGACTATAAAACCTATATACATCATAGCTTAATATATGATGACCCATATAAACACATGAATCATCCCACTGCACAATGAAGGACTATCAGGAGCACAGTGAAATGTAAGGTACCAGTTAGACTGTAAGGTGCAGTGTGGCAGCATAGTTATGACTAGAATACAACATCATAGTGAGTTATTGTACAGTGAAATGGCATGCAGCGGGAAAGATTTCCTGTAACTGGCTGTTCGACAGCGAAGCTGGAGTAGTCTACTGGAGAAAGTGCTCCGCTGTCTGTCCAGTGTGTGGTGGAGGGGGTGATCAAGATTGTTCATGATGGCTCACAGTTTATTTAGTGTTCTCCTTTCCACCACAGTCTCAAAGGTCTCCGGTCTGAGACCAATTACAGAGCCAGTCCTCTTGATAATCTTGTCAAGTCTGTTGGTTTTGCTGGCCCTGATACTGCTACCCCAACAGACAGCAGCAAAGAAGATGGCGCTGGCAACAACGGTCTGGTAGAAAAGCTCCAGCATCCTGCTACACACGAAGGATTTCAGCTTCCTCAGGAAGTAGAGTCTGCTCATTCCCTTCTTGTGCGCAGCATTGGTGTTGGATCTCCAGTCCAACCCGTTGCTGATCCTGACACCCAGACATTTGTAGTTTTCAACCACCCCCACATCCTTCCCCCCTAATTTGCAATGGCTGAGAAGGCTTCCTCCTTCCTACTCTTCCTGAAGTCAATCACCATCTCTCTGGTCTTGTTGACATTCAGCCTCAGGTGATTCTGCTCTGTCCACTCCACAAATATGTCTACCAGTACCCTGTACTCCCCCCTCCACTCCCCCCTTATACACCTCATAACAGCTGAGTTGTCAGAATTTCTGCAGGTGGTATGACTCTGTGTTGTACTGAAAGTCAGTGGTGTATGAGGTAAAGAGAAAAGGAGAGAGCACAGTCCCCTGTGGAGTTCCCATATCACTAGCCACCATGCCAGACAAGACACTGCCCAGCCAGACAAACTGTGGCCTGCCTGTCAGATAGACAGTAATCCAGGAGATCACAGAGCTGTCGACCCCCATCACCCACAGCTTCTCACCCAGCAGCAGTGGCTGGATGGTGTTAAAGGCATTGGAGAAGTCAAAAAAAGTGATCCTCACAGTGTCTCCTCCACCATCCAGGTGCAGATGGGCTCATTGCAGCAGGTAGATAACATCTTTAATTCCTAAATGGGGCTGATACACAAACTGCAGAGGGTCCAGCCAGATCTTCACCTGCAGCCTCAGGTGGGCTAAGACCAGTCACTCCAGGACCTTCATCACATGACATGTCAAGTACAGTCTGAATAACATAATACAGGCCCATTTCAAAAAGAGACACAAAGCGGGGCTTGCCAACACCGGAAGTTGCTGCTGCTTCTATTTTCAGAATGTTGAAATGTCGAAGTGCGCATGTCAAAATGATTTATTCCATTCAAATGTGTGACACATGGAAACGAACATTGTAATCGGATCAGCTTTTTCAGGATCCATGTAAACAGTAAAGTTTGGATCTGAATTGTAATCAGATTGAAGAAATTTTGCGCATGTAACCGTGGCTAGTGAAGGCAAAGCAGTATAGTGAAAGTTATCTTTCCTTTGAATTTACTACCACTGGGGATCCCACTGCGCCATTATGCTTGGTGTGTGGGGAAACTCCATCCAACAGTGACATGGCCCTGTGCAAGCTTAAATGTCAAAACACCCATCACTAAGATAAGAACAGACTACTTTGTTCATCTCCTTGAGCACAGGGAGAAACGGGTAACTTAAATTAGAAAAACCTGGGAGTTTCAAGCCTGACTTCTATAAAAACTAAAACAAGAGACTGAGCTGTGGAGGAAGAGCTTCGTTTAGGCCTTTCAGTTCCTGCTAGGATATCAGCTTTGTGTTCATTTAAACAGGCCCAAGTTTCACACCGAGTATAAACTAATTACACAAATAAATTGTAATGTGATGTAATAGGCTACAATGTGTCATTTTGTAACATTTGATAGGGTGCTGAGTTTTTTTTTTTTTTTTAATGTATAAAGGGTTCCTTGGCTCAAATGGTTGAACACCACTGCTGTATAATAATGTGTTGATACACATTTTTAATAATGGATACATTTGATCTTTTTCATCTTAGCAATTCAAGTTGCATCAGTGCATGATTTTTTTAATTATCAAATCAGTGATTCAGCAGATAAGAAAGCATCTCTCTGCTACGTGTGTGATTTCCTGACTGGCAACGATACTAGGAGTTATTAAGAACTCCCAGAAAGTAACAGACACAAACTGTTCAAGGGAAAAAAGGTTTTTACTGAATAAAAACTACAGTATTTTTATAATTTCATAGTATGATTGTATAAACATAGCTGGACATCAATGAAAATCAGTTACAAAGTTTAAAACATCTACCCTTCCATGTTTTAGCAGGTGAGAGTAAAATGCTTTCAAGAGGTTGAAGTCTTTCATGTTCACATCAGTCAAAGATCGACATACAGTGTTAAGTCATACAAGCTAAAATATAAACAAAGAATTAGAAATCATTTTACTTCTGAATTAACATCTAATTCATAACTGAGGCCATCAAAATCAGTGGTCTTTAATGAGCTGAAATGCTTGCATAAATTCACATACTGACGAGTGAGGATTTCGCAGAACAGAGCAAGGAAAAACCGTCTCACAGCATGCGGGACGGTTGATTGCGAGTGCAGCAACTTGAGTCTGAGCATCCAGCTTTGAGGGGGAGGATCCTGGTGTAGCAGCTGGAAAAGGCGTTGCTTTCTGAGCAGTCTTAGTCG
Organism: Pholidichthys leucotaenia; assembly: GCA_020510985.1. NCBI lineage: Eukaryota > Metazoa > Chordata > Actinopteri > Cichliformes > Pholidichthyidae > Pholidichthys > Pholidichthys leucotaenia. The sequence continues at coordinate 323,027,266 of CM035837.1, read as the reverse complement.
TCGTCTTTGTGAGTGCTTTAGTGTAGTTAGTGGAGGAGGTATACAGTATTGGGGGGTGGGGGGGGGGGGTAGTTCAGTGGTGGTCATTTAAGACAGTAGAGACAGCTGGACAGGGAAGAAGTGTCCATGAAGTGGATGAAAACGGAATTGAATCAGCCAGTAGTTATCAAATGTATTATCTTGGTGCTTGGTGTGATTTGTCTGGACTGGCAAGAGGAAAGTCAGTGATGAGGAAGATGCTACCTCCACTGATTTAAAAAAAAAAAAAAAAAAAGATGACAAAGTGTGGCTGCCTTAGGAGTTCTTGGCGACCATCTTCACTGTGATGGTCTTCACTTCTGAGTACTCCTTCAAGCCACATTCTCCCCTGAAACAGGAAATGAAAACATGGCTGCTGGTTTTGTTTGAACTCTTATGCTGACAGCAGCTTTGTAACAAAGTGTACACACTGGAACACAAATATTGCAATATCCTCTTAGATGAAGATTTATGTGATGTTAAGCAATTTTGTAGAGTGGGTTTTTAAAACAAAGTCACTGTTGGTAATATTGTGGTTAATTTGTGTGTATTTAGTGGGCAGACAACCCGGTCATACTCACAATTCACGTCCATTGCCAGACATTTTATATCCTCCAAATGGACACTGTGTGCTCAAAGCATTGAAGCAGTTTATCCTGGGAAATATACAAAGCATTGATCACTCTTTTGTACAGTATCCTTCAGTGGTTTGTTATCAAGCTTTAATCACAAACACTGATGTTAAAAAAAATAAAAAAATCTTATTACTGCTATTCCTGAAGTCTACTGAACCAGATCATTTAATCTTATGTTTTTCAGCAAATGTGGTTGTTGCTGAAACAGCTAAAAGAAAAGAGCAAAAAGGAGAAGAGTGTTGAGATTAAGTCTGTTATATAGTGAAAGATTGCTGCCAGATGCTATAAGTTAGCTCCACCTATACTCTTATTTAAAGTCATCTGTAACTGATGACAAAATCAGACCGTCAGTGACAGAGTAGCTCATTCCGGCCTGACCTTGAGCACAACCTCAATGAAGACCCACCTGAAGATCATTGTGCATGAGTTTGCCTAACATTGGGCCATTTGCCTACGAGGAGTAACAATTTTTGTGAAATCAAATGCCCAGACCGCCTTACCTTTGACCCTAACCTTGACTTTGAACTCAACCTGGATGCAAACCCACCTGAGGGTCATTGCGTGCAAGTTTGGTGATGATCCGGACAATTGTCTAGTGTTCATATCTCCTGACGTTTGACTTGCACAACTTGGATGCAGACTCACTTGACGATCATTCTGAGTGAGTTTGGTGAGCATCGAAGCAGCTGCCTAGGAGGAGTAGCAATTTTCATGAAATCACACCGTGCCCAGACCTCCTCACCTTGACCATAACCTTCTTTTAGATTTGATTGGCGGTTGGCAACCAGCTTACAGGTGCATTACCGCCACTGACTTGATTATCATAACTCTATATCTTTGTATAAGGAGCTCCGAACAACTCCTTATGTGTGGAAAAAAAATTATCCGTCCTTGGGCTGTGTCCTGGACTGGGAGCCTCTCGTTGCCTCACTCTAGCCTATCACTGGTTTCTAAGCAACCTTAATACAAACCCACTTAAGGATCATTGAGTCTGGTGACTAATGCCCAGGAGGAGTAGTGATTCCTATGAATTGTAGACAAATGAGCTAAAAATAACATTTCCTAGCCATTTAATTTCTAGAAACAATCTAATGTGAACACCATTAACATTGACTATTGATATTTTGAGCTGTATTTTACTGGCACATTACTTTCAACATCTTGCATGTCTGTACAGTAGGAAAACATTTTCTTTGCGGCTTGTGTAATGACAGTAAAGTGGCACAATTTCAGTTTATGATTTATGAATTTCAGAGACTGAAATGGCTGAGACTTCCCACATGAAAAATAGTTGTGATTACAGTAACAGGAAGAGGGTAGCTAGTGTTTACCAAACAGTGCCAGCCCGCATGGCTGTAGATATGGTTATGGCTTTATTGATGTCCTTGGTAAATACAGCGGCAGCCAAACCATACTCTGTGTTGTTGGCTCTTTCGATCACTTCCTCTATAGTTTTAAACTTCATGATCTGCTGGACAGGCCCAAAAATCTGTGTAGACAAGAGAATATAACAACTAATTACTAAAGTTAAAATTCTTGGTGTAAATAACAAAGCTACAGTACTGTATATGCCAGAAAAAAAACTCAAGATCAATCACAAACTCATCTGATGCAGTTTTATCTACTTCAGGTACTGTTTATAATGCTGGGTCAGTCCATCAGTAACTAAATGATATTCACATAATACAATCCCAATTCTGGGACATTGTGTAAAATATAAATAAAACATGCAATGATTTAAAAATCCTTTCAACATGTAATCAATTGCATACACTACAAAGACAAGACAGTGAATCAACTTTTTCTTTTCAAATATTCATTCATTTTGAATTTTATGCCTGCAACACGTTCCAAAAAAAGGCAGGTACAGGGACAACAAAAGACCTGGAAAGTTGAAGAGTGTTCAACAAACACCTTTTTGGAACATTCCACAGGGGAACAGTTTAATTGGTGTTATGTATGGAAATACCTGGGTGAAGGATGAGGCAGGATGATGGTTGGCAAACACAGCTTTATTGAGAACTCTGTACAAGAGCAGTCACACGGTATGCACCAGCAGGAGGCATCCAGCAAAGAGGCCCTAAGATGGACGCCCTCTGGTATTTATAGGGTGGTGCAGTGACATGACAGGAACTGCAAGTCACTACACCACACTTCACAATGAGGTGCCGGAACACACCACCACATTCTATCCCCTCCTTAGAAAAGTCCAAAACCATACACACAATTGAAAACCTCCCCAAATTTGGGACCCGAATCACGCATTAAAATAATGAAAACTAAGGTACTCAATGGCCTAACACATTCACACAACATAACCTAAAATAGGGCTAACTGGTGGACTACCGTGCAGCCCGCACGGCACAGTGGATTATTCTGCCACTGTAAACTAAGTCTTTATTTGAAACTAAAATTACAGCTGTGCTCCTAAACTAAAACACAAAAGCACATACATATAACCCCCATAACATAACACGCAAGACATTAAAATATCAGAACTATAAAAAAAAAGTGCTACCACAGTCATTTGGGGGAAAAAAACTGGAACCTGCATGGGGGGGGGGGGGGGGTGTCCAGGGCAGCCCCTCAGCAGGCGTGCCCCTGGAGACCTTAGACCTCCGGAGCGATGGCTGATCTTCTGGATAGTGGGGCTCTTTGTAAAGCTAAATTACTGTAATTTGTTGTTCTTATTTGCTCCCGTTCAGCCTTGCCACCTGGAGTGTCTCCACGGACACGCCGAAGCTGATTGGTGTGCCCAAACAAGCCATCAGACAACCTGAAGCACGCTGCGCCCAGCTCAGCCACAATGCGCAGACACTCTTGATGTTTTGCTGGCTGTCATTTTGCCCATCTTCGCTGTGGACGTCCTTCACCCCGAACCCACACCAAGTCCATAGCCCAGAGTGAAATTTTACTCGGCCCGATGTGTTGCAGCTGAGCATGCAGTAACTCTATGCTCAATGGTCTGGCCCCGTCCTTCTATAAATGTTGTAGTGTTTACCACTGTAGCTGCAGACCCCCCAGTCAACCATGGCCAAGTACCAGAGGCATCTGGGGCTAGCACATTGGTGTCGCTCGTCAGCATGGGTACAGACCCTGGGCGAAAACTGGTCGACTTGACCGCCATGGCATCCGTTAGGTCATCGCACTGTTCGCTCCCAGTGTCCATTGGGGGCGAGCGGGGTGATTTCTCCTATGGGTTCCCGGGTAAAACAAACGGCACACCCTGGCATAAATATTCAAGCATCCACATCTACCACAACGTTTTCCTCTAGCCGGGCATTTCTTAGCTTTATGGCGGTGCGTCGCGGACCCACAACCCCTGCAACGGGAGTTTCCCGGGGCAGACCTTGTAGAAACACCGACAGTTGTTCTGGGATGAGCTCATCTGAGATGAACTGATGCAAAGTGGAAAAGTGTGCTGTGGTCTGACGAGTCCACATTTCAACTTGTTTTTGGAAATCATGAATGTTGTGTCCTCCGGGCTAAAGAGGAAAGGACCATCCAGATTGTTATCAGTGTTAAGTTCAAAAGCCAGCATCTGTGACTGTATGTGGGGGTGTTAGTGCCCATGGCATGGGTAACTTGCACATCTGTGAAGGCACCATCAATGCTGAACAGGTTTTGGAACAACATATACTGCCATCCAAACAAGGTCTTTTTCTGGGACATCCCTGCTTATTTCAGCAAGACTATGCCAAGCCACATTCTGCACGTGTTACAACAGTGTGGCTTCATAGTAAAAGAGTGTGGGTACTGGGGGCAGCTGTGGTGCAGGTGTAGTGTGGCCGACTACTGATCGGAGGGTCAGGGGTTTGATTCCCACTCTGTCTGCAGTCTGCATGTCCAGGTGTCCTTCAGCAAGACACTGAACCCCCATTTGCTCCTGGTGGGTCAGGCCAGTGCCGGTGTATGGCAGCTCCACCACCATCAGTGTGTGAATGGGTGGATAGCAGGATCTGTAAAGCGCTTTCGTCATCCAGAGATGAGTAAAAAGCGCTATATAAGTGAATGGCCTGACTGCAGTTCAGGCTCGTCTCCCATTGAAAATGTATGGCGCGTTATGAAGCACAAAATATGACAACGGAGGCCCCGGACTGTTGAGCAACTGAAGTTGTACATCAAGTAAGAATGGGAAAGAATTCCACCTCCCCAGACATCCTGCTGTTGTGTCCCTGGGAAAGACACTTTACCCACCTTGCCTTCAGTGTCCATGACACTGAATATGAATGTATAAATGTTCGATAGTGGTCGGAGAGGCCGTTGGTGCAGATCGGCAGCCATGTTTCCATCAGTCTGCCCCAGCTGTGGCTATAGTAGTAGCTTACCACTACCATTGTCTGTAGCTTGAATGAATAATTTATCCATTGTAAAGAGTCTTTGAGCGTCTATGAAAAGTGCTATATAAATCTGATACATTATTATTAAAGCTTCAACAATTGTCCTCTGTTCCTAAACGCTTATTGAGCATTGTTAAAAGGAAAGGTGACATAAGACGGTGGTAAATAGGCCCTGTCCCCACTTTTTTGGAACATGCTGCAGGAATCAAATTCAAAATAAGTGAATATTTGACAAAGTTTCAGTTTGAACATTAAATATCTTGTTTTTGTAGTGTATTCAGTTGAATATAGGTTGAAAACGATTTGCAAATCATTGTATTCTGTTTTTATTTACTTTTGCATAACGTCCAAACTTCACTAGTATTGGGGTTGTAAATACAATACTGTATTAGGCATCATCATTTTTCTGTTAATTTCTCAACTGTCACAACAATCTCTGCCACAGAGGGGCCCTAAGGTATTGAGTCAATTTTTGATCTCTCAACAATCTCCTAAAGCCTCAAAAAAGTTGTTTCTGTGTAAATGTTTGGGGGACTGTTGTATGATTTTCATGGCAATCTATCCACCTTATTCCTGAGGGCGCTGCTGCAGAAACGATTATGGGCGCAACTTCTGGTTTCAGCTGAAGCAGTGTTAAATCAGTCAGCAAGAGTGGAGTAGTGGGGCATTTGAAATAGTCTTTTTAAGAGTGTTTTTAATTCATTTTCATGTATAGTCCACATACGCGTTTTGCAGTCAAGCGGGAGATAATTTCAGCACTTGTAATTTTCGTATTTTTGAATGTTTTTGTGTAGTTCTGGTACTTGCTGCTGTTCATGGTGTGAGGCTCCTATACCTCAGCTAAATCTGTGCTGGCTTCAACAGCAATGCATAGATCATGCACTGAAAACTAAAAAAGGACTGTTAGTGTGATCAGTGGTACAGACACAGGACAGACAACAGCACCAGGTGTATTTTCACTTGTATGGATGTCAGACCTGATGTTTATATACATCACCAGATGCAAGGCAGCATGAAGTAAAATAATAAATAAGAAAATAGTAACAGTTTGCATCCTAAGGCTTAGCCATGCATAAGACGGATATCAAATCTAGGCGTTTTGGTTTTTTGCATTCGTTGCACTGCATTGGAATGATATGGACTTGATTTTAGCAGCTTCAGCATGCATTAATTTTTAAATTATCACAAAATATAGATCAAAATTTTGAACAATTGTCAGTAAAGGTCTGTACCTGTTAAGTTAAGTAACAAGCATTCACGGCATGACAGCAGCATGAGCATTTTAATGTTGGGGTAAAACGAACAGCTGCAACTGTTTGTTTTACCCCAACATTAAAACACCCAAGCACGGTGTTGTGGTTCTTTGTGGCTCTGACTAGATTCTACGTCTGCTCTCAGGTAAATCTGATTATGTCCAAAATCTTTTATAAAAAATTCAACCGATTTTAATGCGGTGGAGACACTGATATATCTCAGAGCTTTTATTTGTTTACAGCGTTAGCATCTTAGCAGTGGAGCTAATTAACAGAGCTACTGTCTGCGAGGCCACTTTAAGGTCATCTTCTCATCCCTCGGTAGTTGTGGGAAGTGGTATGATTATATTACTCTTGAGGTGCAAAAGACAGTGTTCCCGCATTTTTGAATGAGACGGCTGACAGACTTGCTAAGGAGGGTGGGCAGCAAGACCAGGAAGACAGGCAGGTCTCTTACAGTGAGGAGAAAACCATTATTAAGGCCTCGTCTCACAAGAAGTGGCAGCAGCAACACCTAAACTTCTGCAAGGATGACAACTACTACAGTCTGAGCAGGGCTGACCAAGTCGTTCTGTTCAGACTCCGAACTGGACATAACAGAATGCATGCCCACATGCACCAGAAACTTAAAGTTGGACAATCAGACAGATGCCTATGTGGTACTGCCCAAATGACCAGCGAACACCTCCTCCAAGACTGCCCAGACCACGCTGCACTCAGACAATCTACGTGGCCTGACCCCACATTGCTGAACCAAAAGCTGCATGGGGACCTCCACAAGACGGCAGCATTCATCAGGGCAGCTGGTGTGACCATCTAGCGATCGACGAAGAAGAAGAAGACACTGAAGTCATTGTTTTTTAACAAGGAAAAGTGTCCCATTTCTGTGGCAACCCCACTTTCTAAACTAGTAAAGGAAGTTGTGCACATAATTCACGCAAGGCATCATGGGGACTAGGAATAAGGTGGCTAGAGGTCTTTGAAAGATCCTTGAGAGATTATTGAGACACCAGGAGAGACTGTTGAGGGATCATTGACAATTCGCTGGGTGACCAAAGAGGTACTGTATGTACATATTTAAAAGGTTTCTAGTGCTCTTCTATTGGTCTATCAAAAACTCTGCAATCCCTTGCTAATCTTTCAGCCATCTCTACCTTCATGGTGGAAAAATTTGGCATTCATTGAAAGATCGATGAGAGATCAATGAGACTGTTGACTGGTCAAAGAGAGCTGAAGGAACTCAAGGATCTTCCAATGATCTCTCTCCGATCTTTTAATGAATGCCAATTTTTTTCTACCTTGACGGTAGAGATGCCTGAGAGATCAGTGAGGTATCGCTGAGTGTTCAATGAAAGACCAATAGAATTCATTGAAAGTTTACTGAGGGATCATTGGTAGAGTGATGAGATCATTGAGAGATCGCTGAGAGGTCACTGAGCGATCACTTTCCTTTGCTGATCGTTGAGAGGTTGTTTTGGACGGAGTCAAAACTTTGCTGACCATGGAGATCATTGAGAGATCACAGAGATTTTGGCAATTACTGAGAGGGCAGCACAGTGGTGGAGTGGTTAGCACTACAGCAGCACAGCAACTCACCCTTGGCCGGGGGATCCTGGGTTCAATCCCAGCCTCCGACCAACAGTGATCTGTGTGGAGTTTGTATGTTCTCCCCATGTCTGCGTGGGTTTACTCTAGGATTTCTCTGGTTTCTTCCCACATGCCAAAAAACATGCAAGTTAGGCTAATTGGCATCAAACTGGGGATTCTAAATAGTCCTTAGGTATGAATGTGAAAGTGAATTGTGAGTTGTCTGTGTTGGCCCTGTGATGGACTGGCGATCTGTCCAGGGTGTAGCCTGCCTCTCGCCCAAAGGTGCTGGGATAGGCTCCAGCCCCCAGTGACCCGAAAAGGATTAAGCGGAAGAAGATTGATGGATGAGAGATCATTAAAAGATCATTTGGAGAGCTGGCCATTTTGTCATCACTCAGCGATCTCAATCTCCACCCCATGTAAAGGAGGTATTAGTTCATTTAGAGCATTTAACTTTGAGTACTTTTAACATCACTGCAGCTTTTCTACCACTGCCTTTCTGTGTTGGGCTCATGCGTTAGTTGTGATTATCTTTATTGTCATACCTCTTCTCTGGCAATGCGCATGTCATCCCTCACATTTGAGAACACTGTGGGCTCAATGAAGAAACCTTTCACGTCCAAAGCTTTGCCTCCACACTCCAGTGTGGCTCCTTCACTGATGCCACTCTGGATGAACTCCAGCACACGGTTCTGCTGCTCTCGGCTGACCTGCGGAGGTCAGACACAAACATCACACTGTAAGCCCCGGAGACAGAAAACAGAAGAGGCTGAGATAAATATAACAATCCCCTTCAACAATAAAGTAAATAGGTTTGTCTCACTTGGGGTCCTTGCTCAGTCATGGGGTCAAAAGGGCTCCCTACTATCCTCCTCTTCGCCCTTTCTACACTTCTTTGGACAAACTCTTCATATATAGGCTCCTCCACATATATTCGAGAGCCTGCCGTGCAGCACTGGCCTGCATTGAAAAACACACCCTGGTGGGCCTCTTCAACAGCCAAATTCACTAGAGAAAAAGAAAACGATGGTTTGTTAATGACTAAATAAAGCTGCTTTGTCATTAAAAGAGTAAGTTATGTGGAAATCATATGAGCATGTTATTCACAAATCAAAAATCAATTGTAAACAAAGCTAACCTTATATTAATGTAAAAGTGTCTTCTGGTTAGACAAAGTTACATGTGCAGCATTATTAGAGCTATGCAGTACAAATCTGACATCTGACACCTGAGAGACAGGATCCTGCTGTTGTGCACAAAGGGTTAATGGACCCCCGTGATTTATGGGTCTCGGCTGAAGCGCCTGGCTTAGTTGGGGTCCATTCTTCTGATTTACAGGCCTTAGCGTGCCCCTCTCATGGCTGCTGGAAACATTTGAAACGCCTGGCACCCCCAAATCAGTGAGTTACTAAGAATTTATATGAAACCCATCCATAGCCATGTTTCATAGCGCAACCAGGAATTTGAGCTTTTTAAAGCTCTCCGTTGTTTTTATTCACACATTAAACCTCTGGGGATGAGATACATAACTGAAATAAAGAATAATTAGATATGTTACAGACTACCTACTGAAGCAAGTAAACAGAATAAGAAAAAAATATTCTAAAACTTACAATCCGCATCTGCAAATATGATGTTGGGATTCTTTCCTCCCAGCTCCAGAGTCACTCTCTTCAGGTTACTCTTCCCAGCCACCTCCTGGATCAGCTTGCCGACCTAAGAGAGGAAACATTTCTGAGGTTTACTCATGAAGATACAGGCCCACAGCCAGATCAGTAAATCAGGTGGAGCCGTTAAATATCTAGATGAGGTTGGTTAGCTCCAAACAAGGAATGCACCAGTAGGCCGGCTGAAACATGAGTTCTGCAAACACACAGGCTGAATATCTATTACAGGTTTCTGCAGACAGCCACAGGAACACAAAAACGACACTTGTGTCGGGAACAGCATCTAATATGGTGTGCAGTGAAGGACAGGAAGAGGGAGCCGTGAGGTGTGTGGGCGTGTTTTCCTGTGATGAACATGAGGAGACCATTTATTTGGTTTGGCATGAAGCCGCTCCGCCAAATCAGAAGAGGGCACGGGATGGACTGATGATGTAATGTAACCAAAAAGAAGAACAATAAATAATATATTCAGCATCCACATTCCTTGATGAAATACTTAAATAACATCTATTCCTCAAAATAATCACATGTAATTGATCTTGGTGTTAAAGAGTGTAAGTTTTAATTTTTTTTAAAAAAAAAGTACATTTGGACACTTCAAATGCATGCTATGCTGTGTAACCTTGTAGTGGACATGTGCCTCCAATTACTGCAGCACTGAGATTAGGACATTAATGTCTTCTGGTATCCCCCTCACTACAATAGATGTAGCTGCTCCTGCTTCCTCCATTTCAGTACATTGACTATCCTGCTCCACTCACAACAGGTATTCTCTTCTTGTTTGTTTGAACTAGTGCATGCCCGTAGAAAGCAAGTATTCTTGTCTGAAAACCGGTATCCCAATCAGGCTTTACAGGCCCAAATGCAGGCTCTGTTTGAAAAGTGGAATACAGAGGTGTAGCCTATATGTAGGCACATGTTAGACTGACATATGAAAGGGACTGAACACTAAGATTTATTTGATTGTGTGAATAATTAACTACAGAATACCCAATTATTGAAAACGAATGGGACATCCAATATTAGCGACTGTTTCAGATCCCTTGTTTATTTGTTTGTCAGATCACTTATTTGTGTGACTCACATGTGTATCTTGCACTTTGGGGAATGAGAGTTCTTCAGTCATAATTGTTTTAGTTTATATGTGCAGTTTATAGTGCATAGTCAAACAAATGTAGTACTATAAAAGGACGTTTACAAATATTTGAGACCCATTGTAGGGCATCCTTTTATATTTTAGCATAAGTACAAACACCCAACATTATTATACTCAGAAGAATGACCCATTTGGCTGCAACTGTTGCATCAGTGTTGCCCATCTGTTGAACCTGCAGTGCCGTAAAGGACAGCGGTGGCACACGGATGAAGCAGCAGCCAAGACTCAATCCCGTTAATCGGGCAGGCTGGGCTTTGCTCCCTGGGAAGGACTGCGATAAGTCGGTCCAGTGGCTGCACCCCCCCCCCCCCCCAATCCCACCCGCACACCCATGCACCTCGTGTTCTCCATGGGTGAACACGATGGGCCGAAACGTAAGATTTCCAATCTGAAAAATGCACTTTAAGAAAACTAAAAAAAAAAACCACTGTTTTCTTGCAGAATGCTATGCTATTTTTTTTTCAACAGAGTAATTTTCTGTCACAATAAAGGGCGGGACTGTCTTGCAGACAGATATGAACATCCTTCCTTGTTCTCATCATCCAAAGTGAAATCCACAAATCAGAAAATCTGCAGATAGGAGGTTTTGCATTTCAGCTATCAATATGCCGAATTATCCTTTGGAGCTACGCAATCATGGCAACATAGTATAGTTTTTTTTAAGCATTAAATGGTCAAATTTGTCATTTTTCTCCACTGTGGTTCACTGAGGTGACTGACTGGCCATGATGCTGTGTATTATCCAGTCAGCATGGAGTCAATCTGAAACCCGGCCCACACTTCAGGACATGAAGACAGTAAGAGCGGTGGCTAAACTTATTGATAAAAATCATCACTGAGCAACTCCATACTTGGGGATGCACACCCTTGTAACCTCAGCAAAACATTTATAAAATCTGAGGTCAGCCTGACAAACGGTTTGAGAGATATCTGAGAAACACACACACACAGATTTCTTGCATTTATAGCTAGATAGCATATTTACAGTGTGGTCATCAGGGAAACCAGCATGTATCATGAGATATCTGTATTGGGCAAGAGTGAGAAAATTATGTGGTAAAAGCAAAGTTTCCACCTATCCCTGAATGTTGATTTTGACATTGCACATTTTAAAGATACAGTTGAAAAATTACAGGCTTTATTAAATAAAGCACTTCTATATATTTAAGCCCAAGACCTTTTAGCAAACAGGAAGCTAGAAAAACCCAACCAACAACATGACTTCCTTGGCAAAGGTAAGGATTAACACAATGCATTAGATCAATGTTTTTCAACTGGGGGGTCTGTCAGAGGATGTTCAGGGTTCTGTGGAAAACTGTCCAATTTCTTAACCCTGTGAGTGTGAGATTCCGCATGCCCCTAGTGGCAGAGCGCGGCGCTGCGCTTGTCAACTGATTTTACTTTCCTAAACACTGTTCACCTTTACTGAGGATTTGTACTGATCATGCCAGTTCACAAGGTGGCAAGCACGCGTTGGAGGACTCATGGATGATACGTAATACACCAGAGAAGAAGGAATCCTCCTTCCTCATCTTGGAGATCACAACACAAGATGGACATGGACCGTCATTGTGGACATTTGTGATCGTCCACAGACGAGGAAATTTGGAGGATCTGGCCCAGAATTTGCCAACTATGATTCTAAAAAGAGATTAGTTTATGAAGGTAGATGTTTACATGTTCTTATAACACAGGCAGCATGAGGCTCGTTGAATTCACCTGCTGGTACCCGGAGCGCCATGTGACTGGAGGACAATCGCCGGTTGTATGTCGTCAATATAAGATAAATTGCCCCAGAATAAAAGCAAAATTATGGTGGAATAATCAATAACAGTTTCTGGATGTAGGACAGAAAGCTAAAATGACCGGGATAGGACAAAATAACCACTAGAATGCTGCTAAAGGATGCAGCTTTGCCAGAGGTGAGTGACGAATGTCTGTATGCAAATTAGATGCGTAAATTCACTCCTATCTGAACCTTTAGATCATATTCTACATCTTTCTAATTGATAGTAAGCCATTATCTCTTACCACTTTAAAGTTATAGCCTTGGGGGGACTTCCGGGAAGATGGCGGAGAGACATAACGCTTAAACAGAGAGCTCTCCCTAGCCGGATTAAAAATCATCGGTAAATGGCCAACTCGACATAAGCAGATCAATAAACTAAGGGATGAAAACACGAAGGAGCCGGGCACAAGGACAAAAAGCAGGGTAAAATTAAAGAATTCCTCTTCAACAACGCAGGAGAAATCGCTGAACACGAGGCCCAAAAAAACGAGGTGACTGCAGCAGAGAAAATGGAGGACGCCAGGCTTGATAACATGAACACTGGCTTCGCCAGTTTGGGTAAAGAGTTGAAAGACTTCAAGTGGCAGCTACAACAGGATTTAGCGGCTCTTAAGGAGGAGCTGAAAAGAGAGATTAAGGAGGAAATTATGGGCCTCCAAAGAGAAATGGAGTGCAAGCTAGCAGAAAACATGGAGGAGCTGCGCTCTCAGCGGGCGTGTATGACAGAAGCACAGGCCCGAATATCGGAGCTGGAAGATTGGAAGAGCGAGGCAAGCGAACAACTACAGACCCTGACGGCACAAACACAGAGGATGCAGGAGAAAATAACCGACCTGGAGAGCAGGTCCAGACGGAGCAATATACGCATCTTCGGGATCCCGGAGGGCATTGAAGGCAACTCGATGACGAAATTCATGGATCAGTTCTTAAAAAAAGAGCTGGAGCTGCCCGGTGAAGCGGACCTGCAGATTCAACGAGCGCACAGAGCCTCGGCACAGAACCCGAAACCAAACTCTCCACCCAGGTCAGTTGTGGTAAACTTTCTGAAATATGATGTAAAGGAAAGAATCCTGACACAAGCGTGGAAAAAAAAAAAGATACGAATCGGCGACAAGCAGATATTCTTTGATCATGACTACCTGACAGAAATTGTGCAGCAGCGAAAGAAATATGCCAACATTAAAAAAACGCTGAAAGAGAAAAAAATTAGATTCCAAACGCCGCTAACGAAGATGAGGATTCATTGGGAGGACGGCGTGAAGACATACAACACAGCCAGAGAGGCAGCGCGGGACATGATGGAGCGGGGCTTTGTGGTGAGCGTGCTGGAGGAAGCGGCTGGAGCACCGGCGGCACGGAACGCATCACGACAGCCGGAGTGGAGGCGAGTGAACGGCAGAAGACGGGAGGAGACGTGGAGCAGCGGGCCCAGGAAAAACTGCAAGGCTTTCAACTGAAAGCCTAGATTGTAACAAAGATTAAGAAAGGCACGGAAGAAATGAAGGCCAAGAAGACAAGGTAAAAGAGAAACAGACGGCTAGGAGAGGTTTAAGTGATATTTGTTGGACATTTCTAGACTAATGACTATTACTTGGATAGTAACTAGAGGTCTAGGGAGGGCCCTTCACTCTGTGAGGACATTCCCTCCACCCACCAACAGGGACCAGTGGGCAGAAGAAAGGCCCAAAGTATGGAGGTCGAGATTTTTTAATGTGTTTTTATATAAATGTGTTTTTTGTTGTTAAAGGGGCTAGGAGCACAAGTTAAAAAAAATGGAAAAACATGAATATGGGTAAAAATCTTAAGATAATGACACTAAACGTGAATGGTCTGAACTCACCTGTTAAAAGGGAAAGAATAATAAGAAAATTCAAGAAGGAAAAAGCCGAAATTATATTTATGCAAGAGACACATTTGAGCAAGACAGAACATGTGAAACTAAAGAGATTTGGCTATAAGAACTCCTACTACAGTTCATTTAAGGGAGGAACTAAAAGGGGGGTTATGATACTAATCTCAAATAAAATACAATTTGAATATGAACAAGAAATCCAGGATAAAGAAGGCAGGTATGTAATAATAAAGGGAAGAATAGATGGTATGCAGATCACATTAGTGAACATCTATGCCCCACCAGAAAGTGACAAGGGTTTTTTTCAACATCTGTTTGATCTCATAGCAACACACAGTGAAGGAGTCCTAATTTGTGGAGGAGACTTAATTGCTGTCATGGATCATGAAGTTGATACAACAAGTGTTAAGAAGACAAAAAAACATGTAACAAAGTTCATAAGAACCTCACTGACAGAAATGGGTATGGTAGACATATGGAGGGACCTACACCCACTCGAAAAAGACTATACACATTACTCAGCAGTCCATAAAGTACACTCTAGAATAGATTACTTCCTTATGAATGAAAGTGACAGACACAGGGTGAGAAATTGTCGGATTGGAGGGGCAGAAATATCAGATCATAATCCTATATACATGGAAATATACTGTATTTAAACAATAGAAAACGACAAACAACATGGAAACAATGTAGGACTGTTAAATGATGATAAAATGAAAGAAAGAATAAAAGTAAACATAAACGAGTATATCCAAGAGAATGACAATGAAGAAGTGGACCCAACAATACTATGGGACGCACTAAAAGCCGTGTTAAGAGGTAAATTAATTGTTGAAACAGGAAAAGCAAATTAGTCTAAACTGGAAACATATGAACAAAGATGTGAGAGACTGAGGGAACTAGAACGTAAACATCAAAGCACAAATGACCCAAAAATATATCAAGAAATTAAAGGAGAAAAAATAAAGATAAAAGAAACACAAATAGATGAAATTGAAAGGAAAAATAGATATCTAAAGCAAAAATATTATGAAACGGGACCAAAAGCCACAAAACTGCTGGCAAAACGGTTAAGAAAACAAACAATGAATAATGTATATAAGATTAAAGACCCCATCACAAATAAAACCACAGTTAACCCAGAAAACATCGAAGAAATATTCCATAATTTCTATCAAGAACTATACTCGCAACCTGAAGAAACAAATACTAAAGATATTAAAAAATTTCTATGCACACTGGACTTGCCATCAATAGGAAATCAACAAAATGAAAAGCTAACAGCAGAAATAACACAAGAGATTAGAGATGTGATTAAGTCACTTAAAAACGGTAAATCACCAGGTAGTGATGGATACCCTTCTGAGTTTTATAAACTGTTTATAGAAGAACTCAAGCCACAGCTCCTAAAGTTATTTAATTGGACGTTGAACAACAACAAAATACCTCCATCATGGAACGAAGCCATTATTTCAGTTATTTTAAAGCCAGGGAAAGATAAAGAACAATGCGGAAACTATAGACCAATCTCTCTATTAAATGTGGATTATAAAATATATACAACAATTATATGTAAACGAATAAAGACATTCTTGACGGAATTGATAGAAGATGATCAAACTGGTTTCATAGAGGGACGCCAAACACATGACAATATCAGGAGAACAATACATATAATTAATCAAATACATAAAGAAAAGAAAAGCGCAGTAATAATGAGTTTAGACGCAGAAAAAGCATTTGACAGGGTTAACTGGAAATTCCTATATAGTGTGCTGGAACGCTTTGGATTTAACGAAAAATCAGTACAATGCATAAGGACGCTGTATCAAGAACCTGTGGCAAGAATCAAGATAAACGGTAGCTTAACAGACAAAGTAAATATACAAAGATCAACTAGGCAGGGATGCTGCTTATCGCCCACCTTGTTTGCTCTGTTCATAGAGCCACTGGCTCAAGCGATATGACAAAATAAGAAATTAAAAGGTGTAACAATAAAGGGAGCGGAACACAAGATTGGGCTATTTGCAGATGATATTATAGTTTACCTTGAACAACCAGATGAATCAATAATGGAAATGATGAACTTGATAGAAAATTTTGGAAAATTATCAGGATACAAGATAAACATAACAAAAACACAAATACTGACATTCCACTATAACCCTCTAAACCAGATAACTGATAAGATCAAACTAAACTGGAAACAAAAAGAAATAAAATACCTTGGAGTGAACATACCTAAAGATCTAAGCAAAATCTATAAAGCAAACTATGATAGGTTGGAACAAGAAATAAAAAAAAAAAAAAAGATATTGATAGATTGTCAATCTTAAATATGGATCTGAATTCAAAAATTGAGACAGTCAAAATCAGCATACAACCTAGATTACTTTACCTCTTCCAGGCTCTACCAACAGAGATTCCAGATGCCCAGTTCTCAAAGTGGGACAGGATGATATCGAGATTTGTTTGGGGAGGTAAAAAGCCAAGAGTGAAATATAAAACTCTCCAGTTACCAAAAGAGAAAGGAGGCATGGGCCTACCGAGTCTAAAGGAATATTACTACTCAGCACAAATAAGATATATCATATGTTGGTGCGACGAAGGATATGAGGCAAAATGGAAAGAAATGGAAAAGGAAATTGAGGGACTCCCAGTACAAAGCATAATAGGAGATAAAGATGCATATAAGCAAATCAAACAAATAGACCCAATCACTAAATTTACTTTGGAACTGTGGTATAAAATAGTACAAAAGTATAATCTAAAGGAAGACATAAAACTATTGAAATGGGTAGCATTTGACAGTCAGTTTGAACCGGCAAAACAAGATAGGGGATACAAAATTCTGGTGAACAAGGGAATCACAGCATGGGGCAATATCGGGAAAAAAAGATCTCGGGAGCTTTGTCAACATCAGGAGAAAATTTAAACTAGAAAGATCGGAATTCTTCAGATATCTGCAGATGAGAGACTATTATATGAAGAAGATTAGGCATAACCTCCAAACAGATGTGAGCGAGATTATACAATTCATTTTAAGCTCATATACAGGAAATAAAATAAGAATTATTTCAAAGCTATATCAGAAACTTATGGCAAACAATCATTCAAGTAACTATATAAAGGAGAAATGGGAGAAAGAGCTAAATTTAAACATAACAGAAGAAAGCTGGCAGGAAATATGGAAAACACAACACATCAACAAGTTCAAGGACATGGAGGGAATTTGGATGGAAAAACCCAATTCGCTTTTTCATTACACCACAGATTCAAGGAAAATATACAAATACCCAATCTTTATGCTGGAGGGGATGTGGGGCTCAAAATGCAGACCACTCACATATGTTTTGGAAATGCTGCAAAATTTCATCATTCTGGAAATCTATACATGTGACAATACAGAAGATATTAGGATATAATATACCAATGAACTGTAACCTGATGTACTTATGTGATCTTAAAAGAGAATGTAATACAGGCTGAGGACAGATATCTAGTTAAAATCTTGTTGATTGCATGTAAAAAAAACAATCTCAAAAAAATGGCGATCAGAAGTTCTTCCTGACCAAGAGCAATGGACTGACATTGTTGAGGACATACGTATGATGGAAAAACTAACATATCGACAAAGAATGCAAGAAGGACTATGGGGAAAAAAATGGCGGAAATGGACACACTACAAAGTGCAACAACAAGACAGAAATTGAAAGAATAACCAAAGACGCTGGAAAAACCAGAAGAATTAAGAGATGGAAACTAAAAACTTGATGCTCCAACATTTGCCCCCCCCCTTTCTTTTTTTTTTTTCCTTTCTTACTCTAGCCCCTTTGTTTTTAAATGTAGACTGTGATCTGAATGCAATACATATGATGACAAATGAATAAAAATCTAAGTTACAAAAAAAAAAAAAAAAAAGTTATAGCCTTGGAAAGTTCTGACATCTGATCTGACTAGTTCCTTGAAGAAAATCTTTACCACTGTTGACCACTAGGGGTTATGTCACAGTTTGGCAACAGTCACACTCAAACGGTTAATTGGTCAAAAAAAAAAAAAAAAAAAAAAAAAAAAAACTGTAAATACTTTGATGTTGTTGTGCATTGGTGCCTGCAGTGGCTCCTCCATGTCAGCAGGTGACAGCACAAACAATCCCTCCTCTTCTTATTCCTCTTTCTCGCGGGGCTACCTTTACAACTTCCACAGCCACCCTGCATCTGCTGTGGAAATTTAAAAACAGCCACCATGCCTGAGCCCACAACATTATATTGCACTGAGGAGCTCATTTAGCAGCAGACTACATCATCCCAGGTGCACAACCGAGAGGTTTCGTAGGTCCTTCCTACCAACGGCTGTCAGACTGTACAACCTAAGCAGGGCTGCTCGCAGAGATAGCAAAAAGACGTAACAAACTAATAGTTTTTTTTTTTTGAATGCAAAAGATGCAATAGACTTACACAATGGTCCTCTCCGGCATACAACTAGGAACATACCGGTCGCTATGGAGGGTGAGAATATGTATGGGCACATAATCATACCATGTAGGATAACTAAATAGACGGTTATGCTGTTTCATCCCACCTAGCAACAATGCTCTGCACTGTGTGTGTTTATATATTTACATATTTATTCCATCTAGCTACAATGCTCAGCACTGGGTGTGTTTATATTTATATATCTATATATTTATTCCATCTAGCTACAATGCTCCGCACTGTGTTTTTATATATCTACATATTATTCCATCTAGCTACATTGCTCCGCACTGTGTGTGTTTATATACTTGCATATTTATTCCACCTAGCTGCAATGCTCCGTACTGTGGGTGTTTATATATTTACATATTTATTCCATCTAGCTACAATGCTCTGCACTGTGTGTTCATATATTCATATATTTATTCCATCCAGCTACAATGCTCTGCACTGTGTGTCTCTGTGTGTGTGTATATATATATTTTATAGTAATATGTACATATGTATATTAGCTGCTCTTGCTTGCTTGTTTTTTTTTTTTTTTCTTGCCTTCTGATTGTTGCTCTGAGTGTTGCTATCCCTGTGCTGTTGCAATCCTGGAATTTCCCCGTTGTGGGACTAATAAAGGCTTATCTTATCTTATCTTATCTCTTATCAGGATAATAAAATGTCACCACCTCCCCCAGAAACCGCATCCGGAGGTCTGCCGCCCCCAGCACCAAACAAGCGGTGGATACAATAGTCATGGATGTCTCCCAGTGTTGTGCTGAGAAAGGCACGTCTGCTGTGAAAAGAAGCCCATTCACAGGAGTGTGCGTCTGACGAGAAACCTCTCCGGTAAGTGGCCGTTTCCTTTTCAAACTAATTCACTCTCATTCAGAACTGGCTCCTGACCAAGCATCAATCAAACTCCTGGCCCGAGTTGAACAAAATCCAACTTGCGCAGATCCCAGCCAAGAATTGGCACAGCATTAGGTAATTTTTGGTTTTAGAACTTAAAAAAAAAAAAAAAGGAAATTTGCAGTTAAAAAGCTGAATGAAATGAACTAAATAAAATGAGATCATAATTATATTCTAAACTGTTGGCAAGTTTTGCAAGGGTGTAAGAATTGAAATAAGCCATTTAATTAAAATATATATTTTCTCACAGGGTTCTTTAAGAGACATGATTTTAGCACTTGTGCCATGTATCAGCTGATTTTATTGATATTTTTCATTAAATTTTTATTGACATTTTTCAGTAGTGAGTAGGAGTGGTGAATTAGTGGTGGAATATCTGCCCCACAATTAGGAAGTCTTGGGTTCAAGCCCCAGCCAGGTTATACCAAAAACTATAAAAATGGTACTTCCTGCCTTTGAGCTGGGTGCTCAGTATAATATAACTAAGGAAGTGAAGTTGGCTGTGGCGGTGCCGTGCATGGCTGCAGCCCCTCCAATAGGAGGAATGTAATTTCCATACAGTACATGCTTGGCTGTATGTACTGAATGACAATAAACATGCCTTTCTTCCAACCTCTAATATTTTGCTTGTGGTAAGCAAGCCTGAGAAATCCAGCACATTATTCTAACTACCATGCATCCAAAACAAGTCTCACTTAAGGATTTATTTTCAAAGCACAGATAAGCACAAGATAAAGTGAAACAATGTGCTCTTAAAAATGAAAAGCCTTCATTACATAAAAGACTTCTCTCAAGTAACAGATTTGAACAGGATCGACTGCTGTGCTGTGGTTCTTAATGTAGCTGAATGAAAACAATACATTTACTTTGCTTGGCTTAATTTTCTCTGAAGTGCTTTGTCTGCCTTTGAAATACAAAGTGGCTGACTAAGGGGAGGTTAGCGTGTGTTTGTTCAAGGATAAAGGAAACATGCTGTTTGCCAGACTCCTCCATGTGGAGTCACGACCACATGAGTCAGTAAGAGGATGAGTTGTGATCCTAAAATGCACCTGTAGCTACTCCACCACCATCCTCCCTGTGAGAAGATGCTGTGCTATCCCTTCATTGCTACTGCATGTATCATGTGGTGGTGACTCACTGAGCGTCACAACGGTTCTGTCAGAACTGGCTCACTGTTTCAGTAAGTGATCCCAGATCACAAGAAATAATGGGAAAATGGGATTTCAAAAACTGGGCCACTTACAAAACAAGTGTTCAATGAGTTTGAGATTGAAAGCTAAAAAAGATTGTATTTTAGAGTACATTTAAATAAGTTAGTGTGACTCGTGTACAGTCTATGTATGAGAGAGTGACAAGAATCCATGTATGTTATAATGTACCTAAAATTTTAAAGGCATGTTTGATTTTATTATAAAAGGAAAAACTAGAATGCACTCAACCAAGATGCAGACCCACACCTTTTGCACCACTATAGATATAAAAGGCTTGACCTTTGATCTTTTGAACTCAAAACCCATAGTGAGAGGTCAGGGTGTCAGGGTGAACCTGTGTACCGAGTTGAGTAACTAGTTGTCTTTGTTGTTCAGATATAGTTTATATGGCATTCTGACCTTGACCGTTGGACCCCAAAAACATAGCTGAGTGCTAATCCCAAGGTCAACCTATGTACCAAGTTTGGTGGCCATAGCTTCATTCCCTGTTGAGTTAGAGCATGGCAGGCCAGCACCATGGGCAAAAACTGGAAATAAAAAAGTTACACTGTGTTTGGATCTTTTGGAAATGCTTGTTTTAGTGCCACCTTTTGATCTCCAAGTGAACTGTAGCTCCGTCCACTCTATTCATTTTTGAGAAGCTGACGGTCGTGAGATACTAGCACTAGATTTTTTTTTTTTTTTTTGATCAAGGCAAGTACTTGTGAGATATATATATATATATATATATATATATATATATATATCTCTCACAAGTATATGTGCTATATTGCCTCCACAAAGCAGGTAATGTTTTGGTATGCCAGATCATTCATGTGTTAGCATGATCCCTTTAAAAAAAAAAAAAAAAAGTAATGGACATGTTACCTAGGGGGCAGCACGGTGGCGGAGTGGTTAGCACTGCGGCAGCACAGCAACTCACCCTTGGCCAGGGGATCTTGGTTCGATCCCAGCCCCTGACCAACAGTGATCTGTGTGGAGTTTGCATGTTCTCCCCGTGTCTGTGTGGGTTTACTCCGGGATTTCTCCAGTTTCCTCCCACATGCCAAAAACACGCGTTTGGTTAATTAGCCTCAAACTGGGGATTCTAAGTTGTCCTTCGGTATGAATGTGAGAGTGAATGGTTGTCAGTCTCTCTGTGTTGGCCCTGCGATGGACTGGCGATCTGTCCAGGGTGTACCCTGTCTCTCGCCCAAAGATGCTGGGATAGGCTCCAGCCCCCCTGCGACCCGAAAAGGATTAAGCAAAAGAAGATGGATGGATGTTACCTGGGGTGGAGCTTGGCCCAACTTAGAAATAATTACCTCCGCCAAGGAGGTTATGTAATCGGGACTCAGATAAATGAATTTCTGGACAATATTAATTTACCACGATTAAATAAACAGATTGCAGCTCTGGACTCACCTCCTCTAATGTCTGAGCTCCAGGAGGCACTTAAGCACACCCCAAACAAAGCTCCGGGACCAGATGGTTTTCCTGTAGAATTTTATAAAGAATTCTGGCCTATGATGGCACCTACTTTCTTTAAAGGTGACGGACAGTGACATTTTTTTATTGAACCAATCAAATGATTGTATGAAAATATTCCATTCTGCCCATTCCCCTGATTTAATATGTGTCACCATCCTCCATAAATGACAATATTTGGTCATAGCCCATCTTTCACTCAGTGATGCTGCAGTACCGCCATCTCCCGATAGGTGCGGGCAGTCGTGACGTCATTTCGGTTTGGCCGAGAAAATGTCTGAACGAGAGCAAAGTGATTCCGACAGCGATTACTTTCTCAACTTTGACGACCACAATATAAATGATGACATTGACAACGAAGAATCTGATGATGAAGTAGTTTTGGGTGGTGCTGAGAGGGGTATTCAGCCTTATTTGTTCAAGCCAGAGGGAGAGGAGGAAGACGAAACGGCGACGGGAAGAGACCACGTTGAACAGGATCGGCTTGAAGATTTATCTTGGTAAACTACGCTTAGAAATATTTTTCTTTGGCGACATGCATGGTCACACACTTAATTTTCAAACTAAAACTACCCATTGGTCACTCGCTGCCTGATGACATGTTGTTAATCATCATCTTCTCAATACTTTTAACAGCCGCTGATTAGCACCTGCTGGTCTGTGCGCAGCTGGAGCTGATGAGACAGATGACGTCGTCCACACGAGTGAGTTTATAAACAATATTTATTCATTTGATTTAATTTCCCAGATGAATTATGAAGAAATCATTCAATACATTCAATAATCAATGCAAACGGAATAATCAATGCCAACCCCATATTTTTCAGGCGATACAGATTCATAGCCTACACGCAACTGGTCCGGTGGTGTTGGGGATTTTTTGGGGGAAGAAGTGAGGGTGATGCCTGCCTGTGCGGTGAGCCTCATCAGAGAAACCTTCCCATCTCATCACTACAAGGGATTTTGCCTACCAAGATTAGATTTGTGAACAATGTTATTTAAATAAAGTTTTGTAAAATCATATATTGAGTTTCTTAATGTTCATGTCAATGTTATAATTCTCATAGTTCAGCATTCATCAAAGTCGCATGTCATATACATTTCAATAATTTTTCTACCATTTTATGGTATAAATTTGGATTTACATAAAAGTCCTGTTCATCAGCTTCCTCTGCTTGGTCAGAAACATCAACACTATTTTAAGGTTGAGTGACAGTTGATAAAATCTGCAAAAAAAGTAGATCATCATAATTTTATCCCAGAGGTCTCAAATTGGATTACATACATAGAAATATAAATTGATCAAACAGGCACAACCACCTCCCTATACAGCACTGAATATTTCATATTTGATGAGTATGAACACCCTAATATGCTAATATCTGATAAGTTGGTAAGGCAATGCAAACCATGGCTTGGAATTCATTTAAGATGTTTAGTAAACATTTGCAGTGAATATTAAAAATAAAAAAAACTTACCCTGTTTACTTCTCGTGTTCTGACAGTTGATCGCATCGGTAGATCACCCGTGCTTTTCACGCCACTGTCACTGACCCCTTTCTCAGAGTCACACTTGGAAATCGAGGCATATATACAGTAGTTGGAATAGCCATTTTCTTTATCAGCAATCTTTTTGCAAATTTCATTTCAAATTGACATGTCTGGCCCAGGAAACACGCACGCAGGCTCAGGATAGATTTAACAGCTTTATTCAACAAGCAGGTGTGTGTGAATGGATGTATGCGGCATGGGGATGTGCTCACGAGGCGCAGGTGTGCGCGCAGCTGAAGCCGCTGAGGAGCGGCGAGTCGTGACACAAATTGCATCTTATTCTCTAAATCGCTGTCAACGAAATGTCTACTGCACATGTTGGGTGTTTTAGCGACATCAGTCCATTTTTTTTTTCACGTTTTCTGAACGAATTTCACCCATGCCGTTCTGATTTTCTCAGGGACGGGAAATTCAAAAACACACAGCATGCTCCTCTGGTATAACGTCGCACCCGTAGACAACAACGACAAACCATAATTAATTCGATTCCTGAAATCCTAATGTTAATAAATAATCTATTTGTAATCCACAAGTATTCCGAGAAATAGCGGAATACTTGGCCACTGACCGTGTGCCTAACCGAAATGACGTCGCACAGTCAGTGGCCATTTTAGCCGCTGATCTTGGCTGGGTCAGACAGCTCTCCACAACAGCGTACTTCAAGAGCGCATTGTCACCTTATGCGACATACGTTGACACCAAAACATGTGGGGTTCAAATTAGCTCGTCTCAGACAACAATTTGAGATATGATTTAGCGATATTGAATTTTCATCTGTCCGTCGCCTTTAAAATGGTGAACCAAATTAAAGATAATGTAATCCCTTCAAATATCAACTTAGATAGCATTATCCTGCTCCTTAAACCCAAAAAAGAACCTACAGTTCCATCCAGCTACTGTCCCATCTCACTTATGAATGTTGATCTAAAAATAATTTGCAAAGCTCTCACCAGAAGACTGGAAAGGATAACTCTGTATTATACACCCGGATCAAACAGGTTTCATCAAGGGTAGGCACTCGGCTAACAATACACACAGGATATTTAATTTAATAGACAACTGTAAGATTAGTAACTTAGAAACCACAATTTTATCTCTGGATGCAGAGAAAGCCTTTGACCGTGTTAAGTGGAAATTTCTTTTTAAAGTATTACATAAGTTTGGGTTTAGTTCATCTTTTATAAACTGGATTAAAACACTATATAGCTGTTCAACTGCATCTGTCAGAACAAATGATCAAACTTCTCGAAGCTTTAATCTCCAGAGAGGCACCAGGCAGGGCTGTCCACAATCTCCCTCACTTTTTACCATCTTTATTGAACCATTAGCAGCAGCTATATGACAAAATGTTGCTCTTAGAGGTATCCAAACTGGAAAAAAGATCAAGAGAAGTCTTTATGCTGATGATGTATTGATTTTCCTTGAAAATTCACAAAGATCTCTTCTTCAGACAGTGGCGCTCATTGATCAGTTATCATCAGACTACTCTATTAACTGGGGTAAATCAACAGTCTTACCTATAAACTGTATTTTTTCAGCTATATCCACTATTCCAATACAACCAGGTAATATTAAATATTTAGGAATAGATATTTCCCCCAGGCTCTCAGAGTTACTGCGACTAAATCATATTCCCCTTCTAAAAACAATACAAGACAACCTCATGCGTTGGAGGACATTACCGATATTATTAATGGGAAGAGTCGCAACCGTTAAAATGATGGTCCTTCCTAAAATCAGCTATTTTCAGTGATTCCTACCCAACCATCTATGGACTGGTTTAAGTCTCTACACTCAAATATAAGTACATTTTTATGGAAGGATAAACCATCATGGATCAGTTTAAAAATTCTTCAAAAAGCAAAACAGTGTGGAGGTTTAGATTTACCAAATTTTTTTAAATGACTTCTTAGCCAACAGACAACAGTTTGTGTCTAAATGGACAAAACCAGCCCCACTAAGAAACCCACTGTTAGATGCTGAACAGGCTCTCTGTGGGTCGCTAAAAATCTCCGACTTACCTTTCATGAGTCCCTGTATTAAACACCATGACTGTTTTAAAAGCATTAACATTCGCTCTTCTCCGACAGCTTGGTGGAAATTTTTAAAAATAACGGGGTCTTCACTTGTCCTTTGCAAACTCATGCCCATTTGAAATAATCCTGATATCCTACAACAAAAGAGGATGTTAAACTTTCCACTATGGTGTGAGAAAGGAATTAAAAAAAAAAAAATTAGAACATCTTATTCATTCATCTTCTTCCGCTTAATCCTTTTCAGGTCGCGGGGGGGCTGGAGCCTATCCCAGCATCTTTGGGCGAGAGGCAGGGTACACCCTGGACAGATTGCCAGTCCATCACAGGGCCAACACAGAGAGACAGACAACCATTCACTCTCACAGTCATACCTAAGGACAATTTAGAATCCCCAGTTTGATGCCAATTAACCTAACTTGCATGTTTTTTGGCGTGTGGGAGGAAACCGGAGAAATCCCAGAGTAAACCCACGCAGACACGGGGAGAACATGCAAACTCCACACAGATCACTGTTCAAGGTGGAAACTTTATCCAATTCCAGGAACTGTGGTCACAGTATGGCATCAGTGATAAAAAAGTTTCTTGAATACCAACAGCTTAAATCCATAATAAAAGCAAGATTCAATTTCAACCAGACCAATTTAGAGGTACCAGCTAAGGTGACAGTTTCTAAATCTTCATTCTCCTAAACTGATATTGAAAATACACGGACCATTATC
Organism: Pholidichthys leucotaenia; assembly: GCA_020510985.1. Lineage (NCBI taxonomy): Eukaryota > Metazoa > Chordata > Actinopteri > Cichliformes > Pholidichthyidae > Pholidichthys > Pholidichthys leucotaenia. The sequence goes on along the minus strand of CM035837.1, from coordinate 323,000,604 downwards.
AAAACTGGATGAGTCAGTACCTCTCCCAAAATTAAAATGGGAGACAGATCTATCAATCAATAAAGATGAAAGCTTCTGGACACAAATATGTTTAAACACTCTTAACCCTTTAACTTTTCCGGCTGTCAAAACGTGTGCATCACCTGCTGCCTATGTCGCAGGTTGGTGCCTGTCATGTGATGTGTCCCAGAAGCACAGAAAACACAGTTACAACAAGCATTTCACATCACAAGATGTCAGACACATAGCTTACTGCTCTTCACTGAAGACTTCACCCAAATGAGCCGCCTCAAGACATTTCCGGAAACGCAAAGAAGAGAATGTAAACAAAGGGTCCATCCCAACATATTTCCACACTGAGGAAGCATTTGTGCCAAATTTTGCCAACTATGATTCTAAAAAGAGATTTAGCGATTTAGCGCTTGAAGGGAAATATTTACGTTTTGTGACAGCAGAAGATTGTCTGGAGTGTGTACACTTTCCTCTGCCATCGACAGAGCTGCAACAGAACAATAGCGCCAGTTCGGCGGCATAATACAACCGAAATTGAGGTGGAATAATTCATAAGATAAATGTGAGAGTTTCTAGATGTGGGAGAGAAAGTGAAAATTACTGCAAGAAGACAAAATAAGGACTGGATGACGAAAATGGACGACTGAAGACACGACAAGCAGCAAGTCTGACTGGTTTTTAATCGATTTGTGTACATTCTACTGATTTTCTGGTTCATTTACTTTGAACATAAGATAAAAAAAAAACAAAAATGGTGACAAAAAAAAAAAAAAACAAAGCAAAAACAAAACCATCCTTTGTGTAAATATGTCCAAAGTCCACTTTTGACTGAAAGTTACGTAATTCGATACGGCTGCCGTCGCATTATGCAAATTAGATGCATAAATTTACTTCTCTCTCAAACTTTGAATCATATTCTACATCTTTCTAATGACAGTAAGCCATTATCTCTTACCACATTCAAGTTAGAGCTTTTGGAATTTGTCATATCTAAACTGAATATTTTCTTTGGAAAAAAAAAAAAAAAAAGAAAAATCTTGACAGCCAGAGGGAGGTGAGCTGATGGGAGCACTGCTGCGCCATAGACAGAAGGGGGGAGGGGGGGACTAAAGATGATGAGACTTAAAATGACTAAAAACTCTCATTTACAACTCATACAGTACAAAGTTCTACATAGAACTCATCACACAAGACAAAGGATGTTCAAAATGGGCCTGAGTCACACAAATATCTGCTCCCACTGCACCAGCAACATCCTGGATAGTTATATGCACACCATGTGGTCCTGTGCACTGGTCCAAAAGTTCTGGCAGAAGATATGTGGAGACCTATCAGTACGGCTTGGGTATCATATACCAACCTCTCCCACACTTTGCATATTGGGTGATTTAAGTGAAATAAATAGAGGTAAAAGTGTTACATGATTCTCACTGCTTTATGCATCACCAAGAAAACCATCCTCATGAACTGAAGTCAAGAAATAATTTATGTACAACCTACTATAAGAACGTCTTCGATTATATTAGTCTGGAGAGAATGTCTGCCTCCTCTAAAAACCAACTAGCTGAATTCAATTCTCTCTGGTTCCCGCTTAGTGAGTCTATAACTTGAGGGGTGGTGGCTTGCTCTCCTTGGCGCCTCTGGTGGCTGGCTGTGCCATGACTGTGGGGGTTTTTCTGTGACCCACTGGAACCTGTGTCCTGGGCACCTGTCCTGGGGTAGCTGTGCGTCTGGCCTGGGGGGTTGGGGGGGGTCCGTTACCCCAGTCTGGCCAGCCTCGTCTCCCAGGTGGGGCTGGCCTTGGGCCCCTGGTGCTGGGGGACCATCTCCCCTCTGGACCGTGGTCTAGTGTACGCTGGTGGTCCAGTCGCGTCCCCGCATGGCGGGGTACCACCCTCCCCGGGGCCCTGGTGCCTGCATCCCAGGGTGGGTCGCCCCCCCAATCCTCTGGGGCGTGTGTGTGTGTGTGTGTGTGTATACGCGCAAGCTTATGTGCAGGTGTGCGCGGGTTCACATGTCTATGTGTGGTGGGTGTGGATATGGGTGTGTGTATGCATGTGTGAACGTGTGGGAATGTGTGTAAATATGTGAGGGTGTGTGTGGGTGTAGGTGGAGATACCTGGATGTGATGGTATGTATGTGTACATGTGAGGGTGTGTGTGTGTGGGGGGGGGGGGGGGGGCAAGTACCTGCCGGTGGACGCACAGTTGTGGAGGGTGTGTATGCGAGGGGAAGACTTCGTTGGGTGGCAGGGGGTGGGGCGGGCCGTCTGGTGGCCGGGGGTGATAGTGGTTCGGTTTCCATTCTCTCTGGCCATCCTGCTGTTGGGTCCTGGGGCAGGGCGCTTTGCCACACTGCCTCCAGTGTCTGTGGTGCCGGGTATGGGTGTGTGCAGGTGTTTGGTGGCAACCGGGGGGGGGGGGGGCACTGGCGGCCGCGTTTCCGTCTATTTGCCCAAGGGTGGCTGTGGGGGTAGCCTACCGCCGCCAATGCCTGTCTGGGGTGAATGGTGGGTGGGCCCGTGGGGGGGCAGGGGGTGCTTTGGGATGTTGCTTGACATGTGGATCACAGTATTATTATTATTATATTTGTTTGTGTATGTGCATACAAGGTGTGTACAAGATGTGTGAGAGTGAGTGAATGCGGCTGCCCCATCGTGCCTGTGGTGCTGGGGAGCGCTGGGGTATGACATTGGTGGGTCCTGGGTTGCACAGCTTGGTGCCTCTCCTCCTGGGATGGGAATTGGGGCAGTGGTTGGCTTCCAGAGCCAGTTTGGGAGCTGGCATGGGGGACCCCCCCCCCCCCTTTCAATCTTACCTCCCCCTTCCCAATTCTGGGTGGATCATACATGTTATTGGATACACTTACAGCCGTGGACAAAATTGTTGGTACCCCTCCGTTAATGAAAGAAAAACCCACAATGGTCACAGAAATAACTTGAATCTGACAAAAGTGGTAATAAATAAAAATTCTATAAAAATTAACCAATGAAAATCAGACAATGCTTTTGAACTGTGGTTCAACAGAATTATTTTAAAAAACAAACTCCTGAAACAGGCCTGGACAAAAATGATGGTACCCTTAACTTAATATTTTGTTGCACAACCTTTTGAGGCAATCACTGCAATCAAACGATTTCTGTAACTGTCAATGAGACTTCTGCACCTCTCAGTAGGTATTTTGGCCCACTCATGAGCAAACTGCTCCAGTTGTCTCAAGTTTGAAGGGTGCCTTCTCCAGACGGCATGTTTCAGCTCCTTCCACAGATGTTCAGTAGGATTTAGATCAGGGCTCATAGAAGGCCACTTTAGAATAGTCCAATGTTTTGCTCTTAGCCGTTCTTGGGCGTTTTTAGCTGTGCGTTTTGGGTCATTATCCTGTTGCAAGACCCATGACCTGCGACTGAGACCAAACTGTCTGACACTGGGCAGCACATTTCTCTCTAGAATACCTTGATAGTCTTGAAATTTCATTGTACCCTGCACAGATTCAAGACACCCTGTGCCAGATGCAGCAAAGCAGCCCCAGAACCTCCTCCATGTTTCACAGTAGGGATAGTGTTCTTTTCTTGGTATGCTTCATTTTTGCATCTGTGAACATAGAGCTGATGTGCCTTGCCAAAAAGTTCCAGTTGTGTCTCATCTGTCCATAGGACATTCTCCCAGAAGCTTTGTGGCTTGTCAACATGCAGTTTGGCAAATTCCAGTCTGGCTTTTTTAGGATTTGTTTTCAACAGTGGTGTCCTCCTTGGTCATCTCCCATGAAGTCTACTTTGGCTCAAACAACGACGGATGGTGCGATCTGACACTGATGTACCTTGACCTTGGAGTTCACCATGAATGTGTTTAGAGGTTGTTCTGGGCTTTTTTTGTTACCATTCGTATTATCCGCTCCTCCTGCGGTCACGTCCAGGGAGGTTGGCTACAGTCCCGTGGATCTTAAATTTCTGAATATGTGCAACTGTAGTCACAGGAACATCAAGCTGCTTGGAGATGGTCTTATAGCCTTTACCTTTAATCAAATCAAACTTTGTCATATTGCTGTACATACAACTGTAGTGCAGGCAAGATGAAATTGCGTTTCTCTTGGCATCCATATAAATAAAAGCAGCATGATTTAAGACACGCTCACACATATCTACACCCCCCCACCCCCACCCCCCATCTATTCACACATCCCTTAGACATACTTGGAAAAACTAACTAATATACATAATGTCCGTAGGTGCAGTAGTGTGTATGAGAGATTCCGGGTCAACTGTTCAGCATCCTGACAGCTTGTGGAAGGAAGCTGTTGATCAGTCTGGTGGTCCTGCCTCTGATGCTCCGGAATCGTTTACCAGATGGCAGAAGTTCAAAGGGTTTATGCAGAGGATGAGAACGGTCCTTGACAATGTTCAGTGCCCTGCTCCTACAACGGTTCTGAAAAAGTTCTTGGACAGAGGGGAGGGAGACTCCAATTACCCTCTCAGCTCCCTTGACTATCCTCTGCCAGGCTTTTTTTGTCTGACATACTGCAGCTGGAGTACCATGTAGCAATGAAGTACGTCAGAACACACTCCACCACACCTCTGTAGAAGGTCCTGAGGATGCAGATGGGGAGAGAGGCCCGTTTGAGTTTCCTCAAGAAGTGCAGTCTCTGCTGAGCCCGCTTCCTGATCCCCAAGGAATTCTTGCTCCAGGTCAGGTCCTGCGAGATCTGCACTCGGAGGAACTTTATGTTCTCCACTCTCTCCACTAAACGGCTGCCGATGCTGAGGGGGACGTGTTGAGAAGCCACATCCAAATTAAGAATTTGATTTGGAAAGGTATTTCTGAGGTTTTTTTTGGCCCAACAAGAATGGCTTCAGTCTTATCTGAGTTTAATAGCAGAAAATTACAAGTCATCCATGCTTTGATTTCCTTAAGACAGGCATCTAACTTGGCTAATTGAGTACTATCATCAGGCTTCATTGACAGGTATAATTGTGTGTCATCTGCATAACAATGAAAATGTATAAAGTGCTTTCTAATGATGTTGCCTAACAGAAGCATATATAAACTAAAAAGAGTATGGCCTAACACAGATCCCTGTGGAACTCCATGACTGAGCTTAGAGTTGGAAGAAAACTCATTGATATGAGCAAACTGAAGTCTATTGGACAAATAAGATCTAAACCACTGCAGCGAAGTTCCATTTAGTCCTACATAGTGTTCTAATCTATCAAGTAGAATATCATGGTCGACAGTATCAAAGGCTGCACTAAGATCTAAAAGGACAAGTACAGAAATGAGTCCATTATCAGATGCAATAAGGAGGTCATTAGTGACCTTCACTAAGGCTGTTTCAGTACTATGATGAATTCTGAACCCAGATTGAAACTCTTCAAATAAACCATTTTCCTGCAAGTGGTCAAATAATTGCGTAGCAACAACTTAAGATTTTTGAAATGATAGGCAGATTAGAGATTGGTCGATAGTTAACTAAAACTCCTGGATCGAGCGTTGGCTTTTTAAGTAAGGGTTTAATTACAGCAATTTTAAAAGCCTGCGGTACATGACCTAAAGTTAAAGAATTGATTATTTGAAGAATACGGCTACCAATAAATGGGAAGACTTTTTTTTTTTTTTAAATAACCTGGTTGGAATAGGGTCTAAAAGACAAGTTGAAGGCTTGGATGAGGAGATCATTTTATCCAACTCTAAAAGGTCAGTTGGAGTAAACTTATCCAAACAGATCAATTGAAGGACTTGTAGTAGTTGTGTACTTAAGTTTATGGTGGGAAGAAACTGACTGATTTTATCTCTAGATAAAATTTTATGATTGAAAAAGGGGGGATGCGTGGATTGACAGAGTCCTGACTCTTTGTCAGCCTGGCTACAGTGTTGAAAAGAAACCTAGGATTATTCTTATTCTCTTCTATTAATGCAGAGAAATAACTTGTTCAAGCTTTTCTAAGATTTTTTTATAAATTGGGAGATGATTTCTCCACGCTAAATAAATTTCATCTAAATTAGTGGAACACCATTTTCTTTCTAATTGACGAGTACTTCTGTTTTAAGCTACGAGTTTCTGTGTTAAACAAAGGGGTTAGAAATCTCTGATTGGACTTTTTTTTTTTAAGGGGCCACCAAGTCTAAAGTCTGATGCAGAGAGGCTGTAACACAATCTACCATACTATCAATTACGGAAGGAGCAAGCTCTCCATCTTTTATTTCCGTTGTGTTGACACATGGTATAGAGGAGACAATGTGCAAAAATTTGGTAACATCTGAAAGACATCTGCTGTAGTAGTATTTTTCTTTAGGAGTCAAATAATCAGGAATAGTAAAATCAAAGGTTAACAGACAATGGTCTGACAGTACAGGATTATGAGGACACACTACCAGATTTTCTATTTCTATACCATAAGTCAGAACAAGGTCCATTGTGTGGAGATAATTGGTAGAATTTTCTACTTTCTGGGAAAACCCCATTGAGTCCAATACTGAATTGAATGCCTTATTAAAACAGTCACTATCTACATCAACATGTATATTAAAATCCCCTACTATAATTATCTGATTTCAGCACTAAATCAGCTAAAAATTTGTCAAATTCAGATAAAAGCTCTGAGTAGGCTGAGGGAGGACTGTAAACTATAGCAAAGAAAACTGAGTTTAAGCCAAAATTGCTAACATGCCCCATACTGAGGACCAGGCCGTCAAAGGAATTAAAACATGATTTTTGCTTGACATTAAATAATTTAGAATGGTAAATTGCCGCTACTCCACCTCCACGACCAGAACTTCTGGGATTATGATAGTTCAGATAACCAGAGGGAGCTGATTCATTTAAACAAACAATCATCTTGCCCTAACCAAGTCTCTGTAAGGGATATTAAAGCAATCTGATGATCAATTAACAGATCATGGACTAGTAGAGACTTGGGAGTTAGAGACCTAATATTTAACAAACTGCATTTAATTTTTAAATTATGAGGAGGAAGAGAGGCCAAATCATTAAATTTACAGACTTGATGTTTAATTTGAGTTTTACCAACTTTTTGTTTAATCACTTTGGGATGCTTATACATTATATTTTTATTAACTTTGGTGGGGGGGGGGGGGTAGGCAAAGGTTCTCTGAGGGGGAAGACGGGCAAAGTTGAGGGGCGGCAGATGAGGAGCTGCAGAAAGGCGTGTATTTATCAAGTTATGTTGTATTTGTCTTGGGTTATAATATTTTGGGTAACAGGAGACAGACAATCTATGGGGTTATAAATTGAAGGCTGATCTAAACAGTGAGTATTATTTGGCTTAATAGGATTAATATGAGAAATGGAAACAAAGAAGGGCTGGATGGCAGACTCAGGAACTTCGGGGTGAGTTAACGCACCAAGTTTCAGTCACTGTACTAAAAAACGCTGAATGGAATAGAACAGATTGTCCCTTAAAACACGTGCACCCAGTCTATTTGGATGATGCCATCTGGCATCAAATGATGGGCGGTTCCAAAACAGGTTGAAATTGTCTACAAAACCAATGTTAAAAGTAGGGCATGTAGAACACAACCAGGTACTAAAGCCGAGTTTTGCTAAAATAATTGCAACCTCGTCTGAAAGGTGCCAATGGCCCAGAAATAAACACACGTCTGCCACAGTTCATAAGAGTGGACAGAAGGCTCTTGAAGTCACTTTTTAAGATCTCCGACACTTCATCTGGGATGTTGTTGCATCCAACATGTACAGTGACAGTTTTAGTGTGGGGGAATTCATTTAATAGGTCAGGGGTAAGAGCCTCAATGTCTGACACTTTAGCCCCAGGTAAAAAAAAAAAAAAAAAAAAAAAATTAGTGACAGTACCTGCTTCTGACGTTCCTCATAATCGAATCACCAATTACCAACATCGTCTGGGGGGGCCTTGCCGGTGGTTTCTGAAATGGTGGATAATTTTGCAGATAATTTTGGCAAAGTAAATCTGTTTGGCACAATAAAGGAAGCAGATTTCTGTTCTGCTTACCTAGCTGCTTGACAGGACAAGGGAGAGAAAAAAAAAAAAAAAATCACTACTGGACAGATTTGGATGAAATTTTCACCAGAGGTGGTCCTTGGTCTAGAGAAGAACCCATAACATTTTGGTGATTATCCTAACTCCACCAAGGCTCTTAACTTCTCACAATGTGTTAGCAAGAATCCTCCAAAACAAACCCATTACAGTACATTTTGGAGGTGATCCATCAGGGATGGAAGGAGCCTTGGTGGAGGTATGAGCTCTGAGTGTTTTTCTAGTTTCAAAAGCAATAGATCAAAGATTAAGGTAAACCAGACCATCAGTAATGGAGAATCTCAATCCAGCATGATGAATCCACACCAAGATCACAAAGAACCTTCATCTCTCCCTCTCTCATATATATAGCTTGGGTCAACTTAAGCTGAAATGACTCATACTCAGAGCTTGTGACTTAGACCTACAACTTCACCTTGATGACTGTCAAAACTTCCCAATATTATGAATACCCTTTTAGCTCACCCTGTAGAATCAGAATGAACTTTATTGCCAAGCATGTTTAACACATACGAGGAATTTGAACAGAATACATTGAACATGGACCAGAGACAGGTCCCATCTATCCATGAATGTAAGGAATCTGTGTGTGTCTGTTCCTCACAAATCACTCAAACTGTTCAGACCGACCTCAGATTTCATAAGTGTTTTGCTGAGGTTACGAGGGTGTGCATCCCCGAGTATGGAGTTGGTCAGTCAAAATATGTAATTTTTAATCAATAAAAGTTTAGTCATCACTCTCTCCTCATGCCCAGGCTTCTAGAAGTGTGGGCGGGGGTTTCAGATAGACTCCGTGCTGACTGGATAAACGTGGCATCACAGCATCAGTCATCACAGCGCTCACTGAACAAAACAAGGAAGAGAAAAGCAACAAATCTGACGAGAAAAAGATCATACTCAAGATTTAATGCTTAAAAAAAATTATATTATAAAGTTGCCATGATTGCGTAGGTCTAAAGGATAATTTCACATGTGTGGGGAACATGAGGCGTGCATGTAGACTGGGCGGAGCGTCAGTCGGGACCCGGGTCTGACAAAGAACACCGGTGTATCCAACACAGGACACGCTGGGAAAAGTAGCGGCCCAATCGGGCTTACCACGGTTCTTCATGGGGAGGGACGCCCAGCCTGCCCAGTCAGTGGTAGACGGGAGTCCCAACTGCTGCTTCACCCGTGTGGTACCACTGTCCTTTGCAGGACCGTGATTCCCCCTCCCGCGCGAATATCTAAAAATTAAAAACTTAATACTGCCATGATTGTGCAGCGGAGTGTCCGGAATGACTTAACGACCAAACAAGACACAAAAATGCCCAAATAACGAAATAATTTTTAGTTAAATATTTACTGACAAATGAACAGCACTGATGCAACGGTTGCAGTCAAATGGGTCCTTCTGCTGTGTATAATAATGCTGGGTGTTGTGTAGGTAATTGGATTGATTAGTTTTAAAAACCTTTTAATAAAATATTGCTAAAATATAAAATGATACACTACTCCTGTTATAGTACTGCATAAGTTTATTGATGATACACAGAAGAAATTCAATATTCCACTCAACTCCATCACTGAAAAGTGATAAAAACTAAAATAATCACAATGTAACTGAACAACTCCCATTCCCCAAAGTGCAAGATACACTATTCTGAATATAAGTGAAAAGATCACACAAATAAGTGATCTCACAAACAAATAAACAAGGGATCCAAAACAGTTGCTAAAAGAGCAGCTCAGTGGTGCAGTGGTTAGCATTGTGGCAGCACAGCAAGAAGGTCGTGGGTTCGATCCCACCCCCCGACCATCAGTGACCCTTCTGTGTGGAGTTTGCATGTTCTCCCCGTGTCTGCGTAGGTTTACCCCGGGTACTCTGGTTTCCTCCCACAGGCCAAAAACATGCAAGTTAGATTAACTGGAGACTCAAGTGGCCCTTGGTGTGAAGGGACTGGCGCCTCACCATGGCGGCCTCATCCATTCACGTGGATGCCCTGAATTTCCTTCTGGGATTAATAAGTATATAAAATAAATACTGGATGTCACATTCATTTTTAATAATTAGGTATTCTGTAATCAATATTCACACAAATAAATCTGAGTGCCGTTCAGTCCTTTTCACATTTGTGAAAGTCTAACATGCGATTGCCTACATATAGGCTACACCTCTTTGTATTCCACTTTCAAACAAAACCTACATTTGGGCCTGTAAAGCCTAATTGGGATACCTTTTTTCAGACAGGAATACTTGTGTTCTATGGGCAATGCACTAGTTTACAGAAGTATAAGTTTGACTGCCAAATTACTGTAGACTCTTCATATTCCACTGGTAGGAATAGGTCCTTTATTATGCACACTTAAAAACAACCAACACTAACCAAAGTGCTGTACAAAAGTGCCAAGTGTGCAAAGGAGTTAAGAAAAGAATAGAATGGGCTTTGTCATTGTACAGTACAACGAAATTGTGGGTGCTCCTCAAGCCTACTGCACAATAAAGTAAGAGAAGGATTTAATAAAACAGTTACAGAAATACACAATTAAAAAAAAAAAAAGTTCAGTTTTGGTCATATCACTCGAAATAACTTTGTTCCAGAAGTTCTGAGGCTTGTCTCTGTGCTGTTTGGCGTATTGTAAGCGGGCTGCTTTGTGGCATTGGTGTACTAATTGCTTTCTTCTGGCAACAACCATGCAGCCCATTTTTCTTGAAATGCCTCCTTATTGTGCATCTTGAAACAACCACACCACTTTTTCCCCCAGAGAGTCCTGTATGTCAGCTGAAGTTATTTGAGGGTTTTTCCTTTGTATCCTGAACAATTTTCCTGGCAGTTGTGGCTGAAATTTTTGTTGCTCTACCCGATTGTGGCTTGGTTTCAACACAATCCCTCATTTCCCACTTCTTAATTAGAGTTTGAACACTGCTGATTGGCTTTCTCAATTCATTGGATATCTTTTTATATCCTTTTCCTGTTTTATAAAGTTCAACTATCTTCTTCCGCAGGTCATTTGATAATTCTTTTGCTTTCCTCATGGCTCGGAATCCAGCAACGGCAGTGCAGCACTGGATGAAACATTCAGGGGTCTGTCAGGAGCCCAGAAACTGACTTTTTATATATATATATACTGTATACACACACACACACACACACACACACACACTAATTACAAGTTAAACAGCTCACAGGTGAGGATGGTTACCTTTAGTAGCCATTTAAACCCATGTGTATCAACTTGTGTGTTTTATCGGGCCAAAACTTCCAGGGTATGTAAACTTTTGATCACAGTCATTTGGGTAGTTTCTGTTGTCATTATGATTTAAAATGAGTAAACACATTTGTTTGGTAATAAATTGTTTCACCCAACCACTAACTGAGTGAAAAAAAGTTTTTATATCATCATTCCTATTCTCTGAAAAAAATGGCCAAAAAATAATAAAATAAAAATCACAAATTTCGCCAGGGTATGTAAACTTATGAGCACAACTGTATACCTTTCATCACTGTTGGTGTCTTAACTATGCAAGCTACCAGTTCAGTAGGCACTAATGCATTCCCATATCAGAGATGAAGGGTTTTGAACTGAGTGCTGATAAAAAGCCAGATGGTTCCTCTCCAGAGGATGTGTTGTCCATGATTTCTAAAAAGAATTTCACATTTAAGTTCATCTGAACACAGAATAGTTTTCCTCCTTGCTATGTCCATTCTAAATAAGCATGACCCCAAAGGAGACTGGTGTTTCTGGATCATGTTCTTTTTGCATGATATAACGTTAATGATGAACGGTGAATTGTGTTCAGACAGTGATTTCTGGAAGTGTTCATGAGCCCATGCAGGGATTTTGAATGACACAATTATGCCTGTTTTTACTGCAGTGCTGCCTGAAGGCCTGGGTATCAAGGGTATTCGATATCGAGCCATTTCTTATCAATAAACATTTTAAACTTTATTACCCCGTCCAAACTCTTTTGAAAGGTGTTACTACCATCAAATTCAAGATGAGCTAATATTTTTCTTGAAATCAAGGTCTCGCTTTCCACATTTGATATTCTTCTATGTTCTATTGTGAATACAATAGTGGTTTGAGAGATTTGCAAATCATTGCATTCTGCTTTATTTAGATTTTACAGTGTTCCAAACTTTTTGGAGTTGGGGGATGTAAAGTAATGTGACAGAGTCAGCTGAGGTAAAGCCAAGTAGAAGGCAGGGTCTTTTAAGAGATGCGTTTGCATGCTTTTGACAATATGTGCATGTGTGGGAGATAAAGTCAAGAGCCCTGTCGTGAGGAGTAATGACAGGGCACGCAGCTTATGTAACCCCCCATTTGTTTGTCATTTAGACTTCAGTACAGGCATACAACATTCCCCAATTACTCAGCCAGTTCTTATGCTCTGCACATGTTGGTCACTGTGTCACTTGTGTTCAGAGACGAGCACAAACCAGTAGGCAGCTGCTGATTTAAAACATTTTACATAAAAGAAAAAAGTACCTTGGTTGATCCTGTGAAAGCCACTTTGTCTATGCCCATGTGTGAAGCAATTGCAGCTCCTGCTGTTGGCCCAAATCCTGGCAAAATATTGATGACTCCCGGTGGAAACCCGGCCTGTCAAAACAATATGAGAGGAAACAAGCTTTAGCGGAGATGACAAGCAGAGCCAAGCAAAACCACAGGCAGTGTGGGGGAATCCGGACCCAACCCAACCTCCCTACAACCAGAGAGCCGAGAGAACATCAAAAAGAAAAAGGCAGCAGACAGATAGTCTCCAAGATGAGGATAGGCCATAAAGGGCCGGGAAAAAAAAAGGATGTGGACACTTCGATTTGTGAGACATTATTTGGTCCTCTGACGTAACAGTGTGATACTTCAATGTTCCTATCCTGCTTAACTTACTCCTGCTTATCTCTATAGTTCACAGCTACACTGTGCACTGCCTTTATTTAACTAGGCCAGATAAGGAAAGTAGGATAGAGGGAAGTTCTTAGGTGAAAGCTGATACTGTACCAGTCTGTCCTTGTATCAGCATTTATGAATCATACTTCAGGTTTACTGCCTAGTTAAACTTCTTTAATGAGTATTTCAGAATCAGAATCTGATTCTGAAATACTCAAAATGAATTCTGTATTTGTGATGTGTCAAGATTCATCTTCTACATTTATATTAAAATGTAGTCACTTAAGCAGAATACTTAAGTGACCAAATGGATAAAAATACACTTCTGTGTAGACATCAGTAAAATTTTAGTACAGTAAGTGAGCTAACCGGATATAACACACCTGTTTTGCTTCTGCCTGAAACTTTCAGTGCACATGCATAGATAGACTTGTTGTCCATCCATGTCAGGTCGTTAGCACCATTGCTTCACAGCAAGAAAGTCATGGATTCATATCTGCAAGCCAGCAGGGCTTTTCTGTGTGGAGTTTGCATGTTCTTCCCATGCTTGCATAGATTTTTCTCCAGGTGCTCTGGTTTCCTCCCATCCATCCATCTTCTGCTTTTCCAATGGTCCGGGTTGTGGAATCAGCAGTTTAAGCAGAGAAGCCCAGACTTCCCTTTCCCCGGCCACCTGCTCCAGCTCTTCTAAGAAGTTGCCAAAGCATTCCCAGGACAGCTGAGAGAGAGTCTCTTCACCATCTCCTGGGTCTGCCCCGGGGTCTCTTCCCAGTGGGACGTGCCCAAAACACCTCAAGTGGGAGGTGTCTAGGAGGCATCCTGATCAGATGCCCAAACCACCCCAACTGGCTCCTTTTGATGTGGAGGAGCAGCGGTTGTACTCTGAGCCCCTCCCAGATGACTGAGCTCACCCCATCTCTAAAGGTGCCTTCACACCAAACACAAATGGGCAGCGCGAATGCATACATAGTCAATGGAAAGAGGCAAGCACACGTGAAATCGCACATTTGCATGTTTACGTCCGAGGGCTAGTGTTAGCTTTGAGACTCTGCCGTCATCAGAAGAAAAATAACATTGGAGAGTAAACTAGCTTGAAAATGAGACTGACACTCACCTGGAGACAGAAGGCCCGGGAGCTCTTCAGCAGAATCAGGATGTCGGAGTTATTTACTCACGGATTCCTGCCACGGACGTGCTAACAAGGCTAGCAAGCTAGCAACGTAAAGACCCATCAAGTTTTCGAGGCAGGGACAACTTTTTCAGTTGAGCCCCCCGTCGAATAATGTAAATCTAAGCATGACGTTATTTTGGGGATTTCCACAGCAGGTTGAATACTGCTGCAGAAGTTATAAGACCACTTCGCTTGTCCGCATCTCACCCAGATGGTGAATTCATGTCCATTTGTGTGTTTACATCGAGTTATAATGTAATCATGCTGTGCGAAAAATTCACCCATTCGCGTTTGGTGTGAAGGAACCTTAAGGGTGAGTCCAGCAGGGCCTTTTCCACTAGCACGCTTTAGCGCGACACGGGACGGCTCAGCACGCTTTGTACGCTTTTCCACAAGCCCCAACACGGTTTAACAGCCGCGATTCTCAGCCCCGCTGAAGGGCAGGGTACAGCAGTGCTGAGCTGTGCCGTGTTGTGATGTTAACAGACTGGTCGCCGCTGATTGGTCAGGTCGTAACCAGCGCTGATTGGTCAGGTTGTAACCGCCCCTCTCCTCCTCCTCTTCTACCAAATCTTCACGACCTTCTCAATAAAGTTTTTGAAAAAAAAAAAAAGAATCTTCACGACCGCCTTTACTCAGCACGCAACCACTGTTGGCAGTTTCTTTTCAGTGTATTGCTGTGCTATTTTCATTTATTCTCTATCAAAAATGGCTTCACGTAATAAGGGTGTTCCATGGACCAGTAAGGAGCTGCAGTGTCTGCTGACTGCATTGTCAGACGAACGTATTCAGCGCGAGTTAGACGGAGCCGCCCGGAATGAAAAAATATACCGGGAGGTCTCGACATCGGAGTCCTTTAACGGTGAGTTTTAATTTTTTTTTTTTAATTGTGCGTTTTTTCGCAAATATATTCGGTAAGACGCTCAGTTTATTTATGCAATAAAAAAGCTGTTCATTTGTGGATGGATCGCTGCTTTATTGCAGCACACTGCGGACTAAAGCTTTTATTGTAATTATTCATGTGAACAATACGCTGAAATAAGCTTATGTATTCTTGTTAAAAACTATTGTCTTTTCTGTATATATTGCACTTTCGTGCTGTATTTTATTGTGTGCATTTTCCTTGTAGAATCATCCCACGCGTCCGCCGCGACAGCCCGCACAGATTATTCAACAGAGCCTTCCTGACCCACAGCTGGCAGAGACGGATTAATTCTACCGAGCCTCAGCACTCAGTGGTCGGCGTGCATAAAATGTCGATTAACCTTCATGTTGTGTTGCAAAGTTTTTTTTTTATTTTAATATTTTGTATATAATAAAATGGAATTGTTTTGGAAAGTGTGGTTTGTCTGTTATAACACTGAATTATAAAACAGTATAATTACATAGAAATTCCATTGCCTAGTCTGATCAAAATGATGCTGAGGGTCAACCATTGTAAAGGTAATGTAATTTTTAACTAGCCCAAAAAAGAAATCTTTTTGTAAGCTTTCTGTTCTTTTTATTGAAATATCATAAAAAATTAGCACCAAGTCAAAAGGTACAAGTATATGTAAATTGAATGTTCTATCGGCATTCCAAATTCAGAGATTTACAATACTTTAGAAGGAGTGTAGCATCATCTAAACAGAAAATAATAATACTGTTGTTCCAAACGTTGACCTGAAGGTGAAAAACATGAATTTTTTTAATTCAGTACATCCAAAATGCCCTAGGATGTGGTGTTGGACAGTGTGCCACCATCTCATTATTTAATACGAATAAAAACAAGTTTCAGCTCATTATTTCTAGGTCATTTGGCAGTTAATTCAAAACAAAAGTGACTTGTGTTGTTGCAGCTTAATTATGAGATAAAATTAATTGTGAGATAAAACCACAGAGCGAGCAAGGCAATAATCCTTGGATCCTCCATTTTTTGTCTCGTGTAAATAAGGACTCAGTCCGGTACATAACATCACGGGAGTGTGGCCCCGCCTCGCTGAGAATCTGCTGCTGCCCCGCAACACTGTGCTAATGGAGACAGAAGCATTCCGAGCCGTACTGAAGTGAATCGAGCCGTACCGAGGTGTGCTGGGCTAGTGGAAAACAGGCTTTACAGAGAAAGTTCATTTTAGCCACTTGTATCCGCAATCTTATTCTTTCGGTCCACTGTTATGTGGACGATTTGCAGCTTTATTTACCTTTGAGCCCAGAACGAACTGACTCACAAAGTGTTGTATTGGACTGCGTCACCGACATTAACTTGTAGCTAAGCCAAAATTTTCTCCACTTAAAAGAAAAAAAACAATGTATTGTGTTTGGGGATACTGTAACAGCTGGCTTTAAGGCTCAGTTCAGCTGTCAGAAATCTGGGGATGATTTTTGACATTTAAAATTTGACAAATTGACAATATAGTCAAGATGAGTTTTTAACAGTTACAGTACATCTGTTATCCAAAGAAAAACCTTTCCTGAGCAGTCATGACCTTGAGATAGCCATCCATGCTTTAATAACTTCTAGACTTAATTATTGCAATGCACTTTATGTTGGCGTCTCAGTCCTCTCTCAGCCACCTTCAACTTGTGCAAAACGCAGCAGCCCATCTTTTAACCAACACAACTAGACGAGAGCACATTACACCTATTCTTTTTTTTTTTCCCCCCCACTCCATTGGCTTCCAGTCCATTTTAGAATTTTAAACTTTTACTGTTTTTAAAGCTCTTAATGGCCTTGCTCCAGCTTATTTATCTGAGATTTTAACTGTCTGTGACCAAGGTAGAGCTTTGAGATCATCCAGTCAGCTTTTGCTGGATGTGCATAGGTCAAGGCATAAGCACTGGGGCGACCAAGCCTTTTCTGTTGTCACCCCCACCCCGGCTGTGGAATAATCTCCCGACTTACGTGCTCCCTCTGATCTGGCTCTTAAATCAAAATTTAAAACGTATTTATTCAGGATGGCTTTTGATACCCAGTAGTGGTGACACTTATTCTTGTCATCTTTTTTATTTTGCTTTTATTTTGGGGTATTTATGCTTATCCTTTTTGTTTATGTAATCTTTTTTATGCTGTGTGTTTCTAGTGCTGTTCAATTTTTCTGTAAAGCACTGTGTCATGGACTGGGTTTGGACTTTTTCCAAGCCCAGCTTCATGACGTTGTGGCTGCATTTTCTCCTGTGTTATTCTGGCACCTGTGGTCTGCCAGTTTTGTTTTGGTCTTTTATTTGTTGTCAGGCAGATCTCAGGGAGCATCCGGGGTTTACCCTGCTCCCTGTCAGCTGACAGCCACGCCTCCCTCTCCTGTCAGTGCCTACCAGCTGTATATTATCATTTGTGTCTGCCACTCTGCTCATATTCACACACAGTCGCCCACACCTGCCCTCACTCAGTCCTGCCCACACTCACGCACACTTGCTCGCATGCACATGCTCTCCCACACCTGTGCCCATTTGACTCGTTAGATTGTTATTATTTATATTATTTCAGCCCTGCCTGTTCTCCTGTCACTCGTCAGTTCATTAGATTGTCCACCTGGATTGTCATTCCGACTCCAGAGCATGGTCTGCTCTGTCAAGCTTCTGTAAATACCGTTTGCCCGCCATTCCGCAGTGGGCTCCTCTCCCCCCCCCCCCACTCCTCAGTCCTGTCTGAGAGCGCATGGGGCCCTTCCTCTCACTCCAATGAACCGTAGAGTATACATGTTTGTTTTCCTGTGTACCTACTCTCTTTGCTCGGAGTTTTGTACCATTTTTGTGCCTAATAAATTCTCACAACACCATCTGCATTTGGGTATCCATCGCTTCCCTCCGTGCGCTGCATAAAAGCGTACGGATATGACACTTTGGTCACCAACAGGTTGTTTTAAAGTGCTATATAAATAAAGTACATTACATAACATAACCAACTTCCGGCGCCACACGAGTAGGCTGCCT
Organism: Pholidichthys leucotaenia; assembly: GCA_020510985.1. Lineage (NCBI taxonomy): Eukaryota > Metazoa > Chordata > Actinopteri > Cichliformes > Pholidichthyidae > Pholidichthys > Pholidichthys leucotaenia. Next base: position 322,982,617 of record CM035837.1, on the reverse strand, counting down.
TTTTGCAACAGCGGATCAATTTCTTCCCATTTCTATTTACTATCTGGCTTCTCTTGCTAAACTTTCTGATCCGGTGACACCTTATCCATCATGGACACACGGATCGCCCAAATGTCTCCTGAACCAGCGGACGGAGCCACTGCTTTTAGGAGGCAGTACGATAGAGACCGACTGTTACCACTTAATCAGCCCACGATGCTAATGCAAGAATTCGACATACCGGTAGAAATAAGAGAAGCGACGTGGATGTCGTGCTGGAGCAAGATGACTGACGAGAAATATAAGGTACAGACCCGTCCTTCCATCCGTTATGGGGAATGTACGATCGCTACACAATAAGATCGATGAGCTAGCAGCTATGGCTCATTACCAGAGCGTCTTCAGAGAGATTAGCATGATGTTTACCGAGATGTGGCTAGCAGAACTAGCAACAGATGTCAACAATGAACTGGAGGGTTTCCACGCAATACGGGCAGACCGGACACCAGACAATGGGAAGGCAAGGGGTGGAGGAGTGATAATGTATGTCAATAACAGCTGGTGCAGACAGGGACACATCATGGTTAAAGAACAACACTGCAGCAAAGACACTGAGTTGCTAGCTGTTAGCATGCAGCCTACCTATCTCCCGAGGGAATATTCAAGTGATCTGCATTGTTATTTATGCAAATCAACAGTGAACGCGGGGACAGCGCGTGACGCCATTCACTCAGTAACTGGCAGGTTGCTGACAGAACACCCAGATGCTCTTCTCCTCATCTCTGGTGATTTCAACCATATTTCACTGTCCCCCATTCTGCCCACATTCACCCAGTATGTCACATGCCACACTAGAGACAATACACTGGACTTAATCTATGCAAACATTAAGGAGGCGTACACCTCATCACCACTCCCCCCACTCAGGAGATCAGATCACAACTTGGTTCATCTCCTGCCGGTGTACAAACCCCTAGTACACAGACAACCTCCGGTTATGCGCACCGTGAAGATATGGTCCGAGGAGGCAATGGACGCTCTAAAGGACTGTTTTGAAATCACTGTCTGGGAGCAGCTCCGCGATCCACATGGTGAGGACATTGATGGCCTCACTCACACCATCACGGACGACATCAACTTCTGTGTTGACAATGCTGTACCCACCAAGACCATACAGTGTTGCTCGAACAACAAACCCTGGATCAACCCGGAGGAGGAGGAGGTCGGGGAACAGGGAGATGCTGAAGTCCGTACAGAAGGAGCTGAGGAGGAAGATCAGAGAAGGCAAGAACAGCTTCAGGAAGAAGATTGAGGACAAGCTGCAACGGAGCGATATCGGCGGGGTCTAGGGAAACCTCAAAACCATCTCTGGGTTCCAGAACACCTCCTCCCAGGCCACGGGGGGCAGGGAGTGGGCGAACAATCTGAACCTGTTTAATAGGTTTGACCAACCGCCCTCCACCCCCCCCGCCTGCACACCAACCATTGCCACCTCTAAAGTCATCGAGACCTGCTGTCCACACCCCAGTCCACCAGCACCCCCTCCCACTCCCAGCACACAGCCCCCCAACATGACCCTCACTAAGACCTAGGTGAGGATGGAGCTGAGGAAGATCAAGGCGAGGAAGGCCTCGGGACCGGACAGCATCAGTGTGAAGCTCCTCAAGTCCTGCGCAGACCAGCTGTGTGGCATTGTGGAGCACATCTTCAACCTGAGCCTGAAGCTGGGGAGGGTACCACAGTTGTGGAAAACATCTTGTGTGGTACCCGTACCAAAGACTTCCCACCCCAGAGACCTGAACAGCTACAGACCAGTGGCCCTGACGTCTCACATGATGAAGACCCTGGAGAGACTGCTCCTTGCTCACCTCCGCCCCATGGTGGGACCAGCGATGGATCCACTCCAGTTCGCCTACCAGCATGGCATTGGGGTGGAGGATGCAGTGATCTTCCTCCTTCACCGTTCCCTGTACCACCTGGAGAAGCCTGGGAATGTGGTGAGGATCATGTTCTTTGACTTCTCCAGTGCTTTCAACACCATCCAACCAATGATCCTGAGGGACAAGCTGCTGTGCGCAGGGGTGGACCAGCACCTGTCATCATGGATCCTGAACTACCTCACAAACCGGCCACAGTTTGTGAGAACCCGGGATTGTGTGTCCGACAGGATCGTCGGCAGCACGGGGGCCCCCCAGGGAACGGTTTTGGCTCCCTTCCTGTTCACCCTTTATACTGCAGACTTCTCACACAACACACTGCCATCTACAGAAGTTCTGACGACTCTGATCGTCGGCCTCATCTCCAGCGGAGATGAAGTTGAGTACAGAGGACTTATCCATGACTTTGTGGACTGGTGCCATCGGAACTGCCTCCAGATCAACGCGAGGAAAACTAAGGAGCCGGTGGTGGACTGCCGCAGGCAAGGACAACCCCTCACAGCACCAGTAAACATCCAGGGAACAGACATTGAGATGGTGACATCCTACAAGTACCAGGGTGTTCATCTGAACAATAAACTAGACTGGTCACACAATACCGACGCACTCTACAAGAAGGGACAGCACAGACTGTTCCTACTGAGGAGGCTCAGGTCTTTTGGTGTACAAGGGGTGCTCCTGAAGACATTCTATGACACGGTGGTGGCATCAGCCATTACTTTTGGAGTGGTCTGCTGGGGCAGTGGCATTACAGCAGCAGATAGGAAGAGACTGAACAAACTGATCAAGAAAGCTAGCTCTGTCCTGGGGAAACGCCTTGACCCAGTGGAGGAGATAGGAGAAAGAAGGATGGTGGCTAAACTGTTATCTCTGCTGGAGTCCGAGTCCCACCCTATGCAGGACATACTGAACGCACTGAGGAGCTTATTCAGCATTAGACCACATCATCCTAGGTGCGCGACCGAGAGGTTTCGCAGGTCCTTCCTACCTACGGCTGTCAGACTTTATAACCTAAGCCGGGCTGCTCGCAGAGATAGCAAAAAACGTGACGACCTAATAGTATTGAATGCAAAAGACGCAACAGACTTACACAAATTGTCCCCTCCAGTATACAACTAGGACAATATCAGTCGCTACGGAGGGTGACAATATGTATGGGTACATATTCATACCATGTAGGATAACTAAGTAGACGGTTATGCCGTTTATTGCATCTGGCTACAATGCTCTGCACTGTGTATACTGTATATATTTACATATTTATGTGTACATATGCATATTCACTCCTCTCAATTTCTCATCTTCTAAATTATTGCTCTGAGTGTCGCTGTCCCTGTGCTGTTGCAATCCTGGAATTTCCCAATTGTGGGACTAATAAAGGCTTATCTTATTACCCAAAACTAATTACCATAGGAGAGGGTAGGAATGTAGACTGACCGGTAAATCAACCGCTTTGCCTTAGAGCTTAGCTCCCTCGTCACCATGACAGACCAGTACAACGTCCGCATCAATGCACATGTTGCTCTGATCTGTCTGTCAATCTCCTGCTCAATTCTCCACTCAATTGTGAATGAGACCCCAAGATACTTAAACTCCTCCAGGCAGGATCTTGTCCCCAACCCAAAGCGGACAATCCACCCTTTTCCAGCTGAAAACAATGAACTCCGACTTGGAGGTGCTGATTCTCATCTCAACCACTTCACACTCAGCAGCAAAGCGTCCCAGTAAGACCTGTAGGTCATTGCTCAATGAAGCCAACAGGACAATATCATCTGCAAACAGTAGAGATGAGATCCTGTGGTCAGCAAACATGACACCCGCTGTTCCTTGGCTGCTCCTAGATATCCCGTCCATAAAAATTATGAACAGGATTGGTGACAAAGGGCAGCACTGGTGGAGTCCAACTCTAACTGGAAACGAGGCCGACAGTGTTGGCAATATGAACCAAACTCTCACAATGGTCATAGCTCATAACAAGCCTGACACTCCATACTCCCAAAGCACCCCCCACAAAAAAACCACGAGGGACATGGTCAAATGCCTGGGCTGCATGGTGGCGCAGTGGTTTAGCACTGTGGCAGCACAGTTTTACCCTCTGCCGGGGGATCGCGGGGATCATGAGATCGTGGGTTCGATCCCAGCCCCCGACCAACAGTGAGCTGTGTGGAGTTTGCATGTTCTCCCCGTGTTGCGCGGGTTTACTCCGGGATTTCTCCGGTTTCCTCCCGCACACCAAAAACATGTAGGTTTAGGGCGCTCGCGCACACAGCAACCAGCAGCCGGTGGCTTGTCACCAGACTGCAAACCAAGTCTACCTACGGGTACAAATAAGTAACAAAAAAAAAAAAAAAAAATGCCTTCTCCAAGTCCAAAAAACATGTAAACTGGTTGGACAAACTCCCATGAACCCTCGAGGATTCTCGAGAGGGTAGAGAACTGGTCTGATGTGCCACAGCCAGGACAAAAACCACAATGGTCCTCCTGAATCAGAGATTCGACCAACGGCTGGACTCTCCTCTCCAGTACTCTGACATAGACCTTCCCAGGGAGGATGAGAAATGTGATCCCCTAAAGGTGGCACACACCCTCTGGTCCCCCTTCTTGAAGAGAGAAACCGCCACCCTGGTTTGCCATGCCAAAGGTACTGTCCCCGACTTCCACACAATGTTGCAGAGGCATGTCAGCCATGCAACCCTACAACATCCAGAGCCTTGAGGTACTCAGGGTGAATCTCATCCACCCCCGGGGCCTGGCCACTGAAGAATTTAACCACTTCGGCGACCTCGGCCTCTGTGTTGGGTGAATCGTCCCCCTCGTTCTCAAGCTCTGCTTCCTCTGTGGAAGGCACAGGTTGTTTCCCAACCCAAAGGTGCAGGGAAACAACCCTTGTTGTCCACCAGGGAAAACGCCAATGTCAAGGCAGCAAGGTGGGGGTGGGGGGGATACAAGAATACCCACCCTTGCTCACCGCCTCTCACCCGGGGCAACTCCAGAGTAGGCCAAGCTCCAGCCCCTCTCCAGGAAACTGGTTCTGGAACCAGAGCTATGCGTTAAGGTGAGGCCAACTATATCTAGCCGGTATCTCTCAACCTCGTACACCAGCTTAGGCTCCTTCCCCACCAGAGAGGTAATGTTACACATCCCAAAAGCCAGTTTAGGAAGCTGAGGATCAGACTGCCAAGATCTTTGCCTTTGTCCGCCACCTAATCCGCATAGCACCAGACCCCCATGGTCCCTCCTGCAGGTGGTTAGCCCACTGAAGGGTGTACCCATGTAACTCATTTGGGCTGAGCCCAGCCAGGTCCTGTAGGCAGAAACTCAGCCACCAGATGCTCACCATCAAGCCCATCCCCCAGGCATGGCTCCATGGTGAGGGCCTGGTAACCCCATACCGGGTGGGGTACACTGAATCCTTGCTGTAACATTCATCATGGGAGTCTGATAGATTGTTCTTAGTCTGGCCCTTCACCAAGGTCCAGTTTATCTTGAGTGACCCTACCAGAGGCAAATTGCCTCGGACAACATAGCTCCTGGGATCACTATGGCATGGAAACCACCCACCACGATAAGGTGACGATCCATGAGGGGGGTTTCCTCCTACAGTCCAAAAGCACACAACTTGGGTTATTCTGAGACTCTCAAGTGGCCCTAGGTGTGAATGGTGAAGGGATTGGCACTGCCTCATCCAGCTGACTGGATGCCCTTGAATTTGTCTTGAGATTGATAAAGCACAAAATAAACAAAATACTCTGCTCCATATACTGTACATTAACTACAACTATGCTCATTAGCTGCCGTGAACTTACTTTAGGGGTGGAGGTGGGGGGTGTACTGAAGGATAAAGTGGTTCCAGGTTATAACAAGAGCACTGAGCCGTGTGCAATATCCCCCACCTCTGTTTTCTTTGAAGATTCTAATGACAGAGCAGTTTAATTTTTCAGTACAATTACTGTGGCAGAACCAAATTATGATAAACCCATCATTCATGAATATACAATATATACAACCCATAGCTGTAGGGCAGGATCCCGAAGTGAACTTGTGTAGCAAGTCTGGGGACCCTCGTTCTATAGTAAGAAAGCATAGGGAGTGCCAACATTGACCTTTTGACACCAAACCTGTAGTCAGAGGTTATGGTCTCTGAGTGAACCTGCGTACCAGTTTTGGTGACTAGGGATGGGCATAATTTACCGATTAACCGTTAATTGATCATTAAGAATTTCACCGAGGAAGTTCATTTTCGTCGACAAACCATTTTTTTTTTTTAAACAATCTGAGGCCTAGTGTACGGCCGTCCTCAAACAATGCAATGGCAAAGTTTGGGCACCAGGGGGCAACATTACACCATCGCCGTACCCTGGCGTGCCTCAGTTGATACACGCGGGCTTCCGTAGGGCAATCGCCAAATCATTAAGCGGTTACGGCGAAGTGTTGCGTGGGACCATTTCAATTTAAAAAATGACCAGGTGTACTGCAATCACTGCAATGCAGCATACAAATATACCTCATCGACAGGGTCCATGGAACACCCTTATTACGCGAAGAAACCGCCAACAGTGGTTGCGCGCTGAGTAATGGCGGTCGTGAAGATTCTTTTTTTTTTTTCAGAAACTTTATTGAGAAGGTCATGAAGATTCGGTGTACACACGTCGAGGGAAGCTGCAGGAGGCGGCGTAGTAGCTCGACGGGAAGACTATTTCGCACAAAATGGCACAAGAGAACAGCAAAAAGTTCTGCGCGGCTAGACTAAGTAACACGAGCGATAGAGCAATGAATGCGGTCTTCGTTTGTTGGGTGGCCGCTCGGCAGGGAGACAAGGTGGGTAAAACGTCTCGGCCAATCAGCTTGCGAGATTCCCGAGCCGAGCCAACACGAGAACAGAGAGAGGGCTCTCCGTGCACCTGATGTTATAATGTAGTCTACCTGTCTTGTTACGTACCTAAAAATGTTAATGATTAACCGATTATTAATCATTAATTCTCCCGACGATCGGTGAAGAAAATTTCACCGAATGCCCATCCTTATTGGTGACCCTAGCTTTCTTTGAGATACAGTTTAAAAGCCATTTTGATGTTGACCTTTGACCTTGCAATCCCAAAACCATAGACACACTTCAGGGTCCCAGGGTGAGCCTGCGTACTAGATTTGGTGGCCTTAGCTTTACTCATTTTACAGTAACTGTGCAAATGGAATGCTAACCTTGACCTTTAACCATCTGACTCCAAACTGATATTCAGAGGTCATGATCCCAAGTTGAACCTGTGTAGCAAGTTTGGTGACCCTAGCTTTCTTTGTTGTTGAGACATATGTTTATAAGCCATTTTGATGTTGACCTTGCGACCCCAAAACCATAGTCACACTTCATGGTCACAGGATGAACTTGCGTACCAAGTTGTATGATCCTAGCTTTACTTGTTGCACAATAAGGTATAGGGAATGTTAATATTGACCTTGACATTTTGACCCCAAACCAATAGCCAGAGGTCAGGATCCCAAGATGAACCTGTATACCAGGTTTGGTGTCCCTAGCTTTACTTGTTTTATAGTAAATTTAGCATTTACCATTTACTATAGTGCAACTGCAATGTTAACTGACCTTTGACCCTTGACTCCAAATCCACAGTTAGGTCAGGGTGTAAGTCATCTAAGATGTTTAGATACAACTAACTAACTAACTAACTAACCTGCACTTATATAGCGCTTTTCTAGTCACAAAGACCACTCAAAGCGCTTTCATTAATACTAACCCTCTATTCTAAGGGCCTATAGGAAACAGATATCTAGGGACAATTTAGAACAGCCAATTAACCTAACATGCATGTTTTTGGCATGTGGGAGGAAACCGGAGAAATCCCGGAGTAAACCCACGCAACACGGGGAGAACATGCAAACTCCACACAGATCACTGTTGGTCGGGGGCTGGGATCAAACCCATGATCCCCACAATCCCCCGGCCAAGGATAAACTGTGCTGCCGCAGTGCTAACCACTGCGCCACCGTGCAGCCCCAACTACTGTATCGATTTGAAATCCTACATCATTTCTTTCAGTAGTTTGCATTTAGAAGATTTAGGGAAAAATCTGACCTGACCTTTGACCTCAAGGTCATCTGATGAGAGTGAATTTGCAATATGTATATCATCAGAGTATATGAAACCATGGTACCAAGTTTCAAAACATTTGAAACAAAACTGCAGGAGGAGTTGATTTCACAAAAGTGAGACAGCGACATTGGACAGATGGACTGACCCATAACATAATTCCCCTTTGGTCTTTGCCCAAAGGGCTTTTCAATCCCTTTTGGCTTCAACCGGCGGGGGATAAAAATCTTTCAGATCACCTAATATATCACACACAAAATGTTATTTTGGCTTTCTGTGAACTTATAAAGTAGCCCTATGCAATGCCCTTTTCCTGATAGGAACACTGAAAATACTACAACTAGCATTTTTATGGCCCCGAGTCTCATTAACCAATCACAGGGTGCTTTGTAAGTTGGTGGCTAAAGTTGTGCCCCATGATTGGCTACTTGGACTCATCCCATAATAGTTGTAGTCTTCTCAGTGTTCCTACCAGGAAAGGTACATATGAGGGGGGGCTGAAAAGTTCATTGAAGTTCATAGTGGTCAAATTTGACCAATTGTGGTTTATTTTTCAACAGTCTCCCTTTCGTTCTACACGCTTCTTCCATCGGTGTTGCAGTGCTTGGATCCCTGTGGTTGAAAAATAAAGCACATTTGGTCAAATTTGACCACTATTAACTTTTCAGGCTATGAACTTTTCAGCCCCCCCCCATAGTTCAGTTGCAGGTAATGCAGGTCCACTGAGGCAATGGTGGAAGTGACATTCATCTGGTCAAAGGTTGATGTATCTTCAAAATGATTTAAGAAACATCTTTAGGGCTTTGTGTCCACCAAGTGCGTTTCCGCTCTGAGCATTTATTTTCTATGTAAGTCTAGCGCTTAATGCACTACTGTCTCAGCAGTAAGCATTTTTTTGTCACTGTGCTCTAGGTGATGAAAGTTGAAAAAAGTTCAACTTTTTGAGTACCACAGCGCTCAACACAGCAAAAGCTCAGAAGGATGTTTGTCTTCTTACCAGTCTGATGCTGTTAAGTGCAGTTAGTAGAGGGTTTCATAGCAAAATGTGTGAAATGCCAACAGCACACCTTGAATGACAGGTTGGTTCCCAGAGGAAGCGTGCAAGAGGGGCTACCTGGTTGATCCTGCCAGTAGAATATTCTAGTCTCAAGATTAAACCATACAGGTCTAAATACACACAGCCCATACAGAAAAACTGCAAATACGTAGCTCATTGAATCAGTTGGCCTTACAGGCCAGTTGCTAGGTTGTAGGCTGGAGCCCCCCCCTTTTTTTTTGGAGTGCCTGTGAAGCACCTACAAAAACAGGTCTAGAGCATTTTTACCCACTCAGAGGAGACACAGCCTTAAGTGCTTATTTGCACCTTTCATGCAATCACAGAGTTGATGTGTTTATACAGTGGGGCAAAAAAGTATTTAGTCAGCCACCAATTGTACAAGTTCTCCCACTTAAGATGAGGTCTCTAATTTTCATCATAGGTATACCTCAACTATGAGAGACAAAATGAGGGGAAAAAAAAAAATCCAGAAAATCACATTGAAGGATTTTTAATGAATTAATTGGTAAATTCCTCAGTAAAATAAGTATTTGGTCACCTACAAACAAGATTTCTGGCTCTCACAGACCTGTAACAACTTCTTTAAGAGGCTCCTCTGTCCTCCACTCGTTACCTGTATTAATGGCACCTGTTTGTTTGAGGTTGTGGACAGGTGTCTTTTCTACTGATAACGAGTTCAGTCAGACTCCAAACTCTACTATGGCCAAGACCAAAGAGCTGTCAAAGGACACCAGAAACAAAATTGTAGACCTGCACCAGGCTGGGAAGACTGAATCTGCAATAGGTAAGCAGCTTGGTGTGAAGAAATCAACTGTGGGAGCAATTATTAGAAAATGGAAGACATACAAGACCACTGATAATCTCCCTCGATCTCCACGCAAGATCTCACCCCGTGGGGTCAAAATGATCACGAGAACGGTGAGCAAAAATCCCAGAACCACACGGGGGGAACTAGTGAATGACCTGCAGAGAGCTGGGACCAAAGTATAGGGATGTAATTTGGGGTTGGGGAAATTATCTGAAAATTCAACAGGGGGTCTGGGGGCAAGGGGGGGGGGGGCGAAGCCCCCCAAAGCTCCTGGGTTTTTATGACGTACCAGAACTGTGCTTAAATGACATAAAACAAACCGCTGAATGTCACTTATTACTGTATAATATTGACTTATGTTCCAAGAAGATAGCATTCCTAAAATATTCCAACAAGCATTATCCATCACATGTGTGGCGTTAAAAATATTTTTTAAATAAAGTCCAAAACATCTTCAGCAGGCAAGATGAAGAAAAGTGAAAAGTGAACTCCTGTGGCAGCTAGAAAGGTCTACATTTAACCATGAGAAACTCCAGGTTAGCTGAGCAGTGTCTCCCAACAGTGACAAGAGTTTGTGCACCAAGCCTTGTTAATCTAAATGCACACTCCCCCACCTCTGGTCTTACCGGAGTCATCAGCTGCTCTGTCTGCCCGGAGAGTGTGCCGTCCGGCCAGCTCGACAGCACCGTCAAGTACTCCACTATGTAGCCATGTTTCCGTGAAAATCATGATATTGCAGTTCATAAGTTTCTTATTGTTGGTGATCCGAAGCCGTAGCTCATCCATTCTGTTCGCCACTGACCGTACATTAGCGAGGAAAATACTGGGTAGAGAAAGCCGGTGCGGTGTTAGCTTTAGCTTAGCTCTTAGCCCTCCGTGCTTCCCCCGCCTTTGTTTACGGTCTCTACGCCGCCTGCGAGCACTTCCGGTCGGCCGGGTAGTTTACCTAGCGTCGGGTGTTCTCCAGAGCTCAGGGATGAAACGTAGGTTGTTGATAAAAAGGTCGTTATTTTGTAATCCAATGTCCAAAAGTTCATTTCGGGTGTAGGATGTAAAAGCAAAGCTGTTCTGAATGAACAGACCCGAAATGAGCAGAAATATCACTGCTAATCCACAAAATCTGAGGAGACGCTGAGCCTCGCATTGTGCACGCGCCGCCATCTGGTCTGAAAATTTTTGGAAGATAAAAAAGCGGAATTCCGCGAATTAGCGGAAAAATCACATCCCTAAAAGTAACAAAGGCTACATCAGAAACACACTACGCCGCCAGGGACTCAAATCCTGCAGTGCCAGACGTGTCCCCCTGCTTAAGTCAGTACATGTCCAGGCCCGTCTGAAGTTTGCTAGAGAGCATTTGGATGATCCAGAAAGATTGGGAGAATGTCATATGGTCAGATGAAACCAAAATAGAACTTTTTGGTAAAAACTCAACTTGTCGTGTTTGGAGGAGAAAGAACACCATACCCACTGTGAAGCATGGGGGTGGAAACATCGTACTTTGGGGCTGTTTTTCTGCAAAGGGACCAGAATGACTGATCCGTGTAAAGGAAAGAATGAATGGGGCCATGTATCGTGAGATTTTGAGTGAAAACCTCCTTCCACCAGCAAGGGCAATGAAGATGAAACGTGGCTGGGTCTTTCAGCATGACAATGATCCCAAACACACCGCCCGGGCAATGAAGGAGTGGCTTCGTAAGAAGCATTTCAAGGTCCTGGAGTGACCTAGCCAGTCTCCAGATCTCAACCCCATAGAAAATCTTTGGAGGGAGTTGAAAGTCTGTGTTGCCCAGCAACAGCCCCAAAACATCACTGCTCTAGAGGAGATCTGCATGGAGGAATGGGCCAAAATATCAGCAACAGTGTGTGAAAACCTTGTGAAAACTTACAGAAAACGTTTGACCTCTGTCATTGCCAACAAAGGGTATATAACAAAGTACTGAGATGAACTTTTGTTATTGACCAAATACTTATTTTACCGAGGAATTTACCAATTAATTCATTAAAAATCCTTCAATGTGATTTTCTGGATTTTTTTCTCATTTTGTCTCTCATAGTTGAGGTATACCTATGATGAAAATTGGAGACCTCTCTCATCTTTTAAGTGGGAGAACTCGCACAATTGGTGGCTGACTAAATACTTTTTTGCCCCACTGTATATTGGGCCTCTGTTCAGCATCTTAATGAATTAAGTTGAGTCCAACACTGCTGATCTATATTATGAAGTGATGGTAAAACATTTAATGTGGGAAGCTGTAGACTTCCTAAACAATGCTTGCCATCATGGCTGTAAGGCTGACATTGTTATCCAGCGTTATTGAGCAAGAGGATGATATGTCCAGAGTTTTAATAGCAATGCAAAGGATACCTCCCTAGTATGAAAAATAAGTTTCTTCCCCATCTAAAAAGAGAAGCCAATACAGGACTACCTTAGACCATGTGCCAGTAGATTTGTGAAAAATATTGTTTTTTTCCTTCCAAATAGGATATATTATCAGTCATGATTATATGACCCAGAGAGGGGACAGTTAGTTAAATCCTTTCACGCCATGAAGGCGCATAGGGCGGCGCCCATCTCCGTTTCTCTGACCCTAGGCCACATAGCTACTGTAAGTAGTGAAAGCTACAGTGGGGGGGGGGGGGGGGGGGGTCAGTCCACTGGTAGCTCTATGCGTAACTTTACTTTCCCCATTCCATTATGCGGAGCACCACGCTAGAAAGCAAAAAGTACCATTTTTATATGGTCTTTGGTATGACCCGGCCGGGATTTGAACCCCTGCCTCCCGGGTGTGGGGCGGATGCTCTACCAACTGAGCCACCACTCCGGTAAATAATCTAGGTAACTATGTAACCATGAAGCTATTGCAGACAATGACATCATTATACTGCAACTTCTGCAGATCTCATTGTTATTTAATAAGTTTTAAAGAGGGGACCATATGTTTTGTAACAGACCACTATGGAGTGAAACTTAACACATAACTACCAAATTTGCTATTTGGCAAAAATCAATTCAGTGCAGTCTGTTTATTCTAAAAGGCCTGTGTTAAAAATGTATTTATACATTTACAGTCATGTGGAAAAATTAGGACACCCTGTAAAAGCCTGTGTGTTTTAACATATTTGGACATATAGATATTTACTATCAATGTTAAAAATACTGGGAGATTCATGTAATACAACTAAACAATTAAAAATTAATTAAAGCCTTTTACAAATTTTCTGCAAAATGTAATCCTAAATAAATAGTGAGGAATAAATTAGGAACCCCCCCCCCATCTTTTTTTAGGACACCCCCCACATTCATTTCCACTTACAAGGCTAAAATAAATTTTAAAAAAATGCAAAAAAAAAAAATGCAAAGGTTAGATATAGATACGTGAAAATTTCTTAAAGAAATGAATACTTAAAGGGTGTCCAAATTTTTTCACTTGACTGTCATCATCATAGTCTGTCGAGGGCGACAATGACCATTTCATTTAGGTCTGATCAGATTCCTCCACTCAGCTCTGTCCTTCCCCCTCTGCTGCCAGGAGCTCCTGACCTTATTAACCCGGGCAATATCCAAGCCAGTATGAGTTGCTTTCTGACTGACCATTTCATGAAACTGCTTGCAAAGTATTTGAGTACCGCTAGCTTTTGCTGGACTAGCGGCACATTCTTGGCAGATAGAGGTATTATCAGTAGCAAGGACAGGCCAAGACAAACTGACCCCAGTATCTGTACCAGAGATGAAGAGAACATACATATACAGTGAGGACTGTGTAGGTTATCCTGAGGTACAGAATAATTTTTAATCATTCACATGCTGAAGCATCTTGCACAAAACTAAAATCATTACAGCTCTATTATTCCATTAGCAGTCAAAGAAAACATCAAATCACAAAATCTCTTTTGGTAATGAAGGCAAACTGACCCCGTTTATTATGTGCGTTTTTGAAGGACCTAACCTTAGAGTCAAAGTCAGGATTGCAAGTGACCTCTTGTTAAACTTTGTCTTTTTACCTTGTGGTTACAACTTTTAAACTGTAGGGGGGGGGGGGGGGGAAGTGTTGGGCAAATTTGTTGTGAACGCTGTGTTCTTTTCAAAAATGAAACCTCCAAGTCCTGATTTACTTAGATCAGTGAAAGGGGCCATTGACGGCACTTTTTCCACATGTTGACAGTTCACACAGGCCTTAATGAAATGTTTGACATATTTTAGTCCATTTTTTTAAAGTCATTTAATTGTGAATCATTTCTGCAATATTCCTCAAAACTGTACGTTTCAGTGCATGTCTCTAAATGCCCAAGAACTGCAGTTAACTCTGCCCACCCTCTTATGTCACTATTGTTAATCTTAGCTGGCTAGTTCCTAGCTCAGATAGCGAGCTTGAGCCAACTAACAAATTTGTCTTAAGAATGAATGAAATAATGCATCACTGGTGGACAGGGGTGAGTGGTTTCAGTGGTCAACAGGATATGACTGGTCCCTGGAGTACAAAAAGCACAGAAATATTCTTGAATGGGTGGCTACACTGCTAGCTTCAGCTAGCCACTTGGTGGTGCTAACAGTTTGATGTAGCATAACTGAAAATAAAATAAGCCAAAATGACGCAAGATGTATTATCGACCGGATTAGTGAACCAGGTGGAAACAGGGATGTCTGTTATAGTGACTGAAATCTAAAGAAAATAATATAAACCACATTTGGTAAGCTACAGTAACTCCGGTTTGGGCTCCCCACTCACATTTGCAGACAGATGGCCAATAATAGAGCAGCAGACAGGTGTCAAAGCTGAGCTTACCATGTATATGAGGTCATATACATGACCTCTAGGCTACCAACCGGAGTGGTGGCCTAGAGACCATATAAAAATGGAACTTCCTCCATCCAGCTTGGTGCTCAGCAAAAATAGAACAGAGGAGGGAAATGTGGGCGGCAGCGGCTCAGGAGGTAGAGCGGGTCGTCTAGTAACCAGAGAGTTGGCGGTTCAAATCCTGCTCTCCCCCAGCAATCCTGCGGTTGTGTCCCTGGGCAAGACACTTTACCCACCTTGCCTCCAGTGTCCATGACACTGGGCATGAATGTGTATAAGTGTTCAGTAGTGGTCGAAGAAGCCATTTGTGCGGATTGCCAGCCACGTTTCTGTCAGTCTGCCTGAGCGCAGCTGTGGCTACAGAAGTAGCTTACCACTACCATTGTCTGGAGTGAATGAATATTATTGTCCATTGTAAAGCGTCTTTGGGTGTTTATGAAGAGCGCTATATAAATCTGATGCATTATTGTTATTCCGTAGCAAACCCAGAAGAGTTAAAAAGGCTCGTCAGAGACAGACTATATAAAGGCTGTGTGTGTTTTAAGAGAAGCGAGTGTTTTGATGGGGTTTTTTTTACCCCTTTAAAGTAGGCAGAATGATTCTTTACCTCCTTGCTTAGAGCTGCTATATAGAGGCAGGTGAGTGGTGTCTGCTCAGCAGGTTTGAGGACGACAGTGTTTCCACATGCAAGCGCTGGGCCCAGCTTCCATGCTGTCATCACCAGAGGGAAGTTCCACTGTGTACGACACACACACACACACACACTGGGTGGTCACAAGTCAAGTTCAATAACTCATCACTCTTAAGTCACTCTCGTTTTCACTCTGTCTAAACACAGTCAAGTGAGAAAATGTTCTCGGCACTTGTACAGTATTTTCTCTTCCCACAGAATTATGAGAAAGTCTGGAAGTTGCAACACATGTGCAATAGACCCATATCGCTGTACAACATGCAGGCCTGTGTTATTTCTGCTTTTCACAGGAGCCCAAGGGGCTCAACACAGAACCACATGCTTTTTGCACTCTTGCACAATCAACAGTCTCTTTCTCTTGATCTTTTCCTCCATTTTCATCATTCTCCCTTCTTCAAACACACTCTATTAAATCCCCCTACTAACTCCATTGTGTCTCACTTCTCACTCCTGATTACTCACAGTCACTGGCACTGCTGTTCTGGGGGCTTAGTGGCAAGATCTACCCCAAAATACTTTGACTGTCAGTGAGTTATTGGAAGAAAGACTTTTAAACACAGTTTTCACATTTTTACACCGCTTTGTATCCTTTATGCCTGTCACTTACAGGAAGGGTTATACTCACAGGGATAATTTGTCCACAAACTCCAATGGGCTCATATCTGGTAAATGTCAGATATTCGCCATCTGCAAAGGAACACACATGTAGATGAGTACATGCCCAAGCAGAGAAATGGGTTATTCAATTCTCACTTTAGATTTTGTAAGAAGCTTTAAAAAAAAAAAAAAAAAAAACACCTTAAACACATCAAAAATGTCACCACCTGAAACCGCTCAGTGTTGTTGACTCAACATGTTAATTTGTAAATGAATCCACACGCAACATTCCTGCCTGCTTCACCCTGGTGAGAGATTACGCTTCCTCCAGCAGCACAGGCATATGTGTAACTGTTTTAGGTCATAGAGATGGGTGTTATGCTGGAAAGGTTTGCTCATTCCTCTAGCATTGAGTAAAAGAACGTACTGACTCAGGGTGTGCCATGCTTGTTCATTGTTCAAAAAAACAATTCATATTGAGTAGTGTGCGCATGAATTTGTTACAACAGTGGTCAGCTGACGATTGCCTAATGTTGCGTTTGGACTGGAATGATTGGCGGTGGATGACAAGCCAAATAATCTTTCAATGGGAAACTGTAAAAGTATGACAACAGACATGAAGCTTTGGTAAAGATTCCCATATGTGGAACTTTTTTTTTTATTCCAGAGTTGGTGTCGAAGCTTTAAAAAAACAGCCATTATCTGTATACTAATTTATAAACCTGTTAGACATGTAATTTCCTTTTTAAATTCATGTGTCTGCAAGCTGTGTTTGAAAGTATGACACCTCGAAATGACTTAGATTTCAATTTGGAACAAGAAATGTAAATAACACCAAGCTGTGCTGCCAAAGGTGCCCCACATAATAACACTCCCCATTCATTTCACATTGTCTGTGTTATAAATTTAACACCATAATATGAGCATAACACGGTGGACAAATAAAATGCTTGGAGGGGGAGGGTGGGGATGTTGAAGGTGTTGCTTCTCTTCCTGACAGGTGAGCGTGCACGATCACTTACATCACACAGGCTTGTTTATGTCCTGTGAATTCTGCAAGAGGGATAAAGCTTTGCCCCGGGAGAAAAGTTCACCATGGTTGGTTTGGCAGCAGCATACAAGAGAAGCATTGAGAGGGACAATGCAGTGGTATCGGAAGCTTTCCCATGTCCTTTTTTCCTCTTCCTGTTTAAACAGACGGCCAACTTTACCCTCTTACACCCCCAAATTCAAGGGCCTCAGAAGGGCAACCCTCCACAGGACAATAAAAGGGAAGATTACTAATTTGTTACCAACTTAAATATACTAAAAAAAAGCAGAAAACCAGACATTTATCTGACTGTGCAGCTTTTGTAAACTTTAGCAGGATAATCCACTTTTCACAGGACGTTCGTCTAAATAAAGCAAACTCTAAACATTTTATATCAATTTTGCATTTACTTACTGTATACATCACATGATTCCATCTCCAGAGTGTGAACCTCATGCCAGATTTTGGCGGGGGTTTGTTGTTTTTTTTTTTTAACACCAGTGGAAAAAATGTCATCTGCTGGTATGGTCCACTGCGTTTTATCAAGTCCCAAGTCAGTGCAGCTGTCAGGGAATTTTAGAGCACTTCATGCTTCCCTCTGCTGACAAGCTTTATGGAGAAGTCGATTTCATTTTCCAGCAGGGCTTGGCATATGCCTGCACAGCCAAAAGTACCAATACCTGATTTAATGACTATGGTATCACCGTGCTTGACTGACTAGCAAACTTTCCTGACCTAAACCCCATAGAGAATCTATGGAGTTTTGTCAAGATGAAGATGACACACCAGACCCAACAATGCAGATGAGCTGAAGGCTGTTATCAAAGCAACCTGAGCTTCCATAACATCTCAGCAGTACCACAGGTTGATTGCCTCCATGCCATGCCAGATTGATGCAGTAATTCATGTAAAAGGTGCTTCGACCAAGTATTCAATGTGTACATGAACATACTTTTCAGTAGGCCAAGGTTTCTATTAAAGTCCACTTTCCTAAATTGATCTCATGTAATATTCTAATTTTTTTTGGGAGAAACTGAATTTTTGGTTTTCATTAACTGTAAGCCATAATCGTCAAAATTAAAAGAAAAAAAAAACTAAATATATCACCCTGTGTGTAATGAATCTATACAATATGAGTTTCACTTCATGAATTACTGAAAGAAATTGACTTAGTAAATTAGAATATCAGAGATGCACCTGTACACCCAGTAGGTGATCTGCAGCCCATTCTCTCCATTTATTTGCATAGGGCTGAAGTTCACTTACTGACCACAAGTGTGACTACAGAAAATGGTTTCCAGGGTAAGAGATAATACACAGAAAACCTCTTAATGGCGAGTTACCCATTTCTGATTTAAAAAAAAAAAAAAAACACATTAACACGTGCCTGCCATCGTGCATTGTCTCCAAGTAAGTCCCCTAGATTTAATTTTCTCACTACAACACAGCAACACTGAATATACTTTAAAGTGGTCACTGACTGCACTTTTTCACATGCTGACAGCTCCCATGAGTATCACTGAAAGGTCTGTGACGTATTTTGGTAAAATTTGTCTTCATTTAATTTTTGCAGCATCTTTGTGAATTATTTTTTTGCAACCATCCCCGTTGTAATATGGCCTTAAGTGTTGGTAGATGAACAAGGATTCCAGCAGGAAATGGATAGAATTTCTGAAAGTGACCAAAACTGGCCGGATTGTCAGTTAAGCTAAAACCTGATGGCTTGTCCATCAGCCTCTACCCACTGAGGCAACCTATAACGCCGTTACACTGAACAACTCCGACCGCCTAGCCAAGCTGATGCCAATGTTTCGATGCAGCATCACGGCGAAGATATTACAAAATAAGCCACAATGAAGCAAATTATATTATCAACTGTGGATAATCCTTGAGATTATCCACATCCCTGTTTCCATTCAATCAAGTGGAAACAGGGATGTTTATTAGGATGACTGAACTCTAAAGAAAATAAAAATATAAGCCATGGTAAGCCAACTCCCTAGCAGCAATGTTCACTCTGAATGCAATGCCTTGGCTGGGCTCCCTGTTCATCACAGACAGCTAGGCTGGCCAATACAGCAGCGGGTGGGTATCAGGGCTGGGCTTACAGGAATAAACTCGGAACAGTTAAAATGGCTTCTCAGTGACAGAAACAATATAAAGATTGTTTAAGAGAAGTGAGTGGTTTGATATTCTTTAGATAACCACATTACCAACAGATGCATTTCAGAAGGTTAAAACCTACAAAAACACATTTTTCCAGGCAATGACCCCTTTAAAGGTTCTAAACAGACAGTTCTAGTGACAGCTGTGGCCAGTCAGAAATGCAGCCCACTTTTTCTATTCATATACAGCTCTGGGGGAAGGAAAAAAAAAAAAGACCACTGCAAAAGCTTTCTTAAATAAATTAAGATCTCTACATGTATGGCAGCCATTCAATTTGAGTGTCTATTGAATTCCAATACACGGACACCTCAAGCTACTTAAGGAGGTACTGATTAAGTGATCATCTAAGCATGCTAAGATGCATAAAAGCTGTGAATGAAAATCAGTTATTCCACAAATACAAATTTCCAAGTTCTTCCCAAGTTAAAACTTAAGTATTGTAGTGTTTAAGAATGAACATGAACTTGTTTTCTTGTATTATTTTATCTACAAGCACATCAAAAAGCACACCTAAAAGCAACATCTTTTTTGTTGTTATTTTGGACAGTTGTCATTTTCTCTCAATCCTCTAAATGATGTCATTTTGACTTGGAATTTGGGTGAGCTGTTTTGAGTAGGTTGGAGAATAAAAATTGTTAATTTTACTTAAACAGATACTGTGTATACAAATAGTAAAACCACATAAAGTGATAATTTTGCAGTGGTCTTTTTGGTCTCTTAATTTTTTCCAGAGCTGTATATAAATGGAGAAAAGTGGTTGCATTCACCTCAGTTACTTTGGCAGAAATTAATGAAAAGAATGGACTGCAGTCCCCTTACTGACGTGTCACTAGAACTGTCACATTACAGAATTTCAAACAGAACCTGTTGATCAAAAGTTTAACTGTTATATGTAGGCCGTGTGTCCAAACACGTTTTTTGTCGCCTGACCGCCCTGAACATCTTCAGCACTTGTGCACTGTGCTCTGGAAAAAAAGTCTGTGCCCTGTATCCTAGCAACAGCTCGTCACTCCCAGCTCAGCACTTCCGCTTTTCCTATGGTCAGACTTTCTACTTATTTAATAGCAGTCTCTAAATAACAATGGAAAGGAAACAAATTCTGCCATTGGTAGCAGTTCTGGATGCAAAATATGATGACACGGAAAAGAAAACAGGAGTCTGGGTACAGACTGTACTATGGGTGTCCTATGTGCCGCCCTTCCTTAGTTCTGATTGGCTGCTTAGAAAGATCTGGCATTGACGAGCTCAGCTGTGGTCTGAAAAGTTGAACTTTTCAGCCCTGAGTGCCGAGAAAAAAGCGGCCACCACCAAGAGCATTTCAGTGCTGAGGGCGCTCAGCGCTGTAGACACTGGAATACATAGAGAACTAGAAAAGCACTCGGAGAGCGCAGACCTCCGCCAAGCGCCACAGTTCCCCCCATACAGTGTTTGTGTGTACGTTTTCAGATTCTTTGACCATGAAAACATATGACAAGCAATTGGATTGACAATGATAGGATTAGTGGTTCAGTAGTTATTCACGAAAATGGCATTTTGCGTAATGGCGGTTTTCTTGTGGACAGTGATCCGGATCACCACCAAAATCTAATCATCTGTAGGATACCCCATTTCTGACAATCTGTGAAAATTTCATGAAAATCCATCCATAACTTTTTGAGTTATCTTGCTAACAAACAAACAAACAGACAAACCAACGCCGATAAAAACATAACCTCCTTGGTGGAGGTAATGAATAGAAACTAGCTGCCACAGCAGAAAAACGCGTTTGGTGGACACGCAGCCTTATGAGCCTGCAGACAAAAATCTCTTGATGTCACAAGTGAGCATTTCTCCATCCTACAATTTTTCTGTCACTACAGACTATTTTAACAATTTGAATGTCTGTTTCATTTCCTGTTTTACTCTGACAGGGAGTAAAATGTGTAGAATAAGCTTCATGATTATTCTGAAAAAACCCAACAACTTTAAATTGGTAATAGTGTTTACTGAGATTTTAAATCAAGAGGGAAGTCGAGTTATTTTTTGAAACACTTCTATACAATTGGCCTTCTTTTTGCTCTTGCTGGCTATTCCAAATAATGTAGGTTTAATCAACTTCCATATCGGCCTCAATGCTCAGACCTAATGGCTATGTCTACCTTTTATATGAACTCCATTAAACAACCAACTTGTGGTATTTGACACTTTTTGATACTTTGAGTAGACATAAATGCTCAGTTCAACACCAGATACCAATGTCCAGTCTGGGATTTTAACTAAACAGCACCTCTATGTTCATTTGAAGGCAAACTTCCCTCCCTCTTCAGCTCTGTGCCTCAATTCTTTTTCACTGAAGCTTAAACAGGGCTCTTACCCATTGGAATGGACTGACCGTGGATCTTGTCTGCATATCCAGCAAAGTATCTCAGTGTCTTAATGGTTCCTTGGAGGTCCACAAACAGGGTGGGCAGGAAAGGCTTCCCACTGTTCAGCGACTCGATAGTCTGAAGAGAGGCGAGGGAGACGTTTGAGAAAAATGTGATATAACCTTGTGATCTTCACATAATTCCATGCCGTTTCCATTCTTTACACTCACCCACGGGTGAAATGTGACACTAAGATAACACTAAACTACAAATACAGGCCCTCAGCTAAAGTTATATGTTCTCTTTTAAGAGGGGCTGAGATCTGGATTATTAAAAAGGCATCTGAAAGTGCTTTGTAGATATTAAAAAAATAAATAAGAGGAAAAACTAAAAAAAAATTAAGACTATAGTTTCATTGTATTTGTATACAACTTCTTGTGAAAAAAAGAACTCCTCTTAACAATTCTCACAATATTTGTACACTTACAGCCAGATAGACACTGTCCCGCTCCACCAGGTCAGCCAATTTAGACAGCAGTCGACCCCTCTCAGACGCATCCATCCTTCGCCACACAGAGCCAAAAGAAAAGGCGAGGCGAGCCGCCTGCACCGCTTTATCAACATCAACCTACAAAAATAAGAGACATTTCTGTTTATGTCAAATGAAAATCCCAGCTGTCCCTCATAAATTAAATCTGTTCACTGGTTTTGTTCTGTACAAGCAAAAGGTTTACTCCTTTATAAAGCACAAAGAAAATTATGTTGTAATGAAAAGAAGAAATGAAACTGGTTATTTTCCAATTATGCTTAAATTACGATTAAAATCCTTTTGGAAGATATGGAAATGCCTCCTCCACTCACCTTGTCTGCCTCCTGGACCTCGCAGATCTGCTCTCCTGTAGCTGGGTTGTAAACAGGGAAGACCTTCCCACTAACAGAGTCCTGCCATTCGTTGTTGATGAAAATCTGCGGAACAGAAAACGGTGACATTTAATGTCATCAAATGATACCTGTTTAATGAACTACAGTGCGGTGAAAAAGTACTTGACTCCTCAGTTTTATATTTTTGCATACTAGACAGGCTTAAACGTTCCAGATCATTAAACAGATTTTAACATTAGACAAAAGTAAATACAAAATGCAGTTTAAGTTATTTCATTTATTAAGGGGGGAAAAAAAGCTATCCAAACCTAACTGGCCATATACATAACGGTAATCACCCCCCACAAAAAAAAAAAAAAACCCTAACTGATGAACAGCTTTCCAAAAAAATGTGGTTAAATTTCAATCACCACACCCAGACCGAATCTCAAAAAAAAAAAAAGCTCTTTAAAAGCAATACATAATGGCACGATCTAAAAATATGAATGAACAGATGATAAAGACCCAGAACAACATCTGTGGCGCGTCCCAATTCACCCCACCCCTCTGTTTTGCACAGTCACTGTTGCCATGGCTGGGTCCTAGGATCATGCCTACATTTTGTGTTTAATAAGATTTGCCTGTGTTTTGCCTTCTTCGTCTCCCCTGGGTCCTCTGTGATAGTCATCTTCCCCGGTCCTCAGTCCGTCATGTGGTCCCCATTACCAACTGTTGTGGTTCTGTGTCCCTGCCTTGGTCGTCTGTACAAGTCTTGTGTATGTGTGTTCCCTGTACTCCCTATCATTATCAGTCCCTCATGTCTTCTGTAGTCTTAGCCACTTCTCGTATTGCTGATTAATCCCCGATTTCTATCCCCAGCTGTATCGTATTTCCCCTGATCCGTTTCCCTATATACACTGCATGTCCTCGTCTACATTCATTTGGTGTGGCGTCATACTGTGGATATCCTTGTGACTTCTGTTCCTGTGTTTCTGAGTTTTCAGCCACTCAAGGCTCGTTTGTGTTCAGCCCCCGTGCTGGTTTAATTTTGTGTTATTTGGGAAATAAACCCAGTCAAGCTGTAGTCCTGCCTGCATTAGAGTGTCATTTCTACTGGTGAGAAGTTGCCCATGACAGAATGACGCCACCAGGTGACTCTGCGGGCACAGACTTTAGCATCTTGGGCTTGGATAACGAGGAGTGTTGAGTTGCGGGCCTGATTGAGGACTTAATTGACAACACCCTGGCTCATCAGAGTGGTGGCCAAGATGATAGACCATCCGTCCCCACAACCAGGAGGTTGGGGGTTCAAGTCCCGGCCGGGTCATACCAAAGACCATATAAAAATGGTACTTCCCACCTTCTAGCTTGGTGCTCAGATTAATAGAATGGGGGGGGGGGGTTGTTTGTGGCGGCGCCTTTCATGGCAGCGACCCCTCTGATTCTACATGTGATTAACATTGTATATCAGTAGAACGAAATAACGTTTCTCCTGTACATGACTGGCTGTATGGACAGAACGACAGATGTCTTCTCACACTCCTAAGGAAGCCCTGAGATACCTGGATGGTGCGGCTGAGCTGATAGATGCTTTTCCCAGCCTGTGGACCAAGCCAGAATTGACCAGGTTCCTCTCCACCGTTCTCCATTTGCAATGGTTGCTTTGGCTGTTGGAGAGAAGCTCATCTTCCCCTGTACCTGCAGTGATGCAGACACGCCCCCACAGATGTCCTCTGCTTCTCATTCGGCTATGAGACCTTCTCCAAGCCACTCTTTCGCTTGGGTAGCTCCATCATCATCCGTTACTCCTCCGCCTGCTGCCTCCATGCCTACGCTGGATGACCCTGTTGTCTGTCAGATTGGGTTTGCTGCACTGGGGCTCCAGTTTTCTGTTAAGGAGGAGCACCGGCAGGTTTTGCTCACACAGACAGAATTAATGTTGGACTATAAACCCTAGTTTCTCCCCGAGTATGTGCCCCTGCTGGGTTGGAACCAGCTGGTTATGGAAGACAGTTACTCCTTCGCTGCTTCAGAGAAATTCAGAAGCAGCCCCCTCTTCACTTCTGAGCTCTTCATCGGCTGTCCCGTCTGCTCCTTCCTCTTCCTCATCCGTTGCTGCTGCTCTCCTCCACAGCACTGGCGTCTGCTGCTGAGCTTTCAACCACCTCTTCTGCCGTTTCGCCCACCATGCCTGGGCCTCCAGCTCTGGCTCTGCGTCGCTCTGTGCCTCCAGCTCCTTGGCGCCTCCCAGCTCCAGTACCAGCTCCACTGGCCATCTCTCCTGCAGTACATCCTGAGGTCATCACCCCAGTCTGCTGCTTATGACTGTGATGTCACCTCACTGACCTCCTGTTTCCCTTCATCCTCCAAGGTGGCCATGTCAAGGATGGAGCCACAGGAGGACCACGCTCCATCAGAGCATGCCACTCCATCATCAGAGCAGTCCGCTCCACCTTTGCTGACTGGGGTCACTGCTCCTCAGCTGCTGTTGGCCCCTGCACTGAAGACTCCCTCAGGTACCATCTTCAAAGCAGAAATCTCCCGTGTTGTTATCTTCATCTTTGAAGCAGAAAGCTCCTGTGTTGTCTTCAGAGCAAAAGGCTCCCATATCATCTTCAGAGCGAAAAGCTCCTATGTTGTTATTTTCAGAGCAAACAGCCCCAATGTCATCTCCCGAGTTTAAAACCCCCATATTGTTTTCATCTGAGAAAGAGGTACATGTCATCGCCCGAATTTAAAACTTCTATGTTAGCTCTAGAGCAAAAAAATAATGTCATTCTCTCCTGAGGTTCAGGTTCCTGTATTGTCATTGCCTCCTGAGTTTAAAGTGCCCATTTGGTCACCTCTTGACTTTACACCTGAGTTTACAGTTCCTATGTTGCTTTCTCTGCAGGGCAAAGTTTTCATGTCATTATCTCCTGAGTATGATGCTTCTGTGTTGTCCTCTGTGCAAGAGACGCTTTTGCTATCACTTGCGTTAAAGGCTCGGTAGCTTAACACCTCTACTGTACCGTATTCTTTCATCAGTTGGCCCATGGACTTGGGTAGGTCTCCTGACCCACCTCACTCCCCGGTCTGATGGCCTTTGGACTCCAGTAGACCACCCAATACACCATGTTTCTCCATCTGGTGGTCCATGGACTTTGGTAGACCACCAGATGTGTCATATTCCCTCTGCTGGTGGTCTTGAGACTTTGGCCGACCACCTAAAGAATATTTTGTTGCGTTTGTGTCCTTGTTTTGCCCACCGTGCCTTTATCCCCCTCTTCCTGCCTGACTGGGGTGTTCTTCGTTTTGTTTTTGGGCATCTGGAATCCACCTTTAAAGGATGGGGAGGGGGGCGGTACTGTCATGGTCTGGGCCCTGGGATCATACCTACATTTTGTGTTTATTACAATTATTTGCCTGTATTTTGCCTTCTGCGTCTCGCCTGGGTCCTCTGATCGTTATCGTCTTCCCCGGTCATCAGTCATGTGGTCCCCATTACCAACTGTTGTGGTTCTGTGCCCCTCCTTGGTCGTATGTACAAATCTCGTGCGTGCGTGTTCCCTGTACTCCCTATTCTATCATTCTCAGTCCCTCATGTCTTCCGTAGTCTTAACAACTTCTCTTCATGTGTTGCTGATTACTGTTGCATTCCAAATACCCGTACATGTATGGGTATTTATTTCGCCCAAAAATGCAGCCCTATACGGTCTTATTTGGGTCTATACGCTTATCAGAACGCGTGGACCTCCGGAGAGTTTCGCCTGGAAACTCTGCGTCGCAAGTCTCCCTGAAGCGGAAGGGAGGGCAGATCAGTCAGGCTGCTGCGTTTGCTTGTCGGAGACTCACCGCCGGGTGCTGCGTTCGTTGCCATCAGGACACCAGCAAGGCTGTCCAAACCAGAAGGTTGCGTTGCACAAAGCGTGTGCATTTTCGGGGTCTGCGCCAGCTTTGACATGGACATTTTTTCGAGATTTATTCAAAGCTTTACCGATTGAAGTGTGGCACTCGTATGTATATATTTTTTCAAGTGTGTGTGTACTAAGCAGCAGGCCCACAGCCACTAAATCACTCCTCGTAATTGGCTGAAAAAGCTGTCGGAGGCACTTCCTTTATTTCCGTATTATCTCGGCTGTGTTCGGCTGTGTTCGGATACACGTGCCGGTTGTTTACAAAACAGTCTACATGTTGTCATGCCATGTGCCCGGGGCCACGCGCGTTGTACTGCATACTGCATTAGTGCAAAGATGCATCTTCATCTACCATTAAGTCAAAGTCAAATTCCTTGTATGTGTTGTGCATACTTGGCCAATAAAGCTGATTCTGATTCCTGATACATTCACTGGTAACATTTACTGGTAACATACATGTATCTGAACTAGAAGTACAATAAGGAAACAAAGAAGTTCAATAATATGTCTGTATGTGAACCCTACTACCTTATTAATCAACAATAAAATCATTATATGCTATATTGTTTAATTATAAAGTAAATGTATATATTTGTAAACTAAATCCTCATATTTTTGGCAGGTAGCAAGTATTAGTAAGCTGATTTGCAATATTATGAATATACTGGTACATTTGTTGTATTTTTTTTTTCAAATGTTTAAACTTCACCATTAAATTTGGTAAATTTTAAATTGCTATTAATGTTCCTCTGATAAATTGTTCATACAATATTTTCAAAAGAAATAAAACCAATTCAGAAGGTGGTTTCTTTTAATTTTGTAGATATTTCAATATCTCAGGCATAATTATGAACATTATTTAACTTTGTATGTATTGTGCGTCCCTATACTATTATTGCGCACCTATACTTTTATTGAAATTTTAACAAATTTCCAGCCTCTACTATTATTACGCCCTATATTCTTATTAAAATTTTCAGTTTTTTCGCTGGACGCCATGGCGACTGCAGCTTAACACTGAAGCTCTCAGACTCAATCCAGGATAACACCTTGAAAATCAACTTAACGGATTTTTGGAGGAGTGAAAATCAAAAGACAAAATCATCATGTCTAAAGGAAAACAGAAGAAACTGAAATTCTCCAGGCTAGGACACGTATCGGCCGGAGAATCTGAACTGGAAGATCCCCGTTCAGAAGACGAGGAGCTGGTGATAGCTAACAAAAGGGTTAGCCTGAAATCACTATTTGAGGAACTACGACGATTTCGCCGAGATGTTACGGCCGAATTTCGGGAATTCAGAGAAGAATTGAAAGGACAAACAGCAGAGTGGACCAGGCCGAGAACCGAATCTTGGAAACAGAGGATCGAATAAAAGTGCTCGAAGATTCTGTGCTGGACCTACGCAAAAGACAAGCAGCTATAGAGGCTAAGCTAACCGACCAAGAAGGAAAACAAAGAAGAGACAACATAAGAATTCATGGTCTGATAGAAGGAACCGAAAATGGTTTTAACTCAATGGCAGAATGCGTGGAATCCTTACTAAGAGAGAAATTGGATATTCCACAAACCACCGACTTGAAGATAGAAAAGGCACATCGTTCATTAGCCGCTAGGCCGGCGGCGGAAGCGCCCCCACGTTCGGTGTTGGTAAGATTTTCCAATTTCAAAATAAAACAAGAGGTTGTAAGACTGGCCTGGCAGAAAAAAGGATTTATGCACCAGGAGAGAAAAGTCTACGTGGAACACGATTACGCCCCGGAGGTCCTTAAAAAGCGCAGGGAATACAATGACGCGAAAAAGGTGTTAAGAGAGAAGAAATTGCGCTTTCAGACACCATTTCCTGCGAAGTTAAGGGTCTTCTACGGCGATGAAACGTGTCTCTATAATTCGGCGGAAGAAGCAACAGCTGACATGGCGAGAAGAGGGCTCCCGGTAACGGTGTTTAAACCCGCAGCAGACCCGAGTGAGAAGATCAAAGCGCAAACATGGACAACACAAAGACCCTCAAAATCCACGGACCAGCAGCGGGAAACCCAGCACCAGAGCGTCGCGGATAAACTATCCGTTTTCAGGTTGGAATAGCGACCTTTTTTTTTTTTTTTTTTTTTTCCTTTCTCTTGAATCAATCCGCACATCCAACCCCCCTCATACAAGGTAACAAACATTAAAGGAGATGCATATTCAGCATGTGGTAAAACATTTCATGGAACAATTATATTATTTGAAACAAATAAGTCTTTGTAATAAAAAAAAAAAAAAACTTGTTAAAATAGAAATGTGACAATAATCCACATGTTCTCCTCATAACAAATACTGTTTTTGCGTGAATGTTTGATGTGATGGGGGTGGGAGGGTGCACACAATTTCACAGGGTTTAGGCATAAAAGGAAAAAAAAAAAAAAATCATTACAAGTTTGGATTGGGTTCTGAAACTCACGTTAAAAGCATGGGACTACTTTCAGTGGTAAGAGAGGGCCCTCAACACGTAACAGAGTTTGAGGAATTCCCCTCAGAGCCTTCACTCCATCAAGGCTCTTACAGGGTCTTTAAAAAGACCTCAGCTCAGGAAGTTCTTTTGACAGTTTTTTGTTTTAAAGTTTTTTACACTATGTTCTTAATGTTTTTCTTGTTTTTAATGTTCTTTCAGTTTCTGAGTAGCACAAAAGAGGGCCACCACACAGTTATACTAACAAAACAACACAATGGAGAAACAGGGTGTAACCAAAATAATTTCATATAATGTAAAAGGGATCCTGAATCCAGTTAAAAGATCCAAGATTCTAGGCAAATGAAAAAAAGACAAAGCAGGAATAATACTTTTACAAGAAACCCACCTAACAGACGTGGAACACAATAAACTTAGTAGACAAGGGTTTAAAATGATCTCTTCATCTTCATATAAATCAGGGAGGAGGAGGGGAGTAGCGACATTGATATCAACCAAAATTACATTTGAAAAAAAATCAGAACACAAAGATAAAGAAGGGAGATACAGTTTGGTAACTGGGCGGCTAGAGGGAGAAGATATCACCCTGCTGAATGTGTATGCTCCCCCAGGGGCTAACTGGAAATTTTATAAAAATGTATTCGACCTAATGATAACTAAAGCTCAAGGTTTAGTGATATGTGGTGGGGACTTCAATCTTAGACTGAATCCATACTGGGATGCTTCTGGTAATTCCCCACATCAAAATAACACCCAAAACAGGAAGACTCGGATGCTACTAAAAGAAATGGGAATCTGTGATGTGTGGAGGGAACTCAACCCCAGTGTAAAAGACTATACATTTTACTCAACTCCACATTCATCTTACTCAAGGATTGACTATTTTTTTTATGTTTAATAGAGACATTGGTAGAGTAAAAACATGTAAAATAGGACTGATGGATCTCTCCGACCACAGTCCGATCTACATGGACTTAAATATCCAAAAATACACAAATAATACATTTTCTTGGAGGTTAAATTCAAATGTCCTGAAAGGACCATTGAAAGATGAATTGGAGTCAGATATTCTCAGATATTTGGAAGATAACGATAATGGAGAAGTATCCCCTTTAATACTGTGGGATGCATGTAAAGCTGTAATAAGAGGAAAGATTATTGCAAAACTGGCAACCCAAAAGAAACTAAGACAAGAAAAAACTATCCACATTAGAGTCAGAACTTAGGAACCTAGAAAAAGAACACAAAGGCAACACTCATTCTACTGACTCGCTCAAGATTAAGGAAATTAAAAACCAAATAAATGAGATCTACACAATAGAAATCCAGAAGAAACTTACATTTCTGAAACAAAAATACTATGAAGCAGGCAGTAAATCGGCAAAATTGCTAGCCTATAAATTGAGGAAACATCAAACAGAAAGAGCAATCTACAAAATCAGAGACCCAGTATCAAAGGAAATAAAATTCAGAATTCAGGATATTCTTAAAAACTTCGAGAATTACTATAAGAACTTATATCCCCCACAAAAAACATAAAAACGCATCCGAGGCATTCCTAAACACATTAAACCTTCCCCAACTTACGGAGTCACAAAATAAAACACTACTGTCAGAAATACATCCTAAAGAATTGGAAAAAGCAATTATGAAACTTAAAGCTAACAAATCCCCAGGAGCTGATGGCTATACAGCAGAGTGGTACAAAACCTTTAAACAGCAACTATCTCCTCTCCTCCTGAAAACATTTAATTATGTCCTCCACACAGGGGAAATCCCCCCTCCTGGAGAGAAGGGGTCATTGCAGTTATACCTAAACCTGAAAAGGATAAACTAGAGTGCTCCAACTACAGACCAATCAGTGTACTAAATCAGGACTATAAGCTTTTTACCATTATCCTTGCCAAAAGGTTAGAGAATATACTGACAGACCTAATTCATTTAGACCAAACAGGTTTTATAAGACAAAGACAGACACAAGACAACATTCGACGCACTTTACACATAATTCATCATATAAAAAAATATAACTTAAATGCAGTCATATTAGGATTAGATGCTGAAAAAGCATTCGATTCGGTTTGACTGGTCTTTTCTATACAGAATCTTATCCAGTTTCAATTTTCATAACAACTTCATTAGAACTATACAGGCATTATATAAAAAACCAACAGCTAAAATAAGGATTAACGGTAATTTATCATCATCTTTTGAACTGGAAAGAGGATGTCGTCAGGGCTGCCCCCTGTCTCCACTGCTCTTTGCAATCTTCATAGAACCTCTGAGCCAATGGATAAGACAAAACCAAAAAATTCAAGGTATTACACTTGGTCAGAAGGAACATAAAATAGCACTCTTTGCTGATGACATTTTAATATACCTAGGGCAGCCGGACACTTCTTTACCAGAACTAACCTCAGTTTTTTCAGAGTATGGAGATTTAACGGGGGTACAAATTAAATATGCATAAAACCCAAGTTTTAACATTCAACTATGACCCAAATCATTATTCACTAAGCAAACTCAAAACTAACTGGGAGTCGGAATCTATGAAATATCTGGGGGTCAATATCCCGAAACAACTCAACAAAATTATATCACTAAACTATGATCCACTGGTGACAAAAATAAAATCTGACCTAGCAAGATGGAATATGATACCATTCTTGGGTATTGCACAAAGAATTGAAGCAGTCAAAATGAATATACTTCCACGTCTTCTATACCTTTTCCAAACAATACCGGTAGAACCTCCCAAAAAAACATGGCAGGAGCTGGACAGAAGGATCTCAAGATTCATATGGCAGGGCAAGAGACCTAGAATCAGATATAGAACCCTACAGGTAAACAAAGACAAAGGTGGGCTCGCGCTGCCAAATATCAGGGACTACTTTAAAGCCGCACAAATTAAAACTTTAGTAGAGATATGTAACCCAGTCTACTCTGCACAATGGAAGGAGATCGAATGCCAAATAACAAGTGACATCCCCCTACAGGCGATAATAGGGAACAATGTCTTACCTAAGCTTTTGAATAACACTAACCCGTGGATAGAGACCCCGCTAAAAATTTGGTTTAAGATAGTCAGAGAGAATCAAACTAAAGAGCCCATCGACTTCTGCAATGGATCGCCTATGATCAGGACTTTACTCCTAATAAAACCAGACACCAGATTTAAAAAGTGAAGGAGAAGGGGCTGATAAAATATTACGATTTTTTTTAAAGGGCAAATCTTAAGAAGTTTTGAAGATTTGAAAAAACAAGGCCTAATAAATCAAGACCTTTACAGGTTCTTCCAGCTTAGACACCACATAAACAATATACTTAAAAAAGAGGTTTTGGAAAGGGCCCAGTCAGGTGTTCTGAAGGTCTTCTTAATGGCATATAAAGGGATCCCAGGGATCAGATACATTTCTAAAATATACCAAGGTCTTCAAGACTTAAAAGGAGACAACACATCTATATAAAGAGAGATGGGAAAAAGAGGGGAATTTCACTTTACATCTGGAAATATGGGAAAAGCTAAATAAACAGCAATGGAAAAGTACCTCATCCCTGCAGTGGAGAGAATTTGGATGGAAAAACTTGGCAAGATTTTTCAGAACACCTGCACAAATCAAATTTACCCATAAGGGATTGAACTGTTGGCGCTTGTGTGGTGAAAAGACTGCAAATCATTTTCATGTGTTTTGGTCATGCCCAGTTATCCACCAATATTGGACCAATGTACAGACAATATTGGGGAAAATATTCAAAATTACAGTTCCCTTTTCTTTTGTAACTTTGTATTTGGGTTTACTACCGGACTCACTGGAAAGACGAGGAGAAAAATACTTATTCAATGTTTTAATATTGGCAAGCAAAAAAGCTCTAACTAAAAAATGGATGTTGAAGGACTGTCCTACACCTGAAGATTGGACTAACGTGATCCAAGACATTTACTCGATGGAAAAGTTGACATTCGCACTGAGACAGGACATGGATGGGTTCATGAACTTTTGGCAACCCTGGACCGCATATGTGTCTTCCATTAGATCTAATCTTTGACAAATACCATTTCAATAATGGTTCCTCTCTTTGTTCCAACACTACTCAGATGCTCTTTTATCTTTATTTACTTACTTTTTCTTTTTGTTTGTTTTTTACTGGTTTGTTTGTTTTTTTTATTTGTTTTTTGTTTTTTTTTTCTCTTTAATTTCACTTTTTCTTTCACTTTAAAAAAAAAAAAAATAAGGGGTGTTGTAAGAATTAATCTTCCAATGTTGTCAGATATCAGAAAATAAGGGAACATGTGATGAAAATGTAAACACTGCATTGCTGTAACGACCTGTATACCCTTTACAAAAACTTAAATAAAAAAATAAAAAAAAATTTCAGTTTTTTCCACCCTATACTATTATTCCTACCTATACTCTTATTTGGAATGCAACAGTAATCACTGATTTCCATCCCCAGATGCCTCATGTTTCCCCTGATCATCCGTTTCCCTATATATGTCCTTGTCTGCATTCATTTGATGTGGCGTCATACTATGGATATCCCTTGGACTTCTGCTCCTGTGTTTCTGAGTTTTCAGCCTCTCACGGCTCATTTGTGTTCAGCCCCCCATGCTGGTTTAATTTTGTGTTATTTGGGAAATAAACCCAGTCAAGCTGTAGTCCTGCCTGCATTAGAGTATGTTATTTCTACCGGTCAGAGGTTGCCCATGACAACTGAATGCACAAAACGGGGGGCGGGGGGTGAAATGGGACACACCCCTAAAAAACTGCCTCACTTGTCTCAGTTTGGACACTGGTCCATGATTCAACAATATGAAACTGGGCAAAAATGGTATCCATGGGAGAGTTCAGAGGCAAAAACCACTGCTGACCAAAGAACACAAAGGCTTGCCTTGCATTTGTCAAAAAACAACCCGCATCTTGATGATCCAAGACTTTGGGGAAAATATTCTGTGGACTGATGAGACAAAAGTTTAATGTTTTGGAAGGCATGCATCCTGTTGCATCTGATGTAAAACTAACAGCATTTCATAAAAAGAGCATTATACCAAGTCAAACATGGTGGTGGTAGTGATGGTCTGGGGCTGCTTTGCTGCTTCAGGACCTGAATGACTTGCCATAGTCAACGGAACCATGAATTTTGCTCTCTACCAGAAAATTCTGAAGGAGAACGTCCGGCCATCAATTCATGACCTCATGCTCAAGCCCTCCCATGTGGCTGAATTAAAACAATTCAGCCAAGAAGAGTGGGTCAAAATTCCTCAACAGTGATGTAAAAGACTCACTGCCAGTTATCGCAAACGCTTGATTGCAGTTGTTGCTGCCAAGGGTGGTGCAACCAGTTATTAGGTGGGCAATTACCTTTTCCACTTAAGGATAGGTAGGTTTGGTTAGCTTTTTCTCTTAATAAAGGAAATCAACATTTAAAAACTGTTTTGTATTCACTTGGGTTGTCTTTGTCCAATATTAAAATTAGTTGATGATCTGAAACATGCATGTATGAAAATATGCAAAAATATAAGAAATCAGTAAGGGGACAAATACTTTCACATATATTATGTACACAAAGTTGAATCCATTTAACAGCAAAATCACAACAGGGCAAACAGCGATTTTTAGTGAGAGATAGTGGTTCCATTTTTTTCCCCTAAATATTTATATTTTGTTGTGTAATCACTTCTTTACGTCATTCAGCTGCAGGAGTGTGCATGTAGACTGTGAAATGGCCGTCCGAGCACTTCCAGACTCTTGTGTAAGGGATATGGGAGAATCTCTGGAAATGTGGACAGAGATTCCTGCCTGTCCAGCATTGCTCTCTGGGGAGTGCTTCACCATCCAGACAAAAGGGTTCGGTGGACGTGGGGGTACAGATAAATCCCGATCAGACACCAGACCCCCACCCATACACCACCCCCCCCCTCCCAAGCACACAGACACACGTTTCACAACATCACTGCTCGTTTACGAGATCATAAAACATGTGCTGCACTTGGTTTCTGTGATGTGTTAAAGCAAGTCTTCCGTTAAACAACCACCTCAGATTCCAAACAGGACGTATTCAACATCTATTAAGACCCAAAGAAAAATAAATGTTTATACAGTCGCATAACCATAAGAGGTATGTCACTGAAATACAACCAAACCCTAAAAACACAATCATGGGAGTTATGATTTCACAGAGACAAGATTTCTTACCTGCTATGTTAGGTCAGCAATATTTTCTTTGCCAGCTGACCTGTTTAGATTCATTAAGCAAACTACTCACATGGTTTTTAATGGCTGTCAGTCTGTCTGATAGAGTGTAAGGAGAACATCTGCTGGCACAAATCCCTCTGTGTACACATGCGCTCCTACCCTCCTCCTTTAGAAGCGATCTGATCCACTAACTCAAGGGAAGGTTCAAGTATATTATATAGTATACCCTCCCTAAATTGTCCAACAGGTTTCTAACCCCTGACATAAAGCACTGTTTAATTGGCTGTAAAGTGTTAGCCATGTCTACACTTTTGGGCTAGCAGAAAATGCCAGGAAGCAGCAGTTGGAGTATATGAATCACATGACGTAATGCATTTGAGTGACTCATACCTGCTTATGGTGTTTAGCATCTGTTCATGTACCACTCCAAAATACAGTACAGGCTCAGTCCTCTAGAATTCCTTTCACCTCCAACACCACCCCCAACAGACACAGAAGAGCGTCTCCTCTCCCCAGCAGCCTGGTATACTGAGGCGCCTTCCATCAGAGGCCACCTTTAATCTGCTGCTCATTAAGAGCACTTCATAAAATTGTCAGTAATGATAAGGAGCGGAGGGACAGCTAGAAAAACAAAAAGCCCCGTAGAGCCCTGAATTAGTTTTTAAATTTATAGGGGCCACTGAAGTGGGGTGCCCTAAATCAGAGGAGCCCCCCTGACAGCCTCAACAGTCGGCACAAGAATGCAGACCGTGGGTAGCTTTATGCGTGGCATAACCCCCTCTCACAAGATGCTGCTGAGGGAGAACGGATGAAGCAGGACAACAGTGGAGCAGGCCCCACCTAAATCACAGCCAGAAAAGGACAACTGTCAGACATCGTTTGGCTCGGCCCTCTAGCTGGGCTTGGACTGGTGTAAGACTTTTGTCTCTTTCCATTGAGAGACTTGATTAAGAGGACAGCCTGGGGTTGTAAATCAACTCTCAACGTTTCTTAAAATTGCTTTTAGGATCATTTGGATGAGGGGCAAAGAACGCAAGGATGAAAAAAAAGCAAGTGCAAAGGTTCACATTTTCAAATGAAAAATTGTGGGTTTTTTTTCCCCCCATTCCCTCTGGGATTCATATGATCGCGTCACATGGTGGTTTCACATTTAGGGAGTCTGCTGGGCTGTGAAACCAGACAATATGAGGAAAGTGAATATGTTCTACTGATTACACTGAACCTATATTAATCTTTTATTGTTACCAGCAGGTTTGAAACTGTTTTCAGTGATCAGGTGGCACTACTGCTTTAAAACTGTTCTGAGTGCCAGTTTCATGAAAACAAATATTTAAAGTACACCAACAAAATGTTTATGAAGGAGCAGAATTAAAGCCTTTATATTCCTTAAAAATATATTGAAGAAAAAATATTTTTAAAATATATATTTTCTTTACGATTCCAAAACAATCATAATATTTACCACTGAGTAGTTGGATGAGGAGACTTGCGTGGCCAGTAAGGATGTCACAGCCAGTAGCATAACTAGGCTGATGTCATGTTTCGCCACCGGATATTAAGTTCATACCACAAAAGGGTCCTTGCCCGACATTCTGTATCTGGCTTATAATCACCAAAGAGCTTATAAGCCAAAGACAGTCTGCGCTGCGTGCTGATATTTGTCTCTACCAACCATACAATATTATAGTGGGACAAGAGTAAGTGCGACACCTGCTGGCCAGGAGGTCACAATATTGTCTTTATCACCTTTAATTTCAGTTTCAATTTCATTCAAATAAATAAAGCTGTAACACAGCAAGGAAGCCTGCTGCAGATGAGGCTGGTGCAGCAATTACGTAGGTCAGGACTTTCTGCATGGGTCACAAACAGCTGCAAACATTTAGCAACTCCCATGTTTTTCTCAAAAAGCTGACAATCACATCATCCAGCAAAAGTCAGACAGTGATGGAATAATGAGAATTTGTGTTGGGTACTGTTCCACATTTTAAATCCATAACAAAATTTATACATTCTAAGTTTAACCAGGGATCTGTTCCCAATGCTCTTTGTATAAAATTGTGTTGTTGTTTTTTCAACTTAAAAACACCATTTCTGACAATTTTTTGATAGTAAATCAAAACACTTTCCTCAGCCAACAAAACATCTGTTTGGCTCCTTGCTTCCTTTCATATCTTAGATGCTAATGGTCAAAGAAAACACTACTTTCAGGAGTGTGTCACTGTGCGTGAAGCTTTACATATGTGCGTGTGTGTTTATCCACAACACACCAGGATTCCATGGCCAGACGCAAATCCTATGAGCACCTGCAACACCCGTCTGTGCAGGAAGTTTCATATCCTCCACTATCAGAGGACCTCCATTTCCTCTCCGTTTCTGGATGGTTGTCAAACGTCTCATAATTACTACTGTTAGAAGTGAGTGGAGAGCATGTGAAAGTGGAGACCAGCTGGGGGGGGGGGGGGGGTGGTCTCTCCTACTCCTCACCACATGCCTGACATGGTGAAGCCTTCGTGTTTTTCATTCACACACCCACAAACAATGCCAGTCTGCACTCCTGGGTTTGGTGAAGGCGGCGTCGCTGTCAACGACAGGCAAACGTCTTTGTCTCATTGAGTGGGAGTAGGCCACTGGTAAAAATTGCTCATTCTCACTTCAAAGTTACATGGGAAAATACCCACCCTAAATGGATGGATGTTTAGACTTTATGGCCAAAATTCTTGTCAAATAAATACATATTTTAAGACAGTAGTAGGTTGGGTCTGCTTGAATCTCAAAATTTAAAAGGGATAATTCACCACATAAAATAAACGTGGTTAAGTTGTCCAACTAAATTGTGTTTTGGGGGATAATGGCTGCAGAGATTCATTTTCTACTCTTGAATATACTGGAACTTAAATGAGATTTGCCTTTTGGTGCTCCAACCAATTATTTTCTTTATCGCCCCAAAGGTACTACGGACAAAAGGATCAATGCAACTTAATTTTTAAAAAATAACCATATAGATTTATACAAAAATTGAATTCCTCAGAAAAGACAGAGCAAAACATCAACACTACCAGCAGTTTAATTTTCACAAATCAACAATAAAAGTGACCTCTTCTCTCACTACCGTTTTTTTTTTTTTTTTTTTTTTTTTATTAACCATTTGAGGTTTGATGGGTTTCCTGTGTACTTAACCGTTCTTTAAACTTCAGGTCAAAGGAGTGTTTAAAGAGTTTTTTTCTTTTAAAACATGGTTTTACTCATGGGATCAGTGCTGAAAGAGGAAGTAATTTATAAAGAAAGATCATGCTTTTCCACAGACAAATAAACATGTAGAAAAGCACCTCTGTCTCTGCTGTGCACCAGAAAAAAGTATGTATTCTAGCAGATTTATGAAGCAGAGTGTTTTTCATAATGACACCGTAAGGATTTACACGTTCCTTGTCAGGAGGGCTATAGAGTGAAGCTATGGGAAGTTAACAGGGCAACCTCGCTGTCACCGCTTTTCCTTAAACAGTGATTAAGAGACAGGGGACACGATGCTGACACGTCTGCTAAGATGAAAATTTACACTCGTTGCACAAGCGGACATTTCACACTTACCCTGTCACAGTCAAAGAGACGCGTTTTAGAGTATACATGTGGCTCTGCGTGTGTGTGAGAGACCAGGCCGATTTTGAAAGCAAACGGCACAGAAAGGCAGGGAGGCGATCTCCCTGTGCCCTTTGTGATAAATCATTTAGTTGCACAGTATCCACTAGCTTTGGCTCCGTTTGATCTTGAACACGGTAAGATGGTGGTTTTGAAGTGAAAAACTCCAGAACTGCAGGTCAGTCTCTGGCGAGGCAGGGCCACTAACCCACACAGTGAGACGGGGCCATAATTTACACCCTGGTGGACAGCACCTACCATCGGGGAGCCCCAAGCCTCCATCTGTACTATCTCAATCAGTGACAGATTGATGGAGCCTCTTATTCTTCTAAACTGAGGGGATGTCTCTGCATTGACTGCTGTACAAATACACAGGTCTTCAGCCGAGGGATTCCGCACGGGCTCCTACAGCGAAAGTGCACTAATGTCACCGTGAACAAAGCAACAAAGAAAATTTATAACTGAATTAGATCAAAAGATCTGTAAATCAGACAGTGAACAAGGCCACTGAATGTGGATGTGGCGACCAAATCTGCAACTCGTCACCTCTTCATTTTTGGAGCATTTTTCTATGCATCACAGCACTGAAAACTCTAATATCTCGCATAACATAAAATTTGGAAAAAAAAAAACTTCAGCTTACATTTGCTTGTTTGTTGCAACAATATCTGTGGGTCATTCTTTTTGTTTAAAATCCACTTGTAAGACGCATGCTATTGCAGGGCCATTTTTTATAACACACAATTGTTTTCCTAGCAAAAAAGCTAAGCTTTCATTTAACCTTTTGTTACATTTGTCCCACAGACATGCTGATTTAACAACTAATTTTCACTCAACCATGTGAAAAAAACAAAACACAGATGACACACGCGTCACCTGCTACAGGAAGCAGGAAAACTTTCTCCTCAATTATTGAGAAGACAGAGTCTCGCTCTACCTAGCCACACGTGAAAAAGGTCAATAAATAGCCATCATCGCTCTCTTATTTATGGCTTCCTTTGTTGTGCTATCAACCTTTAAACGCTTTCTGTTTTGCAACCCAGCTGTTGGAGCCTTAGCAGTGTGTGGGGGTAGAAGATAGGAAGAACATCCCCCCACCACACCACCACCCACATTTGAAGTTAGGAGAGAAAGTCTATCAGAAACAAACAACTTTTGAAAATAATAAATTAATCACAAGAAGTCCAATATTATATAGGCACATCAAGGAGGAAGACATTTTAACTGGACAACTTGTCTTTTACTGTGAGAAGTTCATGACTCGATGAAAAGGACAAGGGGCAAACCATGATAATAACCCTGTACATAAGATCACACCCTTCCTGTTACAGATCTGCTAAGTCATAGTAGTGTATGAGCCAGAACTCCCATTTTCAGGGTCATGCAATCTTTGCAAAAACAGAGAAGTCACAGCACTTAATGAAAAGAAATTCTCAAGAAACAAGAAAAGGCTCATTTCCTCTATGTTGCAGAAACGTTTCCAGCCTAAAATACATCTGAGGAAAGACACAGTATCAGTGAACAATGTGGGACGCTTCTCTTGCAAGTTAGCGGGGTTGAGAACAGGAACAGGGTGTGAGCAGATTCCACGCCAGGGGTGCCCATAAATCAGGGCCCTTCTGCCCCCTGTGTCCACCAAACCAATAGGGACTGGATGATCCAAATTCCTGGGGGTTAATTCACCAAGTCGCTCAATAAATTTCCTCCTGTACATGTCGTTTCCACGTCTTTAATAACCAACATTCTACACTGTGAGGGAATGCATCATGCATCGTTCTCTTCACTGCTGTGCCCTTTGCACCTAAAACATTGCAGTGTGTGTTTACCCAGGCCAATTATAACAGTGAATGAACTTGCATCACACTAACACTAATCTGCCCACTATCATATAGTCCCTTGTATCCTCCAGTCAGAAAAACACTTTTTCGAGAAGTAAATCTTTGCAGTAGCAACAAACTGCAGTGGAACAATGAGTCAATTGAGGTGATGGAAAACCATACCAAAGTCTGCAAAAAATTTAAGGAATCCAAACATTTTATCAAAATGAAAAAAATATTTGCATATCGCATTTTTATGAGGCTTAACACCTGTGAAGAGTAAAGACTTACATTCAGATCTCAAGTATAAAACCAGATATGCTAATTAATTGTTTCCATTTCAGTAACATTGTTAAACTACACTTATGGAAGCAATAAAATGTTCAATCACATATGTGGATTTTATTTATCCATTTGTAACTGAATTCATTTCATAAACTGAATTTTGTCATTTGTTTGACTTGCTTTTTTTTCACCTGCTGGTTTTGCATCCGTTTTTCTCCCACCCACACATTCTGGCTGCAGAGCAATCCAGACACGTTTTTCCATAACATTTACGGTTATTCACTAAAACAATTTTTTCTATACATTAATTTGATAGTGCCTGAGGCACAAATAAAAACACACTTGGCTTAATGTTCACCACTAAACAGACTAAAGATTTACTGCAGTTTTATAGATTGGTGACAATTAATTGCAGTTCTCAACCAATTACTGACATTTACAACCCTAATGGGAAACTTTAACAGAAAACAATACCCTCAATTTCTCAATATTTATTATTTTAAATAAATTATATAAAGACTTAATCCGAAATGACGTTGTCTTGCAGCCTTGATGAACTCATTTTTCTACATGGAATAAATTGTCTAATTAAACAAAAGCAAATAAAAAAATAATGATGGCGTACGCAAATGAAACTGGCACAAACTACACGCAAAAATCCAAGATTCCACTTAATCCTAAACCTCAGTTCAGCAGTTGTATATGAAGCGATTACTGACATCCTAATGTTAAAAATATATATTTCTAAACACTCTGATACAGCAACCACAAAACGCGCAGGTCTTTCTTTGCTTTTGTACCAATACGGTTTTCTTAATGAATTAATGACAGTGGCTGAGCATAAGCAGCAAAGTTAATAATAATAACTTATTATGGGAAACGTTTATCTGCTGCGGTCCCGTGGGAGCTACAAGATCTCACCCCGGGACTCGCTCGAAATCTGACCAAGTTTGGGGCAGAAAACTGCGCGTAAAAGCTGCGTGGTTGCGCTCGGACAGACACTGACCTTGGTGTACTTGATCTCCGGGTTCTGCACCGGTGAGGGCATCAGCTGGAGGGATGCCATGAGAGCAGCCGGGTCGCTCTTCACCTCTCCGGGGATCTCGATCTTACTGGAAGTCATCGTAGCCGTGTGCGCTCGTCTGCCTGCTGCACGTCTCCGTGTTTCTGTCCGTCAGGGTTCTGCTCGGGATTTTGGGTTCTCTTCCTGGGTTTATAGCCAGGTGTCAGCCTCGGTTCACTTTCATTGGGTAAAGAGAAAAAGAAAAAAAAAAAAAGGCCGTCCTTTGAAAATTAAATCCAAGCATTTACATAAGCGACCTCAACCGTGCGCGTTAAGGAGGAGGAACACATCCTCCCCACCCACCCGGTGCACTGACTTTGCACTGCTTTTCTACACCAAATGCCTACTTTTACTTTGGCTAATATCACGCAGAAGTCTGGTATTAACCTGGCACCTTAACACAGATGTTAGTTTGTTGGAATAAGACTTATTTTTGGCGAATAACTGAGCAAGGAAACCTGGCGTTTTTTTTGACCCACCACTGTCTTATTTTACGCTTTCTCTGCAGGTGAAGTTTGCCCTTTATCATGCGCACCTGGAGTTCAGCATGGATTAAACAGACTGTTTACACTGAAAATGGCAATTGACAAAACGGCCTCCATTCTTAAATCATACCATGAACTCACACTCGCCCCATCACAGACCCATTTCCTAAGTGGCATAAAGGTGTCACGCACGTCTCATTTGCCTAACACAGCCTCCCTGCGCGCACTGAGACGTTATTCAAATGGTGGCTAC
Source organism: Pholidichthys leucotaenia (assembly GCA_020510985.1). Lineage (NCBI taxonomy): Eukaryota > Metazoa > Chordata > Actinopteri > Cichliformes > Pholidichthyidae > Pholidichthys > Pholidichthys leucotaenia. Next base: position 322,940,177 of record CM035837.1, on the reverse strand, counting down.
AGAAAGGAGTGGCGGCGTTTTGTTGGCACGGATTTGTTGGGCAGGTGAGAATTCCTCACGGCACCTCCTCCGAATCCCACAGTAAACGTCCCCCATAAAGAGATGTGCGCGCACGTCTGTGTGAAACCGAGGGAATTAAAGCAAACCTACGCGTACTAGTCCCCCCCCCCCCCTCACAGTTTTAACTGAATCTTAACAGCAGTTTTTATTTTGGAATATTGTCACAAATGAACATGGGAAATTGCCTTAGAATACCTCATGTTTTGACAATTGCATATTTGATGTAGACTTTAAATTGAAGACCTCATAACCTGCAGCCTCTCTGACAGGACAAAGGAGTTTTCAGACAGATGCGGGTCCATAATTTGCAAATCCTCTGCAAGATGCGTTTTCTCCATCAGCACATGGGGCCTTTCCTCACAGCATGGGCGACACTCTCAAAGTGTCTGCTTCACATCAAAGAGGGGCGAAACGGTGACACTGATTAATGGATTCAAAACATCCCTGTCCTCTCACCTTTGCACAAACGGAAGATAAGACAACAAACCGGGGGGAGAGAAACTTTCAGCCGACGCCTCAAGCATATTCATGGAGCGCCCTCTGTTGGAAGAAGAGAGACATTCACCACACACAACCATCCATCCACCTTTTCCAAGTTTTCTCTTTATAAAATAGACCAATAGCAAAGTAATACTAACGGAAATAGAGCTTCATGTATGTGGCCTCCAATAAATAACAACAACAAAGTTTAAAATCAAGGCTGTGTTATATACAGCTGACAAAACTGTTTTAACCATTTATATCTGCCATTTTGGGGATCTTTTTAAATATGTAACTTACTCATTCAGAATGTCAAAGTTTTTTTTGCAAGATATTATAATTTGGGTTTTGGATTAAACTGTAGGTGTAAATGGGTCTCTGATTTTAAAATTTTAGTTATAGCTGAACTGTTATTTGGAATTGTAAACTGCAGCACTGTCTGGCATAAATATAGAAACCATGAACATATTGCGTGTTGTGTCCATAATCCTTCTATCAATGACCAGGCCGGAGGATGTAGTGAAGGTAGCTTTATTACAACCACAACTATATACAACGCAGCTACGGTGCTCCTGCTTGCCAGGGGTCAACAGCGAAAGAGACATAGCTGCCTCCCGCCGTTCCCTTTATACCCCGGGTGACGCCACCACCGGAAAGGTGGCCCGCCACCCCTCACTATTCCCCGGGAGCCCCGGCCACCATCTTACTAATACTATTTCCATACATAACACCCCACCCCCCCGCAGAAAAGCAGCAAACACATCACGAGCCCTCCCAAAATTTACAACCCGACTCACTCATTAAGCAATAAAATTATAAGTACAAAAAGGAATAACTAAACCTATGCACACGCACAACATAACTAGAGGGCCAGGTAGACTACTGGTACCCCTTACACGGCCAGGCGGATTATTCTGCCGCCTAATCTTAAACAGTCCAAAATAAAAATAGCCATGCTCTCAAAACAAAATAATCCCAGAACAAATTCGGTATATACATAGATCAAACAACTATAACATACCCCTGGTGGCAGCCCCACCCCAACACACTCACCCCACACTTAAACACATCACACAATACAAAATAAACAGTGCTGGGTAACATCAATTATCATCCTCACTCAATTTTCACACATTGCTTACTTTTACTGTTTCTTTCTTTTTTTTTGTTTGTTTTAACAATCCAATCAGGTCAATTCAATATGCACACTTTCCCAAATTTAAACACTCTCACCCAGGGCACCACCCAATAAGACCAGGTAAGCTATATATACAAAGACAAGGGGAACATAACATCAGAACCCTTTAAATACACCCCAGTCACTTCACAAACCCCGTGGAGCCCCCCCCCCCCCCTTCTTGGATTGCCATCTGGTGGTTCCCACCCAGAGTGCCTCCATCTTTTAGCCTCTGGGGATGGTCTGCGCCTCCTCCTCTTTTCCACCACGCGGCACAGTTCATTAGGGTGCCTCCACGACTCATCTGAGAAGCCCAAATAGCCGCCACTCCGGGCTGCTGTCACCTGTAACCGCCCCTGGTCATCACTCTCCTCGCGACGTCTATGGGTCCCTCTCAGCCGAGCTTCAACCCTTGGGCGGACCTTATCGCCGATACGAAGGGGAACTCTGACATTCTTGCTAGGACCACTGTGCTGCAAGCGGGCCTCCCATTTTGGGCTGGTCATCTTATCAGCCCGGCCTGAGGCCCTCTTCGAAGGCCGTCTTTTGGCGCGCTTTAAAACTGCACCGGTTGGTCTCACTCTGGGTTCTTTCGGCGCTTGCACGTCAGTCCTACCTGCCACCCCGGGGGTCCCATCGTGCCGTCCAGTTCCCACACCAAGGGCAACTTGGACGCTGGCATCGGGTCCGTCCCGGGATGGCCTACCGTGGTGTTTTGTATGCACTTCTTCTGTAATACCAGACCAGTCACTGTCCCACACTTCACCATCATCCACATACGGTGCAGGTCGGTCCCACAGTCTGCAGCCCAACCACTCCTCTCCAGTGTCACTGGCAATCAAGAAGCCCAAACCATAAAACATGTCACACCCCATGATGTTGGATCCCACTGCGGTCACCACCACCTGGACATTCGCCATTATTCTTGACTTGTACACAGACCCCACAACAGTCAGCTTATTCCTCCCATAGCCGTAGTAGGGTGCGGACACTCTGCATATGTGATAGTGGGGAAAGAGACTCTTCACCATTGCCAAATTCAACACCGAGGCCACCGATCCTGTGTCAACCAGTAACAACACCTCAGCGCCATCCAGCAAAACGGTACAATAAATATGTCCATCCTTCTCCGGGGAAACTGTGTGGATGACCGTCGGAGTCTTCGCAGGAGAGCCCGTTTCCTGTCCTTGGTCCCCGCGCTCAAAATTCTTACAGGTTCTGGCAAAGTGGTGCAAAAGGCCACATCTACCACAGTGCCTGTCTTTCGCCAGACACTCTCTGGACTTGTAGCAACCCACAGCCGTAACATTTCGGCATCCCAAGGGCAGACCTAATCCTGACAGCGGAGGTGTATTCCTCTTCCTCTACGTCGTCATCATTATCAGAATCCAATGTCAGCTCCTTAACACGACGATCGTCCAGTGTAGGAGTGGACCTCCCGCTGAGGTCTCTCACTATTACTTCCGCAGCCTCAAACTGCTGTGCTACCTCGATAGCCTTGGCTAGCATCAGTTCACCCAAATGAGTCAGGAGTCTTGACCGACAGCGCACATGTTCCGCCAGCTGGTCCCAGATCATTTCATCCTGCAATGCTCTAAATTGGCACTTACTAGTCAGCTGACACAGGTCTGCAACGTACTGCTTAACAGACTCATCCGTCCATTGGTGGCGCTGCCAAAACTGGATGCGTCGGACCACGATGTTCTCTGGGGCGTGAAAATTGCGCGCCATTAGCTTCACCACCTCGTCAAAGCTATCTGCCCCTCCCAACGTCTTGAGGATTCGTTGGCCTTCCATGCCTAAATTATGGACCAAAATTGCCCTCGCACGCAACTTCTCGAGCTCGCCGAGGTTAAGGGCCACCAGGTAGCTGTTAAAAGCAGCAAACCACCTAGACCAAGGCACGGGTGGCTTGCCCGGGGCCTCCAAAAACAGTCGGAAACTGGTGGCAGCTCGTTCCATTACCGTGTTCTCCTCGTTGCCAAATGTTGTGTCCATAATCCTTCTATCAATGACCTGGCCAGAGGATGTAGCGAAGGTAGCTTTATTACAACCACAACTATATATAATGCAGTTACGGTGCTCCTGCTTGCCAGGGCTCAACAGCGAAAGAGACATGGCTGCCTCCCGCTGTGCCCTTTATACCCCGGGTGATGCCACCACCGGAAAGGCAGGCCGCCACCCCTCACTAGTCCCCGGGAGCCCCAGCTGCCATCTTACTAATATTATTTCCATACATACTGTAACATTGTGTTCTGTCAATCTGTATCAAAATTAAAACTCAGTATTACTGCAGACCTTCAAACAGGATTGACACACTTGTCATGAAAATTAAAAACCTTTCAGTATTTTTGTTAATTTAACCCCCCTGGCACAAGCCGTAATTTAGACATTGTATTGTGGGCTAAATCAGGTCCGTCGATCCAAGCCTTAACTTAGCCCACAAATAGACATTGAAAATTGGATTGTGTTTAGTCCGTCTAACAGATACCACATTTAACCCAAAAATAGACAGTGAAAATTGGGCTGTTCCTGACCATATTAACCAAAAAAAATCCAATAATTGGGCTGTTTAGTCCACAGGATTTGGCCCAAATTTATCCTCAAAACAGTATTTCAGTGTTCATCATCGACAGTCAAATTTCCGCTATGTCTTTTAAACTAATATTGATTGCAACAATAATAATTGGATGGCTAAAATTAATGGGTCTTGAGATAACTGATCTTCTACAAAAGAGCAAAAATACAACATGTTTTGTGATGAATAAACTTCTCACAGGAGAGACAGGATTTAACTTGCATTCAAATATCAGTAATTATTAAATTTTATCACTTAGAGTAATATCTTATCATTGTACTTTCATTTACAGTATTTTTACCCTATAATAGCAAGGTCAACTATTGCAACAGTGGACAATTATAAACTCAGCTGTTGAAACACATCGACTGATGCCACTCCTGCACCACACAGTCTCAATGTACTGTATGTTACCTACATAAAATACCCAACAGAGCATCATTCTTACAGCCCCAGTAGGTGATTTACTCACAAAGCAAGAGAAATCCTGCATACAAAAGCAGAGTTGCTCCTGATTGGGTAGAACTAGTACTTGCAGACTTATGGATTGTCTGCCATGCCTATCTGACATCTTGAAAACAACAAAGAGCAAAAAGTGTTTCTGACAAACTTTTCTAACTTTTAAGGTCAAAAATTGGCTGTTTAGTTGCTGCATCTGCCAAAAAATTAGCTTTTTTTTCTTGTTAACATGTCTGTAACGTGTTTTTTTTATGACGTACAAGACATATCAAGAGTGAACTCACTCAAATTTGTCATCTCTCTGCTTTATTGCTGTGAAATTGGGTGGCGCAGTGGTTTAGCACTGTGGCAGCACAGTTTTACCCTCGGCCGGGGGATCGCGGGGATCATGAGATCGTGGGTTCGATCCCAGCCCCCGACCAACAGTGAGCTGTGTGGAGTTTGCATGTTCTCCCCGTGTTGCGCGGGTTTAAGATAAGATAAGAAAAGCCTTTATTAGTCCCACAACGGGGAAATTCCAGGATTGCAACAGCACAGGGATAGCAACACTCAGAGCAACAATCAGAAGGCAAGAAAAAAAACAAAAACAAGCAAGCAAGAGCAGCTAATATACATATGTACATATTACTATAAAATATATATACACACACACAGACACACAGTGCAGAGCATTGTAGCTGGATGGAATAAATATATGAATATATGAACACACAGTGCAGAGCATTGTAGCTAGATGGAATAAATATGTAAATATATAAACACCCACAGTACGGAGCATTGCAGCTAGGTGGAATAAATATGCAAGTATATAAACACACACAGTGCGGAGCAATGTAGCTAGATGGAATAAATATATAGATATATAAATATAAACACACCCAGTGCAGAGCATTGTAGCTAGATGGAATAAATATGTAAATATATAAACACACACAGTGCAGAGCATTGTTGCTAGGTGGGATGAAACAGCATAACCGTCTATTTAGTTATCCTACATGGTATGATTATGTGCCCATACATATTCTCACCCTCCATAGCGACCGGTATGTTCCTAGTTGTATGCCGGAGAGGACCATTGTGTAAGTCTATTGCATCTTTTGCATTCAAAAAAAACTATTAGTTTGTTACGTCTTTTTGCTATCTCTGCGAGCAGCCCTGCTTAGGTTGTACAGTCTGACAGCCGTTGGTAGGAAGGACCTACGAAACCTCTCGGTTGTGCACCTGGGATGATGTAGTCTGCTGCTAAATGAGCTCCTCAGTGCATCCAGTATGTCCTGCATAGGGTGGAACTCGGACTCCAGCAGAGATGACAGTTTAGCCACCGTCCTTCTCTCTCCTATCTCCTCCATCGGATCAAGGCGTTGCTCCGAAAAAAAAAAAAAAAAAGGTTAAGCCCCGCCCCCTGAGAAAAGGCGAGTTTAGACAAAGGGTTTTTGGTGACGTAACTGTTACGTCGTAATAATGGAGGACGGAGAACTCTCTCTGTTGAACACTGAACTGCTTTATTGAACTTCACATTCTAATTTAGGTAGGCATTTTAATCTAAGATTGATTGAAGGCTGTTACCACCTGACTGTATAGAGTGTATTTTTTGTATCTTAGTTTTATTTTAATCGTATTTTAACTGTATCTTAACTGTATTACTGTATTTCAATTGTATTTTTTTTTTGCATTTTAATTTGTATTTTTGTTGTATTTTAATTGTTTTGATTGTGTTGCACTGTAAAGCACTTTGTGACTTTATATGTCTGTGAAAAGTGCTATATAAATAAAGCTTACTTACTTACTTACTTATTTATATTCCAGCCATAGCCCGCCTGACGTCATTCACCCCCCACCCCCAACCCCAGCTGAGCTACGGCAAGCCCCAGAGTACAATTCCCATATGTAACATTCTGCCCGCCCCTACAAAGTTCCAGGCCCCAGTTCAATAACCCAACAAACACAGAACATAGTGCACAAATAACACCATTTTTTTTTAACATATGTACATGAAAACTATAAACAGATGAACCCCCACCCGGGTGTCTAGGTAGACTGCCAGAACGCTCCGCCTGGTTGGAGCTGATTATTCTGCCGCTAGTCCCAACCGGCATCAACCCAAACAGTCTTTACCACAAAGTCCTCCAGGTACCTAGGCCTCTGACAAATTCTAGCCAGGCGTCCCCTTGGAGGAGACCCTGCACCTGGCACGGTCAGCTTAGCCTGTGGGTGTTCATCAGACAGGACCCCCCGGTCCCAGCTCTCACTGAAACGTCCAGCTGTAGTTTCCGTCCAGCTGTAGTTTCCGTCCTCTGCAGCGGCGTCAACTTTCTCAGCCTGCTGGCATGCTACTGAGACCTGTCCTCCAGCTCAAACATGTCCAGGCCCCACCACCTCGCGATCCGCTGTGGACTGTAACTTGTGGGAGCGAACTGGGTGCTTGATCCACACCTGGTCTGCTTCCCTCAAACCATGGTCTCTCGTCCTGTGCTTCCTGTCAAACCTCCGTTTCATTCTGCGTTGTTGTCAGGTGACTCAGTTCCGTACTGCCTCCGTTCCCTCCTAAACACCTGTCGTTAGTGGTCTCAGCCGGCCCACCAGCAAGGGCAACTTGCACCCCAACATGAGAGTCGCCAGCGAACAGCCCCTCGTGACATGGACTGACGCTCTATAATGCAGCAACGTGTTATGTAGGGCGTCCGAGAATGTGAAACCGTCCGCCAGGTGAGCTCTCAGTCCATTCTTCAATGTCTTATTAAACCGCTCCACACCTCCATTGGCCTGGGGTTGGTAGAACACCATCTTCACATGTTCCACGCCCCTGCTGCCCACAAACTCCTCAAATGCTCCGGAGATAAATTGTAGGCCATTGTCCATCGTAACTGTGCTTGCGGTCCCCCACCTAGCAAACAGAGACGTTAGGAACCCCGTGACCACTTCCGTTGTGTGACATAACGCACGGCTCAGGAGACGCACACACACAGGCTTAGAGTAGTTCAAAGAGTTTATTAACAGCAGGAGTGAGTGAGTGCGTGTCTGCGGGATGTAAATGTGTTGGTGATGGTGTCTGCTCCAGGCACAGAGGCAGGTGACCGTACAGCCGAGCAACCCTATGGAGAGAGCACAGGGAGAGGGTGACGGGCATACACCAACACAGGAGGGATTTATGGCGAGAGAAGGACTTACTTGGTGGGTCAGGACAGCTGGCACAACAAGGGGGCGAAGCCCGGAAGACAGCCACCTGGAGAGCTCTGTACAGCAGCGAGGATTGGGCGATGGAGTGGAGATGTCCGCCGCTGGGGAATCCACCTGTGCACAGGGGAGAAGACTGAAGAAAAGAGGTAAGCGATCTTCTTACCAAAATGGTGACGCTGAAGGGAAGTATGCTCACAACGGTGAGGGACGAAGTCTGACGGCTTCAGGCCGAGCCTCCGGGCGAGACGGCCTTTATCCCTCGCCGCTGATGATTGTCAGGTGCGTGAGCAGGTGGCGCCGCTGATGAATGGCGCGGCGTGACAGTACTCCCCCCTCTAGCAGCGCCTCCTGGCGATGGCTTATCCGGGTGCGCTCGGTGGAAGTCCGCGATGAGCGATGGGTCCAACACAAACGACGGGGGCACCCATTGTCGATGCTCGGGCCCATAGCCCTCCCAGTCCACCAGGTATTGCAACCCACGACCTCGGCGCCGGGAGTCCAGGATGGAGGAGACGGACCAGGCCGGATGGCCACCAATCATCCGGGGCGCGGGTTGCGCCGCAGGAGGAGGGCAAAGGGGGTCAGTGACTGCCAGTTTCACCTTCGACACATGGAAAGTGGAATGGATGCGGAGGGAGGGGGGAATAGCCACGCGCACAGCCACCGGGTTGATGATCCGGGTGATGGGAAAGGGACCCATGAATCGCTGTGCCAGCTTCCTCCTCTCACCTTTTAATGTGACGTCCTGGGTAGACACATACACGAGTTGCCCAACTCTGTACGCCGGGGCAGGTCTTCTGTGCCGGTCCGCCACGGTCCTGTTGCGCTCCGCCGTGCGTAAAAGCGCATGACGCGCGGCAGCCCAGGTGGAGCGGAACTGCCTAAGGTGCGCCCTAACAGAGGGGACAGTCACCTCGTTCTCCTGCGCTGGAAACAGCGGGGGGTCGTAACCCAGGGACGCCTTGAAGGGGGACATCCCCGTTGCAGAAGAGCGGGCGGTGTTGTGGGCATACTCCACCCAGGCGAGATGGTTGCTCCAGGACGTCGGCTTGGATCTAGTAACACAGCGGAGCGCAGCCTCCAGCTCCTGATTGGTCCTCTCACACTGCCCGTTAGACTGGGGGTGATGGCCGGAGGAGAGGCTCACCTTGGCTCCGATGGCGTTACAAAAGGATCTCCAAACCTCGGATGAAAATTGGGGACCCCGGTCCGAGACCACGTCCACCGGAATCCCGTGCAGCCTGACCACGTGTTGGACGAGGAGGCCCGCCGTCTCCAGGGCAGTAGGGAGACCTCGCAGGGGAATGAAGTGTGCAGCCTTGGAGAAACGGTCCACAATGGTCAGGACGGTGTCAAAGGAGCTGGAAACGGGGAGTCCGGTGACGAAGTCCAGTGCGATGTGCGACCAGGGCCTGCCGGGGACGGGCAGAGGCTGGAGCAGACCCGCTGGGGGGGCATTTCCCGACTTGCTGGTGGCACAGATTGGGCAAGCCCGGGCGTAGCGGGCTGCATCCCTCCGCAGGCCTGGCCACCAAAAGGACCGTTGGAGGAGGCTGATCATCCGAGAGGTGCCGGGATGACAGGTGAGCCGGGAGGTGTGGAGCCAGTGGATGACCTCTCCTCGGACCGCAGATGGGACGAACAGTCTTCCCTCCGGTCCGCCGCCAGGATCAGGTTCCACCTCCTGCGCCTTCCGGATCTTGTCTTCAATGTCCCAAGAGATGGCACCGAGGACGCATGACCTGGGCAGGATAGTGTGGGGCGTCTCCTCAGCCTCCACGGGGGTGAACTGCCTAGAGAGGGCGTCAGGCAGGCCGTTTTTGGAGCCCGGCCTGAAGGTGATCGAGAAGCGGAACCTGGCGAAGAACAAAGACCAGCGCGCCTGGCGGGCATTCAGGCGCTTGGCAGATCGTAAATACTCTAAGTTCTTGTGGTCCGTCAGGACCACAAACGGCAGGTCCGCCCCCTCTAGCCAGTGGCGCCACTCCTGTAAGGCGAGTTTAATGGCCAGGAGCTCTCTGTCCCCCACATCGTAGTTCCTCTCCGCCGGGGACAGGCGCCGGGAGAAGAAGGCGCACGGCCGTTTGGCGCCATCGTCAGGTGACCGCTGGGATAACACTGCTCCCACTCCCGTGTCCGATGCGTCCACCTCCACAATGCACTGCAGCGCGGGGTCGACCTGGCGAAGGACCCGGGAGGAGGAGAACTCCGCCTTCAGCGCCCTAAAGGCAGCAGCGACCTCTTCAGTCCACCGGAACGGGACCTTCGGGGACGTGAGGCGGGTCAGCGGTCCGACGATCGAGCTGAAATTTGGGACAAAGCGGCGGTAAAAATTGGCGAAGCCAACAAACTGTTGCACCTGCTTCCGGGATGCGGGAGTAGGCCACTCCACCACCGCCTTCACCTTCTCTGGGTCTGGGAGCACCTGATCTTGAGCGATGATGAATCCCAGGAAGGATGTGGTCCTAGCGTAGAATTCGCATTTCTCAGCCTTCACGTACAGACGATTCTCCAGCAGTCTTTGGAGGACCCGCCTCACATGGACCTGGTGCTCGTCCCTGGACCTGGAGAAGATAAGGATGTCATCCAGGTAGACGAACACAAAAAGGCCGATGAAATCCCGGAGGACGTCATTAATGAGGCGCTGAAAGACGGCAGGAGCGTTGGTCAGCCCGAACGGCATGACGAGATACTCAAAGTGGCCGTTCGGGGTACGGAAGGCTGTCTTCCATTCATCTCCCTCCCGGATCCGGACGAGGTGGTAAGCGCTGCGTAAATCCAGCTTGGTAAACCAGGTCGCCCCCTGGAGGGAGTGAAAGGCAGTGTCCATGAGGGGCAGGGTGTAACGGTCCCTCTCAGTGATGTCATTCAGCGCTCGGTAGTCTATGCAGGGGCGGAGGGATCCGTCCTTTTTCCCGACAAAGAAAAACCCTGCCCCCACGGGTGACGACGATGGGCGAATAATCCTAGCGCTCAGAGATTCCTTCAGGTATGTATTCATGGTCTCCTTCTCCGGCGCCGACAGGCTGTAGAGCCGACCAGATGGCAGGGGAGCCCCCTGGCGGAGGTTGATGGCACAGTCATATGGTCGATGCGGGGGAAGAGACATAGCTTTCGATTTGCTAAATACCATACCCAGGTCGTGAAATTCTGGAGGCACCAGTGACAGGTCCGGAGGTGCTGTATCCGCCACAGGGGGAGCCGCGGATGGGGAGCAGGCAGCGGACTGAAGGCAGGTGCCCATACAGAAGGTACTCCATGCCGATACCCCAGCGGACCTCCAGTCCAGGACAGGGTTGTGGAGGCGTAGCCAGGGATACCCCAGGATGACGGGCGACACAGAGTTGGGCAGGACGTAAAATACCATCTCCTCCCGGTGGTTCCCTGAGATGATGACTGGGACAGGCATGGTTTGGTGAGAAACTCTCCCAAGGGAGGCACGGGAGAGATGGACCAGGGAGATGGGGTGTTTTAATGCCTGACAGCGGATGCCCAATCGGGTTGCCAGGCCTTGTGAAATGAAGCTGCCCTCTGCGCCCGAATCCACCAGTGCGTGGGTGAGGTGCCCAGTGGGATTGTGGCAAAAACGGATGGGCAGCTTTAATTGAGTGAGAGAGTCTAACCGGTTGGGATCCGCGAGGCTCCCTACAGCGATTCGCGGACCCCGCCGACTGGCTTTCCGCGGGCAACGCTCCACAGTGTGTTGGTCACCTCCGCAATACATGCAGAGGCCCAACTCACGGCGGCGTTGTTTCTCCGCAGGGGAAAGCTTGGTCCAGCCCGTCACCATCGGCTCCGACTCCTCGGGGCACAATGCTGGCGGCGCCGCCAGGGGGCGAGCTTGGAACAGGTGCGGCGAGACTCCACGAGGGCGAGAAGAAGAAGACTTCCGCCCCGAGGAGCGCTCGCGCAGCCTGTTATCCAAACTTATCGCTAAGGATGTCAGCTCCGCTAGCGTCCCAGGGATATCCCGTCCAGCCAGTTCATCCCTCAGGTCACTATTGAGGCTGCGGAGGAACAGGCCACAGAGGGAGCGTTCCTCCCAGCCCAATTCCTCCGCCGCTACCCGGAAGTCGACCGAGTAGTCCGCTGCCGACCGGCCTCCCTGCTGGAGAGCGAGGAGCCGATCGACCTGGACCGTCTCGGTTTGAGAATGGTCAAAGACCTCCAGAAAGCGCCTCACGAACTGGTCATAGGTGAGGGTGGCATAACTGGGCCTCGCCATTACGGCGTAGGTCCAAGTTAACGCACGCCCCTCCAGAAGATTCCCTATGTAACCAATCCGACTGTGATCCGAGGGAAAATCTCCGGGCACACGGTGGAACACGGACTCACACTGCATAATGAACCCCCGCGCTCCGCCGAGCTTACCGCTAAAGCGGGCGGGGGTCGGAATCGGTGTGAGCCGAACCGGTGCCACCGGAACCAGCTGGACGGCCGCTGGAACAGCAGGAGCCGCGCCACCCTGACGAGCCGGGGGGAACGGCTGTTGAGGATCCAAGCGGCCCAACCGGTTAGTTAAATTCAATAATTGATTAAAGATCACCTGTTGTTGATAAGCTATTTGATCCACTCTAGCCTCGAGAGTGGAAAACCGGTGTGCGAGCCCGCCGTCCGCCGAGCCGCTCTGCTGAAGCCGTACTGACATAACGCACGGCTCAGGAGACGCACACACACAGGCTTAGAGTAGTTCAAAGAGTTTATTAACAGCAGGAGTGAGTGAGTGCGTGTCTGCGGGATGTAAATGTGTTGGTGATGGTGTCTGCTCCAGGCACAGAGGCAGGTGACCGTACAGCCGAGCAACCCTATGGAGAGAGCACAGGGAGAGGGTGACGGGCATACACCAACACAGGAGGGATTTATGGCGAGAGAAGGACTTACTTGGTGGGTCAGGACAGCTGGCACAACAAGGGGGCGAAGCCCGGAAGACAGCCACCTGGAGAGCTCTGTACAGCAGCGAGGATTGGGCGATGGAGTGGAGATGTCCGCCGCTGGGGAATCCACCTGTGCACAGGGGAGAAGACTGAAGAAAAGAGGTAAGCGATCTTCTTACCAAAATGGTGACGCTGAAGGGAAGTATGCTCACAACGGTGAGGGACGAAGTCTGACGGCTTCAGGCCGAGCCTCCGGGCGAGACGGCCTTTATCCCTCGCCGCTGATGATTGTCAGGTGCGTGAGCAGGTGGCGCCGCTGATGAATGGCGCGGCGTGACATTGTGACAGAGTTAGTTGGAAGTACCTCTGGCCACTTTGAGAATGTGTCATAGGCCACGAGCAGGAACCAGCTATTTGCAGGCGCCGCATGCAGTTCGCCACAAATGTCCAACTCGACGTGCTTCCAAGGTCCTTCGGGGTACAGCACTGGCCGCAGTGGTGGAGGAGGTGGTCCGCCCGTCTTGCCGCTCTCCAAGCATGGAATGCAGTGCTTCACCATGGCCTCAATGTCCTTGACAATACCCGGTCACCAAACAGTGCCCCTACTGCGTTGCTTCACTTTGACCACCCCCAAGTGCCCTTCATGCAGCATCGCCAGGACCTGAGCCCTCAGGGATGACAGGATCAGAGTGCATTGCCCTCTAGCCACGCACACCTTGTTCCAGCAGCTCAGCTTGTCCTTGAAACGGTGATAAAGTGCCAACTTGCCCTGCACCCTCACTGGCCAACCCTCTCTGATCACCGAGCGCAATTCCGCCAGCACTGGATCCCGTTCTGACTCCTCCCTGAGTTACTGAGGGGATACTATCTTCTGGAGGGTTCCGTATAGTGCATGGATCATGTCCGCCTCGGCTGGGTCATTGTCACCATCTTCCGGCAAAGAGGAATTGACCGTGGCGTGAGACAGGAGGTCCGCCACAATGTTCTCTTTGCCCGGAGTGAACTTGGTGGTCAAGTTATAGGTTCTCAACCTCTCAGACCACCTATGGATTCTCAGCGGTCTGTGCCCTGACCCCGACGTCTCCAGCAAAGTTGTGAGTGCCTGGTGGTCCGTTCTCAGGGTGAAATGATGCCTGTAGAGGTAAATATGCCACCTCTCACATGCCCAGACACAGGCCAGTGCCTCCCTCTCACCCACAGCATACCTCTGCTCCGTTGCTGAGAGGGACCTTGATGCGAATGCCACCGGGTGTTCCGTGCCGTCCTGAACTTGGGACATGACCGCCCCCAATGCTGAACCGGACGCATCGCAGGTCACAATGGTCTCCTGGTTGGGGTCAAAATGGGCCAGCACTGGTGGGGAGGTTAGTTGCTGCTTTCACTTGGTGACCGCCACTGAGCATGCAGGGGTCCACTCCCATGGCGCATCCTGCTTCAACAGAGCTCGGAGGGGCTTGATCATCTCCGAATAGCGAGGGATGAACCATCCATAGAAGTTAACCATGCCTAGAAACGACAAAATCTGAGCGGGCGTTGAGGGATCCGGGATGCGCAGGACCACCTCCACGTTCGAGAGTAGTGGTTGGAGCCCCCTTCCCATCAGCCAAAACCCCACGAACTCCACGGCGTCCGCCGCGAAGCTACACTTCTTACCATTCAGGGTAACCCCGTGCTCTTGGAATGTTGCCAGGACCATCTCCAGCCTCCTGTCGTGTTCTTCCCACGACGCGCCATGTACCACAATGTAGTCTAAGTATACCACCACACCCCTGAGGCCGGCTAGCATCGTTGACATCACCTTCTGGAAACAACTAGGTGCCAAGCTCAGGCCGAATGGCATCCAGGTATACCTGAAAACCCCCATGTGGGTCACAAATGCCGTCAAGTTTCTGCTATCCGATGGAGTGGCACCTGCAGGTAGCCCTGGTGGAGATCCAGCTTCATGAAAAACTGGGACCCACTGTCGCCGTAAGCTCCTCCATGGTCGGGAGAGGGTACCTGTCCGGAATGACCGCCTTGTTCACCATCCGGAGGTCTATGCATGGCCGGATGCCCCTCCCCCTTTCTTTTTTGCCACCACAGGTTGGAAATCCATGGCGAAGCGTCCATTTTCTCAATTACGCCGGACTCCAGCAGTTTGGACAGCTCCGCCAAAACCTCATCCCGCAGTGCAAGGGAAAGTCGCCGCAACGGCTGAATCTTTGGTGTCACGCTTTTATCCCCAGGCTGGCAGGGGTAGGAACCTTTCTGGTTGGAGTTTGCATGTTCTCCCTGTGCTGCGTGGGTTTACTCCGGGGGCTCTGGTTTCCTCCCACAATCCAAAGACATGCATGATAGGTTAATTGGTTGTTCTAAATTATCCCTAGATATCTGTCTCCTATAGGCCCTTAGAATAGCGGGTTAGTACTAGTGAAGCGCTATGAGTGGTCTTTGAGACTAGAAAAAGCGCTATATAAGTACAGGTCCTTATCCCTTTTATCAATGAGAGGGCGATGGTAGAAAGCGCCTATACGACCCAGGCCCCTAAACAAGGCTGGCCAGCGGAGGTGCCAATCGGGCTCTACCGTCAGCACGGTTGAGCCCTCCGGGTCCCTTATGGAGAAGCCCAGCTCCCCCAGCAGGTCGATTCCCAATAGGTCCGCCCCCTGGCGTGCCACCTGGAAAGTGAATTTGGGCACCGTCCTTGACCCACATGTCACCGAACTCCGCTGTGCCCACCATCTCAATCTCTGCATGTCCATACCCGAACATCTTCACCGCTCCCGCATTGATAGCTTTCTTAGGGAACAGTTTCCTCAGTGCAGCCAAACACAAGATGGATCTACCGGCCCCCAAATCCACCATAAGGCGCACGTCGACCCCATTGAGCTGGAGCATGTACCACTTCAGTGGTCCTTTTCCCATGCGTGCTACACACATCTGTCCGGGGTCTCTGGGCTCCGCTATCATTAGGCTAGGAGACAAAGAGTTCGCTCTGCTACACGCCTTCATCTTCTTCTTCTTCTTAGCTCATCTATGAGGCCTAGTTAGCCCGCTGACCGCAGCATTCATGGGAAACCATCAGCAGCCGACTCCTCGCTAGCTGGTGATAATAGCCTCTGCAGTGTAACGGATTCCATCTGCTTCACTAAGTCCAACACACCTTCCAGTGACAGAGGTTTCCAAGTTAGCCTTAGCATGCTTCCCAGCCCCGAGTCAGTGGTGCTGTGAGCTAGCTTATCTCTTACTAGCTCCTCTGTCATAGGCCCAAAGGCACACTCCCTCGCTAAGCTGCGTAGCTCCATGATAAATGCCTGCGTGGACTCACCCGCTCGCTGCCTTCGGTCGAAGAATCCAAACCTTTTTTCAGTGATGGTGGACTGGTAACCAAAGGTACTGTCCATAAGCGCCAGTCCATCTTCCAGCAAGCCATCACCACACAGCCCGAAAAAAACACGTTGCCCTTCAGTGCCGAGGTAATGCACTAGCAGGATCCTCCTTCTCTCCTCGCTGATGCTATCGAGTCCAGCTGCCATCATATACACCTCGAACATGTTCCTCCAGCGAGCCCACGGTATAGCTGGTGCACCCTGATACTGAAAGAATGGAGGTGGCTCCCTGACGCACGCGCCCATTTTTCCTCGTCACCAGATGCTATGTCGTAATAATGGAGGACGGAGAACTCTCTCTGTTGAGCAATGAACTGCTTTATTGAACTTCACATTCCAATTTATATCCCAGCCATAGCCCGCCTGACATCACTCCCCCCCCCCCCCCAACCCCGGCTGAGCTACGGCAAGCCCCAGAGTACAATTCCCATATGTAACAGTAACTATTGTGGTCTATAGTTTTTGGTGACGTAACTATTGCAGTCCATAGTGTTGAGCCAATCAGGACTCTCCAACCTAACTGAAGTTAGCCTCCAGGCCAGTTAACATTTTTGGACAGCTGATTTGAAAACTTGACCCAAATTAAGATGGGTTTAACCATTAAACTGCTTTTAGGGACCAATGCAGTTTCAGTCATTATCCTAGGCCACCATGCATACAACTGGGCATATCCTTCAACTGGTAAGTCTTTTTATTACAGGATTTATTCTGTTTAATGTAGTGCTAGCTACTATTAGCCTTGTGGGATGTGGGTAGGATTATTCACAGATCCTGGCATTTGAAGAAGGGGTATCAGTAAAAAGATTATGACAGGAAACTGTAAGACAATGAAAGGGTTTTTTTTGTAGAAAAAAATGGCCTAAGATACCATTTTAGACAATGGAGATTTGTTTTTATAGGGGATTTATATCCACCGGAGTGTGTCTTTAACATCAGCAACTGCTAGCTTAAAAAACTGCTCAGAGAACAGCACCATGCTGCTACGAATGCATGGCTAGGAGCCCTATTATGACCAGTGACATACAGTGAGGTTCATGGCTGATGAGGCTATGATGCTTTCAGAGTCAGATTTACAAATCGGATTTTATAAATAATTTAAAAAAAAACAAGTGCAAGGTATTTTATTGAATTGCCTCTTAATGGAATTGTCATGTATCTGAGCTCTGGTTTGTTGCTGAGCTCAGATCCTCACCTTATTTCTAGTTTTGTGTATCTGTTAGTCTATTTTGTATCTGTTGTATATGTTATTGGCATGTTTTTCTGTTCTGTTGCACTTCTCCCTCCTCCGTTCCCAGACACACCTTCCAGCTGATTGATGTGCCTCAGGTCCTCTCAGCTGCAATCAGTTGGTAATTGGGTCACCTGCTATTCACACCTGCTGCTCATTAGTTTCCCCACTATTTATTGACTGCCAATTCTTTCCATCAGTGCGGCAGTCACAATTGTGTTTGGACTGTTCTCCTGTTCCCTGGACAGTCTCCCCTTCCCCTTCCCCTTCCCCTTCCCCTTCCCCTTCCCCTTCCCCTTCCCCTTCCCCTTCCCCTTCCCCTTCCCCTTCCCCCTTCCCCCTTCCCCCTTCCCCCTTCCCCCTTCCCCAGGGATTTTCCAGCCCTGGAGATGCTCATCTATGTAAGTTTTTTCTGTTGCCTTTTTGTATCTGTCTACACAGTTATTTTTGAACTGTTATGTTTTTTTCTGTTAGTGAATGTCCTCACTGCAGTTAAGCACCTGAGTTTGTTTTTGCCTTGGAGGGGCATTCATGACAGGAATACACAGAAAAGGCAGTAATTGTCATGAGTCTGAGCGCAGTGTCTTCACAGAGCTCAGACTCTTAATTTATTTTTGAGTTTTTTATGTCTGTTATTATTTTGGTTTTGTGACACGAGTGCCCTTCCTCCTTTTCCAGACACTCCCACCAGTTACTCACTGTCTGTTCCCCAGCCATCTCAGCTGTGAGCAGTTGTGTAATTAGGTCACCTGCCCGCTCATCCGTACGCACCTGCTGCTCATTTGTTTGTCCGTTTTTTAAGTACTGTCAGCTTATTGTTTCACTGCGGCAGTCTTGAATTGATTGGATTCTACTGTGTTGTCTCCTCATCTCCTCCAGAGTGATTCCGGCTCTGGAGTACCTTTCCTTGTAAGCTACCTTGCTTGTATTTTTGTGTTTTTTGCACAGTTCTGGATTTTCTGTTATTAAATGTCACCACTGCAGTCCAGCGCATGGGTCTGTTTCTGTCCCGGAGGGGCCAATCATGACAGAAGACTGCCGCCAGGAATAAGACCCAGCAGCTGCAGTTAGTGAATTTTTTTTGCCCTTTTTGTGTTTTTCACTCACCCATTTGTTGGAAGCTCATCATGTCCCCGGTGTGCCAGCCTTCACCAATTTATGAGAGATTGGCAACGGGGTCCCCGACACTGGAGGAGGAGTGGGCTGCAGATTTCATCCAAAGTTTCGTGGATGAGGCTCTCGCCACCCCTGGACCGTAGAAGGCCTGGAGGAGCGTTAATGGAGCGGTGGGCATTGTGGAGGCACACCCCAGCTTACGGAAATATTCTCAGTACATGGAATTGCTATCCACGGTCTCTGCACTTCAGCGATTGTTCCCCGGGCTGACAATGGGGTCGCCTCCTGCTGGACCGAAGCCGCCGCGGAAACACTCTCCTCGGCAGACAACCACCTCCTCTCCCGGTTTGCCAGCTCCGGCTCCAGCGCCTGCTCCATCAGCTCCACAACGCTGTCGTCCCGCTCCGGACCACCAGAGGAATCCTCCCGCCTCTCCGGCAGCCATTTCCCCGACGCCGAGGCAGAAGCCCAACTCAGCAGTACAGTCTTCTTCTCTCTCTTCTCCGGCTGGATCATCAGCTTCATCCTGTTTTTTGCTCCACTTCGGCGTCTCTCCTGCTGCCGAGAGGTCCTTTGTTTTTTCTCTGACTATGTCCATCTCCGTGACAACAGGGGCGGCTCCTCCACAATCCTCCGAGGAGCCCATGTTCACCATAGAGAGAGGACTTTTCACCCGCTGCAGCAGGGAATATCAAGCTTCGGGAAAACAGGCAAGTGCCATTTCATTCTCCATTATTTTTTTGATGTGCCTTGCCTGATTCCCGGTAGTGGGGCTCAGGGTCTGCAGTCTCCTGAGTTCCCACAGCCTGCTGCAACAACCAGTTGTTCACCAGCCCTCTCCGTGTCTCCTCCTCTTGTCTCTGAGTGTCCGCTGGCCCCAGGTCTGAGCCACCAGATGTTGGCGGAGCCTATGACCCTGGAGGACCTAGTTCCAGTGCCAGCGGAGAGCCGGCCCCCAGCTGCCACACCGGACGAGCCACCAGTGGGGGTCACTTCGCCTGGGGGCACCAAGACTACATTTACTATCACGCCTGCTGTGGAGACCGCTACAGCAGAGTTAGAGCTGGACCTCCAAAGGACTGGGCCCGAGACGTCGTCGTCATCTGGATCGACAGAGTCCTGGACGGCAGTGGAGCTTGAGCTCAGGCAAATGCTGTCCTTTGTTTTTCTTGTGTCAGTTTTGGAGAGCTCTTGCCTGGCTCTTGGTGAGGAGAGCGGAGTGCTGCTCATTTGTTTGTCCGTTATTTAAGTACTGTCAGCTTATTGTTTCACCGCGACAGTCTTGAATTGATTGGATTCTACTGTGTTGTCTCCCCATCTCCTCCAGAACAATTCTGGCTCTGGAATGCCTTTCCTTGTAAGTTACCTTGCTTGGATTTTTGTGTTTTTTGCACAGTTCTGGATTTTCTGTTATTAAATGTCACTACTGCAGTCCAGCGTGTGGGTGTGTCTCTCTGCCCCAGAGGGGCCAATCATGACAGGAATAGTCCGTGTTTTCATTTTATAACTCTCCTGACTATAGACAACGTGCAAAGACGTTTGGTATTTTGTTTTTGTTTAAAGTTTGTTATTTTACAAACACGTTTTTTGGGGACAAAATTCATTAAACTTTGTCTCTGGCCAAGGAATAATGTAAATTACAAGGGCTCAGAGAACTGCTTCTCTCTGTGTGTGTTGCACCTCCACAATTTACACTCATTATTACAAATTATTAGTAGTATTTACAACTACTATGCATGCATGATCTTACCTTTACTTGTAAATTAAGTAAATTTGTCTATCCTTCTGGACAAAAATCACTGTGACTTTGTTTAAAAAAAAAAAATGTCCTTATCATCTTTTATTTCAAAAAACTAGTCACTAGTTCCTAGCCTTCCTATGGGCATGCACTAGTTACTAGTGCATGCCCATAGGAAGCAACTATTCTTGTCTGAAAACAGGTAATTAGGCTTTACAGGCTCAAATGTAGGCTGTGTTTGAAAGTGGAATATAAAGAGGTGTAGCCTATACTGTATGTAGATGACACTCTCACATTAGACTTTGACAAATATGAAAGGGACTGAACAGAACTAAAATTTATTTGATTGTGTGAATATTAATTAGAGAATTATTGAAAATGAATGGGACATCCAATATTAGCGATTGTATAAGAACCCTTGTTTATTTGTTTGTCAGATCACTTATTTGTCTCCTCTTTTATCACTTATACTTATAGGTGTTGTATCTTCACTTTGGGGAATGGAAGTTGTTCAGTCATCATTATAACGTGTAGTTTATAGTGTATCGTTAATAAACTCACGCTATGGTGCATATTTAATGCACATATGTAGCATGCTGTATGGTACGCATTCTCCCCCACAGGCATATAGTGGCTCGACGGTGCAGAGCCTACAGTCAAACGTCCAAATGAACAATGCCCCAGCAGGGACCTCGGCTAGGAGGTGGGTGCTGGGGGAAGAAGGAAGTCAGAGACAATGTCCCGGCAGGAGCCCCGAGGTGGAGAAGAGAGCAGAGACGCCAGCAAGTCTCGAGGGCTATGTGTGACTATGGGTGCATATGTTTACTGAGCTTCTGTGGGGGTAAAGGTGTGAGATACGCTATGTGGGGGTTGAGTATCTCTGGGGGTTATAAAAGCTCAAGGAAAGTTGTGTTTCTTTCTCTTATTATGCTGGGAACTTTGATGATAGAAGATGTGACTTTCAATAAAGCTTCCTGAGAAATAAACTCAGTCTCGTTTGTAAGACATCTTCTACAACGCAGTACTTTAACAGGACATGTTTACAAATATTTGAGACCCACTGTAGTGCATCATTTTATATTTTAACAGTATTATAAGTACAAAACACTGATATTATACCCAGCAGAATGACCTGTTTCGCTGCAACTGTTGCATCAGTGTTGCCCATTTGTCAGTAAATATCTAAATAAAAATTGTTTATTTCATTATTTGAGCATTTCTGTGTCCAGTTCGGTGACGGTCGTTGTTTAGTCAAACCGTGCATGTGGCCGCCTATGATATACAATTGATCTGGCCATTCCGCTCCACAATCATGGTGGTATTATTAACTTTTAGACAGCCATGCAAGCACACTGGGAGGAGTGCCATCGGGGACTTGCAGTCCTGCCAAGGACAGTGGTGGCACAAAGGTGAAGCAGCAGCCAGGACTCCTATCTACCGCTAACCGGGCAAGCTGGGCTTGCCTCCCTGCGAAGGACTG
This sequence comes from Pholidichthys leucotaenia, assembly GCA_020510985.1. Classification (NCBI taxonomy): domain Eukaryota; kingdom Metazoa; phylum Chordata; class Actinopteri; order Cichliformes; family Pholidichthyidae; genus Pholidichthys; species Pholidichthys leucotaenia. The sequence continues at coordinate 322,918,442 of CM035837.1, read as the reverse complement.
CAGTTCGCCAGTCCAACTGCTGCTCCTTTGTCAGACCCCGGGTCCTCACTGACGCTTCTTTAAGTGTACCCCGTGTTCTCCACATATGCTGAATTATCCTTTAGACCTACGCAATCATGGCAACATTATAGTATTGTGGAGAGAGCAATAAACAGGCCAGGCATTCTTAGCAGACGATCTTTAGTCACTCGCTCACATTTCTCAGTCTCAGAAACAGCAATGGACTCATGCTGCAGGGTCTCTCCTTTATATCACAACACTCACTCCCCCTGCATGCCTGAGGTCCTGCATCACAATACATTTTTGCATCACAATTCCTATTGTCCCCACAGCTGCTTATTCCTGCTGCCTGGGGTCTTGCATCACAATACATTCTCCCATCACAATTCCTATTGTCCCCAGTTGCTTAATCCCCCATGCTCTTCCAGCAGAGGAATTTACTGCCTCTCCTTTCCTTCCAGTCTGAGATGAATATCCCAGCATGGGTTCCCCATACCCCCCCCCCCCCCCAGAGTCTCGGACTGAGCATTAACTCTCACGTCCTTTTGGCTTCAGCCTCCTCCCATATCTGCTGTAACAAGGGGACTTCTGCTCCGCAGCGCTGCTGTGCCGGTGGGGGGTTCCTGGGGGTGTGTCCGTCTGTAGGTGGACAATGGCGAGGGGGGAGGACATTCAGCCTGCTCGTGTGACTGCTCTGATGAATCGTTTACCTGGGGAGTTCTCAGTGGGGGTCTTCCACGCCGAGGAGCTCGAGCCAACATCACCTGCTCGTCTGCCACCACAAAGGCGGGCTTAAGCCTGTCTATACAGATTTTCTCCCGGCGACCCCCCCAAGTCTAACACAAAATGTTTGTCCCCTGGTTCCAGCACTCTAAACGGGCCATCGTAGGGTGGGCGCAATGGGGGGTGGTGGGCATTGTGCCTGACAAACATGAATGCCGAGTTCTTCAAAGTTTTCGGCACAAAAGCACATGGAAAACAGTGGTGGGCCGGGCCAGGTAGTGTGCCTGCGTCTGCGCTATGCCGTGAACGTGGGGATGGATGGTTGTTCGGTGCGGGGTTATCTGGTAAAAATTCCCCGGGGAGCCGCAGCGGCTGAGGAAAAAAACAGCTCTGCTGGGGAAGCCTCCCAATCCTCTTTTGGTGCGGAACGCAACCCTAATAGAGCCCACGGCAACCGGTCCACCCAATTTGCATCCGTAAGCGAAGCCCTGAGCGCTGCTTTCAGTGACCTATGGAAACGCTTGCATAACCCATTGGCCTGTGTGTTGTACGCAGTTGTGCGATGAATTGCAACACCCAGGCTACGGGCCATAGTGGACCAGAGGTCGGAAGCAAACTGAGGGCCCCGATCGGACGTGATGTCCAAAGGGATGCCAAAACGTGCCACCCATGTTGTCAAAAAGGCGCGCGCCACGTCCGCGGACGCGGTTGCAGCTAGCGGGACTGCTTCTGGCCATCGTGTGGTGCGGTCCACCACTGTCAGAAGGTGCGTGAACCCCTACGATGGCGGTAGGGGGCCCACGGGGTCCACGTGAACGTGGTCGAACCTCTTAGCCGGGATATGAAACCGTTCCAAAGGGACCTTTGTGTGCCTGTGCACTTTGGCTCATTGGCACGCTACGCACGCTGCAGCCCACTCTTTCTCTTGTTTGTGCAGGCCTGACCATACAAACTTTGCTCCCACCATTTTGACTGACGCGCGCACTCCTGGGTGCGTCAGGGCGTGAACGGACTCAAACATGTGGCGGCGCCAAGCGCCTGGGACCACCAGGCGCGGGCATCCTGTGGAGACGTCACAGATTGGGGGAGGGCCCCCGTCTTGCAGTACTCTGCTCTCCAGCCTTAACCCTGTTGGTCCAGACTGGAGTGTGCACACGTCCGCATCGCCAATCTGCTCTGCGGCCATGGCTGTATAATCTATCCCTAAGCAGACTGGGGCCACTACTGCACGCGAGAGGCAGTCCGCCACCACATTCAGTTTACCGGCCACATGCTGAATATCGGTCGTAAACTGCGAGATCGCAGCCAGCTGTCTCTGCTGCCGGCCCGACCATGGTTCCGAAACCTTGGCCATTGCGTACGTTATCGGCTTGTGGTCCACGAACACAGTGAAGCTGCGCCCTTCCAGCCAGAACTGGAAGTGGTGTATGGCCAAGTGGAGAGCCAGTAACTCTCTGTCAAATGCGCTGTATTTACACTCACTGTCGCGCAAAGACCTGCTAAAAAAAGCGAGCGGCTGCCAAGAACCGGCGACACGTTGCTCCACGACGGCCCCTATGGCCACATCCAAGGCGTCAGTAGTGAGTGCTATCCGAGCCGCCGGGTCAGGGTGCGCCAACAGTGCGTTGTGGCGTTGTTTAATCTGCGGAAATCTCCGCACGGTTGCCACGATCCCTCAGGCTTAGGGACCATATGTAGTGGGGATGCCCATGGGCTGTTTGAGCGACTGATGATGCCCAACCTTTCCAAGTTGGCAAACTCCTCGCGCGCTATGGCCAGCTTAGCTGTGTCCAGTCGCCGAGGTTGTGCGAAAACGGGCGGCCAGGTGGTGGTAATAAAGTGCTCCACCCCGTGTTTAGTGATGGCCGCCGAAAACGTCAGGACCGTGAGCGCTGGGAACTGGGTGAGCAGTGTGTGGAACTTACCACCTGGAGCTGTGACGTTGGCTAGCGTTGTTGGCCCGGCTCCTCGAGCTGTACAGGGGAGGGAATCAAAAGACATTGCATTAACCAGGCGTTTGTTAGCAACATCAACTAGTAGTCTGTGTGCACACAAAAAATCAGCGCCCAAGATTGGGAAACTGCATGCCGCTATGACAAATGTCCACTCGTACATACGGCCGTGTAGGGATACAGTCAGTGTCTTTTCACCAAAAGTCTTAATGTCCGAGCCATTTGCAGCTGTCAGCTTGGGGCCACTAGCACCCACTAGCCAGTCGGCGTAAGACGGTAGGATAAGGCTCTTTTGGGAGTCGGAGTCCACGAGGAACCGTCTCCCCGAGCGCGAGTCTCTCACGTACAGCAGCTTGCTTTCTTCACCGGCGGTCGTGGCTGCTACCGACTGCCGGTCTTGGCGTTTTCCCGAACGTTTGAATTGGCACGGTGGAACGCATCGGCGTGCGTCCTCTCCAAAACGGCGGTGGTAGAAGCAGAGCGTGTCTCTCTGGCGCCTCCTGGCCCCCGCTGCGTTCACTGTGAGGGCCCTGGTGGTGATGATGATCCGATCTGCCTCCTGGGCAAGTGTACGATAGTCACGCGTGGCCAGCATCGGCGAGTTGGCCAGGACCGCTCTGGCCACCGTTGGGAGGTTCCAGAGGAAAAGGTGGGCAAACAGAAAATGCCCATCGTCCGTGCCCATCAACGCCAACATCTTCTCCATCAGTTCGATCGCCGACCCATCTCCTAACTCGGAGCACGTCAGGAGCCTCTCTGCTCTCTCGTAGTCCGAGAGCATGTAGCGCCGGGTCAGTGTTGCTTTGAGAGCCCCGTATTTGTTGTGGGCTGGGGGCTGTTGGAGCAGGCTTGCTACTTGCTGAATCGTGCGGGTGTCCAGCGCTGCGACCACATAGTAATATCTGGTGTCATCTGCCGTTATTCCCCGGAGCGCGAACTGGGCCTCGGTGTGGAGGAACCAAGACTTCGGGTTGTGCAGCCAAAAGTCTGGTAGTTTAACCGAAACGGCACACGTGTTGCTGGAGCTTCCCGACCGTGCCGTCTCCAGGGTGTTTGTCTCATGTTCCATTATTCGTCAAGGGTCACCAGTGTGGAGAGAGCAATAAACAGGCCAGGCATTCATAGCAGACTATCTTTATTCACTCTCTCACATTTCTCAGTCTCAGAAACAGCAATGGACTCATGCTGCAGGGTCTCTCCTTTATATCACAACACTCACTCCCCCTGCATGCCTGATGTCCTGCATCACAATACATATACGCATCACAATTCCTATTGTCCCCACAGCTGCTTATTCCTGCTGCCTGGGGTCTTGCATCACAATACATTCTCCCATCACAATTCCTATTGTCTCCAGTTGCTTAATCCCCCATGCTCTTCCGGCAGAGGAATTTACTGCCTCTCCTTTCGTTCCAGTCTGAGATGAATATCCCACCATGGGTTCCCCATAGTATAATTTTTTTAAGCATTAAATCTTCAGTAAAATCTTTTTCTGGTCAAATTTGTCACTATTCACTTCCTTGTTTTGTTTAGGGAGCACTGTGGTGACTGGCCGTGATCCCACATATTATCCAATCAGTACGGAGTCGATCCAAAACCCCGCCCACACTTCCAGAAGCCTGGGCATGAAGAGACCAAGCGGTGGTTAAACTTTTATTGATAGAAAATAGCATAGTTTGACTGAACAACTCCATACTCTGGAATGCACACCCTCGTAACCTCAGCAAAGGACTTACAAAATCTGAGGTCAGTCTGGTGAACGGTTTGAGAGATATGTGAGGACACACACACAGATTCCTTGCATTTATAGATAGACTAGTGCATTGCCCGTAGGACACAAGTATTCCTGTGTGAAACAGGTATCCCAATCAGCCTTTACAGGCCCAAATGTAGGCTGTGTTTGAAAGTGGAATACAAAGAGGTGTAGCCTATATGTAGGCAATCACATGTTAAGACTTTGACACATATAAAAGGGGGTAAATGGCACTAAGATTTATTTGATTGTGTGAATATTAATTACAGAATACTGTAGCACCTTGGGAGAGCCAGATTGTCTAGCATCTCAGACAGGAGACAGTGGATAAGCATGGGAGAACAAAGAGCAGGTGATTCCTGGTGAGATAGCAGAAAGGAGTCAAGGATGAGGGGGTTGAATGCAGTGTGATGCAAATATGTTGTGTGTGATGTAAATACCATGAAACTTAAGAGAGGAGTTTCTGCTTAAGAGTTCAGTCTGTTCTGTGCTTGACAAGTGTGAGTGTGTAATAAATCGTCTGAAATAAATCTGCCTCTTCATTTACACGCTCCACACTGGTGACCCAAGACGTATTATGGAACACGAGGCAAGATCCCCGGAGCCGGCCCGGTCAGGAAGCTACAGCGAGGCGGCAGCCATCCCACAGACAGCCCGGACTGGAACCCCCAGCCACGCATGTGCGGTTTCAGTCAAGCTACCGGATTTCTGGCAGCACAACCCGCGCTCTTGGTTCCACCTCACCAAGGCTCAGTTCGCCCTCCGGGGAGTAACGGCAGATGACACCAAATTCTACCATGTGGTCGCAGCACTCGACGCCCGCACAGCTCAACAGGTAGCGAGCCTGCTCGATCAGCCACCAGCCGGCAACAGATACAAGGCTGCGCTCATCCAGCACTACACGCTCTCGGACTGTGAGAGAGCAGAGAGGCTCCTGACGCGGACCGAGTTAGGAGATGGTTTGGCCGTAGACCTGATGGAGAAGATGCTGGCATTAATGGGCACGGACGACGGGCACTTTCTGTTTGCCCACCTCTTCCTCCGGAACCTTCCGACAGTGGCGAGAGCGGCCCTGGCCAATTTGCCGTTGCTGGCCACGTGGGACTACCATGCGCTAGCCCAGGAGGCAGACCGGATCATCATCACCACCAGGGCGATCACAAGTCAACACGGCAGTGGCAGAGCCCAGCGAGACGACCAGAGGAGGTGAGGAGCCACCGACGGTAGCAGCGGCGGGGGCCAAGGAGCGCGAGAGAGACATGCTCTGTTTCTACCACCGCCGCTTCGGAGCGAAGGCACGCAGATGTGTGCCCCCGTGCCAATTCAAGCGCTCGGGAAACGCCAAGGCTGGGGGTCGGTAGCAGCTGCGACCCTCGGGGAAGAGAACAAGCTGCTCTACTTGATGGACGCACGCTCGGGGAGGCGTTTCCTCGTGGACACCGGAGCCCAGAAGAGCTTCATCCGGCCGACCTATGTTGACCGGCTGGCAGGACCTAGCGGCCCCGAGATGTTGGCAGCAAACGGCTTGGATATTAAGACCTTTGGTGAGAGGACTCTGCTCTTACCTCCACACGGCCGTACATATGAGTGGACTTTTGTCGTAGCAGCACTAAATTACCATATACTGGGGGCTGATTTTCTGTGTGCACATGGTTTACTGGTTGATGTTGCTAACAGGTGCCTGGTTAATGCACTGTCCTTTGACTCTCTTCCCTGTATAGCTCGAGTGACCCAGCCAACAGCACAAGCCAACGCCACAGCTACAGGCGGTAAGTTCCACACACTGCTCACTCAGTTCCCAGCACTCACGGTCCCAACGTTTTCCGCGGCCATCGCTAAACACGGGGTGGAGCACTTTATCACTACCACCGGGCCGCCCGTCTTTGCAAGACCTCGGCGCTTGGACGCAGCTAAACTGGCCATAGCGCGCGAGGAGTTCGCCAACCTGGAAAGGTTGGGCATCATCAGGCGTTCGAACAGCCCATGGGCATCCCCGCTACACATGGTCCCTAAGGCTGAGGGTTCGTGGCGACCGTGCGGGGATTTCCGCAGGTTGAACAACGCCACAGTGCACAACCGCTACCCAATTCCCCACATACAGGATTTTTCCGTTCACCTTGCCGGAGCACGCATTTTTTCCAAAATAGACCTGGTCCGCGGTTACCACCAAGTCCTAGTGCGCGCTGAGGACATACCCAAAACAGCGGTGATAACTCCGTTCGGTTTATTCAAGTTCCTGTGCATGCCATTCGGGTTAAAAGGAGTGGCACAGACGTTCCAGCGCATGATGGATGCAGTGCTGCGCGATCTCCCGTTCGTGTTAGTCTACCTGGACGATATCCTGGTAGCCAGTACGTCCGAAGACGAACACGAAACCCACCTCACGATGGTTTTCCAGAGGTTGGAGGAGCACGGGTTAATAATCAACCCGGCGAAATGCCAGTTCGGCGTGACGGAGGTTGATTTTTTGGGGCACCGCGTCTCTCCCGGAGAAGCGATCCTGCTGCCCGACAAAGTGTGCGCCGTGGCGGATTTTCCCCGGCCTCAGACGGTCAGGGCGCTGCAGGGATTTTTGGGAATGGTGAACTTTTATAACCGTTTCCTTCCCCACGCGGCGCAGCTCATGCAACCATTATACGCCGCGCTCAAGAAACAGAAACCCGTGGATAGGGTCGAATGGACCCCGGAGCGAGAGTGGGCGTTCTCGGAAGTTAAAGCAGCCCTGGCAAACGCCGCACTGCTGGCGCATCCGGACCCGACAGCCCGCATTGCGCTCACTACCGACGCTTCAGACATGGCCATAGGGGCTGTCGTGGAGCAGCGCGTCGCCAGGGCTTGGCAGCCGCTCGCTTTTTTCAGCAGAACTTTGTGCGACAGCGAACGTAAATACAGCGCGTTCGTCAGAGAGTTGCTGGCTCTTCACCTGGCCATACGCCACTTCCAGTTCTGGCTGGAAGGGCGCAACTTCACCACGTTCGTGGACCACAAGCCGCTAACATTCGCGATGGCCAAGGTTTCAAAACCGTGGTTGGGCCGGCAGCAGAGACAGCTGGCCGCGATCTCAGAGTTTACTACCGATATTCAGCATGTGTCAGGTAAACTGAATGTAGTGGCGGACTGCCTCTCGCGTGCCGTTGTGGACCCGGTCTGCGTGGGGATAGATTACGCAGCCATGGCCGCGGAGCAGATTAGCGATGCAGACGTGCACACGCTCCAGTCTGGACCAACAGGGTTAAGGCTGGAGAGCAGGGTGCTGCAAGATGGCGGCCCCCCCCAATCTGCGATGTCTCCACGGGTCGCCCGCGTCCGGTGGTAACTAAAAATGATTTATTTCGTTATTTAGGAGTTTTTGTGTCCTGTGTTTAGGCCCTGTCACACCTCGATGATTAAGGCAGCATTTGCAAAATGTATGAAAATTTTGGAGAATACGCTGGCGTATGTCGAATCAGTTATGGCTAAGTTTTGTATAAGTTGAGAGCACGCTGAAGACCGCTGAAGCACCCTGAAGTACGCTGGTATATGGTGTAGTTCACCGAGCTCCTCTAAAAATTGCTGAAAATTTTCCAACATATCCAGAGTATGGCTGACATGTCCCGCATTTGCAGAGCAAAGGTTATAGGGAAGTTATGCATTCGTTCACACACTTTACTTGTCAGCAACTCATAGGCTACGGTCACACTGCAGGTCTTAATGATTAATTCCAATTTTTTGCCAAGATCCGATTTTTTTGTGTGGGCATTCACATTATAATTTAAATGTGACCCCCATCAGACTCCGGTGTGAATGGTCTACAGCTATGAAGTGACCCGCTGTGCAGAAGAAAACATAACGTCAGACACAGTGTTGTGTTTGAGCCCCAAACGATTGAGGGGGACAGAACTTCTTCACCTTGATGCAGCACAGCAAAATAAAGTGTTAAAATTATTCAGAAATAATCATTCAGAGTTGCTCCTGCACTGTGTATATGTTTGTGTACATATGTATATTCATTTGTTCTTATTATCTTATCTTATTAATTATTGCTCTGAGTGCTGCTATCCCTGTGCTGCTGCAATCCTGGAATTTCCCTATTGTGGGACTAATAAAGGCTTATCTTATCTAAATTATTACGCACAAAAATAAAGGAGACCAGCTTCATTCCTCTACACACCAGATGACTGCTGTGATCAGCTCTGCTTTAACAGAACTGATCGATTCAGCAGCTCTATTGAAAATGAGACCCCGTGTCTAAATGGGATTACCTGTATAAATAAGGTTAATAATAAATATTCATAGCAATTACAATAGGGCTCTCGCCCACTGATGCTGTCAGTGGATTATAAACAGTGTGGCACCAGTACCACAGAGAAAGGAGAAGCACAGACTCCCCTCTCCTGGACTGTGGGTCCTCTGGCCAGTCTGCTCCACAGTCATGTCGGTATTAACTTTACATTTTAGATATTACAGCGGCCGGGACTCACGATCTGCCGTTTAAAGGGAAAACGGAATTTGCAGCATCCAGTAAATGTGCCGTTACTGTGTGCCTGCTTGTCTGACGGTTTCAGCCCCGAAGCCCCACCACCACCACTCCCCCCGGAATTTTGAAGTTGTGCAGTCGGAGCTGACACAATTACGATCCAGTGATAAAAGGAATAATTGAAGCGGTTTCTAACTTGGAGCTACCCTATAACGGCATGTTTGCAGCGTTGGTTCACAGGAAAAACCTGTACAACAGAGCCCTGCTCCGCTGCTGCCTGCAGCGCATACACACACACACAGAGCTAAACTCCACCCACACTTCTTGAAGCCAGGGCATGAAGAGAGAGTGGTGACAGAGTGGTGGCTAGACTTTTATAGGTAAAAATTACATATTTTCACTGAGTAACTCCATACTCGGGGATACACACCCTTGTAACCTCAGCAAAGCACTGAGGTCAGTCTGACGAATGGTTTGAGAGATATGTGAGGACCACACACCCACACATAGACACACACACAGACAGATATGCATTTATAGATACAGTAGATGAATGGATCACCTACTGGGACTTTAACAAATACTACATTGTGGCAATGCATATTGTAGAGGAGTCAGCAGACAGCGTCTCAGTCAGGAGGCAGTGATTAAACATAAGAGAATAATAGGCAGGGACGTCATGGGTTGTTGGCAGGAAGAGGGAGCTGGGGGTTTAAGAGAGATGTATTGTGGGGTTAGATGTCATGCAGTGTGATGTGAAATGTCATGCAGATGTGAGATGATCTGTTGAGTTTATAAGAAGAACCTGGCTTGACTGATTCATTGCTTTTCTGTGTATGGATGATGTGAGAGTGTTAATAAAACTTTGTTCGTAAACTGGACTCATCATTTCCCACACTCTCCACAACATCAACATAAAATCAATCAGTTAAACTAAAAGGCAGCGTTGGAAAGTACTGCAAATTAAATACTTTGTTACTGTACGTATGTAGAATTTTGGGGTACCTGTACTCATTGAATTTAAATTTATGACAACTTTTTATTTTTATTCCCAATATTTTAAAAACAAATAGATGTACTTTCTTCTTAAAACAACTTCTTAAAAACTTTTTAAAACAGTATCTGTAGCCTACTTCAGCCTGAGGAAAGAATACAGTATGTGTTCTTTTGCCATCTCTGCTTTAAGGTAAGCTTAGTTATGGTGTAACGTTCTGATGCAAAAATGCAAACAAACAGAACATTAAAAAGAGTAAAACACTAATGTATGGCAAATATAAAATAGACATGTGATGTTGTGCATCCTAAATAGGAATGACTGGCAAAAGACTGGTTTCCATTGTTCTATGTGGCAAGAACATGAATACTGTGGAAATCCTAGACAATTAGGCTAATTATCAATTAATTAGTGTGTTGAATTTCACAGAGATGGATAACATGCCACCAACCAATGCCCCCATAGTGCACAGTGTTTAATGTTAGTCCAGTTCCAACATTTCACTATAGTGTGCTGGAAGGGTTCAATTTACGAAGCATGCCATCCCCCCACAACACGATGTAGAGATCCAGAGCTGCTGTTACATGAGGCGTGTGATGACTTTCTGTGCCGTTCAGCTATTCTGATCCTAACACCCGAGCACGTTAACTAATTAACCTCATCCTGCTAGCTCTTCCCAACCCTGCACACCTCCATAAAATGTTTTCAACACATCAACATGCAGCTCAACCTTTAACCAGGAGAAGCTGCAGTAAAGGTTACATTTGCACAAACAACAAACACCAAGTTAGCAACTAGCAGCCATGCACAACAGCCACACGAACACACAATACCACAAACAATATAAAACAGACAGATAAAAAAATGAAATATTGTCCCAACTTGTTCAAAGGTAAACCTTACTGTGAGCTGTAGAAGTTTTCAATAACAGCAGCAAATGGTTTCACATCAGCTATTTGTCATGTTGATTTGGTGCTGTAAGGACCAGGTAGCCTGTTGTTCTTCTTCCAATAAAAGCTTCTGTATACATCTTGTCATTACAATACAGCTCCACTGTGTTTTTGCCAATTGGTGAGCATGCCTGAAAAAACACCAGTTATAACACAATAACAAAATAAATAAAAAATCATACAAACTAAATGATAAAGCTATGGGCCTCAGGTTATTTCACACCTTAGACAGAGACAATGAATACACATGGGAGAACAATGCCCAAGTGGGTGAGAGGGGGTTGAATGAAGTGTAGTGTAGATGTCATGCTGTGATGAGGAAGTGCCTTGATCCTTGTGAAGTGTGACTTGATATAGGGAGAGGAATGCTTGATGTGAGCAGTCAGTCTGTTCTTTGCTTGTGAGATGTGAGTGTGTAATAAATCGTCTGAAATGAATACGCCTCTTCATTTACACACTCCACACTGGTGACCCAAGACGTATTATGGAACACGAGGCAAGAACCCTGGAGCCGGCCCGGTCGGGAACCCCCAGAGACACTGAAGCCAACCCGCAGACAGCCAGGACTGGAACCCCCAGCAACGCGTGTGCAGTTTCAGTCAAGCTACCGGATTTCTAGCAGCACAACCCGAGCTCTTGGTTCCACCACACCGAGGCCCAGTTTGCCCTCCGGGGAGTAACAACAGATGACACCAAGTTCTACCATGTGGTAGCAGCGCTGGACTCCCGCACAGCCCAGCAGGTAGCGAGTCTGCTCAATCAGCCACCAGCCAGCAGCAAGTATGAGTCGCTCAAGGCTGCGCTCATCCAGCGATACACGCTCTCGGAATGTGAGAGAACAGAGATGCTCCTGGCGCGAACCAAGTAAAGGAGATGGGTCGGCCATAGACCTGATGGAGAAGATGCTGGCGTTGATGGGCACGGGCGACGGGCACTTTCTGTTTGCCCACCTTTTCCTCCGGAACCTGCCAACAGAAGCAAGAGCGGTTCTGGCCAAATCGCCGTTGCTGGCCGTGCGAGACTACCGTGCGCTAGCCCAGGAGGCAGACCGGATCATCCTCACCACCAGGGCAATTGCAGTCAACGCGGCGGCAGCGGAGCCCAGCGAGACGACCAGGGGAGGCGAGGAGCCACCGACGGTAGCGGCAACGGGGGCCAAGGAGCACCAGAAAGACACGCTCTGCTTCTACCACCGCCACTTCGAAGGGAACGCGCGCAGATGCGCGCCACCATGCCACTTCAAGCGCTCGGGAAACGCCAAGGCCGGCAGTCGGTAGCAGCTGCGACCGCCGGTGAAGAGAACAAGCTGCTCTACGTGACGGACTCGCCCTCGGGGAGACGCTTCCTCGTTGACACCGGAGCCCAGAAAAGCGTCATCCTGCCGTCCTACGCTGACCGGCTGGCAGGACCTAGCGGCCCCGGAATGGTGGCAGTAAACGGCTCGGAGATTAAGACGTTCAGTGAGAGAACACTGACCTTATCTATACATGGCCGCTCGTATGAGTGGACTTTTATCATAGCAGCACTGTGTTGCCCACTCCTGGGCGCTGATTTTCTGTGTGCACATGGTTTACTTGTGGATGTTGCTAACAGGCGCCTGGTTAATGCACTGTCCTTTGAATCTCTCCCCTGTATAGCTCGAGGGACCCGGCCAACAGCACAAGCCAGCATCACAACTCCAGGCGGTAAGTTCCACGCACTGCTCTCTCAGTTCCCAGCACTCATGGTCCTGACGTTTTCGGCGGCCATCACTAAACACGGGGTGGAGCACTTTATCACCACCACCGGGCCATCCGTTTTTGCAAGACCTCGGCGCTTGGACACAGCTAAACTGGCCATAGCGCGTGAGGAGTTTGCCAACCTGGAAAGGTTGGGCATCATCAGGCGATCAAACAGCCCATGGGAATCCCCGCTACACATGGTCCCTAAGGCTGAGGGAGCGTGGTGACCGTGCGGTGATTTCTGCAGGTTGAACAACGCCATAGCACACGACCGCTACCTAATTCCCCACATACAGGATTTTTCCGTTCACCTCGCCGGAGCGCGCATTTTTTCTAAAATAGACCTGGTCCGCGGTTACCACCAAGTCCCAGTGCGCGCGGAGGATGTACCCAAAACAGCGGTAATAACTCCGTTCCATTTATTCGAGTTCCTGCGCATGCCATTCGGGTTAAAAGGCGCAGCACAGACGTTCCAGCGCATGATGGATGCAGTGCTGCGTGACCTCCCGTTCGTGTTCGTCAACTGGACGATATCCTGGTAGCCAGTACGTCCGAAGACGAACACGAAACCCACCTCAGGACGGTTTTCCAGAGGTTGGAGGAGCACGGGTTAATAATCAACCCGGCGAAATGCCAGTTCGGCATGATGGAGATTGATTTTTTGGGGCACCGCTTCTCTCCGGAAGGAGCGATCCCGTTGCCCGACAAAGTGCGCACCGTGGCAGATTTTCCCCAGCCTCAGACGGTCAGGGCTCTGCAGGAATTTTTGGGGATGGTGAATTTTTATAACCGTTTCCTTACCCGCGCGGCGCGGCTCATGCAACCATTGTACGCCGCGCTCAAGAGACAGAAACCCGCGGATGGAGTCGAATGGACCCCGGAGCGAGAGCGGGCGTTCTCGGAAGTTAAAGCAGCCTTGGCAAACGCCGCACTGCTGGCACATCCGGACCCGACGGCCCGCATAGCACTCACCACCGACGCTTCAGACGTGGCCATAGGGGTGGTCGTGGAGCAGCGGGTATCCGGGGCTTGGCAGCCGCTTGTAAATACAGCACGTAAATACAGCGCATTCGACAGAGAGTTGCTGGCTCTCCATCTGGCCATACGCCACTTCTAGTTCTGGCTGGAAGGGCGCAACTTCACCGCGTTCATAGCCCACAAGCCACTAACGTTCGCGATGGCCAAGGTTTCAGAACCGTGGTCGGGCCGGCAGCAGAGACAGCTAGCCGCGATCTCAGAGTTTACTACCGATATTCAGCATGTGTCGGGTAAACTGAATGTGGTGGCGGACTGCCTCTCGCACGCCGTGGTGGCCCCAGTCTACGTGGGGATAGATTACGCAGCCATGGCCGCGGAGCAGATTAGCGATGCAGACTTGCGCGCGCTCCAGTCTGGACCAACAGGGTTAAGGCTGGAGAGCAGGGTGCTGCAAGATGGCGGCCCCCCCAATCTGCGACGTCTCCACGGGACGCCCGCGTCCGATAGTCCCGGTCGTGTGGCGCCGCCGCGTGTTTGAGTCGGTTCACACTCTGGCGCACCCAGGAGTGCGCGCGTCTGTCAAAATGGTGGGAGAGAAGTTCGTGTGGCCAAGCCTACGCAAACAAGTAAGAGAGTGGGCTGCAGCCTGCGTGGCGTGCCAACGAGCCAAGGTACACAGGCACACGAAGGCTCCCTTGGAGCCGTTTCCGGTACCGGCTAAGAGGTTCGACCACGTTCACGTGGACCTCGTGGGCCCCCTCCCGCCATCACGGGGTGCACGCACCTCCTGACAGTGGTGGACCACACCATGCGCTGGCCAGAAGCAGTCCCGCTGGCAGCAACCACGTCCACGGACGTAGCACGCGCTTTTTTAACAACATGGGTGGCGCGTTTTGGAGTCCCGTTGGACATTACGTCCGACAGGGGCCCGCAATTTGTTTCCGACCTCTGGTCCGCGATGGCCCGCAGCCTGGGTGCTGTAATTCATCACACAACCGCGTACAACCCACAGGCCAATGGTTTATGCGAGCGTTTTCATAGATCACTGAAAGCAGCACTCAGGGCTTCACTGACGGATGCAAATTGGGTAGACAGGCTGCCGTGGGTTTTATTGGGGTTGCGCTCCGCGCCAAAAGAGGATTTGGAAGCTTCCCCGGCAGAGCTTGTTTTTGCGCAGCCACTACGGCTGCCCGGGGAATTTCTACTGGACAATCCCGCACCGGGCAGCTCCTCGTCTCAGCTTTTGCAGCGTAGCGCAAACACAGGCACGCTGCCGGGCCCTGCCCACCACAGTTTTCCACGTGCCTTCGTGCCTAAAACTTTGAAGAATGTGGAGTTCGTGTTTGTCAGACACGACGCCCACCGCCCTCCATTGCGCCCGCCCTATGATGGACCGTTCAGAGTGTTGGAAACAGGGGATAAGCATTTTGTGCTAGACTTGGGGGGGTAGACAGGAGAGAATTGGCATAGACAGACTCAAACCAGCTTTTGTAGTGGCGGATGAACAAGTGCTGTTGGCGAGGGCCCCTTGGCGTGGAAGACCCCCACGGAGACCTCCCCAGGGGAACGATTCATCAGAGCAGCCGCACGGACAGAGTGAACCCCCCTCCCCCCCTCCACGGCTCACCCGCAGTCGGACACACTCCCAGCAGCCTCCCACCAGCACAGCAGCGCCACGGAGGCAGTAAACCCCAGTTACAGTAGATATGGGAGGAGACGGAAGCCGAAACAGCATGTAGACTGATGTTCTATTGTGCTATCTAAAGGCGCTTTTCCATTTGGAACTCAAAGGCCTCCTTTAGAACGGTTCGGGCTCCATTGTCCGCTTTTCCTTTTGGAATCCAATGGCCTCACAGTTCGTTTTTTCGGAACTGTTCCACTTTTATCGACACTATTTTCGGCACCGTTAAAAGTAGGTCCGAAGGGTACCGGCACCGTTTCGCCACGCCACTGCTGGCCATTCATTGGTCTGGGCGTAGCGTCATGAGAGTGGGCGTTACGCTGACTTTCGAGAATCGCTTGCTGGTCGCCATTTGCAATTTTTCGTCAGTGAGCCCGCGAACAAGTGATATTATAAACCACAACGATAGAATGGCTTAACAGAAATCAGCAGAAATCTAACACTGCAGTCCAGCAGAGTTTCCTGTGCGTTTCGGCTGATGAGAGAATGCAGAGGGAAGCATACTGAGCTTGCACTGGGGCGCACAAACAGACGCACCAGAAAATACACGGAGACGCACCGGGAGTTAGACCCAGCCACCCGAATTGAATTGAATGTACAGCTGCGACGCACCCAACTTCAGCAGTTGAAGCCGTGATATTGTGATATACAAGACGGTGAGTGATGTGATATTCATGCTTTATGTTATTTTTTCCAACAGTGGAAAGTTCACTTAGGACAGACGAAAACTTAATCGTGTTTAAACAATGACCTAGCTTAATGCTATGTCCGTCCTTGTATGTTGTTTTTTTTGTGTTGACAGTATCTGATGAAATAAGCTAGTTGTAATCCTGGTTAAAAAGTTTATTTTATTTATTTATTTATTTTTACATGTTGCACTTTAGTGCTGTGCATGTACTTAATTTGTGTGTATTTCATTGTAGAGTCCAAACAGGATCTGCTCAGAATGGCGACGTTTTGACACCAATGTATTGTGACAGGTAAACAACACATCATATTTATAGTCAAATCTTTTGCTTTTAAAAGCGAGGTAGTCGGATACGCAAAAGCCGATGGTGTATAGAACACGTATATTAGGATGTGAAATGTCGGCATCGAAACTGCTCCCATTTAGCTGCAATTAATATTCAAAAATGATATTTTCGGGAGGAAAGAATTCAATTTAAACAGCCACGGACCAAAAAACGTACATTTGCTCATGGAACAGGTCATTCACTCTTGCAGACAATCGCGCTATATGTGTCTGTAGGATTTTCTTTCCATGCACGCAAAAAAAGCATTTTTTTCCCGGATCCGACTAAGTGCCAAATTTAAAGTAGCACAATTTCCACTTAATATGAAAGGGACTTAATTGAGATTTATTTGTGTGAATATTAATTACAGAGTAATTGAAAATGAATGGCACATCCAATAATAGCCACCATAAAATAAACCGCTTGTTTATTTATTTTTATCAGATCATTTCTGTGATCCTTTATGAGTTATAGTCATAATAGTGTATCTTGCACCTTGGGGAATGGGAGATGTTCAGTCACCATTAGAATTTAGTTTATATGTGTATAGTATTTCATCTTTAAACTCATTCAGTAATAGAACACATTACAAATATCTGAGAGCCATTGTAGTGCTTCCTTTTATATTTTAGCAATACAAGCACAAAACACCACCCACTCTTGAAACCAGGGCGACACAGTGGTGGCTAAATTTTATTGATAACGTTATTTCACAACATCACAACAACTCAGTATTTAAACTCAGTATAAATGGTGTAGAGATTGAAAGGGTATCCAAAATTAAAATCCTTGGTGTAATAACTGATAATAAACTGTGTTGGAAGTCACATATTAATTATATTAAAGGTAAAATATGCAAATCAGTCACAATACTGCGCAGAGTGAAATATTTGCTGAATCAACCCACACTATAGACTTTGTATCATTCATTAATGCTCCCATACATGACATCCATCCATCCATCTTCTACCACTTTTCCAGAGGCCCAGGTCTCAGAGGCAGCAGTTCAAGCAGAGAAGCCCAGACTTCCCTCTCCTCAGCCACCTGCTCCAGATCTTCAGAGAGGATACCAAGGTGTTCCCAGACCAACTGGGAGATGTTGTCTCTCCAGTGAGTTCTGGGTCTGCCCTGGGGTCTGAGAACTACTACCAAGCAACACTGTGTTTCAGTGCAAGGAGTCAGACTTTGGAACGCTTTTGGACCTGAATTAAAATCATGTACAAAGCTTGGACAATTTAAATAAAAACTAAAGGAATAAATACTCCAAACACACACACGTGGGCAAAATTGTTGGTACCCCTCTGTTAATGAAAGAAAAACCCACAATGGTCACAGCACAGTGACTACTTGTCACCCTTTAAATCGGCCGATTGATTACAAGTTTGTAGACACCTGTGATGTTAATTAGAGGACACATCTTGGTTGAACATGTCCCTATGATCATGTTCATGTCCCTATGGCCTATTTTCAATCTTTTCTAGGGGTACCATCATTTTTGTCCAGGTCTGTTTCATGAGTTTGTTTTTTAAAATAATTCTGTTGAACCACAATTCAAAAGCATTGTCTGATTTTCATTGGTTAATTTTCATAGAATTTTTATTTATTACCACTTTTGTCAGATTCAAGTTATTTCTGTGACCATTGTGGGTTTTTCTTTCATTAACAGAGGGGTACCAACAATTTTGTCCACGGCTGTATATACAAAACGACATGTAAAATCACACAAGGATTATCATATCCAGTCTGTGTTGTGCTGTTGCTTAGTTTTTGTCACGTTTTGTCTCAGTTTCTTTTTTTTTTTTACAGTTTGAATTTTGCACATTCTAAATAATCTGTAATTTGCTGCTGATTTGAATAAACAATTTAGTGATTTATGTGTTTGCATCATGATTTTCTATTTTGTCTCTTCAGACACCGGTGGGAAAAGAGTCAACAGTACAAACCATTTATCAGTGACTTTGAAAATAATGGCTCATTTTAAGAAAAGTAACCAACACAATTATTTGCTGAAGACTGTAAAACAAAATAGAGACATCTGCAAAAGTACAAAGGTTTATTGTCAAAATTCCCAGGGCAATACTACATGAATACAAGTATAGTTCACTGTTGATGCAGAGAATATATATGTATAAAATATCTACATGTAGTCAGCAATACTCAATACGATATATTTCCAGTTAATCCACGTATTTCTCCATGTAACCTTGGGACTGCTTTATTTTAATTACTTCTAATCCTAGATCCATTTGTTTTAGCTTAAAATGCATCATAATTGCTAAATATATCGTATGCCCAACTCAGTACTGTTTACCTGTTGAAATATATATTTAACGGCTCATATGGCACCTGATCCATGTTTTGCCACGACACCACTGGCTGGAGCAGATAAATTACATGACGTCTCAACAGTCTCTCCATGATTTTGACATAGATCATGTATTTTTACCTAACCATCTATTTGTCAAGAAAAGTAATTTTTGATATTCATGCGCTGTGAGCCAATAAATGATTAAAATCTAACAATACTTCACTGATTAATGATTCTGTATAATATATGGGTCTCACTTTCTGACATGAGTGTCCAAAAATATTTAACTTTTGCATTATTTTTGGAGATGTATTGCTACATGTTTTGATGTTGATTTTACTGAACAGGAATATGGCGCTGCCTCCAACTCCCTCCAAATCCCGCCTCCAACTCCCTCCTTCTCCCACCCATACTACAGTGAGCCTTGTGCTGTGGAAAAACATGGGTGCCGAACTGTACTGTTCCGTTCCAGGCCAAACGAGGCCAAACTGTTCCAAATGGAAAAGTGCCTTAAGATGCTGGGGGTGGGGTGGGGTATGGGCCTCAGGTTATTTCAAGCATCTGTATACATCTTGTCATTACAATACAGTGATCCCTCGCTACTTCGCGCTTCACCTTTCGCTCCCTCAGTGCATCGCGGATTTTTCAAAAATATTCATCAAAAATTCAAAATTGAGAAATAATGGGCGGGCGCTAGCAGAAGGCAGGGAGACTACATTAGACCATCAGGTGTCAACACGGACAGCCGCACAACTCTCTGTTCGCTGTTCTCGTGTTGGCTCGGCTTGGAAATCTCGCAAGCTGATTGGCCAAGACGTTTCACCCCGCAAACTGATTGGCCGAGACGTTTCACCCACCTCCTCTCCCTGCCGAGCACCCATGAAGGGAAGGAAGACCGCATTCATTGCTTTTTATCGCTCGTGTTACTTAGTCTCGCCGCGTGGAACTTTTTGCTGTTCTCTTGTGCCATTTTGTGCGAAATAGTCTTCCCGTCGAGGCACTACGCCGCCTCCTGCAGCTTCAGCTCTATCGGAAGCTGCCCTCGATGATCCTGCGCCTCCAGCATCTCACGATGAGGCGTCACCTGAGGAGCAGTAAAGCTCTCATTAACCTGTGCAGTAAATCATTTTCATCTTGAGTTACGTATCTTGTTATAAGAATAAAAGAGTTCTAAAAACATATTTATGTACACTTTGTTTACATCTACGTATGTATGTACACGTACACACACACACGTATCATATGAGAGAGAGAGAGTGGGAGAATGAACGTACGTATTATTTATGGATGGCGTCATTAGGGGTGACGCTACTTCGCGGTTTTTCACTTTTCGCGGTCGGTTCTGGAACCCATTAACCGCGATAAGTGAGGGATCACTGTACAGCTCCACTGTGTTTTTGCCAATTGGTGAGCATGCCTGAAAAAAGACCAGTTATAACACAATAGCAAAATAAATAAAAAATCATAAGCAAACTAAATGATAAAGCTATGGGCCTCAGGTTATTTCACACCTTAGACAGAGACAATGAATACACATGGGAGAACAATGCCCAAGTGGGTGAGAGGGGGTTGAATGAAGTGTAGTGTAGATGTCATGCTGTGATGAGGAAGTGCCTTGATCCTTGTGAAGTGACTTGATACAGAGAGAGGAATGCTTGATGTGAGCAGTCAGTCTGTTCTTTGCTTGTGAGATGTGAGTGTGTAATAAATCGTCTGAAATGAATATTTACACTCTCCACAAAGCAACATATACTGCTGCGGAGTAAGAGATTCACAACCAGTTCCCAGCCAGCATGCTGTTAAGCTTTAAGATAACAGAAAATAATGTAGGAAGATGAAAATATGTTACAAAACATGGCAGCTTAGCGTATTAAAAATATCATATAGCTACCAACATTGATGAGTAGGGAAATTTCTCCTACCCTACCGGTTAAAAAAAGTTTGCTTTAACAGTTTTTCTCTCATATTTACAATGGACAAGTGCGCTAATATTTCCCCACAACCCTATACACATTACAGTAAAATACTGTCGACACTTTTTACCTTCATTACTGCTGGAGGTGCAGCATAACGCCGCTCAAATAAGCTAAGATCAGTGGCAGCCTGGTGATGGAAAGGTAGACCCCTGGTGGCTACAGGCGGGAAAAGCCTGCCGGGGCTGCGCGCTCAGAGCTCACCGAGTAGGAGGCGACAAACCGGCTTTAACGGTCAACGGTTGATGAGAGTCCCTCAGAGCAGCTACCGGAGCTGTTAGTGGTGTTGGAAGAAGACATCAAGGAGCCGCAGAATAATGGAGGGTGAGAGCAGGAGGAAGATAAAGGAGAGATTTGGCCTGAAGAAGGACATCTTTAAAGAGTTTCTGGCTGAATTTCTGGGGATATTCGTCCTGATTGTGAGTACCTCCCTCTGCACCTGTCATCCAGCTTAAAACAGCCTCCAAAGCCGCAGCCCGTCTTAATAAGGTGTCAGTGCGGCTCTCTGGGGACTGCTGGCTGTCATAAGTCGCTCTTTACAGACTGTATATTATAATAGACTTTCTTTTTCATTTGCATTCATGTGATTTGCTCCCGACAGTTTCTAACAAATCATAATGAGATGTGCAAGGTGTGCGTCTGTTTCTCTTTCATGTTCAGTGTAAAAATGCCACTGATTTAAACTTATTCCCTTATAACTATGAGATTCTGTACTGTTACTTGGCATTGTCTTACTCCTCTGTCCATCCAAAGAGATGTTTTTTAGTCTGAGTCCTGCCTCCACCTGTCCACCCTGAGCTCCACCTCTACGCATGTGACGCAACTTCAGAGGAGCAATGTAACGTCCACAAAAGCCCCAATATATTTTTGGATGACTGCTCTCATCCCAACACTTTTTCCCCCCAGTCCTAATTACTTGTGCCTTTTGCCTAATAATCAGAGGATTAATTGTTTCAGCTCCAACAAATTGTCTGTGGCAATTAAAGGTTGTGGATGGACAAGGGTGGGAGTGGGTGTGTGTGTGTGTTAATGATGGGTATAATTAGAAAGAAAAAAAAAACATAAAGAAAACAATGAGCCATTCTACTTCCACTCTTGATGTTGTTCTTGTCTGTGTCCCAGCTCTTTGGATGTGGTTCAGTAGCCCAGGCGGTGCTGAGTAAAGGGGCTCTTGGAGAGCCACTCACCATCCATGTTGGGTTCACTCTGGGAGTCATGATGGCCGTCTACATGGCAGGGGGAGTGTCAGGTAAAAACCAACATAATTTGAAACCATCTGTTTTTTCAGCAACTCGATCTTAAGGACATTAAAAGGCTTTGTGCATTTTTTAGGGATTAATTTCACATTTTTCTGTCTTCAAGGACATGGTTTTTAAGGCGAAAAAACTTTTACTGTGTTGCTGTGAGTAGCTCATCAGAAATGTCTGTAAAGTTATGTGTGAAACAGTCAGTTTTCAGCCGGCTTAATAATATTAATGAGCCCATAATCTGATTGGGTAAAGGTTTTGTTGAGCTTGCCAATCACAAGTAGTTTTGCTAAATTAGAAAAATAAAGGTGGGCCTTATGTGACTTCATAAATCCCTGAAAATGCAATTGTCTCTTTATTGAAGGGCATAACAAAATAAAGGCAGTGTGTAGTTCTTTGTGAAATTAGCATTTTAATATTCTACTATACAATAGTTAGTTCTGACCGACAAGTCTGACTGGACAATAGGGGTTCCAGGAGTTACTATATTCTCCAATAATCGCACTTGGAAACATTTCACCTCATATGTGTCACTCCGCTTCAGCAGTGTTCTAATAATTTTTAAATTATAGTTAATATCAGATTTAGATTAATTTTATTATGTATTATTTATGTATTATGGAGGATGAAAGCAGACGAGACATGAGCTGACGACACAGAGGTTTATTTCTCCTCCAATACAGAACAGACTAACTCTGAGTGCCAAAGCGATCTGCTTTATACATTTTCTCCCCGCCTCTGGCACTCAGGGTAAACACATTTACATACCTGTTACCAAGTGTGAACACACATCAACATACACATTACACATCCGCGCCCCTGCATCCTCAGGTGTGAGCCTGGCACAGCAGGGGCGAAAGGCACATCTTTAATTTACTACATACCCCCCGGTGCTCTGGCGCCCCTGGCTAGCACCCCCAACACCCCGAAGTACTGGGTGGAGTGTCATTTCCTTTGTGTTACCACACAGCACCCCCCAACACCCAGAAGAGGTCCTAACCATCTGGACCTTTGGGCTTGACCAAGCGCCCGTGGCAGCTGTAACATGGGCTGGTCGAAGCGCCTTCCTGTCGAGGCGAGTAGGAGAAAGGCTTGGTTTCTGGAGGGGGAAAGGGTAGGGAGGGGAAAAAGTTAGTTTCCTGAAAACAGTCCTCTGTTGGGGGAACACAAACCTGTGGACCCACTGTAGGAGGGCACCCGCCAGGGAGCTTGAACCAACACCACCTGCTTGTCTGCCAACACATAAGCGGGCTTCAGCCTGTCTATGCAGACGGTTTCCTTATGCCCCCCCCCCCAAGTCTAACACAAAATGTTTCTCCCCAGTTTCCAGCACTGTGAATGGGCTGTCGTATGGCGGACGCAGCAGGGTTCTGTGGGCATCGTGCCTGACGAAAACGAATTTGGTGTTCTCTAAGCGCTTTGGAACAAAAGTGTGGGGAAAACAATGGTGTGCTGGTACTGGAAAACTGGCAGCCCCAGTACCGGCAAAACAGTGCGCGGGTGGATTGGTATTGGGCATGGGGCTGTCTGGCAAAAATTCCCCCGGGATCCGCAACAGCTGAGAAAAAACGAGTTCTGCTGGGGAAGCTGCCAAATCTTCCTTAGGTGCGGAGCGCAACCCCAATAGGACCCAAGGCAGGTGGTCGACCCAATTTGCATTTGTTAGTGAGGTTCTGAGCGCTGCTTTAAGTGATCTGTGAAAACACTCGCACAAACCGTTAGCCTGTGGGTTGTTCGCGGTGATGCAGTGGATTTTGACCCCCAGGCTCTCGGCCATCGTGGATCAAAGTTCCAAAACAAATTGCAGACCCCGTTGGAAGTGATGTCCGATGGGCATCCGAACCATGCAACCCAAGATGACAAAAACAAGCAGGCTACCTCGGCTGACGTGGTGGAACTCAACGGACCCACCTCTGGCCAACACATAGTGCGGTCCACGATTGTTAAAAGATGTGTGAACCCCTGCGACAGCGGAAGGGGATCCACTAAGTCCACGTGTACGTGTGGTCGAACCTCCTGGCTGGAATGTGAAAAGGCAAGTCACGAAGCACCGCATCCATCATCCTTTGGAAAGTTTGTGCTGCCCCCTTTAACCCGAACGGCATGCGCAAAAACTCAAAAAGACCAAAGGGAGTTATTACTGCCATTTTGGGAACATCCTCTGCACACCGGGACCTGGTGATAGCCGCGGACCAGATCCACTTTTGAAAAAATGCACGTCCCAGCCAGGTGCATGGAAAAATCCTGGATGTGCGAGATGGGGTAACGATCATGTTCCGTGGTATTGTTTAAGCATCGGAAATTGCCGCACGGCCGCTACGACCCATCAGACTTGGGCACCATGTGCAACAAGGATGTCCAAGGGCTGTTGGAGCGCCTAACAATGCCTAAGCATTCTAAGTTAGTAAACTCCTCGCATGCAATGGCTAGTTTAGCCGCATCCAGGCGGCGAGGGCGCACAAACACGGGCGGACCTTTCGTGGTAATAAAATGCTCGACCCCGTGCTTGGTTACCGTAGTGGAAAAAATGGGGACTGGGAGTGCTAGGAACCGGAACGCAAACGCTGGTACTTACCCCCTGGAGCTAGAATATTAGCATGTGTTGGTGGCCCAACTCCTCGAGCTGTGCAGGGCAAGGAGCAAAAAGATACAGCGTTCACTAAATGCCTGTTGGCAACATCAACAAATAGTCCATGAGCACACAGAAAATCAGCACCTAAGATGGGGACCAAACATACAGCTACCACAAAGTGCCACTGGTAATTGCGTCCATGTAAACATACAGTCACCGTCCTTTCTCCAAACGTCCTGATGCGGGATCTGTTTGCAGCTATTAAAGATGGCCCACAGCCTTCTACCAGCCTGTCAGCACTGACTGGCAAAATGAGGCTCTTCTGGGAGCCAGAGTCTACCAGAAAATGTTTCCCCAAATATGTGTCCGTGATGAAAAGCAGCTTCTCCCTGTTGCCAGCAGTCGCAGCTGCTACTTACTGCTTGCTGTCCCGTTTCCCGGCTTCTTGAAGTGGCATGATGACAGACAACCTTGCGCTTCCTTGCCAAAACGGAGGTGATAAAAACACAGCATCCCCGTCCTGTTTTTCCGGGTGGCCGTCCCGGCCACCACCATTGACTCATCTACCTCGCTGGGCTCCGCCGGAGAACCCGGTCTGACTGTCTGAACGCTGAAAGCGTTGTTTTCCAGGATGATGCGGTCTGCCTCCTCTGCCGGCGCGCGGTAGTCCCTGGTCACCAGCAGCGGTGAGTTAGCAAGAATCACTCTCGCAGAAGCCAGTAGGTTTCTGAGGAAGAGCTGGGCGAAAAGGAAAGATCCATTGTCCGTGCCCATCAACGCAAGCATGCTCTCCATCAGATCCACAGCCGATCTGTCTCCTAGCTCCAAGTAGGTGAGGAGCTTTCTTGCCCTCTCTGCGTCTGAAAGGGTATAACGGCGCAGCAGCAGTCGCGGGGCTTGGAGTAGACTCATGGCGCGCTGCGTAGCGCGCGTATCCAGCGATGCCACCACATGGTGGTACTTTGTGTTATCTGCCACGACTCCGCAGAGGGCAAACTGGACTTCCACATGAATAAACCAAGCGGCCGGGTCATGAAGCCAAAAGTCCAGGAGTCCGACTGCAACAGCGCATGCAGCAGTGGGAGACTCCAGTGGGAGTGTCTCCGTGGTGGTGCTCGGTTCGTTTTCCATTTCACGTCTCTCGGTCACCAATGTGGAGGATGAATGCAGACGAGACATGAGCTGACAACACAGAGGTTTATTTCTCCTCCAACACAGAACAGACTAACTCTGAGTGCCAAAGCGATCTGCTTTATACATTTTCTTCTTGCCTCTGGCACTCAGAGTAAATACATTTACATACCTGTTACCAAGTGTGAACACACATCAACATACACATTAACACATTTGCACCCCTGCGTCCTCAGGTGTGAGCCTGGCACAGCGGGGGCGAAAGGCACATCTTTATTTACTACATACCCCCCGGTACTCTGGTGCCCCTGGCTAGCACCCCCAACACCCCGAAGTACTGGATGGAGTGTCATTTCCTTTGTGTCACCACAGTATATTCATTTACTGCCTTGGCTAACCAGTTCTTATTATCTTATTAACTATTGCTCTGAGTGCTGCTGTGCCTTTGCTGCTGTAATCTTGGAATTTCCCCATTGTGGGACTAATAAAGGCTTATTTTATATTATCTTGTCTTATCTTATTAAATGTCCCAGAAGGGCAATTTGGTTTGCAGCAGAATAAGCAAGCACAACCATACATATAATATAAAACATATCAAAGAACCTAATTTTAAAAACATGCATACATGACATAATCATTTAGTGCATATCATCATATTGTTTTGCAAGGAGCATGTCACAGTAAAGTGCTAAAGCATGTCATAAAGAGTGCCTGTATATAAAATGGATAAAAAATGGCAACAATAATTTATAATTTAAGATCACAAGAATGGATAAAATGAATAAAAGAAATGGGTTAAATGGGTTAAATGACAAACAATAATAAATAATATAAGATCACTGAACTGGTATATGTTAAAAGAAATAGCATGTTACAAAGGACAATAAATATAGTTAAGAGCATTTTTTCCTAAACCTCTGCGTTTAGTAACTTAACAGACAGGCACAAAGGAGAATTTATATCTATTTTTTGCTGCTGAGGGAATAAGAATAATAATAAGAAATTATCTCTGTTGTCATTCAGTCCATACAGCCAATCATGTACAGTAGAACAAAATTACGTTTCTCCTGTCTACAGTGTTAATCACATGTAGAATCAAAGAGGTTGCTGCCATGCAAGGCGCCACCACAAACAACTTCTCCTTCCCCCATTTTATTACGCTGCGCACCAAGCTAGAAGGTGGGAAGTACCATTTTTATATGGTCTTTGGTATGACCCGGCCGGGACTTGAGCCCCCAACCTCCCGGTTGTGGGGTAGATGCTCTATCAACTAGTCCACAACTTCGGGGGCCTAGTTATTAATCAATCGATGGCCAGAAGGGAACAGCTATACTCAGCGTACAAAGGGTGTGACGTGTCTAAACGAATAGACTTAGCTTTCTCCAGCATGTTTTTTATATATGTGATCAAGACTGTTGAAATTAACAACAGCTATCTTTGAGGCCACTTTAACAATCACCTCGACGCTACTTTGTCACACCTCCCAAGGGAGTTTTTGTCTCTCATAGACAAGTTACCATACCAGCAAATAATGGAAAAAGTGATGATTGACTCAGTAATAGCACAGTAAAATATTTTCATAAGAGTCCTTTCAACCTGAAATTTTGCGAGCTTGCTCAAACAGTAGAGCTGTTGCTGACCTTTTTTACATAACAACTCACAATTTCAGTTGAATTTCAGTTTGTCATCAATGGTGGTACCAAGATATTTGTAGTGGGTTACAGTTTCACTGCCTGACCATAGATAATACCGCATACAGGAGTTGGAGAGGATCTTCTAAAATCGATACACATCTCTTTTGTTTTAGAGACACTGATTTTAAAAAAGGCCTTTTCACACCATGAAATAAAATCACTTAAAACTTGGCCATGCTTGTTATTGTCATCATTAAAGGATACCTGTACTGGTCATTATAACAACATTAATCCTGCTTTAGGTATTACTTATAAACCAAAAATGTGTTTATTCAGTAAAAATAACCCCCTATAGTCAGTATACTGAATAAGTTTATCCCATGAAAACCACTCGGTCAAAACCCATGGGGAGCAGCCATTGCCGGCCGGAAGTGACGTACAATCGTTGTTTTCGGCTTTACCGTGGAAGAGTAACGTGTTTACCGTGGTTGAGTAAACGCGTTCAGCAGATGCTCAGTGGGTCAAGATCCGAGTTGAAAACAGCGCAAAATCCACACGGATATATACTGCATAAACCATCCTTGGAAATGGCCTTTATTGATGGCATGATCCGCGGTTACTTCCGGGGACCGACAGCTGAAGGGGACCTGACGAACAGTTCCCAGTCAAGTAACTTCAGAGCACGTTGAATAAATCTTGATATACTAGAATTTTATTTCATTAAATTATATGCAGATAGATTTGCTTGTATATGGTTGTAAAAAATTACATAAAAATTCTGATGTTAAAACTTTGTTGACTGCTATACTGCAGTCCACTCAATCGCCAAAGCAACAATGGTGCGTCACTACCATGCTGAAACTGGCCATGGAGGAGGCAAAATGTCTCTGACCATGACTGATTGAGAGAGCAGTAACTTGAAACTTGCACGTATTTGAGAAGGAATCATGACCAAAATTACTGGACAGAACCACTTGTATCATATTTGATCCTTTGAAGTAGCTTTTGATTAAAATTCACTACAGGTACCCTTTAAAAGGGCTTTTGATTATCGAGGCATCAGCGTATTTTAAGATATATTTCTCTGTATGTCGACTCTGACAATCATTTGTATATAAAATATATATAAAAAAGCCAATAAAACACAACCCTGAGGTGAGCCAGTGGAGGATGTCCGGAAGCTAAACAGAGTACCGTTTACTCTTACTTGTTGTAATCTAATTGTAAAAAAATCAAAAATCCATCCTATTAGAGATCTGTCTAGATCGAAGACATTTATTAGTTTATCGACTACAATATGAGGCTGAATCGTGTTAAAAGCAGATGAGAAATCAAAGAAGAGCGTTTTAGCATGATTTTTTCTCTCTCCAAGAGCTTAAGGAGAAGGTTGAGGAAAGTAATGATGGCATCCTGTACTCCTCTCTTAGTTCTGTATGCAAATTGAAGAGGGTCTAATAAATGTTCTGTTTTTGCTAGGAGGTCTGTCTTAACAAGTTTCTCAAATTGTTTCATTACCAAGGAAGTTAAGGCGATAGTTTGAAAGTCATTCAATGAGGCTGGATTTTTTTATTTTAGCAACGGGTGCAATTATCGATTTCTTCCACAGGGACGGTATTCTCTGTTGAGAAAGAAATAGATTAAAAATATTATTAAAGTGGGTCCTTATAATATGTGAGAATTGTAATACTGTGTTGGGCACCTTAATTTCCACAGTGAGTCGCTGTTTGAAAAGAAACAGTCCCAAAAATTCAGCTCTCCATAACCTGGAAGTCCTGCGCTTGTCCCTAATCCCGTTTGTTTACAACAAAGTAGACAAGATAGAGTTGGATTTATTGGTCTGACTAGCAAACCATAATACTGTTGTGGTGATGGACTTTTTATTTCATGTGAAAATGCCAAGAAAAATGCAAGCAAAGTGTGTGGAAACTAACACGGAAATGCACCAAAGCTAAATCACTAGCTAGCCGCCGGTGTTCTGACATTTTAGCATACTTTGTCAGAATAGCATACCCATATGGCAAATTGATAGATATAGCTATCGGTTTAGCCTGCTTTGTCAGAATAGCATTATGATGCTCTGACTGGTATATTTAAGCTGACAGAAAAGAATAAGATAAGATAAGATAAGATAAGCCTTTATTAGTCCCACAATGGGGAAATTCCAGGATTGCAACAGCACAGGGACAGCAACACTCAGAGCAACAATCAGAAGGCAAGAAAAAACAACATCTAGTAAACATATGTCCATATTACTATAAATGTATATATATAGACACACAGTGCAGAGCATTATGGTTGGTTGGTGAATGTGCAGCAGAAAGTCTAAGCTCTCTCTCCGCGGATGCGGTGAGCCAGCTGGAAGTCTTTGGGCATGATGGTGACCCCCTTAGCGAAGAAGAGACCACCAGGTGGGCCTCGCTGGTCTCCTGCAGAGCCATGACGGCGAAGCACAGGAAACGCAGGACGGTCTTCAGAATCAGAATCAGAATCAGGTTTATTGCCATTGTTCATGTGATACACAAACTAGGAATTTGTCTCGGTGCCATGCTGCAACATTAAAAACATAATGAGAAAAAGGGATAAACTAAAAAACTAAAGGACTAGAAACGTGCAATAAGTGTAGAAAAATAAGTAATAATAAGTAATAATAATAATAATACTAGTAATAATGAGTAGTACTAGTCAAGGCAGTTTTAAAAAATTAGCATGTAGCAGATAATGTGAAGTACCACATAGTGCAGTCAATAATGCAACAGAAAAACAATGATGATTGACATGAGTCTGGTTGAGCTGCTGTACATAGTGCACGAGAGTCAAAAGTCACTTAGTGTTCAGCAGTCTGATGGCAGAGGGGAAAAAGCTGTTCATGTGCCGGGAGGTTTTAGTCCGAATGGACCGAAGCCTTCTACCTGAGGGGAGGGGGGCAAACAGCACGTGACCAGGATGTGAAGGATCGGCTATGATCCGGCCAGCACGCCTCCTGGTCCTGGAGATGTACAGGTCCTGGAGAGATGGGAGCTTGCAGCCTATCACCTTCTCAGCAGTGCGCACGACGCGCTGCAGCCTTAGTCTGTCCCTGGCAGTGGCTCCTGCGTACCACACAGTTATGGAGGAGGTGAGGATGGACTCGATGATGGCCGTGTAGAACTGCACTAACATCTTGGTGGGTAGCTTGAGCTTCCTCAGCTGCCGCAGAAAGAACATCCTCTGCTGGGCCTTTTTGATGAGGGAGCTGATGGTTGGCTCCCATTTGAGGTCTCGGGTGATGGTGGTGTCCAAGAAGCGGAAGGAATCTGCAAAGGTGATGGGAGAGCCTGTGATGGTGA
This sequence comes from Pholidichthys leucotaenia, assembly GCA_020510985.1. Lineage (NCBI taxonomy): Eukaryota > Metazoa > Chordata > Actinopteri > Cichliformes > Pholidichthyidae > Pholidichthys > Pholidichthys leucotaenia. The sequence goes on along the minus strand of CM035837.1, from coordinate 322,888,030 downwards.
GGGGGGGCAGGGGGGATGTGACTTTCCTGAAGTCCACAATCATCTCTGCTGTCTTCAGAGCATTCAGCTGCAGGTTGTTGTGGCTGCACCAGGACACCAGCTGGGCCACCTCTTCCCTGTAGGCGGACTCGTCACCGTTGGAGATGAGCCCGATGAGGGTGGTGTCGTCCGCAAACTTAATCAGCTTAACAGACTGGTGGGAGGAGGTGCAGGAGTTGGTATAAAGGGAGAAGAGTAGGGGGGAAAGTACACAGCCCTGGGGTGATCCAATGCTGATGCTAACAGAGTCTGAGACAGACTTCCCCAGCCGCACATGCTGTCTCCGGTCCGTCAGGAAGTCGGTGATCCACCTGCAGAGGGAGTTGAGGAGAGATGGTGGAGGATTTGAGGCAGGTCGGCACGTGACATTGCTTAAGGGAGGTGTTAAAAATGTCTGTGAAGACAGGAGCCAGCTCTTTCGCACAGTGTCTCAGGGTGGAGGGAGACACACCGTCCGGCCCGGGGGCCTTGCACGGGTTCAGTCTGGAGAACTGTCTGTGCACGTCCTGCTCACTGATGACAAGGGGAGGGGGGGGGAGGAGGAGGGGGGGACCGCTCTTGATGAATTAGGGGCTGAGGAGGCAGTGGAGCTAGGTGGAGTGGGTGAGTTGGACACAGCTGACGAGGTGTCAAAACGGGCATAGTGTTGGGACAGTCTTTGACAAAGGGCTATGTCATCCTGACCTTTAGAAGCCTGAGGCCGATAGTTGGTGATTTGCCTCAGTCCTCTCCACACAGAAGCCGAGTCATTAGCAGTGAACTGCTGCTGGAGTCTCTCAGAATATACAGATTTAGCTCTCCTCAGCTCTCTGTTAAACCGATATTTGACCTCCCTGTAGCAGTCCCTGTCTCCACTTTTCAACGCTGCTTCCTTCTCCTTCCTGATCCGTCTGAGCTTAGCTGTGAACCAAGGCTTGTCATTAGAATATCTTATCCTGGTGCGCGATGGGAGAATGTGCTCTTCACAGAAGTTGATATATGAGTTCACAGTGTATGTGTACTCATTAAGATCATGTGTGGCTCTTTTAAACATGTCCCAGTCAGTTATTTCCATGCATGTGTTCAGTTTCTCTCCAGCTTCACTGGTCAATTTCTTTGTGGTGGTCACTACAGGTTTAGTGAGTTTCAGTCTTTGTTTGTATGTGGGGATGAGGTGAACCATCACGTGATCAGATAGTCCCAGCACAGCGCGGGGAACAGCGCGATATGCGTCCTTTACTGAAGTATAACAGTGATCTAGCGTGTTATTTCCTCTGGTTGGACATTTAATACACTGTTTGTAGCGGGGGAGCTCGTGACTCAGATTGCTCTGGTTAAAATCGCCCACCACGATAACCAGGGAGTCTGGAAAGTTCCGCTCCGTAAGTTGGATGTGATCTGCGAGCACGCGCTGAGCTTCGCGCGTGTCCGCGTCAGGAGGGGCGTACACAGCGACGAGAATGAATGAGGCAAACTCCCGCGGGGAATAAAATGGCTTGCAGTTAATGAAAAGAAATTCCAGGGCGGGAGAACAGTGTTTGGAAATCACCGTTACATCAGAGCACCAGCTGTTGTTAATATAGAAGCACACTCCTCCTCCGATAGACTTACCGGACAGCTCTGTGACGCGGTCAGCACGAATCAGCTGGAAACCCTCAAGGCTGATCGCGCTATCTGGAATGTTCTCATTAAGCCAGGTCTCAGAGAAGCAGATGACAGACGAGGAAGCGAGGTCCTTGAAACGCATCAGCAGTCTTAATTCTTCTACCTTGTTCAGGAGAGAATTGGCATTGGATAGAAATATGCCAGGCAAGGCTGTTCGCGAGCCTCTTTTTCGTAGCCGAGCGAGAATCCCTCCTCTCTTCCCTCTTTTCCGCCGTCTTGCTTTTTTGGCCAAACAATGGATCAGATCAGCGGCAGGAGCTAAAAAAACTGGAAGAAGGTCCATGGGGGTGAGAGTCCTGATATTTAGTAGTTCTTCACGGGTGTATGAACCGGCAGATGCACAATCAGTGAACAAAAACAGACAAATTATAAAAATTAAAGGGCACCGATACACCACGGCGGCCGCTGTGGGCGCCATCTTGATCATTATTATCATTATTATTGTCTTGAAGTCCTGAGCGATCTCCCTCACCAGGCGCTGGACGGGCAGCTTACGGATGAGCAGCTCCGTGGATTTCTGGCAGCGACGGATCTCTCTCAGAGCCACGGGCCTGTGACGGCGAGGCCTCTTCACTCTGCCGGTGGCCGGAGCGCCTCTCCGAGCAGCCCTGGTGGCTAGCTGTCTCCTGGGGGGCTTCTTCCTCCAGTAGATTTTACGGGCGGTCTGCTTGGTTCTTGCCATCGCTCTTTATTATTCTGTCTTATATTTCTTGCACGCCGCCTAAACTCCAGCCCGGCACCCGCGTCGTTTTCGCTACAGCTCCCGGTATGTCGAGTTTCCCATTAGCACCGGGCGGCGGCCAAGTGCTAGCTAGCACTAGCTCCTCCCCGCTGTAGCGTCTCCCGCTGCAAACCGTGGCTCCGTCCGCCGACCCGGGAGACCCCCGGAGCGATCCGTGCGTCCGTGATATATATACAGAGTGAAAGGTGTAGAAAGAAGAAGGAAGATAAAAAAAAAGGCTGTTGCAATGGGCAGCCTACTCGTGTGGCGCCACCGGTCCGGCGGAACCGGAACCGGAAAAAAAAATAAAAATAATAATAATACTAGTAATAATACTAGAATACTAGTTTAATACAGTGGCATTGTAGAGGATGTGCTCGAATGATGAGGCTGAGTTTAGTTCTTAAATCAGCTTTATTGACAGAACACATCGTCTAGCATTCTCAAAGCAGGAAAGAGGAAGAATCATATCTCATCACCCTTTTATATGTTTCCAGCATCAGAATTCAAGTCACATGGTGTTTTCAGTAAACATACAGTCACAAAGCATCCCTTTGAACCTTCACCATTGTCTCTCATTTCTTGATGAACCGGAAATCCCTCCGGGGCATCTTCTGTGGGACAAAAAGACCAATCTCACACCTCCTCGTTATCTTCTGCAGATTTGAGTCCTTTGTCCTTCCAGACGTGACACCCCCAATACACATGCAGTCATATCTCTGTGGAAATGTGAGCCCACAATGTGTGTCGCCCACACTACCCCCCCCCCCCAAACGTCTAGTAAGGGCAAAACCTGCATGGCATAAAAAAAAGAAAAACACAAAACACTCCATATATTGCTAATCAATCCACCAACTGCCTGGGTTTTAACTTTCTGCCGAATCTGCTGCAACCTGGCTTTGCTGCCCCTGCAACATCTCTCTGCATCTGTGGATTAAAGCTGTTAGCACCTTTCTGTGAAGATTCTGGAGAATGGGCGGGGCCGTCTCATGGAGACATCGCAGATTAGTGGGGGCATACCACTTTGTTGCTCCCTGTGCTCCAGCCTTAACCCTGTTGGTCCAGACTGGAGCACGCGCACGTCCGCGTCGTTAACCTGCTCCGCAGCCATGGCTGCATAATCTAACCCTACACAGACCGGGGCTGCGCGCGCTCCCGCGTCGCTGCCCGGGCCCGCGGCCACGGCTACAGAGTCTGCCCCCATGGGGCTTGGTGGTGCTACCACGCGCGAGAGACAGTCTGCCACAACATTGTGTTTACCCGCGACATGCTGAATATCAGTAGTGAACTCCGATATTGCGGCTAGTTGCCTTTGTTGTCGGCCTGACCAGGGTTCTGAAATTTTGGTCATCGCAAACATTAGCGGTTTATGATCCACAAACGCGGTGAAACGTCGCCCCTCTAACCAGAACTGAAAATGGCGGATGGCCAAGTGTAGGGCCAAAAGCTCCCTGTCAAACGCACTGTATTTACGCTCACTATCGCGCAAAGTCCTGCTGAAAAACGCGAGGGGTTGCCAGGTACCTGCCACAAACTGTTCAACTACCGCCCCCACCGCTACATCGGAAGCGTCAGTGGTGAGTGCCATGCGGGCCGTTGGAACTGGGTGCGCTAACAAAACTGCGTTTGCCAGGGCTGATTTGACCTGGGCCAAAAGCGTGCTCCCGCTCCGGAAACCATTCAACTTTACTTGCAGGCTTTTGTTTTTTTAACGCGGTGTACAATGGCTGCATGAGCCGTGCTGCGCTTGGGAGGAACCGGTTGTAAAAATTAACCATCCCTAGAAACTCCTGAAGCGCCTTGACCGTTTGAGGTTGCGGAAAATCCGTTATGGCACGCACTTTATCTGGAAGAGGAACCGCTCCTTCTGCCGAAACGCGATACCCCAAAAAATCAATCTGCGCCACCCCAAACTGGCACTTCGCTGGGTTAACTATTAACCCGTGCTCTGCCAGCCTCCGAAAAACTGCTGTGAGGTGTTTTTCGTGCTCGCCCTCGGACGCGCTGGCTACCAAAATATCGTCCAAATAAACGAACACGAAAGGGAGGTCGCGTAAAACTGCGTCCATCATGCGTTGGAAAGTCTGCGCGGCCCCCTTGAGGCCAAAAGGCATGCGCAAAAACTCAAAAAGGCCGAAAGGAGTTATGACCGCTGTTTTGGGTACATCTTGCGCGCGCACTGGAACCTGGTGGTAACCGTGCACCAAGTCTATTTTAGAAAAAATGCGCGCCCCCGCCAAATGAACAGAAAAATCCTGAATGTGCGGAATCGGGTAGCGGTCATGAGCTGAAACGTTGTTCAACCTGCGGAAATCGCCGCAAGGTCGCCACGAGCCGTCAGCCTTTGGGACCATGTGTAGCGGCGAAGCCCAAGAGCTTTTGGAGCGTCTAACAATGCCCAGTTTTTCCAGATTAGTGAACTCCTCGCGCGCGATGGCCAGTTTAGCTGGGTCCAAGCGCCGAGCTTTTGCAAAAACGGGAGGGCCGGTGGTGGTGATAAAATGCTCCACCCCATGTTTAGCCACTGTCGCCGAAAACGTGGGGACTGTGAGTGCTGGGAACTGAGCAAGCAATGTGTGAAACTTACCACCCGCAGCTGAGACGCTGGCATGTGCAGTCGGCGGGGCCACCCGAGCTGTGCAGGGAATAGAATGAAAGGACAGTGCATTAATCAGACGTCTATTAGCAAGGTCAACCAATAAACCATGTGAGCACAAAAAATCAGCCCCTAACATGTTGAAACTGACTGCTGCTACAATAAATGTCCACTCAAATGAACGGCCCTGTAAGGACAGAAGCATGGTCCTCTCACCAAACGTTTTAATCGCAGAGCCGTTCGCTGCTGACACTGACACCCAGGGAGCTTTAGACGGCATCAGCCGTTCCGCGTAGGTGGGTGTGACGAAACTCAGCTGGGAGCCCGTGTCCACGAGGAACTGTTTCCCCGAGTGTGCATCCGTCAGGTAAAGCAGCTTGTTCTCGTCACCAAGGGTCGCAGCTGCTACCGGCCCTCGGTCTTGGCGTTTCCCTGGCGCTTGAAGTTGCACGGCAGGACGCACCTGTGCGCTCTCTCTGCAAAACGGCGGTGGTAGAAACACCGGGCGTCCTCCGCTCCGCGTCGCCTGGCCCCCATCGCCGCCGTCGTTGGTGTGTCTGGCACCGCGGCCGCTGGGCCTGCGCTGTCTCCGGACGCCGTTCCTGGGCTAGTTGCTGCGGCCGAAACCACGTTCCGCTTGTGGGCGTCGACAAGCCGCTGCGCCTCTTTGCTCAGCCCATGGTAGTCTCGCCTGGCCAATCGGGGCGACTCTGCCAGGGCCACTCTCACTGCTGGCGGCAGGGTCCGAAGGAAAAGGTGGGCGAAAATGAATTCGCCATCCTCAGAGTCTTTGAGCCTCAGCATCTTCACCATCAGGTCCGCAGGTCTCTCGTTCTCTGACTCCGTCAACGTCAGGAGCCCCTCTGCTCGCTGTTGGACCGAAGGGGTGAAATGGCTGATCAGCGCGTCCTTCAATGCACTGTACTTGTCGCTGTCTGGTGGATGATTAACCAGATCCTCCACTCTCTGGACCGTGTTGCTGTCCAGCTTCGCTACCACATGGTAGAATTTTGTGTCGTCGTTGGAGATTCTCCGGAGGTTGAACTGCGCCTCGACTGCGCTAAACCATGAGCGCGGGCTGTGCTGCCAGAAATCGGGCAGCCGGATCGTGGAGGCGGCCATCAGGCTGGCTTCCGCCGAGCCCCGCTCGGGAGAATTCTGTCTGCTCATTTCTTGTCGTAGGTCACCAGTGTAGAGGATGTGCTCGAATGATGAGGCTGAGTTTAGTTCTTAAATCAGCTTTATTGACAGAACACATCGTCTAGCATTCTCAAAGCAGGAAAGAGGAAGAATCATATCTCATTACCCTTTTATATGTTTCCAGCATCAGAATTCAAGTCACATGGTGTTTTCAGTAAACATACAGTCACAAAGCATCCCTTTGAACCTTCACCATTGTCTCTCATTTCTTGATGAACCGGAAATCCCTCCGGGGCATCTTCTGTGGGACAAAAAGACCAATCTCACACCTCCTCGTTATCTTCTGCAGATTTGAGTCCTTTGTCCTTCCAGACGTGACACCCCCAATACACATGCAGTCATATCTCTGTGGAAATGTGAGCCCACAATGTGTGTCGCCCACAGTATGATATTTTGATTGGTTAATTTACACTGACAGAATGACATACCTGTAGTATAATACAGTGGTAGAACTAAACAAGACAATCAAGCATACATTTACATACAAAAAGAAAAAACCTTAGATGTTGATTGATTGATTGATTTTATTTGAACATTCAGACAAAAAGAAAAAAAGAATTTAAAACAAAAATCAAAACAAAAAAAAATATTCAAAAGGAGTAGGAAGAAGCCAATGCTTATATAGTCCCACCCCTTTTCCATACCCAACAAATTACAACATCACTCTAGTCATCATTCATCCCACAACCACATTCACCATACAACACCATAATACATAATACACCCCATAATCAGTTTATGCAACAGAAATGATACAACAATGACAGTCCATATTGACAACAATACCAACATCCAACAATAACTGTAACGATAATAAATAAATACTTCTGGTATGTTCAATACAATCATAGGCAACACCATCATCATCACAATCACCATATACAGACGTGGACAAAATTGTTGGTACCCCTTTGTTAATGAAAGAAAAACCCACAATGGTCACAGAAATAACTTGAATCTGACAAAAATGATAATAAATAAAAATTCTATGAAAATTAATGAATTGATTAATGAAAATCAGACAATGCTTTTGAATTGTGGTTCAACAGAATTATTTTAAAAAACAAACTCATGAAACAGGCCTGGACAAAAATGATGGTACCCTTAACTTAATATTTTGTTGCACAACCTTTTGAGGCAATCACTGCAATCAAACTGTCAATGGGCTGCACGGTGGCGCAGTGGTTAGCACTGTGGCAGCACAGTTTTACCCTCAGCCGGGGGATCGCGGGGATCGTGGGTTCGATCCCTGCCCCTGACCAACAGTGATCTGTGTGGAGTTTGCATGTTCTCCCCGTGTTGCGTGGGTTTACTCCGGGGTTTCTCCGGTTTCCTCCCACATGCCAAAAACATGCAGGTTAGGGATACGGGGCGCCTGCGCACGCAGCAACCGGCAGCTGGTGGCTTGTCACCGGACTGCGAAACAAATCTAGCTACGGGTACAAAATAAGTAATAAAAAATAAATAAATAAATAAATGAGACTTCTGCACCTCTCAGCAGGTATTTTGGCCCACTCCTCATGAGCAAACTGCTCCAGTTGTCTCAGGTTTGAAGGGTGCCTTCTCCAGACGGCATGTTTCAGCTCCTTCCACAGATGTTCAATAGCATTTAGATCAGGGCTCATAGAAGGCCACTTTAGAATAGTCCAATGTTTCGCTCCTAGCCATTCTTGGGTGTTTTTAGCTGTGTGTTTTGGGTCATTATCCTGTTGCAAGACCCATGACCTGCGACTGAGACCAAGCTGTCTGACACTGGGCAGCACATTTCTCTCTAGAATACCTTGATAGTCTTGAGATTTCATTGTACCCTGCACAGATTCAAGACACCCTGTGCCAGATGCAGCAAAGCAGCCCCAGAACATAATAGAACCTCCTCCATGTTTCACAGTAGGGACAGTGTTCTTTTCTTGGTATGTTTCATTTTTGCGTCTGTGAACATAGAGCTGATGTGCCTTGCCAAAAAGTTCCAGTTTTGTCTCGTCTGTCCATAGGACATTCTCCCAGAAGCTTTGTGGCTTGTCAACATGCAGTTTGGCAAATTCCAGTCTGGCTTTTTTTATGATTTGTTTTCAACAGTGGTGTCCTCTTTGGTCGTCTCCCATGAAGTCCACTTTGGCTCAAACAATGACGGATGGTGCGATCTGACATTGATGTACCTTGATCTTGGAGTTCACCATGAATGTGTTTAGAGGTTGTTCTGGGCTCTTTTGTTACCATTCGTATTATCCGTCTCCTCCTGCGGCCATGTCCAGGAAGGTTGGCTACAGTCCCGTGGATCTTAAATTTCTGAATAATATGTGCAACTGTAGTCACAGGAACATCAAGCTGCTTGGAGATGGTCTTATAGCCTTTACCTTTAACATGCTTGTCTATAATTTTCTTTCTAATCTCCTGAGACAACTCTCTCCTTTGCTTCCTCTGGTCCATGTTTAGTGTGGTACACACCATGTCACCAAACAGCACAGTGACTACTTGTCACCCTTTAAATAGGCTGACTGACTGATTACAAGTTTGTAGACACCTGTGATGTTAATTAGAGGACACATCTTGGTTGAACATGTCCCTATGGTCACATTATTTTCAATCTTTTCTAGGGGTGCCATCATTTTTTGTCCAGGCCCGTTTCATGAGTTTGTTTTTTAAAATAATTCTGTTGAACCACAATTCAAAAGCACTGTCTAATTTTCACTGGTTAATTTTCATAGAATTTTATTTATTATCACTTTTGTTAGATTCGAGTTATTTCTGTGACCATTGTGGGTTTTTCTTTCATTAACAGAGGGGTACCAACAATTTTGTCCACGTCTGTATACCACCATATACCCCCACATGGCTTACAATACCTAGGCACAATAAGTAACCATATAATAAAAATACCCATAATAACAGGTAGCCCATATGGTAGTTACAACAACAACAACAATAATAATAATACCACCTGGCCTATACAATACTCCAAACAACTCCATCCCAACAACAATCCTAACACTATAATTCTAGTAATGATATCATGCTCTACACCAGTGCTTCTCAATTATTTTTTGCAAAGCCCCCCCTAGGAAAGAGAAAATATTTCGTCCCCCCCCCCCACTCGCCGCGGTGACTATAAATAAGATCATTATCTATAAAAATTGTATAAGTATACCTAAAATTGTATCCTTTTTAACATTAACAAAAGAAAAAAGCAATATAAATCAACTTTCAACAAATATTAAATTTATTATGCCACACAGAAACCCTGTTATAGTCTAAAACAGAAAAAAAAAACTTAAAGTGCATCAAAGTGCCTGAAATAAAAAATATGTCAATCCTTATTTAAACTAGAAACATTTTTGACCAACTGAACCATTTGATGCTGAGAAAAATAATTCAATCAATAAATAATATTAAATGTAGATTGATCTGGAACATTAACACAGGAGCACCAATATATTTAACAATTGTGTGGGGTTTTTTGCACTACGCAATTTGGTACGCCACTTTAAATGATGCTGAAAGTGCTCGTTGGTTTACTGATGTAGCGTTCACAAAGCGGGATGATTGTTGGCCGTACTCCGCACGTTTTCGCTGAAAAAAATCAAGCGGCTTATCAATGTGTTGAGGATGTAATGTCTGTAGGTGACGTCTTAATTTATTTGGCTTCATGCTGTCCGCTGCAAACATTTTCAGACACAGTAAACACACCGGTCTTTCCTCGTCTCCCACCGTAGTCAGAGTGAAGCCAAGCGCTAGATAAGCTTCGTCATATTTCCTCGTCTTAGCTTTTGGGAGACTTTCATTTGTCTCTTTACCTGTGTCTCTCTCCGCCTTTCTTTTCGTTACTGTTAAATATTTCTCCATGGTGTCTCTCGAGGGGTTTGTTGACAGCAATTTAAAAAGTTTTAAACTCCCGCACAGACTTTGACAATGAGAGCGCCACTGCACCACCTGCTGCCGTGGATGTGCAATTACACTTTACACGGCAAAAGCAAAGCCTGTTCCCCGGGGTCATACGCGCCCCCCCGGCATCCCACTATTTGAGAAGGACTGCTCTACACTAATGCTCTACACTGTGTGTCTGTGTGTATATATATATATATTTATAGTAATATGTACATATGTATATTAGCTGCTCTTGCTTGCTTGCCTTTTTTTTTTTTTTTTTTTTTCTTGCCTTCTGATTGTTGCTCTGAGTGTTGCTATCCCTGTGCTGTTGCAATCCTGGAATTTCCCCGTTGTGGGACTAATAAAGGCTTATCTTATCTTATCTTATCTTAATAATAGCAGTACTCAGCATATACAGTTAGGCCCAGAAATATTTGGACAGTGACACAATCTTCATGATTTGGGCTCTGCATGCCACCACATTGGATTTGAAATGAAACAACTACAACGGAATTGAAGTGCAGACTTTAAGGTTTAATTCAAGGGGTTGAACAAAAATATATGATTAAACATGTAGGAATTGTAGCTATTTTTATACAAACGCTCCTCATTTCAGGGGCTCAAAAGTAATTGGACAAATAAACATAACCCTAAGTAAAATGTTACTTTTCAATATTTTGTTGAGAATCCTTTGCAGGCAATGACTGCCTGAAGTCTGGAACCCATGGACATCACCAAACGCTGGGTTTCCTCCTTTGTGATGCTTTGCCAGGCCTTTACTGCAGCTGTCTTCAGTTGTTGCTTGTTTGTGGGTCTCTCTGCCTTAAGTTTTGTCTTGAGCAAGTGAAATGCATGCTCGATTGGGTTGAGATCTGGTGATTGACTCGGCCATTGCAGAATATTCCACTTCGTTGCTTTAAAAAACTCCTGGGTTGCTTTTGCAGTATGTTTTGGATCATTGGTGAAGCGCCGTCCAATCAACTTTGCTGCATTTGGCTGAATCTGAGCAGAAAGTATATCCCTATACACTTCAGAATTCATCCAGCTGCTTCTGTCTTTTGTCACATCATCAATAAACACAAGTGACCCAGTGCCATTGGAAACCTTGCATGCCCATGCCATCACACTGCCTCCACCATGTTTTACAGAAGATGTAGTGCTTTGGATCATGAGCTGTTCCAATTCTTTTCCAAACTTTCTTCTTCCCATCATTCTGGTACAGGTTGATCTTAGTCTCATCTGTCCAAAGAATGCTGTTCCAGAACTGGGCTGGCTTCTTCAGGTGTTTTTTGGCAAAGTCAATTCTGGCCTTTCTATTTTTGAGGCTGATTCATGGTTTGCACCTTGTGGTGAATCCTTTGTATTTACTCTCATGAAGTCTTCTCTTTATGGTAGACTTAGATACTGATACACCTACTTCCTGGAGAGTGTTCTTCACTTGAGTGGATGTTGTGAAGGGTTGTTCTTCACCATGGAAAGGATTCTGTGATCATCCTCCACTGTTGTCTTCCGTGGACGTCCAGGCCTTTTTGAGTTCCCAGGCTCACCAGTGCACTCTTTTTTTCTCAGAATATACCAAACTGTTGATTTGGCCACTCCTAACATTTCTGCTATCTCTCTGATGGATTTCTTCTTTTTTTTTCAGCCTCAGGATGGTCTGTTTCACCTCCATTGAGAGCTCCTTTGACCGCATGTTGTGTGTTCACAGCAACAACTTCCAAATGCAAACGCCACACCTGGAATCAACTCCAGACCTTTTAACTGCTTAATTGATGACAGGTTAACGAGGGAAGAGCCCATGCAGCCTTATTATTTTTTTTTTTGCAGCCTTCTGAGTCAATTGTCCAATTACTTTTGGTCCCTTGAAAAAGAGGCGGCTACGATTTAAAGAGCTGTAATTCCTAAACCCTTGCTCCAATTTGGATGTGAATACTCTCAAATTACAGCTGAGAGTCTGCACTTTAAGCCCATATTGATGATATAATTGTATCCTGAATATGTTTTCGTAAACAGCTAAAATAACAAAGCTTGTGTCACTGTCCAAATATTTTTGGGCCTAACTGTATATTCATAATAACAACCTTTCTTCATTGAAGACACATTGTAATGTTACTGTCCTTTATTTTTATATTGCTCAAAAATCATTTCTTTATATGTTGATTTAAATATATGGATGTTTGGACATTGCCTGTGTTTCTCCCCCAACCCATTCCACAATTTTACCCCACACACAGACATACAAAAACCTTTCCTAGTAGATCTTACTAGGTTCATCATGCATCCATCCATCTTCTACTGCTTTTCCGGGGGTCCGGGTTGCGGAGGAAGCAGTTCAAGCAGAGAAGCCCAGACTTCCCTCTCCCCAGCCACCTGCTCCAGCTCTTCAGAGAGGATACCAAGGCGTTCCCAGACCAGCTGGGAGGCATGGTCTCTCCACCGAGTCCTGGGTCTGCCCCGGGGTCTCCTCCCAGTGGGACATGCCCCAAACACCTCAAGTGGGAGGCGTCCAGGAGGCATCCTAATCAGATGCCCATACCACCTCAACTGACTCCTTTCAATGTGGAGGAGCAGTGGTTCTACTCTGAGTCTCTTCCGGATGACTGAGCTCCTCACCCTATCTCTGAGGGTGAGTCCAGCAATCCTACGGAGAAAGCTCATTTCAGCCGCTTGTATCTGCGATCTTGTTCTTTCGGTCATTACCCAAAGCTCGTGACCATAGGTGAGAGTAGGAACGTAGACTGACTGGTAAATCAACAGCTTTGCCTTAGAACTAAGCTCCCTCTTCACCACAACAGACCGGTACAATGTCCGCATCACTGCAGATGCTGCTCTGATCCATCTGTCAATCTCTCGCTCCATTTTCCCCTCACTCGTGAATAAGACTCCAAGATACTTAAACTCCTCCACTTGGGGCAGGAGCCTGTCCCCAACCCGGAGAGGACAATCCACCTTTTTCCAGCTGAGGACCATGGACTCGGACTTAGAGGTGCGGATTCTCATCCCAGCTGCTTCACACTCAGCGGCAAACCATCCCAGCAAGAGCTATAGGTCATTGCTGGATGAAGCCAACAGGATAACATCATCTGCAAACAACAGAGATGAGATCCTGTGGTCACCAAGCACGACACCCTCCATTCCCTGGCTGCGCCTAGAAATCCTGTCCATAAAAATGATGAACAGGATCGGTGACAAAGGGCAGCCCTGGCGGAGTCCAACCCTCACTTGGAATGAGTCCGACCGAGTGTTGGCAATACGAACCAAACTCTCACAATGATCATACAGAGACCGAATAGCTCGTAACAACAAACCCGATACGCCATACTCCCAAAGCAACTCCCACAAAAAACCACGAGGGACGCGGTCAAATGCTTTCTCCAAGTCCACAAAACACATGTAAACTGGTTGGGCAAACTCCCATGAACCCTTGAGAATTCTCAAGAGGGTAAAGAGCTGGTCCGATGTACCACGGCCAGGACTAAAACCACATTGCTCCTCCTGAATCCGAGGTTCAACCAACAGCCGGACTCGCCTCTCCAGTACCTTGGCATAGACCTTTCCAGGGAGGCTGAGGAGTGTGATCCCTCTAAAGTTGGAGCACACCCTCCGGTCCCCTTTTTTGAAGAGAGGAACCACCACCCCGGTTTGCCATGTCAAAGGCACTGCCCCCGACCTCCATGCAATGTTGCAGAGGCGTGTCAGCCATGACAGCCCTACAACATCCAGGGCCTTGAGGTACTCAGGGCGACTCTCATCCACCCCCGGGGCCCGGCCACCAAGGAGATTTTTAACCACCTTGGCGACCTCAGCCCCTGTGATAGGCGAGTCATCCCCCTCGTCCACAAACCCTGCTTCCTCTGTGGAAGGCGTATCAGTGGGATTGAGGAGATCCTCGAAGTATTTCTTCCACCACCCGATGATATCCCCAGTCGAAGTCAACAGCGCCCCGTCCGCACCATACACAGTGTGGACAGGGAGCTGCTTTCCCCTCCTGAGCCGCTGGACAGTTTGCCAGAATCTCTTCGAGGCCGACCGAAAGTCTTGTTCCATGGCCTCACCGAACTCCTCCCATACCCGGGTTTTTGCTTCAGCAACCACCCGAGCTGCACTCCGCTTGGCCTGCCGGTACACCTCAGCTGCTTTGGGAGTCCCACAAGCCAACCAAGCCTGATAGGACTCCTTCTTCAGCTTAATGGCCCCCCTCACCACTGGTGTCCACCACTTGGTTCAGGGGTTGCCACCACGAGATGCACTGACCACCTTGCGGCCGCAGCTCTGGGCCGCTGCTTCAACAACAGAGGTGGAGAACATGGCCCATTCAGACTCCATGTCTCCAGAGTCCCTCGGAATGTGGTTGAAGTTCTTCCGGAGGTGGGAGTTGAAGACCTCCCAAACAGGGGCCTCAGCCAGACGTTCCCAGCACACCCTCACTATACGTTTGGGTCTACCAGGTCTGAATGGCTTCCTCCCCTGCCATCGGATCCAACTCACCACCAAGTGGTGATCAGTTGACAGCTCTGCACCTCTCTTTACCTGAGTGTCCAAGACATACGGTCGCAGGTCTGATGACATGATAAGGAAATTGATCATCGACCTGCGACCTAGGGTGTCCTGGTGCCAGGTGCACATATGGACGCCCTTATGCTTGAACATGGTGTTCGTTATGGACAAACTGTGGTTAGCACAGAAGTCCAATAACTGAACACCACTCGGGTTCAGATTGGGCAGGCCGTTCCTCACAGTCACCCCCTCCAGGTTTCACTGTCGTTGCCCACGTGCACATTGAAGCCCCCCAGTAGGACAATGGAATCTGCAAGAGGAGCACCCTCCAGCACCCCAGTCACAGACTCCAAAAAGGGTGGGTACTCTGAAACATCATTTGGTGCATAGGCACAAATGATGGTCAGGACCCATTTCCCAACCCGAAGGCGCAGGAAAGCAACCCTTTCGTCCACTGGGGAAAACTCCAATATAGAGGCAGCAAGGAGGGGGGATACAAGAATACCCACCCCTGCTCGTCGCCCCTTGCCCATGGCAACTCCAGAAAAGGCCAAGCTCCAGTCCCTCTCCAGGAGACTGGTTCCGGAACCGGAGCTGTGTGTTCAGGTGAGGCTGACTATATCTAGCCGGTATCTCTCAACCTCGTACACCAGGTCAGGCTCCTTCCCCACCAGAGAGGTGACATTCCACGTACCAAAGCCAGTTTAGAAAGCTTGGGATAAGTCCGCCAAGGTCTCCGCCTTTGATCGCCACCTAATCCACATAGCACCGGATTCTCATGATCCCTCCTGCAGGTGGTGAACCCACTGGAGTGCGAGCCCATGTAACTCCTTCGGGCTGAGCCCGGCCGGGTCCCATGGATGGAAACCCGGCCACCAGACGCTAGCCATTGAGCCCCTCCCCCAGGCCTGGCTCCAGGGTGGGGCCCCAGTAACCCCATACCGGGCAGGGTACACTGAATCCTTGATCTAGAATTTATCATGAGAGTCTGTTGGATCATTCTTAGTCTGGCCCCTCACCCAGGACCAGTTTGTCTTGGGTGACCCTATCAGAGGCAAATTGCCCCGGACAACATAGCTCCTGGGATCACTGGGGCACACAAACCCCCCACCACGATAAGGTGACGATCCATGAGGGGATCTTACTAGGTGCTTTTTAAATTTTGTGTTCCCCCGTAAATTATATTTCCCTTCTCTCTCACTGAAAAGATTTTGTATGTTGTGTGGCAAAAGGTTTTTACTGACTTTAAACATTAATTGTGCTGTATAATAATCAACCAGATCCCGTAATTTCAATAGCTTTGAATGTAAAAACAATAAATTAGTATGTTCAAGATACCCAACTTTGTGTATAACATGGACTGCCCTTTTTTGTAATATTAGCAATGAATTAAGTGTACTTTTATAATTGTTACCCCAGACCTCTATACCATAGGTCAAGTATGGAAGTACTAATGAGCAATACAAGATATGAAGCAATTTGTAATCTAAGACTTGCTTAATTTTTTTTATAATTGTAATATTTTTTGCAACTTTGTTTTGTATGTATCTGACGTGTGGTTTCCAACTAATTTTATCATCTAGTATTACACCCAAAAACTTGATCTCCTTAACATTTTCAACAATTACATTATCTATATGAATATGTATATATTCTTTATTTTTACAATTACCAAATATCATTACCTTAGTTTTATCTATATTTAGTGATAATTTATTACAATCCATCCATTTTTAAGCTTATTTAATTCATTATTTAGAGTATGGATTAGTTGATTATAATTATTTCCAGAATAAAATATATTAGTATCATCAGAAAATAATATTATTTTTAATAATTTAGAAACTTGGAATATATCATTTATATATATGTTAAATAATTTGAGGCCCAATACTGACCCCTGGGGGACCCCACAGGCAATTCCCTTACATCCAGACAGACATTCTCCCATCTCCACAAACTGTTGTCTCTCAGATAAATAACTTGTAACCCAATTCAGAGCCATTCCCCTAATACCATACATTTGCAGTTTATCAAGAAGTATTGAATGATTTATTGTATCAAATGCCTTTCTAAAAGCTATAAATACACCAATTGCATATTTTCCTTGATCTAATGCATTTATTATTTCCTCTGTTGCTTCCATTATTGCCAACGATGTTGTACTCTTTTCTCTAAATCCATACTGATTCTGATTAAGCACATTGTGTTTATTTAAAAAGTCCTCTAATCTGTTGTTGAAAAGTTTTTCCAGAATCTTTGAAAATTGTGGGAGGAGCAATACTGGTCTGTAGTTTGTGTAGTGGTGTTCATTTCCTTGCTTGAATAATGGTATTACTTTCACTATTTTCATTTTCTGTGAGAATGAGCCAGTTTGAAATGATAGATTACAAATATATGTGAATGGTTTTAATATGCCATCAACAGTTCTTTTTACTAGTGCCATATCAATACCATCACAATCAGTAGATAATTTATTTTTACACTTTTCAACAACAGATTTTACCTCTAGTTCATCCACCCCTGAGAGAAAGATTGACCGAGGGTTATTTCCAATCAGTGTCTCACTCACGGTGTCTCTTCCTTGGTTTGAAATTTTTGCTGCCAACTCTGGTCCAACATTTACAAAAAAAATATTCATTTTATTTACTACCATGTTCTTATCATAATTATCACCACAATTATCAGTAAAATACTTTGGATATATCATCTTCTTAGTTCCATTAAAATTTTTATTAGTTCAATAAAATTATAGTTACACAAAAACAATCTATATACCACTCATTTTCTCCAGTATAACATCCTCCCTCTCCTGATTGACTGCTCCTCTCATATAGAGGAGTTGCACTGACGTCACATGGGTCACGTGTCTTTTGTTTACTGCGCCATTTTGGACGGCAGCAAACAGTCAAATCACCAACAGCAAGCATGAGTGAGTGTAATCAATGAGATAAATGGCTAGACACAAATCAACACCATGGTCCAACGACGAGGTACAGACTTTTCTGTGCTTGGTAGCTGATTAAAGAAATCCAGAGGGAGCTGGACAGAGCAACCTGAAATGATTTCACGGCCACTGACTGGCAAAGGCAGACGGGAGGCAGAGTGGCGTAGACCTGACCACGGCATCATCATTGTTGAAAACAGTGATAGAAGATGGCGAGTGATGTGATATTATGCATCTTTGCTGCTATTTATTCCAGTGGTGGAAAGTTCACTTTGAACAAACAACACCGTTGCCTCCTGTATGCAGACAATGAGCTAGCTAGTTAGCCATCAATGCTAACTCCATGCTCTGCTTGAATTTGCGCTTGTGTCGACAACATATAACGAAATAAGCTAGTGTTGATCCTGGTTAAAAAGTAGTTTTTTACATGTTGCACTTTCGTGCTGTGCATGTACTTAAGTTGTGTGTGTATTTTCATTCTAGAGTCCCGCCATAGGCTGAAGATCTGCTGAACTGGGACCAGCAGCACATCCAGTTGCTTCTCAGTAAGGCAAGAGAGCATGAAACGGGAACAGGTCAAGTGGACCCCTGACCAAGTGAGCACCCCATGTGAGCCCCCCAAGTGGACCCTGGGGTCCAGTCTGTACATGTACAAGTATATTTTCAATCCAGTGATTTACAGACTTATTCAGAGCTTTCTAAAGCCTCATTCAGAACATTATAGTCCCACATACCTATTCTGTGGATTTTCATCTGGGGGCAGGCAGCAGTGATGGGCAGGCAGCAGTGACGGGCAGCCAGCGGTGGAGAAGAAAAGTCTTTTGAAAGCAGAAACAGAGCCAAAACCTTCTCCAGGTCAGCTTAGTTGTCATCTTACATATATATATTTTTTACACTTCTTGGTGACCGGGAAAAGTCTTTCCAACAGTTTTACACAAACTCTTGTTCTCCTTCTTCGCGTTTACAAATCACTAGATTGAGAATGTACTTGTACATGTACAGATTGGATCCCGGGGTCCACTTGGGGTGCTCACTTGGTCAGGGGTCCACTTGACCTGGATCCCATGAAACTACCTTGCGAAGGGTGTCATAACTCCCTTGTCAGGGTAGATAAAGGCACCACGCGATGGCTGTGAGTTTGCAGATTTATTGATGAACACACACACACAACACAGCAACTTCCAAGACAAGTGAGCAGGAGAATACAGGTGGAGCTGAAAATAGCAACAGCTAAGGCGAGCAGAACCGATGGCTAAACCTGGGAAACTGAACATGGACACAAGCTAGGATCATACAGGGTAAGCAGATAAAAATAAGGAGGAACTTACGTCCTGTTGTAGAGAAGGGTGCTGCACTAAAAAATCATGCACAGCCCCTTAAATAAGGCAAGGGAAACAGCAACAAATGGAGACAGGTGTGGAACAGGAGTGGGGCATGATTAAACAGAATGGTGACAGCTGTGTAATATCGCGAACTAAACCCAAAACAGGAAGTCAACAAACATACTATCAAAACAAAAGCATAAACCGGAAATGGCAAAATCAAACACATAATACAACCAACCACATAAAGTCAAATAATAACACTGGAAAGAAGAAGTGTCCAGGAATAAACTAACAGCAAGAGCACAGTGCGAACACTATGCTTGGCGTCACAACAGACCCCCTCCCCCCCAAGGGGTAGATTCCAGACACCCCATCGTAACATCAAAGAAAAAGAAACAACTTTCCCCCCCAGCTAGAATCAAACAAATAACCAACCCCGGGCGGGTGATGGAGGAAACCAGGATTGAAGGGACCAAATCAACAGAAAATGCTCCTGCCCCACAGCACTACACAGAATAGGGATGACAGACCACAAGGGCAAGAATAACCAAGAATACAGTTTGGGTGTTCTGCATAAACCGGAAATGGCAAAATCAAACACATAATACAACCAACCACATAAAGTAAAATAATAACACTGGAAAGACGAAGTGTCCAGGAATAAACTAACAGCATGAGCACAGTGCGAACACTGTGCTTGGCGTCACGACAAAGGGAGGAGATGGCTTAGAATGCTGCCTTCAATCAAGCATTCCTTGGTGTGCTGGGCCACCTTGCAAAGGCAATGGGTGGCCGGTGTCTGTGACCCATTCTGAGTTTTTTTTACAGTTTAAAGTTTGAATTTTGCATATTCTAAATATTCTGGATTTTGCTGCTGATTGTTATAAACAATTTAGTGACTTATGTGTTTGCATCATGATTTTCTACTTTTCTGTTAAGACACCGGTGGGAAGAGTCAGCAGCACAAACCAAACATTAATCAATGACGTTGAAAATAATGGCTTGTGGAGGGAGGAATAACCAGGCCGAGCGTTCAGAGCAGAGGGAACTTTATTCTTCACTCCTTCACATCCACCAGAATCAAAAGCAATAAGCACTCAGGTTGCAGGCACTCTTTTATATCACAACACTAACACTCCTCTGCTACCTGAGGTGCTGCATTAACATATTTTTGATTTTTTTTTTTTTTTGATTTTGTATATTTTATTGATCCCCAGAGGGGAAATTGAGGGCGTCAACCTGGATGGATGAAGCAGCCACGGTACGGCGCTATCCCTTAACCATTCACACACACATTCACACCTAGTGCCACTTTAGGGTCTCCAATTAACCTAACCTGCATGTTTTTGGCCTGTGGGAGGAAACCGGAGAAATCCCGAAGTAAACCCACACAGATACGGAGAGAACATGCAAACTCCACACAGATCACTGTTCGTCGGGGGATGGGCATCAACCCCCATGACAATTCCCCTTGTCCCCCAGCACCTTTGATCTGCCCTGCCTTTCAGTCTGAGGAAAAACTACTGAGTGGGTTCCCCACAGGCTCATTTTTAAGAAAAAGTAACCAAAAACAATTATTTTATTTACTGAAGACTGTATTGTTGGATGTGACAATGCAGAAGACAATGCACACTTTAGTGATAGTAGCAGTATATGGAGGAATTCTGTGCCATATTAGCATCTGTATTTCCAAATAATTGGTTAGGGTTTAATGGGATTTAACATGGGCAGCGCGGTGGCGGAGTGGTTAGCACTGCGGCAGCACAACAACTCACCCTTGGCCGGGGGATCCTGGATTCGATCCCAGCCCCTGACCAACAGTGGTCTGTGTGGACTTTGCATGTTCTCCCCGTGTCTGCATGGGTTTACTCCGGGATTTCTCTGGTTTCCTCCCACATGCCAAAAACATGCAAGTTAGGTTAACTGGCATCAAACTGGGGATTCTAAATTGTCCTTAGGTATGACTGTGAGAGTGAATGGTTGTCTGTCTCTCTGTGTTGGCCCTGCGATGGACTGGCGATCTGTCCAGGGTGTACCCTGCCTCTCGCCTAAAGATGCTGGGATAGGCTCCAGCCCCCCCACGACCCGAAAAGGATTAAGCGGAAGAAGATGGATGGGATTTAACATGTTTTTTTTTTTACAAACTACTTTATGGTTCATAATTCTGTTGATGGACTTACACCAAACCAAAAGTGATCTCTCAAACTGCTGGATTATTTAGATAGCTTTTTCAGTCTTTTAGCATTTAATTTATGTCACTAAATCTTGGTAACCTTCACAAATAAAATAAACAAAAGTGGAGACATATCTGCAAAAGGCACAAAAGTTTATTGTAAAAATTCCTAGTGCAATACAAAAGGAGTACATAGTACATTATTCACATGTAGAATATATATTTATACAGTATCTACGTGTATATATCCAGTAAATCCATGTATTTTCCATGTAACCTTGTGACTGCATTATTTTAATTGCTTATAATCCAAGATGAAGTTTGCTTTGGGTTAAAAATGTATCATAATTGCTAAATATATTTTATTATACCTAACTCAGTACTGTTTACCTGTTGAAATATATATTTTACGGCTAATATAACCTCATAACTACAATATGGCACCTGGCGATCAATTTTTTGTAGCTGATCACTTTTTGCCACGACACCACAGGCTGAAGTGCTGCTGGAGCAGGTACATCCCATGACGTCTCAAAAGTGTCTCCATGATTTTCACACAGATCAGAGCAATTTGTAGCACAGGAAGCTAAACGTTTCTTCAGACATTCTGAAGTTCTGCAACCACTGCACGTTTGTGAAGCTGGGGTGACATCCCACCACCGGGAGGCTTGGTTGAATGCTCAGACCGACGGTTTGAAGCAATAATTTTGGCCCCAAGAAAGCCATCTGAAACACACACACAGAGCATACATATTTTAATACCTAATAGTGATAACTTGCCGCTATTACAATGTAGTACGACAGACTTATTAATTACTGTAGCAAACTAGCATTAGCAATCATTAGCTTACCCTCAGATGTGATCTAGTTCGTATCCTCACGTCTTCGGCTTTATACTGCTCCATGGCTTCCTAAACTCTCCAGTACTTTTCCGGAGTGTTTCGTCTTCCCGCCTGTAGCCTTCTCTGGCTTTCCTTTTTTGCCTTTACTCTGATAAAAAACCAGCCAGCATCAGGCTCGCCTCGATATCCATCTTGTGTTTTGGTTGTCACATACAAATGACGTCATGGGCGTGTCAGGCCACCTTGCTGTAAAGATCTCACCCACTTGAGGTGGTATTCAGTCGTAATGGAAAACGAAGAACACCGTGGCAAGTTGGGCTTAGGAGGTGCTAGTGGAATTATTATTATTCTCAACACAGGGCCCATGCTATTTGCCGTCCAATATGGCAAGCGAACAATGTGGTACGTGACCACTGACATCACATGCAGCCCCTCTATAGACACTTTAAAAAGCAAGTGGGTGTGGCTTCTGTTATATCTAGAAATGAGGGAGTCAGAGGCGAGACTTCATGCAATACGGAACTCTCTTTATTACACTGAACTTGGGGTTTATATACAGAGAGGCTGTGCCCACCTCATGCCACCCTAGGGGGCGGGCACTACTACACACACACACACACACACACACACACACACACACACACACACACACGCACACACATCCAACATTCCCTCCCCCCTTAGAAAAAATGGACAAACACACCATTGAAAACCACCCAAATTTAAAACCCAAATGACACGCTAAGAACCAGGGGAAAACATATTGCATTTAAACAATCCTATCACATTCACACAAAATAACTCAAATCGGACCATGTCTCTATAAAACACTAAATAATCCCATATTAATAACAATCACTCACATGCACACCAGCAAACAAATATATATACATATTGAAATATATACAAATATTGGTGTATTTGCATATCTACATATAAAAATTAAGTGACCCCAATGTCTCTGGCCAGCCACCATCTCTTACACTGCCACGGAGGACCTGGGCAACCCCATGGCACATGTGCCCCTAGCTGTCGTCTACCTCCAGTGTCAATGCCCCCCTCCTTGGCAAAGACGTCTTTAACCGGAGGCCCAGGACAGTCCCATGGTGTCTGCACACCTGGCCGCCGTCTGCCCCCAGGATCAACTCCCCCTCCTTGGCAAAAATGTCTTTAACCACCATAAGGAGCTTCTTCCCTCTTGGTTTGCCGTGCCGTTCAGTTCACCATCTCTCTGTGTCCAATGAGCCTCTCCTGACTGCCTCATGCACCGCCGTCATGGCTCGAGACACTCCGGCCCCCAGTGGCCGCACCTCAGAGAGAAACAAGGTCTATTCGGCAGAGTCATCCGCTGTCTCAGGCACCTCGCCGTACTGTCCAGCGTCCTCATCCCAGGCACATGGAGCTTTGGCACTGCTCGACCTCCATGGCGCATGGCTGCTGCTGCTCACTCCTGGAGTCATCCGTTGCCTCGGTACTCACGATCTCGGTCTCCCGCTGTTCAACTTCCAACAGCAGGGTTGGTTCCTGCTGCACCTCTTCTCTGCCATCTTCACACACCACGGCGTCCGAACCCTTCAGCTCCATGGTCCCACACCAGACTGGGCTCCACAGCTGGCCCGCTGTCTTCAGCGACCCAGAACATTTCTACAACCTGTCCCAGCCCCTCCTCCTGGCAGCTCTCCCCCTGAAAGTGCGGAGCGGGCGCTCCGGTGTCAGTGCTTTGCTGCATCGTCACCATACCCAGCTGCAGCTGCTGTCCCTCAGGGACCTCGGTGACGCTCCCGTCTGTCCTATCCTCCGACCCAGATATCTTATCCCTGTTCTCGGCACCCTCCTCCAGGACGCACTGCTGTGTTACCACCAAGTCCAGCTGCAGCTGCTCCCCCTCTGGGCTCTCAGCGCCGCTCTCATCGGCCATACCCTCCGACACGGACGCCTTGTCGTTGCCCCTGGTGGTCTCGCTCCAGGTCTCCCGCTGCATCGTCTCCACGTCCTGTGGTTGTTGCTCTTCCCCGGGGCCTTCAGCCTGTATGGTCTCGCACTCCCGCTGCTTCGCTTCCAGCAGTGGGACCGACTCCTGCTCTGGTTCCGGCTGCTCGAGGGATGGGGCAATCCCGGTTTTTGTTCTCCCGCCATTTCGTCGTCACTATCTGGGTCCCACTCACTCTCAGTTTCCCATTCGACCTCTGTATCACTCTCGCTGTCCACACTGCTCTCTCCGGTGGCACCCACATCCGCAAGTCCTGTGCGAACTGGTTCCGGGCTGCCGAGCGTCTATCTGCCGATTTCGAGAGTGAAACCTAACGCATTGAACAAGTCCCACTCCATGATACTTTCACCACGGCCTGTCACCTAGGACCGGAACGCTGGGATTACTTTCACGCCATACTGCACTGCCAATGTGATGCTCCCGCCGGCAACGGAGCTCCCGTTGTCCGGTAGTTCTACTGCGTCTGGGCGCCGGGGGGTGAGCCTCCGAACCATGGCCTCACTCACAATGGACCACGTGGCGGCAGTGGCTATCATTAAGGGCACACTTACACCGTCCAGCTTCACGACATGGTGCAGTCCCGACCAACCTTCGGGGCACACAGGATTTATACCGCCCCCATTGTCCTGCCTGCCGTCCGCTGTCAGGTTTTGGCACGCTTCCACACTTTAAAGTATCTCCAATTTACCTCGTCGCCAAATGTTATATCTAGAAATGAAGGAGTCGGAGGCGAGACTTCATGTAACATGGAACTCTCTTTATTATACTGAACTTGAGGTTTATATACAGAGGGGCTGTGGCCACCTCATGCCACCCTAGGGGGCGTGCACTACTACACACACACACACACACACACACACACACACACACACACACACACACACATCCAACAGCTTCTGTGCTCACAGTCAGGTTTGTGTGCTTAAGGTGAATATATTAAGGATTTCCCCTATCAGTGACATCATTCAGATCCAGCAATAAAAAATATATACTGTGTATATTAAACAAATCAGGTATTTAAAGGGGTCACTGACTGAAAAATTGTGTTTTTGTAGGTTTTAAACTTCTGAAATATGTCTACTGGTCAGGTGATTATCGAAAAAATATCAAAACACTCCTCTTGACAAAAAAACACACAACCTTTGTATTGTTTTTGTCTATGGCAAGCTGTTCTAAGTCTTCTGGGTTTACTGCAGAATGTCGAAAATGTGGTTAACCCAGCCTTGATACCTGCATGTTGCACTATCACTAGCCAGCCAAACTGTCGGTGAAAAGTATAACTTTATTTGTATAGCACTTTTCACAGACGAAAGTCACAAAGTGCTTTACATGAAATAAAACACAGAAACAAGGGGTTAAATGACAATGAAGCACAAATTAAAAGAATAAAATTTACAGCGATAAGATAAAAACGGCAGCACGGTGGCAGAGTGGTTAGCACTGCGGCAGCACAGTAACTCACCCTTGGCCGGGGGATCCTGGGTTCGATCCCAGCCCCCGACCAACAGTGATCTGTGTGGAGTTTGCATGTTCTCCCCGTGTCTACGTGGGTTTACTCCAGGATTTCTCTGGTTTTCTCCCACATGCCAAAAACATGAAAGTTAGGTTAATTGGCATCAAACTGGGGATTCTAAATTGTCCTTAGGTATGACTGTGAGAGTGAATGGTTGTCTGTCTCTCTGTGTTGGCCCTGCGATGGACTGGTGATCTGTCCAGGGTGTACCCTGCCTCTCGCCCAAAAATGCTGGGATAGGCTCCAGCCCTCCCGCGACCCGAAAAGGATTAAGCGGAAGAAAATGAATGAATGAAAATAAAACACAAGTTAAGAATAGATTACAACAAATAAATAAAGTAAAACTAGAGGGCACTCAGAGAGCGCATACCTCCGCCTAGGCTCCGTCCCTCCCTCCCTTTGTCCTCCCCCATCCCTTTGTCCATCCATATCGTCATCCATCTGTACATTATGAGCTAAGGCCTTGGCAGAGGTATGCCCTCATGGATCACCTCCAACATCGAATGAGTTCATCTTTGGGCCGAGAGCCGCCTCTGGTGAAAATGTCATCCAAATCCATCTTTGCATTTTTGTGTGATCCTGCTTGGACAGCAATGGCTCAGGAGGTAGAGCAGGTCGTCCAATAACCAGAGAGTTGGTGGTTCGAATCCCACTCTCCCTAGCCATCCTGCCATTGTGTTCCTGGTCACCTTGCCTCCAGTGTCCATGACACTGGTTATGAATATGTGTAAAAGTTTGGTAGTGGTCAGAGAGGCCGTTGGCGCAGGTTGGCAGCTACGTTTGCATCAGTCTGCCCCAGAGCAGCTGTGGCTGCAGCAGTAGCTTACCACTACCATTGTCTGTCTGTGGAGTGAATGAATGACAACAAAACAAAAATAATTTTTTTGTAAGTTGTCTGTGTTTTTTCAACTGATTTAAGACAATTTTGCACTGCTGAATCCAAAAATGACATCCGTTTCTCTCAATCAGGTCAGGTTTTTATGTTAAGTTATAAGCAGTTGTACAGCAATTGTACAGGTGAACTGTAAATTGAATAGCAGACATTGATAAAGGTAAGTACATGTAAATTGAATGTTACATCATCACTGTTCAAAATTCAGAGAATTTCAAGAAATAAAAATGAATTTTGCATCATATAAAGCGAAAATACCCGTACATGTAAACAAAAACGTAAGAAAACATGTGGCCATAGTTCAAAAAGTTGACCTGATTGAGCAAAACCAATGTGATTTTTGGATTCAGAACATCAAAATTGTCCTAAATCAGCTAAAAAAAACTTAGACAATAAATTTGGTGTTGACCAGTGTAATGAACTCATTGTAAAGCGGTTTGGGTATCTTTTTTTTTGTAACTTAGATTTTTATTCATTTTTCATCATATATAATGCATTCAGATCACATTCTACATTTAAAAAAACAAAGGGGTTAGGGTAGGGAAAAAAAAAAGAAAAAAAAAAAAAAAAAAAAAAAGGGGGGGGGGGACAAATGTTGGAGCATCAAGTTTTTAGTTTCCATCTCTTAATTCTTCTGTTTTTTTCAGTGTCTTTGGTTATTCTTTCAATTTCTGCCTCGTTGTTGCACTTTGTAGTGTGTCCATTTCCGCCATTTTTTCTCCCATATTCCTTCTTGCATTCTTCGTCGATATGTTAGTTTTTCCATCATACGTATGTCCTCAACAATGTCAGTCCATTGTTCTTGGTCAGGAAGAACTTCTGATCGCCATTTTTTTGTGATAGTTTTTTTACATGCAATCAACAAGATTTTAACTAGATATCTGTCCTCAGCCTGTATAACATTGTCTTTTTTAAGATCACATAAGTACATCAGGTTACAGTTCATTGGTATATTATATCCTAATATCCTCTGTATTGTCACATGCATAGATTTCCAAAATGATGATATTTTGTAGCATTTCCAAAACATATGTGAGTGGTCTGCATTTTGAGCCCCACATCCCCTCCAGCATAAAGATTGGGTATTTGAATATTTTCCTTGAATCTGTGGTGTAATGAAAAAGCGAATCAGGTTTTTCCATCCAAATTCCCTCCATGCCCTTGAATTTGTTGATGTGTGTTGTGTTTTCCATATTTCCTGCCAGCTTTCTTCTGTTATGTTTAAATTGAGCTCTTTCTCCCATTTCTCCTTTATATAGTTACTTGTATGATTGTTTGTCATAAGTTTCTGATATAGTTTTGAAATAATTCTTATTTTATTTCCTGCATATGAGCTTAAAATAAGTTGTATAATCTCGTTCACATCTGTTTGGAGGTTATGCCTAATCTTCTTCATATAGTAATCTCTCATCTGCAGATATCTGAAAAATTCCGATCTTTCTAATTTAAATTTTCTCCTGATATTTACAAAGCTCCCGAGATCTTTTTTTCCGATATTGCCCCATGCTGTGATTCCCTTGTTCACCAGATTTTTGTATCCCCTATCTTGTTTTGCCGGTTCAAACTGACTGTCAAATGCTACCCATTTCAATAGTTTTATGTCTTCCCTTATATTATATTTTTGTACTATTTTATACCACAGTTCTAAAGTAAATTTAGTGATTGGGTCTATTTGTTTGATTTGTTTATATGCATCTTTATCCCCTATTATGCTTTGTACTGGGAGTCCCTCAATTTCCTTTTCCATTTCTTTCCATTTTGCCTCATATCCCTCGTCGCACCAACATATGATATATCTTATTTGTGCTGAGTAGTAATATTCCTTTAGACTCGGTAGGCCCATGCCTCCTTTCTCTTTTGGTAATTGGAGGGTTTTATATTTCACTCTTGGTTTTTTACCTCCCCAAACAAATCTCGATATCATCCTGTCCCACTTTGAGAATTGGGCATCTGGAATCTCTGTTGGTATAGCCTGGAAGAGGTAAAGTAATCTAGGTTGTATGCTGATTTTGACTGTCTCAATTTTTGAATTCAGGTCCATATTTAAGATTGACCATCTATCAATATCTTTTTTTATTTCTTGTTCCAACCTATCATAGTTTGCTTTATATATTTTGCTTAGGTCTTTAGGTATGTTCACTCCAAGGTATTTTATTTCTTTTTGGTTCCAGTTTAGTTTGATCTTATCAGTTATCTGGTTTAGAGGGTTATAGTGGAATGTCAGTATTTGTGTTTTTGTTATGTTTATCTTGTATCCTGATAATTTTCCAAAATTTTCTATCAAGTTCATCATTTCCATTATTGATTTATCTGGTTGTTCAAGGTAAACTATAATATCGTCTGCAAATAGCCCAATCTTGTGTTCCGCCCCCTTTATTGTTACACCTTTTAATTTCTTATTTTGTCGTATCGCTTGAGCCAATGGTTCTATGAACAGAGCAAACAAGGTGGGCGATAAGCAGCATCCCTGCCTAGTTGATCTTTGTATATTTACTTTGTCTGTTAAGCTACCGTTTATCTTGATTCTTGCCACAGGTTCTTGATACAGCGTCCTTATGCATTGTACTGATTTTTCGTTAAATCCAAAGCGTTCCAGCACACTATATAGGAATTTCCAGTTAACCCTGTCAAATGCTTTTTCTGCGTCTAAACTCATTATTACTGCGCTTTTCTTTTCTTTATGTATTTGGTTAATTATATGTATTGTTCTCCTGATATTGTCATGTGTTTGGCGTCCCTCTATGAATCCAGTTTGATCATCTTCTATCAATTCCGTCAAGAATGTCTTTATTCGTTTACATATAATTGTTGTGTATATTTTATAATCTACATTTAATAAAGAGATTGGTCTATAGTTTCCGCATTGTTCTTTATCTTTCCCTGGTTTTAAAATAACTGAAATGATTGCTTCGTTCCATGATGGAGGTATTTTGTTGTTGTTCAGCGTCCAATTAAATGACTTTAGGAGTTGTGGCCTGAGTTCTTCTATAAACAGTTTATAAAACTCAGATGGGTATCCATCACTACCTGGTGATTTACCATTTTTAAGTGACTTAATCACATCTCTGATCTCTTGTGTTGTTATTTCTGCTGTTAGTTTTTCATTTTGTTGATTTCCTATTGATGGCAAGTCCAATGTGTCTAGAAATTTTTTGATATCTTTAGTATTTGTTTCTTCAGGTTGCGAGTATAGTTCTTGGTAGAAATTATGGAAAATTTCTTCGATGTTTTCTGGGTTAACTGTGGTTTTATTTGTGGTGGGGTCTTTAATCTTGTATACATTATTCATTGTTTGTTGTTTTCTTAACCGTTTTGCCAGCAGTTTTGTGGCTTTTGGCCCCGTTTCATAATATTTTTGCTTTAGATATCTATTTTTCCTTTCAATTTCATCCATTTGTGTTTCTTTTATCTTTGTTTTTTCTTCTTTAATTTCTTGATATATTTTTGGATCATTTGTGCTTTGATGTTTACGTTCTAATTCCCTCAGTCTCTCACATCTTTGTTCATACGCTTACAGTTTAGTCTTATTTGCTTTTCCTGTTTCAACAATTAATTTACCCCTTAACACGGCTTTTAGTGCGTCCCATAGTATTGTTGGGTCCACTTCTTCATTGTCATTCTCTTGGATATATTCGTTTATGTTTATTTTTATTCTTTCTTTCATTTTCTCATCATTTAACAGTCCTACATTAAGTTTCCATGTTGTTTGTCGTTTTCTATTGTTTAAATATATTTCCATGTATATAGGATTATGATCTGATATTTCTGCCCCTCCAATCCAACAATTTCTCACCCTGTGTCTGTCACCTTCATTCAAAAGGAAGTAATCTATTCTAGAGTGTACTTTATGGGCTGCTGAATAATGTGTATAGTCTTTTTCGAGTGGGTGTAGGTCCCTCCATATGTCTACCATACCCATTTCTGCCAGTGAGGTTCTTATGAACTTTGTTACATGTTTTTTTGTCTTCTTAACACTTGTTGTGTCAACTTCATGATCCATGACAGCATTTAAGTCTCCTCCACAAATTAGGACTCCTTCACTGTGTGTTGCTATGAGATCAAACAGATGTTGAAAAAAACCCTTGTCACTTTCTGGTGGGGCATAGATGTTCACTAATGTGATCTGCATACCATCTATTCTTCCCTTTATTATTACATACCTGCCTTCTTTATCCTGGATTTCCTGTTCACTTTCATATTGTATTTTGTTTGAGATTAGTATCATAACCCCCCTTTTTGCTCCTCCCTTAAATGAACTGTAGTAGGAGTTCTTATAGCCAAATCTCTTTAGTTTCACATGTTCTGTCTTGCTCAAATGTGTCTCTTGCATAAATATAATTTCAGCTTTTTCCTTCTTGAATTTTCTTATTATTCTTTCCCTTTTAACAGGTGAGTTCAGACCATTCACGTTTAATGTCATTATCTTAAGATTTTTACCCATATTCATGTTTTTCCATTTTTTTAACTTGTGCTCCTAACCCCTTTAACAACAAAAATAACACATATTTATATAAAAACACATTAAAAAAACTCGACCTCCGTACTTTGGGCCTTTCTTCTGCCCACTGGTCCCTGTTGGTGGGTGGGGGGTTTGTCTTCACAGAGTGAAGGGCCCTCCCTAGACCTCTAATTACTATCCAAGTAATAGTCATTAGTCTAGAAATGTCCAACAAATATCACTTAAACCTCTCCTAGCCGTCTGTTTCTCTTTTACCTTGTCTTCTTGGCCTTCATTTCTTCTGTGCCTTTCTTAATCTTTGTTATGATCTAGGCTTTCAGTTGAAAGCCTTGTAGCTTGTCCTGGGCCCGCTGCTCTACGTCTCTCCCCCTTCTTCCGCCGTTCACTCGTCTCCACTCCGTCTGTCGTGGTGCGTTCAGGGCCGCCGCTGCTCCAGCCGTCTCCTTCGGCACGCTCACCTCAAGGCCCCGCTCCATCATATCCCGCGCTGCCTCTTCGGCCGTGTTGTAGGTTCTTGTGCCTTCCTCCCAATGAATCCTCATTTTCGTTAGCGGCGTTTGGAATCTAATTTTTTTCTCTTTCAGCGTTTTTTTAATATTGGCATATTTCTTCCGCTGCTGCACGATTTCTGCCGGGTAGTCATGGTCAAAAAATACCTGTTTGTCGCCGATTCGTATCTTTTTTTTCCATGCTTGCGTCAGGATTCTTTCCTTTATGTCATATTTCACAAAGTTTACCACAACTGACCTGGGTGGAGAGTTTGTTTTCGGGTTCTGTGCCGGTGTTCTGTGCGCCCGTTGAATCTGCAGATCCGTTTCTCCGGGTATTTCCAGTTCTTTTTTTAAGAACTGATCCATGAATTTTGTCATCGAGTTGCCTTCAATGCCCTCCGGAATTCCAAAGATGCGCATATTGCTTCGTCGGGATCTGCTCTCCAAGTCGTTTATTTTCTCCTGCATCCTCTGCGTTTGCATCGTCAGGGTCTGTAGTTGTTCGTTTGCCTCGCTTTTCCAATCTTCTAGTTCCGAAATTCGGGTCTGCGCTTCTGTCATACACGCCCGCTGGGAGCGCAGCTCCTCCATGTTTTCCGTTAATTTACGCTCCATTTCTCTTCGGAGGTCCATGATTTCCTCCTTAATTTCTTTTTTCAGTTCCTCCTTAAGAGCCGCTAAATCCTGTTGTAGCTGTCGCTTGAATTCTCTTAACTCTTCACCCAAACTGGCGATGCCAGCGTTCATGTTGTCGAGTCTGGCGTCCTCCATTTTCTCTGCTGTAGACTCCTCGTTTTTTTGGGCTTTGCATACAGCAGTTTTTCCTGCGTTGTTGGAGAGGAATTCTTCAATTTTACCCTGTTTTTGTCCTTGTGCCCGGTTCCTTCGTGTTTTCATCCCTTAGTTTATTGATTCGTTTATGTCGAGTTGGCCATTTACCGATGATTTTTAATCCGGTTAGGGAGAGCTCTTTGTTTAAGTGTTATGTCTCTCCGCCATCTTCCCGGAAGTCGGTTTGGGTATCTTGTAAGGTGCTATATACTGTAAATGCAATCCATTACTATTATTATTATTATTATTATTATTAACAGACAGAGAAATGGCAGCAAAAACAATATGACTACATTATATAACTACATTATAATAACAAGACTGTCATAATTGCATTGACCATATGTACATTGGGGCTGGGCAATTCCACCTTAAATCAACATCATGGTTTATTGAATCTTTCAGGTTGGTTTCCATTTTTTTTTCCTCCTCTCTTCCCCATTACAGTTTACTGACAAGGTTCATAATTATTAAGCAATATTACACAACAGTGCAGTATCATATCACTGCTGTGCGTAGTGAATGAGCATAATAGAACAGGTCTATTGTGACTTCACAAACAAAAAAATTAAACATTATCCAGTTCTTGTTTACTGTGTTTACGTACCGTGTGGGTCACGTGGCTGCAACGACGTCCTTGTCTGCTGTCCGGAGTTAACGTCCGTCTTAAACCACACACTTTGCTTGCTTTTTCTTGGTGTCTACAGATGAAATAATGTCAATCATCACATACTATGTGGATGAAGACCACATTCATTTTTGTTCCAAGCCGTTTGGCTGTTTGGCTGTTTGGCTTCCAGGTTGTGGAGGTGCATGGCCCTATGGCGTGACCACGCACGTAACTCAGTGGACATGTCTTAAAGGGGCAGTACATGAAAAGCGCCATATTAATATATAATATAATATTCAAAAAATTTCTGGATCCAGATCATGATCCAGATCACCAGCAAAATCTAATCATCTGTTTGCCGTGCTATTACACACCTTTCCTGAAAATTTCATCAAAATCTGTTCATAACTTTTAGAGTAATGTTGCTAACAGACAGACAAACCAAGCAACCAACGCTGACAAAAACATTACCCCCTCCCTTGGCGGAGGTAATAAAACAAATAAAACCAGCAAATAAACCGGTGATGAGTGGATGAACCCAAGCTTCAGAACTAACAGTGCTACTAGGGGGTCCACTGACCAAGCATGGTTTTTATTATTTCCTTTAGATGTCAGTCACGCCAGTAGACATCCCTGTTTTCACCTGGTTCACTAATCCACAGTCAATATATCTTGCATCATTCTGGCTTATTTTAACCTCCACCAAGGAGGTTATGTTTTTGCCAGAATTGGTTTGTTGGTTTGTCTGTCTGTTAGCAATATTACTAAAAAAGTTCTGAATGGATTTGGATGAAATTTGAAAGAAAGGTGTGTAATGGCACAGGGAACAGATGATTAGATTTTGGTGATGATCTGAGAATGCATATCTCCACCAAGGGCTTTGTTTGTATTTGTATAGCAGGATTACACAAAAACTGCTGGATGGATTTGGATGAAATTTTCATCAGAGGTGTTTCTTGGGCTAGAGACAAGCCCATTACATTTTGGTGATGATCTGAGAATGCATACCTCAGCCAAGGCTCTTATCGTCTCACAGTGTGTTAGCAACAGCACTCCAAAACTAATGGACAGACTTTGATGTAGTTTTCACCAGAAGTGGCTCTAGACCTACACACAAACCCATTACATTTTGGAGATGATCCATGAGGGACGGAAGGAGCCTTGGTTGAGGTATGCGCTCTTTGAGTGCTTTTCTAGTGTTATATCAGGGACGTCAAACTCAATCCATTCCGGGCCAAGATCCCGTATATTTTACTTCCACCCAGTCTCTTTAGCAGGTGTTTTTGCTAATCAACATTCAGTGGGGAAAAAAAAAAATAAGTTAAATCACCTGTAGAAGGCACTGGGTGAAGGTAAAACCCTCAGGGTCTTGGCCCAGAATGGAATGAGTTTGACATCCCTGTGTTGTACTTTCACTGTGATCCTACATCAAACTGTTAGCATTATTTTTTTCTCTCACCGAGACCCAAGGCAGCTAGCTGAAGCTAGCAGTTTAGCCACTTACTGACAAATGTTTCTGTGCTTATTGTATTCCAGGAACTGGTCATGTCAGTCACTGAAACCACACACCCCTGTCCCCCAGTGATGCTTTATTTCATTCATTCTTTAAGCCAAATTTGTGTTAGCTGATTCAGGCTCATTATCTGAGCTAGAAGCTAAGATTAGCAATAGTGACATAAGAGGGAGGGTGGAGTCAGCTGCGGTTCTTGGGCATTTAGAGATATGCACTGATAGGAACCGTTCTGAGAAAAGATGCAAAAGATGATTTGCAATGATGCCGCAATAAAGAAAATTTGACCAAAATATGTCACAAACATTTCATTAAGACCTGTGGGGGCTCTCAAAATGCAGAAAAAGTGCAGTCAATAACCCCTTTAAATCACTGAAGCTCTTGCTGAAGTTTTTGTTGTTTTTTACTCATGATTACTTGTAAATCCACTCACATCAATATTTGAAACTTTAATCATTTTAAATGTTAGAAATGTAGTTTCTATAAACAGACTATGTATTTTAATATATATGAAGGGGCTGAAAAGCTGATAGGCTGACCATGATGCAGCTGTCAAATTTGACTAAATGTGGTTTATTTTTCAACATGATCTCCCCTTTGGTCCACACACTTCTTCCATCGGTGTTATAGCGCTTGGATCCCTTTGATTGAAAAATTAACCACTATTGTGGGCACCCAGCACAATGCAGACTGATAATATTCATGCTCAGCAGGGATTGCATATGAACAGAGAGCCCTAGGGATACAACCAGAACAATGACTGTTGTTATTCATCCCCGGCGTAAGGAGAAGAGTCTGGCGCCAGTTAATCACACGATTGATATGTATTGTCTGATATGTATGTCAATATGTAAATGTGCCATGCATTCTCTCTTGTCTGTATAAAAGAGCTGACTTTACATGCCTCAGCAGCGTACTCAGATAGCTCACACACAGCACACAGTGCTGCAGTGTGTCTCATGATGATGGAGGAATAAAACCCTTAAACCTTCAGCTCACCGTGTCACGCCTGAACTTATTTTGTACCTCCACACTGGTGACCCTTGACGAAAAATGGAACACGAGGCGAACGCCCCGGAGATGACCCGGACGGGAAGCCTCAGAACGTGTCACGGTGCGTCCCTTGCCTGATCTTTTACCTCCACACTGGGGACCTGACGAGGGAGAATGACCATCTGCTCCCTCTCACTGCGCTGTGGATTCCTGGGACCGGGGATCGCCTACATCCTTCGCACCCACACGGGAGCGCGCGCGCCTTGTCCTCTCTCCACGATGGCGACCTCCAGGGCCGAGAGCGCAGTGCTGGGACCGAGACGCACGATCAGTAACACGAGCAATGCACAGAAACAGCCTGAACAGGGAAGACCATCGGCGCCGACTGCATTGATTTCCATCAAGCTCCCTGACCCTGACTCACCTCTCGACAACGGACCTTCTGCGCAACTTTCAGCTATGTGGTCACTGCGCCAAGCGTGCACCATGCACTGGACAAAACCGGCTCCACAGACTGATACAGCGTCCTCTGCCGCTGCATATGCCCGAGTTAAACGGCCGATCGCCACCCTTGGAACCTTCAGGGCTGCTCACGCACCTGGAGCGGACGTGCAGCCAGCACACAGGACTTTGTATGAGTTTTCCAGCCACACCGCACAAGGGGAATTTAGCCGATTGCTTTCCCCAATGACTTTAGGGCTGTTTCCCGCACCTAAAGCCAAACTGCCGAGTCCCTGACACAGCTTCAGTTTATCACAGCTGCTACGCTTCCTCGGGGAATTTGGCCGCTCACCTTCCCCACATCCTCGCTGGACCAAAACACGAGAGAAGTCAGAGATATAATTTTTTCACAGCTGCTGTGGATCTCCGCCACGTTTAACGGGAAAAGTTCCTCACCATCGCGGATCCACACGCAATTTTTGCGCGGCCCAGACACTTTTGACGTCCCGGGCCGGCACTCGCTTACTTCCACCCCCTCAACCTCCTCCTGCACAGAGCTTTTCCCGCACCTCACTCCCAAAGCCAGCCCGATCGCCGTCTGGTTCCATTACGCACGACTGTACACCGGCCTGTGTGCCCACGATCCACGGCCGTTCAACGTGTTGGAACTCGGAGTGGAGCACACTGCCCTTTCCACCCCTCCCCCGTCCCCCTCACGGACTGACATGTCCTCCGACAGTTCTACCGGAGCTGGAGCCCATACAACGGGGGGGAGGGGGTCACAACCCCTTCTGACCGTTCTGGGGGGAGCGGTGTGGACACCCAGTACAATGCAGACTGATAATATTCACGCTCAGCAGGGATTGCATACGAACAGAGAGCCCTAGGGGGACAACCAGAACAATGACTATTGTTATTCATCCCCAGAGTAAGGAGAGGAGTCTGGCGCCAGTTAATCATGCAATTGATATGTATTGTCTGATATGTATATCAATATGTAAATGTGTCATGCATTCTCTCATCTGTATAAAAGAGCTGAATTTACATGCCTCAGCAGTGCACTCAGATAGCTCACACACAGCACACAGTGCTGCCGTGTGTCTCATGATGATGGAGGAATAAAACCCTTAAACCTTCAGCTCGCCATGTCACGCCTGAACTTATTCTGTTCCTCCACACTATGAACTTTTCAGCCTATGAATTTTTCAGTCCCCCCCACCCATTTCCCGGTAGACCCTGGGACTAGAACCCCGAGTCTAAGTGCTGATAACATGATAGTATATTATGGTCTTCAGTCTTACATTATTACAGTCATTTCTGATCTAATTGTGAAGAATTGCTAATACTAATATACTACTTTTTATCAAGAGTAACTCAGAGCCTTCATTAGTGTCTCCAATGGGCTAAATTTGGGTTTAATAGAAACCTCGGCATGGTGAAGGTCTGAAAATATTGTGTCTTGTCATCCAAATGGGTCTTAATCTGGTACATTCCTTGAGGATTACAGCAAGAAGAGCCTGCTGTGCTCTGCCAGCAGTGATAGGAATAGGAGAGAAAGTTGTTAAATGTCAGTGCTTTTCCTGTGCTTTTTAAAAGGTATTCAGGATGTTGGGGTTAGTAGTCATAGCACTGCCATTTTCTGCTTGTGGATAAAACCTGACTTTTTCACTGTGTAAATGTGCGCATGTCTTTAGTGCTATTCAAGATGACTACATCTACTATAATGAGTTCACAGTGGGCCCCTTTTTGGTCATTTTATATATGATGTGATAGTAATTCCACTGATTGGCTAGTTGACTGCTTGTTTGTGGGCTGCTGCAGTCTTGTGTATCTCACAGTGAGACACTTTTCTCCTACTCAGCTGCACGCTTCTGTTTGAGATGCTAAAAAGAATTGCTCATGCTACTGACTTTAGTAGCAACAGCCTTTATACAAACTTTGCAATGGACAAATGGTGGTTTGTTTGAGGTCTGAAGCAGCAAACCAAACCATTTTTTTTGGGGGGGGGGGGGACTCCTCTCTGCTTGTAGCCATGTTGGGTGTGTCTCTCTTTGGGAAGTAAATGTAGGAGGAGGTCAGAGCCCACTGAGCACACTGGGGACTATGGAAGGCAAAGCAGAATGGAAACTGGAAAATCAGTTTTTCAGTTTGCTTTGAAAAAATATTTAACTGATAAAATGAATGTATCACCCAACCCGAGTTCCTGTCAAAAAAGTAATATAGAAACTCCACACCTCAGCTGTAAACAGTTGGGTACCAGAGCAACTGTGTGACCAAGTCCTCATATCCTCCATGACTCAATTTGGTTGGGCAGTCTGATTCACTAAGACCATTGGAAAGTCTCACACATCTTATGGTTAAAGCTGCTTGAGAGTTTTGGGGCACCAGCAATGCATCAAAATCATTCTATTCTTCACTGTGCCTTTGCTCAAACCTTGTTTCATAAGTTTAGAGACAATTATCTTCACATCATGGTTTGGATTCTGGTGTACTCCATCAACTCTGAAGTATGACTTTGTTCCTAGTCATGTCCAGTAACGTAAATTTAAGCAGAAGACGACTTCAGTCAAGCTGTAGTAGGGGTGGGGGAAAAAATTGATTCAGTGATGGATCGTGATACTTGGCACAGGTGACAATGCATCGATCCATAAATACACGGATCAATTCTTTTATTTAAAAAAAATGCACACACATAAGCTGTGTTTGAAATGTTCACTCATTCCCCATATAGTGTACTATATAGTGAATCAGCCATTTTGTAGTGCTGTTTGAAATCTTAACTGAAAATTTCATTCACTATATAGTACACTCAAAATATCCTGCAATGCATATTGAAAAGTAGTGTACAACAGATGGTCAATACATTAGCCAATATATCCCATAATGCAATGCGCAGCCATTGGAGCAGTGAGAGGAGAGCTTCACGTCACAACATAAACTACCTTAAGGTATTTCTATTTATTAATTCAGCAAAAATGATTTGATTTAATACATATTTACGACAAATTGCATACAGGTATTCATTTTTTTACTACCGTTAGTCTGTTACATTTTACTGTCTTGCCATGATGACGTCATTAACCGCGCCATGAAAACAAGCCCAGTAGTGTCCGATAGTTGTTAATTTTATTGTTATATTGAGTTTACTATATAGCCCACTATATCTAAATTCACTATATAGTGAGTAGGGAGGGAGGGAGTGAGTGAACATTACGAACACAGCCATATCCACCTTATTCCTAGCCCCCATGATGCCTTGCGTGAATTATGTGCACAACGTCCGGTACTAGTTTAGAATGTGGGGTTGTCACAGAAACAGGACACTTCCTTGTTAAAAAAACAATGACTTTGGCATCAAAAATGTGGGAACACGGCCTTTTGCGCCTCAAAAAGAGTAATATAATCATACCACTTCCCATGACTATTGAGGGATGAGAAGATGACCTTAAAAAGTGGCCTGGCGGGACTTCCGGGAAGATGGCGGAGAGGCATAACGCTTAAACAGAGAGCTCTCCCTAGTCGGATTAAAAATCTTTGGTAAATGGCCAACTCGACATAAATAGGTCAATAAACCAAGGGATGAAAACACGAAGAAGCCGGGCACATGGACAAAAGCAGGGTAAAACTAAAGAATCCCTCTTCAACAGCACTGGAGAAATCGCTGAACACGAGGCCAACAAAAACGAGGAGACTTCAGAGAAAATGGAGGACGCCAACCTCGATGTTATGAACACTGGCTTCGCCAATATAAGTAAGGACATAAAAGACCTCAAGCGACAACTCCAACAGGATTTAACGGCTCTTAAGGAAGAACTGAAAAAAGAGATGAAGGAGGAAATTATGGGTCTCCGAAAAGAAATGGATCGCAAGCTAGCAAAAAACATGGAGGAGCTGCGCACTCAACGGGCGTGTATGGCAGAAGCACAGGCTCGAATATCGGAGTTGGAAGACTGGAAGACCGAGGCAAGCGAGCTGCTGCAGACCCTGACGGCACAAACACAGAGGATGCAGGAAAAAATAACTGACCTGGAGAGCAGGTCCAGACGGAGCAATATACGCATCTTCAGGATTCCGGAGGGCACTGAAGGCAAGTCGATGACGAAATTCATAGATCAATTCTTAAAAAAAGAGCTTGAGCTGCCCGATGAAACGGACCTGCAGATCCAACGTGCGCACAGAGCCTTGGCACAGAACCCAAACTCAAACTCTGCACCCAGGTCAGTTGTGGTAAACTTTTTAAAATACGACGTAAAGGAAAGAATCCTGACACAAGCGTGGAAAAAAAAGATAGGAGTTGGTGACAAACAGATATTCTTTGACCATGACTACCCGACAGAAATTGTGCAGCGGCGAAAGAAATATGCCAACATTAATAAAATGCTGAAAGAGAAAAAAATTAGATTCCAAACGTCGCTAACAAAGATGAGAATTCATTGGGATGACGGCGTGAAAACCTACAACACGGCCAGAGAGGCAGCGCGGGGCATGAAGGAGTGAGGCTTTGTGGTGAGCGTACCGGAGGAAGCGGCTGGAGCAGCGGCGGCACGGAGCGCACCGAGACGACCGGAGTGGAGGCGAGTGAGCGGCAGAGGGCAGGAGACGGACGTGGCACACTGAGCCCAAGAAAAACTGCAAGGCTTTCAACGGAAAGCTTAGATTATAACAAAGATTAAGAAGGGCACAGAAGAAATGAAGGCCAAGAAGGCAAGGTAAAAGAGAAACAAACGGCTAGGAGAGGTTAAAGTGATTTTTGTTGGACATTTCTAGACTAATGACTATTACTTGGATAGTAACTACAGGTCTAGGGAGGGCCCCTCACTCGGTGAGGACATTCCCTCCACCCTCCAACAGGGACCAATGGGCAGAAGAAAGGCCCAAAGTGTGGAGGTCGAAGTTTGTTAATGTGTTTTTGTACATATATGTGTTAGTTTTGTTGTTAAAGAGGCTAGGAGCACAAGTTAAAAAAATGGAAAAACATGAATATGGTTAAAAATCTTAAGATAATGACATTAAACGTGAATGGTCTGAACTCACCTGTTAAAAGGGAAAGAATAATAAGAAAATTCAAGAAGGAAAAAGCCGAAATTATATTTATGCAAGAGACACATTTGAACAAGACAGAACATGAGAAATTAAAGAGATTTGGCTATAAGAACTCCTACTACAGTTCATTTAAGGGAGGAACTAAAAGGGGGGTTATGATACTAATTTCAAATAAAATACAATTTGAATGTGAACAAGAAATCCAGGATAAAGAAGGCAGATATGTAATAGTAAAGGAAAGAATAGATGGTATGCAGATCACATTAGTGAACATCTATGCTCCACCAGAAAGTGACAAGGGTTTTTTTCAACATCTGTTTGATCTCATAGCAACACAGTGAAGGAGTCCTAATATGTGGAGGTTGTTGTGTCAACTTCATGGATCATGAAGTTGACACAACAAGTGTTAAGAAGACAAAAAACATGTAACAAAGTTCGTAAGAACCTCACTGGCAGAAATGGGTATGGTAGACATATGGAGGGACCTGCACCCACTTGAAAAAGACTATACACATTATTCAGCAGTCCATAAAGTACACTCTAGAATAGATTACTTCCTTATGAATGAAGGTGACAGACACAGGGTGAGAAATTGTCAGATTGGAGGGGCAGAAATATCAGATCATATAATCCTATATACATGGAAATATACAATAGAAAACGACGATTGGCTTCAGGTGTGCTGGCAATGGAGTAGGTGTGTGCGTTGCTGGCTCCTGTTATATTTTTTTCTTTACTTTTTAAACCCTATTTTGCTGTAAGTTGTTAATGTTTTGGACATTTAATACGTGCAGAATCTGTTTTGAAATATGTCCAAAACAAGAAAGCAGACTGAGAAGGAGGCAGCAGGGAATAATATTAACACCAGCTTAGCTGAGGATGCTAGTATCAGCCTTAACCCTGCACTTGTTGCCTTGCTTGAGCGACACAGAATGTCCATAGCTGCTGACTTCAAAGCTTCATTTGAACTTATTAATGGTAAGCTGGACAAAATTCAAGCAGATGTGGCGAACCAGGAGCAACGCATTGGCGACCTTGAAAACAACGCGGAGGACGTCAGCCAGCGCCTAGCGGCGCTTGAAGTTACATGCGAGTCAATACAGGAGGAGAACAAACTTTTGAAAAACAAACTTTCTGACCTGGAGGGAAGAAGCAGGAGGCTGAATATTCGTCTGGTGGGTCTGCCGGAGTCCTTTGATGTGGGTCCACGGCCATCTGAATTTTTTTCTCGGCTGTTGGTGGACGTCTTTGGCACACAAACTTTGCCATCTCCCCCAGAGCTGGATAGAGCCCACCGCAGCCTCATGTCCAAGCCGGGTCCGAATGGGAAGCCGCGCGCTGTCATTATTTGTTTCCACCGGTTTCGGACCAAAGACTTGGTGATGAGAGAAGCGCGGAGACGCCGTGGAACTTTGGAATATCGTGGGCATAAACTTCAGTTCTACGAGGATTATAACGCCGACGTTCAGAAGCAACGAGCCGAATATAAGGAGGTTATGTCCGAGTTGTACAAGAGAGGTTTTCGTCCTTCTCTTCTTTTCCCCGCCAGGCTCCGGATAACATTTCCAGACGGCAAAAACCAGTGGCTGGCGTCCGTCTCGGAGGCCACCTGCTTCATGCAAACTATGGAGAGAAACCAGCAATTTTCGCCTTGAACTGGACATTTCTGGGTTGACCAGCTGCCGCGCTGGGCTGCTTGTTACTTCATTGAGGCTGCACTGACTGGACATTGATGCATTTTCAGATGTTTAAAAACAAGGTAAAATTGGCTCCCTATACGTTGTTGTTTACTTAATTCTTTTTTTAATTTTATCTTATTTATTTATTTTTTTTTTTTTTTTAGGGTAAAACGTTCATATTATGCAGGATTGAAGCCAGTTGTATGGGAGCATTCTGTTAGGATGAAAATAGAGCTGGAGATGGAGCGGTTGCTGTTTTTTTGCAACCGGCTGGAGTGTTGTTATAGGTTTGGTTGTTGGATTTTTTTATTTTTTATTTTTTTTTATTTTTATTTTTTTATTTATTTTTTTTTTGTTTTGTTTTTTTGTTATGGTTTTATTTACACCCCCCTTACCCCTTCCTTTTTTTTTTTTTTTTTTTTTTTTTTTTTTACCCGTACCTCACTTTATTCTTCTTTGGGCTACACAACATAATATATAAATTTTACTCTTTGAATGAATAGTAATCTTACTTTGGTAAGCTGGAATGTGAAGGGGTTGAACCATCCAATTAAACGAAAGAGAGTCATGTCACGTCTAAAGCAGTTTAAGCCTGGGGTACTGTTTTTGCAGGAAACCCATTTGCAGGATTCCGACCACTTGCGTTTGTCAAAATGTTGGTCAGGACAATTTTTTCATTCAAATTTTAAAGCTAAGGCCAGGGGCGCTGCTATTCTTATTGATCGAAATATCCCATTTATTCCCTCTAATGTTGTATCAGATAAAAATGGACGATTTGTAATAGTATCAGGTAAACTTGGCGATAAACATGTCACTTTGGCTAATCTGTATGCACCGAATTTTGATGATGTGCACTTTTTTCGCAACCTTTTTTCGCAACTTCTAGATTTAAATACTCATTCTCTAATTCTTGGGGGTGACTTTAATTTGTATATGGATCCGATCTTAGACCGCTCATCTTCAAAACCTGCTAGTCTTAATAAATCTGCAACTTATGTTAAGTCTTTTCTTGAGGAATATAGCCTTACAGATCCTTGGCGTTTTTTACATCCTAACGGCAGGGACTATTCTTTTTTCTCTCACGTACACCATACTTATACCAGAATAGATTATTTTTTTGTTGACAATTTATTAATTAATAACCTTTGCTCTTGCAGTTATGATAGCATCTCGGTTTTTGATCATGCCCC
The DNA here is from genome assembly GCA_020510985.1 of Pholidichthys leucotaenia. Classification (NCBI taxonomy): domain Eukaryota; kingdom Metazoa; phylum Chordata; class Actinopteri; order Cichliformes; family Pholidichthyidae; genus Pholidichthys; species Pholidichthys leucotaenia. The sequence goes on along the minus strand of CM035837.1, from coordinate 322,844,540 downwards.
TCTTGTACTTAAAATGATCCTCCATGGATGTGACTCCATGAGAAAGCATTGGAGATTGGATCCATTATTACTTACAGATGAAAAATTGGTTGCGAATATTTCTTCTAAAATTAATTTTTTTTTGAAAGAAAATAAAACTCCTGGTATGTCAAATAAAACGATATGGGAGGCCATGAAGGCATTTCTTAGGGGGGAATTTATTTCATTGGCAGCATTTAAAAGACGATCCTTAATACAGGAACAGAAGGCTATTTTAGATCAAATCCTGGACATTGACAGACAATATGCTCAATCTCCATCACCCGCTCTGTACAAGGAACGTATGACATTACAAACTAAACTTAATTTACTTTCTACTCGACAAATTGAAGGTTGTTTAATAAGGAACAAGAGTGAATTTTATGAACATGGCGAAAAAACCAGTAAACTTCTAGCTAATCAACTACGTGGTATTAGAGCTAAGCAAATTATTACTGGAGTTAGGACAGATAAAGGAGAGGTGACATCTGACCAACAAGCGATTAATGATATTTTCAGGTCATTTTATTCCAAATTATATACCTCAGAATATACAACAAACTTAAAGGATTTGGAAATTTTTTTTGATTCTATTGATATTCCTTCGATTTCTTCAGAATCTCGGCAAATTTTAGAAGCTCCCATCACAAAAGAAGAAATTCAGCTGGCAATATCATCCATGCAATCAGGAAAATCTCCAGGACCTGATGGGTTTTCCGCTGATTTTTTCAAAAAATTCTCTGATGACCTCGCCCCTTTCCTTTGTCAAGTTTTTACAGAGTCGCTTGACTCTGGTACACTTCCTCCTTCATGCTATCAGGCCTGTATCACTGTGTTGCTTAAAAAGGATAAGGATCCTGTTGATTGTGCTTCTTACAGGCCTATTTCCTTGTTAAATACCGATGTTAAAATTTTGTCAAAGTTGTTAGCTTCAAGGTTGGAAAAGATTCTTCCTTTTATAATTTCACAGGACCAAACCGGTTTCATTAAAAATCACCATTCTTTTTTTAACTTGCGGCGGTTGTTTAATATTATTTATACTCCTCACCACAACATACCTGAATGTCTTATTAGTTTGGACGCTGAAAAGGCATTCGATAGGGTTGAGTGGGAGTATTTGTTTTTTACTTTGGAGAGGTTCGGTTTTGGTCCTTCCTTCTGTTCCTGGATTAAACTTCTCTATGCTAGTCCTTTAGCTTCAGTGTTAACTAATTGTCGCTATTCTGACTATTTTAGACTTTACCGTGGTACGAGGCAAGGCTGTCCTTTGAGCCCGTTGCTCTTTGCCTTGGCAGTTGAGCCGTTAGCTATTGCAATCCGTGGGAGCCGGGACTTTCTAGGCATTCGTAGGGGTGGCATTGAGCATAGGGTTTCACTCTATGCTGATGATCTTTTATTATTTCTCTCCAACCCACTTACTTCATTACCCGCTATACTTAATATTTTGGATAGTTTTAGTAGGTTTTCTGGTTATAAAATTAATCTTAATAAGAGTGAACTGTTTCTGATTAATGAAAAGATTCAAGTTCAGGATTTTGAAAATTTTCCTTTCAAGGTTGTTATTGATCATTTTAATTATCTTGGGATATGTGTCACTAAACAATTTAATTACTTGTTTAAAAATAATTTTCTCCCCTTACTTGACCAGTGCAAGTTAATACTTTCCAAATGGTCCCCATTATCCTTGTCTTTAATTGGCAGAATCAATTCTGTAAAAATGATGTTACTTCCAAAGTTTTTATATTTGTTTCAATGTCTCCCCATTTTTATTCCTAAATCCTTTTTTAAGTCTTTGGACTCTCTGATTACCTCATTTATTTGGAATGGTAAACATCCGAGATTGAGGAAAGTTTTTCTTCAAAGACCCAAATCAGTAGGTGGCATGGCTCTGCCTAACTTTCAATATTACTACTGGGCAGCAAATATCAGGTGCATGTTATATTGGAAACATTTTTATCTGGAACCCAAATCACCTATTTGGATCCTTATGGAGTCACATGTGGACAATCAAACTTCCCTACCGGCAATTTTAGGTTCACCACTTCCCCTTGCTTTGTCTACACTGGGTAATAATAAAGTAGTTCGTCAGTCTCTTAGAATTTGGTCTCAATTCAGGAAAAATTTCGGTCTTCAGTTTTTTTCCATTAGAAGTCCAATTGCCGCAAATCATTTATTTACCCCATCAACTATTGATAGTGCATTTCATATATGGCACAGAAAAGGTTTAAAATCTTTTGCGGATTTATATTTTGATGGTCAATTTGCAAGTTTTTCTCAACTTTCCACCAAATTCGACATCACTTCTACACATTTTTTCCGCTTCCTCCAGGTCAGACATTATGTGCAAACCATGACAAAACAATTCCCTCAAAAACCTTCTGATAATCCTCTAGATGATTTTTTATTAGTTAAACCAACTTCTAAGGGGGTAATGTCAGTTTTATATAATTTAATTTCAAATTTACAATCTTCTTCTCTGGCCGCTATCAAATTGAACTGGGAACAAGATCTTAATTTTACTTTTACTGATGAACTGTGGGACTCTATTCTTGGCCAGGTTCACACTGTATCAATGTGTGCTCGTCACGCTCTTATTCAATTTAAGATTGTACACCGGATGCACCTGTCCAAGGTTAAGTTAGCACGTATTTACTCGGATATAGACCCAACTTGTGAAAAGTGTGGTAGCGCTCCTGGCACTTTGCTTCACATGTATTGGTCCTGCCCTGCATTGATGAATTTTTGGCATTCTGTTTTTATCACTATGTCTGAAGTCCTGCAATATCAAATTAAACCTGATCCATTATGCGCCATTTTTGGTGTGGCTCCAGAACTTGTCTTGCCAAGTTCCAAATTAAAAGTATTCAAATTTTCATTATTATTGGCCAGACGTGCTGTATTACTGAAGTGGAAAGACTCTTCGCCCCCTTCACATTTACAGTGGATAAAAGATATACAGTAATGTCCTGTTTGGATTTAGAAAAAATCAGATATACAGTCTGTGGCTCTGAAAACAAATTCTATAAATTATGGCGCCCGTTTCTTGATTTCTTTGAAAGACCCACGATTATAGTTTCTGAGTAGCTCATATCCCCTTTACCCCACCCCCACTTCACACACACAATTTTTCTTTGTATTTTTATTTTTTTTTTTTTATTGTTTATTTAAAGGTTTTTGTGCTTTGAAGCATTTACATTTGTTGGCTTTAAGTTCTAGTTTTTTACTGTTTGGTTGAAACAAAAATGAAAATTTCTAATACTTTGTATTGTATTGATACTTTAATTAATAAAAATAAAAAGACCTTTGAAAGAAAGAAAGAAAACGACAAACAACATGGAAACTTAATGTAGGACTATTAAATGATGAGAAAATGAAAGAAAGAATAAAGTTAAACATAAATGAGTATATCGAGGAGAATGATAATGGAGAAGTGGACCCAACAATACTATGGGACGCACTAAAAGCCGTGTTAAGAGGTAAATTAATTGTTGAATCAGGAAAAGCCAAAAAGTCTAAACTGGAATCATATGAACAAAGATGTGAGAGACTGAGGGAATTAGAACGTAAACATCAAAACACAAATGACCCAAAAATATATCAAGAAATTAAGGAAGAAAAAATAAAGATAAAAGAAATACAAATAGATGAAATTGAAAGGAAAAATAGATATTTAAAACAAAAATATTATGAAACGGGGCCAAAGGCCACAAAACTGTTGGCAAAATGGTTAAGAAAACAACAAACAGTGAATAATATATATAAGATTAAGGACCCCATCACAAATAAATCCACAGTTACCCCAGAAAACATCGAAGAAATATTCCATAAATTCTATCAAGAACTATACTCGCAACCTGAAGAAACAAATGTTAAGGATATTAAAAAATTTCTATGCACATTGGACTTACCATCAATAGGAAACCAACAAAATGAAAAGCTAACAGCAGAAATAACAACACAAGAGATTAAAGATGTGATTAAGTCACTAAAAAATGGTAAATCACCAGGTAGTGAAGGATACCCCTCTGAGTTTTATAAACTGTTTATAGAAGAACTCACACCACAGCTCCTAAAGTCATTTAACTGGACATTAAACAACAACAAAATACCCCCATCATGGAACAAAGCCATTATTTCAGTTATTTTAAAGCCAGGGAAAGATAGGGAACAATGTGGAAACTATAGGCCAATCTCTTTATTAAATGTGGATTATAAAATATATACAACAATTATCTGTAAACGAATAAAGACATTCTTGACGGAATTGATAGAGGATGATCAAACTGGTTTCATAGAGGGACGCCAAACACATGATAATTTCAGGAGAACAATCCACATAATTAATCAAATACATAAAGAAAAGAAAAGCGCAGTAATAATGAGTTTAGACGCAGAAAAAGCATTTGATAGGGTTAATTGGATGTTTCTATATAATGTGCTGGAACGCTTTGGATTTAATGAAAAGTCAGTGCAATGCATAAAGACACTGTATCAAAAACCTGTGGCAAGAATCAAGATAAACGGTAGCTTAACAGACAAAGTAAATATACAAAGATCAACTAGGCAGGGATGCTGCTTATCGCCCACCTTGTTTGCTCTGTTCATAGAACCACTGGCTCAAGCGATGCGACAAAATAAGAAATTAAAAGGTGTAACAATAAAGGGAGCGGAACACAAGATTGGGCTGTTTGCAGACAATATTATAGTTTACCTTGAACAACCAGATGAATCAATAATGGAAATGATGGACTTGATAGAAAATTTTGGAAAATTATCAGGATACAAGATAAACATACCAAAAACACAAATACTGACATTCCACTATAACCCTTTATACCTGATAACTGATAAGATCAAACTAAACTGGAAACAAAAAGAAATAAAATACCTTGGAGTGAACATACCTAAAGATCTAAGCAAAATCTATAAAGCAAACTATGATAGGTTAGAACAAGAAATAAAAAAAAATATTGATAGATGGTCAATCTTAAACATGGATCTGAATTCAAAAATTAAGACAGTCAAAATCAGCATACAACCTAGACTGCTTTACCTCTTCCAGGCTCTACCAACAGAGATTCCTGGTGCCCAGTTCTCAAAGTGGGACAGGATGATATTGAGATTTGTTTGGGGAGGTAAAAAGCCAAGAGTGAAATATAAAACTCTCCAGTTACCAAAAGAGAAAGGCGGCATGGGCCTACCGAGTCTAAAGGAATATTACTACTCAGCACAAATAAGATATATCATATGTTGGTGAGACGGAGGATACGAGGCAAAATGGAAAGAAATGGAAAAGGAAATTGAGGGACTCCCAGTGCAAAGCATAATAGGAGATAAGGATGCGTATAAGCAAATCAAACAAACAGACCCAATCACTAAATTTACTTTGGAACTGTGGTATAAAATAGTACAAAAGTATAATATAAAGGAGGACATAAAACTATTGAAATGGGTAGCATTTGACAGTCAGTTTGAACCGGCAAAGCAAGACAGGGGATACAAAAATCTGGTGAACAAGGGAATCACAGCATGGGGCAATATTGATGTGTGGACAGAGGATTCAGTGCACAGCCTCCAGGAATGCTTTGACTGTACAGACTGGGAGATGTTCACACTGTCCTGCGGGGATGATTTGGACTCTTTGGTGGACGTCACATGCTCATACATGGCTTTCTGTAAAAATAAGATTGTTCCACGTAAACATATCAAAATATATCCCAACAACAAACCATGGGTTACAAAATCAGTTAAATCCTGCTTACAGAGGAAAGCACTTGCCTTTAAACAGGGGTCTGTTTCTGAGCTACAGGTTGCCACAAAGGAGCTGAAGGCCAAAATTTTAAGAGCAAAACAGAATTATAAATCAGAATTGGAAAGCAAGATGGCAGCAAAGAAACTTGGTTCAGCCTGGGCCAGTATGAAAACTATTGCAGGCCTTCAGAGCACAGAACACAGTAATCGTGTGTTTTTAGATGGTTTTAATTCAGACACAGAGCTGGCTAATGCTCTTAATTGTTTTTATGGTCGTTTTGACTCCTTTGATTTTAGCACAGAAACCCAAGATTTGAAACAGAAACTCAAAGACAATCAGCATTTTAATATTGAGGTGCAGGATGTTAAAAGGGAGTTCTGCGCTGTAAAAGTGAACAAAAGTCAGGGCCCTGATAATATATGTGGGCGCTTGGTAAAGTCCTGTGCACATGAACTGAGTCCTATATTTCATTACATTTTCAACAAGTCCTTACAGACACAACATGTGCCTAAGATCTGGAAAGAAGCCGTGGTTGTTCCCGTTCCAAAATCCAGCTGTCCTAAAACGGTAAACGACTTTAGACCAGTTGCTTTGACTTCAATTTTAATGAAAATTTTTGAAAAATTGGTCAGATGTGAGGTCCTAAAGCAGACTGAACATGCATTGGATCCTCTGCAGTTTGCCTATAGGCCTCACAGAGGAGTGGAGGATGCCACTGTCACTCTGTTTAACATGCTTTTTAAACATCTGGATTTTAATGGGACACAGGCCAGACTTTTATTTGTGGACTTTTCCTCCGCCTTCAATACAATCCAACCTCATATCTTAGTTGAAAGGCTCCTGCAGCAATTTGATTTGAGCAAAAATCTGGTGGGTTGGATTCTGGATTTCTTAACCAACAGGACGCAGAGAGTAAGGGTCAATGGTACATTGACGGACCTAAAGTGCTCTTCTACTGGCTCTCCTCAGGGGTGTGTGTTGTCACCACTACTCTTCATCCTGTACACAAACATGTGTCGGAGCAGACATGACAACAGACACATTATAAAGTATGCTGATGACTCAGTTATTGTCAGTCTCCGCCAGGATGGTGAGAGTGGCCACGGCCCAGTAGTTGATGATTTTGTTCACTGGTGTGAGGATTCCTACCTGCAGCTGAATACGACAAAAACTAAAGACATGATTATTGACTTTAGGAGGAAAAATCCCAGGCACAAAGCCACCGTACTAAAAAGCCAGACCACCGAATGTGTACAATCCTACAAATATCTTGGGACGATTATTGATGGTAATTTAAACTTTGAAGAGAACTGTGAAAGGGTGTGCAAAAAGGGTCAGCAACATTTGCATTGCTTGAGAAAACTTGCACGCTTCCAAGTTGACCGAACCATAATGACAATGTTTTATCGGGCTTTTATTGAATCTGTTTTATCCTTTTCTTTAGTGTCATGGTTTGGTCAGATAAAACTGAAACAGAGGAAATCCTTGGATGGTGGGTCCAGTCGTTTGCTTGGTGAGCCACAGCTGAGCCTGACATCCCTGTACACCAGACAAGTACAGAGGATGGCTACCTCCATTTTAAATGATGACTCCCACCCTTTGCACTGCCACTTTCAGCTTCTTCCCTCAAGACGGAGGTTTGCTGTCCCAAAAAGTAGAACCCAGCGCTACAAAAACAGCTTTGTCCCTGCTGCTGTCAAAGAGTTGAACAAGCTGTAAAAATATATTGCACATAATTTAGGTACCTATTTATTAACTCCATTTTATATTTACTTATTTTTGTAGGATGTCACTTGGGTTCTAAATATTTTATTGGGTTTTAGACCTTTGAGTTTTTAACCTCTTTGACTAGTTTTTAACTTTTAATATGACCCTTCTCTCTTACCTCTGGTTTTTCTCCCATCTCTTTGTCTTTTTATACCCTGATTGATGGAGCCTTGAGTATTTTTATCATGTTTATAGTCAGCTTCATATGTGCCTGTGTTTGTGTCTATGTTGAATGTAATTTGTGGCTTGTATATATGGATGTCACCAGACTGCAAAACAAATCTACCTACGGGTACAAATAAAGTAACCTAAACCTGAATATGGGAAAAAAAAGATTTTGGGAGTTTTGTAAACATGAGAAGAAAATTTAAACTAGAAAAATCTGAATTCTTCAGATATCTGCAGATGAGAGATTATTATATGAGAAAGATTAGGCATAACCTCCACAGAGATGTGAGTGAGATTACACAATTCATTTTAAGCTCCTATGCAGGAAATAAAATAAGAATTATTTCAAAGCTATATCAGAAACTTATGGCAAACAAACATTCAAGTAACTATATAAAGGAGAAATGGGAGAAAGAGCTAAATTTAAACATAACAGAAGAAAACTGGCAAGAAATATGGAAAACACAACACACATCAACAAGTTCAAGGACATGGAGGGAATTTGGATGGAAAAACCTGATTCGCTATTTCATTACACCACAGATCCAAAGAAAATATACAAATACCAAATCTATGTGCTGGAGGGGCTGTGGGGCTCAAAATGCAGACCACTCGCATATGTTTTGGAAATGCTGCAAAATCTCATCATTCTGGAAATCTATACATGTGACAATACAGAGGATATTAGGATATAATATACCAATGAACTGTAACTTGATGTATTTATGTGATCTTAAAAGAGACAATGTAATACAGGCTGAGGACAGATATTTAGTTAAAATCATGCTGATTGCATGTAAAAAAAACAATCACAAGAAAATGGCAATCAGAAGTTCTTCCTGACCAAGAGCAATGGACAGACATTGTTGAGGATATACGTTTAATGGAAAAACTAACATATCGACAAAGAATGCAAGAAGGACAATATGAAAAAAAAATGGTGGAAATGGACACACTACAAAGTGCAACAATGAGACAGAAATTGAAAGAATAACCAGACACTGGAAAAACCAGAAGAATTTAGAGATGGAAACTAAAAACTTGATGCTCCAACATTTGTCCCCCCCCCCCTTATTTTTCCCTCTTTTTTTCCTTTTTTTTTTTTTCTTCTTGTCTTTCTTTTTGGCTGTATGGTTAGCTCCTTTTTTTTAAATATAGAGACTGTGATCTGAATGTAATATGTATGATGAAAAATGAATAAAAATCAAAGTTACAAAAAAAAGTGGCCTGGCAGACAGTAGCTCCGTTAGTTAGTTAATGCTGTAAACAAATAAAAGCTCTGAGATATATCAATGTCTCCACCGCAACAAAGTCAGTTGCATTTTTACCTCCGACAAGGAGGTTATGTTTTCATCAGCATTGGTTTGTCTGTCTGTCTGTCTGTCTGTTTGTTTGTTAGCAAGATAACTCAAAAAGTTATGAACGGATTTTCACAGATTGTCAGAAATGGGGTACCCTACAGATGATTAGATTTTGGGGGTGATCCGGATCACCGGGGGGAACTGTGGCACTTGGCGGAGGTCTGCGCTCTCCGAGTGCTTTTCTAGTGTTAAAATATGTTGGACATAATCAAGTTTACCTTAGAGCAGATATAGAATCTAGTCAGAGCCACAAAGAACCACAACATCGTGCTTGGGTGTTTTAATGTCTGGGTAAATACAGAAAGCTGCAGCTGTTCATTTTACCCCAACATTAACATGCTCATGCTGCTGTCATGCCGTGAATAATTGTTATTTAACTTAACAGGTACAGACCTTTTCTGACAATTGTTCAAAATTTTATTGATCTATGTTTTGTGACAATTTAAAAATTAATGCATGCTGAAGCTGCTAATATCAAGTCCATATAATTCCAATGCAGTGCAACAAATGCAAAAAAAAAACAAACTATTGTGGTGGACACAGTACATATGGCACTCCACCCAGAACAAAGGCGTTGGTGGGGAAGAAGATACTTAGGGATGCTAATGGAGAAAGTGTGGAGAGCCAAACAAACAAAGATGTGCCTTTCGACCCCCACCATGCCAGGTTCACACCTGAGAACACAGGGGTGCGAATATATGGTAGCAAGACCTGCTCTGTGACGTGTGTGTCAATGTCACGTTAATGTGTCTGCATGTCTTTCACGTCTGTATGTTAATATGTTTACCCTGTGTGCCAGAGGTGGGAAGAAAAGTATATAAAGGAGTTCGCTCAGGCACTCAGGTGAGAGTTTCTGTGTTTTATGGTGGAAGACGAATAAAGTTTGTGTGTTGTTCAGCTCGCTGCCTCGTCTGCTTTCATCTTCCACATTGGTGACCTTAAGACGTGTAATGGAGAACGAGCTGAGCACCGCCCCGGAGACAACCCAGAGGGAGAATACCAGTGCGACATGCGCTGTCACAGTCAAGCTCCCAGACTTCTGGCTTCACAATCTGACCACTTGGTTTCTACACGTGGAAGCCCAATTCGCACTGTGCGGAATCACAACGGACAACACCAAATATTATCATGTAGTCGCTGCGCTGGATGTGCACACCACACAGCAAGTAACGAGCCTGCTCCAGGAACTGCCGGCCCAGGGGAAATACGACGTGCTTAAGCAGATGCTGATTCAGCGGTATACCCTGTCGGACAGTGAGAGAGCAGAGAGACTCCTAACGTGCTCAGAGTTAGGTGACAGATCAGCTGTGGAGCTGATGGAGAGTATGTTAGCATTGATGGGGAAGAACGACGAATCCTTCCTGTTTGCCCACCTCTTCCTCAGGAACCTACCTGCTACAGCGAGGGCAATCCTGGCCAACTCGCCGCTGCTGGTAACCAAGAACTACCGCGCTCTGCCGCAGGAAGCGGACCACATCATCCTAGAGACCAGAACTCTCAGCGTGCACGCAATGACGCCGGCATTCGGGAAGGACTCCAGCGAGGTCGAGGAGCCATTGGTGGTGGCTGGGACAGACGCCAAGAGACGCAGGAATGGGACGCTCTGTGTGTATCACCGCTACTTTGGCTCGAATGCCCAACGCTGTCTGCCACCATGCCAATTCAAGAAGCCAGGGAAATGGCACAGCCAGCAATCAGTAGCAGCTGCGACTGCTGGCGAAAGGAACAAGCTGCTTTTCATCACAGACACACTTTCGAGGAGATGTTTCTTAGTGGACTCCAGCTCCCAGAAGAGCCTCATTCTGCAGGTCAGCGCAGACAGATCAGCAGGAGGCAGGAGTCCCGAGCTCACGGCCGCCAACAGATAAAAAATCAGGACATTTGGCGAATGGACGTTGACGTGTGCTTACACGGACGCAATTACCAATGGGACTTTGTGGTAGTGGCATGTTCTGTCCCCATTTTAGGGGCAGATTTTTTTATGTGCTTATGGGTTGTTAGTCAATGTTGCCAGCAGACGTTTAGTGGATGCTGTCTCATTTACCTCCTTGCCCTGCACAGCTCGGGGAGTTGGGCCAACAACACAGGCTAGCGTTGTAGCTCCACGGGGTAAGTACCAGCATTTACTTTCATAGTTCCCAGCACTCACAGTTCCAATGTTTTCTGCTGCAGTAACCAAACATGGGGTCGAACATTTCGTAACCATAAAAGGCCCGCTGGTGTTCGTGCGACCTTGGTACCTGGACGTGGTTAAATTAGTCAGCGCGCGAGGAGTTTACCAACTTAGAGCAGCTGGGCATCGTTAGGCGCTCCAACAGCCCGTGAGCATCCTCACTACACATGGTACCTAAGGCCAACTGGTCGTGGCGACCGTGCGGCGACTTCCAATGCTTGAACAATGCCACAGAACACGATTGGTATCCCATCCCACATATCCAGGGTTTTTCCATGCACCTGGCCAGGACGCGTGCTTTTTTGAAAGTGGAGCTGGTCCGCGGGTACCACCAGGTCCCGGTGCATGCGGCAGACATTCCCAAAACTGTGGTAATAACTCCTTTTGGCCTTTTCGAGTTTTTACGCATACCGTTCGGGTTAAAGGGCGTGGCGCAAACCTTCCAAAGAATGATGGACATGGTGCTCCATGACCTGTCTTTCGTTTTTGTCTACTTAGACGACATTCTGGTGGCTAGCACGTCCGAGGAGGAGCACCTCGCCTATCTCAAACTAGTTTTCCAGAGGTTGGAAGTGCACGAGCTTATCATTAACCCAGCGAAGTGCCAGTTCGGTGTGCTAGTGATTGATTTTTTGGGTCACCACATTTCGTCGGAGGGCTCGATTCCACTGCCTGTTAAGATGTGTGCTGTGTCGGATTTTCCACGTCCACAGACTGTAAAGGCCATGCAGGAATTTTTGGGCATGGTCAACTTTTACAACCGTTTCCTCCCCCAAGCAGCCCAGCTGCTGCAGCTGCTGTACACCACGCTCAAGAAAAAGAAGCCCGCGGAAAACATTGACTAGACCCCTGAGCGAGTCCAGGCTTTTGCAAACGCCAAAGCAGCGCTCACTAATGCTACTTTGCTAGCCCACCCTGCCCCGTCAGCACAGATAGCACTCACCACTGACGCATCTGACATTGCCATAGGGGCAGTGGTGCAGCAGTACGTTTCCGGTGCGTGGCAGCTGCTCGCATTTTTCAGCCGTACTTTCCGTGACAACAAACGCAAATACAGTATGTTTGACAGAGAGTTGTTTGCCCTCCACCTGGTGACACACCACTTCCAGTTTTGGTTAGAAGGGCACGAGCTCACCGCGTTTGTTGATCATAAGTCACTAACGTACGCAATGTCCAGAGTCTTGGAACCGTGGTCAGCCCGGCAGCAATGACATTTGGCCATGATCTCGGAGTTTATGACCGACACCCAGCACGTAGCCGGTGAGCTTAATGTCATGATGGACTGCCTGTCGCGCACGTTAGTCTCCCCGGTCTACATGGGAATAGATTTCCCCGCTATGGCCGTGGAGCAAACCGGGGAAGCGGACATTTGTGCACTCCAGTCCACGCCTACTGGGTTAAAACTGGAGAACAGGGCGGTGCAAGAAGGGTAAACCCCCTTGCTCTGCGACGTCTCCACCAGTCGCTCACACCCAGTGGTTCCGAGCTCTTGGCGCCACCGCATTTTTGAGTCAGTCCACTTCCTTTCACACCCCGGCGTGCGCCTCGGTTAAAGTGGTGGGAGCGAAATTTGTCTGGCTGCACTTACGCAGGAATGTGAAAGAGTGAGCTGCAGCGTGCGTCGTGTGCCAGCGGGCCAAAGTGCACAAGCACACCAAAGCCCCCCTCGAGACGTTCCAAATTCCGGCCAGTAGGTTCAACCACATCCATGTGGATTTGATGGGCCCCCTCCCACCATCACAAGGTTTCACGCACCTTTTGACAATTGTGGACCGCACCACACGTTGGCCTGAAGTGGTCCCGCTGGCTTCCACCACGTCCGCGGAAGTGGCTCGTGCCTTTTTGTCGGCTTGGGTTGCACGGTTCTGATCCTGGTCAGACATCACTTCCAACAGGGGTCCACAATTCATTTTGGAACTCTGGTCTACAATGGCACAGAGCCTGGGGGTCAAAATCCACTGCGTACAACCCCCAGGCTAACAGGTTATGCGAACGTTTTCATAGGTTGTTTAAAGTAGCGCTCAGAGCGTCACTCACGGATGCAAACTGGGTCAACCGTATGCCCTGGGTCCTGTTAGGGTTGCACTCCGCACTTAAGGAGGATCTGGCAGCCTCCCCGGCAGAACTAGTTTTGTTTTTTTTAGCTGCTATGGATCCCTGGGGAATTTTTACCGGAAAACCTCACTCCTGGGACCGACCTGCCCGCGCAATTTTTTCACGGTACAGGGCTGGCCAAGGTGCCGGGCCCAGCGCACCATTGTTTTCTCCACACCTTTGTCCCAAAGAGCTTACAGAGCGCCAAGTTTGTTTTTGTTAAGCACAACGCACACAGAACCCCGCTGCGCCCACTGTATGACGGACCGTTCAGAGTGCTCAAAACCGGGGCAAAGTATTTTGTGTTAAACTTTGGGGGGGGGGTGTAAGGAAACTGTCTGCATTGACAGGCTTAAGCCCACTTATGTGCTGGCAGATGAACAGGTGGTGATGGCTCAAGCTTCCCGGCGCGGACGCCCACCTACAGTGGCTCTGCAAGTTGGTGTTCCCCCTACAGAGAACTGTTGGCAGCAGACTAGGTCTTTCCCCTCCCCACCCTTTCCCCCTCCACAGGACTGCGCGCCGGAGGCCGAGTTTGTCCCCTGCCCACCTCAACAGCAAGACGCTCTGGCTGGTCCGGCAACTCTACATTACAGCTGTTACGGGCGCCTGCTCAAGCCCAAGGTGCCAGAGGGTTAGAGACCCTTCTGGGTGTTCGGGGGGGGGGCTGTGTGGTGGACACAGTACATATGGCACTCCACCCAGGACAAAGGGGTTGGTAGGGAAGAAGATACTTAGGGATGCTAATGGAGAAAATGAGGAGAGCCAAACAAACAAAGATGTGCCTTTCGCCCACCGTTGCGCCAGGTTCACACCTGAGGATGCAGGGGTGCAAATGTATGGTAGCAAGACATGGTCTGTGACATGTGTGTCAATGTCACGTTCATGTGTGTGCATGTCTTTCACGTCTGTATGTTAATGTGTTTACCATGTGTGCCAGAGGCGGGAAGAAAAGTATATAAAGGAGTTTGCTCAGGCACTCAGGTGAGAGTTTCTGTGTTTTATGTTGGAAGAGGAATAAAGTCCATGTGTTGTTCAGCTTGCTGCCTCGTCTGCTTTCATCTTCCACACTATTTGATATCTTTCTTAAATCGTTAAGCCTTAGGAAGCAAACTGTTACTATTTATTATTTTTTATTTTATTTTATGCAGCCTTGCATCTGGTGACATATGTAAACGTCAGATTTGTAACATTCATACAAGTGAAAACATACCTGGTGCTGTTGTGTCTGTACCACCGATCACACCAACAGTCTTTAGTTTTCAGTACATGATCTACTCATTGCTGTTGAAGCCACAGATTTAGCTGCGCTTACTTGTGAGGAGCCTCACACCACAAACAGCAACTACCAGAACTACGCAAAAACATTCAAAAATACAAAAACTACAAGTGCTGAAATTATCTGCCACTTGACTGCAAAACATGCATATGGATTATACATTAAAATGAATTTGAAACACTTTTTAAAATACTATTTTAAATGCCCCACTACTCCACTCTTGCTGACTGATTTAACACTACTTCAGCCAAAACCAGAAGTTGCCCCCATAATCGTTTCTACAGCAGTGCCCTCAGGAATACGCTGGATACTTTTGGGTTACCGGTTAATCAATAACGTTTTCAGTCCACTAGGTGGTGCAAAGCAAACACCCAGTCACGTGAAGTCATAGCTTGTCTTGGTGATTTGCAGACAGCTTTGAAAGTTAGATAGCAGTTAGCGCAAATGTCAGGCCTTTTTGGATTTTATAACAAAGATGGAAGGAAAGACCTTGACATGAGACACAACTCGCAAGAAACGCTGCACGGAAAAAAGAAAAAACCACTCAGAATACGGCAGGCCAGCACACATCTCGGAGCAGTGTTAGCAATGGCTAAGCTAACGAGACACCGGCATGGAGCGTCTTCTCCTAGTGTCAAGTAAATGAAGTTTATTTATGAAGTGCTTTCCACAGACATATAGTCACAAAGCGCTGTACAATAAAATGAAATAAAAGGAAGTTGATAGATAATTTTGTTAAATGCAGAAACACGTTAAAACACAAGATTAAAATAATTTAAAAATATCCAACTTACCATTAAAAAGCAGTTGAAACTCAATGGAAAGCCTCCATAAAAAAGTTTTCAGCTGCTTTTTAAAAGAGTCCACAGAGTCAGATAAAGTACAGTGGGGCAAAAAAAAGTATTTAGTCAGCCACCAATTGTGCAAGTTCTCCCACTTAAAAGATGAGAGAGGTCTCCAATTTTCATCATAGGTATACCTCAACTATGAGAGTCAAAATGAGAAAAAAAAAATCCAGAAAATCACATTGAAGGATTTTTAATGAATTAATTGGTAAATTCCTCGGTAAAATAAGTATTTGGTCACCTACAAACAAGCAAGATTTCTGGCTCTCACAGACCTGTAACTTCTTCAAGAGGCTCCTCTGTCCTCCACTCGTTACCTGTATTAATGGCACCTGTTTGAACTCGTTATCAGTATAAAATACACCTGTCCACAACCTCAAACAGTCAGACTCCAAACTCCACTATGGCCAAGACCAAAGAGCTGTCAAAGGACACCAGAAACAAAATTGTACACCTGCACCAGGCTAGGAAGACTGAATCTGCAATAGGTAAGCAGCTTGGTGTGAAGAAATCAACTGTGGGAGCAATTATTAGAAAATGGAAGACATACAAGACCACTGATAATCTCCCTCGATCTGGGGCTCCACGCAAGATCTCACCCCGTGGGGTCAAAATGATCACGAGAACGGTGAGCAAAAATCCCAGAACTACACGGGGGGACCTAGTGAATGACCTGCAGAGAGCTGGGACCAAAGTAACAAAGGCTACCATCAGTAACACACTACTATGGGTAACCCCCACAACAGCCTACGGACAAGCAGACCACTCAGCTGGGGCAATTAGCAGAACAATGATAAGATAAGATAAGATAAGCCTTTATTAGTCCCACAACGGGGAAATTCCAGGATTGCAACAGCACAGGGATAGCAACACTCAGAGCAACAATCAGAAGGCAAGAAAAAAAACAAGCAAGCAAGAGCAGCTAATATACATATGTACATATTACTATAAAATATATATATATACACACACAGACACACAGTGCAGAGCATTGTAGCTGGATGGAATAAATATATAGATATATAAATATAAACACACCCAGTGCGGAGCATTGTAGCTAGATGGAATAAATATGTAAATATATAAACACACACAGTGCAGAGCATTGTTGCTAGATGGGATGATAAAACATACAAAAATAAGTTAACATATATAATAAGATGTAGTAAAAGAGACTATTACAGTAAAGAACTGGAAAAAAACAAAGACAATATTAAAAATACATGGACAATAATCAACAGTATCCTTGGAAATAAAAGCAGAAATACCAGCTACCCAACTAACACTCCAAAAAATAATAAATCGACTCCGAATGTGAATATAGCTTCACCTGCAGATGAATTTAATAATTTTTTTGTTAACATTGGACCTAAACTGGCCCGAGAAATACCCACTACGGTGCCAACAGGTGATTCAATATGCAATAACACTGCTGTAAAAGACACCATCTTCATAAAGAACACAGACGAAAGAGAGGTCATTGAAATTGTTAAATCGTTCAAAAGTAAAACATCTACTGACTGCGATGGTATTGATATGCTACTAGTCAAAACTGTTATCGAATGCATAGTGAAACCACTGACGTATATCTGTAACCTGTCTCTCCAATCAGGTATATTTCCCAATGCAATGAAAATAGCTAAAGTAATTCCGATTTACAAGACAGGCGACAGAGGGGAACTCTCCAACTACAGACCAATTTCACTATTACCGCAATTTTCCAAGATACTTGAAAAAATATTCTATGAGAGAATTGACAACTTCATACTGAAGAATGATTTATTGTGTGAGCAGCAATATGGGTTCAGACACAAAAGGACAACAGCATATGCCTTAATGGAATTTACAGAAAAAATATCAACAGCCATTGAAAATAAAGAGTATTCAGTTGGAGTATTCCTGGATCTTAAAAAAGCATTTGATACAGTAGATCACAATCTATTATTAAAGAAACTACAAAATTGTGGTATCAGAGGGGTAGCACTGTCCTGGTTAAGAAGTTACTTAAAGAATAGATATCAGTTTGTATGTGTTAACAACAAAAACTCAGAGCTACTGAAGGTCACCTGTGGAGTCCCACAGGGTTCAGTTTTGGGACCATTATTATTCAATATGTATATAAATGATATATGTAAAGTTTCAGAAAAAATGGACTTAATATTGTTTGCTGATGACACTAACCTGCTATGCAGTGGAAACAACTTGGAACAACTTCTGGATACACTCGGAAAGGAATTAGGAAAGCTGAAACTGTGGTTTGATTCGAACAAATTAACGCTCAATTTAAGCAAGACAAAATTTATAGTCTTTAACAACCATCACAACTACCCAGTACCCAAACTCAGTGTAAATGGTGTAGAGATTGAAAGGGTATCCGAAACTAAATTCCTTGGAGTAATAATTGATAACAAACTGTGTTGGAAGCCACATATTAATTATATAAAAGGTAAAGTATCCAAATCAATTGCAGTATTACACAGAGTGAAAAATTTGCTGAATCAACCCACACTATACACCTTGTATCATTCATTAATACTCCCATACATGACATATTGTAATGAAGTATGGGGAAATACATATAAAACAAACATATATCCACTCTTTATGCTTCAAAAGAGAGCTATTAGAATAATAAACAAAGCAGCTTACAGGGAACCAACAAATCCACTTTTTCTTAAACAAAAAACTCTCAAGTTGAAAGATCTGATCGACTTTAAAACCGCAATAATAATGTTCAAAGTGAAGAATCTATCACTGCCCGCAAATATCCAAAAGTTGTTCCAAACAAGGGAGAAACGATATCACTTCAGAGGAACATGTATATTTCAAAAGCCTACAGTGAGAACAACTACCAAGCAACACTGTATTTCAGTGCAAGGTGTCAGATTATGGAACGATTTTGGACCTGAATTAAAATCATGTACAAAGCTTGGACAATTTAAACAAAAACTAAAGGAAGAAATACTCCAAACATATTTACAAGACGACATGTAAACTCACATAAGGATTGACATTTCCAGCCTGTGTTGTGTTATAGCTTAGTTTTTCTTTTTTCTCTGTGACACTATGTCTTAGATTTGTTTTTGAATAGTAACCGCTTAACTTAGACTAGCTCAGTTTTCTTTTTCTCTCAGTCATATTTTGTCTTAGCCTTGTTTTAAATTGTAATCGCTCTTGTCTTGTTTTCTCTTTTTTCTCTTTTGAATTCTTGGATGGAATATGGGTGGGCAATATAAGCTGCGGCTTCAGCCATCACCCATTTCGGATAACTCACGTGGAATTGTATAGTAGAAGGAGTCTTTGTCTAATTTGACCTTGTTGTTATATTATACAGTTTCTTTTAACCTGTAATGTACTATCCGAAATAAATTCATTCATTCATTCATTCATTCATTCATTCATGAAACAGCATAACCGTCTACTTAGTTATCCTACATGGTATGATTATGTGCCCATACATATTCTCACCCTCCATAGCGACCGGTATTTTTCTAGTTGTATGCCGGAGGGGACCATTGTGTAAGTCTATTGCATCTTTTGCATTCAAAAAACTATTAGTTTGTTACGTCTTTTTGCTATCTCTGCGAGCAGCCCTGCTTAGGTTGTACAGTCCGACAGCCGTTGGTAGGAAGGACCTGCGAAACCTCTCGGTTGTGCACCTGGGATGATGTAGTCTGCTGCTAAATGAGCTCCTCAGTGCATTCAGTATGTCCTGCATAGGGTGGAACTCGGACTCCAGCAGAGATGACAGTTTAGCCACCGTCCTTCTCTCTCCTATCTCCTCCACCGGATCAAGGCGCTGCCCCAGGACAGAGCTAGCTTTCTTGATCAGTTTGTTCAGTCTCTTCCTATCGGCTGCAGTAATGCCACTGCCCCAGCAGACCACTCCAAAAGTGATGGCTGATGCCACCACCGTGTCATAGAATGTCTTCAGCAGCGCCCCTTGTACACCAAAAGACCTGAGTCTCCTCAGCAGGAACAGCCTGCGCTGTCCCTTCTTGTAGAGTGCGTCAGTATTGTGTGACCAGTCTAGTTTATTGTTCAGATGAACACCCAGGTACTTATAGGATGTCACCATCTCGATGTCTGTTCCCTGTATATTTACTGGTGCTGTGAGGGGTTGCCCATGCCTGCGGCAGTCCACCACCAGCTCCTTAGTTTTCCTCGCGTTGATCTGGAGGTACAGTAGTTGCGATGGCACCAGTCCACGAAGTCCTGGATAAGTCCTCTGTACTCCGCTTCATCTCCGTTGGAGATGAGGCCAACGATCGCAGAGTTGTCAGAGAACTTCTGTAGATGGCAGTGTGTTGTGTTGTGTGAGAAGTCCGCAGTATAAAGAGTGAACAGGAAGGGAGCCAGCACCGTTCCCTGGGGGGACCCCGTGCTACCAATGATCGTGTCGGACACACAGTCCCGGGTTCTCACAAACTGAGGCCGG
Source organism: Pholidichthys leucotaenia (assembly GCA_020510985.1). NCBI lineage: Eukaryota > Metazoa > Chordata > Actinopteri > Cichliformes > Pholidichthyidae > Pholidichthys > Pholidichthys leucotaenia. Next base: position 322,824,645 of record CM035837.1, on the reverse strand, counting down.
TTCGTGAGGTAGTCCAGGATCCATGATGACAGGTGCTGGTCCACCCCTGCATGCAGCAGCTTGTCCTTCAGGATCATCGGTTGGATGGTGTTGAAAGCACTGGAGAAGTCAAAGAACATGATCATCACCATATTCCCTGGCTTCTCCAGGTGGGACAGAGAACGGTGAAGGAGGAAGATCACCGCATCCTCCACCCCAATGCCATGCTGGTAGGCGAACTGGAGTGGATCCATCGCTGGTTCCACCAGGGGGCGGAGGTGAGCAAGGAGCAGTCTCTCCAGGGTCTTCATCAAGTGGGACGTCAAGGCCACCGGTCTGTAGCTGTTCAGGTCTTTGGGGTGGGAAGTTTTTGGTACAGGTACCACACAAGATGTTTTCCACAGCTGTGGTACCCTCCCCAGCTTCAGGCTCAGGTTGAAGATGTACGTCACAATCCCACACAGCTGGTCTGCACAGGACTTGAGGAGCTTTGCGCTGATGCCGTCCGGTCCCGACGCCTTCCTCGCCTTGATCTTCCTCAGCTCCGTCCTCACCTGGGTCCTGGTCAGGGTCAGGATGGGGGGCTGTGTGTTGGGAGTGGGGGGGGGGGGTGTTGGTGGAGTGGGGAGTGGGCAACAGGACTTGATTTCTTTAGAGGCAGCAGTGGTTGTTGTGCAGTCAGGGGGGAGGGCGGTTGGTCAAACCTATTGAAAAACAGATTCAGGTTGTTCGCCCACTCCCTGCCCCCCGTGGCCTGGGGGGAGGTATTCTGGAGCCCAGAGATGGTTTTGAGGTTTCTCCAGACCCCGCTGATGTCGCTCTGTTGCAGCTTGTCCTCCATCTTCTTCTTCCTGAAGCTGTCCTTGCCTTCTCTGATCTTTTTCCTCAGCTCCCTCTGTACGGACTTCAGCATCTCCCTATTCCCTGACCTGAAGATCCTCTTCTTCTCTCTCAGAAGTGTTTTTATCTCAGGGTTGATCCAGGGTTTGTTGTTTGAGCAACGGCGTATGGTCTTGGTGGGAACAGATTTGTCCACACAGAAGCTGAGGTAGTCCGTGAAGGTGTGAGTGAGGCCATCGATGTCCTCACCATGTGGATTGCAGAGCTGCTTCCAGGCGGTGGCTTCAAAACAGCCCTTTAGAGTGTCCATTGTCTCCTCAGACCATAACTCCACTGTGCGCATGGCCGGAGGTTGTCTGTGCACTAGGGGTTTGTACACCGACCGGAGATGAACCAAGTTGTGATCCGATCTCCCGAGTGGGGGGAGTTGTGATGAGGTGTACGCCTCCTTAGTGTTTGCGTAGAATAAGTCCAGTGTTTTATTGTCTCTAGTGTGGCATGTGACATACTGGGTGAACGTGGGTAGAATGGGAGATAGTGAAACATGGTTGAAATCGCCTGAGATGAGGAGAAGAGCATCTGGGTGTTCTGTCTGCAGCCTGCTGGTTACTGAATGGATGACATCACGCGCTGTCCCAGCGTTCGCCGTCGGATTTGCATAAACAACAATGCAGATCACGTGTGAGTGTACTCTCGGGAGATATGTAGGCCGTATGCTAACAGCTAGCAACTCAATGTCTTTGCTGCAGTGTCGTTGTTTAACAGTGATATGTCCCGGTCTGCACCAGTTGTTGTTAACATACATTATCACTCCACCGCCCCTTGCTTTGCCACTGTCTGGTGTTCGGTCTGCCTGTATCATGTGGAAACCCTCCAGCTCAATGTTAACATCTGCTGCTAGTTCAGTTAGCCACGTCTCAGAAAACAAAAGGAGAGAGCACTCCCGATATGTGCTATCGTAACGGCAGATAGCCGCTAGCTCATCTACCTTTCCCAGTAACGACCATGCATTTCCCATGACAATAGATGGAAGGGAGGGTCTGTACCTTATATCTTTTGTCCTCCGCCTTACTCCAGCCCGGCAGCCGCGGCGTTTTCGCCTCAGTTCTCTCGGTATGTCGAGTTTTTCCAATGGGACCGGGTGGCTGTTGAATGCTAGCAGCTCTTCCCTGCTGTATCGTATCCTGCTATAAACAGTGGCTCCGTCCACCGGCTCAGGAGACATTTGGGACGATCTGTGTGTCCGTGATATAAGTGGAGTGAAAAAAAGACGGATCAAAAAGAGAGAGGAAGGGAAAAAGACTCGGAATCGAGCCACTGTTGCAAAGGGCGGCCGACTCGTGTGGCGCCTTTCTCTCTGACCACCACTTCTGACGACATGCATTCTGTGTCTCCTCACGAGAGCCTGAGGACCCGCTCCAGCCTGCCTGCACAGGGCTGGAGTGAGTTCTATGATGGCGGGATGAATAATAATAAACACCCTCAAAAACTCCCAGTTCGCTGCCTATTATGTCATGCCGCCACATTGGTGACCCCGAGAAAGAACACGCTGGCAGCCCCCGGCGGTGACTCTCCAACGACAAGCGAACGCAGCAGCCTGACGCAAATGATCTGCCCTCCCTTCTGCTTCAGGGAAATCTCGACGCAGAGCCACCACCAGGCGAAACTCTCCGGAGATCACCCACGACCGGGAAGGCTGCAGAAAGCTTCATGGTGAGATCTGCACGCCTGAGATCTGCACATCCACGCTGGGACCGGCCGCTCTCACAGCTCCTCCACACGAGAGCGCACGCACCTTGTCCTCTCTCCACGAAGGCGACCTCCAGGGCCGACGGAGAACGCAGCGCGTGGACCTGAACGCACCATGACCCGACACAGCGAACGACACAACAGCTTACAGGGATGACCATCGGCGCCGACGACGCTGATCTCCAGCAAGCTCCCTGACCCTGACTCGCCTCTACAGCGGTCCTGCCATGCACCGAACCCCGCACGCACACCGGGGGGTTATGAGGACAGCGCACCACGCACGGGACAATACCGGCTCCACACAGACCGCCATCGTCCTTCGCCGCTGCACACAGAACCTTGGCTGCTCACACACCTGAAGCACGCACGCAGCTCGCTCACATGATTTTCTAATGGTCTCAGCCACGGCGCACAAGGGAACCTAAAGTCAACACGCCAAGTCCCTCACAGCTGTGGCTCCTTTTTTTCTTCATGGCTGCGAGAGGAGTCAGAGACTAATTTTTCTTCTTACAGCTGCTGTGGACCTCCGCACGTTCAATGGGACAGCCCCTCAACATCACGGATCCACAGGCAATTTTTGCGCGGCCCAGACAATTTCGCTGTCCCGGGCCAGCACTTGCTACCCCCACCCCCCTCCCTCCACCGCCGCCTGCAGCGAGCTTCCCCCACAGCTCGCTCCCAAAGTCGGACTATCGAGGCCTCAGCTTCCCGCTGAGCCCTCTGGGGGGGGGGTGTATGGGTAACCCCCACAACAGCCTACGGACAAGCAGATCGCTCAGCTGGGGCAATTAGCAGAACAATGAGATGTGTGTATTGAGATCAATAGGCAGCCACTCTTTGTCTAGCTTCTTCCTGCCTGCTGTTGATATGTATGACTCAAATGCAAACGTTCATGCTTCCTGCTCTCACTGTGATGCAAATGTCCCATGCCTTTCATGTATTGTCTGTAACTGGGTATAAAAACTGCATTGCTCTGTAACCCTCTTTCTCTCTGACCACCACTTCTGACGGCACGCATTCTGTGTCTCCTCACGAGAGCCTGAGGACCCGCTCCAGCCCGCCTGCACAGGGCTGGAGTGAGTTCTATGATGGCGGGATGAATAATAATAAACACCCTCAAAAACTCCCAGTTCGCTGCCTATTATGTCATGCCGCCACACTACGCCGCCAGGGACTCAAATCCTGCAGTGCCAGACGTGTCCCCCTGCTTAAGCCAGTACATGTCCAGGCCCGTCTGAAGTTTGCTAGAGAGCATTTGGATGATCAAGAAGAGGATTGGGAGAATGTCATATGGTCAGATGAAACCAAAATAGAACTTTATTGTAAAAACTCAACTTGTCGTGTTTGGAGGAGAAAGAACACCATACCTACTGTGAAGCATGGGGGTGGAAACATCATGCTTTGGAGCTGTTTTTCTGCAAAGGGACCAGGACGACTGATCCGTGTAAAGGAAAGAATGAATGGGGCCATGTATCGTGAGATTTTGAGTGAAAACCTCCTTCCATCAGCAAGGGCATTGAAGATGAAACGTGGCTGGGTCTTTCAGCATAACAATGATCCCAAACACACCACCCAGGCAACGAAGGAGTGGCTTCGTAAGAAACATTTCAAGGTCCTGGAGTGGCCTAGCCAGTCTCCAGATCTCAACCCCATAGAAAATCTTTGGAGGGAGTTGAAAGTCCGTGTTGCCCACCGACAGCTCCAAAACATCACTGCTGTAGAAGAGATCTGCATGGAGAAATGGGCCAAAATACCAGCAACAGTGTGTGAAAACCTTGTGAAGACTTACAGAAAACGTTTGACTTCTGTCATTGCCAACAAATGGTATATAATAAAGTATTGAGATGAACTTTTGTTATTGACCAAATACTTATTTTACCGAGGAATTTACCAATTAATTCATTAAAAATCCTTCAGTGTGATTTTCTGGATTTTTTTTTTCTCATTTTGTCTCTCATAGTTGAGGTATACCTATGATGAAAATTGGAGACCTCTCTCATCTTTTAAGTGGGAGAACTTGCACAATTGGTGACTGACTAAATACTTTTTTTGCCCCACTGTAGCTGGAGTGGGAGCCTATTCCAAACAGCACTGTCCACCACTCTCCCTGTGTGCAAAGACGTGTCTCCGTGGAAAATGAAGCCCTGACAATATTGTATGAAAGAGATGTCACCAGTTTTATTTTGGGACATGATCTGAGGTTGAATAAGGTGAAAAAATTTGATATATATGAGATTGTGATACTCGATTACCGCGATATTATGATTATCGTTGAATCGTGGCAAGATCGAATCGTGACCCAAGAATCGAGATCCGAATCGAATCGCAATTCCCACCCCTAAGTTGTAAGCTTATACTGGAAGCTCTGAAATTTAGGTATTGCTTACAGCAATACCTAGGATAAACCAGCCTTTTTCAAGACTGAGTTATAAATTAATTTCAGGGTATATAGTGATTTTAAAACTGTACAAAATACATACATCCAATATATTGGTATTCTTTTCAAATTAACAATAAAGTGTCTCATTAGAATGATCTGTATTTTTATACAAAAAGTAAATACAGGTGTATCTCAATAAATTAGAATATCATTGAAAACTTAATTTATTTCAATAATTCAATTCAAAAACTGAAACTCATATTGTATAGGTTTATTCCACACAGAGTATATATAGTATATTTCAAGTGTTTCTTTGAATGTTGGTGATTATTGCTTAGAGCTAATGAAAACCCAAAATATTAGAATATTACATAAGATCAATTTAAAATGGATTTTTAATAGAAATGTTGGCCTACTGAAAAGTGTGTCAGTGTGCACACTCAGTACCTGGTGGGGGCTCCTTTTGCTTGAATTACTACATCACAGGAGTGAGGTATTAAGGCAATCAGCCTGTGGTACTGCTGAGGTGTTATGGAAGCCCAGGTTATTTTGATAGCAGCCTTCAGCTCACCTGCATTGTTGGGTCTGATGTCTCATCTTCCTCTTGACAATACCCCATAGATTCTCTGTGGGGGTTTTGTCAGGAGAGTTTGCTGTCCAATAGAGCACAGTGATACCATGGTCATTAAACCAGGTTTTGGTACTTTTGACAGTGTGGGCAGGTACCAAGTCCCACTGGAAAATAAAGTCAGCATCTCCATAAAGCTTGTCAGCAGAGCAAAGCATGAAATGCTCTAAAATTTCCTGGTAGAAGGCTGTACAGACTTTTGACTTGATATAACACAGTGAACCAACAGCAGCTGTTATGTATCTGCCTTCCAGGCAGATTGAGGTTGAAATGAGGACACAAGGTACAGACACAACTTCAGAGCATCATGGTTTATTAATAAACAAAAGCACTGAGAACACCAAATGAACAGCAGCATGGGGGCTGAAACACAAAACTGTCAAAGCCAAACTTACTTGGGAAGATAACAAGTTCACTGGGAGAACCCTGAAGAAACACGACAATGATGCCAGACAGAGCACATGAACACATTTACATAAATAGGGTAAATGATAATTAACGTCAGACAGCTGGGCAGGCAATCAAGGGCAGCAGGTGAGGAAAACAGGACAGGCAGGGCTATACAGACACTCATAGACAGGGGATGTGCAGGATACATGACAATAAACATGCAGGACAACATACAGAGAAATACAGAGAGGGCAGTGGCTAGGGATACAGAAAACATGGGGAGTTGGAGCAATAGGTAAACAGATAAACACACAGACCAAGGGCCAAACAGAGGAAGACACGGAGGGCAATTACAGTGATTCCTCGCTACTTCGCGCCTCACCTTTCGCGCCCTCAGTGCATCGCGGATTTTTCAAAAATATTCATCAAAAATTCAAAATTGAGAAAAAATGGGTGGGCGCTAGCAGAAGGCAGGGAGACTACATTAGAACATCAGGTATCAACACGGAGAGCCCGCACAACTCAAAATCCACCTCTCTGTTCGCTGTTCTCGTGTTGGCTCGGCTCGGGAATCTCGCAAGCTGATTGGCCGAGACGTTTTACCCAGCTTCTCTCCCTGCCGAGCGCCCATACCCAGCGAAGGAAGACTGCATTCATTGTTCTTTATCGCTCGTGTTGCTTAGTCTCGCCGCGTGGAACTTTTCGCTGTTCTCTTATGCCTTTTTGTGCGAAATAGTCTTCCCGTCGAGCCACTACGCCGCCTCCTGCAGCTTCTCCAGCTCTATCGGAAGCTGCCCTCGACGATCCTGCGCCTCTAGCACCTGACGATGAGGCGTCACCTGAGGAGCAGTAAAGCTCTCATTAACCTGTGCAGTAAATCATCTTCATCTTGAGTTACGTATCTTGTTATAAGAATAAAAGAGTTCTAAAAACATATTTATGTACACTTTATTTACATCTACGTATGTATGTACACTTACACACACACACACACACACGTATCATATGAGAGAGAGAGTGAGAGAATGAACGTACGTATTATTTATGGGTGACGTCATTAGGGGTGACGCTACTTCGCGGTTTTTCACTTTTCGCGGTCGGTTCTGGAACCCATTAACCGCGATAAGTGAGGGATCACTGTAATGCAAATGATAATCATGAATAATCACAGAGAAAACAAAGAATGAACACAAGGCATGGGCATGATCCTAGGATCCTGCCCAGATATGACATGGCTCCTCAAATCAGGTGCCAAGTCCTACCATTTGGAAATCAAGGTCCCAGAGTGTGGAGGAAGAGTGGAGAAGCACAGAATTTAATTTGCTTGAGGTCCAGCCTGAAGTTTCCACAGTCAGTGATGATTTAGGGAGCCATGTCATCTGCTGGTGTTTATCCACTGTGTTTATCGAGTCCAAAGTCAGTGCAGTTATCTACTAGGAAATATTAGAGTGCTTCATGTTTCCCTCTGCTGACGAGCTTTATGGAGATGCTGATTTCATTTTCCTGTAGGACTTGACACCTGCCCACACTGCCAGAAGTACCAAAACCTGGTTTATTGACCATGGTATCACTGTGCTTGATTGGCCAGAAAACTCACCTGGCCTAAGAGAATTTATGGGGTATTGTCAAGAGGAAGATGAGGGGCACCAGACCCAACAATGTAGACGAGGTAATAGCCACTATCAAAGCAACCTGAGCTTTCATAACACCTCAGCAGTACCACAGGCTGATCGTCTCCATGCCACGCTGCAATGGCACAATAATTTATGCAAAAGGAGCCCCGACCAAGTATTCAGTGTGTACATGGACATAGTTTTCAGTGGGCCAACATTTCTATTAAATATCCACTTTTGAAATTGATTTTATGTAATATACTATTTTTTGAGAAACTGAATTTGGGGTTTTTATTAGCTGTAAGCCATAATCATCAAATTTAAAGAAACAAACACTTGAACTATATCGCTCTGTGTGTAATAAATCTATACAATATATAAGTCTCACTTTTTGAATTGAATTACTGAAATAAATTAACTTTTCGATGACATTCTAATTTGTTGAAATGCACCTGTAAGTCTTCTATGTTGAGTTTGTAGACAACAAACTGTGCAAATGGCATTTATTGTTTTAATTCTTTTTTATGTACTCTCATTGACTTTTGTATGTTATTATGTGTTTGGCACGTTTGGTTAAACTGAAAATTCATAGATAATTACCATTATGTTGTATTGAGTGCTGAGTTTTACTTGATCCACACGATTAACGAGAAGAGTTGTAAAGCATCAGAAGACTAGCAGAAAAGCCAGAGGACAGCAAGGTTAATATATGGAGAGCTTTTGCTGCATGACTGGGCCATTCAGCCCTGGGGACCACAGCTCAGTGGGAAGCTTCTGTCCGACGACATCTCTGAAGATGATCATAGGTATTGGACTAATGAGCTTTACTGGGGCAGGGGTCTCTGGAGACAAGGGGGTGTCGTGTGGGACAGGGCTGGCTTTCTGGGCTTCCTTGACAGGATGGCCCTTTAGGAGAAGGAAACACATTTGTTTTCACTTTGTAGTCACCAATCTTAGATGACATTGTATGGTAAGTGTGACACATCATGGTCACTCTAATGACCTGCAGCCTACGTGTGCCTTAAGCAGATTCAGGCAGATTATGTCAGATGCAATTCAAACAGGCAGGTCTGGCTGGTTGTTGTGGTCTGTGTTTGTGAACAGAATGGGGAGATTAACAATGGGCGCATGGCTGATACCCCCAATGGTGTTACCACATCTAGGTCAAAGCCAAGATCCCAGAGTCTTAAATAAATGACCCCACACTGCCATCACAGCCTAATGACAATTGGCTGGAATGTGTTCAAACACACCTCTTCAAGGCAGGAGATTGACTCTGTAGGTACACAAACCCAGTGCACTGTGTGTGAAATATCCTCTGCATTAAACAAACGAGGGTTTGATCACAACCATGTAAAGATCAAACTCTGTCCCTAAAGTGCTTTTATTCACCACACACACGTTAGTTTTAGTAAAAGGAGAAACAAGGAAAAAGGTAACTCTTTTTGGGGTAATTTTTGGGGCCAGTACAACTGTCATGTGATAATCTTCTTAATGTCACCTGATATAGAAAGACAGTATGTCCTCCTTCAAAAAGGATTTTTTTTTGGGGGGGGGGGGGTTGCTGTTGTTTTTTTATCCCCCGCCGGTTGAAGCCCAAAAGGTTCGAAGAGCCCTTTGGGCAAAGACCGAAGGAGGATTATGTTATGTGTCGGTCTGTATGTCCCACATTTTTGAAATCAACTCCTCCTACAGTTTTGTTCCAATTGTTTTGAAACTTGGTGCCAGGGTTTCATATACACTGATGATGTGCATATTGCAATTTGCCTTTGATCGGATGATTTTGCAGGAGTTGTAGCCCCTGACTTATGACCTCCTATTTCATCTCAATAACTGTCTTGTGAAATCATCTCCTCCTATAGTTTTGTTCCAAATGTTTTGAAACTTGGTATTAGGGTTTCATATACACTGATAATAATAATAATAATAATAATAATAATACATTTTATTTGTATAGTGCTTTCCAAGGCACTCAAAGATGTTTTACATTAGAGGGAAAACACCCTGCGCAATTTACATTAAAGATTAAAAGCAAGTCTGAACAGGTGGGTTTTGAGTAATGATTTGAAGGCGTTCAAGTCTGTGCAGTCATGGATGTGTTGGGGGAGAGAGTTCCAGAGGAAGGGGGCGGCGATGGAAAAGGCCTTGTCCCCCCAGGTTCTGTGCTTGGTTCTGTGTGGTGGAGAGAGGAGGTTTGCATCAGAAGAGCGTGTTATGTCCACAAACCTGGGAATGACCACGGATGAGTGAGCTGTGCTGGAGCTGAACTTTATCACAATAAACTGGTTAAAGTAAAGTGCATACGAATGAGCACTTGGCTCCTGTGTGTGCCTATCGAGAGAGGGCCGGCAAAGAGACTATAACATGGTCGGCTCCACCCTTATGTACAGTATCTCACAAAAGTGAGTACACCCCTCACATTTTTGTAAACATTTTGTTACATCTTTTCATGGGACAACACTAAAGATATTACACTTTGATACAATGTAAAGTAGTCAGTGTACAGCTTGTATAACAGTGTAAATTTGCTGTCCCCTCAAAATAACTCAACATCCAGCCATTATTGTCTGAACTGCTGGCAACAAAAGTGAATACACCACTAAGTGAAAATGTGCAAATTGTTCAGGTTCAGGTTACTTTATTTGTACCCGTAGGTAGATTTGTTTTGCAGTCTGGTGACATCCATATTTACAAGCCACAATTGCATTCAACATAAACACAAACACAGGCACACATGAAGCTGACTATAAACATGATAAAAATACTAAAAATACTCAAGTCTCCATCAATCAGGATATAAAGACAAAGAAATGAGAGAAAAACCAGAGATAAGAGAGAAGGGTCATATTAAAAAGTTAAAGACTAGTCAAAGAGGTTAAAAACTCAAAGGTCTAAAACCCAGTAAAAGATTTAAAACCCAAATAACATCCTACAAAAATAAATAAATATAAAATGGAGTTAATAAATAGGTACCTAAATTATGGGCAATATATTGTTACAACTTGTTCAACTCTTTGACAGCAGCAGGAACAAAGCTGTTTTTGTAGCGCTGGGTTTTACTTTTTGGGACAGCAAACCTCCGTCTTCAGGGAAAAAGCTGAAAGTTGCAGTGCAAAGGGTGGGAGTCATCATTTAAAATGGAGGTAGCCATCCTCTGTACTCTTCTGGTGTACAGGGATGTCAGGCTCAGCTGTGGCTCACCAAGCAAACGACTGGACCATCTAACTACCTGATCCAAGGATTTCCTCTGTTTCAGTTTTATCTGACCAAACCATGACACTAAAGAAAAGGATAAAACAGATTCAACAAAAGCCCGATAAAACATTGTCATTATGGTTTGGTCAATATGGAAGCGTGCAAGTTTCCTCAAACAATGCAAATGTTGCTGACCCTTTTTGCACACCCTTTCACAGTTCTCTTCAAAGTTTAAATTACTATCAATAATCGTCCCAAGATATTTGTAGGATTGTACACATTCAGTGGTCTGACCTTTTTAGTACGGCGACTTTGTGCCTGGGAGTTTTCCTCCTAAAGTCAATAATCATATCTTTAGTTTTTGTTGTATTCAGCTGCAGGTAGGAGTCCTCACACCAGTGAACAAAATCATCAACTACTGGGCCGTGGCCACTCTCACCATCCTGGAGGAGACTTACAATAACTGAATCATCAGCATACTTTATATGTGTCTGTTGTCATGTCTGCTCCGACACATGTTTGTGTACAGGATGAAGAGTAGTGGTGACAACACCCGCCCCCCCCCCCCCACCCCCGAGGAGAGCCAGTAGAAGAGCACTTTAGGTCAGACAATGTACCATTGACCCTTACTCTCTGCATCCTGTTGGTTAAGAAATCCAGAATCCAACCCACCAGATTTTTGCTCAAATCAAATTGTTGCAGGAGCCTTTCAACTAAAATATGAGGTTGGATTGTATTAAAAGCAGAGGAAAAGTCCACAAATAAAAGCCTGGCGTGTGTCCCATTAAAATCCAGATGTTTAAAAAGCATGTTAAACAGAGTGACAGTGGCATCCTCCACTCCTTTGTGAGGCCTATATGCAAACTGCAAAGGATCCAATGCATGTTCAGTCTGCTTTAGGACCTCACATCTGACCAGTTTTTCAAAAATTTTCATTAAAATTGAAGTCAAAGCAACTGGTCTAAAGTCGTTTACCGTTTTAGGACAGCTGGATTTTGGAACGGGAACAACCACAGCATCTTTCCAGATCTTGGGCACATGTTGTGTCTGTAAGGACTTATTGAAAATGTAATGAAATACAGGACTCAGTTCATGTGCACAGGACTTTACCAAGCGCCCACATATATTATCAGGGTCCTGACTTTTGTTCACTTTTACAGTGCAGAACTCCCTTTTAATATCCTGCACCTCAATATTAAAGTGCCGAATGTCTTTTGAGTTTCTGTTTCAAATCTTGGGTTTCTGTGCTAAAATCAAAGGAGTCAAAACGACCATAAAAACAATTAAGAGCATTAGCCAGCTCTGTGTCTGAATTAAAACCATCTAAAAACACACGATTACTGTGCTCTGTGCTCTGAAGGCCTGCAATAGTTTTCATACTGGCCCAGGCTGAACCAAGTTTCTTTGTTGCCATCTTACTTTCCAATTCTGTTTTATAATTCTGTTTTGCTCTTAAAATTTCGGACTTCAGCTCTTTTGTGGCAACCTGTAGCTCAGAAACAGACCCCTGTTTAAAGGCAAGTGCTTTCCTCTGTAAGCAAGCAGGGTTTAATTGATTTTGTAACCCATGACTTGTTGTTGGGATTTATTTTGACATGTTTACGTGGAACGATCATATTTTTACAGAAAGCCATGTATGAGCATGTGACGTCTACCAAAGAGTCCAAATCATCCCCGCAGGCCAGTGTGAACACCTCCCAGTCCGTACAGTTAAAACATTCCCGGAGGCAGTGCACTGAATCCTCTGTCCACACCTCTATGTCTCTGGTCTCCACCTTGCCTCTTCTGAGAGCAGTTTTATATGTGGGCAGCAAATGTACACAGTTGTGATCTGAAGATCCTAAATGAGGAAGGGGAAGTGATTTATAGGCCCTCTCAATGGATCCATAGCACAGGTCCAATGTCTTTTTTCACCTGGTTGGGCAGGAGACATACTGATAAAAGTTTTTAAGTGTCTTCTTTAAAGAAACATGGTTAAAATCCCCAAGAATAGAGTTTGGCACCTCTGGAGAAATTGACTGCAGCCGCTGTACCACATCAAAGACGGTGCTGGAGGCGGAATCAGCGTCTGCCCTTGGGTGAATGTACACAGTCGTGATGAAAAGTTGGGGGAACTCGTGAGGCAGATAAAAGGGGCGTAGCGATACGGACAGAAGCTCCACATCGGGTGTACAGATGCACTCTCTGACCGTGACAGATGTGCAGTACTGTTTATTAATATATAAACATACGCCGCCCCCCTGACGTTTCCCCGTTACCTCTTCCTGCCGATCCGAGCGAAGTGGGTCTCCAAAGCCGTCAATCCACAGGTCCGCGTCCCGGTCATGCGCAGTAAGCCACGTCTCCGTTTAAGCCATGACACAGCAGTTCTTGAAGTCCTTCTGGTAGCGTACATTCCCTTGAATTTCATCTACTTTGTTCCTCAGAGATTGTACGTTCCCCAAAATCATGGAAGGAAGAGGAATGTTATTAAGCTGGCGTCTCCTCAGGCATAATTTCACGCCTCCACGCTTTCTGTGTTTCCTCCTCTTGTCTCTCTTTTCATCGCTGTGTCCATGAATACCTCTTAAAATAAAGTCCGGCAGTTGAGGCATAGACTCAAACACAGACGCTGCATTATCTGTGTTTAAATGCAGTAACATGTCTGGAATATTGTATTCTCCCTGGCATGATCGTGATTGCGCTTACCTCAGAGACAAAGAGCCGGTGGGAAAGAAGCAGCAGTGCAAAAATGGGGAGAAAATCCATATTGATGGAACCAGGGAGCTCTTTGTTATACAGTCCACAAACATTCCAGGACAAAAACGACACAGAGAATTTTGTTAAAACACATTAAAGTGCGTAAAAACAGACACACAGACGACGGACTTTTTTCACCAGCTGCCGGTCGCTGCATGCGCATGCGCCCAGATTGCCCAAAGTGTTAATATTTTGTGTGGCCACCATTATTTTCCAGCACTGCTTTAACTCTCTTGGGTATGGAGTTCACTAGGGCTTCACAGGTTGCCACAAGAATCCTCTTCCACTCCTCCATGACGACATCACAGAGCTGGTGGATGTCAGAGACCTTGCGCTCCTCCACCTTCTGTTTGAGGATGCCCCACAGATGCTCAATAGGGTTTAGGTCTGGAGACATGTTTGGCCAGTCCATCACCTTTACCCTCAGTTTCTTTAGCAAGGCAGTGGTCGTCTTGGAGGTATGTTTGGGGTCATTATCATGTTGGAATACTGCCCTGCGGCCCAGTTCTCAAAGGGAGGGGATCATGCTGTGCTTCAGTATGTCACAGTACATGTTGGCATTCATGGTTTCCTCAATGAACTGTAGGTTCCCAGTGCCGGCAGCACTCATGCAGCCCCAAACCGTGACAATCCCCCTACCATGCTTGACTGTAGGCAAGACACACTTGTCTTTGTATTCCTCACCTGGTTGCTGGCACACACACTTGACGCCATCTGAACCAAATAAGTTTATGTTGGTCTCATCAGACCACAGGACACGATTCCAGTAATCCATGTCCTTAGTCTGCTTGTCTTCAGCAAACTGTTAGTGGGCTTTCTTGTGCATCATATTTAAAAGGACGTCCTTCTGGGACGACAGCAAGCAGACCAATTTGATGCAGTGTGTGGAGTATGGTCTGTGCACTGACAGGCTGGCACTCATACGTCTATTTTCAAAAGACAACCTCTGGATATGATGCTGAGCACGTGCACTCAACTTCTTTGGTCGACGATGGCAAGGCCTGTTCTGAGTGAAACCTGTCCTGTTAAACCACTGTATGGTCTTGAGCACCATGCTGCTGCTCAATTTCAGGGTGTTGGCAATCTTCTTACAGCCTAGGCCATCTTTATGTAGAGCAACAATTCTTTTTTCAGAGCCTCTGAGAGTTGTTTGCCATGAGGTGCCATGTTGAACTTCCAGTGACCAGTGTGAGAGAGTGTGAGAGCGATAACACCAAATTTAACACACCAGCTCCCCATTCACACCTGAGACCTTGTTACACTAACGGGTCACATGACACCAGGGGAGAGAAAATGGCTAATTGGGTGCAATTTGAACATTTTCACTTAGGGGTGTACTCACTTTTGTTGCCAGCAGTTTAGATATTAATGGCTGTGTGTTGAGTTATTTTGAGGGGTCAGCAAATTTACACTGTTATACAAGCTGTACACTGACTACTTTACATTGTATCAAAGTGTCATGTCTTCAGTGTTGTCCCATGAAAAGATATAATAAAATATTTACAAAAATGTGAGGGGTGTACTCACTTTTGTGAGATACTGTATGTCGGGGTGATGACGGTACCAGCCAGCTACGTCATCACACCGCTCTCTGTTATAAAATCCCTTTATAACAAAACGGAGGCAGCGGGGGAGAGGGAAGGAGCTTGCCAGTTCAACAGGTCAGTAAGATAGGAAGGGACCTGGTGATGGAGGGCTTTAAAGGTGAAGAGAAGAACTTTAAACTGTATGTGTTGTGAGACTAGGAGCCAGTGGAGATTCTGGAGGACGGGAGTGATGTGGTCACAGGAGCAGGACTGGGGAAGGAGATGGGTGACTGAGTTCTGAATGTATTGAAGTTGCTGGAGGAGTTTGGATGATGTGCATATTGCAATTTGACTCTCATCGGATGACCTTGAGGTCAAAGGTCAGAGGTCACATTTTCCCTAAATCTTTTAAACAATAACTACTGAAAGAAATGATGTAGACTTTTCAAAACGATACAGTACTTGTGTCTAAGACAAATCTTGAATGAGTTACACCCTGACTTGACTATGGGTTTGGAGTCAAAAAGTCAGAGGTCAGGATTAACATTCCATTTGCACTATGGTAAATGCTAAATTTACTATTACTATAGAATGAGTAAAGCTAGGGCCATCAAACCTGGAACACAGGTTCACCTTGCAATCCTGACCTCAGACTACGGGTTTGGAGTCAAAAGGTCAAATGTCAAGGTTAACATTCCCTATGCCTTATTACTGTACGTGTAAAGCTAGAATCACCAAACTTGGTACACAGGTTCACTCTGTGATCCTCAAGTGTGACAATGGTTTTGCAAGGGCAAGGTCAAAGGTCAACATCAAAATGGCTTATAAATATCTCAACAACAAAGAAAGCTAGGGTCACCAAACTTGCTACACAGGTTCACCTTGGGATCCTGACCTCTGACTATGGGTCAGGATCCCATAGTCCTGACCCATAGTCTATACTATTACTATAAAACGAGTAAAGCTAGAGCCACCAAACCTGGTATACAGGTTCACCTTGGGATCCTGACCTCAGACTAAGGGTTTGGAGTCAAAAGGTCAAATGTCAAGGTTAACGTTCCCTATACCCTATTACTGTACAATGAGTAAAGCTAGGGTCACCAAACTTGGTGCACAGGGTGACTGTGGATTTGAGATTACAAGGTCAAAGGTCAACATCAAAATTGCTTAGAAAGTATATATCAACAACAAAGAAAACTAGGCTCACCAAACCTGGTACACAGGTTCACTCTGAGACCATGACCTCTGACTACAGGTTTGGGGTCAAAAGGTCAGAGGTCAAGGTTGGCACTCCCTATGCTCTCCTACTATAGAATGTGTAAAGCTCTCTACGGTCACCAAACTTGCTACCCAGGTTTACCTTGGGATCCTGCCCTACAACTATGGGTTTTATACTTTGTTGTGTATTCATGGATGATGGGTTTATCATTTTCATTCATTTTCATTTTTATTATTTATTTGAACATCAAGACAAAAAATTTAAAAACAAGGAATCAAAACCAAGAAAAAACAAAATATATAAACATAACAGAAAAAAATGCCTTGTTCAAAAGGAGTGGGAAGAAGCCAACGCCTATATAGTCCCACCCCTTCTCCATAACCAATAACTTATATCATTCTAGTCATTATCCATATTATAATTACATTCATTATACAAAACCATAATATATAATGCATTTTATAATTAAATTATGCAATAGAAATAATACAACAATGATTGTTTATAGTGACAATAATGCCACCATCTAATAATAATTGTAATAATAATAAGTAAATACTTCTGGTATGTTAATATAATTATAGACAATATTACCATCATCATAATCACCATATATATCACCATATACCCCCACATGGCTTAAATACCAAGGCACAATAAGTAACCACATAATACTACCCATTATAATAGGTAGCCATATATTAATTACAATAACAACAATAATAATACCACCTGGCCTATATAATTCTTTAAATAATTCCATCCTAAACAACAATCATAATACTATAATACCGTTATAATATTCTAGTAATAATGATATCAATAATAATAGTACTTGGCATATACACTACCGTTCAAAAGTTTGGGGTCACTTAGAAATTTCCTTATTTTTGAAAGAAAAGCACTTTTTTTCAATGAAGATAACTTTAAACTAATCAGAAATACACTCTATACATTGCTAATGTGGTAAATGACTATTCTAGCTGCAAATGTCTGGTTTTTGGTGCAATATCTACATAGGTGTATAGAGGCCCATTTCCAGCAACTATCACTCCAATGTTCTAATGGTACAATGTGTTTGCTCATTGCGTCAGAAGGCTAATGGATGATTAGAAAACCCTTGTGCAATCATGTTAGGTCTGCAATGCTGTAATTGCTGCAAATGGAGGATTCTTTGACGAAAGCAAAGTTTGAAGGAAAAAATTATTATTTCAAATACAAATCATTATTTCTAACCTTGTCAATGTCTTGACTATATTTTCTATTCATTTTACAACTCATGGTGGTAAACAAGTGTGACTTTTCATGGAAAACACAAAATAATTGTCTGGGTGACCCCAAACTTTTGAACGGTAGTATATATTCAGCAATAACTCAGCATATATATATATATATATATATATATATATATATATATATATATATATATATATATATTCAACAATAACAACAATAACAACCATTCTTCATTGACGACACATTATAATATTACTGTCCTTTATTTTTATATTGTTCAAGAATCATTTCTTTATATGTTGATTTGAATATATGGATGTTTGAATATTGCCTGTGTTTCTCCTCCAACTGATTCCACAATTTTACCCCACACACAGACACACAGAAACTTTTCCTAGTAGATCTTACTAGGTGCATTTTAAATTTTGTATTCCCCTGTAAATTGTATTTTCCTTCTCTCTGACTAAAAAGATTTTGAATATTATGTGGCAAAAGGTTTTTACTGACTTTAAACATTAACTGTGCTGTATAATAATCAACCAGATCCTGTAATTTCAATAACTTTGAATGTAAAAACAATAAATTAGTATGCTCAAGATACCCGACTTTATGTATAGCACGGACTGCCCTTTTTTGTAATGTTAACAATGAATTAAGTGCACTTTTATAACTGTTACCCCAGACCTCTATACAATAGGTCAAGTATGGAAGTACTAATGAACAATACAAAATATGAAGCGATTTGTAATCTAGGACTTGCTTAATTTTATTTATAATTGCAATATTTGCAAGGTCTGTGGTGGACTTTTGCCAGTCGGTGCATCATGACATGCACTACACAAAGAGCAGAGATAAACAAACTTATTATCTGGTCAGTCACTGCAACAGATACTGGAGTCAGTTTGTCTTGGCCTGCCCTTGCCACTGATAATACCTCTATCTGCCAAGAATGTGCCGCTAGTCCAGCAAAAGCTAGCAGTACTCAAATACTTTGCAAGCAGTTTCATGAAATGGTCAGTCAGAAAGCAACTCATACCGACTCAGATGTCACCCAGGTTAACAAGGCCAGGATTTCCTAGCAGCAGAGGTTGAAGGACAGAGCTGCGTGGGGGAATCTGATCAGACCTAAATGAAACAGTCATTGTCGCCCCTGATAGACTGCTATGATGATGATGATGATGATTTTTTGCCACTTTGTTTTGTATGTATCTGATGTGTGGTTTCCAACTAATTTTATCATCTAGTATTATACCCAAAAATTTGATCTCCTTAACATTTTCAATAATGACATTATCTATATGAATAGGTATATCTTCTTTATTTTTACAATTACCAGATATCATTATCTTAGTTTTATCTGTGTTTAGTGATAATTTATTATTATCCATCCATTTTCTAAGCTTATTTAATTCATTATTTAGAGTATGGATTAGTTCCTTATAATTATTTCCAGAATAAAATATATTAATACCATCAGCAAATAATATTATTTTTAATAATTTTTAATTTTTTAATTTAATTTAATAATATGGGTTTATTGTAATTTAGTTCTGCCAGTATATATATTGAAAAGGTGAAAACTGTTCTCTGTCAGTAAGTATTGGGATCTTCAAAGAGAACGGAGGCAGGGGATATTGCATTTGCCTCAGAGTGCTCTTGTTAACATGAGCATCCATTTAGCAGAGTGAATGTCTGTCAAATAAGTAAATAAATTATAGTGAATTTTGCAGTTCTAATTGTAGAAGGTTTATGGTGAATCTGAATAATTGTGATTATTATTTATTATTATTATATCAGAATCAGAATCAGAATCAGAATCAGCTTTATTGGCCAAGTATGCACAACACATACAAGGAATTTGACTTTGGCTAAAAACTTGCTCTCGTTGTTCAGGTGGAGGATTTAAATAAGGATTCAATGACAACAGAGTATGTACAGTAAATTACAGTCTGTCCACGTTTCTATAAAAGGATGCAAATATATACAGGAATATATGCAGTTATTTACTCAGACTAACCACACTTTGCTATATATTTACTATATGAAAAAATATACAGTCACACAGTATTTCAATGTGAACTCAGATTCAGTGATATAATGTGAATGAAGTAAAAAGCAGTGTGAGAGTTATGTGCAATGTAATAATGGATGAAAAGTCATGAGTACAGCAACAGGTAGGACTAGGTGAATGTTAGGAGTTCATCAGAGTGATGGCTTGAGGAAAGAAACTGTTCCTGTGACGGGTGGTTTTGACCTTCAGTGATCTGTAACGACGACCAGAAGATAGAAGTTCAAACAGTTTGTGGCCGGGGTGTGATGGGTCAGCACAGATGTTTCCCGCATAATATACCACCTGCATTCAGAGAATGTACCACACCAAACAGTTTTAAGACTCATTGTAAAAATTGGCTGTTAAACAACCAAAACTGGACCCATAACTAGTGGTTGCTCTGCAGCATGCACATACTGTATATAGTATATATATGTGCCTGTGCATCACACACATATAATAATAATAATAATAATAATAATAATAATAATAATAATAATAATAATAATAATAATAATAATAATAATATATCAGTCTTATATAGCGCTTTTCTGAATACTCAAAGACGCTTTACAAAGCAGCATAGGGACAAACATACAGAGAACGGGAAAACACATACACACAGGTACACATAGGTAGAAGAGGCAGTCAGTTTTTATAGGTAGATTTAAAAAGATGGGTTTTGAGTTGACTTTTAAAAGAAGCAAGTGTGTTGGCAGACTGGATGTGAAGGGGCAAGGAATTCCAGAGGGTTGGTGCGGCGATGGCGAATGATCTATCACCCAGGGTGCGGAATTTTGTCTTGGTGATGGTGGGTAAGAAGGTGAGTGTCAGCAGAGCGGAGGAGACGAGTGGGAGAATGACGAGACAAAAGGTCCGTTAGGTATGAGGGGGCGAGGTTATGGAGAGCTTTATAGGTGATGATGAGGATCTTGAAGTTGATGCGCTGTTGAATGGGGAGCCAGTGGAGCTGACGGAGGAGAGGAGTGATGTGGTCTCTGGAGCGGGAGTGAGTAAGTAGGCGGGCGGCTGAGTTTTGGACATACTGTAGTTTTTGGAGGATGGTGGAAGGAAGTCCATACAGAATGCTGTTACAGTAATCAAGTCTGGAGGTGATGAAGGCGTGGATAAGTATTTCAGCAGCAGAGGGTGAGAGGGTGGGACGGAGGCGTGCAATATTACGAAGATGAAAAAATGATGTTTTGGTGATATGGTTGATGTGAGATTTGAAGGAGAGGGTGGGGTCCATGATAATGCCGAGGTTTCTGGCCAGGGGGGAGGGGGTGACTGAGTGACCATTGATTTGGAATGAAAAGTTCTGGGAAGAGGGTAAAAGAGATTTTGGTCCAAAAATGATGATTTCTGTTTTATTGCTGTTTAGCTTGAGAAAGTTGTCAGTCATCCAGGTTTTTATGTCTGTAAGGCAGTCAGTGATGGTGGAGAGAATGGCGGGGGTGATGGATTTAGAGGAGATGTACAGCTGGGTGTCGTCGGCGTAGCAGTGAAAGTGAAGACCATGTTGACGGATGATGTGACCAAGCGGAAGCATGTAGAGAATGAAAAGGGTTGGACCGAGCACAGAGCCTTGAGGGACACCGTGTGAGACGGGGGTGGTGCGTGATTTATGATTGTTGATGGAGATGTACTGGAATCTCTCAGACAGGTAGGAGGTGAACCAAGAGAGGGCGGAGTCAGTGATGCCAATAGAAAGCAGACGATGGAGCAGGATGGAATGATTGATGGTATCGAAAGCAGCGCTGAGATCGAGGAGGAGAAGAATGGTGAGGGAGCCAGAGTCAGAGGCGAGCAGGAGGTCATTGGTGACCCTGAGGAGGGCGGTTTCAGTGCTGTGGTGAGAACGGAATCCAGATTGAAATGTTTCGTAGAGTTTGTTGGAGAGGAGGTGTTTCTTGAGTTGAGTGGCGACAGCTTTTTCCAATATTTTAGCCAGAAATGGGAGGTTGGAGATAGGTCTGAATTTGTTGGGGTCGTCAGAGTCCAGGCCAGGTTTCTTAAGGAGGGGGGTGATGGCAGCAATCTTAAGTGATGGGGGGACAGTGCCAGTGGTGAGGGAGGAGTTGATGGTGTCAATGATAAGGGGGGGCAAGAGGGGTGAGACAGGCTTTGATAAGGGGGGAGGGGATGGGGTCCAGGGAGCATGTAGATGATTTCATGCTGGAGAGTATTTCGGAAAGTTCATCAGTGGTTATGGGTGAGAAAAGGGAGAGCTGTTTATCTATGGGTGGAGAAAAAGTGGGTTCTGAGTCAGGGGTGATGGCTGGGGAGGAGGCAAGCTGGTTGTGAATATTGTCAATTTTGGAATGGAAAAATGATAGAAAGCTATTGCATTTTTCAGGGGTGAAGGATGATGAAATGATGTCCTGGGGTTTGAGGAGTTTGTTGATGGTGGAGAACAGAGTGCGGGGGTTGGAGGATCCAGAGTGAATGATGCTGGAGTAGTAGACAGAGCGAGCTTCATTGAGTGAAGATTGATATAGGTGCATCAGTTCTATGTGAGCGAGGGTGTGTACAGTCAGACCAGTTTTGCAGCTCAGGCGTTCAAGCTGTCGCAGTTGTTTTTTGAGTTTGTGAAGTTCTAAGGTGTACCAGGGGGCTGAATGAATGAAAGTGACGGATTTTGTTTTCATGGGGGCCAGTTTGTTGAGGGAGGTAGACAATGTGTTGTTGTAGATGTTTACTAAGTCCGTAGGGGTTAGTACGGGGGTTGGGTTTACAGGGAAGGTGCAGTTGGAGAGAGTGTTAGATATGCATGTGGAGAGAGAAACTGAGCAGATGGACTTAAGATTCCTGAAGGTTATTGTTCGGTCTTGTTTGGGTTGAGGGGCCAGGATGTCAATGTCCAGTGTGATGGCGAGATGATCCGAGATGGTGAGGTCAGTGCTGGAGATGTTGTGAATGTGGAGACCAGTGGAGCAAACCAGATCCAGGACATGTCCATGTCTGTGGGTAGGGAAAGTTATGTGTTGGGTGAAGTTTAGACACTTTAGTAAGTCCAGAAAATCGTTTGCGTATTTGCAGTCAGGGGAATCAATGTGGAGGTTGAAATCGCCAAGCAGTAGGACAGATGGTGAGGTTGCAGACAGTACTGTAATGAGTTCTGAAAGATCTGATAAGAAAGATGGATTTGGTTTGGGAGGGCGGTAAATAATTGCAATGAGG
This sequence comes from Pholidichthys leucotaenia, assembly GCA_020510985.1. Lineage (NCBI taxonomy): Eukaryota > Metazoa > Chordata > Actinopteri > Cichliformes > Pholidichthyidae > Pholidichthys > Pholidichthys leucotaenia. The sequence continues at coordinate 322,801,921 of CM035837.1, read as the reverse complement.
AGAGGTTTTGGGCCGGGGAGTTTAAAAGTCAGGTGTTCAAAAGAGGAAACAGCGGGTATGGAGAGAGGTCGTGGATTGAGGTCATGAAGATGAATAGCAGCAATGCCTCCTCCACGGCCTTCAGGGCGTGGGTTGTCCAGGTATGAATATCCAGCAGGGGTGGTTTGGTTAAGTGCGATGTAATCCAGGGGTTTTTGCCAAGTTTCAGTGAGACAGAGGAGATCCAGTTTATTATCAGTGATGAATTCATTTAGAATGAGGCTTTTATTGTTAAGGGATCGTGTGTTGAAGAGGGCAAGTTTCAGGTGCTTTTGTTTTGAAAATGCGGGTGCGGAAGTCGGGATAGGGCGGAGATTGAAAGGATTCACGTTGGGGTTGTTCTGATGACGTGTCACATTGTTGTGATGACGCAACGCGGAAGTGCGGAAGCCGGTGTCCATGCAGCGATTTGACCAGAGAACGGGGATACAGTTTATTGTGGTGAAGTGGTAATTAAACTTGTGGCGTGAACTTCGGTGGATATATCGCTCTGGCTAGAATTTAAACCAGCTCTCACTGCAGTGCAGCATGGTCTTATAGTGTGTTTTTGACAACTAGGGAGTCAGACTCACTTAATCCAGTTTTAAAGCAAAAATATGAAAAATAACTCAGACAGCATTATTCAGCATAAAAACAATCCTTAGTTTCTTGTAGTTTTTGGTTATAAAATCATAGTTCACTTTTAAAAAAAATGGCATTCTATGTGTTTATGTTATCATTCATTTTGTTCACTTTTTGTTGCATTGCTGCAGGGGCCCATGTGAACCCTGCTGTCTCTCTGGCCATGGTAATCCTGGGGAAGCTTCCTCTGAAGAAGTTTCCCGTGTACATAGTGGCTCAGTTCCTGGGAGCTTTTGCTGGATCCTGTGCCGTCTATGGATTGTATTATGGTGAGTGTTATTGTTGTAGTTACAAGAGAATAAAATAGCCAGATTTACTTACTGTATTTATTTAAAAAAAAATACATATTCCTTCCTATTTCAGCTAATTCAGTAATCCTGCAATACAAAATGGTGCTCTAAATTAAACTAGAAAATTCCCGCGGAAATTTTGATAGTGTGCCCCTACTGTCCACTGAGCGTGGCTTTTAAGTTTGAGGACCTAATGTAATAATAAAGTTGTTGTAGAAATTTGGTGAAAATGGGACAAAGTTTGTCCAAGTTACAAGTGTCCATTGTTGTAACCACTAGGTGGCGCTCTAACTTTTGTTAATTATTGTTTTTATATAGGAGGATGCAGGGTGAGACTAATATCCATCATAGAAAATCTGGTGAAAATCGAACAAAGTTTATCCAAGTTACAAGCATCCATTGTTCTAACCACTAGGTGGCACTATAACTTTTGTTAATTATTTTTATATAGAACCATGCAGGATGGGACTAACATCCATTGTAGAAAATTTGGTGAAAATCGGACAAAGTTTGTCCAAGTTACAAGTGTCCATTGTTGTAACCACTAGGTGGTGTTATAACTTTTGTTAATTATTTTATGTGGGAGCATACAGGGTGGGACTAATATCCATCATAGAAAATCTGGTAAAAATGGAACAAAGTTTAATCGAGTTACCAGTATCTGTTGTTCTAACCACTGGGTGGTGCTTAACTTTTGTTAATTATTTTTATATAGGAGCATGCAGGGTAAGTCTAATATCAACTTTGGTGAAAATCAGACAAAGTTTGTCCAAGTTACAAGTGTCTGATGTTCCATGGCGAGGAGTCAACCTTTGCCATTTCGCCATGGCAACACTTACATATCAGTGATGTGTTGCCCACCCATATAGGACTACAGGTAGCAGTCACCTCGACCTATGTTCCAGATTTTGTGACTCCAGTACCTTTCCAACCCTCCCAACAACATCACAGATTTAATGGCAAAAAGGGTGTTTCCATGGTAACAGCAGGGAAGCAGTGCAAAAGTTCATGGGCAGTTATGATCATGCCTGGGGTCTAATGAACCTCAGAAAATTTCACGTCATTCTGGCAAGTGGTGCATGAGTAATAAATAAAACAGTCTTCAGCAATTCTTCCTTTAACCACTAGTTGGCGCTATGACTTTTGTCAATTATTTTTATATAAACGCGTTCGGGTTGGGGCTAATATCCATCATAAAAACTTTGGTGGAAATCTGACAAGTTTTGCTTGAGTTACAGCTGTCTGACTTTGTAAGGGGCGGAGTGAAACTTCGCCATGGTGCCGTGGTCACGCCTTTCAGCTTTTGTGAGACATTTATAGAATTTTTAATGGCCCATGTCTATAGATGCTGCCATGTGAAAATGAGCTTAATTGGAGTAATCCCCAAGGAGGTGTTCGTTCAAATGCCAAGGGTGGTTTTTGGCAAAATTGGAGGTGGGGTGGCTTTGAGGCAATATAGCGAACTTCCTGTTGGCTGTGGGCAATGGTCATTATTATGTTTTTTGTATGTCTTGAGGTGATGCATACCTCACCCAAGTTTCATGTCTGTACGGCAAACTGTAGTTCCACCAGTCTCTATTGACATTGTACATTTGGCCCCGCCCAAAAAATTTAGGGGTGTGGGGACACATCTTTTTTTCAGCTTATCAAATTTTTCAGCGGGTCTGAGATGTGTGCGAAAAAATTTGCATTTTGGTTAACATTTAGAGCACATGTGTCAAAGTCAAGGATAAATTATCTATGGCCCCTAGAATGATATTTGATTAGTATTAGTACCGGCCCGCAGGCCGCAGCCGCCTGCTGGCGTTTTGAATGCATCAATACTTCATTTCCCACAATGCAACAATAGCCCGCGAACTCACTGCAGTGCTGCGAGCGGGCCTCGGCTTCATTATTCATCAGAATTCAGAGCAGATGTCAACTTTTAGCAACCCCCTCACAAAAAATGGCTAAACGGAAGGTGGACGGTGAGAACAGGGGGTTTCAAGCCAGGTGGGAAGCAGAGTACATGTTCACGGAGGTAAAAGGCAAACCTGTGTGTCTTCTGTGTGGAGAAAGTGAGGCTGTAATGAAAGAATATAATCTAAGAAGGCACTATGAAACGTCTAAGAAACACAAAGACAAGAATATGGACACGGAACAAAGGCTACAGAAGGTGGAGGAATTAAAACAAGGTCTTAAGTCCCAGCAGGCTCTGTTAACAAAAGCCAAATCACAAAGCGAGGCTGCGGTGAAGGCTAGTTTTACTGTGGCAGAAGAAGTAACAAAATCAGCCTGACCATTTACAGAGGGCGAGTTTATCAAAAACTGCATGCTTAAAGTTTGTGACGCAGTGTGCCCAGACAAAAGGCAGCTATTTTCAAACGTGAGCCTGAGCAGAAATACCATTGCTGAACGTGTAGACCAGCTTTCTACCAATCTAAAAGAACAGCTGGTGAAAAAGGGGAAAGAGTTCATCGCATATTCCCTTGCTGTGGATGAGAGCACCGACGTAACTGACATTGCCCAGCTGTCAATTTTCATTCGTGGAGTGGACTCTAGCCTGAGCATGACAGAAGAGTTTTTGGCATTGCATCCTATGCATGGCACATCTACAGGACAAGATCTGTATCAGGAGGTATCCAGATGTGTAAATGAGATGGGGTGTGGGGAGACTTGAATAACGAAACCGAATTGTCTTCCATTTCAGTTTATTCAAGAAATCATTCCACTGTCTGCTCTTATTCTTGAGCAGCGAACAAAGAGAGTGAACACACCAAAGTTCTCTCATTTAAACCTTCTCACATCAAACCATTTCCCTCGCGGGGGAAATCACACATCTATATCAAAGTCTCTTTATTCACATTCATTAGCCTTTTATTTACATAACTCCCCCTTCTCTCCTCTCGAGCCTCAGTGGTCAGGAAGTCTTCTGTCCCCTGTCCTCCGCAGGGGGTCCAGGCTCTGTGGCTCCGCACCGCAGGGGGCTGGCTCTCCTTCATCGTGGTTAAATCACATATGCAGTGTCCAACATATACATGTCTCACAACACAGCCATATAACCCCCCCCAAACGATGAAGAACAGACTAATTCCCAAAATTTAATAGCACCTTACTCACTACTGAATAATCAACACCAACATTCAGTCTGTGTGCCGCTTGGGCTTCAGCCGTCTGCCGAATCTGCTGTGCGTTGGCCCCGCCTTGCCTGCGGTGCTGTTCTGCTTCGGGTCTGTTGACTGAGGAAGAGAGTGGTTAATTGCCCTCTGCGGGGGCCTGCCTCGTCGAGGCGCCACCGCGACCGGTACAGAAACGTCCTTCATGACAAAAGCAGGTTTCAGTCTGTCAATGCTGACTGTCTCTTTTCTGTCTCCAAAATCTAGCACAAATTGCTTATCACCTGCCTCCAGCACTCGAAATGGCCCTTCGTAAGGTGGTTTGAGCGTTGCTTTAAGGGCTTCGCGCCTGACAAAAACGAAATCGGCATTTTTCAAAGCCTTGGGGACGAAAACTCGTGGAAAAGCGTGATGAACCGGACCCGGGAGCGTGTCTGCCCCCGTGCCGACTAACGGTCCCAGAGCAGAGAGAGGTGGGGGCTCTGGGTGCTCTGGTAAAAACTCGCCCGGCAGCCTCAGAGTTTGTGCGAATACCAGCTCCGCTGGGGAGGCGTCTAAGTCCTCTTTAGGCGCAGAACGCAACCCTAATAAAACCCATGGGAGTTTATTTACCCAATCTGCATCCGTGAGCGACGCTCTGAGTGCTGCCTTCAAAGACCTATGAAAACGCTCGCATAAACCATTAGCCTGAGGGTGGTAAGCCGTAGTGCGGTGAATTTTGGCTCCTAAGCCGTTGGCCATCGCTGACCACAGCTCAGAGATGAATTGCGGTCCTCTATCGGACGTAATGTCCGACGGAACCCCGAAGCGCGCCACCCAAGCCGTTAAAAAAACGCGAGCCACCTCCGCGGCCGTGGTCGTCGCAAGTGGGACCACTTCCGGCCAACGTGTGGTGCGGTCCACCATTGTCAAAAGATACGTGAACCCCTGTGATGCCGGTAGGGGGCCCACAAGGTCGACGTGCACATGGTCGAACCTTCTGGCCGGAATGCGGAACGGTTCTAACGGGGCTCTTGTGTGCCTGTGAATTTTGGCCCGTTGACAGGAAATGCAGGTTTTTGCCCATTCCTTCACGTGCTTGCGCAGGCACGGCCAAACAAACTTTTCCGCCACTAGTTTCACCGACGCGCGCACCCCCGGGTGCGCCAGTGAGTGGACCGAGTCAAAAACACGGCGGCGCCACGTGGCCGGAACCACCGGACGCGGGCGCCCCGTCGACATGTCGCAGATCAGGGGGGGCATACCGGTTTGTAAACACTTGCTCTCCAGCCTCAACCCTGTTGGTCCAGACTGGAGCGCGCGCACGTCTGCGTCCGCCCCCTGGTCCGCTGCCATGGCTGCGTAATCTATACCCACGTGCACCGGGGCTGCGCGCGCCACCGTGCCGCTCTCCTGCGGCGCGGTCACGGTGGCCCGTTCTGCCTCTGCGCGTGTTGGGGTCGTGAACGCGCGTGAGAGACAATCCGCTACTACATTGAATTTGCCCGCGACGTGCCTAATGTCAGTGGTAAATTCCGAGATTGCGGCCAGCTGCCTCTGCTGCCTGCCGGACCACGGATCTGAAATTTTGGCCATGGCGTATGTGAGCGGCTTGTGGTCCACATAAGCGGTGAAGCACCGTCCTTCCAGCCAGAACTGGAAATGACGAATAGCCAAATGCAGCGCCAACAGTTCTCTGTCAAACGCGCTGTATTTTCGCTCAGCCGCGCTTAAAGATTTGCTAAAGAAAGCCAAAGGCTGCCAAACTCCGGCTACCTGTTGCTCAATAACGGCCCCTATGGCTAAATCTGAAGCGTCTGTCGTCAGCGCGATACGTGCTGCAGGGTCTGGGTGGGCCAGGAGCGCAGCGTCAGCCAAGGCTTTTTTAACCTCTGTGAACGCGCGCTCCCGCTCCGGGGACCATTCGACCGCCTGGGTCGGCTTTTGTTTTTTGAGCGCGGCATATAACGGTTGCATGATTTGAGCTGCGTGGGGCAGGAACCGGTTATAAAAATTCACCATCCCCAAGAATTCCTGTAGTGATTTGACCGTTTGTGGACGGGGAAAATCCGCTACCGCGCGTACTTTCTCTGGTAACGGAACCGCTCCCTCCGGGGAGACGCGGTGACCCAAAAAATCAATCCGCTCAACGCCGAACTGGCACTTGGCTGGGTTAACTATTAAGCCGTGCTCTCCCAGCCTCCTAAAAACTGCTGTGAGGTGCGTTTCGTGTTCGTCCTCTGAAGTACTCGCGACCAAAATGTCGTCGAGGTACACAAACACGAAAGGGAGATCGCGTAACACGGCATCCATCATCCGCTGAAATGTTTGCGCCGCCCCTTTGAGACCAAACGGCATGCGTAAAAATTCGAAAAGTCCGAACGGGGTTATTACCGCTGTTTTAGGAATGTCCTCCGGTTGGACCGGGACTTGGTGATAGCCGCGAACTAGATCAATCTTTGAAAAAATGCGCGCCCCCGCCAGGTGCACCGAAAAATCCTGAATGTGCGGGATGGGATAACGATCGTGTGCCGTAGCGTTGTTTAGCCTGCGGTAATCCCCGCACGGTCTCCAGGAGCCATCGGCTTTCGGTACCATGTGCAGCGGCGAAGCCCACGGGCTCTTCGACCTACGAACGATGCCCAGCCTCTCCAGGCTGGCGAACTCCTCGCGCGCAATGGCGAGCTTAACTGCATCCAAGCGCCGAGCTTTTGCAAACACGGGAGGACCAGAAGTGGGGATAAAGTGTTTCACCCCGTGCTTCGCGACCGTCGCTGAAAAAGTGGGCACAGTGAGCGCTGGAAATTGGGTGAGGAGTGTGTGAAACTTACCACCTGCTGTAGCGACGTGGGTCTGTACTGGTGGCGGGGACACTCGAGCTGAACAGGGGAGAGAGTAAAAAGAGAGTGCATTTACCAGCCGTCTATTAGCAAGATCAACTAACAGATTGTGTGAACACAAAAAATCCGCGCCCAACATGTTGAAACTCACCGCCGCTACTACAAAAGTCCATTCATATGTGCGGCCATGTAAGCATAAAGGCAAGGTCCTTCTCCCGTAGGTGTTGATGTTCGAGCCATTTGCCGCTGTAGCTCCGTCACCGTGGGGTCCAGCCACCCGGTCCGCGTATGTTGGGGTGATGAAGCTCACTTGTGCTCCGGTGTCAATGAGGAACACTCGTCCGGAGCGCGCATCCGTGATGTAGAGCAGCTTGTTGCGTTCTCCGAGGGTCGAAGCTGCTAGCGACCCCCGGTCTTGCCGTTTCCCGAACTCCTGAAGATGCAGGGCGGCACACACCTGCGTGCCTTCTCTGCGAACCTCCGATGGTAAAAGCAGAGATCTTCTCCTCCGCTGTGTCGTGCCCGCGCCTCTGCCGCCGGGCTATTGGCTCCCCCTCGTCGCGGCCGTGTTGCCGCCGTCATCGGCCAGTCTGGTTCTGCCGCCTCTGGCTCCCCGCTGTCTCGGGTCGCTGCTGTGGTTGCTTGCCCGCCGCAGGCGTCCAGGATCCCGTCTGCCTCCTGGGCCAGCTCCCGGAACTCCTCCAGGGTGTGACACTTTTTGCCGGCCAGCGTGCTTCTCGCATGCGCCGGGAGGTTGGAGAGGAAGATGAACTGAAAAATGAAATCATCGTTGTCCAAACCTCTCAGCTGTATCATCTCCTCCATCAGGGCGCTCGGCCTGTGTCCACCTTGGTCTAGCAAAGACAGGATCCTCCTCGCCCTCACTTCAGCCGAGGGGGTGAAAAACTTGATGAGGGTGGATTTCAGCTTGCCGTACCTGTCGGTCGCGGGTGGCTGCTCCACCAAGCTTTGCACGCACCGAGCTGTGCTGTTGTCCAGTTTAGCGATGACATGGTGGAACTTAGTGTCATCCACCGTTACTCCTGCGAGCGCGAACTGCGACTCTGCTTGCAGAAACCACGACCGTGGGTTATCCTGCCAGAAATCAGGCAGCTTAACGGCCACTGCGCTCGCCAGCTCTGAGCGCTGTGAGTCCGGGACCCTGAGAATTTCTTCGTTCATTCTCAACGTCGTCAGTCACCAATGTGGGGAGACTTGAATAACGAAACCGAATTGTCTTCCATTTCAGTTTATTCAAGAAATCATTCCACTGTCTGCTCTTATTCTTGAGCAGCGAACAAAGAGAGTGAACACACCAAAGTTCTCTCATTTAAACCTTCTCACATCAAACCATTTCCCTCGCGGGGGAAATCACACATCTATATCAAAGTCTCTTTATTCACATTCATTAGCCTTTTATTTACATAACTCCCCCTTCTCTCCTCTCGAGCCTCAGTGGTCAGGAAGTCTTCTGTCCCCTGTCCTCCGCAGGGGGTCCAGGCTCTGTGGCTCCGCACCGCAGGGGGCTGGCTCTCCTTCATCGTGGTTAAATCACATATGCAGTGTCCAACATATACATGTCTCACAACACAGCCATATGGGGCTGCCTTGGGAAAAACTCGTGGGATTGACAACAGACGGAGCACCCGCGATGTGTGGACACAGGAGTGGATTGGTGGCAAGAATGCGTGAGAGGATGCGGGACGAAAAGGTCTCAGGTGAGCTGACAGCTTATCACTGCATAATACACCAGGAGTCGTTGTGTGGTAAAGCCTTGAAAATGGAGCATGTAATGAGCGTCATAACGCGTGCAGTTAACTTCATCAGAGCCAAAGGTTTAAATCACCGCCAGTTCAAGGCATTTATGGGCGAGTTAGACACAGAGTATGGTGATGTGCCCTATCACACAGATGTGCGATGGCTAAGCCAGGGAAAGGTGCTGCAAAGATGTTTCAAGCTGCGTGAGGAGATCTGTCTGTTCATGAAAAGCAAAGGAAAAGACACAGCAGAGCTCCGAGATGAAACATTTATGTGTGAAATGGCATTTCTGTGCGACATCACAAGCCATTTGAATGTGTTGAACCTGCAGCTGCAGGGACGGAGGCGTGTCATCTCTGATATGTACAGTACGGTGAAGGCATTTAAAACCAAGCTGAGTCTGTGGGAGACACAGATGCGGAAAGAAAACTTGAGCCACTTTTCCAGCTGTAAGATCATGAAAGAGAAGCTGTCTACCGCTGTGTTTCCGAGTGCACAGTTTGCTGATAAACTCAACATACTCGCCGCTGACTTTCGGCGCCGATTTGCTGACTTTGAAGCCCAAAAAAGCAGGTTAGAACTGCTCTCCAGTCCTTTTGGAGTTGACGTGGAAAGCGCACCACCAAACCTACAAATGGAGTTGACTGAGCTCCAGTGCAATGACACACTGAGGGAAAAGTATGAGAGTGTGGGTGCTGCTGAGTTTGCACGTTTCATCCCCGACACAATGCCTCAGCTGCGCATTCAAGTTGCTCAGACGCTGTCTATGTTTGGCAGCACATACCTGTGTGAAAAACTGTTCTCTTTGATGAAGCTAAACAAAACATCACACAGGAGCCGTCTTACTGATGAACACCTTCATTCAATCCTGAGGATTTCCTCAGCTCAGAGCCTGACCCCGAACATTAATGAACTTGTACAAAAGAGGAGACACTACCAAGTATCAGGCTTAGCCTCAGACAAGTGAGCATCACAGAACATTAATGTCTTTCTAGTTTTTAATTCAGTTAAATTTTTACATTTGTTTCTACAAGACGTGATTTTTCTTTGAAGGAAGTATTATTTTGTCTGTGTGCCATCGATTTTGTATTTTATCTTATTGTATTTTATTTATTTATATTCATTTTTCAGTTAATGGACTTAGAGAAAATTGCAGATAGGAGCCATGAGAAAGAACGGAACTGATTTGATTTATTTTTTTTAATTTTCTCATTTTACTATTTGAAAGCAGTAATTGCTAGGATCAGAGCAGCACAATATTGCATTTTCAGTTTTTAATCCTGCAATTTCATTTCTGCATTAATCTTGATATTAAGAAACATTTTATTTTTGAAGGACATTTACTTTTTTGCTGTTTGCCTGTTGAAAATGTTTTCTCTTGAAATAACTGACAGAACCATAAGAAAATATTTCTTTATTCATTTAATGTACAGGACATGCAATTTTTCTTTGAAGAAAGTTTGTTTTTGTCTGTGAGCCTGTTAAAAAATGTTTTCACTTGAAATTACTGACAGAGCCATAAAAATATTGGATTATTCATTCAGTCATTAAATAATACTGTATACAGTACACTGTGTTAGGTCTTGGTTCAAAAGGCTATTTGTAATCATTTCAATATGTTTTAATAAACATTCAACCATTTCGGCCCTCGGCTTGTAACAGATTTGGTTTTTTGGCCCTCTGTGTATTTGACTTTGACATCCCTGATTTAGGGGGTCAAAAATGCAATTAAAATGCAATCTTTAACAACTCTATTCATTCTTAATGGGAAATTTTTTTTTGTTTTTTTGTTAATATTTCGGACACCTAGCAAAAATGCTGAAATAAAAATAGAAACATAAATCTGCAGATTGAGCCACACATTTTGATATATATTTTGTGGGGGGTTTCTTAAAGCTGTGAGAGGAGCTACAAACCAGAAAACGGCGGAAGGAAAAGAACTAAAATAATAATTAGAAAAATTTGCATTTCCTAGTGGAAATGCAAATTTCTGTTCTATTCTGTTAGATGAAAATGTATTCCTGAAATGCTTCAAAATACAGAAATATGCTGGAATAAAATAGCTTTAAAAGTATATACAGTATGTAGACGTAGCTTAGTGTTGCCTAAATTTAGCATAATTATACTAACTATAAGCTTAAAACCTAAAAAATGCTAGCTGAAAGGCTAAATTAGCGTAATTATATAAAGTTGCAAATTGAGAAGAAAAAGTTGCAAAACTATAAGAAAAAAGTTGCAAATTTATAAGAAAAAAGTTGCAAATTTAAAACAACAAAATGGCAAAATAATGAGAAAAAGTTGCAAATTCACGAGAAAAAAGTTGTAAATTTAACAGAAAAAAGTTAAGAAATTATACTTAAAATATTATAATCTTCAGAGAAAAAAAATGAAAATTTCTGAAAAGAAGTAGAAAATTTTCAAAGGGGAAAAATTGCAGATTTACCAGAAAAAAGTTGTAATTTCACAAGAAAAAGTAGCAAATTTAGAAGAAAGAAGCTTTTATTTTTTAATTTTTTTTAAACCTTTATTTAACCAGGCAAGACAGATTAAGAACGTGTTCTTATTTACAAAAAGTTAAAAGTTAAAGTTCCAAAATTTCGAGAAAAAAGGTACAAATTTATGACAAAAAAGTTTGTAAATTTAGAAGGAAAAAAACATAAATTTATGAGAAAAAAGCTGCAAATTTATAAAAATAAAATTTACAAATCTTAGGGAAAACAGTTCTAAATTTTCATTGTTTTCAATGGAAAACCCACTGAATGTAATAGGGGAGAGAAAGTTAGTCATTTTTTACAAAAAATTTGGAACCTGAGGGAAAATTAATTTGAGGGAAAATGGCTGCAGGATTATTGTCCATGATAAAAAAAAAAAAAAATTGGTGCAAATTGGAAATTGTGTATTTGAGATACAACTGTCACGTATTTTATGACGAAGCATCAAAAGTAGGCCATCGCCATGGAAACAGTTATGTAATAGATACATGTTCAAGACCCATATAGGAATATAGAGGGCTGTCCACATGACTTATGTTGCAATTTTGATGAAGCCATGACTTTCGTAACCCTTGAATGTAAAAAATGGATTGAATGGTGACAAATGTGTTACCATGGCAACAGTGGTGATAACAGGAGAAATTTGACTTCCATTGAGGGTCATCCAGTGTACTGTGATAAACTTCTGAAAATTTCATGTTATTGTGGCTACTGGTCTTTAAGTTAAAAATCAAACAGTTTTATGCAGTACCTCATGCCACTACTAGGGTCCACTGGGAATATTTCTTGAATATTAATATATAGACATGTTAAGAGTGGGATTAGAATCCATTGTGCCAAATTTGGTCCAAATCTGACAATTTTTGTCTGAGTTGTAACTGTCAAGTTTTGTATGGCGAGCACGCCGTCAGCACGTGCCGGTCGTCATGGAAACCATTCTGTACTATGTACATGTTCTGTTAATGAGTCCTAGCAGAAGGTCACCCTTTAAATCCGGCTCCATCAATGATGTTATACTCATTGTGATTTTTTACATTGGTTTCTATGCGAATCTTAATTTACATTGATTTTAATGGGAAAACCTTAGTCACCATAATGGGAAAAAATTAGCATTTTTTAAAGAAAAATTCAGAACCCCAAGATGAAAAGTAGCTTCGTAGTTCTGTCAAGGGTGCAATCATTATCCATGATAAAAAAAAATAAAAATTGGGCAAATCAGAAATTCCCTGTCTGAGATACAGCTGTAACATGGAAAATGGTGACGCATCAAAATTAGGCCGTCGCCATGGAAACAGTAAAATAGTAGGTACATCTTCAAGACACATATCGGACTACAAAGGGCGGTCACCTTGACAAATGCTTCACCTTGACCACGGTCACCTTGAATGCTTCAGCAGTCACACAATAAGCTGGAATAAATTTTGAGATTGTAATATAGTTTTTCCTCATGCTTTGCATTGGGGCACACTATAATAAAAATATTTTTAAAAAAATATGCTTTTAGCAAAAAATTTTTAATAATCTACTTTCTGTGAAAATATTACATGAACATGTTGATAATAATAAAACTTACCTTTATTTTACTTCCTTTCCCACAGATGCTTTGATGGACTACACAGGTGGAGAATTTGTAGTAACTGGTGCAAATGCTACGGCTAACATATTTGCAAGTTATCCTGCAAAACACCTCTCAGTCCTAAATGGGTTAGTTGATCAGGTGAGGCTTGAATCTTGTGAATTATTCTTATAAAATGGGTGCAAATGACTTTTAAAATGATCCCCACATTAAGAAAATTATAGTCTGTTATATTTTGTGAGCATGAATGTAATTATAAATGGACTTGTTCAATTTTTTTCAATGCTTTCAGGGGTGTAGCACCAAATTTTGGGCCCCAGTTGTAGTTGGGGCCTTTTCCCCACATATGAAACTAACTTAAATTCAGTGGTTGAAGCTTTTGATGGGCCCCCTTTCCATTGAGGGCCATGAGCATTTTTTATACTATTACCCCTTGTCTGATGCACCTGTGTAATAACAGCTACTCTAGCTTCTGGTTGTGTGTAAGAAAAGATTATGTGAGTTGTAAATGCTGTGCAGATTCTGATGGTGTGTTCAAGATACCAAAAGTACATTTTTAAAATTTACAGAGGGACTACCCTGATGTCCCTGATTAATAAATGTCCGAAACGTTGTCAACTTTTAATTCTATCCACCTGTATAATATGTAGCATAGAATTGTAGAATAAAGTGGCCTTATCCACTGAATACAGAGGAAAAAAGAGTTTTATGAGTTTAGATGAAACCGAGGGCAGATGCCACTGCAGTGGATTTTCTGACTCAAAAACATTTTCTTAAAAGTGCAGCAAAATTATATGTAAGTGATGTGATTCTAACTAATTTAATGATATTTTGTTTTTAGGTAATTGCAACTGGTGCATTGATCTTGTGCATCTTGGCAATCACTGATAGGAAAAATATTGGTGCTCCAAAAGGCATGGAGCCTCTGTGCATCGGCCTGATCATCATGGCGATTGGTGTGTCCATGGGTTTGAACTGTGGATATCCAATCAACCCGGCACGAGACCTCGGTCCCCGAGTATTCACAGCTATAGCTGGTTGGGGCATGGAAGTGTTCAGGTAATTTTACTTATGAAAAATAAGGGCTGCCTTTATCTGCTCTTAAATGTAGCCTTTGAGAGTTGAGGGTTATTTACAGAAAACTTCACTTGTTCTTGCATTTACTCTCAGCAGAGCCTAAACCATAGAAGGTGCATGATATAAGAAACAGAACTGAACCATCTGTCTGTTCTTTCCATTTCTACATGAAGAGTAGCATTTGTAGCACCATCCCTCCTCTCTTCACAGTCTAAATTAATATTTTAAAAAGAACAAGGAACAGCAAGAGATTTCATGCAGATATATATGAAATATTCAGTGTATAGTTACAGAAATGGCACAGTTGTATATTATTTAGTCGTTCTTCTCATTTACTTCTGATCTTGTGTTTTTATTTTGTTAATGCTCAAAAAATGTGCTCATATTTTATCTCGTAGCTAAAAACTGAAACCATGGATAATGCAAACTAACACCAAGATATATCAGACATATAAAAGAATATTTAAATACAGCGGGGAAAATAAGTATTGAACATAAGATAAGATAAGATAAGATAAGATAAGCCTTTATTAGTCCCACAATGGGGAAATTCCAGGATTGCAACAGCACAGGAATAGCAAGACTCAGAGCAATAATTTAGAAGATAAGAAAATAAGAGCAGTGAATATACATATGTACACATAAATACATAAATACTGTATATATACACAGTGCGGAGCATTGTAGCTAGATGGAATAAACAGCATAACCATCTTATTTAGTTACCCTACATGGTATGAATATGTACCCATACATATTGCCACCCTCCGTAGCAACTGATATTGTCCTAGTTGTATACTGGAGGGGACCATTTGTGTAAGTCTGTTGCGTCTTTTGCAGTCAATACTATTAGGTCGTTAAGTTTCTTTGCTATCTCTGCGAGCAGCTCTGCTTAGGTTATACAGTCTGACAGCCGTAGGTAGGAAGGACCTGCGAAACCTCTCGGTCGCACGCCTAGGATGATGTAGTCTACTGCTAAATGAGCTCCTCAGTGCGTTCAGTATGTCCTGCATAGGGTGGGACTCGGACTCCAGCAGAGATGACAGGTTAGCCACCATCCTTCTCTCTCCTATCTCCTCTACTGGGTCAAGGTGTTTCCCCAGGACAGAGCTAGCTTTCTTGATCAGTTTGTTCAGTCTCTTCCTATCAGCTACTGTAATGCCACTGCCCCAGCAGATCACTCCAAAAGTGATGGCTGATGCCACCACCGTGTCGTAGAATGTCTTCATCAGTGCCCCTTGTACACCAAAAGACCTGAGCCTCCTCAGTAGGAACAGCCTGCACTGTCCCTTCTTGTAGAGTGCGTTGGTATTGTGTGACCAGTCTAGTTTATTGTTCAGATGAACATCCAGGTACTTGTAGGATGTCACCATCTCAATGTCTGTTCCCTGTATGTTTACTGGTGCTGTGAGGGGTTGTCCTTGCCTGCGGCAGTCCACCACCAGCTCCTTAGTTTTCCTCGCGTTGATCTGGAGGTACAGTAGTTGCGATGGCACCAGTCCACAAAGTCCTGGATAAGTCCTCTGTACTCAGTTTCATCTCCGTTGGAGATGAGGCCGACGATTGCAGAGTCATCAGAGAACTTCTGTAGATGGCAGTGTGTTGTGTTGTGTGAGAAGTCCGCAGTATAAAGGGTGAACAAGAAGGGGGCCAAAACCGTTCCCTGGGGGGCCCCCATGCTACCGGTGATCGTGTCGGACACACAATCCCGGGTTCTCACAAACTGTGGCCGGTTAGTGAGGTAGTCCAGGATCCATGATGACAGGTGCTGGTCCACCCCTGCACACAGCAGCTTGTCCTTCAGGATCATCGGTTGGATGGTGTTGAAAGCACTGGAGAAGTCAAAGAACGTGATCCTCACTGCCTTCTCGGGCTTCTCCAGGTGGGACAGGGAACGGTGAAGGAGGAAGATCACTGCATCCTCCACCCCTTTGCTATGCTGGTAGGCAAACTGGAGTGGATCCATCACTGGTCCCACCAGGGGGTGGAGGTGAGCAAGGAGCAGTCTCTCCAGGGTCTTCATCATGTGAGACCTCAGGGCCACTGGTCTGTAGCTGTTCAGGTCTTTGGGGTGGGAAGTCTTTGGTACAGGTACCACACAAGATGTTTTCCACAACTGTGGTACCCTCTCCAGCTTCAGGCTCAGGTTGAAGATGTGCTGAAGATGTGCTGAAGATTGAAGATGTGCTCCACAATCCCACACAGCTGGTCTGCACAGGACTTGATGAGCTTCGCGCTGATGCCGTCCGGTCCCAAGGCCTTCCTCGCCTTGATCTTCCACAGCTCCGTCCTCACCTGGGTCTTAGTGAGAGTCAGGTTGGGGGGCTGTGTGCTGGGAGTGGGGGGGGGGGGGTGTCAACAAAAATGTCAACATTTTTCTCATTAAGCATATTTCTGATGGAGCCATTGACCTGAGATTTTCACCAGATATCAGTAACAACCCAAGTAATCCATACATACAAAGAAATCAAGGCAACTGTGTTCATAAAACAAGTTATATTTAATAAAGTGAAATGACACAGGGAATAAGTATTAGACATGCTTGGGGAAATTCATTTAATATTTAGTGGAAAAACCTTTGTTGGTAATAACAGCTTCTAGACGTCTCCTGTATGGAGAAACTAGGTGCAGGCATTGCTCAGGAGTGATTTTAGCCCATTCTTCCACACAAACTGTCTTCAAATCTTGAAGGTTCCGTGGGTGTCTTCTATGAACTCTGATCTTCAGTTCATTCCTAGATTTTCAATTGGATTCAGGTCAGGTGACTGACTGGGCCATTCTAGCAAGCAAGCAAGCAAGCAAAGTTTATTTGTATAGCACTTTTCACAGATATATATCACAAAGTGCTTCACAGCAAGTTAAAATTCAATTCAATTCAATTCAACTTTATTTATATAGCGCCATTTCACAACAACAGTCATCTCATAGCACTATCAACTGTAGGGGGGGAACCCCCACAGTTGCAGAAAGACCCCAGCAATCAGGCGATCCCCTGTGAGCAAGCACTTGGCGACGGTGGAGAGGAAAAACCCCCTTTTAACAGGAAGAAACCTCCAGCAGAACCAGGCTCAGGGAGGGGCAGTCATCTGCTGTGACTGGCTGGGGGGTGAGGGGATAGAGAAGAAGAAAAGAACAGACATGTAGAGAGCAAACAGCACGATGGGGACTCAATCTATGGGAGAGAACAAACAGATGTTAATGACCAGCAAAAAAAAAAATATTTCATAGAGAGTGAGGAAAGGAGTGAGGCCCAGTGCATTACTGGAGGTCCCCCGGCTGACTAAACCTATTAGCAGCATAACTAAGGGAGGGTTCAGAAACACATGATCCCTCCCTAATTGTAGGCTATATCAAAAAGGTAGGTTTTAGCCCTATTCTTAAAAACAGAGATCGAGTCTGACTCCCGAATCCAGATTGGCAGCTGATTCCACAGGAGAGGAGCTTGTGTATTTCTGGGTATTTAAAAATACCCAGAAATTAAAATCAAGAGAAATAAGATACAATATACATATTAATAGGGATAAAAAGAGAAGACAGTGAAGAAATAAAAGCCACTCAATGAGAGCTAAAAGCCTGTCTGAACAAATGAGTTTTTAACTCCTTCTTAAAAGAGTCAACAGACTCAAGGCAGCGCAAGGACAGGGGAAGTGCGTTCCAAAGCCGTAGTGCTGCGGCCTGGAAAGATCGATCTCCACGGGTTCTGAACTTGATCCGAGGGACCACCAGGAGTCTCTGTTCTGAGGATCTTAGTGATCGTGTTGTGGCATAAGGAGTCAAGAGGGCTGAGATGTATGAAGGGGCTTGGCCATTAAGAGCTCTAAAAGTCAAAATTAAAATCTTAAAATGAAATCTAAAAGCAATTGGCAGCCAATGAAGGGACGATAAAACTGGGGAAATGTGTTCCCTTTTCTTCGTCTGGGTTAAAAGCCGAGCTGTTGCATTTTGCACAGTTGGAAGGCGGGCAACAGCAGTTTTATTAAAACATATATAAAGGGCATTAAAATAATCTAAGCGAGACAAGATAAAAGCATGAATGATCATTTCCAGTTAAGGTGTTGAGACCATAGGTCTAAGTTTTACTATATTCCTCAGATGAAAAAAGCAATTTCTGACTAGTTGCCGACCATGGCAGCCCAGTGACATAACATTGTCAAAAACAACACCCAGGTTACGCAGGCTGGGCTGGACAAAAGAGCCTAGGTGACCTAAGCATTGCTTTATCAGAGGAATTTTACTGTCTGGAGCGATGATCAGTCTTTCTGTCTTATTAAGATTTAATTGTGGGTAGTTATTGTTTAACCATTTGTTAAAGGCAGACAAGCAAGAGATTAAGTTTGATAAAATGTTCAACTCATTTTCTTTAAAAGAGCCATAAAGCTGAATGTCGTCTGTGTAAAAATGGTAAGAAACACTCTTAAACTGACTCATAATCTGGCCAAGTGGGGTTAAATACAATAAAAACATAGTAGGGCCCAGAATTGAGCCTTGAGGAACCCCACAGGAAAGTCTTTTAACCTCTGACATCTTCTCATTAAATAAAACACAAAACCCTCTGTCAGTTAAATAAGATGAGAACCATTTCAGAACT
Organism: Pholidichthys leucotaenia; assembly: GCA_020510985.1. Taxonomy (NCBI): domain Eukaryota; kingdom Metazoa; phylum Chordata; class Actinopteri; order Cichliformes; family Pholidichthyidae; genus Pholidichthys; species Pholidichthys leucotaenia. The sequence continues at coordinate 322,783,566 of CM035837.1, read as the reverse complement.
AATCCTGAAATACCAAACGTGTCCTTCATCCTATTTATCAATATACAGTATTGTGGTCCACCATGTCAAAAGTAGTGGTGAGATCCAACAACACCAGGACCGAGTACTGACCAGTATCTGCTGCCATCATGATGTCACTGGAGACTATAATTAGTGCTGTCTCGGTGGAGTGCATTTTGCAGAAACCAGACTGGAAGGTGTCTAAGATTTTATTTCTCTCTATGAATGTAATTAATTGCTCGGCTACTACTTTCTCAAGCAATTTGGATAAGAAGGGAAGCTTTGAAATTGGCCTGTAATTGTTCAGTTCTGTAGAGTCTAAGTTTTGTTTCTTTAATTTGGGTTCAACCACTGCTTGTTTAAAAGAACTGGGAACAGTACCTGATAAAAGTGACCAATTAATGATTTCGACAATTAAAGGCTCCATAGAGTCAAATATTTTGAAAAGTAGTGATGAAAAGTATGATGAAAAGTAGTGATTCTAGCAGCTTTATTTTCCTTCTCTGGAGCCAGCTGAGAGTTTCCTTGGCTGTGTGTTTGGGATCATTGTCTTGCTAAAATGTCCACCCTCGTTTCATCTTTAGCATCTTGGCAGATGGCAACAGGTTCTTATCAAGGATGTCTCTGTACATTTGTCCATTCATCTTTCCTTCAATTATATGAAGTCTGCCTATACCATGTGCTGAAAAACACCCCCACACCATGATGCTCCCACTTCCAAACTTCACTGCTGGTATGGTGTTTTTGGGCTGGTGTGCAATGCCATTTCTCCTCCAAACATGCTGTGTGTTGTGGCATCCAAAAAGTTTAATTTTGGTCTCATCTGACCAGACTATATTCTAAATGTTGTGCAGCAAACTTTAAACAAGCTTCAACACTGTGATATCCTACCGTGTAGCAATGATCACACTTGAGTTATTTCTTTGGCTAACTCTGCCGTTTATTCTGCAACACACATAATATGACTGAACATGGATTCTGCGCGGGGTTTTCACACTCTTGTTCTAATGTGTCCCCTTAATAGTAGTGCTGAACAATACAGGTAGTTCCCCCTAGAGGCATGTGCCAGTAATGTTTTAAATTAGACTTGCAGTCTACCACATCCCTCCCCTCTAGATTAAACTACTTTTAATTACACTAGCCAATTATGCTAGACATCCTGGAACTCCCATTTAACCCTAAACAATCACAGTTACTTTTAACTTCTTAAACACATGTGCCATACACATAATTTCTTTCTCTTTTTTTTTTTTTTTTTTTTACATGTATAACACACATAACAGTCTAACTGGGGATTTGGTTTGACTACCGCATCCCAGTGAGGTTCCAGGACGCATTCTTGTCCTGTGGCTGGGGAACTCACTACTGACTAAGTATAGTCCTTCAAGTAGTCTGGAGCTTTCCTAGCTCGCTGAGATCTTCTCACGGCGGGTGAGCCAACTGCAGGTGAAGACTCAGACTGCTCCACTGTTTCGGCTGCTGCAGTGCTGCCCGTAGAATCTGCAGAGACGGTTACCTCAGGTATCACCTGAAGTGGTGGTTCGTTGATGCTCTCCTCAGAATGGGTGTCAGACAACACCTCTGGTGCCATCGGCAGGGGAATGGAGCTCCTACCACGAACTTGGTCGATGTGTCGCCTCACCACTTGTCCATGACCTAATGTCACCTTGAATGACACAGGGCCTGTCTTTTCTGTTATTTCTCCTGGTACCCAGGCTGGTCCTGAGCCAAAGTTGCGGGTGTAGACCACGTCTCCTTCTCTCAGTATTCTCTCTCTAGCATGCATGTCATGATAACCTTTTTGTTTCTCTTGTTTATCATGCACTTTATTTCTGAAGTCTGGATGTATTAAGTCAAATGTTGACCTCAACTTCCTTCCACACAACAGCTCAGCTGGTGACTTGCCAGTTGTAGATTGGGGTGTTATTCGATAGCTGAACAGAGCTCTCGACATTCGGGTTTCAATAGAGTCTCCTGTCATCTTTTTCATGAGTGACTTGAATGTCTGCACGGCCCTCTCGGCTAAGCCGTTAGAAGAAGGATGGTATGGCGCAGTCGTGATGTGACGTATGCCATTCTTTTCAGAAAACTCTTGGAACTGTTCACTCGTAAAACATGTACCGTTATCTGATACTATGATTTCAGGTAGCCCATGTTGGCTGAAACTCTTTCTAAGACATTCAATGGTAACAGTAGAAGTAGAGCTACTCACAGAATATGCATCGATCCACTTTGAGTATGCGTCAACTATGATCAGGAACATTCTTCCCATCCATGGACCTGCGTAGTCAATGTGAATTCTTCTCCATGGTTTATCTGGAACTTCCCAGGGATGTAGTGGGGCTGCTGGAGGACTGTTCCTGTTCTCCTGGCATGCCGCACATGACTTCACAAGCGCCTCCACCTCTGCATCCATGTTGGGCCACCACATGTAACTCCTCGCCAACGCTTTCATGCGAGTGATGCCAGGGTGTGCTTGGTGTAGTTGTTGCAGTAAGGCATTCCTACCAGGTGGTGGAACAACCACGCGTCCTCCCCACAGGATACAACCTTCCTGGGTGCTGAGCTCATCCTGTCGTCGGGCATAGGGAATGAACTCAGGACTGTTCATCTTCGGCCATCCTCGCAAGATGTATTCTCGCACTCTTGCTAGAACAGGGTCTTTGTCTGTCCACTTCTTTATTTGTTGTGCGTTCACCAGGGGCACGCCGATATCTTCAAACAATAGCACTCTCTCCTCCTCCTCAGGCGTGCTGTCTCTTCCTCCATCCAAGGGTAGCCTACTCATCGCGTCAGCATTTGTATGGTCCCGTCCGGCTTTGTAAACGATGGTGTACTCATACGCTGCTAATGTAACGGCCCATCTCTGAATTCTCTGAGATGTCATCTGGGGTATGGCTCTCATTTCACTGAACAGTGAAATTAGTGGCTTGTGGTCAGTCACTATAGCGAACTGTCTCCCGTACAGGTATTTGTGGAATTTTTTTACACCAAATACTACTGCAAGGCCCTCCTTGTCTAGCTGGGAGTAGTTTTTCTCAGCTGCACTAAGAGTTCTTGAGACGAACCCTATGGGTCTCTCTGAGCCATCCTCCATACGATGAGAGAGTACAGCACCCACACCGTAGGGTGATGCGTCACACGCCAGGATGAGTGGTTTGTTTGAATCATAGTGCACTAACACACTACAGGACTGAAGTAGCGCTTTGGACTCTTCAAACGCCTTCTGCTGCTTGACCCCCCATGACCATTTTTCTTCCTTCTTAAGTAAGGTATGTAGTGGTGCCAGCAGCGTGGAGAGCTTTGGGAGGAACCTATGGTAATAGTTCAACAAGCCCAGGTAGGCTTTTAACTCAGTAACATTTTGTGGCTCAGGCGCCTCCGCAATGGCTTCCACTTTGTCTGTTAGAGGGTGTAGACCACTGGCGTTGATCTTGTGGCCTAGGAACACCACCTCTTTTCCCATGAACTCACACTTGCTTCTTTTCAACCTCAGACCGCTTTTCTCCAACCGTTGAAGCACTTCCTTCAGCGTTTTCAGATGTTCTTGTTCATTTGGTCCTGTACAAAGGATGTCATCCAAATAAACGGCAACATTCGGAATTCCACCTAGGATGCCCTCCATAGTTCTCTGGAATATAGCAGGACTGGAAGCTACTCCAAATGGTAAGCGTGTGTAGGTATATAAGCCTTTGTGTGTATTGATGGTTACATACTTTCTTGATTCTTCTTCCAGGACTACTTGTTGGTAGGCGTGACTCATGTCTAATTTCGTGAAGTGTCGGCCGCCATTCAGCTGTGCGAAGAGGTCCTCCACTTTAGGAATTGGATACTGATCCACCCGTGATGCTCGATTGACAGTGAGTTTGTAATCTCCACATATTCTAATGGAGCCATCCGGCTTTCTCACTGGGACTATGGGCGCCGCCCATTCTGCAACCTGCACTGGCTCAATGATCTTGTCATCCAGCAGCCTCTGTAGCTCGCTTTCAACCAGTGGCTTGACTGCATAGGGTACCGGTCGGGGTTTGCAGAATCGTGATTGGGCCTCCTTGTCCACATTAATCTTTGCAGTGACACCTTTTAGCTGTCCTACGCCTTCTTTGAACACCTCAGCGTGTCTTTCGAGGATCTCCTCCAGCTGCAATTTGGGCTGAGATTCCACTTTATTCACCAACTGATCAATCATGGCCAGTTCTTGTAGCCAACTTCGCCCTAGTAGATTTGGTCCTTCGCTCCCAACTACTACTACAGGTAAGTCCTTTTCTTTGTTTTCGTGCTGCACCTTCACTTGTGCCATGCCTAGCATGTCTAGCTTCTCTCCTGTGTATGTTTTTAATTTTAATGAACAGGGATTTAATTCTGCTGTGTCTGTTTTCTTCCACAGTTGTGTATATTGCTGTTTACTTAATACGGTTACTCCACAGCCTGTATCAACTTCAAATGTTACTTTCATTCCATTAACATTCATGGTACGCGTGATGGGCGCTACCTTGGTCAGCTCCTCTGACGTGTTGTAAATTGTGTGAAAATCCATGTCTTCTGTATCACTTTCTCCCTCCCCTCTCAGTTGATTTGCTCGCTGTTCCTTTCCTGGGCCCTTGTTTTCATACTTTTGCCCATTAACTGTCGCTTTCAGCACCTGTGCGCTGTCCACCTTTATTCTACATGCTTTCTTAATGTGCCCTCGCTTGCCACAATTATGACACAGCTCAGTGGCAAATTTGCACTCGGCGGCATTGTGCTGGCCTTTGCAGCGATAACAACTGGGGAATTTGTGCTGAGTTTTGTCAGTCGACACTTTGTGGACACCTACTTGGGTCTTAGGCACACGAACATGCGTTGCTGTGTCCTCTGTTAGCTTCCCTTGCATTTCTCTCACATCTTTAGATGCTGTTTCCATCGCTTGGCATAATTCCAAAGCCTTCGCAAAAGTGAGTTTTGTTTCAGATAAAAGTCGCCGTTGCATTCGGTCATCATTCACTCCACACACAAGTCTGTCTCTTAACATTTCTTCCAATGAGTCTTTGTAATCACAGTGCAGTGTTAATTTCCTCAATTCTGCCACATACTCTGCTATGGACTCAGTGTTCCTCCTTATGCGTGAATTAAATTTGAATCGTTGCACGATTTCACTCGGTTTGGGGCTGAAGTGCTTCTGAAGCTCAGCAGTAAGCTGGTCGTACGTTTTATCTTTCGGTAATGCAGGGCTTATTAAATTTCTCAACAAGCTGTAAGTAGTTGCACCAACTCCACTCAACAGTACAGCCTTCCTTTTGTCTGGCTCCTCAATGTCATTAGCTTGGAAGAAAAAGTCCAACATTTCACTATATTCTTCCCATGACTGAGTCGAGTTATCAAAAGGGGTTACCGTTCCGATTACAGCCGCCATTGCTCGTCGTGGTGGGGAAACCTCGTTTTTCCTCCTCTGAACTTGCACTCGAACTACTGGAGTCACTTGAGTTCGCCACACTTGCAATGTTCTCTGTTTCTCGCCGCTGATTTTTTTCTTTTAATCCTCGTCGCCAATTGTGTGATATCCTACCGTGTAGCAATGATCACACTTGAGTTATTTCTTTGGCTAACTCTGCCGTTTATTCTGCAAGACACATAATATGACTGAACATGGATTCTGCGCGGGGTTTTCACACTCTTGTTCTAATGTGTCCCCTTAATAGTAGTGCTGAACAATACAGGTAGTTCCCCCTAGAGGCATGTGCCAGTAATGTTTTAAATTAGACTTGCAGTCTACCACAAACATGCTTTTTCTTCAGCAATGGAGTCTTATAAGGTGAGCAAGCGTAGAGCCCACAGTGCTTCCTCTGGCTTAAAGACCTTGGCGTGGTGGCAACATATTTTTTCGGGGAGGGGGGGCAGAAAACACACATGACACTATTGTAATGGGAATATGTTAATTTTATACTATTTCTTTCTTTTTTTTTATTTTGCACAGTAACTTTGTGTATGGAACTTACCATATGAAGTATTGTACAACCGAGGCTCGAATGTTGGAATATTGGGCCAGTTGGGGTCCCACCCAGACGTCCTGTGTTTGGACTTTTTACTGGTGTCATTCTTCTCTCCTTCCTCTACTCTCACCTCTCCTGGACCCTCTGCCTGAACACTTTCCTCTCCTTGGCTCCTCTCTTCTATCTCATCTTTCCCTCTCAGAGCCCTGTCTAATTCAGGTTCTCTTTCTGTCTGTGGTTGTATACAAACAGGTTAGTAAATATCAAGTGTCATGTTTTGTCCTACAGGATTTTTTGTCATGGTTTACATAAATGACAAAAATATGTGTATTTTTTGTATTTTGATTCTAGTGTTTTGGGGGTTTTTTTCCACTGAGAGAGTAGGGAAGGGAAAAAAAAACATTCATAATAGTAATTTACTCATGGTACTTAAATTATATGAGCAGAGGTGGGTATAGTAGCCAGAAATTCTACTCGTGTAAAAGCAGTACTATGAAATTAATAATTAAAAGTAGACAACCAAACGTTCTAGTTGGTACAAAGAGCACCCACTTAAAAACTCGAGTAATGACTTCAGTCTTGAAGGTTTGAGGTTTTTCTCCAAAATTTCTCACAATTTTCTTATAGTTTTCTACTTTTCTCTGTAAATTTATCTAAATTTGAAGCCATTTTCCAATTTGTAATTTCCTCTTGTAAAATTGACTTTTCTTGTATATTTGAGACTTTATTATAAATTTGTGGATTATTCTATGGCTAATTTTTGTCTATTTTTTAAAATTACTGTTTTTTTTTTAATAAATTTGAAACAGACTGTGGTAATTTTTTTTTTAACTTTTTCTTTAAAACAATTTACATTTTTGACCATAATTTTGCTGAGCCAGAACAGAACAATAATTTAACTCTGATTTCAAAGAAAAAAAAAACAATCATTAAAATTGTATTTAATGAAATACACTAACTTAAATGACCAAAGATGCAATTATTTCTGTTATAATATTTCTATATATTTATAGTTTTTAGAAATCTCCTCACCAACCAGACAGCAGGGAAAAGCCTCCCTTATTTTGAAATCCAAATGTTGGCAGGTTTAGTTTCTCTGAAGGGTGCTAACGGATTAAAATCATTGACTTCGTGAATTTCGGTCATCTTAACTTGCCAGGTACATAGTAATGAACATAAATTAGTTAATTAATATTGTAGCGGCTGGTGAAGTAAATCCTCAGCATTTCATCAGTCACTCTTGCCTTTCCCTGCATATGAAGCCCTAACTACACCTGTTAGCTAAGCAACTCTTCATTATTGTTCACGTTACCAGCGGGTTAAAACCACCATAAATGCCTCCACTGCTTACATACCTCTTCTGATTTGTTTTCGTATTTAAAGTATTTTAATAAGCTTGTGCTTCTCTCGGACAGTGGTGCTAGAGCAGGGGTCCTCAAATGTTTTTGCCAGTGGTCCGCATTTGGTTTTTGCCAGTGGGTCGGTGGTCCGGAGCAGTGCTATCACAGTGCATCAGTGGATATTTCATTTTGATGTTGGGAGGGACAATAAACAGAAAATTTTCTTCTGAGTAAATATTAATTGGACACTATACAGTAAGTCAACGGTACGCAAATGTTTTTACACAAGGCCCACATTTATTTAACATTAACCTGACCAGATTACAATAGAGGTGCATTTCAATAAACTGGAATATTGTGAAAAGTTAACTTAAAAGGAAACTTTTATATTTAATATTAATTACATGAACATGGAAATATTTCAAGCCTTTTTTGATTTAAATTTCATGATCATTATATTTTTTATTAAATTATGACATTCTAATTTAATGAACTGCACCTATAAAACAAGGTAAATAGTCCACTCACCTTCTTCAGAAATGCACGTAAAAGGCAGTGCTGAAGAGCTGAAGAGGATCTCAGGTAGTTCACAAGTTTCATAATAGTTTCCATCACTTCTGAATATTCTTTTCCAAGACTGGCGCACAGCACTGTCTGGTGAATGATGCAGTGATATGACAGCAGGTCTGGATGGTGCGTTTTCATGCGCTGGACAGCTCCCTTCTCTCTCCCATTTATGGCTGGAGCTCCATCAGTTGCAATGGACACCACCATTTTGAGGTCAATTTCTCTTTCTTTCAGCATCTGCATGATGCCTTCATAAATATCCTCACCTCTTGTGTAACTATGGAGGGGTTTGATACCTAAAATGTCTTCACAAAATTCCCCCTTTGCTTCACTGTAATATCTGACAAAGACACATACATAACTGTGCATTGTCTGTACAGTCTGTTGATTCGTCCACAGCTAATGAAATGCACTGTACATTCTTAATATCACCAGTTAGCTAGTTTGCAAGACCCAGGCTGTCATGCTCCTGAGAACGTGGGGGAGCACCGTGCACATGCTTTCAGTTTGTGTTTGTTTTTTTTCTGTAATTTCCCCATTTCTGTTTTGTATTTATATGTAAGATGATTTTAAGTTGCCTTTTGTTTCTGCTTGTTATTAGAATTCCTGTTTCTTAGTTTAATTGTTCCTAGTCCTGTCTAGTTTCATATTGTGTCTTTGATTATCTAGTTTTGTATTATCTGCCTGTCTGACATGAGCCTACCCTCACCTTTCCCTTCTGTTCTCTTTATGTAATGTATTATTGAGTCAACATTCTTTGTATATCCTCTGTATTAGTATGTAGCAGTCATTTGCGGGTTGTGCTTTTATTGTGACAGTCGTGCGTGTTGTTTCCTCTGTAGTTCAAGTTCGTGGGCTGTCGCAGCTGTTAATAGTTCATTCTGATTACTCTCTCATGTCACCCACACCTGTTCCTCATTTGTTATCATTGGTGTTCATTTCCTTTTTGCCTATTTAAGGACCGCTGCTCTGTCTCTCGGTGCAGCGTCCTTCTCAGTGTTTAGATGGGAGTCCACCGTCTTAGTTTTAACCTTTTCATTTCTTGAAATCCTGGCATTCCCATGCGCCTCAGACTGGTTCCATCCAGGTTGTTCTTTCCATTTCTCCTGGCGTTCCTGCACGCCTTATCTGAACCTTATCCTGTTAGTTTATGTAAGTGTTTGTCTTTTGTTATGTTTTGTGCTTTTTGTTGTTAAATATCTTTGCAACTCACAGTCAAGCATTTGGGTTTTCGTCCTGCCCTGGCGGGCGATTTATGACACAGGCCACTCTGAGTGAGGCCTCAGCTCCTCTTTCTTGCTGGGTCATAGTCTGTAGACAGTCTGTAGCTTAATCTGAAGATTTCAGCTGAGCAAGTTTGTCTGACCTCACCTCAGTATTCAACAACCGTGTTGCTGCAGATCAGGCACATTGGTTTTATGCTGGACTCTGACAGAATGAATGCATATTTTTGTCCATTCCTCTTTGAATTCTTGGTTTTTCTGATCGTCCTTCCTTTTTTTTTTTTGTCAGCGCCAACTTTGAAAGCGACATGCCATTTGGTTTAGCTACATCACGGCGGCAGTTACAGAACATTACTGCATGTAATTGCACCAGCGTTGATGGGTGCATATACATGAGAAACGGGCGCATTCACATACGAGCAATGAGCTTTCCACATGAGCGATGGCAGCTATGCAAGACGGAGGGCCAACTTCATGCAGGTCTCAACAAGCTGGTAGAAGCATTCGGCAACCCTGCTATGTTTGGAAGTGGGCAGAATGCACGCGCACACACACAGACAGGTGCGCTCTGTGCAGCGGTGTCACGCAATGCGCATATGCAACACTGAGGCAGCGCAGAAAAGTTGGTAAGAAATGCACATAATGTGACACATGTTCGGGTCCAGACTGACTTGTGATTGGGTCCACCATTTGAGGACCAGCGTGCTAGAGACACTCTGCCTGCTGACTAGAACAGACGCAAGCGGCAGATGACGGTCACGTGCGTTGTTCATGTGCGCGCTTGGGGAGCATCATTCCTACATATTTTTTTCTTAAATTCATATTTCCTTAGCGTGGTGGCAAAAAACAAGGATGGCGGCCCGCCATGCAGAAATGTTTCCACAGGAAACCCTGGCCCATGTTGGTTAAGTGCATTATAATAACTAGTGCATTGCCCGTAGAATGCAAGTATGCCTGTCTGAAGCAGGTATCCCAATCAGCCTTTATAGGCCCAAATGTAAGCTGTGTTTTAAAGTAGAATACAAAGAGGTGTAGCCTATATGTAGTCAATCACATGTTAGACTTTGACAAATATAAAAGGGAGTAAATGGCATGAAGATTTATTTGATTGTGTGACTATTAATTACAGAATACCTAAATATTGAAAATGAATAGGACATTCAATATTAATGACTATTTCAGATCCCTTGTTCATTTGTTTGTCAGATCATTTATTTGTGTGATCTTTTATCACTTATATTCAAGATAATAGTGTATTTTGCACTTTGGGGAATGGGAGTTGTTCAGTCATCATTATAATTATTTTAGTTTATATCACTGTTCAGTGATGGAGTTCAGGATAATATTGAATTTCTTCTGTGTATCATCAATAAACTCATGCAGTACTATAACAGGACACATTTACAAATATTTGAGACCAATTGTAGTGCATCATTTTATATTTTAGCAATATTTTGTTATTACAAGGTTTTTAAAAACTTTAATGCTAAGATTGAGGTGGTGCTTACATATCGTCATGCTGGGGCGATACTGAGGCCAAATAATGATTTGAACCTTGAGGGCGTGACTGGCAAAGACTAACAATGTGAGTGCCACGGTTCTGTTGTAAGTGTTTGTTTTTTATTGATGACAAGATTATTATTATTATTATTATTATTATTATTATTATTATTATTATTACGCCTAAACGATCACATTTTGACCCTTTAAACGTTAACCAAAACACAATTTTTTTTCGCACACACCTCAGACCCGGTGAAAAATGTTATAAACTGGAAAAAATATGTGCCCCATGCTGAAAATTTTCCAACATATCCAGCGTATGGTTGATATGTTCCGCATTCATGGAGCAAAGGTTGTAGGGCCTTCCCCCATGTTTTTTTTTTTTTTTTACCTTTGCAGTCTGTACTATCAGCTGTCCAGTGCTGTTGTGATTGATATACCAAAATGTCAGAACACCGGAGGAGGTGGATCCAATCAGCTGATCGCTTGAACCACAGAGCTCAGCTGTTTTCCATGATAAATCAGCCTCAGGGCAACAGCACACTCCATGCATTATCTTTTTTTTTCACTTTATTGGAAATAACTTTTTTATCACCATCAGTTAGCATGCCTTTGAGCCAGGTTGTTTCTGGTTGCTGCTTCTCCCAGCATGTTCTGTGTTGATTTGTCAGACCCAGTCCCTACTGACACTCCGCCCAGTCTGCTCGCGCACCTCATGTTCTCCACTTATGCCGAATTATCCTTTAGACCTATGCAATCACGACAACTTTATGGTATAAGTTTTTAAGCATTAAATCTTCAGTGTTATGTTTTTCTAATCAAATTTGTCATTTTTCACTTCCTTGTTTTGTCCAGGGAACACTGTGGTGGCTGACAGGTCATGATACCACGTATTATCCAATCAGCATGGTCATGATGCCACGTATTATCCAGTCAGCATGGCCGTGATGCCTTGTATTATTCAATCACTAGGGAGTCAATCCGAAACCCCTCCCACACTTCTTGAAGCCAGGGCATGAAGAGACACAGAGCGGTGACAGAGAGGTGGCTAAACTTTTATTGATAAAAAATTACATATTTTGAGTAAGTGACTCCATATTCGGAGATAAACACCCTCGTCACCTCAGCAAAGCACGTTTAAAATCTTAGGCCAGTCTGGCGAACGGTTCAAGAGATATGCGTGGAACAACAGATACACACAGATAGACACACACACACACAGATGCTGAATTTATAGATAGATAATAATAATAATGGATTAGATTTATATAGTGCTTTATATGTCAAGTGACAGCGCAAAGCACTTACAGTGAGTCCATTATTCATTCACTCCAGACAGACATTGATAGTGGTAAGCTACTACTGTAGCCACAGTTGCCCTGGGGCAGACTGACGGAAGCGTGGCTGCCAATCTGTGCCAATGGCCTCTCCGCCCACTGACCATTACGCATCTCCGACCATTATGCATTACAATTGTTTTCTTTGAAACAGCAGTACCTGCTAACTCCAGGTCTTTCTGGAGCTCTCCACGAGTGGTCTTTGGCTTTTGGATAGCTCTTCAGATAATTCTTTTGACTCCTCTGTCAGAAAGCTTCTGAGGAGCTCCTGGTTGTGTCCGGTTTATGGTAAAATGATGTTCTTTCCACTTCCAAATGACGGCTCCAACAGTGCTCACTGAAACATTCAGGAGTTTAGAAATGTTTCTGTAACCAATGCCATCATTATGTTTTGCAACAATAAGATTGCGAAGGTCTAGAGAGAGCTCTTTGCTTCTACCTATCATGAGTTCTTTGTGGTGTGACAATCTGATATTCACAGACCTTTTTAAAGTGTATCAGGCAGGACTTAACCAGCTGAAATTATGGATTTCTGCTGGTTTCTTGGCTTTCTATGCCTTTTTGCACCCTTTTCTTCATGTGTTCAATATTTATTCCCTGTGTCATTCGACTTTATTAAATATAACTTGTTTTCTGAACACATTTGCCTTGATTTCTTTATATGTATGGATTACTTGGGTTGTTCCTGATATCTGGTGAAAATCTCAGGTCAATGGCTCCATCAGAAACATGTTTCATGAGAAAAATGATGACATGTTCAATACTTATTTTCCCCACTGTACATACAGTACACATATGTACATGGGCCCATACATGTACTCACATACCGTCGACTAGCGACATACCATCTAAAAACAATTTCACCTAGCACCTGGTAAAAACCAGCGACATACCAGATAAAACAGCAGTTTCATCACCTAGCTCCTATAAATAAACAGATGAATACATATGTGCAAGTGAATGTGTGTCTACCTCTTGTTCCCTGCGTTAAGGAGGGTGATGGCTGTGGGGATGAATGAGTGTCTGTATTAGCAATGTTAATGATTAATTGACTTTCAATTAATTGTCGATAAGAATTCAGTAGACTAAATTAAATTAGTTTAAATTAATTGATAACTCAGCAGTCCTTTTGAATGGGAGCTTATTCTATGAAATGTAGTGGGGCGCATGCAGTCACTCACTGCCGCATTTCAACCGAAAAAGCAGAAGAAGACGCTGAGCCCCCAGAGCATATGTGCTGTGGAGAGCGGAAAAATTCGCCCTTCCCGGTTACGTTGGAGCACCACAACAAGTTCCCATGGCACATGAGCTTGACGTGTTCAATACTTATTTTCCCTGCAGTACATTTTTGATAGAACGTCAATAGAAGTCATTCGTTCTGTGCTTTGACAGACAGCACGAAAAGCCAATGAAAAGGAGAATGCACCGCACCGAACCAATTATGTGACTAGAAGTCATGTTGGATTGATACACACAACAGCGTGCATAGGCACGTAGGACCATAGCTGAGGCTTAGCACACTTGCTAATGTTTGGGCTAGCGCAGTCGTGTAGAAGTTGATTAAAAAGAAAATGACAATATTCAATAATATAAAATATTAATGAAAAGTCCAGTGACAGCGTTACCAAAGAAGACACCAAAACGAACACCACCCAATGCTCAATAGATGAGGAGACTGTTGAAAAGAAGGGTCTCAGGAATTCAGTAGTGTGGACAGAATGTCGGCTTTAAGTGGCTGATTAAAGTAATTGACCCTCGTTATCAACTCCCTGGCAGTAAATATTTCTCCCAGATGGCACTTTCCCAGCTGTACACAGAATCTAGAGAAACGGTTGAAAAGGAGCCACCTGAAAAGTGTGCCATACTTCGCTACTACATCAGATTTGTGGTCAAGTCGCACATCTGAACCATATATGAGCCTCACTGCCCACTTCATTGGTCAAGATTGGAATTTGAAAAGCAAATGTCTTCAAACTTTCCTGAGGACTATACACGTGAAGTCATTTATGACTGACCAAAACACTTGCATCCTGGAGACTGAGTGAAGACAAATAAGTCTGCATCACAATGGACAGTGGGACAAAGGCTGCAGTGCTTTGGGCATGTACTTCACTCAGCTATCAGTAAGTTGATGAGCAGAATATTATAAAATATTTAGATTTTATGTTTTATAATTATTTGAAATACAGTTGTATAATGTTCTACACTACATTTTTCAAGTTCAACTTCTGACAGAAAATAAATATTTAAAATTAATTTTGTTATAGCTTCACATCTCACTTAAGAGTAAAAAGAAACCTTTAAGCTTGACAGAAATAGTGATTTGATTCATATTGCAATATATATCAATATCGATCAATATGGAAAAAAATTATCATGACTGGAATTTTTTCATATCGCCCAGCCCTACCTGCCAGTTTACAAAGTGAAACCTCAAAATGGTGGAGGCAAGGTCAAAACATTACATCGGGACAGCCTGCTACCCATAGGAGACCTCGTGAGACTACCAATGTTGGACTACTCTGAAGAGGATCAAGTCAGACCAAGAACAGAGCTGGTAACCTCAACAAAGCAACAAAAATACTCGACAGATTCTTCAGTATATGAGAGTGGGACTTCAAGTGAGTCTTTTGACTTTGAGTGTGAATCGCCTCAGAAACCATACAGAACCTATCTTGAATGACTCCTTCAAGAAAGACATAGAACCATCTCAGATGAACAGCATGTGATGTGAGACCACACACCATCTGACCCTCCTTTGGATGAGGATGGACCGAGTACTGCCCTGATAATGATTCTGAATCTGATTTAGGTCTACTAGTGCACACCCATGCATGCCTGTAGAGGGGATGCATTGGAACAGAATTCTTGCCAGTTACAGGACAGTTGGTATAGCAACACAGCACTAAGTGGCAATCACATGTGATGGCTTTTGTATGCAGAAACACATAAAAATCACACAAAATATGCCCTGCCAAAGTTTGCCCCTGCTTGTTACTTCTCCTGCTTGTCACTGTTCTGTGTTATGTTGCTTACCTTTGTCTATATATACAGTATGTCTTGTAGGGAGTCATGTACTCTGTCTATGTGCCGTCATATAGACATAATCTAGTGGGTCTTCTTCTTCTTCGTTCAGACCACCGAAGGGTCTCCTCCTGTCTCAGATGGCTGTGTTGTTCACAGTCATGCCTGCAGTGTACTGGTGGAACCTGAGGTGTTTCATGTTCACGGCATCCTTTCTGACGTGCAGCAGTTCTCATTCTATTGCTGGTGGTGGGTCTTCTTCTTCTTCGTTCAGACCACTGATTGAGGGATAGGTGCGTCGTAATTCCAGTTCATGGGCACGATCCTGAAAAAGTGGCTTTCGACCCTGTTCAGGAAGGCCCATGCATGCCCGTAGAAACCAAGAAACTGGAGCACCCAGAGAAAATCAGCGCTTTGCTTGGCATTTTACACATTTGTATTGTAGACTGGCATTCGTCAAGGTTACACATTTGCCGTCATGTAGGCATGGCAAGTCGTCCGATGATGCCTGAGTTCATAGGACGCGCTGTGATGATGAGGCAGAGATCATAGGCCATCCTATGATGTCCTAGAAACATGCTTTAAAGTCTGTCGTACCCTATGCTGGTGAAGGGTGTCCTCCTGTCTCAGACGGGTGCAATGTACTGCTGGAACCTCAGGTGTTTCATCTTCATGGCATCTTTTCTGACGTGCAGCAGTTGTCGTCATTCTATTGCTCTCCATCTGGTGGATCTTCTTCTTCTTCTTCTTCTTCTTCTTCTTCTTCTTCTTCTTCTTGACCACTGGTTGAAGGATAGGTGCGTCGTAATTCCAGTTCATGGGCACGATCCTGAAAATAGATCTGAGCAAAAAGAGGCTTTCCGGCATGGACTCACGGTATATGACATCATAAAGACATGAATGCAGCCTTGATGTATATGACATCATAAAGACATGTTGCCTGATGTCTGTCACTGTATATGACATCATAAAGACATGAAGGCAGGCTTGATGTATATGACATCATAAAGACATATTTGTCTATGTGCCATGGGCTTGACGTATATGACATCATAAAGACACATTTGTCTATGTACCGTCATATAGGCATCGCGAGTCATCCTATGATGCCTGAGTTCATGGTCTATATGACATCATAAAGACACATTTGTCTGTGTCCTATGATGCCTGAGTTCAAAAACACATGGTCTATATGACATCATAAAGACATATGTGTCTATATGTCCTATGATGCCTGAGTTCATGGTCTATATGACATCATAAAGACACATTTATCTATGTGTCCTATGTTAAAGACACAGGATGTCCTATGATGTTCAGGCAGAGATCATAGGCCATCCTATGATGCTCTATGAACATGACAGACACACACACAAACACACACACAGATTTCTTGCTTTTATAGAGTGATGAAGAGTTGCCGTGGTCAAGATGTGTAGAGTGATGATATAGAGTGAAGTGACAATATACAGTGAAGTACGAGGAGACGAAGAAGAGTGATGTCTGAAGATAGAGTTGAGGTTCGATTGGACACAGCAATGATGATAGAAGGACTACAGCTCCTGACCAGATAGAGTGATGATATAGAGTGAGTACGTGGTGGTAATGCACCTATAAGCTGGTTGCCAACCACCAATCAAATCTAAAAGAAGAAGAAGATTAGGTCTAATGTTAGAAGACCTCCATCACAAACTAGGCTGAGAACAACTGTCAAACCAGTCATTAAACTAACGTAAAATGAGCCTGGAAAACCAAAAAATGAACCTATTACAGGGCTAGTCAATTACAAAATCAGATGGGCCACAATTTGAAATCAAGATATGTAACTGGGCCACACATGTTCAAGCAATCTGTTGAATATGACAAATTTCAAACCTACACAGATCAATATCATGAAAAATATGTACTTTTTATTCATTGTCTTGGTTTAAAAGTTGCGCTTGGCACATGACAAAGGCACATCAAAAGTGCACAAAAACACAATAACAGTGCTGGGGTTGAGCAGAACTTGAAGTCGTAGAAATATTTTTCATCTTGAACAACAATTAAATAAATAGAATGAAAAAAATAAAACTCTGTAAATAACCATTTTGGTCACATTCTTACTCAGGCATATCTCAAAGTGCATAAAAACTCAATGTGCACTGTTAGTAGTATTAACATTTGTTTTCCTTTTGAAATAAAATATGGGTGTGGCGGTTTGATTTAACCCCCACACCAGGCTAAAGACAATCACCTCACATTCTGGTTGTTTCTGCTACAGTCTGCCGGTTATGCATGTCACTGCTTTGAGTTAATGTATCATCCATGTGTTATCCATGCATTGTGCTCATGCATCCTGTCTGTTCCTTTGATATGCAAATACCAGATTGACTGCTATGAAGGTCCTTTGATCTATTGTTTGAGTTGGGTATAAATGCTGTGCCAAGTTGTGATTCTGCCTCTCACTCTGACTACTGCATCTTGATTTCTGTACTGTGCTGAGACACACACGTGTCTCCTCTTTGAGAGCTGGAGGAATGAAGCTGCAGCCTGCTCAAGCCATGGGCTGCAGCCGAGTTCTGATGAAGGTGGGTGATAATAAAACTATTTAAAAATACAACGCTGCCTTTATTCCATCATCCTCTTCACTGGTGACCCCGTGAATGCACACGTTTTGTGCAAACGCAACCTTCTGATCTGAACAGCCATGCTGGCGACCCGAGACTGAAGAAAACGAGCGGCCAGCAAACGCAGCACCCGGGCATGAATGCTCCGTCGCAGCGGCCTGACTGGTCTGCCCTCCCTGCTGCCTCAGGGAGGCCTCGACGCAGAGACCCTGGCGGGCGAACTGCTCTCAGGACATCAACCAAGACCGGGTAAGCGGCAGAGAACGCCACGGCACGCCCTCGCTGAGATCGGCACATCCACGCGGGACCGGCCGCGCAGCTCCTCCACATGAGAGCACATGCGGGCGACTGCCATGGCCGACGGAGCACACGTGGACCTGAACGCACCATGACTAATCTGCAGCCACGGCTCGTCAGAGATGTTTTTCGGCGCAGACTGCGCCGATCTCCACCAAGTTTCCGACCCTGATTTCCTCTCCAGCGGGCCCACCCACCCACGGAGCCCCGGCACGCGCACCGGGGGTGACAAGGACGGCGCACCACGCACGGGACAAATACGGCTCTTCCGACCACCTTCCTTCTGCTGCACACTGGCCCTTCAGGCTTGCTTGTACACCTGAGGCCCGCAGCTTGCTCACTGGATTTTATGGTCTTAGCCACGGCACACAAGGGGAATTCAGCTGTCTGCGGTTCCCGAGGCTTTAGGGTTGCACCTGCCCTAAAGTCAACACGCCAGTCCTTCTGCTTTTTTTTTTTTCTTACCGCCGCTCCTGCTTTTCTTCATGGCCACAAGAGGAGTCAGAGACTAATTTTTTTCTTCTTCTGATCTCCGCATGTTCAGACAGGACATTGCGGAGCAGCAAACACTTTTGGCGCAACTCGAACGATTTTCCCGCGCCCGGTCAGCATTTGCTACCCCCCTCCCCCCCCTCCTGCACAGAGCTTTTCCCTGCTCGCTGCCCAAACTGCAACATCGAGGTCACGGTCCCCTACCGTGCCCTCTGGGGGGAGCAGTGTGGCGGTTTGATTTAACCCCCACAACAGGCTAAAGACAATCACCTCACATTCTGGTTGTTTCTACTACAGTCTGCCGGTTATGCATGTCACTGCTTTGAGTTAATGTATCATCCATGTGTTATCCATGCATTGTGCTCATGCATCCTGTCTGTTCCTTTGATATGCAAATGCCAGATTGACTGCTGTGAAGGTCCTTTGATCTATTGTTTGAGTTGGGTATAAATGCTGTGCCAAGTTGTGATTCTGCCTCTCACTCTGACTACTGCATCTTGATTTCTGTACTGTGCTGAGACACACACGTGTCTCCTCTTTGAGAGCTGGAGGAATGAAGCTGCAGCCTGCTCAAGCCATGGGCTGCAGCCGAGTTCTGATGAAGGTGGGTGATAATAAAGCTATTTAAAAATCCAACTCTGGGGACTTCCGGGAAGATGGCGGAGAGACATAACGCTTAAACAGAGAACTCTCCCTAGCCGGATTAAAAATCATCGGTAAATGGCCAACTCGACATAAGCGGATCAATAAACTAAGGGATGAAAACACGAAGGAGCCGGGCACAAGGACAAAAGCAGGGTAAAATTAAAGAATTCCTCTTCAACAACGCAGGAGAAATCGCTGAACACGAGGCCCAAAAAAACGAGGTGACTGCAGCAGAGAAAATGGAGGACGCCAGGCTCGATAACATGAACACTGGCTTCGCCAGTTTGGGTAAAGAGTTGAAAGACTTCAAGCGGCAGCTACAACAGGATTTAGCGGCTCTTAAGGAGGAGCTGAAAAAAGAGATTAAGGAGGAAATTATGGGCCTCCGAAGAGAAATGGAGCGCAAGCTAGCAGAAAACATGGAGGAGCTGCGCTCTCAGCGGGCGTGTATGACAGAAGCACAGGCCCGAATATCGGAGCTGGAAGACTGGAAGAGCGAGGCAAGCGTGCAGCTACAGACCCTGACGGCACAAACGCAGAGGATGCAGGAGAAAATAACCGACCTGGAGAGCAGGTCCAGACGGACCAATATACGCATCTTCGGGATCCCGGAGGGCATTGAAGGCAACTCGATGACGAAATTCATGGATCAGTTCTTAAAAAAAGAGCTGGAGCTGCCCGGTGAAGCGGACCTGCAGATCCAACAAGCGCACAGAGCCTCGGCACAGAACCCGAATCCAAACTCTCCACCCAGGTCAGTTGTGGTAAACTTTCTGAAATATGATGTAAAGGAAAGAATCCTGACACAAGCGTGGAAAAAAAAGATACGAATCGGCGACAAGCAGATATTCTTTGATCATGACTACCCGACAGAAATTGTGCAGCAGCAAAAGAAATATGCCAACATTAAAAAAACGCTGAAAGAGAAAAAAATTAGATTCCAAACGCCGCTAACGAAGATGAGGATTCATTGGGAGGACGGCGTGAAGACATACAACACAGCCAGAGAGGCAGCGCGGGACATGATGGAGCGGGGCTTTGTGGTGAGCGTGCCGGAGGAAGCGGCTGGAGCAGCGGCGGCACTGAACGCATCACGACAGCCGGAGTGGAGGCGAGTGAACGGCAGAAGACGGGAGGAGACGTGGAGCAGCGGGCCCAGGAAAAACTGCAAGGCTTGAAAGCCTAAATTGTAACAAAGATTAAGAAAGGCACAGAAGAAATGAAGGCCAAGAAGACAAGGTAAAAGAGAAACAGACGGCTAGGAGAAGTTTAAGTGATATTTGTTGGACATTTCTAGACTAATGACTATTACTTGGATAGTAACTAGAGGTCTAGGGAGGGCCCTTCACTCTGTGAGGACAATCCCTCCACCCACCAACAGGGACCAGTGGGCAGAAGAAAGGCCCAAAGTACGGAGGTCGAGATTTTTTAATGTGTTTTTATATAAATATGTGTTATTTTTGTTGTTAAAGGGGCTAGGAGCACAAGTTAAAAAAATGGAAAAACATGAATATGGGTAAAAATCTTAAGATAATGACACTAAACGTGAATGGTCTGAACTCACCTGTTAAAAGGGAAAGAATAATAAGAAAATTCAAGAAGGAAAAAGCCGAAATTATATTTATGCAAGAGACACATTTGAGCAAGACAGAACATGTGAAACTAAAGAGATTTGGCTATAAGAACTCCTACTACAGTTCATTTAAGGGAGGAACTAAAAGGGGGGTTATGATACTAATTTCAAATAAAATACAATTTGAATATGAACAAGAAATCCAGGATAAAGAAGGAAGGTATGTAATAATTAAGGGAAGAATAGATGGTATGCAGATCACATTAGTGAACATCTATGCCCCACCAGAAAGTGACAAGGGTTTTTTTCAACATCTGTTTGATCTCATAGCAACACACAGTGAAGGAGTCCTAATTTGTGGAGGAGACTTAAATGCTGTCATGGATCATGAAGTTGATACAACAAGTGTTAAGAAGACAAAAAAGCATGTAACAAAGTTCATAAGAACCTCACTGGCAGAAATGGGTATGGTAGACATATGGAGGGACCTGCACTCACTCGAAAAAGACTATACACATTATTCAGCAGTCCATAAAGTACACTCTAGAATAGATTACTTCCTTATGAATGAAGGTGACAGACACAGGGTGAGAAATTGTTGGATTGGAGGGGCAGAAATATCAGATCATAATCCTATATACATGGAAATATACTGTATTTAAACAATAGAAAACGACAAACAACATGGAAACTGTTAAATGATGATAAAATGAAAGAAAAAATAAAAGTAAACATAAACGAGTATATCCAAGAGAATGACAATGAAGAAGTGGACCCAACAATACTATGGGATGCACTAAAAGCCGTGTTAAGAGGTAAATTAATTGTTGAAACAGGAAAAGCAAATAAGTCTAAACTGGAAGCATATGAACAAAGATGTGAGAGACTGAAGGAATTAGAACGTAAACATCAAAGCACAAATGACCCAAAAATATATCAAGAAATTAAAGAAGAAAAAATAAAGATAAAAGAAACACAAATAGATGAAATTGAAAGGAAAAATAGATATCTAAAGCAAAAATATTATGAAACGGGACCAAAAGCCACAAAACTGCTGGCAAAACGGTTAAGAAAACAACAAACAATGAATAATGTATATAAGATTAAAGACCCCATCACAAATAAAACCACAGTTAACCCAGAAAACATCGAAGAAATATTCCATAATTTCTATCAAGAACTATACTCGCAACCTGAAGAAACAAATACTAAAGATATTAAAAAATTTCTATGCACATTGGACTTGCCATCAATAGGAAATCAACAAAATGAAAAGCTAACAGCAGAAATAACAACACAAGAGATTAGAGATGTGATTAAGTCACTTAAAAACGGTAAATCACCAGGTAGTGATGGATACCCATCTGAGTTTTATAAACTGTTTATAGAAGAACTCACGCCACAGCTCCTAAAGTCATTTAATTGGACGTTGAACAACAACAAAATACCTCCATCATGGAACGAAGCCATTATTTCAGTTATTTTAAAGCCAGGGAAAGATAAAGAACAATGCGGAAACTATAGACCAATCTCTCTATTAAATGTGGATTATAAAATATATACAACAATTATATGTAAACGAATAAAGACATTCTTGACGGAATTGATAGAAGATGATCAAACTGGTTTCATAGAGGGACGCCAAACACATGACAATATCAGGAGAACAATACATATAATTAATCAAATACATAAAGAAAAGAAAAGCGCAGTAATAATGAGTTTAGACGCAGAAAAAGCATTTGACAGGGTTAACTGGAAATTCCTATATAGTGTGCTGGAACGCTTTGGATTTAACGAAAAATCAGTACAATGCATAAGGACGCTGTATCAAGAACCTGTGGCAAGAATCAAGATAAACGGTAGCTTAACAGACAAAGTAAATATACAAAGATCAACTAGGCAGGATGCTGCTTATCACCCACCTTGTTTGCTCTGTTCATAGAGCCACTGGCTCAAGCGATACGACAAAATAAGAAATTAAAAGATGTAACAATAAAGGGAGCGGAACACAAGATTGGGCTATTTGCAGACGATATTATAGTTTACCTTGAACAGCCAGATGAATCAATAATGGAAATGATGAACTTGATAGAAAATTTTGGAAAATTATCAGGATACAAGATAAACATAACAAAAACACAAATACTGACATTCCACTATAACTCTCTAAACCAGATAACTGATAAGATCAAACTAAACTGGAAACAAAAAGAAATAAAATACCTTGGAGTGAACATACCTAAAGATCTAAGCAAAATCTATAAAGCAAACTATGATAGGTTGGAACAAGAAATAAAAAAAGATATTGATAGATGGTCAATCTTAAATATGGATCTGAATTCAAAAATTGAGACAGTCAAAATCAGCATACAACCTAGATTACTTTACCTCTTCCAGGCTCTACCAACAGAGATTCCAGATGCCCAGTTCTCAAAGTGGGACAGGATGATATCGAGATTTGTTTGGGGAGGTAAAAAGCCAAGAGTGAAATATAAAACTCTCCAGTTACCAAAAGAGAAAGGAGGCATGGGTCTACCGAGTCTAAAGGAATATTACTACTCAGCACAAATAAGATATATCATATGTTGGTGCGACGAAGGATATGAGGCAAAATGGAAAGAAATGGAAAAGGAAATTGAGGGACTCCCAGTACAAAGCATAATAGGAGAT
The DNA here is from genome assembly GCA_020510985.1 of Pholidichthys leucotaenia. Lineage (NCBI taxonomy): Eukaryota > Metazoa > Chordata > Actinopteri > Cichliformes > Pholidichthyidae > Pholidichthys > Pholidichthys leucotaenia. The sequence goes on along the minus strand of CM035837.1, from coordinate 322,760,314 downwards.
AAAGATGCATATAAGCAAATCAAACAAATAGACCCAATCACTAAATTTACTTTGGAACTGTGGTATAAAATAGTACAAAAGTATAATATAAAGGAAGACATAAAACTATTGAAATGGGTAGCATTTGACAGTCAGTTTGAACCGGCAAAACAAGATAGGGGATACAAAAATCTGGTGAACAAGGGAATCACAGCATGGGGCAATATCGGAAAAAAAGATCTCGGGAGCTTTGTAAACATCAGGAGAAAATTTAAACTAGAAAGATCGGAATTCTTCAGATATCTGCAGATGAGAGACTATTATATGAAGAAGATTAGGCATAACCTCCAAACAGATGTGAGCGAGATTATACAATTCATTTTAAGCTCATATACAGGAAATAAAATAAGAATTATTTCAAAGCTATATCAGAAACTTATGGCAAATAATCATTCAAGTAACTATATAAAGGAGAAATGGGAGAAAGAGCTAAATTTAAACATAACAGAAGAAAGCTGGCAGGAAATATGGAAAACACAACACACATCAACAAATTCAAGGACATGGAGGGAATTTGGATGGAAAAACCTGATTCGCTTTTTCATTACACCACAGATTCAAGGAAAATATACAAATACCCAATCTCTATGCTGGAGGGGATGTGGGGCTCAAAATGCAGACCACTCACATATGTTTTGGAAATGCTGCAAAATCTCATCATTCTGGAAATCTATACATGTGACAATACAGAGGATATTAGGATATAATATACCAATGAACTGTAACCTGATGTACTTATGTGATCTTAAAAGAGACAATGCAATACAGGCTGAGGACAGATATCTAGTTAAAATCTTGTTGATTGCATGTAAAAAAACAATCACAAAAAAATGGCGATCAGAAGTTCTTCCTGACCAAGAGCAATGGACTGACATTGTTGAGGACATACGTATGATGGAAAAACTAACATATCGACAAAGAATGCAAGAAGGACTATGGGAAAAAAAATGGCGGAAATGGACACACTACAAAGTGCAACAACAAGACAGAAATTGAAAGAATAACCAAAGATGCTGGAAAAACCAGAAGAATTAAGAGATGGAAACTAAAAACTTGATGCTCCAACATTTGCCCCCCCCCCTTTTTTTTTTTTCTTTCTTACTCTAGCCCCTTTGTTTTTAAATGTAGACTGTGATCTGAATGCAATATATATGATGAAAAATGAATAAAAATCTAAGTTACAAAAAATAAATCCAACGCTGCCTTTATTCCATCATCCTCTACTACATCCTGGTCATAACTGACCTTGACACATCACAAAGTGCATTTAGCTGAATAAAAAATGAACTGTCACACACTTCAGTGCACAAACCCCCCAAGAAAAGATTGATAACATTAACAAACATTGCACAACCACTATTGTGGTTTGTTTTGTTTTTAATCACCGCATGTGAGTAGGAACCTATTTTTATAACTACACATTCCATTACACACACATATAAGTCCATGCAGGGTTAAACTGATGATTTTCATCATCAATTTTATGCTTCAGAGTTGACAATAACATGTTTTAAGGTGCCTTCATACCAAACATGAACGGGAAAATTTTTCGCATGGCGCAATTACATTATAACTCAATGTAAACACGCAAATAAACATGAGTTCACTATCTGAGTGAGTTGCAGACAGGCGAAGCTGCCTTTATAACTTGTGCAGCTGTGTTAAACCTGCTGTTGAAATCCCCAAAATAATGTCATGCTTAGGTTTACAGGGGGCTCACTTCTTCACAAGATGATAGACATTTACGTTCCTAGCCTGCTAGCCTTGTTAGCAGGTCCGTGGCAGGAGTCCCGTGGGTAAATAATGACATCCAAATTCAGCCAAAGAGCTCCCAGTCCTTCTTTCCCCAGGTGAGTGTCAGTCTCATTTTCAAACTAGTTTATTCTCCAGTGTTAATACTTTTACTCCGATGACGACAGAATCTTAAAGCTAGCGCTATCCCTCAGATGGGAATGCATGATTTCTTGTGTGCTCACCTCTTTCCATTGCCTTTGTATGCATTTGCGCCACCCATTCGCGTTTGGTGTAGGCTTGGTATCTTGCCACTAGCACCGTTAGCTACAGTCATAGAGCCCACACTTCAAAACAAATGCGCTGCATTGTGGGTTGACGGTTGCTAGGTTCCGCAGAGTGTTGTATTTATGGTCTGTAGTAATTAATGGATTTCTGCAATTCTTTGAAATGTGTTGGCCTTTACTTCTCTGGCTGGACCACAAAATGGGCCTGGGCCACTCGGAGATTGGTTCTGGGCCACATGTGGCCCACAGGCTGCCAATTAAATAGGCCTGCAATGGTGCATAGCGGTATTACAATCCAGATTGGTGGGAACTAACTTGTAAAATATTTGCTCGCCCTTTTCATTGTTCAGTTTTATTCATTAGGTCTGATGAGGACACCGGACATTTAGAGGGGAGGAAATGTAACAGGGTTAGAAAATATAATGGTTTGTTTTAAAATGTTATTGTCAGTGTTTGAAATAACATCTGCATTTTAAATTGTTTAAAATATCAGCAAGGACAAAACATAATTGTTCATTCATTTGAGGGGTCATTATCTGGACATCTTGTCCGCGCCTTCTGTTATTTTTGAAATGTTTGCACAATTCTGTGATCATTAGTTTTTTGGGTTATCCTCAATTTCTTAGTTCACTTATGTTTTCTAGTCTCCTCCATCATGTTCCCATTTCCTTCAGCCACTCGTGTGTTTTTATTTGGCCCTAATTAGTTACCCAGCTGTTCTGTGTTAGTGAATTTCTGTGTTCCTATATATAACCGCTGTTTTCATTTCTCCCTGTGGCATTATCAGAGTGTCCCTCCGGTCCTTCGTTATTGTCTGGTCAGCATTATCTGCGTATTTTGTGTTTGACAGCCCCCATGTTGTAAGTTGTTTTACACCCTGTAAATAAATTATGTTACACTGGAGTTCTATCCGCCTAAAGGAGTCATTTATTCCTGTTCTGCCAGAGGTTGCATTTGACAGAATAATACCACTGAAAGACTCTGCGGGTATGAACTTTAGTTTATATGGCTTGGACGAGGAGGAGTGTTGACCTGCACGGCTCATCAAGGATTTTATTTCGGACGCCCGCACCTCCCACACTCCTGAGGCGGCCCTCAGATTCTTGGACAGCGCGGCTGTGGTAATAGAGGCATACCCCAGCCTGCAGAGCTATCCAGGACTCACGGGTCTCTTCATCACCGTTCCCAATTTACAACATGTGTTCTGTGAGTTGGTGAGAAGCTCTGCCCCATTTGTACCTGTGCCGACGAAGAAGCATCCCCTGGTGCAGACGCCTTCAGCTTCCCGCCGTCCTCCAGCAGCAGGATCCTCTCCATTCCACCCTCAAGCTCCGGTGCCTCCTGTCTGCCTTCCGCCAGCTTCAGCCTCTGCTCCTCGTCGTTTCCCGACACCAGCTCCTCGCTGCCTCCCAGTTGCTCCCCACCGGAAGAACTCCGCTCCACATGGAGCATTTCGCCCAGCAATTCCTCGGCAGTCCCAGCGGCAGCGGAACGGAAATCACATGTCACTCCCCCAGCAGCAGCTCCTTCATCACTTCAGAGAAATTTAGCAGCAACCCCCTCTTCGCTCCTGAGCTCTTCATCGGCTGTCCCATCAGCTCCTTCCTCTTCCTTGTCTGTTGCTGCTGTGCTCCTCTCCTCCATGGCATCAGCGCCCGCTGCTGAGCTTCTGACTACCTCATCTGTTGTTTCGCCCGTCATCACGCCTGCAGTGCTGGCTCCCACATCTCCAACTCTGGTGTTGTCGCCCGCTGCTGCATGTCAGAGCACCTCGTCCACAGCCCCTCCAGGGTTCCCAGAGGTGGAGTTCGTCTCTTCAGCAGCGGAGTCACCAGGGTCCTCGCCAGCAGTGGAACGGGAGTTAAGGCAAGTACTTTTTTTTAGTAGTTTTAACATCTATACTTAAGGAGTCTTGCCTTACTCCTGACAGGGAAACTCAGTTGCAGCCCTCATCTGCTTCTGGCCTTCCTCCACCGGGTTCCACTGCTGGTGCCTGCTTTGACCCGGCACCCTCCTGTGTTTTTTCCTCCCTGTCTGAGGTGGCTGCATCGGGGATGGAATTCCAGGCTTCTGAGCATGCCGCTCACCAGCCGCCTTCATCATCATCATCATCATCTGGGTTCACCATACCGTGTTCGTCTGAGCGTTCTGATTCACCTGGGCCGTCCGAGCAGGCCGCTCTATCATCACCGTCATTGGAGCAGGCTACTCCATCATCATCGTTTGAGGTCAGCACTCCCCAGCCACTGGCTCCTGAACTTAAAGCTCCTGCAGCACCATGTTTTTGTGTCTGGTGGTCTATGGACTTGGGGAGGCCACCAGACTCCCCATGTTTTTTGGTCTGGGAGCCCATGGATTCTGTGTGCCCCCCCCCAACCCACCCTGCTCCTCCGTCTGGTGGCCTTTGGACTTTAGTAGGCTACCCAACGCACTATGTTTCTCCATCTGGTGGTCCATGGACTTTGGTAGGCCACCAGATGTGTCATATTCCTCCTGTTGGTGGTCTTGGGACTTTGGCCGACCACCTGATGAACATTTTTCTGTTGTGTTTGTGTCCTTGTTTTGCCTCGCCATGCCTTTGCCCCCTCCTCCCACCCGATTGGGATGTTCTTTATTTTGTTTTTGGGCGTCTGGAATCCACCCTTAAGAGGGGTCACTGTCATGATCTGGACATCTTGCCCACACCTTCTATTATTTTTGAAATGTTTGCACAATTCTGTTATCATTAGTTTGTTGGTTTATCCTCAGTTTCTTAGTTCACTTATGTTTTCTTGTCTCCTCCATCATGTTCCCATTTCCTTCAGCCACTCGTGTGTTTTTATTTGGCCCTAATTAGTCACCCAGCTGTTCTGTGTTAGTTAATTTCTGTGTCCCTATATTTACCCACTGTTTTCATTTCTCCCTGTGGCATTATTAGAAGAGTTTCCCTCCGGTCCTTTGTTATCATTTGGTCAGCATTATCTGTGTATTTTGTGTTTGACAGCCCCCGTGTTGTAAGTTATTTTACACCCTGTAAATAAATTATGTTACACTGGAGTTCTACCCGCTTAAAGGAGTCATTCATTCCTGTTCTGTCAGAGGTTGTTGGTTGTTCGAGTTCAAGTGTTTTGAATATGTATTTTATTTTGGAGACAGGAAGTAGTTTGAGGTGAATGTATAAAGAGGTTGCATGTGACATCAGTGGTCATGTGCCACATTGTTTTTCTGCCATTTTGGACGGCAAATAATGTGGCCCCTGTGTTGAGAATAATAATAATTCCACTAGCACTTATTCAGTCCGACTTGCCACGGTGTTGTTCGTTTTCCATTACAACTGAATACCACCTTAAGTGAGTGAGATCTTTACAGCAAGGCGGCCCAACACTCCCATGACATCGTTGTATGTGACAAGAAAAACACAAGATGGATATCAAGGCGAGCCTGCTGCTTGCTGGCTTTTTGTCAGAATGAAGGCAAAAAAGGCGAGCCAGAAAAGGCTACAGGTGGCGAGACGAAACACTTCAAAAGTACTGGAGAGTTCAGGAAGCCATGGAGCAGTATGAAGGGGAAGACGTGAGGATACGAACTAGATCACATATGAAGGTAAGCTAATGATTGCTAATACTAGTTAGCACTAATAAGTCCCCCGTACTACATTGTAATCATGGCAAGTTATCGCTATTAGGCACTAAAGTATGTATGCTGTGTGTGTTAGTTACCTCATTGTCTGCATACAGGAGACAACGGTGTTGTATGTTCAGAGTGAGCATTCCACCATTGGAATAAATAACAGCAAAGATGCATAATATCACATCACTCACCATCCTCTATAACTGTTTTCAACAATGATGATGCCGTGATTGGGTCGACACCACTCTGCCTCCTGTCTGCCTCCACCGTGGCCGTGAATTTGTTTCAGGTCGCTCCATCCGGCTCCCTCTGGATTTCTTTAATCAGCTACCAAGCACAGAAAAGTCTGCACCTCGTCAGTGGACCATGGTGTTGATTTGTGTGTAGCCATTTATCTCATTGATTACACTCACTCACATTTACTGTTGGTGATTTGACTGTCCATTGCCATCCAAAATGGCGCAGTAAACAAAAGGCACATGACCCATGTGACGTCGGCGCAAACTCCTCTATATTGAGGCGTTGTTGTTAAGAAAAATGGGGAGTGACGGAGAAGCGGCGCGAAGAGCTTGCTGGCGACAAGAAAAAAAGAAAATGTCGCAAAGTGGCTGATATCTACAAAGGAGTAAGAAAGAAACGTGTGACTGTCTACTCAGTGGTCTCTGAGAGAAACATTCAGTTCCATGTAACGTTCCAAGTTACTAGACATTCTCTGTGAACATCGACTCAGAGACTGAGCCATTCAGATGTGTACAAGTTTAGCTGCCATGCTAGCTAACTTTTCACTGGTAAAGTGAAGGACTTTTAGTCGCTGTCGGTTAACCCAGACGACAATAAAGACTGAAGTTGCCGTTACCAACAAGGGGACTGCAGGGCTTCGTGCACATGATTGAGAGTTTTCATTTTTAGTGGGGAGAGTGGACTGAAGAGGCAGGAGGGCACCATCTTAATTGGTGTCCAGCAGTTGGAGGAGGGCGTCATCTTGGATTGTGCTGAGCGAGTGGAGGAGGATACCATCTGTTTGAGGGACTGTGTAAGGAGCCCATCCACTTTAGAAGGTTCCACACTCTTGTTTCCTTTGCACTCAAGGGTCACAGTAAGCAGACTGAACTTCAGCGCTAAAGGTACCTTACTTTGTTTATTACTGCTCATTGAGTGAAACGGCCAGTTAGTTTTGGGCCACACCGCACCCCAAGCGTCATTCAGGCTTGCAATGTTTTTTTTCTTTTTCATCAACCTGCAGGTGTTAAGAGTGTATCTGTGTGTGAGAGAGAGAGCGAGAGAGAGAGAGCGAGAGAGAGAGAGAGAGAGAGAGAGAGAGAGAGAGAGCTCACAATTTAAGTTGAGGTTAACATTGATTTTGCATTGAGTTGAATTATCTAACCATTTATGTGTGTGATTTTATTTTAAAAAATTAACTTTAATACAAGTTCATCATCTATTTAAAGCTATCTGGTGTGGATGTGATTTATTTGCATTTTGGTGTTACCGTCTTCTTTTTCTTTCGGTTGCTCCCTTTAGGGGTCATCACAGTGGATAATGTGGGGAGACTTGAATAACGAAACCGAATTGTCTTTCATTTCAGTTTATTCAAGAAATCATTCCACTGTCTGCTCTTATTCTTGAGCAGCGAACAAAGAGAGTGAACACACCAAAGTTCTCTCATTTAAACCTTCTCACATCAAACCATTTCCCTCGCGGGGGAAATCACACATCTATATCGAAGTCTCTTTATTCACATTCATTAGCCTTTTATTTACATAACTCCCCCTTCTCTCTTCCCGAGCCTCAGTGGTCAGGAAGTCTTCTGTCCCCTGTCCTCCGCAGGGGGTCCAGGCTCTGTGGCTCCGCACCGCAGGGGGCTGGCTCTCCTTCATCGTGGTTAAATCACATATGCAGTGTCCAACATATACATGTCTCACAACACAGCCATACCTTACTTTGTTTATTACTGCTCATTGAGTGAAACGGCCAGTTAGTTTTGGGCCACACCGCACCCCAAGCGTCATTCAGGCTTGCAATGTTTTTTTTCTTTTTCATCAACCTGCAGGTGTTAAGAGTGTATCTGTGTGTGAGAGAGAGAGCGAGAGAGAGAGAGAGCGAGAGAGAGAGAGAGAGAGAGAGAGAGAGAGAGAGAGAGAGCTCACAATTTAAGTTGAGGTTAACATTGATTTTGCATTGAGTTGAATTATCTAACCATTTATGTGTGTGATTTTATTTTAAAAAATTAACTTTAATACAAGTTCATCATCTATTTAAAGCTATCTGGTGTGGATGTGATTTATTTGCATTTTGGTGTTACCGTCTTCTTTTTCTTTCGGTTGCTCCCTTTAGGGGTCATCACAGTGGATCATCTGCCTCCATCTCACCCTATCCCTTACATCTTCCTCTGTAACACCAACCGTCTCTATGTCCTCCTTCACTACATACATGAACCTTCTCTGTGGTCTTCTTCTTTTCCTCCTGCCTGGCAGCTCCATCTTCAACATCCTTTGTCCAATATATCCACTATCCCTCCTCTGTACATGTCCAAACCATCTCAGCCTTGTCTCTCTTACTTTGTCTCCAAACTGCTCAACCTTACCTGTCCCTCTGATATACTCATTTCTAATCCTGTCCCTCCTAGTCACCCCCAGTGAAATTCTTAGCATCTTCAACAGTGCCACCTCTAGCTCCACCTCCTGTCTTTTTGTCAGCACCACCGTCTCCAAACCATACATTATAGCAGGTCTCACAACCGTCTTGTAAACCTCCCCTTTCACTCTTTCTGCTACCCTTCTGTCACAAATCACCCCTGACACTCGTCTCCACCCACTCCACCCTTCCTGCACTCTTCTTCACCTCTCTTGTGCATTTTCCATTGCTTTGGATGGTTGACCCCAGGTATTTAAACTCATCTACTTTCATTACCGCTACTCCTTCTATCTTCATCATTGCACCTGCCTCCATCTCATTCACACTCATGTATTTTGTCTCGCTTCTACTGACTTTCATTCCTCTTCTTTCCAGAGTATACCTCGACCTCTCTAGGTTCTCTTCCACCTGCTCCCTATTCTCACTACAGATCACAGTGTCGTGTGCAAACATCATGGTCCATAGAGACTCCTCCCTGACCTCATCTGTCAGCCTGTCCATCACCATGGCAAACAAGAAGGGGCTCAGAGCCAATCGCTGATGTAACCCCACTCCCACCTTGAATCCATCTGTCACTCCTACAGCACATCTCACCACCGTCTCGCTGTCCTCATACATGTCCTGCACCATCCTCACATATTTCTCTGCCACTCCTGACTTCCTCATAGAGCATCACACTTCCTCTCTTGGCACCCTATCATATGCTTTCTCTAGCTCCACAAAGACACAGTGCAACTCTTTCTGACCTTCTCTATATTTCTCCATCAACACTCTTAAAACAAACATTGCATCTGTAGTACTCCTTCTTGGCATGAAACTGTACTGCTGTTCACTGATTGTCACCTCTCCTCTTACTTAACCTGGCTTCAACAACTCTTTCCCATATCTTCATAGTGTGGCTGATCAACTTTATGCCTCTGTAGTTACTACAGCTCTGAGCATCACCTTTGTTCGTGAAAATTGGTACTAGAACACTTCTTCTCCACTCGTCAGGCATCCTCACTCTCCAAGATTGTGTTAAACAATCTGGTTAAAAAGTCCACTGCCATCTCTCCTAAACATCTCCATACCTCCACAGGTATATGTCATCTGAACCAACTGCCCTTCCATCTTCATCCTCTTCAAAGCTGCCCTCCCTTCCGCCTTGCTAATCCTCGGGACTTCCTTGGTCACCATCTTTCTTTCATCCAGCCTCTTCTCTCTCTCATTTTCTTTATTCATTAACACTTCAAAGTACTCCTTACACCTTCTCATCACACACTCGTCATTTGTTAGTGTATTTCCATTTCTGTCCTTAATCAACCTAACCTGCTGCATATCCTTTCCAGCTCGATCTCTCTGTCTAGTCAATCGACGCAAGTCCTTTTAGTCACGGTCTGAGCGCCGATGTCGTCCGCGCTCAGGCCATGCATCTTCTCAACCCGGCTTTTGTTATGACAGCGTCTCAGTGGGCTTCCGGCTGTCAAGCTCCACGGGATGGCTAGAGGCCAATTACCTCTCATCAGCTGATGCGCTGTCAACCCCTATAGGTATAAGGGAGCGGCCCTGTTTGCTCAGGGCTGCGACCTCACACTATCCACACGTACCTCTCGTTGTGGATTAGGCTGGAGTCCCTACGTCCGGCTCCAGCCCTCCTCTCTTCCCTCACCGTGATCCGTAAGTGTACCTTTTGTATTATTTGTGTTTTGCCCCACGAGGCTCTTTTCCTTTGTCCCTTTCCCTTATTAATAAACTACGCAAACTCACTGGTTGGCCCTTGGCTCTTATTAATGGCTCACAAGAGCCATTCGTGACAGTAGGTCGCAGGCAGTGAGTTGCCGGCCACCGTGAGTTTGTGCATAAATTGGTCTGTTGTTCCTACCTGTCTGGGTACCGTGCTGGAAGCATGCCGTCGCTGAGGGCCCGCACTCAGAGTCAGAGCGACGTGCTGGCGGACGCCCTCGAGTGCGTCGATGAAATCCTCATCACCGCCTCCCTCCTCGACTTCAACAGCGACATGCACCGGTACCTGGACCAAGCTGAGGACATCATAAATCATCTTTCCCGCTTCGCTAATCACCCTGAAGTAAGCGTGAGGAGAGATGACATCGCCGCACAGCGCGAGATACTCCGTGGGCTGGAGGGAAATCCCGGCAGGAAGCCGAAGAGGAGGAATTGTCGCCCCTTGCTTCGGGATCCTGCTCCTGCCTCCGTTCCGGCCCGGGAGTTCGCACCATCCAGGGGTCTTCCCCCATTGAGCATGACGCCAGTCGGGATTCCCCCAGAGAAGTTGCAGCTGACAGCAATCAACATCTGGGACCGAGTGGCTGCTGCTTGGTCCGCTGTTCATCCTTCCGAAATCATTAAGCATGTGACGGCGGCAGTCAGACTGGTGGAGAGGAATCCGGGGTTAAGTGACTTTCCTGAGTTCGCTGATCTCCTCGCCTCTGTTTCCGCTCAGGAGCGGCGATTCCCGGACCTCACCTTCTCCTCGCCCTCTGCCAGAAACCGTCGTCACTCACACAATTCACCTCAGCTTGAATCCCGTCCGGATCCAGTTCCGGGTCGCCGCAAGGGCTCAATCTCCCACACAGCTGTCACTCCTGCGCCTCATCAGAGGGGAATCCCCGCAGCCTCTCCCTCCAGGCCATCTTTTCCTGCTGTCCCGTCAGCGCTCCGTGCCCAGCTCGTCTCGGCTGTCGCCCCCTCCTCCTCGACGCCTTTCCCGGCTGCTGTGTGTGCCTGGAGTCCTGTTTCGGCGAGCCCCATCCCGGAACCTCCGCGAGCGGCTCCCCCTCGTCCTCCCAGGGGGCACTCTGTCACCATCTGGTGGGGAAAGGGAGGAGTAACGTCCACTGCAGCAGGCACCATCCTGCCTCCAGGAGACAGGCAAGTCAAAGTTCATTCATATTCTCATTATTGTGATTTGCCTTGTCAGACTCCTGGGGGTGGAGTTCAGGGTTCACAGTCCCCCGAGCTCCCACCACCTGCTGTGGCTTTAATTGTTAATCCCGCATCCTCTGTGTCTCCCTCCGCTGAGCGGTCCTCGATGCCAGGCCAACGTCGCCGGATGAGGAGGGGGCCTGCTGTTCTGGAGAGCCTGGTTACGGTCCCGCAGCCACGTCGTGGGTGGAGAAGGAGAGCGGACTGCAGCGTGGAACCTGCGCCGACGAGGAAGCCTCCCCGGGTCTCCACGGACGAGCAGTCCGGTCCAGCGGTCCAAGGGTCTCCTGCCACCACGCCGTGTGGGTCGTCGGCGTGGACGTCAGTGCCGAAAGATCCTGAGGCTGCGGACACCATCATGCCAGCTGCGGAGCCCAACGTAGCTGAGTGGGAGCCTGATGACGACCTCCTGCCATCTGAGCCCGGATCATTGGAGTCCTGGACGGCGTCAGAACCCGAGATCAGGCAAGTGCTCTGTGTTGTCTTTCTCCTTTCCATTTTAGAGCATTTTTGCCTGTCTCTTGGGGAAGCGAGCCGGGTGCAGCCGCCCGCTGCGTCCGAGCTTGTCTCGCCGGGTTCTGGCGCTGCTGGTGATCCTGATCCCGGTTCTTTTCTCTCTCCCGAGCCTTCTCCCAGGGTCGCCAGCGAGGAGCTGCCTTCGCCCGCTGTGCCAGAGGTTCCGGGTTCGGAGTTGGAGGTTGGTTCTGGTGCGGCGCTGACCCAGTCGGGGTCCGATGCGGGTGCAACCGTGACCCAATCGGGGTCCATCGCGGGTGCAACTGTGACCCAATCGGGGTCCGACGAGGGTGCAGCACCGGCAGGATCCAAGTTCGGTGAGGGAACTGCAGATCCCCTGCCACCGGACACTGGACCGGCTCATCTTCTCCCCCATCTTTATCATTGTCCTCATCTTCACCCTCATTTTACCCCCAAGACTTCTCCACCAGGTGCCGCTTGGACCCCTCACTTTCGGCCCGGCTCGCCCTCTCTCTATTCCCCTCTACAGGGAAGCCGTTGCCTTTCTCTCCCCTGCGGTCCTGGTGGCTGAGCGATGCGGGTCGGCCACCAGAAGGACTGCCGCTCCCATTTGGCTCTCTGGGTTGGCCACCCGACCCACTGGACTCTCTATTCGGCGGCCTGGTCCGGCCACCTGAAGCACTGTTTTTCCTGGCCTGGGATTCAGGTAGGCCGCCTGAACTCTTCCTGTTACCCCTGTTGGCGGTTTGGACGCTGGGTGCGGGGAGACCCCCGGAACTGTGTTATCTCGCCTGTCATTCCTGTGCCTTTTTGCTCCCTTGTAATTTTGTGTATGTACGGGTATGTTATTATGATTTCATGTAATCTCATCGCTGTTAGCATGTTTTTGTGTTTCATGCACCTCATCACTGTTAGCATGCCCTCGTTTTCTTTCTAAGCCTCCTCCTGTTGTTGCATCCTTTTTTTTTAAGGTCTGGTCTTTATATGGTCCGCATTTATGGAGTATTGTGTTGTTGTTTTTTTTTCCTCCCTCTTCCATACTCTGTAATTGCTTCGTTTGTTCCCTGCCAGTGTCATGGTTTTTTTTTCCTTCTCTTTTTCTGACTCACTCCCTCCTGGCCTGCGCCCCATCCGCCCATCCTAGGGGGGGTGGGGGTGGGGGGCTTGGGTGTTACTGGCTGTTCTGAGCCCGGCCTCGAGGGGGAGGTACTGTCACGGTCTGAGCGCCGATGTCGTCCGCGCTCAGGCCATACATCTTCTCAACCCGGCTTTTGTTATGACAGAGTCTCAGTGGGCTTCCGGCTGTCAAGCTCCACGGGACGGCTGGAAGCCAATTACCTCTCATCAGCTGATGCGCTGTCAACCCCTATATAAGGGAGCGGCCCTGTTTGCTCAGGGCTGCGACCTCACACTATCCACACGTACCTCTCGTGGATTAGGCTGGAGTCCCTACGTCCGGCTCCAGCCCTCCTCTCTTCCCTCATCGTGATCCGTAAGTGTACCTTTTGTATTATTTGTGTTTTGCCCCACGAGGCTCTTTTCCTTTGTCCCTTTCCCTTATTAATAAACTACGCAAACTCACTGGTTGGCCCTTGGCTCTTATTAATGGCTCGCAAGAGCCATTCGGGACACTTTTCTCCTTCCTTAGTGTTTAGTCTCTCATACAACTTACTATATGCCTTTTCCTTAGCCTTTGCCACCTCTCTCTTTGCCATGCGCCTAGATTCCAAATACTCCTGTCTACTTTCTTCATCTCTCTGACTAGCCCACTTTTTCTTTGCTAACCTCTTCCTTTGAATACTTTCCTGTGCCTCCTCATTCCACCACCAAGTCTCCTTGTCTTCCTTCTTCTGTCCACTGGCCACACCACATACCTTTCTACCCATTTCCCTCAATATTTTTGCTGTACTTTCCCAGTCATCTGGTAGTTCTTCCCTACCACCCAGAGCCTGTATCAACTCCTTCCTGAACTCTGTGCGACCTTCTTCCTTCTGTAACTTCCCCCATTTAATTTTTGGCTCTGCCTTCACTGTTTTCCTCTTCTTGCTTTGCAAAGTCCCTACAGACTACCATCCAATGCTGTCTAACTACATTCTCCCCTGCCACCACCTTGCAGTCTCCTATCTCTTCCAGGTTTCTCCTTCTGCATAAGATGTAGTCCACCTGTGTGCACTTCCTCCACTCTTGTAAGTCGCCCTATGTTCCTCTGTCTTCTTGAAGTATGTGTTTACCACAGCCATTTCCATCCTTTTAGCAAAATCCACAACCATCTGTCCTTCCATATTTCTCTCCTTAAGACCATACCTACTCAGATCCTCCACGTCACCTCTGTTCCCTTCACCTACATGTCCATTAAAGTCCACTCCAATCACCACTCTTTCCCCCCTAGGAACACTCTCTACCGCTTCATCCAACTTACTCCAGAATTTCTCTTTCTCTTCTACTTGACATCCAACTTGTGTGGCATACACACTGACAACATTCAACATCACACCTTTGACTTCTAGCTTCAAACTCGTGATTCTATCTGAATCTCTCTTTACCTCCTGAACACTCTTCACATACTCTTCCTTCAAGATTACTCCTACTCCATTTCTCTTCCTATCTACACCATGGTAGAACAGTTTAAATCCACCTCCAGTGCTCCTAGCCTTGCTTCCCTTCCATCTGGTTTCTTGAACACACAGTATATCTACCTTTCTTCTCTCCAGCATTTCAGTCAACTCTCTGCCTTTACCAGTCATAGTCCCTGTGGAGAGCGTGAAAAGATGAGGCTGAATTTATTTCTCATTTCAGGTTTATTAACATTCACGTGTCTCCAACATCCTCTCAAACAGAAAAGAGAACCATCCTCCCACATGTCCCCTTTTTATACCTGGGACATCAAAGTACAGAGTCACATTGTCATTTAATCCCCAGAGCCAATACATCACCCCCCAGGTCTTCTCTTCTCCACCTAAAACCCTGGTGGTCAGGAAGTCTTTTCAAGGCCATTTCTAAAGACACATTTCACCCCCTCCTGTTATCCTCAGGAGGCCCAGACTTATTGTTCCTTCTAAGACGTGAGGTAACAGTAATATACATATGCAGCCTAAGCATCTCAAATATGTGTGCCACATGACCCCCCCCAAACATCGAAGATGAAACAATACGACATAGTCTGCACATCATGATAAAATCACAAACATCAGTCCATATGCTGTTTGGGCTTCAACCGTCTTCTGAACTTGCTGTAAGCGGGCTTTGCTGCTCCCGCAGCGCCATCCTGCTGTGAATCTGCTATCTGAGGATGAGAACTGTTAGTCAATCCCTGTGGGGGCTCTGGGGCATGCTCCCTGGGAGGTCTGCCGCGTCGAGGAGCCCTCGCCACTTGCACAGCTTTGTCAGCCATCACAAAAGCAGGTTTGAGTCTGTCTATGGTAATTGTTTCCCTTCTGCCCCCTAAATCTAGCAGAAAATGCTTATCACCTGTTTTCAGCACTCTATATGGGCCATCATAAGGTGGTCGCAGGGTTGGGCGCTGAGCCTCGTGCCTGACAAAAACAAACTCGGTGTTTTTTAAAGACTTACGTACAAAAATGTGCGGAAAAGTGTGATGAACGGGGCGAGGAAGCGTGCTCGCTCCCGTGTCGCTCAGTGACCGCTGAGCAGGGGGGCACTCTGGCGCAGGATTATCCGGAAGAAACTCCCCTGGCAGCCGGAGCGGCTGCGCAAACACCAACTCAGCTGGGGAGGCTTTTAAGTCCTCTTTAGGTGCAGAACGCAACCCCAATAAAACCCATGGTAGTCTGTTTACCCAATTTGCATCCGTAAGCGACGCTCTGAGGGCTGCTTTCAATGACCTATGGAAATGTTCGCATAAACCATTAGCCTGGGGGTGGTACGCGGTAGTGCGGTGGATTGTTACCCCCAGGCTTCGGGCCATCGCTGACCAGAGTTCAGAAACAAATTGAGGCCCCCTGTCGGATGTAATATCCGACGGGACCCCAAAACGCGCTACCCAAGCCGTTAAAAACGCGCGCGCCACCTCCTCGGCTGTGGTTGATGCCAGTGGGACCACTTCGGGCCAACGTGTGGTGCGGTCCACCATTGTCAAAAGATGCGTGCACCCCTGTGACGGCGGTAGGGGGCCTACAAGGTCGACATGCACATGATCAAACCTCTTGGCCGGGATGTGAAACGGCTCTAAGGGGGCTTTAGTGTGTTTGTGTATTTTGGCTCGCTGGCAAGCCATGCAGGCTCTTGCCCACTCTTTAACGTGCTTGCGCAGGCTCGGCCATACAAACTTCTCTCCTACCATTTTGACCGACGTGCGCACCCCCGGGTGCGCCAAAGAGTGAATCGAGTCAAAAACATGGCGGCGCCACGCGGTCGGCACCACCGGACGCGGTCGCCCAGTAGAGACGTCGCAGATTAGGGGGGGCATATCATCTTGCAGCCTCCTGCTCTCCAGCCTTAACCCTGTTGGTCCAGACTGGAGCGCGCACACATCTGCATCGCTACCCTGATCCGCGGCCATGGCTGCGTAATCTGTCCCCACGTGGACTGGGGCCGCGTATGCTTCCGCGCCGCTATTTTGCTCTGTGGCCATGGCAGTATAATCTACCCCTGCGCGGACTGGAGTGGTTACGGCACGCGAGAGGCAGTCTGCCACTACATTAAGTTTACCCGCTACGTGTTGAATATCAGTAGTAAACTCTGAAATTGCAGCCAGCTGCCTCTGCTGCTGGCCCGACCACGGCTCCGAAACCTTGACCATCGTGAAAGTGAGCGGCTTGTGGTCGACGAACGCGGTGAAACGACGACCTTCTAGCCAGAACTGGAAGTGGCGAATGGCTAAGTGGAGCGCTAACAACTCCCTGTCGAACGCGCTGTATTTTCGCTCGGCGTCGCGCAAGGTCCTGCTGAAAAAGGCAAGCGGCTGCCAAGCCCCGGCAACATGCTGCTCTACTACCGCCCCTATGGCCACGTCTGACGCATCAGTAGTGAGCGCTATGCGGGCCGTTGGGTCTGGATGAACCAACAACGCGCCATCTGCCAGGGCTTTTTTGACCTCCGAGAATACGCGCTCCCGCTCCGGGGACCATTTGATTGCATTTGAGGGTTTTTGTTTTTTAAGCACGGCATACAATGGTTGCATGAGCTGCGCTGCGCGGGGGAGGAAACGGTTATAAAAATTCACCATTCCCAAAAACTCCTGTAATGCTTTGACCGTTTGTGGCTGGGGAAAATTTGTTACTGCGCGCACTTTGTCCGGCAGCGGAACTGCTCCATCTGGGGAGAAGCGGTGCCCCAAAAAATCAATCTGCGTCACCCCGAACTGACACTTCGCTGGGTTGATTATTAACCCGTGCTCTCCCAACCTCCGGAAAACTGTCGTGAGTGTGGGGAGACTTGAATAACGAAACCGAATTGCCTTTAATTTCAGTTTATTTCAAGTAACCATTCCACTGTCTGCTCTCATTCCTGAGCAGCGAACAAAGAGAGTGAACACACCAAAGTTCTCCCTTTTAAACATTCTCACATCAAACCATTTCCCTCGCAGGGGAAATCACACATCTATATCAAAATCTCTTTATTCACATTCATTAACCTTTTATTTACATAACTCCCCCTTCTCTCCTCTCGAGCCTCAGCGGTCAGGAAGTCTTCTGTCCCCTGTCCTCCGCAGGGGGTCCAGGCTCTGTGGCTCCGCACCGCAGGGGGCTGGCTCTCCTTCATCGTGAGGTTAAATCACATATGCAGTGTCCAACATATACATGTCTCACAACACAGCCATATAACCCCCCCCAAACGATGAAGAACAGACTAATTCCTAAAATTTAATAGCACCTTACTCACTACTGAATAATCAACACCAACATTCAGTCTGTGCGCCGCTTGGGCTTCAGCCGTCTGCCGAATCTGCTGTGAGTTGGCCCCGCCTTGCCTGCGGCGCTTTTCTGCTTCGGCTCTGTTGACTGAGGAAGAGAGTGATTAATTGCCCTTTGCGGGGGCCTGCCTCGTCGAGGCGCCACTGCGACCGGTACAGACACGTCCTTCATGACAAAAGCAGGTTTTAGTCTGTCAATACTGACTGTCTCTTTTCTGTCTCCAAAATCTAGCACAAATTGCTTATCACCTGCCTCCAGCACTCGAAATGGCCCTTCATAAGGTGGTTTGAGCGTTGCTTTTAGGGCTTTGCGCCTGACAAAAACGAAGTCGGCATTTTTCAAAGCCTTGGGGACGAAAACTCGTGGAAAAGCGTGATGAACCGGACCCGGGAGCGTGTCTGCTCCCGTGCCGACTAATGGTCCCAGAGCAGAGAGAGGTGGGGGCTCTGGGTGCTCTGGTAAAAACTCGCCCGGCAGCCTCAGAGTTTGTGCGAATACCAGCTCCGCTGGGGAGGCGTCTAAGTCCTCTTTAGGCGCAGAACGCAACCCTAATAAAACCCATGGCAGTTTATTTACCCAATCTGCATCCGTGAGCGACGCTCTGAGTGCTGCCTTCAAAGACCTATGAAAACGCTCGCATAAACCATTGGCCTGAGGGTGGTAAGCCGTAGTGCGGTGAATTTTGGCTCCTAAGCCGTTGGCCATCGCTGACCACAGCTCAGAGATGAATTGCGGTCCTCTATCGGACGTAATGTCCGACGGAACCCCGAAGCGCGCCACCCAAGCCGTTAAAAAAACGCGAGCCACCTCCGCGGCCGTGGTCGTCGCAAGTGGGACCACTTCCGGCCAACATGTGGTGCGGTCCACCATTGTCAAAAGATACGTGAACCCCTGTGATGCCGGTAGGGGGCCACAAGGTCGACGTGCACATGGTCGAACCTTCTGGCCGGAATGCGGAACGGTTCTAACGGGGCTCTTGTGTGCTTGTGAATTTTGGCCCGTTGACAGGAAATGCAGGTTTTTGCCCATTCCTTCACGTGCTTGCGCAGGCACGGCCAAACAAACTTTTCCGCCACTAGTTTCACCGACGCGCGCACCCCCGGGTGCGCCACTGAGTGGACCGAGTCAAAAACACGGCGGCGCCACGTGGCCGGAACCACCGGACGCGGGCGCCCCGTCGACATGTCGCAGATCAGGGGGGGGCATACCGGTTTGTAAACACTTGCTCTCCAGCCTCAACCCTGTTGGTCCAGACTGGAGCGCGCGCACGTCTGCGTCCGCCCCCTGGTCCGCTGCCATGGCTGCGTAATCTATACCCACGTGCACCGGGGCTGCGCGCGCCACCGTGCCGCTCTCCTGCGGCGCGGTCACGGTGGCCTGTTCTGCCTCTGCGCGTGTTGGAGTCGTGAACGCGCGCGAGAGACAATCCGCTACTACATTGAATTTGCCCGCGACGTGCCTAATGTCAGTGGTAAATTCCGAGATTGCGGCCAGCTGCCTCTGCTGCCTGCCGGACCACGGATCTGAAATTTTGGCCATGGCGTATGTGAGCGGCTTGTGGTCCACATAAGCGGTGAAGCACCGTCCTTCCAGCCAGAACTGGAAATGACGAATAGCCAAATGCAGCGCCAACAGTTCTCTGTCGAACGCGCTGTATTTTCGTTCAGCCGCGCTTAAAGATTTGCTAAAGAAAGCCAAAGGCTGCCAAACTCTGGCTACCTGTTGCTCAATAACGGCCCCTATGGCTAAATCTGAAGCGTCTGTCGTCAGCGCGATACGTGCTGCAGGGTCTGGGTGGGCCAGGAGCGCAGCGTCAGCCAAGGCTTTTTTAACCTCTGTGAACGCGCGCTCCCGCTCCGGGGACCATTCGACCGCCTGGGTCGGTTTTTGTTTTTTGAGCGCGGCATATAACGGTTGCATGATTTGAGCTGCGTGGGGCAGGAATCGGTTATAAAAATTCACCATCCCCAAGAATTCCTGTAGTGATTTGACCGTTTGTGGACGGGGAAAATCCGCTACCGCGCGTACTTTCTCTGGTAACGGAACCGCTCCCTCCGGGGAGACGCGGTGACCCAAAAAATCGATCCGCTCGACGCCGAACTGGCACTTGGCTGGGTTAACTATTAAGCCGTGCTCTCCCAGCCTCCTAAAAACTGCTGTGAGGTGCGTTTCGTGTTCGTCCTCTGAAGTACTCGCGACCAAAATGTCGTCGAGGTACACAAACACGAAAGGGAGATCGCGTAACACGGCATCCATCATCCGCTGAAATGTTTGCGCCGCCCCTTTGAGACCAAACGGCATGCGTAAAAATTCGAAAAGTCCGAACGGGGTTATTACCGCTGTTTTAGGAATGTCCTCCGGTTGGACTGGGACTTGGTGATAGCCGCGAACTAGATCAATCTTTGAAAAAATGCGCGTCCCCGCCAGGTGCACCGAAAAATCCTGAATGTGCGGGATGGGATAACGATCGTGCGCCGTAGCGTTGTTTAGCCTGCGGTAATCCCCGCACGGTCTCCAGGAGCCATCGGCTTTCGGTACCATGTGCAGCGGCGAAGCCCACGGGCTCTTCGACCTACGAACGATGCCCAGCCTCTCCAGGCTGGCGAACTCCTCGCGCGCAATGGCGAGCTTAACTGCATCCAAGCGCCGAGCTTTTGCAAACACGGGAGGACCAGACGTGGGGATAAAGTGTTTCACCCCGTGCTTCGCGACCGTCGCTGAAAAAGTGGGCACAGTGAGCGCTGGAAATTGGGTGAGGAGTGTGTGAAACTTACCACCTGCTGTAGCGACGTGGGTCTGTACTGGTGGCGGGGACACTCAAGCTGAACAGGGGAGAGAGTAAAAAGAGAGTGCATTTACCAGCCGTCTATTAGCAAGATCAACTAACAGATTGTGTGAACACAAAAAATCCGCGCCCAACATGTTGAAACTCACCGCCGCTATTACAAAAGTCCATTCATATGTGCGGCCATGTAAGCACAAAGGCAAGGTCCTTCTCCCGTAGGTGTTGATGTTCGAGCCATTTGCCGCTGTAGCTCCGCTACCGTGGGGTCCAGCCACCCGGTCCGCGTATGTTGGGGTGATGAAGCTCACTTGTGCTCCGGTGTCGATGAGGAACTCTCGTCCAGAGCGCGCATCCGTGATGTAGAGCAGCTTGCTGCGTTCTCCGAGGGTCGAAGCTGCTAGCGACCCCCGGTCTTGCCGTTTCCCGAACTCCTGAAGATGCAGGGCGGCACACACCTGCGTGCCTTCTCTGCGAACCTCCGATGGTAAAAGCAGAGATCTTCTCCTCCGCTGTGTCGTGTCCGCGCCTCTGCCGCCGGGCTATTGGCTCCACCTCGTCGCGGCCGTGCTGCCGCCGTCGTCGGCCAGTCTGGTTCTGCCGCCTCTGGCTCCCCGCTGTCTCGGGTCGCCGCTGTGGTTGCTTGCCCGCCGCAGGCGTCCAGGATCCCATCTGCCTCCTGGGCCAGCTCCCGGAACTCCTCCAGGGTGTGACACTTTTTGCCGGCCAGCGTGCTTCTCGCATGCGCCGGGAGGTTGGAGAGGAAGATGAACTGAAAAATGAAATCATCGTTGTCCAACCCTCTCAGCTGTATCATCTCCTCCATCAGGGCGCTCGGCCTGTGTCCACCTTGGTCTAGCAAAGACAGGATCCTCCTCGCCCTCACTTCAGCCGAGGGGGTGAAAAACTTGATGAGGGTGGATTTCAGCTTGCCGTACCTGTCGGTCGCGGGTGGCTGCTCCATCAAGCTCTGCACGCACCGAGCTGTGCTGTTGTCCAGTTTAGCGATGACATGGTGGAACTTAGTGTCATCCACTGTTACTCCTGCGAGCGCGAACTGCGACTCTGCTTGCAGAAACCACGACCGTGGGTTATCCTGCCAGAAATCAGGCAGCTTAACGGCCACTGCGCTCGCCAGCTCTGAGCGCTGTGAGTCCGGGACCCTGAGAACTTCTTCGTTCATTGTCAACGTCGTCAGTCACCAATGTGGGGAGACTTGAATAACGAAACCGAATTGCCTTTAATTTCAGTTTATTTCAAGTAACCATTCCACTGTCTGCTCTCATTCCTGAGCAGCGAACAAAGAGAGTGAACACACCAAAGTTCTCCCTTTTAAACATTCTCACATCAAACCATTTCCCTCGCAGGGGAAATCACACATCTATATCAAAATCTCTTTATTCACATTCATTAACCTTTTATTTACATAACTCCCCCTTCTCTCCTCTCGAGCCTCAGCGGTCAGGAAGTCTTCTGTCCCCTGTCCTCCGCAGGGGGTCCAGGCTCTGTGGCTCCGCACCGCAGGGGGCTGGCTCTCCTTCATCGTGAGGTTAAATCACATATGCAGTGTCCAACATATACATGTCTCACAACACAGCCATAGTGAGGTGCTTTTCGTGTTCCTCTTCGGACGCGCTGGCTACCAGAATGTCGTCCAGGTAGACGGAACACAAAAGGGAGATCGCGTAACACCGCGTCCATCATGCGTTGGAACGTCTGCACGGCGCCTTTAAGCCCAAACGGCATGCGCTAAAACTCAAAAAGGCCAAACGGAGTTATTACCGCTGTTTTGGGAATGTCCTCAGCGCGTACTGGGACTTGATGGTACCCGCGGACCAAGTCTGTTTTAGAAAAAATGCGCGCCCCCGCCAGATGAACGGAAAAATCCTGAATATGGGGGATTGGGTAGCGGTCGTGCGCTGTAGCATTGTTCAACCTGCGGAAATCACCGCAAGGTCGCCACAAGCCGTCAGCTTTAGGGACCATGTGGAGCGGGGAGGCCCATGGGCTCTTCGAACGCCGGATGATGCCCAACCTTTCAAGGTTGGCGAACTCCTCGCACGCTATGGTCAGTTTAGCTGCATCCAAGTGCCGAGCTTTTGCAAAAATGGGGGGACCGGCGGTGGTAATAAAATGCTCCACTCTGTGTTTAGCGATGGCTGCTGAAAACGTGGGAACCGTGAGTGCTGGAAACTGAGTGAGGAGAGTGTGGAACTTACCGCCTGCCATAGCGATGTTGGCTTGTGCTGTGGGTGGGGTCACTCGAGCTGCACAGGGGATAGAGTAAAACGAGAGTGCATTAACCAAGCGTCTATTAGGAAGATCCACCAACAGCCCATGTGAGCACAGAAAATCAGCACCTAACATGTTGAAACTCACTGCAGCTATAATAAAAGTCCATTCATATGTACGGCCGTGCAGGGACAGAAGCAGAGTCCTTTCACTGAAGGTCTTAATGCTTGAACCGTTCGCCGCTGATGCTCCGTGACTCCCGGGGCCTGCCAGCCGGTCAGCATAGGTTGGCATGATGAAACTCACTTGGGAGCCTGTGTCCACGAGGAATTGCCTCCCAGAACGCGCATCCGTCAAGTAGAGCAGCTTGTTCTGTTCACCGAGGGCCGCGGCTGCTACCGACTCCCGACTCAGGCGTTTTCCCGAGCTCTTGAACTGACACGGTGGTATACACTTGCGTGCCCCCTCCTCCACGATGTTTGGTCTTCACCGCCGCCGTTGTCGGTGGGTCTGCCTCCGCCGCCTCTGGCCCCCTGCCATTCCCAGCCGTCGCGCCGAGGTCTGTCGCTGCTGCGGTGGCCATGTGCCGTCTGCTGGCGTTGAGAATCCGCTGTGCCTCCTGGGCCAGTGCGCGGAAGTCCCGCTGGGTCACAAACCGGGAGCCCGCCAGGGTCACCCTCGTCTCCGACGGCAGAGTTCTCAGAAAGATGTGAGTGAATAGGAAATCATCGTCGTCTGAGCCTCTCAGCCTCAGCATGTCTTCCATCAGGTCGACAGGCGTGCTTTCTCCCAAGTCGTGCAGGGCCAGGAGTCTCTCTGCTCTCTCCTGGGCTGAGGGAGTGAAACGCTGAATGAGCGCAGCCTTCAACCCGCCGTATTTGTCGCCAGCGGGTGGGCGCTGCACCAGGCTCTGCACATGTCGAGCTGTGCGGCTGTCGAGTTTGGCGATGACGTGGTAGAACTTTGTGTCATCTGCTGTTATTGCCCCGAGAGCGAACTGGGCTTCGGCCAAGAGGAGCCATGAGTCCGGGTTGTCCTGCCAGAATTCTGGTAGTTTGACTGAGACTGCGTTTGCTCGGCTGGTCCCTGGCGAGTCTGGTTCGGGGGAATGGCTTCTGCTCATTGTACGTCTTAAGGTCACCAGTGTGGAGAGCGTGAAAAGATGAGGCTGAATTTATTTCTCATTTCAGGTTTATTAACATTCACGTGTCTCCAACATCCTCTCAAACAGAAAAGAGAACCATCCTCCCACATGTCCCCTTTTTATACCTGGGACATCAAAGTACAGAGTCACATTGTCATTTAATCCCCAGACCCAATACATCACCCCCCCAGGTCTTCTCTTCTCCACCTAAAACCCTGGTGGTCAGGAAGTCTTTTCAAGGCCATTTCTAAAGACACATTTCACCCCCTCCTGTTATCCTCAGGAGGCCCAGACTTATTGTTCCTTCTAAGACGTGAAGTAACAGTAATATACATATGCAGCCTAAGCATCTCAAATATGTGTGCCACAGTCCCTACATTTAACATCCCTACTCTCACCTCCACACTTGCACCTTTCCTTTTCTTTCTCTCCCTCCTAGCATGCCTTCCCCCTCTCCTCCTCCTCGATCTTTGATGAACAATAGCCCAATTTCCACCGGCATCTTGTCAGTTAACAGCACCGGTAGTAGTTGTTGTTAACCTGGACCTTGACCAATCCGATATGAAAGTCTCATTCATCGTGATCCGCATGTTTGATTTGGCAAAGGTTTTACGTTGGATGCCCTTCCTGGCACAACATCTTCTCATTTACCCGAACTTGGGACTGGCAGTAGGAGTACACTAGCTTGTGCACCCGCTTTGGCTGGATTTGTTACAGTATTTTAAGGAAAATACACATAAATAGAGTTCAGGTGTAACATATTGTTGGACATTTAAATTAGGGGTTAAAGAACTCAGGGCCCCATACCATTAAGGTGGGCTACAACAGTATCAGAGCATCTAAGTCCTAAATCTCAGTGGTGGTTTTGAAGAATTATTTCGTATGAATGTGTTAGCCTGCGATGGACTGGCAATCTGTCCAGGGTGTACCCTGCCTCTTGCCCAAAGATGCTGTGATAGGCTCGCAAGCCAAAAAGGATTAAGCGGTTAAGAAGGTGAATGAATGTGTTAGCATTACAAGCAACAGAATAATATTGGTGGGTCAGCCTATCTTCCTTTTTGGCTTATTGTGCTGACAAGGTTTCCCTCCCCCCAAAAAGACCTCTGACCTTGACCTTGAGGTGAAGGTCACCAAAATTAAAATGTGTCTGAGCTTTTTAATGGATACATCTGCAGTATTGATTTGAAATGCTTATGTTAATTCTTCCCACATTTATTGCATTCACAAGGTAAGTGATGACACCAATCCCAACACAGCTAACGCCTGCCAGTTAGATATACTGAGAAAATGATAATAAATATTTTTAAAAAAAATCAGCAAACTACAAAATTTCCTATTTTCAGGAAAATTGTCACCATTACCTATTTTGAAACTGTACTGAGTTCTTGAGGTGACCTTATAGCTAAGAATGTGGACTGGTGACTGGAGGGTCACCGGTTCAATCCCTGTACCGGCAGAATCAGATCTGGGTGGGATGGATGACACAACAGTGTTTGCCCCACCCTCATTAATCCCACTGTGTTGCCCTTGAGCAAGGCCCTTAACCCCAACTGCTCCAGTGGAGCTGCTCAGTGGCCACAGTCTGTGGCTATACTGGACAGCTTCCAGGTGTAAATGTGAACAGTGTCCTTGAAAAAGAGATGTTGCCTAAGAGATGTTGTATAAAGAAAGGTTAAATACAAATATCTTTGCTATAAGGTAAAGGTATTTTTCTAGGCTTCTCCAGTCAGGAGCAATCACACTGAGACACCACCCAACCGGCCACACCCCTTCAGCCTTTATAGGCTGCCTTAGAAATAATTCAGGGAATCCATCCAACACATCCCTCTTTGATGTCAATAGCTGCTTTTATTTAAAAAAAAAAAAAAAAAAAAAGAGTATTGGAGCCCTGAAAGTAAAAATAGAATTCTTCCTCTGTGAGTTATCCCTTCAGCTGTTATCTGTCAGAATATACAGTGATAAATGAGCCTGGAGGAGACATCCAATAAATGATGAAATAGAAACTATGACAGTTGTCCTATGCAGATTTATGCTGAATTTATCATAACATATCAATATCATAACAATGTGAGAAAGCCAGTACTGGACGTTTGCATGTTGAAAATTAGACTCATTAGATTGCTGACTACAACAACAGGCAAACCAAGGTGTGATATACAGGTACACACATCCCACCAGCTACAGAGAAACTGTTTTCAAATGAAAAAAAGTAAAAGTAATACATGTGGTATTCACCAATTTTAGATTAGGATTTAAGGTTTTAGGTAACCTTTATTTGTGTGAAAAATAAATTTCAAATATACGTCTAGGTTTAGGTTACAGGAGGTGGAAACAATGTGATAATCTGAAATCTCATATTTGTAATTATGGGCAAATGAGGATCCACAACAGAGCTAGATGGTTTATTATTATGGAGGAGGAAATCCTGTATAAACTGTCCAGTTGTGGTTTATGCTATTACAACAACAGTCACTTAATTCATACAGTAATTTGAATCTTTAAGAATGTTATTTTATCACTTTATACTGCAGCCTTTCTTTAAAAGAATTAAAATGACATGGAGAAGGTTCCCCTTACTAAATTGTGAATTTCAGATATATTTTTTATGTTATAAAGGGAAAGGGGACAAGGTGCATCCCTGTCTCACTATCACTTTGGACTTTGTCTTGAGTGCAAACAAATCTGTCATTCTACATGTAAATAAATTAAATAGTTCACCATATCAGACTTTATGTTCCATCCTTCTGTGGAACAGATCAGAAAACATGTTTAAATTGTATAAAAAAAATCATATACCCTTCCTATACTACTACACTATAAATATATAATTTCTTACCCTTCTCTAGCTTGATACCAGTGATGTGGAAAAGCTAAAACATAATTTTTTGGTCTCCCTTTCTTAAGCTGAAGATCACTGAATCTGTCAATTATACAAATTGTTTTCCAGTTCAGGTGTTGTTTTCTCTGTGATACGGAAATACTCATCAGCTGTGGCACCTTCAAGTATTTAATTCTTCAAAGCATTTCAAGATCCAGTCTCTTCAGCTACTGGTACATTTCCATTTAGGAAGTTTCTTAGTGACCTATGAGCTGCTGGCACAAAACAGGCTTCAGGTTTCCAAATCCGTCCAGTTGTGTTGAGTCTGGCACATGGTTTCAACATAGCTGGACTGAAACACCTCACCTAGAGGACATTGTAGTCAGATGCTCAAACTGCATCACCTGGTTATTTCATGAAATAGATTAGCTTCTTGGCTCATCTCATTTCTGGTGTTGTATCTACTATCTACAATGCTCCGTACTGTGTGTGTTTATATATCTACATATTTATTCCATCCAGCTACAATGCTCCGCACTGTGTTTATATATTTATATATCTATCCCATCTAGCTACAATGCTCCGCACTGTGTGTCTATATATACAGTATATATATATATACTGTATATGTACATATGTATACTTGCTGCTCTTGTTTTTTTCTCTTGCCTTCTGATTGTTGCTCTGAGTGTTGCTATCCCTGTGCTGTTGCAATCCTGGAATTTCCCCATTGTGGGAATAATAAAGGCTTATCTTATCTTATCTTATCTTTTCAAATCTTTGGTTTGGGGCCTTTTTATGTTGAGTTTACATGTTCTGCTGGTGTCCTTGTGAGTTTTCCCCTTGTGCTCCAGTTTCATTCCCCTGTCCATACACATGCTTGTTAAGTCAATTGATGATTCTAAATTGGTTGTGGTTGTCTGCGTCTCTGTGGAAAAGAGTTAGCTCCATGGAATAAACCTCTCCCTGGATGTGGTTTGTGGTTAAGAAATGATTTATTGGTTGAGTCAGAGTAGTAATAGTCCTGTACATACTGTACAAGTCATTCATTCATGTTCTCATTAATCCTTAGCTCTATTTAAAATGTCAGACAGGTACAGTGATGTATCAGTCAGTCATCACTAAACTTATATCTACCAGTCTATCAGTCTCTTGCAATGCTCATCCAGTGAAATTAAGACCTAGAGATGCACGAACACCTCCACTTCAGTCAGCAACCCAAAATGAGCATGCAACCATGACATTGGAGGTGGTAGGACGCATCCTAATTTGAGCCACTTCCCACTTGGCTGTTGTGCAACATGGAATGTATGATTTGTTAAAGTCACCTGATCATCTGTGAAAATTAGAGATGATCTTCTGACACCATCAAACCCAAAACCTTCTTCTCCTTGGAAGTAATTACATATTCATTTTCACCCCTGCAACTGAAAAAAGTGTTGTGACCAAATATGTTATTGTTTATTACCTCAGTATGAGCTAGGCGATATGGCTTTTAACATGTATCATGATATATTTAGGATTTTATGGTGATACATGATATATATCATGATATTTTGAGATCCCCTCCGAACTGCTGTGTAAATGTTCATTTAAAACCTTTACATAAAATGACACCAGCGTAATAGAAACAGACCCTTGTATTGCATTTTTTTTTAAATTGCATGCAAAAAGGGGGGATAAAATCAAATTAAATTTAGCAAACTATTGAAACAGTAAGGTAGCCCCACTCATAAATTTTCAACAAATGAGAATAAATGATGGTAGACCCTCCTATTCTCCTGATTCTTAAGACAACAATAAAACCAAAACAAAATTTAAAAAAGGACTCAAAATAATAAAAAGTGCATTAAGCAAGAGTTCCAGAGAAAGCTATTTCAAAACCTTATAAAGTGCACTTTTTTTCTGTTTGGTCATGTTTTTACCAATAGGAGCCATGTCTGGCATTATAATTTGTGAGTGCAGTGGTGATCTTTTTCCATTTGTACTTTTATCATATGGGATAAATTTTTCAAAGGAAGCCACAGTCATTTACCTTGGAAAGGTTCCTTTAATGTTATTTTTGTGGGAGCTCCCTGGGATTTTGACAAGTGGATTTTAATGCATTCTTCATATTGTTGTGAATGACATCTCAAGTGGTGAAACAAATTAGTGATACTGGTACCTTTAACCCCTTAACATTCTGGTGTCCCGCCAGCGGGACGTTGTAATATTTCTGCTGCAACACAGTGAAGTGTGGTAAACATGTTTAGAGTGGATAGTCATGCCTTACATCATTTGAAAGCTTAGAATTTCATCTATTTGAATATTAAAACAGATTTGAGATGCAGTTATAACACTGGAATTAAATAGAGCATCAGCGTGGTGGCGGAGTGGTTAGCACTGCGGCAGCACAGCAACTCACCCTTGGCCGGCGGATCCTGGGTTTGATCCCAGCCCCCGACCAACAGTGATCTGTGTGGAGTTTGCATGATCTCCCCATGTCTGGGTTTACCCCGGGATTTCTCCGGTTTCCTCCCACATGCCAAAAACATGCAAGTTAGGTTAATTGGCATCAAAACGGGATTATAAATTGTCCTTAGGTATGACTGTGAGAGTGAATGGTTGTCTGTCTCTCTGTGTTGGCCCTGCGATGGACTGGCGATCTGTCCAGGGTGTACCCTGCCTCTTGCCCAAAGATGATGGGATAGGGTCCAGCCCCCCCGCGACCAGATAAGGATTAAATTTTTGGGACGGCTTTTTGGGACGGCAGTGGCTCAGGAGGTAGAGCAGGTCATCTAATAACCGGATGGTTGGCGGTTCGAATCTCGCTCTCCCCAGATATCCTGCCGTTGTGTCCCTGGGCAAGACACTTTACCCACCTTGCCTCCTGTGTCTATGACAATGTGTATGAATATTCGGAGAGGCCGTTGGCGCAGATTGGCAGCCACATTTCCGTCAGCCTGCCCCAGGGCAGCTGTGGCTACAGTAGTAGCTTGCCACTACCATTTGTCTGTCTGGAGTGAATGAATAATGTATCTACTTGTAAAGCGTCTTTGAGTTGCTTTGAGTGGGGCGCATGCGCACGCAGCGACCGGCAGCTGGTGAAAAAAGTCCGTCGTCTGTGTGTGTTTTTATGTACTTTTATACGTTTTTACGAAATCCTCTGTGTCGTTTCTGCCCTCGACTGTATGGCGAAGCGCTCCCTAGTTCCAACAACATGGACTTCCTTACCTTTCTTGCACTGCTGCTACTTCTCCTCCGGCTCTTTGTCTATGAGGTAAACGCGACTGGCATCATGGCAGGCAGAATACATTATTCCAGGGACATGTTGCTGCATTTAAACACGGTTGATGCAGCGGCTGTGATTGAGCCTAAGCCGCAACTGCCGGACTTTATTTTGAGAGACGGACATAGCAGTGAAAAGAGAGACGGCAGAAGGAAGCGCGGAAGGCGTGGAAGTGTGAAATTGTGCCTGAGGAGACGTCAGTTTGGTAACATTCCTCTTCCTTCGATGATTTTTGGGAACGTACAGTCTCTGAGAAACAAGGTGGATGAAATTCAAGGGAATGTACGCTACCAGAAGGACTTTAAGAACTGCTGTGTCATGGCTTTCACGGAATCTTGGCATACTGCGCATGACCGAGACGCAGACCTGTGGATTGACGGCTTTGGAGCCCCGCTGCGCTCGGATCGGCAGGAAGAGGTAACGGGGAAACGTCAGGAGGGCGGCGTATGTTTATACATTAATAAGCAGTACTGCACATCTGTCACGGTCAGAGAGCGCATCTGTACACCCGATGTGGAGCTGCTGTCTGTGTCACTACGCCCCTTTTATTTGCCTCGCGAGTTCCCCCAACTTTTCATCACAACTGTGTACATCCACCCGAGGGCAGACGCTGACTCCGCCTCCAGCACCATCTTTGATGTGGTCCAGCAGCTGCAATCAATTTCTCCAGAGGCGCCAAACTTCATTCTTGGGGATTTTAACCACGTTTCTTTAAAGAAGACACTTAAAAACTTTTATCAGTATGTCTCCTGCTCAACCAGGCGAAAAAAGACATTGGACCTGTGCTATGGATCCATTGAGAGGGCCTATAAATCACTCCCCCTTCCTCCTTTAGGATCCTCAGATCACAACTGTGTACATTTGCCGCCCACATATAAAACTGCTCTCAGAAGAGACAAGGTGGAGACGAGAGACATTGATATGTGGACAGAAGATTCAGTGCACAGCCTCCAGGAATGCTTTGACTGTACAGACTGGGAGATGTTCTCACTGGCCTGCGGGGATGATTTGGACTCTTTGGTGGATGTCCCATGCTTATACATGGCTTTCTGTAAAAATAAGATCGTTCCACGTAAACATATCAAAATATATCCCAACAACAAACCATAGGTTACAAAATCAGTTAAATCCTGCTTACAGAGGAAAGCACTTGCCTTTAAACAGGGGTCTGTTTCTGAACTACAGGTCGCCACAAAAGAGCTGAAGTCCGAAATTTTAAGAGCAAAACAGAATTATAAATCAGAATTGGAAAGCAAGATGGCAACAAAGAAACTTGGTTCAGCCTGGGCCAGTATGAAAACTATTGCAGGCCTTCAGAGCAAAGAGCGCAGTAATCGTGTGTTTTTAGATGGTTTTAATTCAGACACAGAGCTGGCTAATGCTCTTAATTGTTTTTACAGTCGTTTTGACTCCTTTGATTTTAGCACAGAAACCCAAGATTTGAAACAGAAACTCAAAGACAATCAGCACTTTAATATTGAGGTGCAGGATGTTAAAAGGGAGTTCTGCGCTGTAAAAGTGAACAAAAGTCAGGGCCCTGATAATATATGTGGGCGCTTGGTAAAGTCCTGTGCACATGAACTGAGTCCTATATTTCATTACATTTTCAATAAGTCCTTACAGACACAACATGTGCCTAAGATCTGGAAAGAAGCCGTGGTTGTTCCCGTTCCAAAATCCAGCTGTCCTAAAATGGTAAACGACTTTAGACCAGTTGCTTTGACTTCAATTTTAATGAAAATTTTTGAAAAACTGGTCAGATGTGAGGTCCTAAAGCAGACTGAGCATGCATTGGATCCTCTGGAGTTTGCCTATAGGCCTCACAGAGGAGTGGAGGATGCCACTGTCACTCTGTTTAACATGCTTTTTAAACATCTGGATTTTAATGGGACACACGCCAGACTTTTATTTGTGGACTTTTCCTCCACCTTTAATACAATCCAACCTCATATCTTAGTTGAAAGGCTCCTGCAGCAATTTGATTTGAGCAATAATCTGGTGGGTTAGATTCTGGATTTCTTAACCAACAGGATGCAGAGAGTTAAGGGTCAATGGTACATTGTCTGACCTAAAGTGCTCTTCTACTGGCTCTCCTCAGGGGTGTGTGTTGTCATCACTACTCTTCATCCTGTACACAAACATGTGTCGGAGCAGACATGACAACAGACACATTATAAAGTATGCTGATGACTCAGTTATTGTCAGTCTCCTCCAGGATGGTGAGAGTGGCCACGGCCCAGTAGTTGATGATTTTGTTCACTGGTGTGAGGATTCCTACCTGCAGCTGAATACGACAAAAACTAAAGACATGATTATTGACTTTAGGAGGAAAAATCCCAGGCACAAAGTCACCGTACTAAAAGGCCAGACCACCGAATGTGTACAATCCTACAAATATCTTGGGACGATTATTGATAGTAATTTAAACTTTGAAGAGAACTGTGAAAGGGCGTGCAAAAAGGGTCAGCAACATTTGCATTGCTTGAGAAAACTTGCACGCTTCCTAGTTGACCGAACCATAATGACAATGTTTTATCGGGCTTTTATTGAATCTATTTTATCTTTTTCTTTAGTGTCATGGTTTGGTCAGATTAAACTGAAACAGAGGAAATCCTTGGATCAGGTAGTTAGATGGTCCAGTCGTTTGCTTGGTGAGCCACAGCTGAGCCTGACATCCCTGTACACCAGACAAGTACAGAGGATGGCTACCTCCATTTTAAATGATGACTCCCATCCTTTGCACTGCCACTTTCAGCTTCTTCCCTCAAGACGGAGGTTTGCTGTCCCAAAAAGTAGAACCCAGCGCTACAAAAACAGCTTTGTCCCTGCTGCTGTAAAAGAATTGAACAAGCTGTAACAATATATTGCACATAATTTAGGTACCTATTTATTAACTCCATTTTATATTTACTTATTTTTGTAGGCTGTCACTTGGGTTCTAAATATTTTATTGGGTTTTAGACCTTTGAGTTTTTAACCTCTTTGACTAGTTTTTAACTTTTGATATGACCCTTCTCTCTTACCTCTGTTTTTTCTCCCATCTCTTTGTCTTTTTATACCCTGATTGATGGAGCCTTGAGTATTCTTATCATGTTTATAGTCAGCTTCATATGTGCCTGTGTTTGTGTCTATGTTGAATGTAATTTGTGGCTCGTAAATATGGATGTCACCAGACTGCAAAACAAATCTACCTACGGGTACAAATAAAGTAACCTGAACCTGAGTGTCTATGATAAAGCGCTATATAAATCTGATGCATTATTATTATTATTATTAAATGGAAGAAGATGGATGGATGGATGGCTCAAATGAGCTAGCACAGCATAGCAACATAGCATTTACTCACCAATTAAGCTTTCTTGGAGTTGTGTAATTAATGACAGTCCAACAAATATGGTCCAGTTTTATTGCAAAAAGTCCAATAGATCCATTTGAGTAACAGCAGC
Organism: Pholidichthys leucotaenia; assembly: GCA_020510985.1. Lineage (NCBI taxonomy): Eukaryota > Metazoa > Chordata > Actinopteri > Cichliformes > Pholidichthyidae > Pholidichthys > Pholidichthys leucotaenia. Next base: position 322,727,052 of record CM035837.1, on the reverse strand, counting down.
ATGACATACAGTAACCAAACCAAACAGACAGAAATACCCACAGCATAACATAATAGTAAAGAAAATAGAAAAAGAAATTGCCTAGAAAAGCTAAACACTCTAAACTAAACTAACTAAAAAATAAAAAATAAAGGATGACGAATATATATATTTCTAAGGAAGAAATTGTTGAGTATTGTGTCCGTACAGATAAATCCTTGAATAAAGTGTGTCTTCCTAGAGATAAGATAAGATAAGCCTTTATTAGTCCCACAACGGGGAAATTCCAGGATTGCAACAGCACAGGGATAGCAACACTCAGAGCAACAATCAGAAGGCAAGAAACAAAAAAAAAAAAACAAGCAAGCAAGAGCAGCTAATATACATATGTACATATTACTATAAAATATATATATACACACACACACACACACAGACACACAGTGCAGAGCATTGTAGCTGGATGGAATAAATATATGAATATATGAACACACAGTGCAGAGCATTGTAGCTAGATGGAATAAATATGTAAATATATAAACACCCACAGTACGGAGCATTGCAGCTAGGTGGAATAAATATGCAAGTATATAAACACACACAGTGCGGAGCAATGTAGCTAGATGGAATAATATGTAGATATATAAAAACACAGTGCAGAGCATTGTAGCTAGATGGAATAAATATGTAAATATATAAACACACACAGTGCAGAGCATTGTTGCTAGATGGGATGAAACAGCATAACCGTCTACTTGATGCTGTGATGTTGAGCATAAGAAAGATCTTTGTAGTATGTACAATGTTATAGTCAACTCCCTGTATAAGGACAGTAAGCCTTATTATAGGAATATACATAAGACACATAATGTAAGACCTGGCTGGACTGAGGCTGTAGCTGTGCCTTATTCTGAAGCCTGTGAAGCATATAAAGCATGGGTGGTGGCTGGGAGACCCAGACAAGGGCCAGAGTTTGAGATGAAGAAATGTATGAATGCAAAATACAAGTATGCCATCCACTGTATTTCTAAAAATGAGCAGCTAATGAGAAGTAATTCTTTGGCCAAGAAATCAGAATCAGAATCAGAATCAGATTTATTGCCATTGTTCATGTAGTACACAAACTAGGAATTTGTCTCTGTGCAATGCTGCAACATTAAACATGATAAAAATAAAAGATAGAAATAAAAAACTATACATGCAATAAAATGTAGAATATGAATGAGTAATACTAGACAAAGCAATTTTAGATATATTAGCGAGCAGCAGATATTGTGGAGTACCCCATAGTGCAGTCGGTAATGCAAAAAGAAAACAGTGATGATTGACATGAGTCTGGTTGAGCTGCTGTACATAGTGCACGAGAGTCTAATAAGTCACTTAGTGTTCAGCAGTCTGATGGCAGAGGGGAAGAAGCTGTTCATGTGACGGGAGGTTTTAATCTGAATGGACCGAAGTCTTCTACCTGAGGGGAGGGGGGCAAACAGTACGTGACCAGGGTGTGAAGGATTGGCTATGATCCGGCCTGCACGCCTCCGGGTTCTGGAGATGTACAGGTCCTGGAGGGATGGGAGCTTGCAGCCGATCACCTTCTCAGCAGCGCGCACGACGCGCTGCAGCCTTAGTCTGTCCCTGGCAGTGGCTCCTGCATACCACACGGTTATGGAGGTGGTGAGGATGGACTCGATGATGGCCGTGTAGAACTGCACCAACATCTTGGTGGGTAGCTTGAGCTTCCTCAGCTGCCGCAGGAAGAACATCCTCTGCTGGGCCTTTTTGATGAGGGAGCTGATGGTCGGCTGCCACTTGAGGTCCCGGGTGATGGTGGTGCCCAGGAAGCGGAAGGAATCTGCAGTGGTGATGGGAGAGCCTGTGAGGGTGAGGGGGGGCAGAGGGGTTGTGACTTTCCTGAAGTCCACGATCATCTCCACTGTCTTCAGAGCGTTCAGCTGCAGGTTGTTGTGGCTGCACCAGGACGCCAGCTGGGCCACCTCTTTCCTGTAGACGGACTCGTCGCCGTTGGAGATGAGCCCGATGAGGGTGGTGTCATCCGCAAACTTGATCAGCTTGACAGACTGGTGGCTGGAGGTGCAGGAGTTGGTATAAAGGGAGAAGAGTAGGGGGGAAAGTACACAGCCCTGGGGTGATCCGGTGCTGATGCTAACAGAGTCAGAGACAGTCTTTCCCAGCCGCACATGCTGCCTCCGGTCCGTCAGGAAGTCGGTGATCCACCTGCAGAGGGAGTCAGGCACGTTGAGCAGGGACAGCTTGTCCCGGAGCAGAGCGGGGCGGATGGTGTTGAATGCAGAGCTGAAGTCCACAAACAGGATCCTGGCGTAGGTTCCCGGGGAGTCCAGGTGCTGCAGGATGGAGTGGAGGGCCAGGTTGACTGCGTCGTCCACAGACCTGTTGGCTCGGTAGGCAAACTGCAGCGGGTCCAGGAGGGGAGTGGTGATGGACTTGAGGTGGGGCAGGACTAGGCGCTCAAAGGACTTCATGACTACAGAGGTGAGCGCTACAGGTCTGTAGTCGTTAAGTCCAGTGATCCGTGACTTCTTGGGGACAAGGATGATGGTGGAGGTTTTGAGGCAGGTCGGCACGTAGCATAACTTCAGGGAGGTGTTAAAAATGTCTGTGAAGACAGGAGACAGCTCATCCGCACAGTGTCTCAGGGTGGAGGGAGACACGCCGTCCGGACCGGGGGCCTTGCGCGGGTTCAGACTGGGCAGTAGTGCTGGTCTTCAGGAGTTATTAAGAGTGTGTACTGCTTATGGGGAGGAAAATTATATAAAATGTAACATGAATAAGAGTTTTGTGCTGATTTTTCACACTAGAGAAGACATGATAATGAAATTTCCTGTTATTGATTTGGCAGGCAGGGGATTAAATGTCAGGGATAAAGTCAAATATCTGGGACATTTTATTAATGATAGAATGACTGATGATGATGATATTCTCAGACAGCGCTGCAAAATTTACACTCAAGCAAATGTCCTTGCACGTAGGTTTAGCTTTTGTTCAGATGAGGTGAAGTTAGTTCTTTTTAAAACCTACTGTACATCCCTATACACTGCTCATTTATGGACAAATTATAGGAAATAAAGCATGCTGAGATTACAGGTTGCATACAATGATGGCTTAAGAATTTTACTTAAAAAGCCTCGATGGTGCAGTGCTTCCGAGTTATTTGTGTCATCATGTGTTAATACACTACAAGCTGTAATAAGGAATCTTATGTATAAATTCATCTGTCGTCTTGATGTTTCTGGAAATGAAAACATCCAGGTTATGTCTAACATCAAGCTCAGTTCTATTCACTGTCAGTCACAGTTTTGAAGGCACTGGTACAGTTGTCTTTTTAAGTCTTTTTAAAGTTTGTCCTGTATCTGTATTTCTTTCTTTTTTATTGTTTTAATTGTTTTGTTTTGTTTTTATTATGTTGGACTCTGAGTCTGGAATAAAGTTTGATTGATTGATTGATTGATTGATTGATTGATTGATTGATTGATTGATATAAATAAGTACTGAGTAAGAGGTAAACTGTACTGTGCAAAATAGAACCATAATGTGCAGGGTGAAATGTGAGGTACAAAGTAGACTGAAAAGTGCAGTGTGACAGCCGGATTATAACCAATTTCCAAACATTAGAGTGAGTTATTGTACAGTGAAATGGCATGTGGCAGGAAAGATTTCCTGAACCTGACTGTAATGTAACTGTAATGCATTACTGAATTTTTAAACAGTAATTTAGTTACACAGCACGTTACTGCAAAAGTAGTGGTATTACAGTAACGCATTACTCCCAACACTGTATGTTGAAGCATTCAAAAGTTATAAAGGTTCTTTCAAGGTATTTGCCAACCTGTGCCAAATGTCTGGCTGCAACCTGAGAAAAAAACTGTGTAATATATTCATTTTTCGTGGTATTGTTAGAAAATTTTGGCCTGAACTTGATAACACTTGGTTCTACATTCCTATTGTGTTTTCCAGCCAATATCTAACAGTTGTGTTGTGGAGGATGTGCGGAAGGATGAGACCGAGTTATTCCTCAGGTTCAGCTTTATTCACAAACACATACTCCAACAATTTCAAAGCAGAAAAAGAGGATGAATTATCTCACATCTGTCCTTTATACCCCGGACATCAAAACTGCAGTCACATGGTGTTTAATCAAACATACAGTCACATGGTACTTAATCCCAGTCACAATGTAATTCTTCTGATCTTCACACCATTGTCCCTTAGTCTCCGGTGGTCTGGAAATCTCTCCAGGTCATCTCCCTGAAACAAAGGTCAAACCTCGCACTCTCCCGTTACGTCCCGGAGGCTCTCTCGGAGGCTCAGTCCTTTTGTTCCTTGAGACGTGCAGCCCACAATACAACCAACACACAGCAATATATTTGTGGAGCATATGTAACCAACATATGTTGCCCACATGACCCCCCCCAAACGTCTAAAATGGAACAATCATAACTAGAGATGCATGACATAATAACATTACTACATATCAATCCACCCGTTGCCTAGGCCTAAGTCTTCTGCCGTATTTGCTGTAAGCCGGCTTTACTGCTTCTGCAGTCTGCTGTGGGACTGTTGCCTGTGGATTAGAACTGTTAGTCAATCTCTGTGGGTGTTCTGGAGAATGCCTTCTAGGGGGTCTGCCGCGACGGGGGGCCCTCGCCAGCTGCACAGCTTCATCCGCCAAAACAAAAGCAGGTTTGAGTCTGTTAATACCAATTACCTCCTTTCTGTCTCCCAAATCTAGCAAAAAATGCTTCTCTCCTGTTTCCAGCACCCTAAACGGTCCATCGTACGGCGGCCGCAAGTTTGGGCGATGGGCATCATGTCTGACAAAAACAAACTCCGCATTTTTTAAGGCTTTCGGCACAAAAACGCGTGGGAAGCTGAGATGAACCAGGCCAGGAAGCATGTTTGATCCTGTGTCGCTCTGCAGCCGTTGAGCAGGGGGGGCAATTTGGCGCAGGATTATCCGGGAGAAATTCCCCGGGCAGCCGGAGAGGCTGTGCAAAAACTAACTCAGCTGGGGAGGCTTGCAAATCCTCCTTAGGTGCAGAACGCAACCCCAATAAAACCCATGGTAGCCTGTCTACCCAATTTGTATCCGTTAGCGACGCTCTGAGGGCTGCTTTCAATGACCTATGGAAACGTTCGCATAAACCGTTAGCCTGGGGGTTGTACACGGTAGTGCTGTGGATCGTTACCGCCAGGCTGTGGGCCATCGCTGACCAGAGCTCGGACACAAACTGAGGACCTCTGTCGGATGCGCGCGCCACCTCCTCAGCTGTGGTTGATGCCAGTGGGACCACTTCCGGCCAACGCGTAGTGCGGTCCACCATTGTCAAAAGGTGTGTCCACCCCTGTGACGACGGGAGGGGACCTACCAGGTCGACATGCACATGATCAAAGCGCTTAGCCGGGATGTGAAAAGGCTCCAAAGGAGCTCTAGTGTGTTTGTGTATTTTGGCTCACTGACAAGCTACGCAGGCTGTCGCCCATTCTTTGACCTGTTTGCGCAACCCTGGCCATACAAATTTCTCTCTTACCATTTTGACCGATGCGCACACCCCCGGGTGCGCCAGAGAATGGATCGAGTCGAAAACGCGACGGCGCCACGCAGCTGGTACCACCGGACGTGGCCGTCCAGTGGAAATATCGCAGATTAGGGGGGGCATACCATCTTGCAGCACCCTGTACTCCAGCCTTAACACTGTTGGTCCAGACTGGAGCGCACGCACGTCCGCATCGCTAACCTGCTCCGCAGCCATGGCTGCATAATCTAACCCTACGCGAACCGGGGCTGTGCACGCTTCCGCGTCGCTACCCTGGCCCACGGCCATGGCTGCAGAGTCTGCCCCCACGGGGCCCGGAGCCGCCACAACACGTGAGAGGCAGTCTGCCACTACATTATATTTACCTGCCATATGCTGGATATCGGTGGTAAACTCCGATATGCGGCCAGCTGTCTCTGCTGCCGGCCCGACCAAGGTTCCGAAATCTTGGCCATCGCGAAAGTCAGCGGTATGTGGTCCACAAACGCGGTGAAACGGCGCCCTTCCAGCCAGAACTGGAAGTGGCGGATGGCCAAGTGCAGAGCCAACAGCTCCCTGTCGAACGCGCTGTATTTTCCCTCGCTATCGCGCAAGGTTTTGCTGAAAAACACGAGCGGTTGCCAGGCCCCAGCTACATACTGTTCAACGACCCCCCCGACGGCTAAATCGGACGCGTCAGTGGTGAGCGCCATGTAGGCCGTTGGAACTGGGTGTGCCAACAAAGCAGCATTTGTGAGGGCTGATTTGACTTGAGAGAATGCACGCTCCCGCTCAGGAGACCATTCGATTTTATTCGTGGGTTTTTGGTTTTTTAGTGCAGCGTACAATGGTTGCATGAGCCTCGCTGCGCTGGGGAGGAAACGGTTATAAAAATTAACCATTCCCAAAAACTCCTGTAACGCTTTGACCATTTGAGGTTGGGGAAAATTTGTTATTGCGCGCACTTTATCGGGCAGAGGGACCGCTCCTTCTGGCGAAACGCGATGCCCCAAAAAATCAATCTGCGCCACCCCAAACTGACACTTCGCTGGGTTAATTATTAACCCGTGCTCTGCCAACCTCTGGAAAACTGCTGTGAGGCGGCTTTCGTGTTCGTCTTCGGACGTGCTGGCTACCAAAATGTCGTCCAAATAGACGAACACGAAAGGGAGGTCGCGCAGGACTGCGTCCATCATGCGTTGGAATGTCTGCGCCGCTCCCTTGAGTCCAAAAGGCATGCGCAAAAACTCAAAAAGCCCGAAAGGAGTTATTACCGCTGTTTTGGGTATGTCCTGAGCGCGCACTGGAACCTGATGGTAACCGCGTACTAAATCTATTTTAGAAAAAATGCGCGCCCCCGCCAAATGCACCGAAAAATCTTGGATTTTTTTTTTTGTTACTTATTTGTACCCGTAGGTAGATTTGGTTTGCAGTCTGGTGACAAGCCACCGGCTGCCGGTCGCTGCGTGCGCGAGCGCCCTAAACCTACATGTTTTTGGTATGCGGGAGGAAACCGGAGAAATCCCGGAGTAAACCCACGCAACACGGGGAGAACATGCAAACTCCACACAGCTCACTGTTGGTCGGGGGCTGGGATCGAACCCACAATCTCATGATCCCCGCGATCCCCCGGCCGAGGGTAAACTGTGCTGCCACAGTGCTAAACCACTGCGCCACCGTGCAGCCCACGGATATGCGGAATTGGGTAGCGGTCGTGTGCTGTGGCGTTATTCAACCTGCGGAAATCACCGCAAGGTCGCCACGAGCCATCAGCTTTTGGGACCATGTGCAGTGGTGAAGCCCAGGGGCTTTTTGAACGCCTGATGATGCCCAGTTTTTCAAGGTTGGCAAACTCCTCGTGCGCTATGGTCAGTTTAGCTGAGTCCAGGTGCCGAGCTTTGGCAAAAACGGGCGGCCCGGTGGTAGTGATATAATGCTCCACCCCATGCTTAGCCACTGTCGCCGAAAACGTTGGGACTGTGAGTGCTGGGAACTGAGTGAGGAGTGCGTGGAACTTACCACCCGCAGCTGTGACGTTGGCTTGTGCAGTTGGCGGCACCACTCGAGCTGTGCAGGGAATACAGTGAAAGGAGAGTGCATTAACCAGACGTCTGTTAGCAAGATCAACCAATAAACCATGTGAGCACAAAAAATCAGCCCCTAACATGTTGAAATTGACTGCCGCTATAACAAAAGTCCACTCAAATGCACGGCCCTGCAAAGACAGAAGCAGAGTCCTCTCACCGAAGGTCTTAATCGCTGAGCCATTCACTGCTGACACCCGGGGACCCTCAGACAGCGTCAGCCGGTCCGCGTAGGAAGGCGTGATGAAACTCAGCTGGGAGCCTGTGTCCACGAGGAAATGCCTCCCCGAGCGTGCATCCGTCAGGTAGAGCAGCTTGTTCTCCTCCCCGAGGGCCGCAGCCACTACCGACCCCCGGTCTTGGCGTTTCCCGAACGCTTAAAGTGGCACAGTGGGAGGCACTTGTGTGCCCTCTCTGCAAAGCGGCGATGATAGAAGCAAAGGATGTCGTCCGCTCCGTGTCGCTTGGTCCTGACTGCTGCCGTCGCCGGTGAGTCTGGTGCTGCAACCACTGGCCCCATGCCGTCTCCGGACGTTGCTCCTAGCTCTGCTGCCGCGGCCGAAACCGTGCTCCATTTGTGGGCGTCGACAAGTCGTTGCTCCTCCTTACTCAGCCCATGGTAGTCTCACCAGGCCAACCGAGGCGAGTCTGCCAGGGTAACTCTCACCGCTGGCGGCAGGGTCCGGAGGAAAAGGTGGGAGAAGATAAAATCGCAATCCTCGGAGTCTCTCAGCCTCAGCATTTTCACCATCAGGTCTACGGGTCTGTCGTTCTCCGACTCCGTCAACGCTAGGAGCCCCTCTGCTCGCTGTTGCACCGAGGGGGTGAAATGGCTGATAAGCGCATCCTTCAATGCGCTGTATTTGTCGCTGTCCGGTGGGTGATTGACCAGATCCTCCACCCTCTGGACTGTGTGGCTGTCCAGCTTCGCCACCACATGGTAGAATTTCCTGTCGTCTCTCGAGATTCTCCAGAGGTTGAACTGCGCCTCGACCGCGCTAAACCAGGAGCGCGGACTATGCTGCCAGAAGTTGGGCAGCTGGAACATGGCGGCAGTCATCAGGCTGGCTTCTGCCGAGCCCCACTCGGGAGAATTATTTCTGCTCATGCTTCGTCGTAAGGTCACCAGTGTGGAGGATATGCGGAAGGATGAGACTGAGTTATTCCTCAGGTTCAGCTTTATTCACAAACACATACTCCAACAATTTCAAAGCAGAAAAAGAGGATGAATTATCTCACATCTGTCCTTTATACCCCGGACATCAAAACTGCAGTCACATGGTGTTTAATCAAACATACAGTCACATGGTACTTAATCCCAGTCACAATGTAACTCTTCTGATCTTCACACCATTGTCCCTTAGTCTCCGGTGGTCTGGAAATCTCTCCAGGTCATCTCCCTGAAACAAAGGTCAAACCTCGCACTCTCCCGTTACTTCCCGGAGGCTCTCTCGGAGGCTCAGTCCTTTTGTTCCTTGAGACGTGCAGCACACAATACAATCAACACACAGCAATATATTTGTGGAGCATATGTAACCAACATATGTTGCCCACAGTATGTTATTTTCAGCCATCTGTATCTAAGAAAAAACAGGCAAACTTTATTTTCTTCAAATTTAGTACAGTATGTTTACACTACTGATAACACAGTGGCAGAAGCACTTAGAGGGATTCTGACTGTTTTGCCCAAAAAATTTGCGTTTTCTTTTGAATGATACCAACCCCATGAATATACAGTGGTACCTCTACTTACGAACGTCTCTACATACGAAATTTTCAGGTTACGAGACGCCTCAACGGGAAAATATTGCCTCTAGTTACGAACAAAATTTCAGGATACGAAAGGCAAAAAAAGTACGCGCTCCTCGCAGCTCCCGTATTTTACCGAACGTAAACATACCTGTAGCTGCTCTGCCATTGGCTATCGCCTAGCATCTTCCTGGTATCCCACTGGCCACGAATGGATGCGTTTGGTTGATCTCGCTTTATCTTATTATTATTTACTATTCTTACTACTTTATTTTATCCTTCTTACCTCTTGTAAGACTGTTGACTGAACTACACAATTTAGAGAAAAAAAAATTGTTAACTGCCATGTTTATCACCATCTACGTTATAACTCTGTACTTTCACCTTGTTCTTAATAAAGTTTTGGAAAAAAACAAAAACAACATCAACGATCAGCACGGTATTAAAACAAAAGGAAGCCCTTACAAGCCGATAAAAGCAAACGTCCTTGGATCGTTTCATCACAAAACGTCAGGCAAAAACCACTGATGAGACAGAACATGAACCAAAGAAGGCAAAAGGTGACGCCGACGCCGACGCCGACGATCGCAGTTAAAAGGTAAATGAACATAATTTTTATTATTCTTTCACTTTTATTATTCTTTCTCTCATTTTAAACTCTCATTTTATGTTTATTGTGCAGTAATCTAATTGTAACATGTATTTGTTACATGTTTTGATGCGTTTTTACGATTTATAAAAAATTTATGCCCGAATTTTGGGGGGCTTGGAACGGATTACGGCATTTACATGTAAAACGCGCCTCTACTTACGAATTTTTCACGTTACGAGAATTCTTCCGGAACGAATTAAATTCGTAAGTAGAGGTACCACTGTACTGCAAAGGGTTGAAGAACAGCTTTTGATTCACTCCGGGGATGTTATTTTGAGGCATTTTTAGGGAAATTGGCTGGAAAGTTAACCCTTTGACATCCTTCTATTTATGGACATAAAAAGCATTCTCACTGTCTATGTCGCAGTGCTGTGCCTGTCATGTGATGTGTCATGTGATGTTATAACCCCCCCCCCCCCAGTTGTACTAAGTATTCCACCTCACAAGGTGGCAGACACGTATAACTTACTGCTCTTGCTTTGGAGGACTAATGGCCACCATATAACACCCCCCCCCCCCACTTCTGGACACCAGAGAAGAAGAGTTTGTAAACAAATGGTGATCGATCGCAAAACGGAGGAGGCATTTGGTCCCAAATCTGCCAACTATGATTCTAAAAAGAGATTATTTAGCTTATGAAGGTAAATATCTACATTTTTTTATAACAGAGGGTGGGTGAAGCTGGTTGATTTGCACCTGCCATCGACCCCCAACGCCATGTGACTGGACCAAACAATTGTGCCAGTTCCCGGTCATCATATGAGATAAATTGTGGCGGAATAAAAGCAAAATTGCAGTGGAATAATTATATCAGTTCTGGATGTGGGAGAAAAAGCAAAAATGACCAAGAGAAGACAAAATAGGACGAAAATGGGCGAAGCATGCCGCCTGGCCAGCGGTAAGTGACAAATTTCTTTGTTTACATTGTAACTGATTTTCTGGTTCAAATACTTTAAAGATAAGATAACAAAATGTCCAAAACAACAAACGGTGACAAACAAACAAAACCATCCTTTGTGTAAACACGTCCAAAGTCTGCTTTTGACTGAAAGTTATGTAATTCGATATGGCTGCCGTGGCATTATGCAAATTAGATGCGTAAATTTACTCCTATCTCAAACTTTGGACCATATTCTGAATCTTTCTAATTGACAGTAAGCCATTATCTCTTACCACTTTCAAGTTGTAGCTTTGGAAATCTCTGACATCTGAACTGATTATTTTCTTAAAAAAAATCTTGACCACCAGGGGGAGAGGAGGAAACGGTGCAATGGAGCGCCATAGGCAGTCATTGGGTTGAGGTTAAAGACAACAGCTTTGCAACATTTTGCAGAAAACTGTCTTGTTCGGTGTCTTCCTTCTGAATTCCAAACCATTGCCAGACAATGGAATGCTTTTTTGCTTCACCTTCCCCCCCCTCCCCACCCTCTGTCAGTGTTGCCAGATTGTGCATAAAGAACAAGTGTCTCTGCTCTACAAAAACAGGCTCAAAAGAAGTACGGTAGTTTCCAAAGAAAAAAATGCAGGAAAAGTCAGACCTGGCAATGACCCTGATGCAAAACACTGAGCCCCAGTGCAGCTGTGAGAGGACTTCAAATGGATAAATAAATGCTGACAGCTTACATTACTGCAACAATTTATGCTTGATATCCACAATAAAGGCATTTTATGTATCGCACATAGTAGAATGCATCGATATAACAAATATATTCTGTATATTGCCCAGCCCTAACCTCAGTGTTCCATCTCAGGTGACCCTTCTATCTCTTTAACTGCCTGGGTCCTATTATGACTGTATAGTCGTAAGTGTAAACATCATTGATGGTCACGCTTAAATCCATTTTGTTGTTACAGGGGAAATAAACCCAACAGATTTCATTCAGGTGAGAAGAAAGCATGTTATTCAAAGAAGTGACAACGTATACATGCAATAAACCAGTCAGAAAGGCCCATCACCTCACCTTTAACTGGCAGGTGTCCATGGTCTGTGGTGGATTGCTATTATAATGGTATGTTTTACTTGGGAGAGCAGATGGATTTTTGACAGTGGAAATGGACACGTGTTTCTGTCATGGTGCGTGTGCTGACTGTCTGCACTCAGGTTGTGCGGTAGTTCTGCGTTCTCTCCTCTGGCGCACCTCTTGGCCTCCGGGCTTTTATTTTGACAGCGTCTCGGCAGTGCTTCCAGCTGTCAGAAGCCAAGCTCTGTGGGACGGCTGGATTCCAATCAGCTGATGACCTTTCATCAGCTGATCAATCTGTCTAGACCTATTTAAGGAAGCAGCTTTGGTCTCTCGGGGCTGCAACCTCATTCGTGTATGGATAACGCTGGTCTCCCCAACGTTAGGCTGGAGTCCCTATGTCCCGGCTCCAGTCATCTTCTATTCCTCGCCATTCTCTGTAAGTTTATTCCCTAGCCTGTGTTTATTGTCTGTGTGCCTTAACCATAGTCCTTGTTTGTGTTTTTCCCCACGTGGCTCATTATTTTGTACCTTTTCCCTTGTTTAATAAATATGCAAACCCACTGGTCGCCGATAGCATCTCATTTGCGGTCCGCGAGGGCCGCAGCATAACAGTTTCAGTGAAGCTTTTGAGGTAAAGCAGGCCTGGGTGAAGTAGCAGCAAGTGTCTCCTTGTGTGGCCGTGTGTCCCATGCACCTACAGTCTTTTAAAATGTGCCACTAACTATAGATGTGTTTTTTGTTGGTCAAAAGCATAATGTCATTGAGCTGCTGTAAACTAGCAACACTGACTTTGTACACCCTTTTTAAAAGACACCAACTGTACACCAATTGTACAATTTATTATTATTATTATTCACATAACAAAGTTGCAGAGGGTGTAGTGTTTTTGGTCTGTCCATCCAACAGTTTTTGTTGTCGCCAGTATAGCATCTACATCTTTGTTCAGATTGACTTTAAATTTATACAGAAGTTTTAACATATTTTCAGATAATGGGCCCAGGAGCAAACACTGACACAAGACAAGTTTGAGATGAATAATAAAAAGTAAGTTTATTAACACGAGGATAATGACGTGATCTGAGAGGAACTGGCAACCCCTGTGGAGATGGGAGAGAATAGGAGATGGTGACTGTTAGATATGTCCCCATATTAACAATAGGCAGCACGGACGTAAGGACACAGGCACAGGTGACGTCATCACACTGTGCCTATATTAAGAGACTGTTGGCAGTTGCCGGGGTCTTTGGTGCTCCGCCTCTGTCACAGTCAGAGCCTATGCCATTTAGAGGTTATTTTGCTACCATATTGATGCAACACGTGTAACATCTTCTGGGTTTGTAATAAAGTTCGTGTCCGGTTCGACTCCTGCCTCCACTGTCATATTTCCAGACATTACGTTCTGTAATTCCCAGTTTGGGATCAATAAAGTACATCTTTCTATCTAAGTTACTATACAGCAGGGGAGTCAAACTCATGCTACAAGACTCTGCTTGTTTTACTTCCAGCCAGTCTCTTCAGCAGGTGTTTTCACTCATCAGCAATCAGTGGGAAGAAATTCAATGAAATCACCTGTTGATGACACTGGGTGGAGGTAAAACCTGCAGGGTTTTGGCCTTCCATGGAATGAGTTTGACACCCGTGTTATACAGCAAGACTACTGCAGGTAATAATGTTAGAAATTACTTTTCTTACAGGTGGATCTGGAGGCCATACAGTGAGTAGTTGCAGGTCGGAGCCCCTCTTCCTCTCAGCATACACGTGCAGAGGGGGAAGCTATGAGGGGCTTGAGCACCTGCCCCTCTCACTTTACTGTCCAAAGTGCCCTTTTGACTGGCCATTTAAATTTTCAACATTCAGTATAATTAGATGCAGAGATCTAATTATACTGGATTCAGTACCCTCCACCCCACACCCCTACCCCCAAAAGCTCCAGATTCAGCCTTTGGCATGAAACTTCATTTTATTACTTAATAATGTATGTTTATGAAAAGTCAGATTTCGGAGTGTACCTGAAAGCAACACTGCAGGGCAGGTGGTAACTGCTCCCTTTCGCCACAGCAGGCACTGAGTGGGGGCCAGTTGACTCCGCCTGAAGCAGCTAGGTCATCCATGTTTGGATTTATGATGCCAACCTTGGCTGTTATGATTATTGTGCAAAATGCTGAATATCTTTGGGTCTGTTGGAATTTATTTTGTAAGAGAGAAGATGCATAACAATTAACATTTAGGTGTTGTCATAGACATTTTTTTAGTGTTGTCATAGACATTTTTCAGGATACGTGTGGTGTTCAAAAAACCATACTTGTGTTTTCGTGCCGGTGTGATGATGCAACCAGTCGGTGACATCATCACGCCGACTTATAAAAGCTAGAGACGCCAGAGCACAGGGTCTTTTATGCACACCCTGCCTCCCAGCATACAAACTGTACTACTTTTGTATATAGTTGAATAAAGTTCATGTTCCCAGCAAACTCCACTCTCCGTTGGTCATTCCACGTTTTTCCAGACATAACAATTGGCGACAATAGTGAACCATGGAAGCGTGTCTAAGGCCACTACAGCCTTTCCTGGAGGCCCCCAGAGAGCTGCCCGTACCGTGACCGCGCTGGTATGATGCCTTCACCACCTATGTCTCGGCGCTGGACCTGGGCAAGCTAGACAAGGTACGGAAGCGAGCTCTACTTATTCACAATCTGGGCATAGAGGGTCAACGTCTGTTCTACACGCTGGGACCAACGGAAACATTTGCTGGGGCAGTTCAGTTGCTAGCTAGCTACTTTGCCACACCAGACAACGTGTCGGCACGACGCATTAGGTTTCACCAACCGCAGCACACAGCAGAAGACCGGAGAGACGACACAACAGTTGGTCACGGACCTCCACTACCTCATTAGCATATGTAAATTTGGGCTGTTGGAGGACAAAATAGTGTGGGACCAGTTGGCCAAACACACTAACAATCTGCGGCTACGAGCGAAGATGCTAATGGTGCCAGACGACATGATGCCAGCCAAGACCATCGAGCTAGCATTCCAGCTAGAGGCCGCTGACAGGTTTGCATCGGAGCTAAGTGTGCAACAACAGCCAAGCCAGACACCACTAATACATGTGGTAACTACAGAAGGGGCCCGGTGACACGGCAGAAGAGGCAGACTACCATCCACACAATGAGTTCCGGAAGAGTGGTGTACACATTCTGCAAGGTAGGGCTGGATGACGTAAGCTTACCGCTCCTGCTCAACACTGCTGCTCGATAAGTATTTAACACGTCAACATTTTTCTCATTTAACATATTTCTGATGGAGCCATTGACCTGAGATTTTCACAATATATCAGTAACACATACAATACACACATACTAAGAAATCAAGACAACTGTGTTCACAAAACAAGTTATATTTAATAAAGTGGAATGACACACACTCATGGCCCTTCGTGGATCGTCACTGCCCCTCGTCACCTTATCGTGGTGGGGGGGTTTGCGTGCCCTAGTGATCCCAGGAGCTATGTTGTTCGGGGCAATTTGCCTCTGGTAGGGTCACCCAAGATAAACTGGTCCTGGGTGAAGGGCCAGACTAAAAGCGATCCAGCAGACTCTCATAATGAATGTTAGAACAAGGATTCAGTGTGCCCCACCCGGTATGAGGTTACCGGCTCCCCACCCTGGAGCCAGGCCTGCTGAAGTGGCTTGATGGCTAGCACCTGGTGGCCGGGCTTCTGCCCATGGAACCCAGCTGGGCTCATCCCGAAGGAGTTACATGGTTCACCTTCCAGTGGGCTCACCACCTGCAGAAGGGACCATGGGGGTCCGGTGCTATGTAGATCAGGTGGCGGTCCGAGGCAGAGACCTTGGCGGTCTGGGCAGCACGGTGGTGCAGTGGTTAGCACTGTTGCCTTACAGCTAGAAGGTTCCTGGTTCGAATCCCCAGGCTGGCAGGGGTTGGAACCTTTCTGTGTGGAGTTTGCATGTTCTCCCTGTGCTGCGTGGGTTTACTCCGGGGGCTCCGGTTTCCTCCCACAATCCAAAGACATGCATGTTAGGTTAATTGGTTGTTCTAAATTGTCCCTAGATATCTGTTTCCTATAGGCCTTTGAATAGAGGGTTAGTACTAGTGAAAGCGCTTTGAGTGGTCTTTGTGACTAGAAAAGCGCTATATAAGTGCAGGTTAGTAGTAGTAGTAGTAGGTCTGATCCCAGGTTTCCTAAACTGGCTTTTGGGACGTGGAATGTCACCCCTCTGGTGGGGAAGGAGCCTGAGCTGGTGCCTCACTTGAACACACAGCTGTAGTTCTGGAACCAGTCTCCTGGAGTGAGGCTGGAGCTTGGCCTGCTCTGGAGTTGCCCTGGGTGAGAGGCGATGAGCAGTGGTGGGTATTCTTGTATCCACCCACCTCGTTGCCTCTATATTGGAGTTTTCCCCGGTGGATGAAAGGGTTGTTTCCCTGCGCCTTCAGGTTGGGAAACAGGTCCTGACCATCATTTGTGCCTATGCACCAAATGATGGTTCAGAGTACCCACCCTTTTTGTAGTCTCTGACTGTGGTGCTGGAGGGTGCTCCTCTTGGAGACTCCATTGTTCTACTGAGGGACTCTAATGCACATGTGGGCAATGACAGTGAAACCTGGAGGAGGGTGATTGGGAGGAACGGCTTGCCCAATCTGAACCCAAGTGGTGTTCAGTTATTGGACTTCTTTGCTAACCAGAGTTTGTCCATAACAAACACCATGTTCAAGCATAAGAGTGTCCATATGTGCACCTGGCACCAGGACACCCTAGGTCACAGGCCGATGATTGATTTTGTTATCATGTCATCAGACCTGCGACCATATGTCTTGGACACTCAGGTAAAGAGAGGTGCAGAGCTGTCAACTGATCACCACCTGGTGGTGAGTGGGATCCAGTGGCAGGGGAGGATGCCATTCAGACCTGGTAGACCCAAACGTATAGTGAGGGTGTGCTGGGAACATCCGGCTAAGGCCTCTGACCGGGAGGTCTTCAACTCCCACCTCTGGAAGAACTTCGACCACATTCCAAGGGAGTCTGGAGACATGGAGTCTGAATGGGCCATATTCTCCACCTCCATTGTTGAAGCGGCTGCCCAGAGCTGCGGCCATAAGGTCGTCGGTGTATCTCGTGGTGGCAACCCCCGAACCAAGTGGTGGACACCAGTGGTGAGGGGGGCCATTAAGCTGAAGAAGGAGTCTTATCAAGCTTGGTTGGCTTGTGGGACTCCTGAAGCAGCCGAGGTGTACCAGCAGGCCAAGCAGAGTGAAGCTCCGGTGGTTGCTGAAGCAAAAACTCAGGTGTGGGAGGAGTTCGGTGAGGCCATGGAACAAGACTTTCGGTTGGCCTCGAAGAGATTCTGGCAAACTGTCCGGCGGCTCAGGAGGGGGTAAGCAGCTCCCTGTCCACACTGTGTATGGTGCAGATGGGGCACTGTTGACTTCAACTGGGGATATCGTCTGGCGGTGGAAGGAATACTTCGAGGATCTCCTCAATCTCACTGACACGCCTTCCACAGAGGAAGCAGGGCTTGTGGATGAGGGGAACGACTCACCCATCACAGGGGCTGAGGTTGCCAAGGGAGTGGACGAGATTCGCCCTAAGTACCTCAAGGCCTTGGATATTGTTGGGCTGTCGTGGTTGACACACCTCTGCAACATTACGTGGAGGTCGGGGACAGTGCCTTTGGCATGGCAAACTGGGGTGGTGGTTCCTCTCTTCAAGAAAGGGGACCAGAGAGTGTGCTCCAGCTTCAGAGGGATTACACTCCTCAGCCTACCTGCGAAAGTCTATGCCAAGGTACTGGAGAGGAGAGTCTGGCCGTCTGACCTTGACTTCAGGAGGGACAATGTGGTTTTCATCCTGGCCGTGGCAGTGGCACATCGGACCAACTCTTTACCCTCTCGAGAATCCTCAAGGGTTCGTGGGAGTTTGCCCAACCAGTTTACATGTGTTTTGTGGACTTGGAGAAAGCATTTGACTGCGTCCCTCATGGTTTTTTGTGGGGGGTGCTTTGGGAGTACGTGGTATCGGGCTTGTTGTTACAAGCTATCCGGTCTCTATACAACCGTTGTGAGAGTTTGGTTTGTATTGCCAACACTCGGTTGGATTCATCCCCAGTGAGAGTTGGACTCTGCCAGGGCTGCTCTTTGTCACCAATCCTGTTCATCATTTTTATGGACAGGATTTCTAGGCGCAGCCAAGGATTGGAGGGTGCCATGCTTGGTGACCACAGGATCTCATCTCTGTTGTTTGCAGATGATGTTGTCCTGCTTGCTTCATCCAGCAATGACCTACAGGTCTTACTGGGATGGTTTGCCACTGAGTTTGAAATGGCTGGGATGAGAATCAGCACCTCCAAGTCCGAGGTGCCGTGGTCCTCAGCCGGAAAAAGGTGGATTGTCCTCTTTGGGTAGGGGACAGGCTCCTGCCCCAAGTGGAGGAGTTTAAGTATCTTGGGGTCTCATTCACGAGTGAGGGGAGAATGGAGCGACAGATTGACAGACGAATTGGAGCAGCATCTGCAGTGATGCAGACATTGTACCGGTCCGTTGTGGTGAAGAGGGAGCTCAGCTCTAAGGCAAAGCTGTTGATTTACCGGTCAATCTACGTTCCTATACTCACCTATTGTCACGAGCTTTGGGTAATGACAGAAAGAATGAGATTGCGGATACAAGCGACTGAAATGAGCTTTCTTTGTAGGATTGCTGGACTCACCCTTAGAGATAGGCCGAGGAGCTCAGTCATCCGGGAGATGCTCAAAGTATTCCAGTTGGTCTGGGAATGTCTTGGTATCCTCTCTGAAGAGCTGGAGCAGGTGGCCAGAAGAGGGAAGTGTGGGCTTCTCTGCCTGAACTGCTGCTCCCACGACCCGGACCTCCAGAAAAGCTGTAGAAGATGGATGGAAGGAATGACACGGAATAAGTATTGAACACACTTGGTGAAATTCATTTAATATTAAGTAGAAAAGCCTTTGTTGGTAATAACAGCTTCCAGATGCCTCCAGTACGGAGAAACTAGGCACAGGCATTGCTCAGGAGTGTTTTTAGTCCTTTTTTTCACACAAACTATCTTCAAATCTTGAAGCTTCCGTGGGTGTCTTCTATGAACTCTGATCTTCAGTTCATTCCATAGATTTTCAATTGTATTCAGGTCAGGTGACTGACTGGGCCATTCTAGTAGTTTTTTTTTCCTTCTCTAGAGCCAGTTGAGAGTTTCCTTGGCTGTGTGTTTGGGATCATTGTCTTGGTGAAATGTCCACCCTCGTGCGGTGGCGCAGTGGTTAGCACTGCACCAGCACAGCAACTCACCCTTGGCCATGGGATCCCTGGTTCGATCCCAGCCCCTGACCAACAGTGATCTGTGTGGAGTTTGCATGTTCTCCCCGTATTTGCGTGGGTTTACTCCGGGATTTCTCCGGTTTCCTCCCACAGGCCAAAATAATCCTGTTAACAGACAAATAGAGAAACAACCAGCCACAGGCCAAAAACATGCAGGTTAGGTTAATTGGAGACTCTAAAGTGGCCCTAGGTGGGAATGTGTGTGTGAATGGTTAAGGGATAGCGCCGTACCGTGGCTGCTTCATCCATCCAGGTGGATGCCCTCAATTTCCCCTCTGGGGATCAATAAAGTATACAAAATAAAAAAAATAAAAAAAATAAAATAAAAAATAAAATCTTCAGCATCTTGGCAGATGGCAACAAGTTTCTATCAAGGATGTCTCTGTACATTTGTCCATTCAGCTTTCCTTCAATTATATGAAGTCTGCCTGTCCCAGCTTCCAAGCAGGGAACCTCCAGTCTGCCTACCAGTCTATCAAGGAGCTGTGCCAAGTCAGCAAGAAATGGCAGTCATCGTCCCCCCTGCTAGCCACAAATGGCATAAGCCTCGTCACGGATCCAACGACCAAACTTCAACGATGGCAAGAGCACTACATGAGCGTCCTATGCAAGCCCCCTCCTCCCACCTCGGATAAGCTTCAGCAGTATGCTGATACTGGTGTTGAAGACAACTCAATCAGCCTCGCCCCGCCTTCAATCAGTGAGTTGTCAGATACTATCAAGAAGCTACCCTCTGGGTGAGCCCCCGGCGATGATGGAGTTACGGCAGAGATGATGAAAGCCGCCCTCACCTCTGTCATCCCTCGGCTGGAACATCTGTATCACTTCATCTGTGCAGAAGAACGCGTCCCTGGGGAGTGCAGGGACAGGGTCATTCTGTCCTTCTACAAGAACAAGGGTGACCATCAAAGCACAGCCACCTCTCGTCCCATCACGCTGCTTTCCATCCCTGGCAAGGTGATCACCGCTGTCATCCTGAGCCGTATCTGCCCCCTGGTCCTCACCAAGCACCACTGCCAGCAGGCTGGCTTCACCCCTTGCCAGTCCACAGTGGACTGCGTCATTGCCTTGAATGTCCTGGCGCAGCAACGGAGGGAGTATCACCAACCTCTATATGCGGCCTATGTTGATCTCAAAGCTGCCTTCGATTCCCTAGACAGGAACGCCCTCTGGCAACTCCTCCATGGCATTGGAGTCCTGTGCAAGTACATCAACATTCTCCGGGACCTCTACTCCAACACCACATGCAGGGTGCACACTGAGGGTGACATGTCAGACCCTTTTGTCACCACCTCTGGAGTCTGGCAGGGATGTGTCACCGCACCAAATCTCTTTAATGTCGCGGTTGACTACTGGGTCAAGAATGCTACAGAACGCTGCCCCAATCTCTGAGTTGACTTCCACTCCCACTTCACAGACCTGTGCTATGTGGATGACGTGGTGCTTTTTGCCACGCATATAAACATAATCGCTGAGGCGAGCTGCTTGCAGAGGAAGCATCACCCCTGGGCCTTACCGTCAGCTGGGCAAAGACAAAGATCCAGTTGCTATCAGACTTCTTGCCACCACCACCACAAGTCATCACCGTCAACAACAAGTTCACAGTTTCAGTTTTCAAAGTTTCACAGTTTATTCACACACACACACACATCACACATTATCGACAGCATGATTGAATTACAATATGAATTACACAGGGTTACAAAAATAATTTTTTTGAAGGTTGTCTGTGTTTTTTCAGCTGATTTAAGACAATTTGGCACCGCTGAATCCGAAAATGACATCCGTTTCTCTCAATCAGGTGCTTAGTAAAAACCTGTACTTACTTAGTATTTACTTAGTACTGTGCACATGCAAACTCCACACAGAAGGGTCACCGATGGTCTGGGGGTGGGATCGAACCCACGATGGTCAAGGGTGGAATCACTCCCATGACCTTCTTGCTGTGCTGCCACTGTGCTAACCACTGCTCCACCGTGCTGCCCCTCTTAGAGGATTATAACGATAGAAAAGATAAGGCACGTATGACTTTCTTTTGGAGAATTTCTAGCTTTTTTAGGTGAATTGGAAATGTGTTACACCATATGATATTGCAGTAATGTAAGTGAGGCTCAAATAAAGTTTTATATAGAGTGAGAAGTGCTGAAAGTGGTAAAAAAATGTCTCACTTTAAAAAACAGAACAGCATATTTGGCCAGTTTCTTGGTTAGATCGTCGATGTGACATTTGAAAATGAGAAATTCGTCAGTGAGGACCCTCAAGAATTTTATAGAGCTAACTTTTGTAATATTCTGTCCATTAATTTTGGGACAAAGTTCCTTGGTGTCTGGCTTTTTATTGGAACGGAATACAATATAATTAGTTTTACTGATATTTGTCACCATGGGTTGGGATGCCGTCTCGGCACTCAGCCCATGTTTTCCCTTTTCCCATTGAGCAGCGTCTCAGCAGGCTCCCAGCTGGCAGCATTACAGACGGCTGGGGCCAATTAGTCCTCATCAGCTGGGCCGCTGCCAATGAGGATAAATAGGAGCAGCCTCGATGACTCGGGGCTGCGACATAAACACATTGCTAAGCTGAAGCCCCTTCGTCTGGTGTCAGCTTATACT
This sequence comes from Pholidichthys leucotaenia, assembly GCA_020510985.1. Lineage (NCBI taxonomy): Eukaryota > Metazoa > Chordata > Actinopteri > Cichliformes > Pholidichthyidae > Pholidichthys > Pholidichthys leucotaenia. The sequence continues at coordinate 322,705,123 of CM035837.1, read as the reverse complement.
CCTCTTGCAGCATTCCTGTGTTTGTATCCCGCTGTGAGTATGTACGTCTTGCTACCCCCACGTCCGGTACGAGCTGCTTACCTCTGCGCTGTGCAACCTGTGAGTGTACCTCTGCATGAGTATCTGTGCTCTCCTCATCCCTTCCCCTTTACCCTGAATAAAATATCACGACTCACTGGCTTGCCCCTGGCTCTGATTGCCCGGCTCCCTAGAGCCGGATATGACAGTATGTCGCAGCCAGAAGAGTTGCCGGCGGCCGTGAGTCGCTGTGGAAATGTACCTTTCTGTCCGGGTGTCAGCGCTGCTTGCATGCCGTTTCCCAGGAGTCACTTCCGGCGCCAGGGCGACAAGCTGAGGTCCATCTCGGAGGCTGTCGACGGGACGCTCTCCACCCTGCACGACGCCTCCAACGCGAGACGCTGGCATCCGGGCCGTGCTGAGGAACTCCTGGACTGTCACCCTCACTCTCTGTACCATCTGGAGGACAGTGCCAGGATAGACGCTGCAGGTACACAGCGAGAGAAGCTCCACGGGGTGGATGGAAATCCCGGCAGGGAGTCGAAGTGGGCGACGTCTTTCCCCGCTTCGGAGTCCCGTTCCTGCCGCTATTCCAGTCCGGGAGTTCGCGCCAACCAGAGGACTTCCCCCGACCTGCGCCACGTCACTCGGGATTCCCTTCAAGGAGCCGCAGCTGACAGCAGTTATGTCCGGGGTCGAGTGGCTGTCGCGAGCTCCACTGTGTTTCCTGTCACCACCTTCAGGCATGTGGCGGCGGCAGGGAGATTGATGGTGTGGACTTCAGGGCTACGAAGCTTTCCCGTGCTCGGCGCCTTCCTCGCCTCGTTCTCTGATCTGGAGCGGCGAATCCTGGGTTTCCCCCTCGCTTCGTTCCCTGGGAATAGCCGCCATCACATCGGCGAGTCACCTCTGCACGAACCTCGTCCGGATCCAGTTCTGGGCTATCGTCAGGACCGTTCCTCCCACGCAGCTGTCATCCCTTCGCCTCGTCAGTGTGGAGACTCTACAGCCTCGTCCCTTGAGCCTCGTTTCCCCGCTGTCATTCCTGGACATTCGGGCTGGCTCACCCCGGCTGTTTTCCCCTCCTCCTCGACGCGCTTCCTGACTGCTGTGTGTGCCTGGAATCCCGGCCTGGTGAGCCCTCTGCTGGAGACAACGCGAGCGATCCTCAGACTAACTCCCGGGGGGTCCTCCGTTATCGCCGGGCGGGGAGAGGAAGAAGCAGAATCCACTACAGCAGGCGATACTCAACCTCCAGGGGGCAGGCAAGTCATTGTTTTTTCACACCTGCTTAATGATTTGCTCTGTCACATCCCTGGAGAAGTTCAGGGTTCGCAGCTCCCTGAACTCTCCCCACCTGCTGTAACTTGTATTCCTAATCCCGCATCCTCTGTGTCTCTCTCCGCCGAGCGGTCCCCGGCTCCGGGTCAACGTGGTGGGATATGGAGAGGGCCTGTGGTTCCGCAGCTACATTGCGGACGGAGGAGGGGGACTGACTGCTGCGTGGAGTCTACGCCGACGACTGAGCGTCCCCGGGTCTCCACGGAGGAGCGGTTCGGTCCGGCGGGACGAGATTCTTCTGGCTTCACGCCGAGTGGATCGTCGGCGGGGTTACCTGAGCTGGAGGGATCTCAAGCTGCGCTGACCATCGTGCTGGCTGCGGGGCCCGACGCGGCTAGATGGGAGCCTGACAACGACCTCCTGACGACGGATCCTGGATCTTCGCAGTCCTGGACGGCGTCAGAACCCGAGATCAGGCGAGTGCTCTCCTTTCTTTTCTCTCTTTTTATCCCCGAGCACTTCAGCCTATCTCCAGGGGAGATGAGCCGGGTGCAGCCGTCCGCTGCGTCTGAGCTCGTCTCGCCGGGTTCTGGCGCTGCCGGTGATCCTGATCCCGGTTCTGTTTTCTCTTCTGAGCCTTCTTCCAGGGTCACCGGCAAGGAGTTGCTGTTCCTCGTGGTGCTGGAGGGTCTGGGTTCAACGTTGGAGGTCGGTTCTGGTGCAGTATTCAACGTGGGTTCGCCCGAGACCCAGTCGGGGTCCAACGTGGGTTCGCCTGAGGCCCGATCGGGGTCCGACGTGGGTGCTGCCCCAGTATTGTCCAGGTCCGGTGAGGAGGTGGCCGTTTCCCTGCGGCCTGACGCCCGCCGCCCTCGTCATTGGCTCTCCCCTGAGCCTCTTCCACCGGGATCCGCTCTGATCCTTCGCCCGTCTCAACGGTCCTGGTGGTTGAGTGATGCGGGTCGACGACCCGACCCACAGAACTTTCGGTTCGGTGATCTGGTTCCCCCCACTGGTCTGTGTTTCCCTCTGGGCAGCCTGGTTCGGCTGCTGGTGGACTGGATTCCTGGGATCTGGGTCCGGAGTTCGCCGTCCGAACATTTCTCTTCCCCTGATTCGCCAGCTGGACAATGGGCGGGGAGATCTCCGGAGCCATCTCGGCCATTTTTGGACTCTGCCTGCCATTCACCTCGGGTGTCACTTTTTCTTTTATCGTTATCAAGGTCACTCGGGTGTAATGTTTTGTCCTGTTGGTGGATTCGTTTTTATAGTGCTGTGTTTTCCATCGCTCATGCTCAGCATTTTACTTTTTGTGCCATGTTTTTAGCCTCGTTTTTTCATTGTAGAGTTATGTTTTGTTTCCTTTCAGACCATGCTCTGCAGTTATCCATTTATTCCAGTCACTTTCATTTCTTTAGGTGACTGTGGGTATTTATATATTCGTGTGTGGGTTTTTCTTTGCCTGCACTCAGTATTTCTTCTTTATGTCCTGTTTGTTCATTATAGTCATGTGCCTTGTTTTTCGTAACACCATGCTCTGTAATTGTCCATTTGTTCCAGTCACCTTCACTTTTCTTGGTGACTGTGTGTATGTACTTATATTGGTGCTGTGTATTGTGTTTCCCCTTTTTTTGACCATACTCAGCATTTTTGCCTTGTACCTTTTTGGTGTTTTTTTTCCTTGTTCTGGGTCACGCATTGTTGGTACTCTCTGTAGTGTGTAACCGGCGTGCTGACCCAGTTCTTCTCCCCATCTGCACTTGGGTTAATTATTCCCTGTTTTGTCAGTGTTGTATTTGGTTTTTTTTTTTTTTTTCCCGCTACCCTACATTGCCCCATTGGTGTTGTCCTTCCCTTGGCTTCTTCCCCTCTGGTCCTGCCTCCCTTCCCCCCACCCTAGGTGGTGGGGGGGGGGGGGGGCTGGGATGTTCCTGGTCGTTCAGGAGCCCGACCTTGAGGGGGGGGCTCTGTCACCATGGGTTGGGATGCCGTCTCGGCACTCAGCCCATGTTTTCCCTTTTCCCATTGAGCAGCGTCTCAGCAGGCTCCCAGCTGGCAGCATTACAGACGGCTGGGGCCAATTAGTCCTCATCAGCTGGGGCGCTGCCAATGAGGATAAATAGGAGCAGCCTCGATGACTCGAGGCTGCGACATAAACACATTGCTAAGCTGAAGCCCCTTCGTCTGGTGTCAGCTTATACTCCTCTTGCAGCATTCCTGTGTTTGTATCCCGCTGTGAGTATGTACGTCTTGTTACCCCCACGTCCGGTACGAGCTGCTTACCTCTGCGCTGCGCAACCTGTGAGTGTACCTCTGCATGAGTATCTGTGCTCTCCTCATCCCTTCCCCTTTACCCTGAATAAAATATCACGACTCACTGGCTTGCCCCTGGCTCTGATTGCCCGGCTCCCTAGAGCCGGATATGACAGTATTAAGTGAAAGTTTGTTACACTGAAGCCAGGTGTCTATTTTCATTAGATAGATAGATGGATGGATGGATGGATGGATGGATCCCAAACTGGGAAATTACAGTGTAACAGCAGCATGGCAGTTGACAGCCAAACAGAAACACACACGACAGACAAAGGGAACCCATGGAAAGTAAAAAAACTAACACGACTATAGAACCTATATACATCATAGCTTAATATATGATGACCCGTATAAACACATGAATCATCCCATTGTACAAAGAAGGACTATCAGGAGCAGAGTGAAATGTGAGGTACCAGTTAGTCTGTAAGGTGCAGTGTGGCAGTATTATTATGACCAGAATACAACATCATAGTGAGTTATTGTACAGTGAAATTGCATGTGGCAGGAAAGATTTCCTGTACCTGGCCGTTCGACAGCAAAGCTGTAGTAGTCTACTGGAGAAAGTGCTTCGCTCTCTGTCTAGTGTGTGGGGGAGGGGGTGATCAGGATTGTCCATGATGGATCGCAGTTTTAGTGTTCTCCTCTCCACTACTGTCTCAAAGGTCTCTGGTCTGAGACCAATTACAGAGCCAGCCCTCTTGATAATCTTGTCAAGTCTGTTGGTGTCTCTGGCCCTGATACTGCTACCCCAACAGACAGCAGCAAAGAAGATGGCACTGGCAACAACGGTCTGGTAGAAAAGCTCCAGCATCCTGCTGCACACATTGAAGGATCTCAGCTTCCTCAGGAAGTACAGTCTGCTCATCCCCTTCTTGTGCGCACCCAACCCGCTGCTGATTCTGACACCCAGATATTTGTAGTCCTCAACCACTCCCACATCCTCCCCCCTAATCTGCAGTGGCTGAGAAGGCGTCTTCTTCTTCCTGAAGTGAATCACCATCTCTCTGGTCTTGCTGACATTCAAACATTAAATTACAACATTTAATGTTGTAATTTATTAATTAGGATGTCATGGTTAATGGTATCAAATGCTTTAGACAGGTCTAAAAAAATGCCGATACCATAGGTATCAAGGCGGTTGAGATTGTCAACAACTTTGTCTACCTTGGCTCTAAGATCACTAGCTCCTGCTCGTACAGATCCAGAGATTACTCGCCACCTGCAGCTGTCTCGCAGTGCTTTTGGCCACCTTCAGAGAGTCTGGCGGAGCGGGAAGATCTGCACGACCACAAAGTTGGGAATTTTTAACACCTGTGTGATCCCCATCCTCCTTTTCGGGTCCGAGACTGGATCCTCTCCACCACAACCACCCACCATCTGGATACATTCCATCGGACCTACCTCTCTAACATCCTCAGCATCCGATGGTTCCACCACAAACGATGAGGTCTACAGGAGGGATGACTGCCCTATCCCCATCTCCACCGTCATCAGAAGAGGGAGGCTGCGGCTCCTTGGCCACGTGGCCAGGTTGGATGATGGGACACCAGCCAAGCAGGTCCTATCTGCAAGCGCTCGTCCGCCCCCCCAGGGCTGGCATCAACCCCGAGGTCGGCCCAGACTGTCCTGGACGAACCAGGTTGCAATGATAAGACCTCTGGCCGACCTCACTGCCCTAGCCTAAGATCATCCTGCCTTCAGACGATTGGCTGCAATGGTCACTTAAGTGGCCAGGCAAGGATTAAGGTTACGCTACCTGTACCATGTGCCGAAAAACACTCTCACACCATGATGCTCCCACCTCCAAACTTCACTGTTGGTATGGTGTTTTGGGGCTGATGTGCAGTGCTATTTCTCCTCCAAACAAGCTGTGTGTTCTGGCATCCAAAAAGTTCAATTTTGTGTCTTCTCTGACCAGACTATATTCTCCCAGTATTTTACTGGCTTGTCCAAATGCTGTGAAGCAAACTTTAAACAAACTTCAGTATGCTTTTTCTTCAGCAATGGAGTCTTGCAAGGTGAGCGGACATAGAGCCCATGTGGGTTGAGCACCCTACTAATCGTTTTCTTTGAAAGAGCAGTACCTGATAACTCCAGATCTTTCTGGAGTTCTCCACGAGTGACCTTTGGTTCTTGGATAACTCTTCTGATAATTCTTTTGACTTCTCTGTCAGAAATCTTGCAAGGAGCTCCTAGTCGTGGCTAGTTTATGGTAAAATGATGTTCTTTCCACTTCGAAATGATGGCTCCAAAAGTGCTTACTGGAACATTCAGCAGTTTAGAAAATGTGTCTGTAACCAATGCCATCAATATGTTTTGCAATAATAAAATTGTGAATATTTGATAGCTGATATCTGATTTTCACAGACCTTATTAAAGGCCATCAGCCAGGACTTAACCAGCTGAAATTAATTTGCACTGATCGGTGATGGGATGGCATCCTAAATTCTGATGATTTCAGCTGGTTTCTTGGCTTTCTATGCCTTTTTGCACCTCTTTTTCTTCATGTGTTCAATACTTATTCCTTGTGTCATTCCACTTTATTCGATACAACTTATTTTCTGAACAGTTTGCTTGATTTCTTTGTATGTATGGATTACTTGGGCTGTTACAGATATCTGGCGAAAATCTCAGGTCATTGGCTCCATCAGAAATACTGTATGTTTCATGAGAAAAAATGTTGATGTTGTGGAGAGAATAACCAGGCCAAACTTTTCCGAGCAGATGAAACTTTATTCCACTCTCTCTCACATTTACCAGAATCAGAAAACATTCCACCAGGTTGCAGGCACTCTCTTTTATATCACAGCACTAACACTTCTCTGCTACCTGGGGTGCTGCATTAACATATCACTCCCCACACTCCCCACCTTTGATCTGCCACTTTAGTCTGAGGGAAAACTACTGAGTAACTACTGAGTGGGTTTCCCCCCCCCCCCACCCCCCAGAGTCTCAGTCCTTTGGACTTCAGCCTCCGTCCATAGCTGCTGTAATGGGGGGTCTTCGGCTCCGAGGCGCTGCTGTGCCGGTGGGGGGTTCCTGGGGGGGGGTGTCCATCTGTGGGGGGACAATGGGGGGGGGCACCTTCAGCATGCTCGTGTGACTGATCTGACGATTCATTTACCTGGGGAGTTCTCTGTGGTGGTCTTCCGCGCCGAGGAGCTTGGGCCAACACCACCTGCTCGTCTGCTAAAACAAAGGCGGGCTTAAGCCTGTCTATACAAATTGTCTCCCGGCGACCCCCCAAGTCTAACACAAAATGTTTGTCCCCGGGTTCCAGCACTCTGAACGGGCCATCGTAAGGCGGGCGCAATGGGGTCCAGTGGGCATCGTGCCTGACAAATCTGAATGACGCATCCTTCAAGGTTTTTGGCACAAAAGCACGTGGAAAACAGTGGTGGGCCGGGCCGGGTAGTGTCCCTGCCTCTGTGCTATGTCTTGAACGCGGGGATGGATCGGTGTTCGGCGCAGGGTTATCCGGCAAAACTTCCCTGGGGAGCCGCAGCGGCTGGGAAAAAAACTGCTCTGCTGGGGAGGCTGCCAAATCCTCCTTCGGTGCAGAGCGCAACCTTAATAGAACCCACGGCAACCGGTCCACCCAATGTGCATCCGTAAGCGAAGCTCTGAGCGTTGCTTTAAGTGACTTTTGGAAACGCTCGCATAACCCATTGGCCTGTGGGTTGTACGCGGTCGTGCGATGAATTGAGACGCTCAGGCTCCGGGCCATGGTGGACCAGAGGTCGGAAACAAACTGCGGGCCCCGATCGGACGTGATGTCCGAAGGAGCGCCGAAACGTGCCACCCATGTTGTCAAAAAAGTGCGTGCCACATCTGTGGATGCGGTGGAAGCTAGCGGGACTGCTTCAGGCCAGCACGTGGTGCGGTCCACCACTGTCAGGAGGTACCTGAACCCTGCGATGGTGGGAGGGGGTCCATGAGGTCCACGTGAACGTGGTCAAACCTCTTAGCCGGGTTATGGAACGGCTCCAAAGGGACCTTCGTGTGCCTGTGCACCTTGGCTCGTTGGCACGCTATGCAGGCTGCGGCCAACTCTTTCACCTGTTTGCGCAGGCTCGGCCAGACGAACTTTGCGCCCACCATTTTGACTGACGCGCACACTCCTGGGTGCGCCAGGGAGTGAACCAACTCAAAAACGCGGCGGCGCCAAGCTCGTGGGACCACCGGTTGCGGGCGGCCTGTAGAGACGTCAAAGACTGGGGGGGGGGCGTGTTGCAGCACTCTGCTCTGCAGCCTTAACCCTGTTGGTCCAGACTGGAGCGCGCAAACGTCCGCATCGCCGATCTGCGCAGCGGCCATGGCTGTGTAATCTATCCCCACGTAGACTGGGGCCACTAATGCACGCGAGAGGCAGTCAGCCACCACGTTGAGTTTACCGGCCACATGTCAAATGTCGGTCGTAAACTCCGAGATCATGGCCAGCTGTCTCTGCTGCCGGGCCGACCATGGTTCCAAAACCTTGGCCATCATGTACGTAAGTGGCTTGTGGTCCACGAATGCAGTGAAGGTGCGCCCTTCCAGCCAGAACTGGAAGTGGCGTATGGCCAGGTGGAGAGCCAGTAACTCCCTGTCGAATGTGCTGTATTTACGCTCATTGTCGCACAAACACCTGCTAAAAAAGGCGAGCGGCTGCCAAGAACCAGCGACGCACTGCTCCACGACGGCCCCTATGGCCACGTCTGATGAGTCAGTAGTGAGCACTATCCTAGCCGCTGGGTCCGGGTGCGCCAGTAGTGTGGCGTTCGCCAGAGCTGTTTTAACCTCGGAAAACGCCTGCTCTCGCTCAGTAGTCCAGTCAACTCTGTCCGCCGGCTTCTGTTTCTTAAGCGTGGTGTACGACGGCTGCATGAGCTGGGCTGCGCGGGGGAGGAAACGATTGTAGAAGTTTACCATCCCCAAAAACTCCTGCAGCGCCCTGGTCGTCTGAGGCTGGGGAAAATTTGCCACAGCGCGCACCTTGTCCGGCAAGGGTATCGCACCCTCCGGTGAGACACGGTGGCCCAAAAAATCGATTCCCGTCACCCCAAACTGGCACTTTGCCAGGTTGATTATTAATCCGTGCTCCTCCAACCTCTGGAAAACTGTCCTGAGGTGGGCTACGTGTTCGTCCTCGGACGTGCTGGCCACCAGGGTGTCGTCCAGGTAAACGAACACAAATGGCAGATCGTGCAACACCGCATCCCTCATGCGTTGGAATGTCTGCGCCATGCCTTTTAGCCCGAAAGGCATGTGTAAAAACTCAAACAGACCTAACGGGGTTATTACTGCCATTTTAGGTATGTCCTCAGCGCGCACGGGCACCTGGTGGTAACCGCGGACCAAGTCTATCTTGGAAAAAATCCGTGCCCCGGTGAGGTGAACGGAAAAATCCTGAATATGAGGGATGGGGTAGCGGTTGTGCGCTGTGGCGTTGTTTAATCTGTGGAAATCTCTGCAAGGTCACCATGATCCCTCGGCCTTAGGAACCATATGTAGCGGGGATGTCCATGGGCTGTTTGAGCGCCTGATGATGCCCAACTTTTCCAAATTGGCAAACTCCTCGCGCACTATGGCCAGTTTAGCTACGTCCAGGCGGCGAGATCATGCGAAAACGGGTGGCCCCGTAGTAGTAATGAAGTTCTCCACCCCGTATTCAGTGACGGTCACCGAAAAAGTTGGGACCGTGAGTGCTGGGAACTGGTTGAGTAGTGTGTGGAACTTACCCCTGGAGCTGTGATGTTGGCTAGTGTTGTGGGCCCGGCTCCTCGAGCTGTACAGGGGAGAGAATCAAAAGACATTGCGTTAATCAGGCGTCTGTTAGCAACATCGACTAGTAGTCCGTCTGCACACAAAAAATCAGCACTTAAAATGGGGAAGCTGCATGCCGCTATGACGAATGTCCATTGGTATGTATGGCCGTGCAAGGATACAGTTAGTGTCCTCTCTCCAAAAGTCTTAATGTCTGAGTCATTTGTGGCTGTCAGCTCGGGGCCGCTAGTTCCCGCCAGCCGGTAGGCGTAGGACGGCAGTATGAGGCTCTTTTGGGAGTCGGAGTCCACGAGGAACCGTCTCCCCGAGCGTGAGTCTGTCACATAGAGCAGCTTGCTTTCTTCACCGGCGGTCGCAGCTGCTACCGACTGCCGGTCCCGGCATTTCCCAAACGCTTGAATTGGCACAGTGGCACGCATCGGCTTGCGTCCTCTCCAAAACGGCGGTGGTAGAAACAGAGCATGTCTCTTTGGTGCTTCTTGGCCCCCGCTGCAGCCACCATTGTTGGCTCCTCGTCTCCGCTGGCCATCTCGCTGGGTTCCAACGCCGCTGCATTCACTGTGAGGGCTCTGGTAGTGAGGATGATCCAATTTGCCTGCTGGGCTAGCGCCCGGTAGTTGCGCACAGCCAGCAGCAGCGAATTGGCAAGGACTGCTCTGGCCGCTGTCAGGAGGTTCAGGAGGAAAAGGTGGGCAAAGAGAAAATGTCCGTCATCTGTGCCCATCAACACCAACATCTTCTCCATCAATTCGACCGCCGACCCGTCTCCTAACTCGGAGCGCGTCAGGAGCCTCTCCACTCTCTCACAGTCCGAGACCATGTAGTGCCGGGTCAGCGCGGTTTTGAGAGCACCGTATTTGTCGCGGGCTGGGGGCTGTTGGAGCAGGCTCGCCACCTGCTGAGTTAATAATAATAATAATAATGCATCAGATTTATATAGCGCTTTATCATAGACACTCAAAGACGCTTTACAAGTAGATACATTATTCATTCACTCTAGACAGACAATGGTAGTGGCAAGCTACTACTGTAGCCACAGCTGCCCTGGGGCAGGCTGACGGAAACGTGGCTGCCAATCCGCGCCAGCGGCCTCTCCGGCCACCACCGAATATTTATACATTTATACACATTCATAGCCAGTGTTATGGGCACTGGAGGCAATGTGGGTGAAGTGTCTTGCCCAGGGACACAACGGCAGGATATCTGAGGAGAGCGGGATTCGAACCGCCAACCATCGGGTTATTAGACGACCTGCTCTACCTCCTGAGCCACTGCTGCCCCAGTTGTGTGTGCATCCAGTGCTGCAACCGCGTAGTAATATCTGGTGTCATCTGCCGTTATTCCCCTGAGTGCGAACTGAGCCTCGGTGTGAAGGAACCAAGACTTCGGGTCGTGTAGCCAAAAGTCTGGGAGTTTGACCAAAACGGCGCACGCGTTGCTGGCACTTCCCGTCCGGGTTGTCTCTGGGGTGTTCGCCACGTGTTCCATTGTGCGTCGAGAGTCACCAGTGTGGAGAGAATAACCAGGCCGAACTTTTCCGAGCAGATGAAACTTTATTCCACTCTCTCTCACATTCACCAGAATCAGAAAATATCCCACCAGGTTGCAGGCACTCTCTTTTATATCACAGCACTAACACTTCTCTGCTACCTGGGGTGCTGCATTAACATATCACTCCCCACACTCCCCACCTTTGATCTGCCACTTCAGTCTGAGGGAAAACTACTAACTATTGAGTGGGTTCCCCACAATGTGTTTAATACTTATTTTCCCCGCTGTACATCTAATGAGGGGTTAGCTTGCAATGCTAACCAACAACTAAAAGGACTCGAATATGACTTTTTTCTATTGAAGAAGACACCAATTCCTTTGGCTACATGCCAGGTTTATATTTGCGTCAGAGGATGGCATGCATTACATTGTACATCGAGAACTTTGATATGGGGATATGTGGGGTATGTGAGCTTGCTCATTAAGGTTCTTTCATTTGGATAATGAGGGAGCAAAGCATGACAATGGGCAATACACTGCCAGAAATGACCAAAACCACTGGCAGAAGGTGCAGCACTTTAGATTGTTGTAATAGGGCAACCTGTCTCGAAATTTGCATGAGAGCATTTGATGTGTTTTTTAAATATGGAACAAAACATTACTATCAATATACCATATACAATAAACAATATAAAGAGAAACAGAGTTCTTGATTTATCCCTAAAATAACCTAAAAGCAATTAAGTGACAGAAGTGACAGGTCTCTCTTGAAAATGAGACCTTGTTTCTCAATGAGACTACCTGTATAAAAAAGGTTAATAATAATAAAAAACAAGTGTAGTGAAATATAGAGATTCTGATAATTACTCTTCAACTGTCCCTAAAAGCTTATATAATGTGCAAATAATGCATGCTAAATCTGCACATTCTATTTCTTCTTTCTGGTTTTAAGTGAGTGTTCTCTAGCTTCAGTATAACCCATGTTACGTAGTGGGTGTCTTGTCTCATGGCCTGATCATCTTAGCTTTGGCTGTAGATTAGAGGCTATAATCCGGCTCCTCCACTTGCCTACTTCCTGAATGCCTACCGAAGAGAAAGATAGCCCATCCAGAAGCTTGTTTACTTCAAGGCTTGTGTCTCAGCTCTCAGCTCTGTTAACTGAAGCCTTTTCACCTGCCTTAAAGGCAACAGTACCTATTACCACATTAACCAGTAGGACTCTAATCCCCCCACTGGTTAAGTGAAAGAGTGTCTGCGAGGATGGCAAGAGTGACGATGAGGACACAGGCAGTAGGTCTAACAAACAGAGCTCCTTAGGACTTTACAGTAATCTGGGATAACTGTATAACTCACCCCAATTATCAGGGCACAAGCACACACAGAGTTACAGTATTACCATTGTGTGTATTTCTAAATAAATTTTAGTCCTTGCAAAATACTTCACTCCAGCCAAAGCCATTCAAATTACAGAAATTAGAATAACAGTGGCATGACATGGAGAAAATAAAACTTAAGTTTTTAATTTTCTTTCTCGGAGGTAGATATAAATAAACCTACTGTATCAGATTAACCACTCTTAGTGAAAACACACAGGGATATGCCATCCATTCTTTATTAATTTTTTACGTTCAATTTTCGTTTTGTATGGATTAAAGCAATTAGAGTAAGATGGGTGAGAAAAGCAGGACAGAGTAATGCTAGCCATTTCACAGCTAATCAGCCACTTTATACTTTATAACATATAAGCATTATCCCTTTCGTGGATCACCACCTTATCGTGGTGGAGGGGTTTGTGTGCCCTAATGATCCCAAGAGATATATTGTAAGGGGCAATTTGCCCCTGGTAGGGTCTCCCAAGGCAAATTAGTCCTGGGTGAAGGGCCAGACCAAGAATGGCCCAGTGGATCCCTATGAAAAAAGTTATAACCAGGACCCAGTGTACTCCAGGCTACTCTGCTTGGATTGCTGCCCCTGTGACCCCGAACCCTGGATGGGCAGTAGAAGATGGATGGATGGATGGATGGATGGATTATATGCACACATCGACAGTGATGCTTGAAAGTTTTTGAACCTTTTAGAATTTTCTAAATTTCTGCACAAATATGAACCCAAAATATCATCAGATTTTCACACAAGTTCTAAAAGTAGATAAGGAGAACCCAGTTAAATAAATGAGACAATAATATTTTACTGTGTCATTTATTTATTGAGGAAAATGATCCAATATTACATATCTGTGAGTGGCAAAAGTTTGTGAACCTTTGATTTCAGTATCTGCTGTGACCCCCTTTTGCAGCATTAACTGCAACTAAACACTTCTGGTAAATATTGATAAGTCCTGCACATCGACTTGGAGGAATTTTAGCCCATTCCTCCATACAGAACAGCTTCAACTCGGGGATGCTGGTGGGTTTTCTCGCATCAGCTGCTCACTTCAGGTCCTTCCACAAGATCTCAATTGGATTAAGGTCAGGACTTTGACTTGGCCATTCCAAAACATTAACTTTATTATTCTTTAACCATTCTTTGGTAGAACGACAGTGTTTCCTCTGGCTCTGGTGGTATACAAACAGGTTAGAAAATATCAAGTGTCATGTAAATTAAAAGTAGACAACCAAAAATTTCTAGTTAAGGGTACAAAGAGCACCCACTTAAAAACTTGAGTAATGACTTCAGTCTTGAAGGTTTGAGATTTTTCTCCAAAATTTATAACATTTTTCTTACAGTTTTCTACTTTTCTCTGTAAATTTATCTAAATTTGAAATTATTTTCCTCAAATTTGTAATTTCCTCTTGTAAAACTGACTTTTCTTGTACATTTGAGACTTTATTATAAATCGGTGGATTATTTTATGGCTAATTTTTGTCTATTTTTTAAAATAAAATTAATGGATTTTTTTCATAAATTTGAAACAGACTGTGGTAATTTTTTTTTTTACTTTTTCCTTATAACAATTTACATTTTAGACCATATTTTTGCAGAGCCAGAACAGAATAATTTAATTCTAATTTCAAAGGAAAAAAATTAATAAAATTGTATTTAATGAAATAAATTAACTTAAATGACCAAAGATGCAGTTATTTCTGTTATAATATTTCTATACATTTATAGTTTGGTTTTTTTTTTTAGAAATCTCCTCACCACTCAGACAGCAGGAAAACCTCCCTTATTTTGAAATGCAAATGTTGGCACGTTTAGTTTTTCTGAAGGCTGCTGACAGATTAAAGTCACTGACTTCATGAATTTCGGTCATCTTAACTTGCCAGGTACATAAAAATGAACATAAATTAGTTAATTAATATTAACTAAGGTAAAGGTAAAAACATCTCCTTTTTATTCTTGCCTGAAATAAGAAAAACAAAAAATGTGACACTCGTAGCGAGACACTCTGCTTGCTGACTGGAAAACGCGGGTGGGGAGCTTCTGAACTCCACACAGATGACAGTCACGCGCATTGTTCGTGTGTGCGCTTGTGGACCATCATTGCTTCATATATTTTTCTTAAATTTATATTTCCTGATAGAGTGGTGGAAATTTTTCAGCCATATTTCTGATGGAGCCATTGGCCTGAGATTTTCACCAGATATCAGTAACAACCCAAGTAATCCATACATACAAAGAAATCAAGGCAGCTGTGTTCACAAAACAAGTTATATTTAATAAAGTGGAATGACACAGGGAATAAGTATTGATCACATGAAGAAAAATAGGTGTCAAATGCGTGCATCTTAGTGCAGCGCATGTGGGAATTGAACATGAAAACCAAACGCAGGAGTTAGTTGAGTGTGTTTATTAATAACGTGAGAGTGTCCAGCATTCAAGCAATGAATGTCACTAGCATACAAGGGAAACTGTCCGGACGCTCTAGAACTCAAGGGAAAAATAGAACTTGGAGGAAATGGCCCGGCGCTACAGGCAGAACTGAATTGGCGTGGGCAAATATAGGAAAAACTTACAGAGCTTGAGCAGTCTGAGACAGTCCCAGGTAGCCATCCCAGTAGAACACAAATGGCGGAGAGCAGGCTGGTGGAAAAGACAATCCAACTACAGCAGGACTGGCAGTTAGTTCTATACCAAGGGGAACAAACACTGTGTAGACCAAACAATGACCCGGCAATGCACATCAGTGAACACAGACCTTAAGTACTTCCACTAATTAATCAACTGAGTGCATGCCGGTGTGTGTAATGAGTGCGTAGATGTGTGAGCATGTAAGTGAGAGTGAATGGTGTGTGCGTGTGCAGAGAACAGCATGTGTGTGAGTGAGTGTGCTGAGTGAAACACAAATGACAAACAGCTGTGGTCCTGACAGGAGGAGGGTGCGTGGCTGTCGGCTGTCAGGAAGCAGGCAAATCCCAAGGCTCTCAGCAGCCTGACGTACGGACCTGACAGATGACAGACACAAAAGAAATAATAAAAGGAAATGAGCCATGTCAGGAAGCAGGGTAGGAAAAAAACTTAAAACCCCTGCTCATGACAATAGGTGCAAAAAGGCATAGAAAGCCAAGAAACCAGCTGAAATCCATCAGAACTTAGGAAGCCATCTCATCCCCCATCAGTGCAAATTAATTTCAGCTGGTTAAGTCCTGACTGATAGCGTTTAAAAAGGTCTCTGAATATCAAATTGTCATACCACAAAAAACTCATGATGAGTAGAAGCAAAGAGCTCTCTTTAGCCCTTTACAACCTTATTGTTGCAAAACAAATAATAACAGGTTATAGGCGCATTTCTAAACTGTTGAATTGTGACGATGGAGTGTCACCACTGTTATGATTTATTGTATTGTGTGATCATGTTATATTTGTAATGTTGTAAATGTTAGTATGATTATTTGTTAAAGTGCACACAGTATTTTGGGATCTGTTTTTGTTTAATTTTGTTTAATTTGAATGCCCTTGGGAGATAATTGTTATGGTTAAGTATTTTGGTAAAATAATGGATAATGATTTATTTCACATACCTTGCTTCCTGTGGGTGTCCGGGCAAAAGACTCTGTTAGGGGTTGAGGGCCTTATATAGGACACCAGCAGGAAGGAAGCATGTATGGTAAGTTAGAGGGGTGGTTTAGCTTTTGTAAATAGGGGTTTGAACTATTTATTGAATTATTTATATTGTTATTTATTATATGTTATTTATATTTATATTGTATATAGTCGGGGAAGTATTTATGTATTTTTAGATATTAGTGGGTATGTGTTAAGAATGGAAATGTTCATTGTTTTACCTGGGATTATGGTAGGGGCTAATCAGCCCTAATTATCTCGAATACTATATAACAGGTGTGGTTAATGATAATGAGGTGCATTCTTATTATCCTTGGTATGCTTCTTGGTTGGTGAATTGTGCATTGTTGAAGAAGAATCGTGTCGGATGTTCTGAAACTATTTACTGTAAGATTATTGAAATAAAAATGGACTAATTGAAAATTGAAATCTCGCATCGCCTCACCGCTACTTTGTTACATGAATGTTCCAGTGAGCACTGTTGGAGCTATCATTTGGAAGCGGAAAGAACATCATTTCACTATAAATGAAGGCCACACTGGCCTCCAGCAACTGGTTGGCACGCTTGACCTGACCATTGCTCTGCAGGTGGTATCCAGATGTGAGACTGATGGTGGTGCCCAAGGATCGGCAGAAGGCTCTCCATACCCACGATGTAAACTGCGGTCCTCAATCTGACACAATGTCCATAGGGATGCCGTGCAAGTGAATAACGTGGAGGGAAAGTAACTTAGCTGTCTTGGTGGCAGATGGGAGTCTAGGAGGGGAACTAAATGAATTGCCTTAGAAAAACGACCAGCAATGGTAAGAATTACAGTGTTGCCCTGGGATGGAGGGAGACCCGTGATGAAGTCAATGGCATTGTGGAACCAGGGGCGGGAAGGGACAAGGAGGGGATGGAGGAGACCTGCTGGGGGTAAAGAGTCAGACTTGTTAGCAACACATGTGGGGCAAGCCTTAACGTAGTCTTTCACGTCTTTCCTGAGGGAAGGCCACCAAAATACACGCTGAATTAATTCCACACTGCAGGCGATGCGGGGATGGCAGACAAAAAAAAACTTGTGTGCCCCTACTGGATAACGTCACTGCGTAAGGGGCAGGGTACATACAGCCTGTTGGGCGGGCCTCCCTCGGGGACGGGTTCCACTGACTGGGCCCGCTGGACCATCTGCTTTATGTCCCAAGTGAGGGCTCCCAAAATACAGGAAGAGGGCAGGATAGTGTCCGGGGAGGGGGGGGGGGGCAGCAGCTGCAGAAGGAAAGGTGGAGGAGGAGTCAGAGAAAAATGCGTGAGAGAGCGTCAAGTTTAACGGTGTGAGACTCTGGGCAGTATGTGATGGAGAGATTGAATCTAAGGAAAAACAGAGCCCACCGAGCCTGCCGGGCATTCAGTCATCTGGCAGATCTAAAATATTCCAAATTTTTGTGATCTGTCCAGACCATCACCGGCTGATTAGCTTCCTCCAACCAGTGTCTCCACTCCTCCAGTGCCAATTTAATGGCCAGCAGTTTGTGGTCCCCTCCGTCGTAATTTCTCTCGGCTGGGGTCAGCCACCATGAGAAAAAAACGCACGGACGGCGCTTCTGATTGGAGCCGGAACACTGTGAGAGCACAGCATCCACCCCTGAATCAGAAGCATCCACCTCGACCACGAAGTGTGCTTGGGGGTCTACCTGCGCCAAAATAGGTGCGGTGGTAAAGTGCTTGGGCAGCACGGTGGCGGAGTGGTTAGCACTGCGGCAGCATAGCAACTCATCCTTGGCCGGGGGATCCTGGGTTCTATCCCAGCCCCTGACCAACAGTAATCTGTGTGGAGTTTGTATGTTCTCCTCGTGTCTGCGTGGGTTTACTCCAGGATTTCTCCAGTTTCCTCCCACATGCCAAAAACATGCAAGTTAGGTTAATTGGCATCAAACTGGGGATTCTAAATTGTCCTTTGGTATGGATGTGAGAGTGAATGGTTGTCAGTCTCTCTGGGATGGCCCTGCGATGGACTGGCGATCTGTCCAGGGTGTACCCTGCCTCTCACCCAAAGATGCTGGGATAGGCTCCAGCCCCTCCGCAACCCAAAAAAGATTAAGCGGAAGAAGATGGATGGATGGATGGTAAAGTGCTCCTTGAGTGTAGCAAAAGCCCATTCAGTGACCTTGGACCACTTGAATGGGCTCTTGGTGGAAGTAAGCTGGGTGAGGGGCAGAGCTGTTTTACTATAATCGCGTATACACTGGCGGTAGAAATTGGCGAAACCCAGGAAGGGTTGAAGCTCCTCCCTGGTTCAGGGAGTAGGCCAGTCTACTACCACCTGAATTTTAGCCGGGTCGGCCTTTAACATGCCCCCACCCACGGTAAACCCCAAGAAAGATGTGGAGCAGGTGGAAAACTCACACTTCTCAGCCTTCACAAAAAGCTGATTCTCAAGCAGCCGCTGCAGGACAGTACGGACTTGGACTACTTGTTCCTCCAGCGTGGGAGAAAAAAATCAAAATGTCGTCTAAGTAAACAAAGACGAAATTGTTCACCATGCCATGGAGGACATCATTGATTAAACACTGGAAGACGGCGGGGGCGTTGGTCAGGCCGAAGGGCATGACCAGATATTCAAAATGACCCAGGTGCATTTTGAACGCCGTCTTCCACTCATCCCCCTCGCGGATACATACCAAATGATACATGCTCCGGAGATCGAGCTTAGTATATACCCGTGCCTGTTGGAGGAGTTCAAAGGGCGAATTAATGAGCGGCAACAGATATTTATCCTTAACGGTGATGGAATTAAGCTCGCGATAATCAATGCACGGCTGCAAAGGCCGCATCCTTTTTCCTACAAAAAAGAACCCCGCGCCGAGAGGGGCGGACGATGGACGAATAAGGCCGGCGCTAAGGGAATCTTTGATGTAACTTTCTATCGCCTCCCTCTCCGGCCCAGATAAACTGTAAAGCCAGCTGGATGGCAGCCGCACACCCAGAAGGAGGTCAATAGCGCAGTCATAGGACCGATTGAGGTGGCAATGATAGGGCCCTTGACTTGCTAAAGACCTCCCCTAAGTCATGATAGACCTCGGGCACGCGGCTGAGATCCTTCAGCTCAGGAAGGGGGAGGAGATACGAAGAGAGGGTGAGCAAGCAGCCAAACGAAGACACGACAACAAACAAAATGGGCTTCAGGAAGAGATTGAACCCTTGGCCCAGTTAATTATAGGATTATGTTTGTGAAGCCACGGATAACCCAGAATCATGGGAGCAGAAGACTGTGGCAGCACAAAGAACTGGATTGTCTCACAATGGTTACCAGACAAATTGATTGCGATAGGCTCAGTTTGCTGGGTCACTGCCACGAGCCTACAACCAGACAAGGCGGAGACATTAACAGGTGTTGGGAGGTTCCTGGTTGGAATCTGAAACCTTTGGATCAGTTCCTGGTGAATGAAACTTTGCTTTGCCCCAGAATCCACCACAGCGGAGGTTTTACACTTGGCTCCTGGTAACTAGATGAGAGCCGGAGGTGTAAAACAGCTGGGAAGATTTCGAGAACCTCCCGTCAGACCCCCCACGGTTACTGAAGGGGCCGGTTCTTTTGGCTGAATTGGGCATTTAGAGATAGCGTGATCAGTGGCCTCGCAATGCATGCACGCCCCCGCCTTTTCCGGGTAGCAGCGCTGCTCCAGAGTCAGATGAGTCCTTCTGAGGACCATCGGCTCCGAGGGTGATGCTGTGGACACTGCGCGAGGAGGTGGAGGGACCGGCCGTGGAGCAGATGAGGAAGCAGCGGCCTTCTGCCCCCAGCACGCTCCCGGAACCGGTTATCTAAGGCCACTGCCTGTGAGATTAACTCATCTAAAGAAGAGGGATTCATCTGAATAGCCAGTTCATCGTGGATGTTGGCATTTAAACTCCAGAAGAAGACGTTACGTAACGCAGCGTCATTCCACTCGGAGTCCGTCGCGGCGACCCAAAACTCGACTGAGTAGTCGGCAACTGACCGATTCCCCTGCCAAAGTCCCAGCAACTGGCTAGCGATATTGCCCTCGCGCTGAGTATGATCAAATGCCTGGGTGAATTCCTGAACAAACCGTTCAAAAGTATACTGGGCTCCCTCCGGACCATTTAAGGTGGACTGAGCCCACTTAAGTGCCGGTCACGAAGTATCAGGGTCAGAAACGTGAATTTTAGACGAATTGTCCCTGTACTCCTCCTCCACCTGCTAGAAATAATCCAACAGTGTAACAGAAACCCTTTACATCCCCCACCTCCCCCCCACAGGGGGCAGGCGCGGGAACGGAAATGGTCCTGTGGATAGAGGAAGCTGCCGGGGCAACAGGAGCGGGAGGGGGAGCAGCTGCACCAGGAAGCTAACCCAAATGCCCCGTGACTGTAGCCAGTTGTTGGGTGATGGTTCGGAGCTGCTCGGACAAAAACATGACCTGGCGCTCCGTGGCATCCAAACACGAAAGCACTGACTGTTCACCTGAGGCAGCGCCCGCTAAGCCTTGATCCTGGCTGGATTGTTCTGTCATGATTTAATGTTTTTGAGGCGGCTTAAGTGCAGGGCAAACCACTTCAGAGGAACACTCAAACTCAGATGAAAGATAAACACCACTTAAAATGAAAACCCAAAACCCTATACCTACACGCTAACTTAAAGAATATGTATGTACACACCACAATTAATGAAACCCGCAACCAAAACACCAACTTATATACATAGAAAACAGTTGCACACTGGAGCCACATGCAGCCTAGGAGAAAGGAGAGGATGTTGAATGGTTAATGCTGAGTGTGGTACACAGGGAAATGACAACTGAGGAAATGGATTTTACAACACTAGCAGAGAGCCTTGCAGTGAACTCCAGCATGGAAGAGGAGAAGGGGAACTGGAGACAGCAGGGAAGGAGGAGGTAGAGAGATGACTGGGGAACCTGGGTGGAGAAGCCGTTGTCTTGAAGATGGATGGTTCAGGCCAGTGTGCACACACACAGCTCCGGAGATGCACCACTGGAGGTGGCAGCAAACCTGAGGAGAGGAGAGGATAAAAGGGTAATACAACGGGGAAAATGAAAACTTGCCAAACAACTTGACGGCTGTTGTACGGCAGCAATACCAACGATCCAGCATAGACAGGTGTGTGATCACGCAGGTGCACTGATGAGCTCCGAAGCTGGGAAAACAGAAACAGGAAGGGAGGGGGAAGGCACACTCGAATGATCATGACACTTTATTCTTATTTAAGTTCTGTCGGAGAGGGCAGCTTGCAATGGTGGCATTAGTTTCCTGCCCGGTAGCTCCTGTTTGGATGGAAATGGGGATTTTCGTGTCTGGTTCAGGGAGACATGAGGGGGGCTGGGGGGTGAATATATGTTCTGACACGGCTCAAGTAGTTTTATTTTATTATGTACAGGTGTTTTTCTCTTTTTTTACCATCTTATATTATTTTCTGCCTGCCAGATGGTTCACATTGTGTGCCAGGTTGGTCAGCTGGAATGTGGGCCTTACATTTTCTGGATGCAGAGGTCTCCCAGTAAAGCAAATTTAGGGGGAAGGGACGTCACAGTTGTTTCACGAAATGTCAAGGGGCTTGGCCATGCCGTTAAGAGAGATAAAGTTTTCAGACATCTTAAATCCCTCTCTGCCGATGTGATTTTCCTACAGGAAACTCATATCAAAACATCGAGCAACACAGACTGAGGTGCAGCTGGATATCACAGGTCTACCAGTCACCCTTTACCTCCCATGCTCGAGGTGTGGCTATCCTCTTCAGGAAAAGTATCCCATTTCAATTCACGTCCATGATTGCAGACCCCCATGGCAGGTACATCATGGTGTTGGGCACCATAAACTCACTCCCACTGACGTTCTTAAACATTTATGGTCCAAATGTAGATGAGCCAAACTTTTTCAAGAAGGTCTTCTATCTCCTCCCAGATGATGGCAATTCAAATGTAATAATTGATGGTGACCTAAATTGCTACTTGGACCCTTACTTGGATCTTCTCGCCCTCCCCCAAACATAGCATCGGTACAGGTTCTAAACAACCTGCTCAAATCTAATAATTTGGTTGACATTTGGAGAATCCAGCATCCTACCCAGAAAGGCTACTCATTTTTTTCCCATGTCCATAAATTGTATAGCAGAATAGACTATTTCTTGGTGGACTCCCAGCTAATTCCTCATGTTATTAATTCAAAATACCATAATATCCTAATTTCAGACCATAGCCCTCTGACAATGACCTCAAATCTCTCACTTCCCAAACAAAGTTATTCCTGGCGTTTTAATCCATCATTATTTTCTAATGAAAAATTCATAAATTGCATTACTACCCGGTTAAAAGATTTTATAGAAATAAATGACAATGGTGAGGTGACAGATGTTACCCTTTGGGAAACACTCAAAGTAGTTGTACGTGGGCATATAATTTCTTGTGAATCTGTTGTTAAAAAAGAAAGGGAGGGACGCCTAGCAGAGATTGAAAGCATTCTCCCCACCCTTGAAACGGCATATCAGGCCTGAAATTCCATGGAAGATTATAATAAGATTATGAAACTCAAATATGAGTATAACTGCATCCTGGCCGGTCAAGTAAATAAGCTCCTCCTAAAATTAAAACAGAAACACTTTGAGCTGGGGAACAAGCTTGAAAGGCTTCTAGCACAGCAGCTTAAATGTGTCCATTGCATCATCACTCTATTAAAGCAAGAAATCTCTGTGTCTGTGTGTATGTATGTCACGTTTATAGGACATCATAGGACGGCCTATGATCTCTGCCTGAACATCATAGGACATCCTATGAACTCAGGCATCATAGGACTCGCGATGTCGTCATAAAGATATGATGTCTATATGACGGCACAGACAAATGTGTCTTTATGATGTCATATACTGTAGACCATCACTCACAATGCCTAGACTAATGTGTCTTTATGATGTCATATGGCTCATAGACAAATGTGTCTTTATGATGTCATACAGACCATCACTCATGATGCCTAGACTAATGTGTCTTTATGATGTCATATGGATCAAAATTACCAAGGTGAATAAGTCACAGGGCCAGTCTTTACAGCACATTCGTGTTTTCTGCACAACAGATTTCTACAGCCATGGCCAATTCTACGTTGCCACGAGCAGAGTTGTCAGATCAAGCAGTCTTCGTATTGCTGCTCAAGATGAAGAAACTAAGCAAAAGCATCGCTTTCTCAGCAATGTCATTTTTAAAGAAGTGCTGACACAGTAAAAATGTGTAACCTTGAAGAATGCCAGTCTACACTACAAATGTGTAAAATGCCAAGCAAAGCACTGATTTTCTTCGGGATGCTCCGGTTTCTTGGTTTCTATGGGCATGCATGGGCCTTCCTGAACAGGGTCGAAAGCCACTTTTTGCTCAGATCTATCTTCATGATCCTGCCCATAAACTGGAATTACGACACACCTATCCCTCAACCAGTGGTCTGAACGAAGAAGAAGAAGACCCACCAGATGGAGAGCAATAGAATGAGATGAAACACCTCAGGTTCCAGCAGTACGCCGCAGGCATGACTGTGAACAACACAGCCGTCTGAGACAGGAGAAGACCCTTCAGCAACGGGCATGCAGAAATACTTGCTTATACTTGGTTTCTATGGGCATGGACGGGTTTGCACGGGTATGTACTAGTTACATCAAAGACAGGTGCATCATTGACCAACCCCAAAGATATAACTATAGGTAGCAGTGAACTCTACAGTTTCAAATGTTCCCCCTCTCGTTCTGATTTAAATGATTTTTTTGACTCCCTTGTATTACCTAAACTCACAGACCCAGCTAGGAAAGACTTAGACTCTGACTTCACATTGGACGAGATAAAATCTGCTATTAAGTAATTTCCAAAGCAGCTGGACCTAATAGATTTGGTTGCAAATTTTATAAAAAGTTTTGCGATATTCTCGCCCCTCTTCTACTCAGAATGACATCTGGCTGGATGACGTGATATTATATTTAGACAACTTAGAAAAATCAATCCTTCCCCCGGACTTGATTACTTCTTTTGGCAGATTGTCGGGCTACACCATAAACAAGTCCAAGAGTGAATTCATGCCTCTCTCAGATGGTTTTTTGCTAGGTTTTCTGAAAAATGCCTCTTTCAAAATACTCATTGATCATGTTAAATACCTTGGCTTTACTATACCCAAAAATCCCAAATTACTATTTGAACTAAATTTTGGTGAGTTTATCTCAGACCCAAAACAACACATAGAAAATTGGAAAATGTTACCGTTGTCTATGATTTGTCGTATAAACTCAGTCAAGATGTTCTCCCTTCCCAGATTTTTTTACCTTTGCCAAAATCTGTCTATATTTCTCATGTCAGCTTTAAAGATTTGGCCACAATAATTCTATCTTATGTTTGGAATTATTAAAATCATTGGATTTCTAAAACCCATTTGCAAAAGCACAAATTGGAAGATGGGCTAGGCCTGCCGTTGTTCAAACATTGCTACTGGGGCGCTAAGCCAGGTTTCTAATGTTTTGGTCACATGGGTCACTGGACAATGTGACCTCTGAGGCCCCCTTTGTGGCTGCGCATGGAGTCTGGTTCTGTCATTAACTCTTCCTTGCCCGCCCTGCTGTTCACCAAACTGGATGATTTAAAGATTTTGAAATGCTTAAATGTCACGGTAAGAAATTTGGTCAAAATCCTAAACCAGGTGTGGGCATCCCTGCACTTACCTGACACCTCTGCAGAAACACCAATTTGTTATAACCACTCATTTTTACCCCCATGGTCAGACAAAACTTTCCATACCTGGAGGGAGAAGGGTCTAGCATCCGTTGGGGACTTGTATGTAGGGGGGAGTTTAGCGTTGTTCAGTTTGCTCAGAGAAAAATTTGGTCTTCCTCATTCACATTTTTTTTCCCGATACAAATTAGACATTATGTCCAGTCCAAAGTTAATAAATCTGATACTGTTCCAGTGAAGCATGCTTTTTTCCGATCTCATTGAGAACTCCCCTCACTCTAGGCACGTTGTTTCCAAGTTTGTGAATATGTTTGATGGCGGCTCTGTGGCCCTCTTTGGGACGATCAGGGCAGCCTGGAAGGAGGAGCCAGGAATTGAATTGTCTGGAGTGTAGTGATATTTAATAAAATACAGTATAGTGTGATAAGGTACAGGAATTATTTATTTTAATAGTGGGTGTGCGAGGGGACAGAGTTAAACCGTCACCCCAACACTCACTAAATAAAATAGGAAAGCACTCGTAAAAAGGGGGCACCAGTTGTTAATGAATTAATTTCAATTAATTAATTTCCGTACCTTTAATTACCTAATGAATCAATCTCAAAATTTAGTAAATTCTTTTACTGCCATGTCCTAGAAAACATATATGCAAAGGGAAAATGCTTCAACTTCTCTCACTTACAAATTTTATTAAATGAAACTCATTAAGGTTACATGGCATTCAATTGATGAATAAACAGATTCAAAATGATAAACAGGTGTTCGATATCACATCAACTGTTAGTGGATTCCTGAGCAAAAAATCTAGAGTTAAACCTTTGTGGAATCAAGAGGAAACCAGATTTTACGTTTCAACTGTAATGGAAGGCTTAAGTATCTAACAAAATTAGAGCGCAATTTTATGGGGAAAATTCCATAAGCTGATTATCTAAAAAGGAACTTCTGAATTAATCTACAAAAATGAAAGGAGTTTGTTTAAAAATGAATAAGAATTTTCCTTCAGTTTATAGCTTTGTTTTACGGCTGAGGGACTAATTGTACCATGAAATATTGGTTATGCTCAATTGTAATTAATATTTTAGGACATCACGTTTAAACCCAGCAGATAGGAAAATGAGAGTCTCACTTATGAACAGCTGTAGGTCCAGGTGTTCATTGGTGGTCAGCGCCAGCCAGTGGTATAACTTCGGGAAGGCTCAGCGGCTCTTCCAGACAGCGTTCGGAACACCGGGAGAAAGCGACTGACTGCTGGTCGGCTTTCAGATCGTTCATAGCTGTGAGAAGCGTAGACTCGTCTGGAGGCTCACACGGGGCAGGCAGCGAAGGCTGGCCCCGGAGCAGGCGTGGAGTCCGTTGGCAACCAGTCCGAATTTAGGATGTCTCCGGCCCACAGAACCAAACCAAAGACTGAAGGAAGAATGTTTTAGTCAGTTTCACCCAAGAGCTCCTAGTTTCTTTACGGGGTCAGACGTGGATGAGGCCGGAAAAGAAATGTCCAAAAATCTCTATCAGTTCACTTTAAAACAGGAAAATTAAAAAGGTCCACTTTAACTGCATGAAAAGTCAAAAAGGTCCAAGAAAAAAAACATTTAAATAGAATAAGACTGGCTTCTGAGGTGAAGGGAAAAAAAGATTTGAGAGTTTAACTCTCTTTAAGGCGAGCTCCTAGAAAAAAAAAAAGATGATTTCTCCTCAGTTAACCAGAAAACAAGTGAAACTTATCAAAAGATGATTTAGGAAAGTTAATGCAGGATTTGACAAGGTTCACACACACAAAAAACTTTTTAAAACTCACAGAGCACTTTAGACAAACGAAAACTGCAAAGAAGTACAAAGAATGGAAAAACTCTCTCTCTCTCTTCCTCTCTTGATCTGAGTATGTGGGGCGGCTCTGACGCACTTAACTGAAGCGCGCTGCTGGGTCATAAAATGGGACCGGCCGCAAGGCGGACCAATCATCTTCCATAAAGAGGAGTTTTTGAATGGGCTTTTGTCCAATGAGGGAACATTCCTTTGTTTGTGAACAGCCAATCAAATGACAATACGTTATCCAGCAGAAAGGCAGCATGGTGATTGGTTATCATGAGAGGGAAGACGGACAGAGATTCATAAAACATTCAGTTCTTATGGCATTATATACTCAATATAAAATCTAACTAATTTAAGTGTCTCAAGGCTAATATTCAGTGACCATGCATTTATACCATTACTAACAGTTTTAACATTCATTTGAATAACACTCATGAAAATAAAACATTCCTAAGACATGCACTCACATTTAAATCAAAGATTAATGAATCATGGCAAACCATTATTGGCGATTATCTTCACAATGTCCTTAGAATCCTGGGGAGATGATAGCTGAAAGAAAAGCTTAATGTTGAGTCAGAATTAACAGATTGCACAATGAAACATATTCCATAGATGTCCACTAGGAGGTACTGTTGAGCTGTAGATAATTTTTAGGTCTTTGGAATGTGAGCAGGGGGGCCTAGAGGGTTCTAGAATATGTCTAAAAGAAGAAAGAAGGCCATATATCTGCCAGCTTAAGAAGTTTATGACTTTTTAAGAGTATCAGTTCCTGGTACGAACGGATACTATCAGCATGAACTGTCCAGTTGGGGATTTGACTCCAAGAGTTTATGGTCCACTTAAGCCTTTAAAAGCAAATCCTTATCAAGTCTCTCTACAAAAGTGAAATTGTTTACACTGGGGTCCTGTTGAAGACACACAGCATCCTTGACCAGACCTTGAGTGAGAGTTGCTTTAAAATGAAGAAAAGTGAAATTTCTTTAAAATGAATAAAAGCGATCTCCTGGATTGGCCTGAGGAGAAGCTGCTGCTACAGGAGATATATGGGACTGTAGTCTGTCAGCGGTTCAGGCCTGCTCTGTCAACAGTAGACACCAGCTGATCCAATACAAAGTGGTTCACTGCCTTCATTACTCAAAGCACCGACTGCATAAAATCTATCCCTCCACTTAACCACTGTGTGACAGATGGCAAACATCAGTGGGTACACTGTCTCATGCTTTTTGGTCCTGTTCCTCGTTTTCTGACCTATGTTCCAAAGCGTTTGACTGGTATTCCAAAGCCTATTAGATCACTCTCCCCCTGGACGCAACTCTCACCATTTTCGGCTGCTCCCAACTCGCTCAACGTTTCCCCAAATCCACACAGCAGTCAGTAATGCTGAGCATGACTGTCACCAAAAGACTTATCCTGAGGGAGTGGAAATCCCCTTCCTCTCCCTCCTTTTGGCAATGGCTGATGGACAGGATGAATGTCATACGGATGGACAGACTCAGGTATTATAAGGACCAACTCACTGCAAAAATTCTCTGACATCTGTGGCCCATTTCTTACTCATTTCAACAAAGATGAAGACTAAAGGATTGAGTCATGTTAATATCAATGTATAGGTACTTGTGGCCAACTGATGGCACATTTGTGTGACTCACTGGCAGGCTTATTATTTCCTTTTTTATATATGTATATACTCATGTAAATGTTATTTATTTTCTTGTATTTCAATTTTTCTTTTTTCTTTTTTTCTGTCACATTATTTGTTTCAGTCTGTGTGCTTGTCTACGTCTCTGTGTGTATGTTTATATGTTCATGTATGAGCCTGTTCACTGTACTTGTTTAATTGCAACATAAAACATGCAAATAAAATATGGGAAAAAAAAGAATTGTCATTAATGACACCCAAGTTTCTGACAGCACTGCTACAATAGGGAGCCAACGGTCCAAGAATACCAGAAGGGTTGCCAGTTTTTCCAGAACAGATAACCTCAGTTTTATTTTCATTGAAGTTGAGAAAGTTGAGCTTTAGCTAAGTCTTTATGTCAGCTAGACAGTTTAGCAGAGGCTGTAATGAATTACTGCTGTTTTGTGTGAGGGGCATATAGACTTGAATATTGTCAGCAAAGCAATGAAATGGAATATTATATTTCCTGAAGGTAGCCTGGAGGGAGCACTAGAAGGCCTTGGCCAATGTGGAGTTCAACTGGGATCCCGACACCCTGTCAGTGGAGCTTCTTGTTGAAGGTCCTGACCCTCAAATATCACTGGAGCAAGTGTCCAAGATCATTGGCGAGATGAAAAATGGCATCCAGCTACAATGCTCTGCACTGTGTGTCTGTGTGTGTGTGTGTGTGTATATATATATTTTATAGTAATATGTACATATGTATATTAGCTGCTCTTGCTTGCTTGTTTTTTTTTTTGTTTTTTTTTTCTTACCTTCTGATTGTTGCTCTGAGTGTTGCTATCCCTGTGCTGTTGCAATCCTGGAATTTCCCCGTTGTGGGACTAATAAAGGCTTATCTTATCTTATCTTATCTTATCTTAAGTACGGGAGGATCCCTGCTGACTGGGAGGAGAGTATCATTGCCAGCCTCTACAAAGGCAAGGGTGCTGTGCTTGTGCGAGGCAACTATCGTGGACTAAAGCTGCTTGACCAGGTTATGAAGGTGTTGGAGAAGGTGACCGAGAGCTTTCTCAGACAGCAGGTGTGCATTGATGATATGCAGTTCAGCTTCATGCCTGGTCATCAAACAACAGACGCCGTCTTCATTGTGTGCCAGCTACAGGTGAAGTACCACGGTGTCAACAAGCTCCTGTACATGGCTTTTGTTGACCTAGAGACTGTGTCCCCAGGTGAGTCATCTGGTGGACCATGAGGAAACTCGGTGTGGAGGAGTGGCTTGTACAACTCACCCAGCGCATGTATGAGAGCGCCTGTAGCAGAGTGGATTGAGCAAGGACTTTGAGGTCAGTATTGGTGCACACCAAGGCTCCTGTCTGAGCCCACTGCTTTTCATCATTGTTTTGGAGACCCTGTCTCGTGAGTTCTGTACTGGTTGTCCCTGGGAGATCCTGTACACCGATGACCTGGTCATCATTGCAGAGACACTGGAGGAGATGCTTTTGAAGCTAGTCTGTTGGAAGAATGGCATGGAGGCCAAAGGACTCTATGTAAACATGGGAAATACTAAGATCATGGTCTCCGGCCCAGGCCTGGATGTTCTCCAGAAGTCTGGCAATTATCCATGTGCTATGTATCTCACCAGCACTGGCCATGGCTTCATCTTTTGCAGTGGTTGCTCGAGATGGGTGCACAAGAGGTGCAGTGGACTAACTGGTGGCCGGGTGCATAACCAAGATTTTCGATGTAAGCGCTGTCATGGGGAGGCCAGGCCAATCGATGGTCGACCTATGACACAGATGGTTGTTGGTGAAGACAAGCTGGAAGTGGTGGCATCTTTCTGCTTCCTGGGTGACATGCTCTCCGCTGGTGGTGGATTTGAGCTTGCCACCATCACAAGATGCCAGGCTGCCTGGAACAAGTTTAGACAAGTGCTCCCAAATCTCAAGACCCACTGGCTCCCACCAACTTCTAAAGGCCGTATCTACAACTCCTGCATGATGAGCATGTCGCTGCGAGACATGGACCATGATGGCTGCCTGTCTTAACCGTCTGTGGTGGAATGATGGGGCCATGATCCGCTGGATGTGTGGCGTCTCTGCTGAGGATGAGGTTAGCTCACAAGCACTCCAGGTTAGGTTGCAGCTGGATGACCTCGAGGATGTGCTCCACACGCGCCGTTTGCATTGGTTTGGCCAAGTGGAGAGGAGTGCTGGGTAGATTAAGAAGGTCACGGAGTTGATCCTGGTAGCAGCAGAGGTCAAGGAAGAGGAAGACCGAAGAAGACATGGCTAGAGGGTGTCCGTATGGACCAGGTCAAGCTACAACTGGCCCAGGTTGAACCAGGGGACAGGAACCACTGGAGTGGGACTCTGAGAAGTGCAGTCAAGCACCCACCCCAACTGAGGGACTAATTGTGTCCTGTCAAAAATAAATACGGATGATGATGATGGTGATGATGATGAAAATGGACCCTAAAGGCAACATATACAGGGAAAACATGACTGGACCCAAAACAGACCCCTTAGGGACACCACAAGTAAGGGGAGCTGCTGCAGAAGAGAACTTTCCTATACTAACTGAAAAGTTTCTGTTTGTCAGATGAGATTTAAACCAAGCTAGTGCAGTGCCTTTGATACCAACATGTTCAAGTCAAGACAGAAGAATCTGGTGATCCATAGTATCAAAGGCAGCAGACAGGTCTAAAAACACAAAAACAGCAGAACTGCCAGAATCAGCAATTAAAAGAAGATCATTAAAAACGCTTAAGAGGGCCATCTCAGTGTGGTGGCAGGATCTAAAACCAGACTGAGACTTTTCACATACTGTATACCATGTGATTTTAAAAATGTCTGGAGTTGAATAAGAGCAATGTTCTCCAGAACTTTGGACAAAAATGATCATTTACATATTGGCCTGTAATTAGAGAGGACAGTGAGGTCAAGATTTTTCTTTTTAATAAGTAGCTGCACCACAGCATATTTAAATGCAACTGAAACGCAGCCAGATGTCAGAGAAATATTAATCAATATAAGAGTGATTGGCCCCAAAGTGTAAAAAATGTCTCTAAAAAGGCAAGAGGGAACATTGTCCAAAGGGGGATTTGAAATCCTTATATTGTGGAGTACCTCCTTTTATTCAGATAAACTGACAGGCTCAAACTGCTCAAAGACAGCTGGGCATGGAGGAGGTACAGAAGGATCTATATCAACTTGGCACAAAATAGGTCTCAGGGCAGAAATTTTCTCTACAAAATATTCAGAATATTTTCACAGACGGCAGGACCACTCGTGGAGAGCTCCAGAAAGACCTGGAGTTATGCACTCAACCGACATGGGCTCTATGCCCGCTCACCTCGCAAGGCTCTATTGCTGAAGAAAAAGCATGTTGAAGCTCATTTAAAGTTTGCTGCACAACATTTGGGCAAGCCAGTAAAATACTGGGACCAAAATTGAACTTTTTGGATGCCACAACACACAGCATGTTTGGAGTTAGAAATGACACTGCACATCAGCCCAAAAACACCATACCAACAGTAAAGTTTGGAGAAGGGAGCATCATAGTGTGGGGGTGTTTTTCAGCACATGATACAGGCAGACTTCATATAATCTGTCTTCATATAATCTGTCATGGTTTACAAACTGACAGCTTAAGTGCACGATACAACAGCACAGGAAAGTAACCACATGAAGGGGCATGTTTGAAAGTTTTATTAAGTTGCAAAACCAGCACACAGCTAGGGAAACAGTCACTCGCCAGGGGAACCACCCTGTGGAGAGAAGACAAGAGCTGTGAGTGGAGGAAATGGGAAATGGGCGAGCCAAATTGCCACTTACATGGATATCCAGGGAGAACCGGCAGGACCCAGCTGTGAATAGACAAACCTGTAGGGTGTGGGGGATGAGCTGGTGGTGCCTGACCGGGTGGAGATAGGAAGCTGAGGAAATGGTGAGATGTGGCAGGAGAGCGCACGCAGTCCTGGAGACACACCTGCACGGTGGCAGCAACCTGAGGAGAGAAGAGCACAAGGTAAGACAACGTGTCTACGCTTGTTAAATTATACTTGCTTGTCTGAAGATGGGCAGTATACCCAGACAAGCCAGTGTTGAATGCGCGGAGGGCGCCTCCTTAAGTACGCTGGCTGATGATCAAGGACAGGTGTGTCTTCCGCCTCAGGTGCAGTGATGAATTAATGAATGTGAGACAGGATGGGAGGGGCGCACTCTCGCTGCCCATGACATAATTGAAGGAAAGCTGAATGGACAAATGTACAGAGACATCCTTGATAAGAATCTGTTGCCATCTGCCAAGATGCTGAAGATGAAACAAGGGTGGACATTTTAGCAAGACAATGATCCGAAACACACAGCCAAGGAAACTCTCAGCTGGCTCCAGAGAAGGAAAATAAAGCTGCTAGAATGACCCAGTCAGTCACCTGACCTGAATCCAATTGAAAATCTATGGAACGAACTGAAGATCAGAGTTCATAGAAGACGCCCACGGAACCTTCAAGATCTGAAGACAGTTTGTGTGGAAGAATGGGCTAAAGTCACTCCTGATCAATGCCTGTCCCTAGTTTCTCCATATACAGTAGGAGACATCTAGAAGCTGTTATTACCAACAAAGGCTTTCCTACTAAATATTAAATTAATTTCACATGTATTCAATACTTATTCCCTGTGTCGTTCCACTTTATTAAATACAACTTGTTTTGTGAACACAGTTACCCTGATTTCTTTGTATGTATGGATTACTTGTGCTGTTACTGATATCTGGTGACAATCTCAGGTCAATGGCTCCATCTGAAATATGTTTAATGAGAAAAATGTTGACGTGTTCAATACTTATTTTCCCCACTGTATAATGTTATGCAAACATTTAAGAAAAATTATGTGAATATTTTAGTTAATAAAAAATATTTTCTGCATTTGGTGATGTAAAAAGTAAAAAAAAAATCAAAAGGAAATATGTGACCCATGCTGGCAAAATGAATCGGAATGCACACCGCGTCATTATGAGATACAGGCACGAGAAGTCATAAATCATGACTCTTTCTTTGTTTGCTATCGGCAAGTCCCGGGAAAACCCCTGTGAGTGCCTGGTATCATTGTAAAGCTTAGAAATCGTACTTTCTAAAAATACATATGTATTGGTGGATGACGTAACTCCCGACTGATCGAATGTGAGTTTTAAACCTAGCCAAAATATAAACAAATCGGCTTTTTCCAGGTCCGTTTTTCCGCACTTCCTACAAATTAAGTATCATTTTGAAGGTCTTTCAATACAGAATATGGGGAAAAAAAATGTTACCTCAGTTTTGATAATTTCCGCAAAGTGACTCATTTTGCCAGCACAGGTCACATATGTCCATTTTTGGCCAAATGGTGGAACTGGGATGTAAATACACAACAAAAACAATGTTATTTTTTTCACTTTACTGTAACTGTACTGTTTATACATTAATTGAATAAATATGCATGTTCACAAGTTATAAATACCAGGCATTTTCATGAATTAACATCTTTATCTTGATACTTTCAGGTAAAAATGCACCAGGATGACCAGATTACACAAATCAGTCAGCTTCTTCAAATGACCTGTTCTTGTTATATGAATCCATGATTTTTTAACCATTCCAATGCCTTCCCTCTCCGTTCACCCATAATAGGGATATAACATATCTATATACCCAATTTCACAAATATGAGCAGGTTATTCCATTAATATATTTGCTGTGATATTGCATAGCAGCTATAAATAATATGGCATGTGGAATCACACCAAATAGTTCTTTCAAATACATGGTATTCTCCGTAGCCCCCATTGTTTATCTAAGAAATTAGCAGTCAATTAAAGTTAAATACCATTAATATGATTATGTGCAGCAGCTATCATAACCCACTGTAATAGAAATATTACAATTCATTATGACCAGGAAGCGCAGCCCTCCAAACTCTAATGTATTCTCTGTTACCCCTATAATATACTGGTTCCAAAAATGACTACTACACAGGTACCTTGATTGACCTGTTCACCACATATTATCCAAATTTATAGTTTAACTGTGGATTAAACTCGATATGATGCTTTAAAGAGTTGTTTTTGTTACTGCTGTTCACAATCAAAGCATGCTGTGAGGTGTATGTGTTGGGGTACCTACGCTTACCGTAATGCTGTAACTTGAATACTATTTGAGGATACTTCACGAAATTTTTATATCAAATTGCCAAAAGGTTATACGTTTCAAAGCAAACTTGGTTTTGTTTCTATCTTTACTTTGATTTTCTGTTTTTACCTTTTTGGAACGCAAACTGACACCTTGAAACAAGAGAACTCTGAGGCGAGTGCAGTATCCCCCACCTCCGTGCTCTTTGAAGATCCCAATACTTACTGACAGAGCAGTTTTCAACTTTTCAATATAATTACTGTGGCAGAAACAAATTATGACAAACCCATCATCCACAAATATGCAACAAAGTATGCAACCCATAGTTGTAGGTCAGGATCCCAAGGTGAACCTGTGTAGCAAGTTTGCTGAACCTAGAGAGCTTTACACATTCTACAGTAAGAGATCATAGGGAGTGCTAACCGTGGCCTTTGACCTTTTGACCCCAAACCTGTAGTCAGAAGTTATAGTCTCAGAGGGAACCTGTGTACCAGGTTTGGTGACCCTAGCTTTCTTTGTTGTTGAAATATACTTTATAAGGCATTTTGATGTTGTTTACAAGACAGTTTGATGTTTTTGGGACCTTGCGATCCCAAACCACAGTCACACTTCAGGGTCATAGTGTAAACCTGTGTACCAAGTTTGGTGGCCCTAGCTTTACTCATTCAACAATAATGAAGCATAAGATTTGCGAACCTTGACCTTTGACCTTTTGACCCCAACCCCATAGTGAGAGGTCAGGATCCCAAGGTGAACCTATGTATCAAGTTTGGCGACCCTAGCTTTCTTTGTTGTTGAGATATAGTTTATAAGGCATTTTGATGTTGACCTGTGACCTTATGATCCCAAAACAATAGTCATACTTCAGGGTCACAAGGTAAACCTGTGTACCAAGTTTGGTGACCCTAAATTTACTCGTTGTACAGCAATAAAGCATAGGGAATGTTAACCTTGTCCTTCGGCCCCAAACCCATAGTCAGAGTTCAGGATCCCAAGGTGAGCCTGTATACCAGGTTTGGTGGCCCTAGCTTTACTCGTTTTATAGTAATAGTAAATGTAGCGTGTACCATAGTGCAGCTGCAATGTTAACTTTGATCTTTGACCCCTTGACCAAAACCCATAGTTAGGTGAGGGTGTAAGTCGTCCAAGATGTGTATTAGATACAACTACTGTATCGATTTGAAAAGCCTACATAATTTCTTTCAGTAGTTATTGTGTTTAGAAAAATTTAGGGCAAACTCTGACCTCTGACTTTTGACCTCAGGGTCATCTGATTAGAGTGAAATTGCAATATGCGCATCGTCAGAGTATATCAAACCATGGTACTAAGTTTCAAAACAATCAGAACAAAACTGAAGGAGGAGTTGATTTCACAAGACAGTTCAGCTGAGCTGAAGAAGATCAAGGAAATGAAGGCTGCAGGTCCGGACAGCATCAGCTCGAGGCGCCTCAAGTCCTGTGCAGACCAGCTGTGTGGGATTGTGGAGCACATCTTCAGTCTGAACCTGAAGCTAGGGAGGGTACCACAGCTGTGGAAAACATCCTGCATGGTACACGTACCGAAGACTCTGCACTCCAAGGACCTGAACAGCTACAGACCAGTGGCCCTCACATCACACCTGATGAAAACCCTGGAGAGGGTGCTCCTTTCCCACCTCCGCCCCCTAGTAGGACCAGCAATTGACCCACTTCAGTTTGCCTACCAGCATGGTATCGGGGTGGAGGATGCAGTGATCTTCCTCCTACATTCTTCCCTGTCCCACCTGGAGAGCACTGTGAGGATCATGTTCTTTGATTTCTACAGTGCTTTCAACACCATCCAACCAGTGGTTCTGAGGGACAAGCTGCTGTGTGCAGGGGTGGACTAGTACCTGTCATCGTGGATCCTGGACTACCTCACAGACCGACCACAGTTTGTGAGAACCCAGGACTGTGTGTCTGATACGATCATCTGCCCCAGGGGCAGATGATCATGTCAGAAGTCGGACTGTCAGAAGTCGGACTGAGGGAAGAGCTTGCCACAGTCCAACTTCTGATAGAGCGTCTATCCTGGATGGCCCCCCAGGGGACCCCCAGGGAACAGTTCTGGTTCCCTTCCTGTTCACCCTCTACACTGCTGACTTTTCACACAACACACCACACTGCCATCTACAGAAGTTCTCTGTTGACTCTGCAATCGTCGACCTCATCTCCGATGGGGATGACACAGAGTACAGAGGACTTATCCAGGACTGCGTGGACTGGTGCCTGCGGAACTGCCTCCAGATCAATGCGAGGAAAACCAAGGAACTGGTGGTGGACTGCCACAGGCGTGGACAACCCACCACAAAACTGGTAAACATCCAGGGAACAGACATTGACATGGTGACATCTTACAAGTACCTGAGTGTTCACCTGAACAATAACCTGGACTGGTCACACAATACCAACGCGATCTACAAGAAGGGGCAGTGCAGGCTGTTCCTCCTGAGGAGACTCAGGTCTTTTAGCATGCAGGGGGTGCTCCTGAAGACCTTTTACGATTCTGTGGTGGCATCAGCCATCACCTTTGCAGTGAACTGCTGGGGCAGCAGCATCACGGCAGCCAAGAGGAAGAGACTGAACAGACTGATCAAAAAAGCTAGCTCTGTTCTGAGGCACAGCCTTGACCCAGTAGAGGAGAGAGGAGAGAGGAGGATGGTGGCTAAGCTGTCATCTCTGCTGGAGTCCAAGTACCACCCCAAGCGGGAGATACTGAACGCACTGAGGAGCTCATTTAGCAATAGGCTGTGTCATCCTAGGTGCTCAAGGGGGAGGTTCTGCAGGTCCTTCCTACCTACGGCTGCCAGACTTAACAATCTAACCAGTGCTGCTTATAGAGGCCATATTAAACGTCACAACTTTGCACAATAGAGATCGTCCCCTCCAATACACAACTTATACAGTTTCAATTATTACTGAGGATGGCAACAACACTGTTCATTCAAATGTGAAATATACTGTCTGGGTCTACATTTATATTTTGCCGGTAATGCAACTAACTGTAATGCTGTTAATACCATCTAACTGCAATGCTCCTGCTGTCATGACTGTCAAAAGGGGAAGCTCACATGCAAAGCAACTACACCAGAGAAGGCACTTAAGACACCGAATTGCAAACATTAAACACAACTTTATTGAACAGCTGACAAGGTAGGGAAAACCAGCGCACACAGGAAGACACACAGCCTGTGGAAAGGGAGAGATGAGAGCTGGTTAGAGGAGAGAATAATACAGAGGAGAATGCAACTGAACGGGGTTATTCTTA
This sequence comes from Pholidichthys leucotaenia, assembly GCA_020510985.1. Taxonomy (NCBI): domain Eukaryota; kingdom Metazoa; phylum Chordata; class Actinopteri; order Cichliformes; family Pholidichthyidae; genus Pholidichthys; species Pholidichthys leucotaenia. Next base: position 322,667,650 of record CM035837.1, on the reverse strand, counting down.
CTGCGTACGAACAGAGAGCCTGGCAGAGGAACTCAGCACAGGGGAGACAAGCCAGCAGGACTGAGCTAGCCGGGAACTTGGAGAGCCGGGAACTTGGAGAGGCTGGAGCGGGGTGGAGTCTGATCGCGTGGAAGAAACAGTCCAGGGAAATGATGATGAAGCGGCAGGTGAGCGGTCAGCAATCCCAGAGACGCACCGCAGAGATGGCAGCAACCTGGGGAGAGAAAAGGAAAGGAGAGATTAGGCTGAGTTCCTAACAAGACAATAATCAACCTTTATCTCAGGCAGCGATACCCAACGAGCCAGCGTCCAAGTGTTCACAAGCAGTTCCTTTTAAGCGCTGGCAGTGAAGAAACAGCAGGTGCATCCACTCACGCAGGCATAATGATGATGAGCAGAGCCGGGAGCTGAATGAAGAGCCTCCCACAGAAAGGGAGGGGGAGTGCGCTCACCCGATCGTCACACCTGCACTGTGTATATAACTGTGTACATATGTATATTTATTTACTGCTTTGGCTAGACAATTCTTATCTTATTATCTTATTTATTATTGCTCTGAGTGCTGCTACACCTTTGCAGCTGCAATCCTGTAATTTCCCCATTGTGGGACTAATAAAGCCTTACCTTATCTTACTGTCTATGAAGTGAGGTGAAACAGGAGGTCATAGGTCAGGGGCTACAATTTCCACAAAATTCATCCAATCAGAACCAAATTGCAATATGTGCATCCTCTGTATATATCAAACTATGGTACCAAGTTTCAAAACAATCAGACCAAAACTGTAGGAGTTGTATTCTGTGCGTGTTACATCTGTGCACAAACTGACAGATAGCTAACATGCAGGATCCAGAGAAAGTCAAACACGGAAGTAGAGTTGAACTGTTTTACTGGGTCCTTTTTTCTCTTTCCATTCCTTTTCTCTTTCTCCTTTTCCATTTTTCTTGTAAAACTGAAATGAATACAAAGTTGCTTTGATTACAAAATCTTCAAACTGAATTCACAACGCTTTATATTGGCTACACATATGCTGTGACAATAACCTACGTCCAGGTTAGCTTAGCATTTTAACCTTAGCAAATAAACGATCACCAAATAGTTTGGTTTTAACTCTAAACATATGAATTCCACCTTATTTATATGCAGACATGCACAAAACGTGAAAGAAGTGACTAAACCTACAAGCAAAGGTTCTCCAAGGCGCACACAAAAAAGGAAAACAGGAAAGAATTTTTTTCTGGCTGACACATGAAACACTGCTCTGTTCTTCTTCGTCTTCTGATGTTTTATGGCGGTTGTCAAACAGCTTATAGGTGCATTACCGCCACCTTCTGGAATGGGGTGTAATTCAAAATGGCATTACCCTCCTATATCCTTGAAATTAGACCTGTTGTCCTTATGAACCTAAAAACTGCCTTATATACCACATCCCTTGAACTTCTCTGCAAAATCTCTTTAATACTGAGCTGGGCTTTGTTCCTGTATAGACTGTCCAGCAATGCTAACCGTGCAAACTGATACTTTGGACAGTGCATAAATATATGTTCAACTGTTTCGTCGTTTCCACAGTAATCACATTTTCCATTTGGGTGTTTTTTCATTATAACTAATGTACTATTCAGCCCTGTGTGACCTAATCTTAACCTGGATATGATGTCCTCTTCCTTTCTATTCCTGTGAACTTCTCTAGCTTCCCCTACTTTCTTTTGTATGCCATACAGGCTCCATCCTTTACTTCCTCTATCCCACTCTTCCTGCCACTTCTTTTTAGTTTGTGTTTTAATAATGCCTTTGACCTCTGCTTTGCTATATTTCACATTCCTACTAACTTGACTCTTCCTGGTTCCACTTTTTGTAGATTTATCTGCTAGCTCATTCCCCTCCACTCCAGTGTGTGCCGGGATCCAAATGAATCTAATATCCACACCTGCCTTTGAAATTCTCATTACTGAATGTACAATTTCCATTACCAAATCTTGTCTTGATTCTGAATGCATTTGCCTAATACTCTCCATTGTGCTGCTAGAGTCAGACCCTATCAAAACCTTTCTGGGCTTTACTTCTTCCACCCAACCCAATGCCAAAAAGATTGCCAAAAGCTCACCAGTATACACAGCTAAGTCATCATTAACCCTTTCCTTCTTCATGACATCTGATTCTGGAATGATGAATGCTATTCCCACAATATTCTTTGTTGATTTAGATGCATCCATATAAATCTTTATAAAATCAAGATAATTACTGTCTAAATAGTTATTGACCTCATTCTTGTTTATCCTCCCTCTTTTGTCATTTGTTAAAAGTCTAAAATCCACCTTTACTTCTTCCAGACACCATGGTGGATCTGCAGAAAGAGGGACTGTTGGACATACTTCTTTATCAGCAACCCTTAGCTCTCTGACTTTATTCTCTATTGTCCATCTAAAACTTCTCATTTGCCTCTTTTCCTTCTCTTGGTAAGGCTTCAGCACACAGTGTACTGGGTGACTGCCACTAAATCCTCTGATGTTGGTCCAGTATGTAGCTGCTATCTGAGTTCTTCTTAACTCCAGAGGCATCTCGCCCATCTCCACGTGGAGCGCTGCTACTGGAGTAGTTTTTATGGTCCCACAGCACAGCCTCAGAGCTTGGTATTGAATTATATCCAACTTTTTCAATAATGTTTCTGAAACTGATCCATACATAACACATCCATAATCAAACACTGACCTAATTAAAGCCACATATAATGTTTTTAAAGCACCTCTATTTGCTCCCCATTCTCTTCCCCTCAAACATCTAATATTTAAAACCTTCTTAGATTTTGCCACAATTTTCCCTGATCTTCAGGTCAGGGAACAGGGAGATGCTGAAGTCCGTACAGAGGGAGCTGAGGAGAAAGATCAGAGAAGGCAAGGACAGCTTCAGGAAGAAGATGGAGGACAAGCTGCAACAGAGCGACATCAGCGGGGTCTGGAGAAACCTCAAAACCATCTCGGGGCTCCAGAATACCTCCCCCCAGGCCACAGGGGGCAGGGAGTGGGCGAACAACCTGAATCTGTTTTTCAATAGATTTGACCAACCGCCCTCCCCCCTGACTGCACAACAACCACTGCTGCCTCTAAAGAAATCAAGTCCTGCTGCCCACTCCCCACTCCACCAACACCCCCCCACTCCCAACACACAGCCCCCCATCCTGACCCTGACCAGGACCCAGGTGAGGACGGAGCTGAGGAAGATCAAGGCGAGGAAGGCGCCGGGACCGGACGGCATCAGCGCAAAGCTCCTCAAGTCCTGTGCAGACCAGCTGTGTGGGATTGTGACGTATATCTTCAACATGAGCCTGAAACTGGGGAGGGTACCACAGCTGTGGAAAACATCTTGTGTGGTACCTGTACCAAAAACTTCCCACCCCAAAGACCTGAACAGCTACAGACCGGTGGCCTTGACGTCCCACTTGATGAAGACCCTGGAGAGACTGCTCCTTGCTCACCTCCGCCCCCTGGTGGAACCAGCGATGGATCCACTCCAGTTCGCCTACCAGCATGGCATTGGGGTGGAGGATGCGGTGATCTTCCTCCTTCACCGTTCTCTGTCCCACCTGGAGAAGCCCGGGAATATGGTGAGGATCATGTTCTTTGACTTCTCCAGTGCTTTCAACACCATCCAACCGATGATCCTGAAGGACAAGCTGCTGCGCGCAGGGGTGGACCAGCACCTGTCATCATGGATCCTGGACTACCTCACGAACCGGCCTCAGTTTGTGAGAACCCGGGACTGTGTGTCCGACACGATCATCAGTAGCACGGGGGCCCCCCAGGGAACGGTGCTGGCTCCCTTCCTGTTCACTCTTTATACTGCGGACTTCTCACACAACACAACACACTGCCATCTACAGAAGTTCTCTGATGACTCTGCGATCGTTGGCCTCATCTCCAATGGAGATGAAGCTGAGTACAGAGGGCTTATCCAGGACTTCGTGGACTGGTGCCATCGGAACTGCCTCCAGATCAACGCGAGGAAAACTAAGGAGCTGGTGGTGGACTGCCGCAGGCATGGGCAGCCCCTCACAGTACCAGTAAATATACAGGGAACAGACATCGAGATGGTGACATCCTATAAGTACCTGGGTATTCATCTGAACAATAAACTAGACTGGTCACACAATACTGATGCACTCTACAAGAAGGGACAGCGCAGGCTGTTCCTGCTGAGGAGACTCAGGTCTTTTGGTGTACAAGGGGCGCTGCTGAAGTCATTCTATGACACGGTGGTGGCATCAGCCATCACTTTTGGAGTGGTCTGCTGGGGCAGTGGCATTACTGCAGCCGATAGGAAGAGACTGAACAAACTGATTAAGAAAGCTAGCTCTGTCCTGGGGCAGCGCCTTGATCCGATGGAGGAGATAGGAGAGAGAAGGACGGCGGCTAAACTGTCATCTCTGCTGGAGTCCGAGTTCCACCCTATGCAGGACATACTGAATGCACTGAGGAGCTCATTTAGCAGCAGACTACATCATCCCAGGTGCACAACCGAGAGGTTTCGTAGGTCCTTCCTACCAACGGCTGTCAGACTGTACAACCTAAGCAGGGCTGCTCGCAGAGATAGCAAAAAGACGTAACAAACTAATAGTTTTTTGAATGCAAAAGATGCAATAGACTTACACAATGGTCCCCTCCGGCATACAACTAGGAACATACCGGTCGCTATGGAGGGTGAGAATATGTATGGGCACATAATCATACCATGTAGGATAACTAAGTAGACGGTTATGCTGTTTCATTCCATCTAGCAACAATGCTCTGCACTGTGTGTGTTTATATATTTGCATATTTATTCCATCTAGCTACAATGCTCAGCACTGGGTGTGTTTATATATTTATATATCTACATATTATTCCATCTAGCTACATTGCTCCGCACTGTGTGTGTTTATATACTTGCATATTTATTCCACCTAGCTGCAATGCTCCGTACTGTGGGTGTTTATATATTTACATATTTATTCCATCTAGCTACAATGCTCTGCACTGTGTGTTCATATATTCATATATTTATTCCATCCAGCTACAATGCTCTGCACTGTGTGTCTGTGTGTGTGTGTATATATATATATTTTATAGTAATACGTACATATGTTTATTAGCTGCTCTTGCTTGCTTGTTTTTTTTCTTGCCTTCTGATTGTTGCTCTGAGTGTTGCTATCCCTGTGCTGTTGCAATCCTGGAATTTCCCCGTTGTGGGACTAATAAAGGCTTATCTTATCTTATCTTATCTTAATTTTCTCAACATGAATATTCCAAGAACAACCTTTATCAAACCACACACCCAAATACTTGAAGCACTCAGCTGTTGCTATGTTTTGATTGCATATTTTAAGATTGACTTGATTGTTTACTCTCTTCCTAGTGAAGACCACAGCCTTTGCCTTCCCCACAGAAAACCTAAATCCCCATTCCACTGCCCAAGCCTCAACTTTATCAATCGCCTGCTGCAACTTTTTAACAATAAATGATAGATTTCTTCCTCTTGTCCACATAGCACCATCATCTGCAAACAGGGAGACACAAACAGAACTCTTAACTCTACAAAAAATGTCATTGATCATGACTGAAAACAAAATGGGACTAATAATACTGCCTTGTGGGGTTCCATTTTTACTTGACCTGAGCTATACCGCTTCCCTATTCTTACTGAAATTTTCCTGTCACTCAAAACATTTTTAATCGCATCTTTTCATTCTCCCTCTAATGCCTAGCTTATGTAGTTTGATAATCAGTCCCTCCTTCCACATCATATCATACACCTTCTTGACATCCAAAAACCAACCACACTTTCCCTGTTCACTTGGGCCTCCCTAATCTCATGTTCCAAACAAACAGCAGGATCAGTAGTACTTCTCCCTTTTCTAAATCCACTTTGGTAACCTTTTAACGCCTCTCTAGACTCCAGATAATATATTAACCTCTCATTAATCATTTTTTCCATAGTTTTACCAGAGTGGGATGTTAAAGCGATTGGTCTGTAACTCTCACCTAAACCTGGATTTTTACCTGTCTTGCGTATTGGTACAACAACAGCCTCTTTCCATGGAGTAGGCAATATCCCTTCCTCCCAAACCTTGTTGTATAACTCTAATAATATCATTTTACCAGTATCACTCAGGTTTTTAATCATTTTATAAGTCACTTGATCTTTTCCTGGAGTTGTCTTACAGACTTTCCTTAACATATGATTTAATTCAGACATTAAAAAACACTGATTTATCCCATTCTCAAACTCTGCCTCATCTTGCAACACTCCCACATTATTTAATTTTGTCTGCTCTCTTCCACTTTTTCCCACATTGCTCAAATTATCTGCACTACTTATTTTACTGAAAATTCTAACTAAATGTTCTGCCTTTTCATGGTCATCTACTATCAAACTGTCCCCGTTCTCCATAATTGGATAATTTAGCTCCTTCCTTATATCCGACATCCTTTTAATTGTTCCCCATACCTATTAGATACCCATACTTATTAGACTCTCGTGCACTATGTACAGCAGCTCAACCGGACTCGTGACAATTATCACTTGTTTTCTTTTTGCATTGCCGACTGCACTATGTGGAACTCCACAATATCTGCTGCTCTTGTTAATATATTTAAAAATTGCATAGATTAGCATTACTTATTCTACCTTTTATTGCATGCATAGTTTTTATCTTTAGTGTTACTCTATGTTTAATGTTGCAGCATTGCACCGAGACAAATTCCTAGTTTGTGTACTACATGAACAATGGCAATAAATCTCATTCTGATTCTGATTCTGATTCTGATACCTTCTCCAAGGGTGTACTCCTTCCTAATGAATCGCAATATTTCCTCCAAAACACTTTTTTGGTCTGTTTAATTATTCTCCGTACTTTTAGCCTGCTCCCATTTATAATTAATCAAGTTATCCATATTCAATACATTTTTTAATACTTTAAAAGCTTTATTCCAACTCTTAATTGTTTCAGAACACTCTGGAGTCCACCAAGGAAATAACTTTTTCCTTTTTCCCCTACCTCTTCTTGGGATGGTTTCCTTTGCTGCTTTAATGATAGCTGTCGTAATTCCTGCATTCATTTCTTCCACTGTCTGATTTGGATTTATTTCCTTCAATTTCTTCTCACTTAAAATTGTAAATTTTCCCCAGTCTGCCTTATCAAATGCCCATCTCTTGTCTCTTCCTTCTTGATCTGTTATTTCCTACTCCAATATCAACCACTATTGGGTGGTGATCACTTCCTACAGTGCTTTCCCTTGTTACCCTCCACTTGCACCTTCCAGCTAAGCTTTGCAAAATTAAAGTGAGATCAATGGCTGATTCTCTCCCCCTCACCAAATTCACCCTAGTGCCCGAACCATCATTCAAACACACCAACTCCTTGTCCTCCATTATCTCTTCTATAACCTCTCCATTAGTGTCGTCGTGCTCCCCCCATAATGTACTATTTGCATTAAAATCCCCACGCCAGACCACTCTCCCCCTCCAGTCCTAGAGAATTGACTCCAACTCACTTTTAACTAACTGCTTACATGGATTGTAGAAATTGATTATTATCATACTGTAGAGGTAAAAGATCAGGCGAGATGCGACGAGCTGGAAGGAAGCAAAGTTTTATTTCCTCCAACATAATGAGACACACATCGTAGCCTGTGCGCTACTGTGCTCCTGAGGCATGTATAGCAAGCTCTTTTCTACATGTTATACCAACAGAGAGAGAATGCATGGCACATTAGCATAGTGATATACATATCAGTCAATACCTATTATTAGCGTGACCAACTGGCGCCCGGACGTCCTCTCCCTAATCCGGGGATGTATAAACAACAGTCCATTGTTCTGGTTGTCCCCCAGGGGCTCTCTGTCCGTATGTGAATTGTCCTCTGTATGTAAATGGTCCTCTGCTTCCTCCAGACCTGCTGGGTGTGAGGAATGTCCATGTAGAGTGCGGTGGGTCACCACAGGGCTCCCCCCCAGAACACTCAGAAGGGGCTGTGACCCCCCCCCCCCCGGGTCGTTTGGGCTCCAGCTCCGGTAGAACTGTTCTGCTGTAGAGGAGTATCGGAGGGCATGTCAGTCCGTGGGGGGGACAGGGGAGGGGTGGAAAAAACAGTGTACTCCGTTCTGGGTTCCAGCACGTTGAATGGCTGTGGATCGTGGGCACGCTGGGCCGGTGCGTGTCGTGTGTAATGGAACCAACCGGCAATCAGCCGGTTTTAGGGAGTGAGGTGCAGGAAGGGCACTGTGGAGGAGGAGGGGGAGGGGGTGGGAGTAAGTGAGTGCCGGCCCGGGACGTCAAAGGTGTCTGGGCCACACAAAAATTGCGTGTGGATCCGCAATGGTGAGGGACTTTCCTGGTCACCCTGGCGGTGATCCGCAGCGGCTGTGAAAAAATTAAGTCTCTGACTCCTCTCGCGGCTCGGTCCAGCGAGGATGTGGGGAAGGCGAACGGCCAAATTCCCCAAGGATGCATAGCGGCTGTGAAACAACTGCAGCTGTGTGAGGGACTTGGCGGTTTGGCTTTAGGTGCAGACGCAGCCCTAAAGCCATCGGGGACAGCAATCGGCTAAACTCCCGTTGTGCACTGTGGCTGAGAGACCCATACAAAGTCATGTGTGCAAGCTGCATATCTGCTTCAGGTGCGTGAGCAGCCCTGAAGGTTCCGAGGATGGCGATCGGCTGTGTTTCTCGGACATGTGCAGTGACGGAGGACGATGTATCAGTCTGTGGAGCCGGTTTGTCCCTGTGCGTGGCGTGCGCTTGGCGCAGTGACCACATAGCTGGAAGTTGCGCTGTCCTCGTAATCCTGCGGTGTGCGTGCGGGGCTTCTGTGCGCGGGAGCTCTGCTGTCAGGAGTGAGTCAGGGTCACGGAGCTTGGTGGAAATCAATGCAGACGGCGCCGATGACTTTCCCCGTTCAGGCTGCTTCCTTCAGTTTGCTCGTGTCGCTGTTCATGGTGCGTGTCAGTCCCAGCGCTGCCCGCTCCGGACAGCGCTCTCCGGTGTGGATGAAGAGGATTCCGGCGTCACCATGACACGTCTAGGGTCACCAGTGTGGAGGTAAAAGATCAGGCGAGATGCGACGAGCTGGAAGGGAGCAAAGTTTTATTTCCTCCAACATAATGAAACACACATCATAGCCTGTGCGCTACTGTGCTCCTGAGGCATGTATAGCAAGTTCTTTTATACTGTGATACAGACAGAGAGAATGCATGGCACATTAGCATAGTGATATACAGTACACTACCGTTCAAAAGTTTGGGGTCACTTAGAAATTTCCTTATTTTTGAAAGAAAAGGACTTTTTTTCAATGAAGATAACTTTAAACTAATCAGAAATACACTCTATACATTGCTAATGTGGTAAATGACTATTCTAGCTGCAAATGTCTGGTTTTTGGTGCAATATCTACATAGGTGTATAGAGGCCCATTTCCAGCAACTATCACTCCAGTGTTCTAATGGTACAATGTGCTTGCTCATTGCGTCAGAAGGCTAATGGATGATTAGAAAACCCTTGTGCAATTATGTTAGGTCTGCAATGCTGTAATTGCTGCAATTGGAGGATTCTTTGACGAAAGCAAAGTTTGAAGGAAAAAATTATTATTTCAAATACAAATCATTATTTCTAACCTTGTCAATGTCTTGACTATATTTTCTATTCATTTTACAACTCATGGTGGTAAATAAGTGTGACTTTTAATGGAAAACACAAAATAATTGTCTGGGTGACCCCAAACTTTTGAACGGTAGTGTATGTATCAGTCAATACCTATTATTAGCGTGACCAACTGGCACCCGGACGTCCTCTCCCTAATCCGGGGATGTATAAACAACAGTCCATTGTTCTGGTTGTCCCCCAGGGGCTCTCTGTTCGTATGTGAATTGTCCTCTGTGTGTAAATGGTCCTCTGCTTCCTCCAGACCTACTGAGTGTGAGGAATGTCCATGTAGAGTGCAGTGGGTCACCACAATGGCTCAGGAGGTAGAGCAGGTCATCCAATAACCACATGGTTGGCGGTTCGAATCCCGCTATCCCCGGGTATCCTGCCGTTGTGTCCCTGGGCCAGACACTTCACCCCAATTGCTCCTGGTGGGTCTGGAAGCGCCATGTTAGGTAGCATGCCGCCATCAGTGTGTGAATGTGTGTGTGAATGGGTGGATAGCAGGATCTGTAAAGCGCTTTGGTCATCAAGAGATGAGACTAAAAGCGCTATATAAGTGAATGCCATTTACTATTTGCCATATCTCGATGACAATTACTTCCAGCTCTTGTACTGTGATCAGTTGCCTATATTTAACCCCTTATCTAACAAAAACTCCCCCCACCACTCCCATCCTTCCTGTCTTTACACATTCCAGAATATCCCTTAATAATGAAATCTAGTGATGGCTTAAGCCATGTTTCCTGTACACAAATAATATTTGGTTTTGTTTCCAATTTCTGAATAAATAAATCGACTTCCTCTTGATTCTCGATCGTCACTTCCTTGTGGTAACGTATCGTCACTTCCTGTTTTGCTGTCTGCCTGTGTGGTTGCTCTCTAGCCACTAGCTATGGCTACTAGCTCTCTTTCCTCCCCTCCTCTGGTGTGCTCTCTCTGTCAGATGTTTAGCTACACCTCTGCCTCTTTTAGCGATAACGGTAAATGTAATAAATGTTGTCTTTTTGAGGCGCTCGAGGTGAGGTTGTCTGATTTGGAATCCCGGCTCCGCTGCATTGAAACACCGTCTGCGCCAGTTAATCTTGACGGACGACCATTAGCTGCAGCGGAGCTAGCTAGCTTAGGTCCCACTGTCAGCGGTCCCTCGGCTCTCCTCAGCAGCGAGGAGACTGGGTGGGTGACGGTGAGAAGGAAGCCTAGTCGCAAAGCCCCGGTACACCACCAACCTGTTCACGTTTCTAATCGTTTTTCCCCGCTCAGCGACACACCCGCTGAGGAAAAAACTCTGATCATTGGCGACTCTGTAGTCAGAAACGTGAACCTAGAGACTCCAGCGGCCATAGTCCAGTGCATTCCTGGCGCCAGAGCAGGCGACATCGAGTCAAATTTGAAAATGCTGGCTAAAAGTAACTGTAAATATTCCACAATTGTTATTCACGCCGGCATTAATGACATCCGTCTCCGGCAGTTGGAAGTCACGAAACTTAATATAGAATCGGTGTGTGACTTTGCCAAAACGATGTCAGCCACTGTAGTATTCTCTGGGCCCCTCCCCAATCTGACCAGTGATGACATGTTTAGCCGCTCGTCATCCTTGAACCGCTGGCTGTCTGTGTGGTGTCCTAAAAATGACGTGGGCTACATTGACAATTGGAGCTCTTTTTGGGGAAAACCTGGTCTTATGAGACGAGACAGCATTCATCCCACTTTGGATGGTGCTTCTCATTTATCTAATAATCTGGCATCTTTTTTATCCAAATTTCCAAAACCATGACTACTCAGAGTTGGGACCAGGAAGCAGAGTCGCAGTCTTACACGCCTCTCTGCAGCTCCTCTTCATCCGCCACCCCTCAGCTTAGCCCCTGACTTCCCCATCAGAGAATCGTTGTCTGCTCCCTCCAAAGTGAATAAAAATATAATGTATAAGCATCCCAAAGTGATAAAGCAAAATATTGGTAAAACTCAAATTAAACATAAAGCCTCTAAATTGAATGATTTGGCCTCTGTTCCTCCTCATAATTTAAAAATTAAATGTGGTTTATTAAATATTAGGTCTCTAACTCCCAAGTCTCTGTTAGTCCATGATTTGTTAATTGATCATCAGATTGATTTAATTTCCCTCACAGAGACTTGGTTAGGACAAGAGGATTATGTTGGTTTAAATGAATCAACTCCCTCTGGTTATTTAAACTGTCAAAATCCCAGAAGTTCTGGTCGTGGAGGAGGAGTAGCAACAATTTACCATTCCAAATTACTAGTTAATGTAAAGCAAAAAACATGTTATAATTCCTTTGAGGGCCTGGTCCTCAGTATTGGGCACTTTAGCAATTTTAGGTTAAACCCAATTTTATTTGCCATAGTTTATCGTCCCCCATCAACCTACTCAGAATTTTTATCCGAATTTGCTGATTTCTTAGCTGATTTAGTGCTGAAATCTGATAGAATAATTATAGTAGGGGACTTTAATATACATGTGGATGTAGATAGTGACTGCCTTAATGTGGCATTCAATTCAATATTAGATTCGATTGGGTTTTCTCAGAAAGTAGGAAATTCTACTCATTACCTCCACCATACATTGGACCTTGTTTTGACATATGGCATAGAAATAGAAAATCTTGTAGTGTTTCCTCATAACCCTGTACTGTCAGACCATTGTCTGTTAACCTTTGATTTTACTATTTCTGACTATTTGGCTCCTAAAGAAAAATATTATTACAGTAGATGCCTCTCAGATGATGCTGTTTCCAAATTTATGTAGATTGTTTCCTCTATGCCATGTGTCAACACAACGGAAATAAGCTATAGACAGCTTGCTCCTTCTGTAATTGATAACATGGTGGATGGTGTTTCAGCTTCTCTGCATCAGACTCTAGACTTGGTGGCCCCCTTAAAAAAGAAAAAGTCTAATCAGAGATTTTTAACTCCTTGGTTCAACACAGAAACTCGTACCTTAAAACAGAAGACTCATCAATTAGAAAGAAAATGGCGCTCTACTAATTTAGATGAAATCTATTTAGCTTGGAGAAATCATCTTCTAATTTATAAAAAATCTCTTAGAAAAGCTAGAACGAGTTATTACTCTGCATTAATAGAAGAGAACAAGAATAATCCCAGGTTTCTTTTCAGTACTGTAGCCAGGTTGACAAAGAGTCAGGACTCTGTCAATCCTAGCATTCCCTTAGAGCTTACTAGTCAGGACTTTATGAACTTTTTCAATAATAAAATTTCATCCATCAGAGATAAAATCAATCAGATTCTTCCCACAGTTAACTTAAATACTATAACTACTACAACTCCTTCTATTGATGTCTGTCTTGATGAGTTTACTCCAATCGACCTTTGTGAGTTAGACAAAATAGTTTCCTCATCCAAACCTTCAACTTGTCTTTTAGACCCTATTCCTACCAGGTTATTTAACCACTTGCACTCCGGGCAATTTTCCTAAAAATGCCCAAAAATAACGTGCCCAAAGTAAATCGAAAGCTGTTATTCAACCCTTTGCAGCATCTTCATGGGGTTGGTCTCATTTAAAAGAAAACACTTTGAATTTTTTGGCAAAAAAAACATAATCTCTCTACGTGCTCCGGCCACTGAGTTACAGTCATCTAAACATACTGAACTTGAAGAAAAAAAATTGGACACAGTGTTTTTTTGGATACAAATGCTTGTAAATAACACACAGCTGTCCGATCCGGCTGGAAAATGCAACAGAAATGTAGAACCAAGTGTTATCCAGCTGAGATCCAAATTTGGTAACAATACCACAAAAAATGAATATTTTACACAACTTTGTTCTCAGGCTGTTCCCAGGCGTTTTGGAACTGTGCCAAATTGTGCCAAATGGCACAGTTTGGAAAAACGTCTGTAACTTTTGAATAATTCAATGTAGAATCTTCATTTTAGGCTCTAATGAAAGGTCACACTCAGGGCTGTGTCTGTGTGTGTGTGTGTGGGCGGGGGGTCGTCCCCCCCCCCGCTACCAAGGACCAAATTCGACCCTCGCTACATGACGGAATACACTCTTTTTTTTTTTCCTTGCATGTTTTCACAGCGGCTCCCCCCCCCCCTCGCTACTGTGTGTGTGTGTGTGTGGTGGGGGGGAACCGTGAACGGACCATGAACGCCCCCCCCCCCCCCGTTACAGAAGAGGGCCATCGCTACATGATGGAATAGACTGATATGCTTCCTCCCGCGTTCGGACCATGCCCCCCCCCCCGAACACGGCAAATGAACCGTTTATTGCGGCGCACGCACTTCGTATTTCGTGCGCAGTACAGTTGTAATTTACCGATCGGTCAAAAGTCATTTTGGGATTACAGTTTTCAGGGATAAATAATAATTTAGCTTATAACACCTTACCTCTTCAAAGCAGCAGAGTCGTGGCGAACAGCTCTTCCCACGCGTCAGACGAACGCGACGCTGCTCCGCTCGTGGATCCCGATCAAAACATAATTCCATTATTGCCGTTTTGGCGAATGATTTACGACTTTTGTCGTCGGCCTCCGTCTATTCTGCTGGAATGAGTGCAGGTCCCACTTGTGGGTGTTCTCCATGCTGCTGGGTGAGCCTGGGTCTGTAGGAGATTCGTACAGAGTCCTTCTGCAGCAGTAAATATTGCTTCACCCAGCCAGAATTTCTGTGCTTCAATTGGCTCCTGCGTTCACAGTAGACGGGTCCTCCTTCCTAGATTTTCATTCATTGGTTCTTCAAGGTTTCAGAAACCAATTCAAGGCTCTTATTAGTCGAATGAGAGGTCAATCAGATGAACTAATCTGTTCGCGGCTGTCTCTGCAGTTTTTTTTTGAGTGGCGCTTGGACGCTACTACATCACCATCACCACCATCATGCGTCATGCGCACAAGGGCGCACGAGCGCGCTCTTGCGCGCCCTCGTGCGTCATAGGACGCAGAGACTTGCCCGCCCGCGGAACAACGGAGCGCAAGTGGTTAAAGAAGTCTTCCCACTTATTGGTAGCTTTATTCTTCATATAATCAATTCTTCATTAACTTTAGGCCATGTACTACAGGCTTTTAAAACGGCTGTAATTAAACCCTTACTCAAAAAGCCAACGCTAGATCCAGGAGCTTTAGCTAACTATAGACCAATCTCTAATCTCCCTTTCATTTCAAAAATCTTAGAAAGAGTTGTTGCTACGCAATTATTTGACCACCTGCAGGGAAATGGTTTACTTGAAGAGTTTCAATCTGGGTTTAGAATCCATCATAGTACTGAAACAGCCTTAGCAAAGGTCACTAACGACCTCCTCATTGCATCTGATAATGAACTAGTTTCTGTACTTGTCCTTTTAGACCTTAGTGCAGCTTTTGATACTATCGATCATAATATTCTACTTGATAGATTAGAACACTATGTTGGACTTAATGGAACTTCGTTGCAATGGTTTAGATCTTATTTATCTGATAGGTTCCAGTTTGTTCATGTAAATAATGAGTTTTCTTTCAACTCAAAGCTTAGTCATGGAGTTCCACAGGGATCTGTGCTAGGCCCTACTCTTTTTAGTTTATATATGCTTCCGTTAGGCAACATTATTAGAAAGCACTGTATACATTTTCATTGTTATGCAGATGACACACAATTATACCTGTCAATGAAGCCAGATCATAGTAATCAATTAGCCAAGTTAGAAGCCTGTCTTAAGGAAATCAAAGCTTGGATGACTTGTAATTTCCTGCTATTAAATTCAGATAAGACTGAAGTCATTCTTGTTGGTCCAAAAAACCTTAGAAATTCCTTTCCAAATCAAACTTTCAGTTTGGATGCGGTTACTCTTTCTCTTAATAGCTCTGTGAGGAACCTTGGAGTTATTTTTGATCAGGATTTGTCCTTCAATTCACATATTAAATTTGTTTCTAAGACTGCCTTCTATCATTTGCGTAATATTGCCAAGATTAGGAGCATCTTGTCTCAGAGTGATGCTGAGAAACTGATCCACGCTTTTGTTAGCTCGAGATTAGATTAGATTAGATTATTGTAATTCTTTATTATCAGGCTGTCCTAAAACATCTTTAAAAAGTCTTCAGCTGATCCAAAATGCTGCAGCAAGAGTTTTAACAGGTACTAGAAAGAGAGATCATATCTCTCCGGTTCTGGCCTCCCTTCATTGGCTTCCCATAGAGTTTAGAATTAAGTTTAAAATCCTTCTTCTTACTTACAAAGCTCTAAACAATCAGGCTCCTTTTTATTTAAAAGATCTGATACTACCGTATTATCCTAACAGAGCACTACGCTCCCAAAATGCAGGATTACTTGTAATACCTAGAATCTCCAAAAGTACAATGGGAGGCAGAGCCTTCAGTTATCAAGCTCCTCTCCTGTGGAATCAGCTGCCAAGCTGGATTCGGGAGTCAGACTCGATCTCTGTTTTTAAGAATAGGGCTAAAACCTACCTTTTTGATATAGCCTACAATTAGGGAGGGATCATGTGTTTCTGAACCCTCCCTTAGTTATGCTGCTAATAGGTTTAGTCAGCCGGGGGACCTCCAGTAATGCACTGGGCCTCACTCCTTTCCTCACTCTCTATGAAATATTTTTTTTGCTGGTCATTAACATCTGTTTGTTCTCTCCCATAGATTGAGTCCCCATCGTGCTGTTGGCTCTCTACATGTCTGTTCTTTTCTTCTTCTCTATCCCCTCACCCCCCAGCCAGTCGCAGCAGATGACTGCCCCTCCCTGAGCCTGGTTCTGCTGGAAGTTTCTTCCTGTTAAAAGGGAGTTTTTCCTCTCCACCGTCGCCAAGTGCTTGCTCACAGGGGATCGCCTGATTGCTGGGGTCTTTCTGCAACTGTGGGGGTTCCCCCCTACAGTTGATAGTGCTATGAGATGACTGTTGTTGTGAAATGGCGCTATATAAATAAAGTTGAATTGAATTGAATTGAATTAAATCCTTTGAATTCCTGCCCGTTTGCTATCAGACTCCTTGCGTTCCATTGGAGGATGACTGTCATGAATTAACCTGTTGGCTCCCCTCTACAGCTCCCTCTCCTTGACTCAGTTCTGCATGAATCTTTTCCCAGGATAGATCCTTGGTATTAAAGAATTTTGCTGCTGCTTTCACAATGATCTTTATCTTCTCAGATTTAGTCTTAGCCTGCTCCGAGCAGTTGATGACATAGGCTAGAAAAAGAACAAGCTTATCTGTTGCGATATTAGTCTGACAATTTTGTGTTTTTGCTTCCTTGTTTTTGGCCATGCTTTCTACTTTTTCCTGTTGATTCACAACCTTTGCTGCTTCTGCATATGTCAACTTCCTCTCTACTCTTGCTTGCTGAATTTCTACTGCCTGTTTTCTCACTATACAGCCTCCATATGCCGCTGTGTGATTCCCTCCACAATTACAGCATTTAATTATGCTGTCACTTCCACATTCTCCATAACTGTGCTCACCACCACATCTTCCACACCTCTGCTTTCCTTTGCACACACTAGCAATATGTCCATAACTCTGGCATTTAAAACATCGGAGAGGAGGGGGGATATAAGCCCTAACAGGACAACTTAGGTATCCAATAAACACTTTTTCTGGTAGGGCCTTGTCTTTAAATTCCAGCATCACAGATGGGCTATCCAACTTTTCCCCATTCCTGACTGCTTGTAGTCGTCTAATCCCCACAACTGTTCATTCCTTTAATCATTTTTTTTCACTTCTTCTAAGTTTTCCCCAGTGGAATTCCAGATATCACCCCCCTGAAACCATCAAACCCAGTGACTTCTTTCTTCTCTACAATTTCTTTCTTGCACACTCTCTGCAGCTGAAGTGCTTTGTTCCTTTGCTCTGCATTTTTACATTTCACAAGGAGATTTCCATCTCTTAATACTTTGGCCATTTCTATGTCTCCAATTGCACTTCTTAATCCGTTAGTTAGCACTAGCGGGCTCAAAGATGCAACTTCATGCCCTGGTTTAAACCTCAAGATAATTTTAAATTCTTCTGCCACAATTTTCCTCCTCACCTTGCGTCTTTCCTCGTCACCTGACAGCTCCTGCTTGCCAGTCTGCTTCACATTTCCTTCACTCTTGCCCTTTCCAACTATACTCTTCCTACCTCTATTCCCTACTGAATTCCATCCAATCTCCATATCATCATCGTCAGTCAAACCCCCACTACTACTTGCCATTCTGAATCAGTCACAAACCAGATTATGCCAATACCGCCTTCTGTCAACTCGTCTTTCCACTCCCGGTCTCCTCAACGACCATTCTTCTTCTGCTGACCAGCCTAAACCCGTCCATCTCCACTGCTCTGTTTTTAACTGATTTATAACATTTAAGTTTCACTTTCACTTCACATCTACTGATGTTTTTACAACAAACCGCCGCAAGGAGGCCACAGAATGTGTGCCATGACAAGTTGATTTCACAAACGTAGGACAGACGGACGGACAGACTCATAACATAATCCCCCTTTGGGCTTTGACTGGCAGGGGATAAAAACTGTGAACCGAGGAGGAAACACTGTTGTACTATTCTTATCCAGAGGCTGGCATATCTGCAGCCATTCTGGTTTTAGAATTATTTTTTTTTTTTCCGGTGGGGAGGGATGGGATGATCATACACTTTGTGACCCTGTGACCTTGATCTTTGTCCTCAAAACTTGTTCATGTGCAACTTTGTGTGTACAGTTCCTGCCCCTAGTTTGGTGTTGATATCTGCAGCCATTCTTGTTTACTCGTCGCCTCTAGGATGAAACTGGGGCCAAACACTTTCCCACTTCAGTACTGGGGTGAGTGTACATGCATAATGTACATGCACCTGAATCTGTTTTTCAATAGATTTGACCAACCGCCCTCCCCCCTGTCTGCACAACAACCACTGCTGCCGCTAAGAAATCAAGTCCTGCTGCCCACTCCCCACTCCACCGACACCCCCCCCCACTCCCAACACACAGCCCCCCATCCTGACCCTGACCAAGACCCAGGTGAGGACGGAGCTGAGGAAGATCAAGGCGAGGAAGGCGTCGGGACCGGACGGCATCAGCGCAAAGCTCCTCAAGTCCTGTGCAGACCAGCTGTGTGGGATTGTGACGTATATCTTCAACATGAGCATGAAACTGGGGAGGGTACCACAGCTGTGGAAAACATCTTGTGTGGTACCTGTACCAAAAACTTCCCACCCCAAAGACCTGAACAGCTACAGACCGGTGGCCTTGACGTCCCGACGATGAAGACCCTGGAGAGACTGCTCCTTGCTCATCTCCGCCCCCTGGTGGAACCAGCGATGGATCCACTCCAGTTCGCCTACCAGCATGGCATTGGGGTGGAGGATGCGGTGATCTTCCTCCTTCACCGTTCTCTGTCCCACCTGGAGAAGCCCGGGAATATGGTGAGGATCATGTTCTTTGACTTCTCCAGTGCTTTCAACACCATCCAACCGATGATCCTGAAGGACAAGCTGCTGCGCGCAGGGGTGGACCAGCACCTGTCATCATGGATCCTGGACTACCTCACGAACCGGCCTCAGTTTGTGAGAACCTGGGACTGTGTTTCCAACACGATCATCAGTAGCACGGGGGCCCCCCCAGGGAACGGTGCTGGCTCCCTTCCTGTTCACTCTTTATACTGCGGACTTCTCACACAACACAACACATTGCCATCTACAGAAGTTCTCTGATGACTCTGCGATCGTTGGTCTCATCTCCAACGGAGATGAAGCTGAGTACAGAGGGCTTATCCAGGACTTTGTGGACTGGTGCCATCGGAACTGCCTCCAGATCAACGCGAGGAAAACTAAGGAGCTGGTGGTGGACTGCCGCAGGCATGGGCAGCCCCTCACAGCACCAGTAAATATACAGGGAACAGACATCGAGATGGTGACATCCTATAAGTACCTGGGTATTCATCTGAACAATAAACTAGACTGGTCACACAATACTGACGCACTCTACAAGAAGGGACAGCGCAGGCTGTTCCTGCTGAGGAGACTCAGGTCTTTTGGTGTACAAGGGGCGCTGCTGAAGTCATTCTATGACACGGTGGTGGCATCAGCCATCACTTTTGGAGTGGTCTGCTGGGGCAGTGGCATTACTGCAGCCGATAGGAAGAGACTGAACAAACTGATTAAGAAAGCTAGCTCTGTCCTGGGGCAGCGCCTTGATCCGATGGAGGAGATAGGAGAGAGAAGGACGGTGGCTAAACTGTCATCTCTGCTGGAGTCCGAGTTCCACCCTATGCAGGACATACTGGATGCACTGAGGAGCTCATTTAGCAGCAGACTACATCATCCCAGGTGCACAACCGAGAGGTTTCGTAGGTCCTTCCTACCAACGGCTGTCAGACTGTACAACCTAAGCAGGGCTGCTCGCAGAGATAGCAAAAAGACGTAACAAACTAATAGTTTTTTGAATGCAAAAGATGCAATAGACTTACACAATGGTCCTCTCCGGCATACAACTAGGAACATACCGGTCGCTATGGAGGGTGAGAATATGTATGGGCACATAATCATACCATGTAGGATAACTAAATAGACGGTTATGCTGTTTCATCCCACCTAGCAACAATGCTCTGCACTGTGTGTGTTTATATATTTACATATTTATTCCATCTAGCTACAATGCTCAGCACTGGGTGTGTTTATATTTATATATCTATATATTTATTCCATCTAGCTACAATGCTCCGCACTGTGTTTTTATATATCTACATATTATTCCATCTAGCTACATTGCTCCGCACTGTGTGTGTTTATATACTTGCATATTTATTCCACCTAGCTGCAATGCTCCGTACTGTGGGTGTTTATATATTTACATATTTATTCCATCTAGCTACAATGCTCTGCACTGTGTGTTCATATATTCATATATTTATTCCATCCAGCTACAATGCTCTGCACTGTGTGTCTGTGTGTGTGTGTGTATATATATACAGTATTTTATAGTAATATGTACATATGTATATTAGCTGCTCTTGCTTGCTTGTTTTTTTTCTTGCCTTCTGATTGTTGCTCTGAGTGTTGCTATCCCTGTGCTGTTGCAATCCTGGAATTTCCCCGTTGTGGGACTAATAAAGGCTTATCTTATCTTATCTTATCTTATCTTATAAGCTTAATCTGGGTAAAGTGAAGGCAGATAAAAAATACCCTGCTGAATTCATCTGCTCGTCATCTCAGGCATGCCATGGGATCAGTTTTTGAGTTGAAACACAAAGCTTCAGAAATGAGACTCATCTGTATTGAAAAGCAAGTGCCTGTGTGGAGCTTTGGCACCGTCAGAGGCTTTCAGACGTTCCTGAAGCTCTTGGAGGGCAGCTTTCTGCTCTTTTCAAGCCTTGTGTGTGTGTGTGTGTGTGTGTGTGTGTGTGTGTGTGTGTGTGTGTGTGTGTGTGTGTGTGTGTGTGTGTGTAAAGGATGAAGGGTGATTATAACAGCCCCCAGCTCCTATAAACAATACGTGGCTGTTTATTTGCCAATGCAAGCTGCTGCACTTCAAGAACTTATAAAGGCCTCAAACCTAAATGCGTAATAACTGCTCACTACGGACGGGACGAGATGTTTTGTAGTACTTCGGTAGTTCACACACCTGCACCCAATGGCACCACACAAATAACACTCACCCATCAAGACTCGCACATGGGGGGTGGGGATCTTCCTCCGCCCCTGCTGCCTTCCTTCTGCTTGGGGCCTGGGGCCTGGCTGGTGACCAGGGGCCTCATGCACAAAGACTTGCGTGGATTTCCTACTGAAAGATGACATACGTTTAAATCAAGAAAACGCCGTAAGCAAAAAAAAAAAAAAATCCAGATGTATGAAACAGTACATATGCAGGAATCCAAGCACATTTCCTTTGTACATCCCAATCTGCTTGAAATTGAATGCACATGAGGAAATACTAGACTCCTCCCTTGACATGCCTCCATTTGAATATGCAATTACATGCAAATATGTATGCCTATATATACTGCTCAAAAAAATAAAGGGAACACTTTGAAAACACATCAGATTTTAATGGGAAAAAATAAGCTGGATATCGAAATTGTGGCAGGCTAGTCCAGCTTACTCAGATTAATCTAAGTAAGTACTCAGATTAATCTGAGATATCCAGCTTATTTTTTCCCATTAAAATCTGATGTGTTTTCAAAGTGTTCACTTTATTTTTTGAGCAGTATATATAGTATATATATATATATATATATATATATATACAGTATATATACAGTGTGTGTATATATATATACTGTATATATATATATATATATATATATATATATATATATATATATATATATATATATATATATATATATATACTGTATATATACACTACCGTTCAAATGTTTGGGGTCACCCAGACAATTATTTTGTGTTTTCCATGAAAAGTCACACTTATTTACCACCATGAGTTGTAAAATGAATAGAAAATATACTCAAGACATTGACAAGGTTAGAAATAATGATTTGTGTTTGAAATAATAATTTTTTCCAGATACTCAACCTGCTCAAAGGAAGGTCAGTTTTATAGCTTGGTCTTGATCCAAGATGGCGCCCACAGTGGTCGCCATGGTGCTTCGCTGCGCTCTTTTTTGTTTGTTTTTGTTTGTCAATTGTGTGTCTGTCTGCTCTTACACCCGTGAAGAGCTACTAAATGTCACGCCGCGCCATTCATCAGCGGCGCCACCTGCTCACGCACCTGCTACTCGTCAGCGGCGAGGGATAAAAGCCGCCTCGCCCTGAGCTTCGGCCTGAAGCCGTTAGACTTCATCGCCTTCAATGCGAAGCGTCAACCCTCTCTTCAGCGTCAAGCTAGTGGTAAGAAGATTCCTTTCCTTACCTCTCCCAGTCTGCTCCCCTGTGCACAGGTGGATTCCTCGGCGGCGGACAACTCCGTCCCTCGTCCTTCCTCGCTGCTGCACCGAGTCCTGCAGGTGACTGTCTCCCGGGGTTCCGTCCTTGTAGTGCCTGCCATCTGTCAAACTCAAGTAAGCTTCTCTCCCTCGCCTATTCTCCTCCTGTATTGGTGTGTGCCTGTCACCCTGTGTCTGTTCTCTCCCATAGGGTTGCCGGCTGAATGGTCTCCTGCCTCTGTGCCCGAAGCAGACGCCATCACCAATACATTAACATTCCGCTGACACACACCCATACACCCCTGCTGTTAATAAACAGTTTGAACTACTCTGAACCTGTGTGTGTGCGTCTCCTGAGCCGAACGTTATGTCACTAAATATCAGGACTTTCACTCCTATGGTCCTACTCCCAGTTTTTTTGGCTCCTGCCGCCGATCTGGTTCACTTTTTAGCCCAAAAAGTGAGACGGCGAAAGACAGGAAGACGAGCGGGCGCCCTGGTGCAGCTTCGCAGGAGAGGCACGCGCACGGCTTTGCCTGGGATCTTTCTGTCCAACGTCAACTCACTTTATAACAAGGTAGATGAACTGAGACTGCTGATGCGATTTAAGGACCTCTCCACCTCGTGTGCCCTCTGCTTCACTGAGACCTGGCTCAAGGAACAGATACCGGACAGTGCGCTCCTCCTCGAGGGATTTCAGCTGTTTCGTGCTGACCGAGACACGGGGCTCTCTGGCAAGACCACAGGCGGAGGAGTCTGCTTCTACATCAACAGCAGCTGGTGCTCCGATGTAACTGTGATCTCCCAACACTGTTCTCCCGCTCTGGAATATTTATTCATCAACTGCAAGCCATTTTATTCCCCACGTGAGTTTGCTTCATTCATCCTGGCCGCTGTCTACATCCCGCCTGATGCGGACGTGCGCGAGGCTCAGCACGCGCTCCCGGATCACGTTCAGCAAGCGGAGCGGACTTTCCTGGACTCTCTGGTTATTGTGGTTGGCGACTTTAACCAGAGCAACCTGAGCCACGAACTCCCCCGGTACAAACAGTTTATTAAATGCCCCACCAGAGGAGAGAACACGCTGGATCACTGTTATACTACAGTTAAGGACGCGTATCGCGCTGTTCCCCGCGCTGCGCTCGGACTATCTGATCACGTGATGGTCCACCTGATTCCCACATACAGACAGAGACTGAAGCTTACAAAACCTGTTGCGAGCACTACGAGGAAATGGACCAGTGAAGCTGTGGAGGAGCTGCGCACGTGCTTGGAAATAACTGACTGGGACATGTTTAAAGGAGCTACGCATGATCTGGATGAGTACACGGACACTGTGACCTCATATATCCACTTTTGTGAGGAGAGTTACTCCAACGACAAGCCCTGGTTCACAGCTAAGCTCAGACAGATCAGGAAGGAGAAGGAAGCAGCGTTGAAAAGTGGAGACAGGGACTGCTACAGGGAGGTCAAATACCGGTTTAGCAGAGAGCTGAGGAGAGCTAAATCTGTGTATTCTGAGAGACTCCAGCAGCAGTTCACTGCTAACGACTTTGCTTCTGTGTGGAGAGGACTGAGGCAAATCACCAACTATCGGCCTCAGGCTTCTAAGGGACAGGATGACAAAGCCCTTTGTCAAAGACTGTCTCAACACTATGCCCGTTTTGACACCTCGTCAGCTGTGTCCAACTCCCCCCCTCCCCCCAGCGCCACTACCTCCATGGTCCCCACTTCATCAAAGGCGGCCCCCCCTCCCCCCTGCCCTTGCCATCAGTGAGCAAGACGTCCACAGACTGAACCCGCGCAAAGCCCCCGGTCCGGACAACGTGTCTTCCTCCACCCTGAGACACTGTGCGGAGGAGCTGACTCCTGTCTTCACAGACATTTTTAACACATCCCTGAAGTCATGCCATGTGCCGGCCTGCCTCAAAACCTCTACCATCGTCCCTGTCCCCAAGAAGCCACGGATCACTGGACTTAACGACTACAGACCTGTAGCGCTCACCTCTGTAGTCATGAAGTCCTTTGAGCGCCTGGTCCTGCCCCACCTCAAGACCATCACCACTCCCCTCCTGGACCTGCTGCAGTTCGCCTACAGAGCCAACAGGTCTGTGGACGACGCAGTCAACCTGGCCCTCCACTCCATCCTGCAGCACCTGGACTCCCCGGGAACCTACGTCAGGATCCTGTTTGTGGACTTCAGCTCTGCATTCAATACCATCCGCCCCGCTCTGCTCCAGGACAAGCTGTCCCTGCTCAACGTGCCTGACTCCCTCTGCAGGTGGATCACCGACTTCCTGACGGACCGGAGGCAGCATGTGCGGCTGGGAAAGACTGTCTCGGACTCTGTTAGCATCAGCACCGGATCACCCCAGGGCTGTGTACCTTCCCCCCTGCTCTTCTCCCTGTACACCAACTCCTGCACCTGCAGCCACCAGTCTGTCAAGCTGATCAAGTTTGCGGACGACACCACCCTCATCGGGCTCATCTCCAACGGCGACGAGTCTGCCTACAGGAGAGAGGTGGCCCGGCTGGTGTCCTGGTGCAGCCACAACAACCTGCAGCTGAACGCTCTAAAGACAGCGGAGATGATCATGGACTTCAGAAAAGTCACAGCCCCTCTGCCCCCCCTTACCCTCACAGACTCTCCCATCACCACTGCGGATTCCTTCCGCTTCCTGGGCACCACCATCACCCGGGACCTCAAGTGGCAGCCGACCATCAGCTCCCTCATCAAAAAGGCCCAGCAGAGGATGTTCTTCCTGCGGCAGCTGAGGAAGCTCAAGCTACCCACCAAGATGTTGGTGCAGTTCTACACGGCCATCATCGAGTCCATCCTCACCACCTCCATCACCGTGTGGTATGCAGGAGCCACCGCCAGGGACAGACTAAGACTGCAGCGCGCTGCTGAGAAGGTGATCGGCTGCAAGCTCCCATCCCTCCAGGACCTGTACATCTCCAGGACCCGGAGGTGTGCAGGTCAGATCATAGCCGACCCTTCACACCCTGGACACGCACTGTTTGCCCCCCTCCCCTCAGGCAGAAGACTTTGGTCCATTCAGACTAAAACCTCCCGCTACATGAACAGCTTCTTCCCCTCTGCCATCAGACTGCTGAACACTAAGTGACTTATTAGACTCTCGTGCACTATGTACAGCAGCTCAACCGGACTCATGACAATTATCAGTGTTTTCTTTTTGCACTATCGACTGCACTATGTGGAACTCTACAATATCTGCTGCTTGTTAATATATTTAAAAATTGCATAGATTAGTATTACTTATTCATATTCTACCTTTTATTGCATGCATAGTTTTTATCTTTAGTGCTACTCCATGTTTAATGTTGCAGCATTGCACCGAGACAAATTCCTAGTCTGTGTACTACATGAACAATGGCAATAAATCTCATTCTGATTCTGATTCTGAGCTTCTCTAACCAGCTAAACTGTTTTCAGCTGTGCTAACATGATTGCACAAGGGTTTTCTAATCATCCATTAGCCTTCTGACGCAATGAGCAAACACATTGTACCATTAGAACACTGGAGTGATAGTTGCTGGAAATGGGCCTTTATACACCTATGTAGATATTGCACCAAAAACCGGACATTTGCAGCTAGAATAGTCATTTACCACATTAGCAATGTATATTAGATATTAGAGTGTATTTCCGATTAGTTTAAAGTTATCTTCATTGAAAAAAACAGTGCTTTTCTTTCAAAAATAAGGAAATTTCTAAGTGACCCCAAACTTTTGAACGGTAGTGTTTATATATGTATATATATATATATATATATATATATATATATATATATATATATATATATATATATATATATATATATATATATATATATATTTAAGTGCTGCACATTTGATTCTCCTGTATCCACAATCAAAAATAATGGATTTAATGGAATTTCATGGACTGAGCGTTGGAGGCGCTCCTGAATGAGGTCGGTCAGCCTCCGTCGGTCTATGATGACCATGGAAGAGAATCCTAAACGTCTACTCTGCTGGAACAGCACCGCCTGTGGCTGAACAGGCCGATGCGCGAATGGCAGTCCCTGTCATACAGGTCGCACTTGTGGGTGATCTCCGTGCTGCTGGGTCTGTGGCGGTTCTTCCTGCGGGTCCTATTCTCATCTGCTGCAGTAGTCAGTCTCTCTTCGCCCGCCTTGGGCTGTCTGGTCAGGGTGCCTCTCCATTTGGAGCGGTCCATTCCAAGGTCCTCCCAGCGCTCTGTGTTGATCTCCAGGGCCTTCATGTCTCTCTTGCAGACGTCTCTAAAGCGCAGCTGTGGGCGGCCAACGTCTCTCCTGCCAGTTGCCAGTTCTCCATAGAGGACGTCTTTGGAGATTCTGCCATCCTCCATACAGTGAACGTGGCCTAGCCAGCGGAGCCTGCGCTGCCTGAGTAGAGTGAACATGGAGGGAAGGCCGGCGCGGGACAGAACTTCTGTGTTGGGCACTTTGTCCTGCCAGGATATGTCCAGGATGTGGCGAATGCAGCGCAAGTGGAAGGAGTTCAGTCTCTTTTCCTGCCGGGCGTATGTAGTCCACGTCTCACTCCCATAGAGCAGTGTGCTGATGACGTAGGCATTGTACACTGCCATCTTCATCTTGACAGAGAGTTTGGGATTCTCCCACACTCGTGTGGTGAGGCGAGTGAGTGTGAAGGCTGATTTTCCAATCCTCTTGTCGATCTCTGTATCAAGGGAGAGATTGTTGCTGATCGTGGACCCCAGGTACGTGAACTGATTCACGACCTCCAGCTCGTAGTCGTCGATGGTGATGGTTGGTGGTGCTTCCGTGCCTTGCG
The DNA here is from genome assembly GCA_020510985.1 of Pholidichthys leucotaenia. Lineage (NCBI taxonomy): Eukaryota > Metazoa > Chordata > Actinopteri > Cichliformes > Pholidichthyidae > Pholidichthys > Pholidichthys leucotaenia. Next base: position 322,640,356 of record CM035837.1, on the reverse strand, counting down.
CCAAGACGTTAGTCTTCTTCAGGCTGATGGTAAGCCTGAAGTCCTTGCATGCCTGGGAGAAGCGGTCCATCAGGGTCTGAAACTCCTGCTGTGTGTGGGTTGCGACTGCAGCGTCGTCTGCGAACAGCATGTCTCTGATTAGAGCCTTGCGTACTTTGGTTCTGGCTTTCAGGCGGGCGAGGTTGAAAAGCCTGCCGTCAGATCTTGTGTGCAGGTAGATTCCCTCTGTTGCTGTGCTGAAGGCATGCCTCAGGAGCATAGCAAAGAAAATCCCAAAGAGGGTTGGCGCAAGTACACAGCCCTGTTTCACTCCACTGCGTATGTTGAATGGCTCTGAGACGTTGCCGTCGTGCTGCACTATCCCCTGCATGTTGGTGTGAAACGATTAGATGAGGCTTTGCAACTTTGGTGGGCATCCTATCTTTGGCAGGATCTTGAAAAGGCCCTCTCTGCTGACCAGATCGAACGCTTTGGTGAGGTCGATGAAGGCGATGTACAGGGGCATGTTCTGTTCTCTGCATTTCTCCTGGAGTTGGTGGTTGGAGAATATCATGTCTACCGTTGATCGCTCAGCGCAGAAGCCACACTGAGACTCGGGGTAGACACGTTTGGCAAGCTTCTGTCGACGAACGAGAACAACTCATGCGTAGACTTTGCCAACAACGCTGAGGAGGGAGATGCCCCTGTAGTTGTTGCAGTCGCTTCTCTCCCCTTTGTTTTTGTAGAGGGTGATGATCTTGGCGTCCCTCATGTCCTGTGGTATGGCACCTTCCTTCCAGCACTGGCAGAGGACGTTATGCAATGGCAGCAGTAGGGCGGTCTTGCAGTGCTTGATCAGGTCGGGGGGTATGCCGTCGTTGCCGGGTGCCTTGCCAGCGGCCAAGCTATCAATGGCCTTGCTGAGTTTGTCGATGGTTGGCTCGGCGTCAAGTTCGTCCATGGATGGCAGGCAGTCGATGGCATCAATGGCTGACGGTGTCACGGTGTTCTGTCTGGAGTAGAGGTCGGAGTAGTGTTCCACCCATCTCTCCATCTGCTTGTTCTTTTCTGTGATCATCTCCCCAGTGGAGGATTTGAGGGGGGCCGTCTTGCTCTGAGCCGGACCAAGTGCTTTCTTGATGCCATCGTACATACCACGGATGTTCCCTGTTATGGCAGCGGTTTGAATGTCTTGGCTGAGCTGAGTCCAGTACTCGTTGGCACAGCGCCGAGCAGTCTGCTAAACTTTGCTTCTTGCAGCCCTGAGAATGTGGAGATTCTTCTCGTTTGGGTACTTCTTGTACTCAGCAAGTGCTGAGCGCGTGGCTTCAATGACGGGGGTCATCTCGGTCAACTTGGCATCAAACCAGTCCTGTGACTTCGAGGTCTTCCTCCCAAAGGTAGCCAAGGCTGTGCGGTGGACGGTGTTTCGCAGCTCTTCCCACTTCTGCTTTGCAGATTCTCCTTCTTGTGGTACACCAAGTTCCTTCTCAAATGTGGAGGCAAACTGCTCAACAAGTTCTGGTTGGGCCATCTTGCTGGTGTCAATCCGTGCCTTTCCAGGCTGTCTAGCATGATGGAATTTCTTCAGCTGCAGCTTGACCTTGCAACACATCAATGAATGGTCTGTGTCGCAATCTACACTCTGGAACGAACGGGTGATTAGCACGTTCTTCAGTGAGGTGCGCCTGGTCAGGATCAAGTCCAGCTGGTGCCAGTGCTTTGAGCATGGATGTCGCCAGGAAACCTTGTGTTGGGGCTTGGTCTTGAAGAACGAGTTTGTGATGCACAGATCGTGATATGTGCAGAACTCGAGCAGCCGCTGTCCGTTGTCGTTCATTCTGCCCGCGCCAAATGGTCCAAGACAGGAGGGCCAGGAGCCGTGGTCAGCACCCACTCTGGCATTGAAGTCTCAAGGAGAATGAGTTGTTCAGAGTTGGGGATGATCCTGACAGTTGTTGCGAGATTCTCGTAGAACTCGTCTTTTGCCTCTGGTGTGGCTGTCAGTGTTGGGGCATACACACTGACGAGGGTGACTGGGCCTTGAGTGGTGTTCAGGCGGAGGGTGAGGAGTCGTGCAGAGCCATTGCTGCCCGGTTCCACCATCTTCAGCAAGGTGTTCTTCACTGCGAAGCCCACTCCGTGTTCCCTGTGTTCGTCACTACCCTTTCCCTGCCAGTAGAACGTGTAGTCCTTCTTTCTCAGTGTGCCTGCAGCAGCCAACCGTGTTTCCTGGAGAGTGGCGATATCCTCTTCCAGTCTCTTCAGCTCATTATTGATGATAGCAGTCTTCCTGGTGTCGTTGATGTCCTTGAGGTTAGCAGCGAGTCCTGTCATCATAGTGCGGACGTTCCAAGTTCCCAGTTTTAGAGTTGGTCTCTTTTGTTTTTTTGTCTTGCCTGGTGCGAAGGTTCTCAGCCTGCCGTTCGGACTTCTCCTCATCCCTGTAAGGGAAAATGGGAATATTAATAAATAATAAATATGATCAGGTTTGAATTATTTAATTTTTATTGATGTATTGGAATCTGAGCTCAAATCTCATGTCATATACATCAGAAAAGTTAATAACACTCGTAAGGGGCACCAGCTTCTGTCTTTAAGAAGCAATTTAATCTTTAATTTCACTTTATACCTGTTTGATCACTCAATAAATTAATCAATAATCAGTCTCAAAAATTTTCCGTGAATTCGATACCTGGGCTTGAAACAGATTCAGAATGAAATAAATTCCCAACAACTTCTCTCATTTTTAAATATTTATTAAATGAAATGATTAACAGACATTGTAGTAATTTCATTAATCATAAAATTAATCTTGTAAATGATAGATTAACAATGTCAATATTTTCGGAACCAGGGTTAAACTGAGAAATGAATTTCTATCAGTTTGAGTTAACAGATTATAAAAAAAAAACCCAAATTTATGGAGAAAGTTTACTAATTATGAAAAAGTCCTAAATTAATCTTAAGAAAATAAAAACGGAATTTTAATGAAAAGAAGAGTTATGTTAAGGGCTTCTTAATTTGCATCTAATTAGATATACAAATTATTACCGAACCTCAAAATGTTAATTCAGCAGAGGAATTAAAGTTTTTGCAGCTCACGTGCTCCTCGGTGATGATAGTTCTGTCGTCCGTCCTCAGCCCAAGATTTCGTGGATGTTAGGGGAAATATCTGCCCGCAGATATTTCAGGGTCCACAGTTCGACCTTTAGATTCAAGCGGTCGAAGGGGGCTGGATTCTGGACTGTATGACCCAGAGTTGAAACTGAGTTCTAGCCAGATGGTGCCGATGCTTCTTCAGCGTGTGATGGACAGCTGCTTCTTCTCAAGAGGTCTTCGATAATAATTAAAAGATATCCAATCCGATCTCAAATTAAAAAGGCTTCGGACTTTAGATAAAAATAGTAGCTTCTGGTGGGTGCTTGGTCAAGAAAAATATTATAAAATAAAGTCAAGATTAAAGTTTACATTAAAATCAAACAAACGGTGGTTTTACAGAAAGTTTAACAAAGAAAAAGTGATAAATAAAAATTGGAGTTTGACTCCGATTAAGAATTGAGCTCAAAGAAATAGGAATTCCTAGGTATTTAAGAGGAAGAAAAAATACAAAGTGACATAAACAAATTACGAGTTATGTGCTCTATGTTCAGAAAAGCGACATGTGGTCAGACGGTCCTTTGTTCTTCCTTGCTGTGTCCGGAGCAAAAAGAGTTGACGAAAAAGGGGGTGAAGCAGGGTCTGACGAAAAAGAGAAAAAAAGGGGCGAAAAGAGGTCTCTCTGCTTTTTATAAGCTCTGTTGAGTTTCGCGGGCTTCCGGCCTGACCGGAATCTCAGCTAATGAGCGTCCTTCGTGGGCGGGCTCGATGAACTTTTAGTCCAATGAACAAACAGTCTATTGTTCGGAGTCCTTTGGGATGGAGAGTTCTCATGCAGAGATTGGCTGTGGGAGTCACATGGTTTTAGAGGCAAAACTTTGATACATACTGGAAGTTAATATTTCCCTTTATGTATTAAACTAAGATAACTTTAGTGATTAGTATAAATTATAAGCAGTGCTTCTAAATCAACATGCAGGAGTAAACATTCATCTAAACATTAGCATGCATATATATATAAAATCACAGATTAATGCATTTCACACATTGATTTTCCACATCAAAAACATCAGAGTCCATCTGCATTTTCATAGTTCTGAAAAGAATGAAGGTTTAGAATTGAGTTTGTAATAATGTACTTTAAAGTTCACTAGTTAAATCCAGCGTTTCCAGAGTTTAAGGAAATTAGCTGAGTCGTGGATCTGTTGCATGTTTTATGGGGGCAATAAAAGTGAAGCCGGACATTGGGGAAATTCCTTAGGCTGGTTTTAACAAAACAAAGGGGATTTCAGCTGTGGCCTGGAGGAAGAAAATCCATTTCTTTACGTTATTCCTGGATGAAACAAAAATGTCCTTAAGCAGAAGAATAATTGTTGCTGAGCCAAAGTGAGATGATGCTACAGTCCCCCCTCTGGTATCAATGGTGACGTTGATTCAGCGTTGATAGCAATCCTAGGCATCAAATCCCAATTTGGCGAGGCTTGATCCAAATGCTGAACTAAAGTTCTGATGTCGATAAGTCTTAAGCTTGTGAGCAGTATCTATTCCAAAGTGTAGGTCCTTAAATTTGGTTTTCTGAAAAACTTCTGGAAATTTCAAAAATAATTTTGACATGACCAAATGTAAACATTGTATAATTGTCTAGGATATACTAAAGTTCTGTATAAGCCTGTAAAGACTGAAAAAAAAAAGTGAACTAGAAGTATGTGGGTTTTGACATACTTGATATAAATGTTTTGGGTTTGCTGAAAAATATCTAGTCAAAATTTCAAAAACAGTTTAAATGTGCATAAAATCTAAATAAAGTATAAATGATTATTTGTATATACACAAGCATGTATCCAAAAATCTTAGTCAAAAGCAAAAAATAAAATTCTTTCATATTTGAGGTAGATTCAGACTAATCAATATTGAGGTGACTCAAGGAGGTTCAAATTGAACTTGTTTAGTTAGACTAAACCATGGTTCCACAGATGTCCAAATCATAGGGTGTTTGAGGCTTTTGTTCGGAAAAACTGAGTGGGCATAGGATGTCGTTATCATTCTTTGGATGGCAATGAGAAGTAAATTTGGATTTACTGCAAAAAGGATATGATGAGAGAGCATATTCATTGCTAAAGCGTTAACTGAAAAGCTAATGTTTCTAGCTACTTCTGAGAGTAACATATACATTGGCTGTGTGTGAGCATAGTCAACCTTTAACACAAAGAGCAAAGAGTTCAAGACCTTGTTGAGTTTGACTGAAGCTTCTGAGCAAGCATTCAAAACCAACACAGTGTCTTGTAAGATTTTGTTAACCATTTGTGGTTCGACAACCTGGCGTTTCGGTTTAGCGATGTTGACCGAGTTAACAGTGGGCATGCTAAGGTTAACTACAGGCTCTAACGATGGGGCTGTTATCAAGAATCCACCCGAGGATCTTTGACCTTTCGTTTTGGCTTGGCCCAATTCTGACTGGGTAGCAGTGGGTGTGACTGCTAGGCAGATGGCTAAACTGATAAACAGGAGGGCCATCATCTTGGCAAACAAAAGTGAGTGGTTTTGGATCTTAATCTTCTTGTTGATCTTTCTTTAGATACCTGGTTGGCAAATGAAAATTCCTATTAGAGGTGGAATGATTTCTTTTAGATGGATGTACTTTATTGATCCCAAAACTGGGAAATTACAGAATAGAGCTTAAGAGATTGAACTCTAAACCTTGTGCTTGTTTTTCTCACCTTTGATGGGAGTTTTAAGATTATTAGCTCAAGCTAATGGTGTTGAATGTCTTGTGTATACTATTTGGTAATAGTAAGTTGATTGAAGTTTATTAGATTTTACAGAGGTCTTTGAAATTTAGTTTAAGGGCTAATTTGGTTTTAATATACCCTTTCCTTTCTGGAGGTTTAAGATAAGATAAGCCTTTATTAGTCCCACAATGGGGAAATTCCAGGATTGCAACAGCATAGGGATAGCAACACTCAGAGCAACAGTCAGAAGGCAAGAAAAAACAACATCTAGTAAACATATGTCCATATTACTATAAATGTATATATATAGACACACAGTGCAGAGCATTATGGCTGGTGAATGTGCAGCAGAAAGTCTAAGCTCTCTCTCCGCGGATGCAGCGGGCCAGCTGGAAGTCTTTGGGCATGATGGTGACCCCCTTAGCGAAGAAGAGACCCACCAGGTGGGCCTCGCTGGTCTCCTGCAGAGCCATGACGGCGAAGCTCAGGAAACGCAGGTCGGTCTTGAAGTCCTGAGCGATCTCCCTCACCAGGCGCTGGACGGGCAGCTTACGGATGAGCAGCTCCGTGGATTTCTGGCAGCGACGGATCTCTCTCAGAGCCACGGGCCTGTGACGTTTGGATGCAGTTAACTGATTGGAGAAATTCGACCGAGTGTACCTGAGGCTAGTAGTTAGCTACAGTTATTTCTCAGACGTAGGTTTGGTTTTAATCTTATTTATGGACTTACTTTGACAGTGTTGTACCCGACAAGTCCCATGGGGTTTTGGTAAAGGTTATTCTGATTTTGGTGAGCCCATTTGAAAATGGGGTCCTGGGTTTGGCACTTGAGTGGCCAAAGATTGTTGTTGACAATGTGTGAATTCATCCACTTGGGCAGGAATTTAGGAGTGATTTTCCTTTCCTGTAAATTTATTTCAGGTGTCTGTGGTACAAATGTGGAGTGGAAGATCTTGTCCCCCCTTCGCAGTTTGTCATGCGAGAGTTTTTGATCGTTGTACGCTTTCTGTTGTTTAGCGACTCGGTCCGAATGGTTTTGAAATACAGCCTTGGGAGCTTTGTATGTCGTTTTGACGTTTTTGTGTTCTGCAGCTGGAATGTTATAGGCATTGGCAGTCATCACCCCCCTCTGGTTTCGAGGAACACTGAGCGGTGGCGATGATGGTTCGTCGGAAGCATGATCAGGAGTGCCATTGCATAGCTGTAGATAAGATTGTGTCGCATGAAGTGGTATCAGTTTTGGTATGTCATAGGGTTTAGATGCGGGTAGCGCATGTACCGTTTTATCCAACCGGTGTTTGACGGTTTTATGGATCATTTGGTTGCACGGTTGAGTGACTGTGCGCCTTGCGTTTGCAAAAGTTGGGTTCGTTGTTGCAAAAAGTTGAGGTTTTAGAGGGTCTAGAGAGCTGGTTGGTGTGGCTCTTGTGACCATGCAGGCCTCATGGGTGGGTGGGTGGGTTTCAAAATGTGACACCACCATTGAATCATGGGTATCAAGTGTTTCAAGAGGGCCGTTTGGGGTTTTCTGCTCGGCCATTGAGTTTTCAAGATCATTTGAGTGTTTGGCTTGACCTTGTATTTGAAGGTGACTTTTGACATCTCGTGGACAGTACTCACCTTGATCTTGGCGGTCGCTTTCACTCGGTTGCAGTTGTTCCAACAGTGCTAGTTGTGTGAGACTTGGGTTGTCTAAAGTGTTCAGAACAAAGCACTGTGATTCAGTTGTCCTTGTTGGGTCAAATGGGTGAGGGTGTTGCGTTTGAGCCCATAGTTTGAGGTTCTTGAAATCAATCAGTGGCTCAAAACGGTTCAGTAGGTCTTTGCCAACAAGTAATGGAATGGCATCAAGTTTGGACACGTAGACCGGATGTGTCAAGGTCATGGGTCCAATGGACATGTTTAGTAGTGATACGCCCAACAGGGTTGTTTTAGTGAGCGCATATGGTCGCACGGCTAATGAACAGGGTTCCAGTTTCAAATATTTGTTAGCGCGGTTAGCGGCTACACGTAGTTTGTCAAAAAGGGTGTGTGACATGAGAGTGATGTCAGCAGCGGTGTCTAAAACAGCGTCCTGACACACCATGTCTTCAAGGGTCAGTGGAAGGTAGAATTTCCGTGCCACCCCCCTCTCGTTTAAATCGCATAGGAATTGTGGAACCGCTGGTTCGACACAGAGTTGCGACATGTTAGAGGAGTGGTCTGTGACCTGTGGTTGGGCTGCCATGACAGCACTGGACTGTATTGAGTCCTTTGGTCCTTCCTCATTTGCATGAGGGATTTTCTTCTTGCGTTTCCTTCGTTTGGAACGCTTGTTTTGAGTTGGCACAGCTGATATAGCTAGAATGTTAGCAGTTTTATTCTCTTTGTTGCTTTGAATCTCTGCTAGGAGGTGTTGGACAATTTCAATAGCTTCTCTACTGAATGTAGGAGTTTCTTCTTCCTTCCAAGGTTTGTGATAGGTCTCTGCTTCTGAGCTTCTGTGATGGGATGGAGACCATTTGTCGCGGTTACGCGTGTCTTCGTATCGGTATCTGTCATCATGGTAGTCCGTATCACGTTCTCGTGACCTATCCCGTGGATATGGTCTACGACGATAGTCGGGTTTTCGTAAAGTTGGTCCAAAGTGATATCCAGAGGACCTAGTGTGGTTTTGACCTTGATGAGGTCGCTTGGGAAAATGCTTCGGCTGTTGATGTACTCGCGGTGTAAGAGGTGGAGTAGAGCGAGGGGCTCCTTCCAACTCCAAGGTGTTAGATGCATCGCTAATAGCTAGCACTGTGGCAGGCTCAGCGTGCTTGTTGCGACTTTGTTGCTGTTTTTGGAACGCATAGTGTGCAAACTCTCTCAGCTGACTTATTGAGTTTGACCTTGGGTTAGCTGTAACTCCTAGGTAATGACTCACAGTGAGATGGAGGTTTTGGATGAAGAGGGTCTTGAAATTGTGATCTTCTTCCATCCCTGGTGTATTTTGAGATCCAAAATATGCAAGTAGGAGTCTCTGGTAGTAGGCTTGTGTTGGCTCTGAGCGTCCTTGCTTCACGGCTAGGGCTGCAGTTAGCCCTGCCTGTAGGCAGTCGTCGGAGAACTCCTTTTCGATGGCTTCGCAGAGCAGCATGTAATCTGCTTTGATGTTTGTCGGCTGTCTGTCTATGAATTTTGATACTGACCTGTTAGATGTTAGTTTAATCAGATAGATGCGATCGTCAATTGTAGCATCAGGGTGCTTACGCAGGTAGTAATCAATGTCCTGTAAATAGACTTTGGCATCAGGTGAACCCGTAGGTCCTGGATCAAATTTGGTGATATTTCACGCGATCTTGTCAAGGTCGCGATCTGAAGGGGCACACGCACGCTGTCCACGCGGTCGTCCGTATTCGAAACGGGAATCGGGCAAGGGAGCGCGGTGGGTGTCCCGGTGTTCATGTCTTTCCTTTAGGAGCAGTTGACATTCCTTGTAGTCCTTCTTCACATTTTCAAGTTGACCTTCGACTCTTCTGAGTTCCTTCTTTGTGTCTTGAAGGGCATCTTCAAGTTCATTGTTGTCTTGATGAAGCGTGTCATTGTTATGCATCAACCGTTCCTTTTCTGACTCTGCACGGTCCAAATCTTGTAATGCTTCATCCAGTTGATTTTGAGTTTTGTCATTCTCCTCTTGAGATTGTTCCAAATTTTCCTTCAGTGTCTCGTTCTCTTCTTGGAGAAATAGGATCGTTGTTTGTTGATTTGCTAGCTCGTTCTCGGCTACCTTTAATCTTGCGACTAATGTTAGCGCAAACTTACCTAACACACTGGTGAGGTCCTTGCCTTCTGGTGGTTTTTCAGTGTGTTCATTCAAAAGCTCTTCAGTGAGTTGCTCCAATTCTTCGGGCTGTGTTTCCTTGACCCGTGTTGTGAAGTTAGAAATTAAATTAGAAGTCCATGCTTCCAATGTTGTTTGAAGGTCATCCAGTTTGGTAAATTGGTCGGTTGTCTGATGACTCATCATATTTGACCGTTGTTGTTATTTAGCTTTTAAAAATAAAATTCAACTTGTTGATTATTCTTAAATTTTTTCAACAAGGTTTAACCTTGAGTGTTTTATTTTACAACCGTGATAGTTGAAAGTTCCTTTAGAATTTGTTTCAACTTGTAGGCTTGCAGGATGGGGAATAGAATTTTGAAATTATTTAGAAATGTAGAGATGCTTCAATTAATTCGTTCGTTGAAACTATGTTGTTAAATAAAGTTTAATTGAAATTGGTTTGAATTTGTTTCACAAAACAAAACTGAAATTTCAATTGTGTGGATTGACTTCTTTCCTTTGATTTTCAAAGTCTAGTATTGGAATTTGTCATCAATAACTAGCTTTGGAATTTTGCAGAATGTCACTTTGAAAGTGAGGATTTTATTTACAAAAGAAATCCAAAAGCAAAAGAGGCTAAATGCTTTAAAGATTTAAGATTATAAGTTTCCACTTTCTTTTAAAGTTAAGGCTTTCCTTTGGTTTTATTTGTTAAAGCCTATTTTCATTTGAAGCATTAAATGTTTAAAATATTTACAAATTAGAAACAAGTGAATTGTTTGAGTATTTGATATCCAAGGATTTCTTAGGATTGAAGCCAATAGTGATCTTTCTTGATTGTGATCTATAAATTTCTTGTTTACAGAATAATCAATGTTTGCACCTTTTTGACTTTTCTTTTAAATCCTGGGAAAAATTTGAAAATTATGGTGGTTGGTTAAATGTTTTTCTTTTCCTGTAGAGAAAGCATGAATCAGAAATGACACAATGAGTTTAAATAACACCTAGAGCTTCTCTTAAGTGTTAATTGCTTGATGTGGTTTCCTAAATTTGAGAAAGAGGAAAAATTATGAATATTCACTAAGTCTGTAAATTTGTCAAAATGCACAGATTTAATCCTACTTTAATGTTACTCTTGAGTAAACATCAGCATTAGAATCCTTAAGCTAAAACTGGGTTTCTGTGGGAAGGTAATCACACCATATCACATTTAAAAACAGCAAAATAAGCACACATATAGCTTCAAAGTTTGTAACTTTTTGCTTAAAAGTGTGTAAATATGTTTGCTTTTAGCTTAAAAGATTATAATATGTGGTTATATAAGTGATTAAATACAATAGGAGTGTTTATATATGTTCCTGCTATAGGTGTCTATGCAGTTAGTGGGGTTTCACCACTGAGAAAAAACTTTCAGAAGCCAACAGGTCCTTTTCCTTTTATTCTTGGCATAAATGTTTGGATTAGTGTTAAATTTAGTTTATTCCGAATAATATGAATTGCTTTGAAGTTACTTTGAAGACTTAATTTGGTTATAAATCGTCTTTAAAGATTATAAGTTTAAATAAAAATTGCAGTCCCTATGTTTCACCACAAGATGGAGGCAGTTTTCGTCTGTACTTCCAGAAGAGGAAACCCAATGACGTCACAAGGAGTCAAGGATCTCTACTCAAAATGGCGGCTACAGGGAACTCTACCTAGACTTAAGATGGCGTCGCTGCCGATCTACACATGCGCAGTTTTTTTCTGCACAGCTTGACGGTCGCGTGCACGTGCCATGTGGATGCAGCTCAAGCTTCAGTCCATAAAACCACGCCTTGCTTTCCAAAGGCGGGAAAACTTTAGTCTCCCTAAACTTTATTCAACAAGTTTATACAATGGTTAATTCAATTAAATTCCCCTAGGGTTTGCTTCGCCTGTGGGGTGTTGAAATAATGGGGAAAACAAATAGGATTTCTTCGCTATTTTGTTCCCAGGCCTATTTTAATTATTCAGCGTGTAATCACGTTTAAGCATGCATTAAACAAAAAAACTAAAAACTGACTAGAGTGGGGTCTCTTCACCCCCACCTTCTCTTGGTCAGCAGACACACACACACACACAGTTATCAGGGGGGCGAATTCACCCCCTCCCCCTCGTGACACAGAGACAGAGACAATAGACTGCCTGCAGACAATGAAGCACTTTGTGAGTTAAAATTGACCAAAATCCCACACAGCTTATGTATTAATTTCTTTCAGTCTGAGTCTGTCAAGTACAGCCAGGCCTTCGCGCGGGGTACCAAAATTATGTAAGGGAAAATGGGAATATTAATGGGAATATTAATAAATAATAAATATGATCAGGTAGGAATTATTTAATTTATATTGATGTATTGGAATCTGAGCTCAAATCTCATGTCATATACATCAGAAAAGTTAATAACACTCGTAAGGGGCACCAGCTTCTGTCTTTAAGAAGCAATTTAATCTTTAACTTCACTTTATACCTGTTTGATCACTCAATAAATTAATCAATAATCAGTCTCAAAAATTTTCCGTGAATTCGATACCTGGGCTTGAAACAGATTCAGAATGAAATAAATCGTCGGTTTAACCCTGCCTGGACTGACAAGTATTTGTTCATTTTACCGTCAGCTTCAAACACCAGACCACTGTGTTTAATGTGCCACGAGTGTATTGGTGTATTAAAAGAGTACAATGTCCATACTGAGAAACACCCGGCTTTCTGGACAAATTTCCCTGAAGGATCTCAGGAGACAGTGGTAAAAATGCAGTTTGATTGCATCTTACAACCGTAGCTGTACCATGATGGTGCGGACATGCACGGCTCAAGAGAGGGCTACATCTGCTTCCCTCCATGTTTCGTGGATCTTGGCAAAAAAAAAAAAAGAGGCCATTTACAGACTCTGAAACAATGAAAGACTGTATTGCTGACCATTGTCGATGGAGTTATAAGTGAGGATAAAATGAAAACGAGTATGACAGCTGCTATTAAAAATGTGCCCTTGTCAGACGCGTCAAACACTCGCAGGGTTGAAATTCTAGCTACAGACGTATATGAAACCCTGTTAAATGATCTGAAAAAAGCTGATGTGATGCCTTTAACAGTGGATGAGTCCACGGACAGAACTGATACTGCACAATTGTGCTTATACGTCCGTTTTTTTTGCAGTAAATGCTTCAGAGAGAAATTGCTTGGCTTGCTGCTGTTAGGACACACAACGGGTGAGATAATCTTTGAGAAGATTTCAACATTTTTCAAAGACAATAGTCTGGATATGGAGCATGTGTGTATGCTTGTGACAGATGGGGATCCATCAATGGCAGGTAAAATAAGTGAAGTGACAGCATGTTGGCCAGCTGTTGCACCCCAGGTAACGTCATTACACCGCATCGTGCATCAGACAGTATTGTGTGTGAAACTTAGCAGTGAACTTAAAACAACAATGGACAGTGTGATGGCTATAATTAATTTTATTCATTCCACATCAAGCCTCCAACATCGCTTATTCCGCAAGCTACTGTCAGAAATGTCTGCTGATCACCACGTCCTGCTTTTGCACAATGATGTCAGGTGGCTGTCAAAAGGTAAATCACTGGAGCGATTCTGTGATCTCTGAAATGAGGTTAAAATTTTTCTCTGCAGCAGCAAGCAAAAAAAGGCTGAAGCACACCTGAAACGCATGCAGGATGACAACTTCATGGCCGATATCTGCTTTCTGTGTGACATATTCAAACACCAGAATGACTTAAATGTGGGACAACAAGACAGAGACAAAACTGTCATTGATCTTGTGGAACAGATGCAAGCATTCCAAGTCAAACTGGGCCTTTTTGAGACTGACTTGAGCACCAGCAGAAAGCCGCATTTCCCTTCCCTCCACAAAAGCATCCCATTGCCAGCACATACAGTGGTGTGGAAAAAGTGTTTGTCCCCTTCCTGATTTCTCATTTTTTTTGCGTTTGTTACACTTAAATGTTTCAGCTCCTCAAACAAATTTAAATATTAGACAAAGATAACACAAGTAAACACAAAATGCATTTTTAAAATGAAGGTGTTTATTATTAAGGGTAAAAAAAATCCAAATCTACATGGTCCTGTGTGAAAAAGTGATTGCCCCCCTCCCCCGTTAAAACATAAATTAACTGTGGTTTATCACATCTTTGGAAAGCCGAGTTCAATTTCTGTAGCCACACCCAGGTCTGATTACTGCCACACCTCTTCTCAATCAAGAAATCACTTAAATAGGACCTGCTTGACAAAGTGAAGTAGACCAAAAGATCCTCAAAAGCTACACACCATGCTGCAATCCATAGAAATTCAGGAACTAATGAGAAACAAAGTAATTGAGACCTATCAGTCTGGAAAAGGTTATAAAGCCATTTCTAAAGCTTTGGGACTCCAGCTAACCACACTGAGAGCCATTATCCACAAATGGCAAAAACATGGAACAGTGGTGAACCTTCCCAGGAGTGGTCAGCCGACCAAAATTACCCCAAGAGTGCAGCGACGACTCATCCAAGAGGTCACAAAAGACCCCACAACAACATTCAAAGAACTGCAGGCCTCACTTGCTTCAGTTAAGGTCAGTGTTCATGACTCCACCATAAGAAAGAGACTGGGCAAAAATGGCCTCCATGGCAGAGTTCCAAGACAAAAACCACTGCTGAGCAAAAAGAACATAAAGGCTCGTCTCTGTTTTGCCAGAAAACATCTTACTGATTCCCAAGACTTTGGGGAAAATACTCTGTGGACTAATGAGACAAAAGTTGAACTTTTTGGAAGGTGTGTGTCCCATTACATCTGGCGTAAAAGTAACACAGCATTTCAGAAAAGGAACATCATACCAACAGTAAAATATGGTGGTGGTAGTGTGATGGTCTGGGGCTGTTTTGCTGCTTCAGGACCTGGAAGACTTGCTGCGGTAAATGGAAGCATGAATTCTGCTGTCTACCAAAAAATCCTGAAAGAGAATGTCTGGTCATCTGTTCGTGACCTCAAGCTGAAGCGCACTTGGCTTCTGCAGCAGGACAATGATCCAAAACACACCAGCAAGTCCACCTCTGAATGGTTTAAGAAAAACAACATGAAGATTTTGGAGTGGCCTAGTCAAAGTACTGACCTGAATCCAATTGAGATGCTGTAGCATGACCTTTAAAAGGCAGTTCATGCTCGAAAACCCTCCAATATGGCTGAATTACAACAATTGTGAAAAAATGAGTGGGCCAAAATTCCTAACACAGTGCTGTAAAAGACTCATTGCCGGTTTTTGCAAATACTTGATTGCAGTTGTTGCTGCTAAGGGTGGCCCAACCAGTTATTAGGTTTAGGGGCAATCACTTTTTCACATAGGGCCATGTAGGTTTGGATTTTTGTTTCCCTTAATAATAAACACCTTCATTTAAAAACTGCATTTTGTGTTTACTTGTGTTGTGGTGGCACAATGGGAGGTCTTACTCCCACCCAGTGGTTTGGGGAATAGGGGGAAGGGGGTGAGAAATGGAAATGCGGGAGAAGAAAGGAGAAGATGCAAAGGTAGGTGCCAGAGCGCCAGAGAGGAGAAAACTATGTGAAGATGTGCCTTCACACCTGGGATGCCAGGTGTGAATGTATTGTGTTGTGATGTGCTCTGTTGTAATGTATGTACTCCTGGTGCCAAGGAAGAGAGTGTAAGCTGTATAAAAGGTTCACTTTGGCACCTGGAGTTCAGTCTGACTTGATGATAGAGGAATAAAGTCTGTGTCTGCAATGCTCGTGTCTCATCAATCCTCTACACTGGTGACCCTGAGACGTGAAAATGAAAACGGACCGAGCACCTCCATGGGAACATCCGTGCTAGGGTTTCCCTCCTCTGCATTCACCGTAGCGGTCAAACTCCTGGACTTTTGGCTCCACAACCCAGCCGCCTGGTTGATTCATGTGGAAGCTGAGTTTGCCCTCCACGGAGTCTCCGCTGACAACACGAAGTACCATTATGTGGTGGCTTCGCTGGACCCGTGCTCCACTCAGTGCGCCATGAGCTTGCTCCAAGCCCCCCCATCCCAGGGTAAGTACGACACGCTCAAGCAGCTGCTGCTGCGGCGTTACACCCTCTCCGCCGGAGAGGGAGTGGAGAAGCTCCTCTCCCACCCGGACTTAAGGGACAGATCGGCTGTGGAGCTCATGGAGAGTATGCTGGCTTTGCTGGGCACAGATGATGGATCTTTCCTCTTCACCCATCTCTTCCTGAGGAAACTGCCTGCTTAGGTACAGACAATTTTGGCCAACTCACCGCTGCTGGCTGCCAGGGACTACCACTCGCTGGCGGAGGAAATGGATTGCATTATCCTGGTGAGCAGGAGTTTCGGAGTCCAGGCGGTGAGACCAGGACCTTCGGCAGAGCACACCGAGGCTGAGGAGCCAAAGGTTGTGGCCGGGACAGCCACTCGAGGATACCGGAACTGGACAGCGTATTTTTACCATCAACGTTTTGGGGCCGACATGCGGCGCTGTCTCCCGCCATGCCGCTTCAAGATGCTGGAGAAACGGGCCAGCCAGCGGTCAGTAGCAGCCATGACCGCTAGCAACAGGTAGAAGCTGATTTTCATAGAGGACACACGTTCCAGGAGATGGTTTTTGGTGGACTCTGGCTCCCAGAAAAGTTTCATTTTGTCAGTCAGCACTGATAGACTGGCAGAAGACTGCAGCCCATCACTAACAACCACAAACAGATCCCCCATCAAGACTTTTGGAGAAAGGTCGGTGACTGTATGTTTCCATGGATGCAACTACAAGTGGGTCTTTGTGGTAGCTGCTTGTTCAGTTCCTATCTTAGGTGCTGATTTTCTGTGTGCTTATGGTCTCCTTGTCGATGATGCTAACAGCCGTTTAGTGGATGCTGTGTCTTTTGCCTCACTGCCTTCTATGGCTCAGGGAGCTGGGCCACCAACACATGCAAATTTTTTAGCCTTGGGGGAAGTGTATCAGCGTTTGCTTTCCGAGTTTCCCGCGCTGACGGTGCCCACCATTTCCGCTACTGTGACCAAGCATGGGGTCGAGCATTTCATCACTACTAAGGGCCTGCCGGGGTTTTTTTTTTTTGTGTGTCTGCGCCGCCTGGATACACCTAAGCTTGCCATTGAGTGGGAAGAGTTTGCTAACTTGGAATGTCTAGGGATCGTTAGGTGCGCCAATTGTACTTGGACGTCCCCACTGCACATGGTGCCCACGTCTGATGATTCATGGCGGCCATGCAGTGATTTCCATTGCCTGAACAATGTCACTGAACACAACTGCTACCCCATCCCACACATCCAAGATTTTTCAGTGCACCTGGCCAGGATGCGCATTTTTTCTAAAGTGGATCTGGTCCACGGTTACCACCAGGTCCCGGCTCGTGCCGAGGACGTCCCAAAAACGGTGGTGATAACACCTTTTGGCATCTTTGAGTTTTGATGCATGCCGTTCGGGTTAAAAGGTGCAGCCCAAACTTTTCAGAGGATGATGGACGCAGTGCTCCGTGACTTGCCATTCATTTTCGTCTACTTAGATGACATTCTGGTGGCTAGCGCGTCAGAGGAGGAGCACCTCGCCCATCTGAAGCAAGTTTTCCATCGATTGGAAGCACACGGGCTGATCCAACGAAGTGTCAGTTCGGGCTACCGGTGATCAGTTTCTTAGGCTACCACATCTCGCTGGAGGGCACTGTTGCGGTGCCGGATAAGGTATGAGTGGTGTCAGATTTCCCGTGTCTGCAGACCATGAGGCCGATGCAGGAATTTTGGGGGATGGTCAATTTTTTACATCTGTTTCATTCCTCGGGCAGCTCAGCTGCTGCAACCGCTATACTGCGCGCTCAAGAAAAAAAAAACCCACGGATAGCGTTGACTGGACCCCCGACTGGGGCCAGGCATTTACAGGCACCAAAACAGTGCTTGCTAATGCAGCTTTGCTGGTCCATCCATTCCCGTCGGCACGGATAGCTCTCACGACAGACGTGTCCGATGTCGCGGTAGGCGCCATGGTGGAGCAGTACGTCTCCGGTTCGTGGCAACCTCTTGCCTTTTTCAGCTGTACTTTGCGCAACAACGAGCATAAGTATAGCACTTTTGACAGAGAGCTGTTGGTCCTCCACCTGGCCATGTGTCATTTTCAGTTCAGGCTCGAGGGTCGCAAATTTACCGCGTTTGTCGACTACAAACCCCTAACTTTTGCAATGTCCAAAGTCTCGGAACCATGGTCAGCTCGGCAGCAACAGAACCTGGCCACAATTTCTGAGTTGACTACCGACATTTAACATGTAGCTGGTAAACCCAACGTCGTGGCTGACTGCCTGTCACGCGCATCGGTTTCCCGGTCTACGTGGGTATTGATTTTTCCGCTATGGCCGCTGACCAACCAGGGGACGCTGACGTTTGCACACTCTGATCCGCGGCCACCGGACTAAAACTTTAGAGAAGGGCGATACAAGAGGGTTGCTCCCCCTTGCTTTGCGACGTCTCCACCGGCCGTCTCCCGCCCAGTGGTTCCAAGCTCTTGGCACCACCACATTTTTGAGTCCATTCACTCCCTGTCACACCTGGGCGTATGGGCTTTGGTTAAGTTGGTGGGGTCCAAATTTGTCTGGCCCCGCTTATGCAAGGATGTGAAGGGGTGGGCGGCCGCATGGGTTGCATGCCAATGAGTTTAAGGTTCAGAGGCACACCAAAGCCCCCCCCCCAAACCTTTCCGGATTCCACGCAGGAGATTCAACCATGTACACGTGGATTTGGTGGGCCCCCTTTTGCCGTCGCAGGGTTTCATGCACCTTCTAACAATAGTGGACCACACCACGCGTTGCCCAGAGACTGTTCCGCTGGCTTCCACCATGTCCGCCAATGTGGCCCATGTGTTTTTGTCATCCTGAGTCGGACGTTTCGGTTCCCCATTGGACATCACCTCCGACGGGGTCCCCAGTTTGTTTTGGAACTCTGGTTCACGATGGCCAAGAGGCTGGGCGTCAAAATCCACCGCACTACTGCGTACAACCCACAGGCTAATGGTTTGTGCGAGAGGTTTCACAGGTCACTTAAAGCAGTGTTCAGAGCCTCGTTAACGGACACAAATTGGGTTGACCGCCTGCCTTGGATCCTTCTGGGGTTGCGCTCCATGCCCAAGGCAGATTTGGCAACTTCACCGGCGGAGCTCATTTTTTGTCAACCGTTGCGGATCCCAGGTGAATTTTTTCCGGAAAGTCCCACACCTGGTACCAACTTGTCCGTGCGCCTTTTTTCCGGGGCAGAGGCTGACAGCGTTCCAGGGCCGGTGCACCATTGTTTTCCCCACACTTTTGTTCCAAAGCGTTTGGAGAACGCCAAATTTGTTTTCGTTAGACACGACGCACACAGAACCCCACGTGCTCAGAGTTTTGGAAATCGGGGCAAAACATTTTGTGTTAGATTTTGGGGGGCGTAAAGAAACCATCTGCATAGACAGGCTTAAGCCCGCTTATGTGTTGGCAGATGAGCAGGTGGTGCTGACCAAGGATCCCTGGCATGGACGCTCACCTGCGGTGGGTCCGCAGGGTTGTGTTCCCCCTTCAGAGAACTGTTTTCAGGAGACCAAGTTTTTCCCCTCCCCACCCTTTCCCCCTCCAGAGGACTGTCCACCAGGAACTTTCTCCTACCCACCTCGACAGGAAGGCACTTCGGTCGGCCCGGCGGCTCCGTGTTACAGCCGTTATGGACAATTGCTCAAGCCCAAGGTACCAGAGGGTTAAGGCCCCTTCTGGGTGTTTGGGGGGGGCTGTGTGGTGGCACAATGGGAGGTCTTATTTCCATCCAGTGGCTTGGGGAATAGGGGGAAGGGGGTGAGAAATGGAAATGCAGGAGAAGAAAGGAGAAGATGCAAAGGTAGGTGCCAGAGCGCCAGGAGGGAGAAAACTATGTAAAGATGTACATCATAACACAATACATTCACACCTGGGATGCCAGATGTGAATGTATTGTGTTATGATGTGCTCTGTTGTAATGTATGTACTCCTGGTGCCAAGGAAGAGAGTGTAAGCTGTATAAAAGGTTCACTTTGGCACCCCGAGTTCAGTCTGACTTGATGATAGAGGAATAAAGTCTGTGTCTGCAATACTTGAGTCTCATCTTGTCAATCCTCTACAGTGTTATCTTTGTCTAATATTTAAATTTGTTTGATGATCTGAAACATTTACAGTATCTCACAAAAGTGAGTACACTCCTCACATTTTTGTAAATATTTTATTATATCTTTTCATGGGACAACACTGAAGATATGACACTTTGATACAATGTAAAGTAGTCAATGTACAGCTTGTATAACAGTTTAAATTTGCTGTCCCCTCAAAATAACTCAATACACAGCCATTACTGTCTAAAGTGCTGGCAACAAAAGTGAGTACACCCCAAGTGAAAATGTGCAAATTGTGCCCAAAGTGTCAATATTTTTTGTGGCCACCATTATTTTCCAGCACTGCCTTAACTGTCTTGGGGATGGAGTTCACTAGAGCTTCACAGGTTGCCTCAAGAATCCTCTTCCACTCCTCCATGAAGACATCACGGAGCTCGTGGATGTTAGAGACCTTGCGCTCCTCCACCCTCCATTTGAGGATACCCCACAGATGCTCAATAGGGTTTAGGTCTGGAGACACGTTTGGCCAGTCCATCACCTTTACCTTCAGTTTCTTTAGCAAGGCAGTGGTCGTCTTGGAGGTATGTTTGGGGTTGTTATTATGTTGGAATACTGCTCTGCGGCCCAGTTTCCGAAGGGCTGCTTCAGTATGTCACAGTACATGTTGGCATTCATGGTTCCCTCAATGAACTGTAGCTCCCCAGTGCCGGCAGCACTCATGCAGCCCCAAACCGTGATACTCCCACCACCATGCTTGACTGTAGGCAAGACACACTTGTCTTTGTACTCCTCACGTGGTTGCCGTCACACACACTTGACACCATCTGAACCAAATAAGTTTATCTTGGTCTCATCAGACCACAGGACATGGTTCCAGTAATCCATGTCCTTGGTCTGCTTGTCTTCAGCAAACTGTGGCCTTTCTTGTGCATCACCTTTAAAAGGGGCTTCCTTCTGGGACAACAACCATGCAGACCAATTTGATGCAGTGTGCGGCATATGGTTTGAGCACTGACAAGCTGACTCCCCACCCCTTCAACTTCTGCAGCAATGCTGGCCTCATTCATACGTCTCTTTTCAAAAGACAACCTCTGGGTATGACACTGAGCACGTGCACTCAGTTTCTTTGGTTGACTATGGTGAGGCCTGTTCTGAGTGGAACCTGTCCTGTTAAACTGCTGTATGGTCTTGGCCACTGTGCTGCTGCTCAATTTCAGGGTGTTGGCAATCTTTTTATAGCCTAGGCCATCTTTATGTAGAGCAACAATTCTTTTTTTCAGATCCTCTGAGAGTCCTTTGCCATGAGGTGCCATAATGAACTTCCAGTGACCAGTATGAGAGAGTGTGAGAGCGATAACACCAAATTTAACACACCTGCTCCCCATTCACACCTGAGACCTTGTAACACTAACGAGTCACATGACACCAGGAAGGCAAAATGGCTAACTGGGCACAATTTGGACATTTTCACTTAGGGGTGTATTCACTTTTGTTGCCAGCAGTTTAGACATTAATGGCTGTGTGTTGCGTTATTTTGAGAGGACAGCAAATTTACACTTATACAAGCTGTACTCTGACTACTTTACATTGTATTAATGTGTCATATCTTCAGTGTTGTCCCATGAAAAGATATAATAAAATATTTACAAAAATGTGATGGGTGTACTCACTTTTGTGAGATACTGTAAGTGTGACAAACATACAAAAAATGAGAAATCAGGAAGGGGGCAAACACTTTTTCACACCACTGTATAACAAACGTGATGACAGATTTCATTGCGAGGTTGAAAGATAACTTTGTCAGTCGACTAGATGGACTTAGTCTGCCCACAGAAGTAATGTGCTTCGCCAGAGACCCCTTCACTGTTGCAACAGCAGGGGGCTTATCCACCAGAGCCAAGGAGGTGGTCCCCTCCATAGATGAGGGGAAATTCATACTGGAACTTGTGGACCTGCAGTCATCTGCAAGTATGGCACAGGAGCTGCGTACAAACGGAGCTGTGAAGTTTTGGAGTGATGTCAACAAGCACCAGCTCCCAAACATCCAAAAAGTAGCCATCCATGTCCTCAGTATGTTTGGTTCGACATACACGTGTGAATCAAGTTTTTCACACATGAACTCAATAAAAAGCAGCAGCTGTTCCCTCACTGATAGCACTTTTCACCAGCCTTTGTATTGCACTGACATCTTATGAGCCAAAAACCACTGCTTTTGTTCAGAGTAAAAAATGTCACTTTTCCCATTGAGGAAGTCAGCAAGGTAATATGTGTGTGTATGTGTAGTTTTAAAAAGAGGTTCCTTAAGTGTTTGACAGTTCTTTTTTTATTTAGCTATGCACTTTGAGATATGCAAGATATGACCAAAATGGTCATTTACAGAATTTTATTTTTTTCCATTCTATTTATTTAATTGTTGTTCAAGAAGAAAAATATTTCTACTAGTTCAAGTTCTGCTCAACTGTTACTGTATTTTTTTTTATGTACTTTGTCATGTGCCAAGCGCACATTTACATTAAACCATGACAATAAATAAAAAGTGCATATTTGTGACCCGTGCTGGCAAAATGAGTCCTTTGAGGAAATTATCAAAACTGGGGTAACATTTTTTCCATGTTCTGTATTGAAAGACCTTCAAAATGATATTTAATTTGTAGGAAGTGCGCAAAAACTGACCCGGAAAAAGACAATTTGTTTATATTTTGGCTAGGTTTAAAACTCGCGTTCGATCAGTCAGGAGTTATGTCTTCCGCAAAAACATATGTACTTTTAGAAAGTACATTTTCTAAGCTTTCCAACGATACCAAGCACTCATGGGTTTTTCCCGGGACTTGCCGCTAGCAAACAAAGAAAGAGTCATGATTTATGACTTCTCCTGCCTGCAGCTCGTAATGACGCAGTGCACATTCCGACTCATTTTGTCAGCACAGGTCACATTTTTTGTCATACTGATCTGTGTTGGTTTGAAATTTGTCATATTCAACAGCTCGCTGAACATGTGCGGTCCAGGTACTTGATTTCAAGTTGTGCCCCAACTGATTTTGTAATTGAATAGCCCTGCTCTAAGGGAATGCTAGATTTGACAGAGTCCTGACTCTTTGTCAGCCTGGCTAAAGTGCTGAAAGGAAACCTGGGATTATTCTTGTTCTCTTCTATTAATGCAGAATGATAAATTGTTCTAGCTTTTCTAAGAGATTTTTATAAATTAGAAGTTGATTTTTTGTTAAGATATAGTTTATAAGCCATTTTGATGTTGACCTTCGATCTTGTGATCCCAAACCACAGTCACACTTCAAGGTCACAGGGTGAACCTGTGTACCAAGTTTGGTGACCTTAACTTTACTTGTTGTACAGTAATAAGGCATAGGGAATGTTAACCTTGACATTTGACCTTTTGACCTCAAACCCATAGTAAAAGGTCAGGATTCCAAGGTGAACCTGTGTGCCAGGTTTGGTGGCCATAGAAATGCGTTTTATAGAAACAGTAAATGTAGCATTTACCATAGTGCAACTGCACTATTAACTTTTAACCTTTGACCCTTTGACCCCAAACCTATAGTTAGGTGAGGGCGTAAGTCATCCAAGATGTGTATTAGATACAACTACTGTATCAATTTGAAAAGCCTACATCATTTCTTTCAGTAGTTACTCTGTTTAGAAGATTTAGGGAATAATCTGACCTGACCTTTGACCTCAAAGTCATCCGATGAGAATGAAATTGCAATATGCACATCAGAGTATATCAAACCATGGTATCAGGTTTCAAAACAGTCAGAACAAAACTGTTGGAGGAATTGATTTCACAAGACAGTTAATGTCGATGAATTGAGGTGAAACAGGAGGTCATAGGTCAGGGGCTACAATTCCTGCAAAAATCATCAGAACCAAACTGTAATATGCACATCCTCAGTGTATATCAAACCATGGTACCAAGTTCAAAACAGTTGGACCAAAACTGTAGGAGGAGTTGATTTCACAAAAGTGGGATGGATGGATGGATGGATGGATGGATGGCTGGATGGACGGACGGACTGACCCATAACATAATTCCCCTTTGGTCTTCTCCCAAAGGGGTCCCTTTTGGTGTCAACCCATCCAGGGTTGCATGGCACTCATCAGCAAACAAGACTGTTTGAAAATCAGTCTTCATTTATTTCTGGGCCGACTGCAACCGTTTTTGCTTTTGAGCATTGGTTAGGGGTGGCTGAATAGTAGGTTTATGCACAGCTACAAGCCTCTGGAGGATCCTACACCTTGAGATTCGTGGGACTCCAGAGGCATTATCAGCTTTAAATGAATGTTTATGACACAAAAATCCTATTTGCATAATAATTTGGAACACTGTGTAGTTTTGTAACCCTTTCCAGCCTGATGAGCATCAACAACCCTTTTTCTGAGGTCCTCAGAAATCTCCTCTGTTCGTGCCATGATCCACTTCCACAAACATGTGTTGACACTTTGATAGATCCTTCTTAAATAAAGCAGGGTGCCCCTCACACCTGATTGTCATCCCATTGATTGAAAACACCTGACTTTACCTTCAAAATACCTGCTAATCTAGAGGTGCACAAACTTTTGCCACTCACAGATACTGTATGTAATATTGGATCATTTTCCTCAATAAATAAATGAAAAAGTAAAATATTTTTATCTCATTTATTTAACTGGGTTCTCAATCTACTTTTAGGACTTGTGTGGAAATCTGATGATGTTTTAGAGACTTAGTTAAAAGAGGTGAGTGCATTCCATGTCAATGTGCTTTTGCTCTGCAAAAGGCCAGTCTATTGTCAGAAGTGCACTGTTAATACTATTTCAGCAACGCATTTTATAATCGTGGGTGCGCTCCTACTGTCAGAGGCACACAAGGAAACACAACATGCACTGGAATTTTCCATTATTTTACTAGACGGAGTTGTAACAGATATACTCTAATCAAAATATTGTTTCCCGTCAGTTTAATTAGAATATGATGATAGACTGAATAGTTGTTTTATTCCATTTATATTTTCATTATGAATTTAAACTGAGTTCACACTATAACGTTTGGACCGACTTCTGACGTTTTGAAAAATCAGAGAAATCAGTCCAAACGTTGGTGAAATTACTTTTACAAACTTTTGCTAGCATTTCCCAGCATTGCCATTCAGCGTCGTCAAATTTTTGCCAACTTAGGCTAGCGTATGTGTAGCAGTTGCCAACTTAGGTTAACTTAAGCTAAAAATACTCAGCGCAGTTCAACTGACAGCGTCAGGCAACACTCATATAAAGATCAGCGTTTGTGGAGGCTTCCTGACATCCTGGACCTGCTTTTTTGGGTGGATTCACACGACAATGTTTGGACCAACTTTTACTGACGTTTTGGCTCAGGGTGTGCCATATCGCATCGTTCAGGATAACACTGGTACAAATTTTGATACCAGTGTAAAAATGAATATCGCAATATTTGGGGTCCATTACACTGCCAATGGAAGTTACGTGTTACCATAGAAATGGGAGAACAAACGTGGCATGGGAAGCGGCGCTCCGTGCTTGGAATGTCTTCGTCTGGTTGTGAGGAAGTAATTTAGTTTTAAGGCCGTTTCAGACTGCTGCTATCTTTAAAAAAAACAAAACAAAATGGTGTAGCGATGCGGATAATCTGCCCACATATTTTTCTGCATAACAACAATGCAGCTTCGGGGAAAAGTTTTACTTCACCCTGAAGTGGTGTTGCTGACGTCCGAAGTGTCCAAAGGTTTATTTTCGTTCCATTGTGGCTGCTCCAGCGTGATTTATTCAACCAACCGAAAGGAAGAAAAAATCTGTTAACAGCCCCAGGACTTGTCTGTGCAACGAAGATTTCTAACGTGGGTAAACTGAGAGAAAGAGAGAGAGACAGAGGTCTGATGCAGCACTCATTTACCTGCAGAAGTGTCTTGTTTGGGAAAAATTGCAGACAGATAAGGCCAGCATATACTCAATATGATAAAAATGATGAAATAATAATAGTTTTAAATAAGCCCACTCCCTCCCTGTTTTATTTAGACCCTCTTCCTGACTCAGTGAAATAACATACTAGACTAAATTAATTTCATATGTTAAAAGGAGCAAAACCCCCTCATGTCCCAGAGCATAGAAATGAGATAAAGACAGAAGTAATGTGGTGAAAGCGCGTCTGTGGTCATATTATACTGCTGTAGCTGCTTATAGTTTGGGGTTTATGTTTTTTAATGTAATAAATAGGATGCATTAACCATCGCTAAATTGCTCTTAAGGCAGTGTTTTCAGGACTATTCAGATGTTTTAAGAAAAATCTGCAGAATTTTCAAAACTATTGGCTATATGTAGTCTGCAGTACCAACTTTACTCTCATCTGCTTGTTACCGTTCTCTCCTAAATTTGTTTTATTTTCTCATTTTTTTAAACATCTTTTCATAGAGGTACTTTTTTTTAATTTTGAATGTTTTTTGTGACAAATTTGTGACCTTTCTCATGCAAAATTGTAACTTTTTACCTAAAACCTCTTACCTTGCGTTTTTACTCTGAAAAGGTAAAGAAATCAGAAGCAGCACCAGATTTAAATTAAGATTAGTCATCAGTTGTTTTAATAATCAGTAGATCAGTTGACCATTACAATCCAAATTTATAATTTTTATCCCACCCGAAAGTTATAATTGCATTTATAACTAGTTTGACACCTATTATTTTAAAATGTTGGCCTACTAAAAATGTGGTGGTTTCTGGTTTCCAGCAACAGGGTGGCCTAGGATGAAGTCAAATTACCGTCCTGAATTTTTGTCCCAGTCCACCCCTCAGTGCGCTTAAGATGTGGTGGTTTATAATATTTTCTGGTGATATTTGATACAGAATTTTAAAAAAGTTTTAAACGCATTCTAAACTGCTCTTTATAAACTGGAGAAATAAGAGTTTTTGTTTTGTTTTTACTGAATATGTTTAACATAATTAATGCTGGCCTGTGAAACTGTCCTTTTTAAATTTAAAAGAAAAAACTGTATTCCTTGATATTGTGGAAAATATCGTTATCGTGAAAATTCACAGAAATATCGTGATTTTGTGGGGAGCAAGGTGTTGGACTTCTCCACCCAGAGAGCAATTGTCCAAGAGAGGAGACATCGCCGGGGGGTCCAGACAGAACAGTAAAGGCTAGGCACCCCCCAGGGAAAGAGGGGTGCCTAGGAGAGGTGTAAAAGGCGGCACCTGTGTAATATCATGTTAATGCACCGCACAGGCTTTGTTCTATACTTAATGTGAGGTCGGAACCTTCGGCCACCATGCATTTAAGTAAAAGTATAAAAGAGAGTTGCATGGTGGCCTGGGAGCAATTTTTTGTGATCCTGTTCTGTTAGAGGGAGAATAAAGTCTGTGTTGATCAGCTCGTTGCCTCGCCTGCATTATTCCCTCTACAATATCATTTTTAGGCCATATCGCCCACCCCTAGTTTTGGCAAACGTCTGGCTCTGCTGGCAAAAGTTGATAAAGTTAATGATGAATGAATGAATGAATGAATCTTTATTTCGGATAGATTAAAAGTAAAGATTAAAAAGAAACAGAATAATATAACAAAGGGGAAAAACTCCAACAAGGTCAAATTAAACAATAACTCCTCTGATTATACAGTTCAACATAAGTTATCCGAAATGGGTGATGGCTGAAGCTGCAGCTTATATTGCCCACCCATATTCCATCCAAGAATTCAAAAGAAAAACAAAACAGGAGCGATTACAATTCGGAACAAAGCTAAGACAAAATGTGACAAAAAAAAAAAACTAAGCAACAACACAACACAGACTGGATATGACAATCCTTATGTGATTTTACGTGTCATCTTGTATATATGTTTGGAGTATTTCTTCCTTTAGTTTTTGTTTAAATTGTCCAAGCGTTGTACATGATTTTAATTCAGGTCCAAAATCGTTCCATAATCTTACTCCTTGCACTGAAACACAGTGTAGCTTTGTGGTAGTTCTCACTGAAGGTTTTTGAAATATACATGTTCCTCTGAAATGATATTGTTTCTCCCTTATTTGGAACAACTTTTGGATATTTGCGGGCAGTGATAGATTCTTCACTTTAAACATTATTACTGCAGTTTTAAAGTCAACCGGATCTTTCAACTTGAGAGCTTTTAATTTAAGAAAAAGTGGGTTTGTTGGTTCCCTGTAAGCAGCTTTGTTTATTATTCTAATAGCTCTCTTCTGAAGCATAAAGACTGGATATATCAAATCAAATCAAATCAAACTTTATTGTCACATTGCTGTACATACAACTGTAGTGCAGGCAAGATGAAATTGCGTTTATCTCGGCATCCATATAAATAGAAGCAGCATGATTTAAGACACACTCCCACATAGCTTCACCCCCCCACCCCCACCCCCCCATCCATTCACACATCCCTGAGACATACTTGGGAAAAAACTAACTAACTATAAGATACAAATAATATACAAAATGTCCGTAGGTGCAGTAGTGTGTATGAGAGATTCTGGGTCAACTGTTCAGCATCCTGACAGCTTGTGGAAGGAAGCTGTTGATCAGTCTGGTGGTTCTGCCTCTGATGCTCCGGAATCGTTTACCAGATGGAAGAAGTTCAAAGTGTTTATGCAGAGGGTGAGAACGGTCCTTGACAATGTTCAGTGCCCTGCTCCTACAACGGTTCTGAAAAAGTTCTTGGACAGAGGGGAGGGAGACTCCAATTACCCTCTCAGCCCCCTTGACTATCTTCTGCAGGGCTTTTTTGTCTGACATACTGCAGCTGGAGTACCATGTAGCAATGCAGTACGTCAGAACACTCTCCACCACACCTCTGTAGAAGGTCCTGAGGATGCAGATGGGGAGAGAGGCCTGTTTGAGTTTCCTCAAGAAGTGCAGTCTCTGCTGAGCCCGCTTCCTGATCCCCAAGGAATTCTTGCTCCAGGTCAGGTCCTGCGAGATCTGCACTCCGAGGAACTTGATGTTCTCCACTCTCTCCACTAAACGGCCGCCGATGCTGAGGGGGACGTGCTCAGGCTGTGACCGCCGGAAGTCGATAATCATCTCCTTCATTTTGTCCACGTTGAGCACCAGATTGTTCTCCCTGCACCAGCCCTCCAGGTCTCTCACTTCTTCCCTGTACATTGATTCCTCATCCCTCTGAATAAGTCCCACCACCGTGGTGTCGTCTGCAAACTTAATAATCTGGTTCCCCTCGTGTCTGGATACACAGTCATGTGTTAGAAGTGTAAACAACAGTGGACTGAGTACACAGCCTTGAGGGAATCCGGTGCTCAGCGTGACAGAGTTGGAGATGTTGTTTCCAACCTGGACAGACTGAGGTCTCTCAGTCAGGAAATCCAGGATCCAGAGGCATGTGGTGGTGTTCAGACCGAGAAGGAGTAATTTCTCCATCAGTCTCTGGGGAATAATGGTGTTGAATGCTGAACTGAAATCAATGTACAGGAGTCTGGCGTAGGTGTCTTTCTGGTCCAGGTGGGTGATGACAGAGTGTAGGATGGTGACTATAGCATCCTCCGTGGAGCGGTTTGAACGATATGCAAACTGGAGCGGGTCGTGTGATGCAGGGAGGCAGGCTGTAATGTGTGGTTTGACAAGCCGTTCAAAACACTTCATCACAATTGGTGTCAGTGCAACAGGACGATAGTCATTCAAACAGGATACAACTGGTTTCTTTGCCACCGGTACAATGATAGAGGTCTTGAAG
Organism: Pholidichthys leucotaenia; assembly: GCA_020510985.1. NCBI lineage: Eukaryota > Metazoa > Chordata > Actinopteri > Cichliformes > Pholidichthyidae > Pholidichthys > Pholidichthys leucotaenia. The sequence goes on along the minus strand of CM035837.1, from coordinate 322,610,955 downwards.
CATCTGGAAACGATGGCCTGACTCAGGGAGATGTTATAAATGTCAATCAGGACATCCGCCAACTCGCTTGCGCAGTCTCGGAGCACACGTCCCGGAATGTTGTCCGGACCTGCAGCTTTGCGTGGGTTGACTCTGATTAGGGTCCTCCGTGTGTCCGCTATGTTGATGGTAAAAGCTGGTCCGACCGATGGTGGAGGTGGGCCAGCCCTCCCTCTGATTGTCGAGTTTGATGCTTCAAAATGTGCAAAGAAGTCGTTAAGCCTGTCTGGAAGCGAAGCGTCGTCATCATCGACCACCTGCCTAGACTTACAGCCCGTCAGTGTCCGAACTCCCTGCCACATCTGCTTGGTGTTTCTAGTGTCACAGAGGTGTCCCTGGATTTTCTCTGCATAGGCGCGCTTTGCCGCCTTAATTCCCTTTGAGAGCGCAGACCTGGCTGAGCGGAGGGCGATCCTGTCCTTCGCTCTGAAGGCTGCATCTCTGGCTGTAAGCAGCGAGCGAACCTCTGCAGTCATCCAGGGCTTATGGTTACCCCGCATAGTGATGGTCTCCACTGTAGTGACATCCTCTGTGCACTTCGCGATGTAGCTGGTGACTGTATCAGCATACTCCTCCACATCTGTCTTGTCTTCCTGGGAGGCTGCTATTTTGAAGACCTCCCAGTCTGTGTGCAGAAAACAGTCTTTCAGTGCAGAGGTTGCACTCTCTGGCCAAATTCTAATTTGTTTCACTGCTGGCCTGCTGCGCTTCAATAAAGGTTTGTAGGCAGGCAGCAGCATCACAGATATGTGATCAGAAAGGCCGAGATGGGGGCGGGGTATCGCCTTATATGCATCTGTGTTTGTGTACACTAAGTCCAACATATTCTCTCCTCTGGTCTTAAAGTCTACACATTGTTTAAACTTGGGGAGCACAGTCTTTAAGCTGGTGTGGTTAAAATCCCCCGCAACCACCACAAAACATATGTTTGTTTTATATGTATTTCCCCATACTTCAGTACAATATGTCATGTATGGGAGTATTAATGAATGATACAAAGTGTATAGTGTGGGTTGATTCAGCAAATATTTCGCTCTGTGTAGTATTGCGATTGATTTAGATATTTTACCTTTAATATAATTAATATGTGACTTCCAACACAGTTTATTATCAATTATTACTCCAAGAAATTTAGTTTCAGATACCCTTTCAATCTCTACACCATTTACACTGAGTTTAGATACTAAGTTGTTGTGATGGCTGTTAAAAACTATAAATTTTGTCTTACTTAAATTGAGCGTTAATTTGCTTGAATCAAACCACAGTTTAAGCTTTCCTAATTCCTTTCCGAGTGTATCCAAAAGTTGTTCCAAATTGCTTCCACTGCATAATAGATTAGTGTCATCGGCAAACAATATTAAATCCATTTTTTCCGAGACTTTACATATATCATTTATATAGTACATATTGAATAACAATGGCCCCAAAACTGAACCCTGTGGGACTCCACAAGTAACCTTCAGTAACTGTGAGTTTTTGTTACCAACACATACATACTGATATCTATTCTTTTAGTAACTACTTAACCAGGACAGTGCTACCCTTCTAATACCACAATTTTGTAGTTTCATTAATAATAAATTGTGATCCACTGTATCAAATGTTTTTTTAAGATCCAGGAATACCCCAACTGAATACTCTTTATTTTCAATGGCAGTTGATACTTTTTCTATAAATTCCATTAAAGCAAATGCAGTTGTCCTCTTGTGTCTGAACCCATATTGCTGCTCACACAATAAATTATTCTTCATTATGAAGTTGTCAATTCTCTCACAGAATATTTTTTTCAAGTATCTTGGAAAATTGCAGCAATAGTGAAATTGGTCTATAGTTTGAAAGTTCCCCTCTGTCACCCGTCTTGTATATCGGAATTACTTTAGCTATTTTCATTGCATTGGGAAATATACCTGTTTGGAGAGACAGGCTACAAATATACGTCAGTGGTTTCACTAAGCATTCGATAATAGTTTTGACTAAGAGCATGTCAATACCATCACAGTACGTAGATGTCTTACTTTTAAACGATTTAACAATTTCAATGACCTCTCTCTCGTCTGTGTTCTTTATGAAAATGGAGTCTTTTATAGCAGTGTTTTTGCTTATTGTATCACCCGTAGGTGCCGTAATGCGCTATATAAGTGCAGGTTAGTTAGTTAGTTTGTTAGTAATGGGTATTTCTCGAGCCAAATTAGGACCAATGTTAACAAAAAAGTTATTAAATTCATCTGCAGGTGAAACTGCATTCACACTCTGAGTCGTATTATTTTTTTGAAAATTTGGTTGGGTAGCTTGTATTTCTGTTTTTATTTCCAAGAATATTGTTAAGTATTGTCCATGTATTTTTAATATTGTCTCTGTTTTTCTCCAGTTCTTTATAGTTGGTGTTTGTTGGCAAATGCTGGTGAAAGTTGTATTCATTGCGAATTTTCAGCATGCTGAAAATTTGAACATGCACTACAGAATACGAGGGATCGTAGGGCTAACCCCAGCCACTACGACCTTAACTATGACATGGACAAGAATAAGCACGAACCTGACATGAACGAGGACCAAGAATGATTGACGAGGAATGATTGACGATACTCCAGCATCAACCAGCTGTCAGCACCAGCTAATAAAGCCGGCAGCTAACGAGCGGTGATGCCGAACAGCTGATCGGCTCTGACAGCAGGAAGCCCCACCGAGCGCTGTCACAATAACAGCCCGGGGAGCCAGAATGTAATCCACTGCTGTCAAAGCCGGCAGAGATGATGCATAGCCCGAGCACGGACGAGATCAGCGCTTGGGTCATAACAAATGCATCAGATTTATGTAGTGCTTTTCATATACACTCAAAGACGCTTTACAATGAACGCATTATTCATTCACTCCACAGACAATGGTAGACATTGACAGACATTAATAAGTGATAAAGATTTCACATAAAGATAAAACAAAAAGATTGTCATTTGTTATTGGACTTCTGTGCCAACCACAGTTTGTCCATAACGAACATCATGTTCAAGCATAAGGGTGTCCATATGTGCAGCTGGCGCCAGGACACCCTAGGCCTCAAGTCAATGACCGATTTTGTTTTCGTGTCATCAGACCTGCAACCATATGTCTTGGACACTCAGGTAAAGAGAGGTGCAGAGCTGTTAACTGATAACCACCTGGTGGTGAGTTGGATCCGATGGCAGGAATGGATGCTACTCAGACCCGGTAGGCCTGTAATTTCCCAGCTTGGGATCAATGAAGTACATCTATCCATCTATCTATCCATCTATCTATCTAAATGTGTAGTTAGGGTATGTTGGGAACATCTGGCTGAGGACCCTGTCCGGGAGGTCTTCAACTCCCACCTCCGGAAGAACTTTGACCACATTCCAAGGGAGTCTGGAGACATGGAGTCTGAATGGGCCATGTCCTCCACCTCCATTGTTGAAGCGGCTGGTTAAAGCTGTGGCCGCAAGGCCGTTGGTGCATCTCGTGGTGATTTTAATCTTCACATAGATGATCCTTCTAATTCTTTTTCTGGTATATCTTTAAACCTTCTTAACTGTATGGATTTTGAACAGCACACAACACAGTCAAGTCACAACAGAAGACACACCTTAGACCTTATCATCGCCAATGGCCTATCCACTAGTGTGTCCTCTGTTGTAGACTTGGCTGTCTCAGATCACTTCTGTGTTTTTTTAACATCACCAGTTTTATTCAGCAACAGACCCTGGTGAGAACTGTGAGGAAGCGCCACCTGACTTCTGAAGTGGCAGCAAATTTTATCAGGGTTTTAAGTGATGTTCCTGCTGAGGTTCTACCTGCATCATGTGATTTTATTACTGACAGTTTTAACCATAAACTAAAAACAGCACTGGACTTGGTTGCACCACTAATGACCAAAAATGCAAAAACTAAACCTGTCCCGCCCTGGTGGAATGAAGATATAAAACAGCAGAAAAGAAAATGCAGAGAGAAGGTGGAGAAAAACAAAATTAACTGTTCACTACCAAACTCTATTATGTGAACAACTGGAAATATACAGTATAATAACACAGGCAAACAAACCAGAAATTCTCACTTCTCCAAAATAATAAATACTCACAAAAACAATCTCAGAATCCCTTTCTCCACCATACATCACCTGATCAACCCTGATTTTAAGAAGTCCAGCATGATGCCGACAGTCTTACTAGGTGAGGACTTTGCAGACCACTTCAGAAGTAAAATAGAGGTTATTAGATCTAATCTTTTATCACAAGATACTGTTTTTAGTATTATGAAACCTTTGCTTTTATCTGAGGAAACGCTGGAGAGTTTTGCCCTGCTTGATGCTAAAACTCTCGGTCAAGGTTTCTCCCAAGTCAATCCAACAACCTGTCTTTTGGATCCCATTCCCACATCACTTTCAAAAACATTTTTTGGGTTTTTCCAGGAGGAACTTTTAAACATAATGAATTACTCTGTCCAGACAGGTGTTTTCCCTGCTGCCTTTAAAATGGCAGTGGTGAGACCCCTCCTGAAGAAGAGTGATTTAGATCCTGAAATCCTTAATAACTGCAGACCAATATCCAAATTACCATTTTTAGGCAAAATTTTAGAAAAACTTATTTTTACTCAGTTAAATTATTTTTTAATATCACATAACATATTTGATGAAAACCAGTCCAGTTTTAGGATGAACCACAGTACAGAGACAGCCCTGGTCAGGATTGTTAATGACTTAATCCACAATATGGATTCACACAGAATTTCAGTCCTGGTTCTACTGGATCTACGTAAGTGCTGCCTTTGATACAGTAGACTACCATATTCTTTTAACCAGACTAAAGGATCTGGTTGGCCTCTCTGGTACTGTTCTTAATTGGTTAAAGTCCTACCTCACAGACAGGAACTTTTTTGTAAGTATGGATACACGTTCTTCCAGAATCTACAAAATAAATTGTGTTATGCCCAAAGGTTCAATTTTAGGTCCAGTACTTTTTAATCTGTACATGCTGCCCCTGGGGGATGTTATCAGGAGACATGGCGTAAATTACCATAGTTATGCTGACAACACACAACTGTATATCGCTGTGTCTCCTGATGACATGGAACCAATTAACACCCTTTTAAACTGTATTTTAGACATTAAGTCATGGATGGCAGCAAACTTTCTTCAGCTCAACCTGGTCAAAACTGAAGTTTTAGTCATTGGTCCTGAAGCTTAGAGAGAATTTTTTTTTACCAAAATTACATAGTCTGTCCTTTACCCCATCTCAACATGTTAAGAATTTGGGTAGTCATCACAGACAAACAGCATTAAAACATGACAGTATGTGAACTACTAGACAGTTTTAGGACTACAGCAGTGCTGCAATAAGTTTGCTTGGTCTACATAATGTGAATGACAATATACTGTAGGTGAAGGAAAGAGCAGGTACAGAAATGGAATAACCTTTTATGTATATGTTGTGGGAGGAGGGACATGTTAAAGAGACTATGTCTCCCAGCTGGTCTGGGAGCATCTTGGTGTCCTCTCTGAAGAGCTGGAGGAGGTGGCTGGGGAGAGGGAAGTCTGGGCTTCTCTGATTAGACTGCTCCCTCCACAACAATCTTTGCAAAAACAATGTCTGCCTCTGTAGTATTCTCTGGGCCCCTTCCCAATCTGACCAGTGATGACATGTTTAGCTGCTTGTCATCCTTCAACCACTGGCTGTCTGTGTGGTGTCCTGCAAACAATGTGGGCTATATAGACAATTGGAACTCATTTTGGGGAAAACCTGGTCTTATTAGACGAGACAGCATCCATCCCACTTTGGATGGTGCGTCTCATTTATCTAACAATCTGGCATAATTTTTATCCAAATTTCCAAAACCTTGACAACTCAGAGTTGGGACCAGGAAGCAGAGTCGCAGTCTTACACGCCTCTCTGCAGCTCCTCTTTATCCGCCACCCCTCAACTTAGCCCCTGTCTTCCCCATCACAGAATCATTGTCTGCTCCCTCCAAAGTTAATAAAAATCTAAAGTATAAGCATCCCAAAGTGATTAAACAAAAAGTTGATAAAACTCAAATTAAACATGAAGCCTCTAAATTTAATGATTTGGCCTCTGTTCCTCCTCGTAATTTAAAAATTAAATGCGGTTTGTTAAATATTAGGTCTCTAGCTCCCAAGTCTCTGCTAGTCCATGATCTGTTAATTGATCATCAGATTGATTTAATATCCCTTACAGCAGTCCTTCTCAAATGCGCGATGCGATGCCGGGGGGGGGGGGGGTGCGTGTGACCCCGGGGAACAGGCTTTGCTTTTGCCATGTAAAGTGTAATTGCACATCCACGGCAGCAGGTGGTGCAGTGGCGCTCTCATTGTCAATGTCTGTGCGGGAGTTTAAAACTTTTTAAATTGCTGTCAACAAACCCCTCGAGAGACACCATGGAGAAATATTTAACAGTAACGAAAATAAAGGCGGAGAGAGACACAGGTAAAGAGACAAATGAAAGTCTCCCAAAAGCTAAGACGAGGAAATATGACGAAGCTTATCTAGCGCTTGGCTTCACTCTGACTACGGTGGGAGACGAGGAAAGACGGGTGTGTTTACTGTGTCTGAAAATGTTTGCAGCGGACAGCATGAAGCCAAATAAATTAAGACGTCACCTACAGACATTACATCCTCAACACGTTGATAAGCCGCTTGATTTTTTTCGCGAAAACGTGCGGAGTACGGCCAACAATCATCCCGCTTTGTGAACGCTACATCAGTAAACCAGCGAACACTTTTAGCATCATTTAAAGTGGCGCACCAAATTGCGCAGTGCAAAAACCCCCACACAATTGCAGAGGAGTTGATACTGCCTTTTTCTACCTTTTTCTTCAGACTAAAATGTTAAATATATTGGTACTCCTGTGTTAATGTTCCAGATCAATTTACATTTAATATTATTTATTGATTGAATTATTTTTCTCAGCATCAAATGGTTCAGTTGGTCAAAAAGGTTTCTAGTTTAAATAAGGATTGACATATTTTTTTATTTCAGGCACTTTGATGCACTTTAAGTTTTTTTTTTCTGTTTTAGACTATAACAGGGTTTCTGTGTGGCAAAATAAAGTTAATATTTGTTGAAAGTTGACTTATATTGCTTTTTTCTTTTGTTAATGTTAAAAAGGATACAATTTTAGGTATACTTGTACAATTTTTATAGATAATGATCTTATTTATAGTCACTGCGGCGAGTTGGGGGGCGCGAAATATTTTCTCTTTCCTAGGGGGGGCTTTGCAAAAAATAATTGAGAAGCACTGCCTTACAGAGACTTGGTTAGGACAAGAGGATTATGTTGGTTTGAATGAATCAACTCCCTCTGGTTATTTAAACTGTCAAAATTCCAGAAGTTGTGGTGGTGGAGGAGGAGTAGCAACAATTTACCATTCCAAATTACTAGTTATTGTAAAGCAAAAAACACGTTATAATTCCTTTGAGGGCCTGGTCCTCAGTACTGGGCATTTTAGCAATTTTAGGTTAAACCCAATTTTATTGCCATAGTTTATCATCCTCCATCAACCAACTCAGAGTTTTTATCCAAATTTGCCAAATTCTTAGCTGATTTAGTGCTGAAATCAGATAGAATAATTATAGTAGGGGACTTTAATATACATGTAGATGTAGATAGTGATTGCCTTAATTTGGCATTTAATTCAATATTAGACTCAGTGGGGTTTTCTCAGAAAGTAGGAAATTCTACCCATTATCTCCACCATACGTTGGACCTTGTTCTGACATATGGCATAGAAATAGAAAATCTGGTAGTGTCTCCTCATAACCCTGTACTGTCAGACCATTGTCTGTTAACCTTTGATTTTACTATTTCTGACTATTTGGCTCCTAAGGAAAAATATTACTACAGTAGATGCCACTCAGATGATGTTGTTACCAAATTTATGCACATTGTTTCTTCTATGCCATGTGTCAACACAGCAGAAATAAGCTATAGACAGCTTGCTCCTTCTGTAATTGATAGCATGGTAGATAGTGTTACAGCTTCTTTGCATCAGACTCTAGACATGGTGGCCCCTTTAAAAAAGAAAAAGTCTAATCAGAGATTTCTAACTCCTTGGTTCAACACAGAAACTTGTAGCTTAAAACAGAAGACTCGTCAATTAGAAAGAAAATGGTCCTCCACTAATTTAGATGAGATCTATTTAGCTTGGAGAAATTATCTTTTAATTTCTAAAAAATCTCCGACAAAAGCTAGAACGAGTTATTATTCTGCATTAATAGAAGAGAACAAGAATAATCCCAGGTTTCTTTTCAGCACTGTAGCCAGGCTGACAAAGAGTCAGGACTCCGTCAATCCTAGCATTCCCTTAGAGCTTACTAGTTAGGACTTTATGAACTTTTTCAATAATAAAATTTCGTCTATCAGAGATAAAATCAATCAGATTCTTCCCACCGTTAACTTAAATACAGTAACTACTACAACTCCTTCAAGTGACATCTGTTTGGATCAGTTTACTCCAATTGACCTTTTAGAGTTAGACAAAATAGTTTCCTCATCCAAGCCTTAATCTTGTCTTTTAGACCCTATTCCTACCAGGTTATTTAAAGAAGTCTTCCCATTTATTGGTAGCTTTATTCTTCAAATAATCAATTCTTCATTAACTTTAGGCCATGTGTCGCAGGCTTTTAAAACTGCTGTAATTAAACCCTTACTGAAAAAGCCAATGCTGGATCCAGGAGTTTTAGCTAACTATAGACTAATCTCTAATCTCCCTTTCATTTCAAAAATCTTAGAGAGTTGTTGTTATGTAATTATTTGACCACTTGCAGGGAAATGGTTTATTTGAAGAGTTTCAATCTGGGTTTAGAATCCATCATAGTACTGAAACAGCCTTAGTGAAGGTCTCTAATGACCTCCTGATGACATAATGATGGGCTCAGGGAACACACACACAGGCTCTGGAAGATTTAAGGCTTTATTCAAACAACCAGTGATGTCTGAATGCGTGAGTGGAAGTGTGGATGTGATGTGGGTGAACAGGGTGCGTCGGGAGCAGAACAGTTTGCCGTGCAGCCAGGCAACCCTGAGGGCAGAGCAGAGCAGGGAATTAGCTATAGTCAAACGCCCCGTGGGGAGTAACCACAATATACTGCTTACGTGCAGATGAGATGGTCACTGGCGTTTGTGACGCTGATGCTGCCTGGAGGACAGCGCTGCTGCGCGCTCCCGACGTGCTGGAGAGAGGTTTGACAGGCAGAGGCGAGGAGGAGGAAATCCGCCGCCCTGGAGGTCGACCTGTGCACAGGGGAGAAGCTGGAGAGAAGGTAAGAGAAATTGTGCAGCTTACGTGCTTGGAGAATGATGCGCTGGCCGGGACGAAACGGTCGAGCACTGGAGGTTTGGGAGCGTAGGCGAGCAGACAACTCCAGGCCGAAGCAGAGGGCAGAGGGAGTTATATAGGCGGAGGCTGATGAGGCACAGGTGTGCGCGCCGCTGGCGCTGATGACCAGCGAGAGCAAGTTGTAACAGTACTCCTCCCCCCCCCCCCCCCGAGCAGTGCCTCCCGGCGCTGGCTTACCTGGGTGCGCCCGGTGGAACTCCGTGATGAGACTCTTATCCAGCACCCAGGACGGGGGCACCCAGGATCTGCATTCAGGGCCATATCCTTCCCAGTCCACCAGATACTGGAGACCGCGACCACAGCGGCGGGAGTCCAGGATGGCCGTGACCCCCCATGCCGGATCGCCGTCGATCATCCTGAGGGGAGGAGGGGCTCTGGGAGGAGGACAGAGAGGGTCAGACACAACAGGTTTTATATGGGAAACGTGAAACGTTGGACAGACCCGGAGGGAGGGGGGGAGAGCCAAACGCACAGCCACCGGATTAATTATCTTAGTTATGGGATAGGAACCGATGAAGCGCTGTGCCAGCTTTCGCCTCTCAGCCTTCAACTTAATATCCCGGGTAGACAACCATACCTGCTGGCCCACCTGATAGTTGGGAGCAGCCCTCCTGTGGCGATTGGCAACTTGGGAATTACGCTCCGCCGTGCGTAAAAGCGCCTGGCGCGCCTTGGTCCAAATATGCCGGCAGCGCCTCAGATGAGCCTGGACAGAGGGGACCACCACCTCACCCTCCTCTTCGGGGAACAAGGGCGGGTCATATCCCAGGGACCCCCGGAAGGGAGACATTCCGATGGCCGATGACAGGGTCGAATTGTGGGCGTACTCAACCCAGGGTAGGCAGGTGCTCCAGGAAGAGGGGCTAGAAGAGGTGATGCAGCGCAAAGCTGCCTCCAGCTCCTGGTTAGTGCACTCACACTGCCCTTTCGATTGAGGGTGGTGGCCGGAAGACAGACTCAATGTGGCCCCCAGTGCATTGCAGAAGGACTTCCAAACCCCGGAGACAAATTGAGGCCCCCGATCCGAGACCACATCCGCCGGGATCCTGTGCAACCTGACCACATGTTTGATTAATAAGTCGGCCGTCTCTCGTGCCGAAGGGAGCCCGGAGAGAGACACAAAATGGGCCGCCTTGGAGAATCGGTCGACGATGGTCAGGATGGTGTCATAGGAATTAGACTTGGGGAGACCGGTGATGAAGTCCAGAGCCACGTGAGACCAGGGCCTACCGGGGACCGGCAGTGGGTAGAGGAGACCAGCTGGGGGAGAAGTGGAGGTTTTACCCGTTGCGCACTGGGGACAGGCACGGACGTAGTTGGTGACGTCCCTCCTAAGACCAGGCCACCAAAAGGATCGCTGGAGGAGTTCCAGCAGCCGGGTGATGCCAGGGTGACAGGCAAACTTGGCCGTATGAGCCCAGTGAATGACGTCGCCCTGGACTGATGATGGAACGAACAGTCTCCTGACCGGACCGCCTCCAGGATCAGGTTCCGCCTCCTGTGCCTTCCGGACCTTGGCCTTAATCCCCCACGAGAAGGCCCCCACGACGCACTAGGTGGGCAGGATGGTGTCGTCCTGATCCTCAGGGTCTTCAGGGGCGAATTGTCTGGACAGCGCATCTGGTTTGCCGTTCTTGGAGCCGGGACAATAGGTGATGGTAAACTTAAAGCATCCAAAGAAGAGTGACCAACGCGCCTGGCGGGCATTCAGATGCTTGGCCATCCTCAGGTACTCCAAGTTCTTGTGATCGGTCCAGACCACAAATGGCTGAGCTGCTCCCTCCAACCAATGATGCCACTCCTGAAGTGTGAGCTTCACTGCCAGGAGCTCCCTGTCACGACGTCGTAATTTCGCTCAGCGGGGGAAAAGCACCGGGAGAAGAAGGCGCCGGTGAACGCTGGGACAGCACTGCCCCCACCCCCGTGTCAGATGCGTCCACCTCGACCAGGCACTGGAGTGTCGGGTCAACCTGGGTGACCCGACACCTAAGAGGACCCGGGAGGAAGCGAACTCCATCTTCAGGATCTCGAAGGCCGATGCTGTGTCCTCGGCCCACTGGAACGGCACCTTGGGGGAGGTGAGACGGGTCAAGGGGGTGGCGATGGCGCTGTACTTCGGCACGAAGCGGCGGTAGAAGTTGGTGAACCCGAGAAATTGTTGCACCTGTTTCCTGGAGGAAGGGACGGGCCATTCCACCACCGCCTTGACCTTAGCCGGATCGGGGAGAACCTGGTTGTGAGCAACGACGAACCCCAGGAAGGAGGTTTGGTTGGTGTAGAACTCACATTTTTCTGCTTTAACATACAGCCTTTTCTCCAGAAGACGCTGAAGGACCCGCCTCACATGAGCCTGATGCTCCTCACGGGTCCAGGAGAAGATCAGGATGTCGTCCAGAAAAACGAAGACGAAGACCCACAGGAAGTCCCAAAGAACATCGTTGATGAGGCGTTGGAAGACGGCCGGAGCGTTGGTGAGCCTAAACGGCATGACCAGATACTCAAAATGGCCGCTGGGAACTTCCGGGAAGATGGCGGAGAGACATAACACTTAAACAAAGAGCTCTCCCTAGCCGGATTAAAAATCATCGGTAAATGGCCAACTCGACATAAACGAATCAATAAACTAAGGGATGAAAACACGAAGGAACCGGGCACAAGGACAAAAACAGGGTAAAATTGAAGAATTCCTCTCCAACAACGCAGGAAAAACCGCTGTACGCAAAGCCCAAAAAAACGAGATGTCCACAGCAGTGAAAATGGAGGACGCCAGACTCGACAACATGAACGCTGGCATCGCCAGTTTGGGTGAAGAGTTGAGAGAATTCAAGCGACAGCTACAACAGGATTTAGCGGCTCTTAAGGAGGAACTGAAAAAAGAAATTAAGGAGGAAATCATGGACCTCCGAAGAGAAATGGAGCGTAAATTAACGGAAAACATGGAGGAGCTGCGCTCCCAGCGGGCGTGTATGACAGAAGCGCAGACCCGAATTTCGGAACTAGAAGATTGGAAAAGCGAGGCAAACGAACAACTACAGACCCTGACGACGCAAACGCAGAGGATGCAGGAGAAAATAAACGACTTGGAGAGCAGATCCCGACGAAGCAATATGCGCATCTTTGGAATTCCGGAGGGCATTGAAGGCAACTCGATGACAAAATTCATGGATCAGTTCTTAAAAAAAGAACTGGAAATACCCGGAGAAACGGATCTGCAGATTCAACGGGCGCACAGAACACCGGCACAGAACCCGAAAACAAACTCTCCACCCAGGTCAGTTGTGGTAAACTTTGTGAAATATGACATAAAGGAAAGAATCCTGACGCAAGCATGGAAAAAAAAGATACGAATCGGCGACAAACAGGTATTTTTTGACCATGACTACCCGACAGAAATCGTGCAGCAGCGGAAGAAATATGCCAATATTAAAAAAACGCTGAAAGAGAAAAAAATTAGATTCCAAACGCCGCTAACGAAAATGAGGATTCATTGGGAGGAAGGCACAAGAACCTACAACACGGCCGAAGAGGCAGCGCGGGATATGATGGAGCGGGGCCTTGAGGTGAGCGTGCCGAAGGAGACGGCTGGAGCAGCGGCGGCCCTGAACGCACCACGACAGACGGAGTGGAGACGAGTGAACGGCGGAAGAAGGGGGAGAGACGTAGAGCAGCGGGCCCAGGACAAGCTACAAGGCTTTCAACTGAAAGCCTAGATCATAACAAAGATTAAGAAAGGCACAGAAGAAATGAAGGCCAAGAAGACAAGGTAAAAGAGAAACAGACGGCTAGGAGAGGTTTAAGTGATATTTGTTGGACATTTCTAGACTTATGACTATTACTTTGATAGTAATTAGAAGTCTAGGGAGGGCCCTTCACTCTGTGAAGACAAACCCCCCACCCACCAACAGGGACCAGTGGGCAGAAGAAAGGCCCAAAGTACGGAGGTCGAGTTTTTTTAATGTGTTTTTATATAAATATGTGTTATTTTTGTTGTTAAAGGGGCTAGGAGCACAAGTTAAAAAAATGGAAAAACATGAATATGGGTAAAAATCTTAAGATAATGACACTAAACGTGAATGGTCTGAACTCACCTGTTAAAAGGGAAAGAATAATAAGAAAATTCAAGAAGGAAAAAGCTGAAATTATATTTATGCAAGAGACACATTTGAGCAAGGCAGAACATGTGAAACTAAAGAGATTTGGCTATAAGAACTCCTACTACAGTTCATTTAAGGGAGGAGCAAAAAGGGGGGTTATGATACTAATCTCAAACAAAATACAATTTGAAAGTGAACAGGAAATCCAGGATAAAGAAGGCAGGTATGTAATAATAAAGGGAAGAATAGATGGTATGCAGATCACATTAGTGAACATCTATGCCCCACCAGAAAGTGACAAGGGTTTTTTTCAACATCTGTTTGATCTCATAGCAACACACAGTGAAGGAGTCCTAATTTGTGGAGGAGACTTAAATGCTGTCATGGATCATGAAGTTGACACAACAAGTGTTAAGAAGACAAAAAAACATGTAACAAAGTTCATAAGAACCTCACTGGCAGAAATGGGTATGGTAGACATATGGAGGGACCTACACCCACTCGAAAAAGACTATACACATTATTCAGCAGCCCATAAAGTACACTCTAGAATAGATTACTTCCTTATGAATGAAGGTGACAGACACAGGGTGAGAAATTGTTGGATTGGAGGGGCAGAAATATCAGATCATAATCCTATATACATGGAAATATATTTAAACAATAGAAAACGACAAACAACATGGAAACTTAACATAGGACTGTTAAATGATGAGAAAATGAAAGAAAGAATAAAAATAAACATAAACGAATATATCCAAGAGAATGACAATGAAGAAGTGGACCCAACAATACTATGGGACGCACTAAAAGCCGTGTTAAGGGGTAAATTAATTGTTGAAACAGGAAAAGCAAATAAGACTAAGCTGGAAGCGTATGAACAAAGATGTGAGAGACTAAGGGAATTAGAACGTAAACATCAAAGCACAAATGATCCAAAAATATATCAAGAAATTAAAGAAGAAAAAACAAAGATAAAAGAAACACAAATGGATGAAATTGAAAGGAAAAATAGATATCTAAAGCAAAAATATTATGAAACGGGGCCAAAAGCCACAAAACTGCTGGCAAAACGGTTAAGAAAACAACAAACAATGAATAATGTATACAAGATTAAAGACCCCACCACAAATAAAACCACAGTTAACCCAGAAAACATCGAAGAAATTTTCCATAATTTCTACCAAGAACTATACTCGCAACCTGAAGAAACAAATACTAAAGATATCAAAAAATTTCTAGACACATTGGACTTGCCATCAATAGGAAATCAACAAAATGAAAAACTAACAGCAGAAATAACAACACAAGAGATCAGAGATGTGATTAAGTCACTTAAAAACGGTAAATCACCAGGTAGTGATGGATACCCATCTGAGTTTTATAAACTGTTTATAGAAGAACTCATGCCACAACTCCTAAAGTCATTTAATTGGACGCTGAACAACAACAAAATACCTCCAACATGGAACGAAGCAATCATTTCAGTTATTTTAAAACCAGGGAAAGATAAAGAACAATGCGGAAACTATAGACCAATCTCTTTATTAAATGTAGATTATAAAATATACACAACAATTATATGTAAACGAATAAAGACATTCTTGACGGAATTGATAGAAGATGATCAAACTGGATTCATAGAGGGACGCCAAACACATGACAATATCAGGAGAACAATACATATAATTAACCAAATACATAAAGAAAAGAAAAGCGCAGTAATAATGAGTTTAGACGCAGAAAAAGCATTTGACAGGGTTAACTGGAAATTCCTATATAGTGTACTGGAGCGCTTTGGATTTAACGAAAAATCAGTACAATGCATAAGGACGCTATATCAAGAACCTGTGGCAAGAATCAAGATAAACGGTAGCTTAACAGACAAAGTAAATATACAAAGATCAACTAGGCAGGGATGCTGCTTATCGCCCACCTTGTTTGCTCTGTTCATAGAACCATTGGCTCAAGCCATAAGACAAAATAAGAAATTAAAAGGTGTAACAATAAAGGGGGCGGAACACAAGATTGGGCTATTTGCAGACGATATTATAGTTTACCTTGAACAACCAGATAAATCAATAATGGAAATGATGAACTTGATAGAAAATTTTGGAAAATTATCAGGATACAAGATAAACATAACAAAAACACAAGTACTGACATTCCACTATAACCCTCTAAACCAGATAACTGATAAGATCAAACTAAACTGGAAGCAAAAAGAAATAAAATACCTTGGAGTGAACATACCTAAAGACCTAAGCAAAATATATAAAGCAAACTATGATAGGTTGGAACAAGAAATAAAAAAAGATATTGATAGATGGTCAATCTTAAATATGGATCTGAATTCAAAAATTGAGACAGTCAAAATCAGCATACAACCTAGATTACTTTACCTCTTCCAGGCTATACCAACAGAGATTCCAGATGCCCAATTCTCAAAGTGGGACAGGATGATATCGAGATTTGTTTGGGGAGGTAAAAAACCAAGAGTGAAATATAAAACCCTCCAATTACCAAAAGAGAAAGGAGGCATGGGCCTACCGAGTCTAAAGGAATATTACTACTCAGCACAAATAAGATATATCATATGTTGGTGCGACGAGGGATATGAGGCAAAATGGAAAGAAATGGAAAAGGAAATTGAGGGACTCCCAGTACAAAGCATAATAGGGGATAAAGATGCATATAAGCAAATCAAACAAATAGACCCAATCACTAAATTTACTTTAGAACTGTGGTATAAAATAGTACAAAAATATAATATAAGGGAAGACATAAAACTATTGAAATGGGTAGCATTTGACAGTCAGTTTGAACCGGCAAAACAAGATAGGGGATACAAAAATCTGGTGAACAAGGGAATCACAGCATGGGGCAATATCGGAAAAAAAGATCTCGGGAGCTTTGTAAATATCAGGAGAAAATTTAAATTAGAAAGATCGGAATTTTTCAGATATCTGCAGATGAGAGATTACTATATGAAGAAGATTAGGCATAACCTCCAAACAGATGTGAACGAGATTATACAACTTATTTTAAGCTCATATGCAGGAAATAAAATAAGAATTATTTCAAAACTATATCAGAAACTTATGACAAACAATCATACAAGTAACTATATAAAGGAGAAATGGGAGAAAGAGCTCAATTTAAACATAACAGAAGAAAGCTGGCAGGAAATATGGAAAACACAACACACATCAACAAATTCAAGGGCATGGAGGGAATTTGGATGGAAAAACCTGATTCGCTTTTTCATTACACCACAGATTCAAGGAAAATATACAAATACCCAATCTTTATGCTGGAGGGGATGTGGGGCTCAAAATGCAGACCACTCACATATGTTTTGGAAATGCTACAAAATATCATCATTTTGGAAATCTATGCATGTGACAATACAGAGGATATTAGGATATAATATACCAATGAACTGTAACCTGATGTACTTATGTGATCTTAAAAAAGACAGTGTTATACAGGCTGAGGACAGATATCTAGTTAAAATCTTGTTGATTGCATGTAAAAAAACTATCACAAAAAAATGGCGATCAGAAGTTCTTCCTGACCAAGAACAATGGACTGACATTGTTGAGGACATACGTATGATGGAAAAACTAACATATCGACGAAGAATGCAAGAAGGAATATGGGAGAAAAAATGGCGGAAATGGACACACTACAAAGTGCAACAACGAGGCAGAAATTGAAAGAATAACCAAAGACACTGAAAAAACCAGAAGAATTAAGAGATGGAAACTAAAAACTTGATGCTCCAACATTTGTCCCCCCCCCTTTTATTTTTTATTTTTTTTTATTTTTTATTTTTATTTTGTTTATTTTTTTTTATTTTTCCCTACCCTAACCCCTTTGTTTTTTAAATGTAGAATGTGATCTGAATGCATTATATATGATGAAAAATGAATAAAAATCTAAGTTACAAAAAAAAAAAAATGGCCGCTGGGCGTCTGGAACCCCGTCTTCCATTCATCACCCTCCCGGATCTGAACGAGGTGGTACGCATTGCGCAGGTCCAGCTTGGTAAACCAGGAGGCCCCTGGAGGGAGTTGAAGGACGAGTCCATCAGGGGCAGCGTGTACTTGTCCCTAATCGTGATGTCGTTGAGAGCTCGGAAGTCGATACACGGCCTCAGGGTCCCGTCCTTCTTGCCCACAAAGAAGAAACCGGCTCCAACCGGGGATGAGGAGGGTCGTATGATGCCTGCGCTGAGCGACTCCTTAATATAAGAGTCCATAGCCTCGCGCTCCGGGGCTGACTGGCTGTAGAGGTGGCCAGATGGCAGGGGCGCCCCCGGGCGGAGATTTATGGCGCAGTCATAGGGCTGGTGGGGGGGGGGGGGGTGGAGACAGTGCTTTGGATTTACTGAAGACCAGGCCCAGGTCGTGGAACTCCAGAGGCACCAGGGAGAGGTCCGGCGGTGGTGAGTCAGAAGCAGGAAGCGGCACCGACGGGGCGCAGGCAGCGGACTGGAGACAGGTGCTCATGCAAAAGGTGCTCCAGGAGAGGACGCTGCCGGATTGCCAGTCGAAGGTGGGGTTGTGAAGGCGCAGCCAGGGATAACCCAGGATGACAGGAGAAGCCGGGGTGGGTAATACAAAGAGATTGAGATCCTCCCTATGGTTGCCGGAGACGATGACTAGGACCGGTTTAGTCCTGTGAGTGACTCTCTCAAGAGGAGTATGGGCCACAGTGACCAGGTTAATGGGAGCTGGCAGCGCTTGGCAGGGAATGCCCAAACGGGTTACCAGGCTTTGAGAAATGAAATTCTGTTCTGCCCCGAGTCCACCAGTGCGTGTGTGACGTGGCCCGTGGGGTTATGACAGAACCTAACCCGGAGGAGGCTTTTGGTGAGGGGATTAGAATGGGACGTGTCCGCGAGGCCCCCTACAGCGACTCGCGGACGTCCCCTTTTGGCTGAATCGGACAGTCTTCCACAGAGTGCTGGTCTCCCCCGCAATACATGCAGAGGCCCTCACGGACCATCACAAGACGCCTCAGTCACCAGTGAGTTTGCAGTGATGTTTATTTACAGTGCAGGTTTAGACAGGCATAGGATACATACAGTGAACAGGAGACGCCTGGGCCGGGGAGCACCCGATGCGCCAGACGAGATAATCACGAAGGTAAGTCACACAGAGCGTACCTTAACAACGGGACCGTTAACAGATGGGTAACAGGGGATTCCCAAGTCCATTCTTATTCTTAGAATAAGTCTTATTCTACACTTTATTGCATGTATAGTTTATTTCTTTTATTTTATCATGTTTAATGTTGCAGCATTGCACCGAGACAAATTCCTAGTTTGTGTACTACATGAACAATGGCAATAAATCTGATTCTGATTCTGATTCATTAACCACGATGAGCAGGAACACAACAGGAATACAACAGAGATAAACAGAACATAACAGAGACTGCCGCACTGGAGGACATTCAGCACCGGCTTTTAACTCTGGCCGCTAATGATCCCAATGCGGCGCAGCTGCTCGCCGTGACAGCAGCGCAGCAGCTGACTTTGACAGCAGGGAGCTCCCCTGGGCGCCTTCATAATAAAAGCCCGAGGAGCTGAAAGAAATCCTCTGCTGCCAAAGCCAGGGAAATAAGATATGAGACCCGAGTGTGGCCAGAACCGACACTCGGGTTATAACAGTACCTCCCCCTCGAGGCCGAGCTCTGAGCGGCCCGAGTAACACCCAAGCCCCCACCCCCCACCCCCCCTAGGGTGGGTGGATAGGGCGCCGGCAGGAGGGAGAGAGACAAACAAAGAGCAAGCAAGTGACAAGACCAACAAGGCTATAGAGGTAGGGGGGAAAAAAACATAATCCCTAAAACGTGGGTAACCAGAACAAAGTCAAAATAGGCAGTATACCTTTTGGCAAAAACAAGGCGACATAAGGTGGAGGAAAAAAACCACCAAACCCAGAAACAACATAGTGAGCCACAAAAACACAAATCAATCCCCCCCCCCCCGCACACCCCAACAGTCCCACAGACGAGATCAGAAACCCGGGGAGGGTGCAGTCCTGACCCGGAGGGATGGGGGCAAAAGGTTCGGGGGATCGTCCGGCATCAAAAGGCCACAAAACAGGGAGGGGAAAAGAGGGCAGTTCGGGCGGCCTACCCCAGTCCCATGCTCGGGAGTAGAGAGTTTCAGGCGGCCAGAGCAGGTCGCCGCACAGGAAGACAAAAAGGTCGGGGGGCCGGCCCAGAGAACCAAACCAACGAGACAGTCCTTCAGGCGGCCGCCCTGCAACACCAGCCCACCAGAACCGTTGGGAAGAAGCAGCCGGCGGTCCCGCTGAAAAGGGGAGAGACGAGGGGGAACCGGGCGGAGCGTTCGGGACCCCAACGGCCCCAGGTGGAGATGGGTAGCGATCCTCAGGGAGACGAGGAGGATGACGGTGGAGATGAGGGTGACGAGGGAAACGAGCCTGTCCAGCATCCGGTGGCCGAGGATCTGCAGCTCCCTCACCGAATCTAGGACCTGCTGGTGCAGCACCCACGTCGGACCCCGATTGGGCCTCCGGAACCGAACCCTCGGTGGACCCCGATTGGGCCTCCAGAACCAAACCCACGGTGGACCCCGATTGGGCCTCCGGAACCAAACCCACGGACCCCGACTGGGTCGGCGTGGCACCAGACTCGACCTCCAACCCCGAAACCAGAACCTCTGGCGCAGCAGGCGAGAGCAGCCCCTCGCTGGCGACACTGGGAGAAGACTCACAAAAGAGAGAAAACCCGGGATCAGGATCACCGGCAGCGCCAGAACCCGGCGAGATAAGCTCGGACGCAGCGGGCAGCTGCACCCGGCTCATCTCCCCTTGAGACAGGCAAAAGTGCTCTAAAAGGTGAAGAAGAAAGGTAAAACAGAGCACTTGCCTGAGCTCGGGTTCTGACACCGTCCAGGACTGCGACGATCCGGGCTCAGATGTCAGGAGGTTGTCCTCAGGCTCCCACTCAGCTGCGTCGGGCTCCGCAGCTGGCATGATGGTGCACGCAGCTAGAGAGTCCTCCGGTACCGATGTCCATGCCGATGGCCCGCACGGCGTGGTGGCAGGAGAACCTCGACCCGCTGGACCGGACTGCTCCTCCGTGGAACCCCGGGGACGCTTCCACATCGGCGAAGGCTCCACGCTGCAGTCCGCTCTCCTCCTCCGCCCACGGCGTGGCTGCGGAACCGGAACCAGGCTTTCCAGAACCGCAGGCCCCCTCCTCATCCAGCGACGTTGGCCTGGCGTCGAGGACCGCTCAGCGGAGGGAGACACAGAGGAAGCAGGGTTAATACTTTCATCCACAGCAGGTGGAGGGAGCTCGGCGGGCTGCATACCCCGAGCTCCACCCCCAGGAGTCAGACAAGGCAAAACAATATCAAAATGAGGGAAATTATCATGCACTTGCCTTTCTCCTGAGGGTAAGATGGTTCCCGCTGTGGGGGACGTCGTTCCTTCCTTTCCCCGCTGGATGGCGACAGAGGGCCCTCTGGGAAGACAAGGTGAGGCCACTCGAGACGGTTCCAGGATGGGGCTTGCCGACACGGAGCTCCCGAGACACACAGCAGCCAGGATAGGCGACAAGGAGGAGGGGGCGACAGCCGGGGTCAGTCGGGCATGGAGTGCTGACGGGACAGCAGGCGAGGGACCGGGAGAAGACGAGGCTGCGGGGATTCCCCTCTAACGAGGCGCAGGAGTGACAGCTGTGTGGGGGGTTGAGCCCTTGCGGCGACCCGGAACAGCATCCAGACGGGGTTCTAGCCGAGGTTGGAAGCCGGTGTGACAACGGTTCCTTGTAGGGGGTGAGACCAAGGTGAGGTTCGGAAAACGCCGTTCCTGAGCAGAAACAGCGGCAAGCAAGTCAGCGAACTCAGGAAACTCACGCAACGCTGGATTCCTCTCCACCAGTCTAACCGCCGCCACCACATGCTTCATACACGCTGGTGGATTCCCAGCGGAGCAAACAGCAGCCACCCGGTCCCAGATCTTGTCTGCTGTCAGCTGCAGCTTCTCTGGGGGAATCCTGAGTGACGACATGCCTGACGGGAAAAGACCTCCGGATGGTGCGAACTCCCGGGCCGGAACGGAGGCAGGAGCGGGATCCCGAAGCGAGGGGCGACGTCTTCTCCGCTTCGGCTTCCTGCCGGGATTTCCCTCCAGCCCTCGGAGTATCTCACGCTGGGCGACGATGTCATCTCTCCTCACGCTTACCTCTGGATGATTAGCGAAGCGGGGAAGTGAATCCAGAATTTCCTCGACTAGGTCCAGGTACCAGGGCACTTCGCTGTTGAAGTCGAGGAGGGAGGCGGCGACAAGGACTTCGTCCACATGCTCGAGGGTGTCAGCGAGGACAGCATCCTGCCTCCGAGCACGAGACCTCCACGATGGCATGCTTCAACACGGCACCCAGACAGGTAGGAACAAACGGTCCACTACTGCAAACTGCACGGTGAATGGCGTCTCAAACAACGCCTCCTCTCCGGGCGTTTGGCGGCAGTCTACTGTCACGATGGCCCTCACGGACCATCACAAGATGCCTCAGTCACCAGTGAGTTTGCAGTGATGTTTATTTACAGTGCAGGTTTAGACAGGCATAGGATACATACAGTGAACAGGTGACGCCTGGGCCGGGGAGCACCCGATGCGCCAGACGAGATAATCACGAAGGTAAGTCACACAGAGCGTACCTTAACAACGGGACCGTTAACAGACGGGTAACAGGGGATTCCCAAGTCCATTAACCACGATGAGCAGGAACACAACAGGAATACAACAGAGATAAACAGAACATAACAGAGACTGCCGCACTGGAGGACATTCAGCACCGGCTTTTAACTCTGGCCGCTAATGATCCCAATGCGGCGCAGCTGCTCGCTGTGACAGCAGCGCAGCAGCTGACTTTGACAGCAGGGAGCTCCCCCGGGCGCCTTCATAATAAAAGCCCGAGGAGCTGAAAGAAATCCTCTGCTGCCAAAGCCAGGGAAATAAGATATGAGACCCGAGTGTGGCCAGAACCGACACTCGGGTTATAACACACTCGAGCAGCTGGATGCCCCTCCGCTCAGCGGCCCGTTCCCTCAGCCTATTATTTAAGTTAATTGCCAAGGATATTAGTTCTGATAACTGGTCCGGTATATCCTGGGAGGCCAGCTCGTCCTGTAAGGACGAATTCAAACTGCGGATGAAGATGCTGCTGAGTGCAGCTTCGCCCCACCCGACTTCCGTCACAACCACCCGGAAGTCGACAGCGTAGTCGGCGGCTGACCGGCTACCCTGACGAAGATTTAGTAGCCGGGTGGTTAGGACGTTATCCCTATCCAAATGATCGAAAACCTCCTTAAAATCATGCATGAATTGGGCGTAGGTCAGGTTCGCGTAGCTGGGCCTCGCCATGACGGTGTAAGCCCAAGTTACCGCTCGCCCATCCAAAAGATTTGCCACGTACCCAATTCGGCTATGATCTGAAGGGAAGTCCCCGGGGACGCGCTGAAACACTGACTCACATTGCAGGAGAAACCCGCGTACCTCACCGAGTTTTCCGCTGAAGCGCGCGGGGGGTCGGAATAGGAGTGAGTCGGATTAGCGGCCCCGAGCTAGCTGGGCTAGCCAGGGAAGGGACCGAAGTTGGCCCGCCGACCGGAGCCGGAGGGAAGGCCTGTGGAGGATCCAGGCAGTCTAATCATTGGATAATTTGGGTGAGTTGATTGAAACTCACTTGTTACTGATGAGCGATTAAATTCACCCGAGCCTCGAGGGTGGAAAGTCGGCGTGCGAGCCCGCTGTCCGCTGAGCCACTTTGCTGGAGTCGGACTGACATAATGATGGGCTCAGGGAACACACACACAGGCTCGGAAAAGATTTAAGGCTTTATTCAAACAACCAGTGATGTCTGAATGCGTGAGTGGAAGTGTGGATGTGATGTGGGTGAACAGGGTGCGTCGAGAACAGAACAGTTCGCCGTGCAGCCAGGCAACCCTGAGGGCAGAGCAGAGCAGGGAATTAGCTACAGTCAAACGCCCCGTGGGGAGTAACCACAATATACTGCTTACGTGCAGATGAGATGGTGACTGGCGTTGGCGACGCTGATGCTGCCTGGAGGACAGCGCTGCTGCGCGCTCCCTATGTGCTGGAGAGAGGTTTGACAGGGAGAGGCAAGGAGGAGGAAATCCGCTGCCCTGGAGGTCCACCTGTGCACAGGGGAGAAGCTGGGGAGAAGGTAAGAGAAATTGTGCAGCTTATGTGCTTGGAGAATGGTGCGCTGGCCGGGATGAAACGGTCGAGCACTGGAGATTTGGGAGCGTAGGCGAGCAGATGACTCCAGGCCGAAGCAGAGGGCAGAGGGAGTTATATAGGCGGAGGCTGATGAAGCACAGGTGCGCGCGCCGCTGGCACTGACGAGCGGCAAGAGCAAGTTGTAACACCTGATCCCATCTGATAATGGACTTTTTTCTGTACTTGTCCTTTTAGACTACTTAGTGCAGCTTTTGATACTATTGATCATAATATTCTACTTGATAGATTAGAACACTATGTTGGACTTAATGGAACTTCGTTGCAGTGGTTTAGATCTTATTTATCTGATAGGTTCCAGTTTGTTCACGTCAATAATGAGTTTTCTTTCAACTCAAAGCTCAGTCATGGAGTTCCATAGGGATCTGTGCTAGGCCCTACTCTTTTTAGTTTCCGTTAGGCAACATTATTCAAGTTATTCAAAAAAGAAAGAAACAAATATCTGTTGCATCTACTTTTGGCAAAATAATCCATAAATATGATTGGTTTGACCAGGTTACTCAAAAAAAAAAAAAACTCTCCTTAACAATTCAAAAAGTTAAAAAAAAAAAATCTCCTAAAAAAAACACATTTAAAAATTCAAAATAAAGGATTTGGCTTTACACATTACTGTGTGTAAAATGTTTACTTACATTGGTGTGCCGCCGACTGTCTTCCTTACTGGATGATTCCTCTGGTGGTTGTTGTCCTGAGCAGCTCATGGAGTTCAGGCCTCATACACAGGTTGAGTGGAGGAGAAGCTTCTGCTGACATCATCAGAATGTGTTTTTTAAATGTTGATCTATGAGAACACAGTCATATTAATAGTCCTTTTTGTGACTTTTTATATGTAAAACTTTACATCATACTCAATTAAAGATCAGATATTGATGTTCTTGTGGTCTATATTAACCATATATTCCATAACCTACATATGTTGAAGCATGTGGAAATGTTTGGTGATTACATATGTAAAGGACTTCACACCTCTGAAAGGACAAAGGGCTCTCACCCACCGAGTGAAGAACAAAGACGTTCCCGGATGCGGCGGAGGAGACCGGAGGAGACCGGAGGAGACCGGAGGAGCCACCCTCACCCCCTAAGGCGAGGAGAGGAAATACCAAGACAATGGGGGGATTAAGATAATGAGGGATGTCAGCCTTTGTTATGCATGTCTTTTGTTGTGTGCCAGTACAAAGTCAGTGAGCTGGAGACATTCTGTCTCTTTTCCCTTCTGCCACTCTCTGCACCAGATGAGACTTGTTAGAAGAGCTGAATATTAAAACTTTGCTTATAAACCAAATCGCCTCTTCATTTCCAAGCTCCTCTACAGTTCTGTCCTTAACCCCCACTGGTCCATCACATCAGTGAAGGCTTCACAAGCTGTTGACCCTCTCTCCTTCACTGTTTGGTGGAGCTCTTCTCTGCTGTATCATGATGACATTGTCCAAATACCCATCTGTGCTTATTCACCTCATGATGGAGGAAGTCCTCACAGAGGGTGAAAAAATATTATGGTTTATTACTTGATAGTCAAAAATCTGACATAAATTTCTACATGTACATAATTAGCCTACAGCTACTTCAAGTACTCAAGAAATCCCGTGGCTAATGCTGTGCGGTAACAATAGTTAGTAAGAAAATAAACCTGTTTATTATTATTATTATTATTATTATTAGTAGTAGTAGTAGTAGTAGTAGTAGTAGTAGTAGTAATAATTAATTTATTTATTTACCAGGGCCCCACCCTGGAGCCAGGCCTAGGGGAGGGACTCGATGGCTAGCACCTGATGGCCGGGTTTCCAGCCATGGGACCCGACCGGACTCAGCCCGAAGGAGTTATATGAGTCCACCCTCCAGTGGTCTTACTACCTGCAGGAGGGATCATGGGGGTCCGGTGCAATGTGGATTAGGTGGCGGTCAAAGGCGGAGACCTTGGTGGTCTGATCCCAAGCTTCCTAAACTGGCTTTTTTGACGTGGATTGTCACCTCTGTGGTGGGGAAGGAGCCTGAGCTGGTGCATGAGGTTGAGAGATACCGGCTAGATATAGTCGGCCTCACCTCAACACACAGCTCCGGTTCCGGAACCAGTCTCCTGGAGACGGGCTGGAGCTTGGCCTTTTCTGGAGTTGCCCCGAGCAAGAGGCGACAAGCAGGGGTGGGTATTCTTGTATCCCCCACCTTGCTACTTCTATATTGGAGTTTTCCCCGGTGGACGAAAGGGTTGTTTCCCTGCCCCTTTGGGTTGGGAAATGGGTCCTGACCATCATTTGGTGCATAGGCAAGGTTCAGAGTACCCACCCTTTTTGGAGTCTCTGATTGGGGTGCTGGAGAGTGCTCCTCTTGGAGACTTCATTGTCCTACTGGGGGAATTCAATGCGCACATGGGCAACGACAGTGAAACCTGGAGGGGGGTGACTGGGAGGAATGGTCTGCCTGATCTGAACTCAAGTGGTGTTCAGTTATTGGACTTCTGTGCTAACCACAGTTTGTCCATAACGAACACCATGTTCAAGCATAAGGGTATCCATATGTGCAAATGGCACCAGGACACCCTAGGTTGCAGGTCGAGGATCGATTTTGTTAAGGTGTCATCAGACCTACGACCGTATGTCTTGGATACTCGGGTAAATAGAGGTGCAGAGCTGTCAATTGATCACCACCTGGTAGTGAGTTGCAGCCGATGGCAGGGGAGGATGCTATTCCGACCTGATAGACCCAAATGTATAGTGAGGGTGTGCTGGGAACGTCTGGCTGAGGCCCTTCTCTGGGAGGTCTTCAATTCCCACCTCCGGAAGAACTTCAACCACATTCTGAGGGAGTCTGGAGACATGGATTGTGAATGGGCCATGTTCTCCACCTCCATTGTTGAAGCAGCAGCCCAGAGCTGCAGTCGCAGGGTCGTTGGGGCATCTTGTGGTGGCAACCCCCGAACCAAGTGGTGGACACCAGTGGTGAGGGGGGCCATTAAGCTGAAGAAGGAGTTCTAGCAAGCTTGGTTGGTTTGTGGGACTCCCGAAGCAACTGAGGTGTACTGGCAGGTCAAGCGGAGTGCAGCTCAGGTGGTTGCTGAAGCAAAAACTCAGGTATGGGAGGAGTTCGGTGAGGCCATGGAACAAGACTTTCGGCCAGCCTTGAAGAGATTCTGGCAAACTGTCCGGCAGCTCAGGAGGGGGAAGCAGCTCCCTGTCCACACTGTGTATGATGCGGATGGGGCGCTGTTGACTTCGACTGGGGATATTGTCAGGCTGTGGAAGATATACTTTGAGGATCTCCTCAATCCCACTGATATGCCTTCCACAGAGGAAGCAGGGCTTGTGGATGAGGGGGACGACTCGCCTATTACAGGGGCTGAGGTCGCCAAGGTGGTTAAAAATCTCTTCGGCGGCTGGGCGCCGGGGGTGGACGAGATTTGCCGTGAGTACCTCAAGGCTCTGGATGTTGTAGAGCTGTCATGGTTGACATGCCTCTGCAACATTGCATGGAGGTCGGGGGTAGTGCCTTTGGCATGGCAAACCGGGGTGGTGGTTTCTCTCTTCAAAAAAGGGGACCGGAGGGTGTCCTCCAACTTTAGAGGGATCACACTCCTCAGCCTCCCTGGGAAGGTCTATGCCAAGGTACTGGAGAGGAGAGTCCGGCCGTTGGTCGAACCTCGGATTCAGGAGGAGCAATGTGGTTTTCGTCCTGGCTGTGGCACATTGGACCAGCTGTTTACCCTCTCGAGAATCCTCGAGGGTTCGTGGGAGTTTGCCCAACCAGTTTACATGTGTTTTGTGTACTTGGAGAAGGTATTCGACCGCATCCCTTGTGGTTTTTTGTGGGGGGTGCTTCGGGAGTATGGGGTATCGGGCTTGTTGTTACGAGCTATTCAGTCTTTGTATGACCGTTGCAAGAGTTTGGTTCGTATTGCCAACACTCAATCGGACTCATTCCCAGTGAGAGTTGGATTCCGCCAGGGCTGCCCTTTGTCACCGATCCTGTTCATAATTTTTATGGACAGGATTTCTAGGTGCAACCAGGGAATGGAGGGTGTCATGTCTGATGACCACAGGATCTCATCTCTGTTGTTTGCAGATGATGTTGTCCTGTTGGCTTCATACAGCAATGACCTACAGGTCTTACTGGGATGGTTTGCCGCTGAGTGTGAAACGGCTGGGATGAGAATCAGCACCTCCAAGTCCGAGTCCATGGTCCTCATTCGGGAAAAGGTGGATTGTCCTCTCCGGGTTGGGGACAGGCTCCTGCCCCAAGTGGAGAAGTTTAAGTATTAGGGTCTCATTCACGAGTGTGGGGAGAATGGAGCAAGAGATTGATAGATGGATCAGAGCAGCATCTGCAGTGATGCGGATGTTGTACCGGTCTGTTATGGTGAAGAGGGAGCTGAGCTCTAAGGCAAAGCTGTCAATTTACTGGTCAATCTACATTCCTACCCTCACCTAT
This sequence comes from Pholidichthys leucotaenia, assembly GCA_020510985.1. Lineage (NCBI taxonomy): Eukaryota > Metazoa > Chordata > Actinopteri > Cichliformes > Pholidichthyidae > Pholidichthys > Pholidichthys leucotaenia. Next base: position 322,582,737 of record CM035837.1, on the reverse strand, counting down.
GGTCATGAGCTTTGGGTAATGAAGAAGCGGCTAAAATTAGCTTTTCTGTAGGATTGTGGACTCACCCTTAGAGATATGGTGAGGAGCTCAGTCTTCCAGGAGAGGCTCAGAGTAGAACCGCTGCTCCTCCACATCAAAAGGAACCAGTTGAGGTGGTTTGGGCATCTGATCTTGGTGGTTTGGGCATCTGAGGAGATGATAGTGGACATGAGGAAAGGGAGGTGGACACCCCATCAGCCGCTGTTCATCTGGAAGCTTGAGGTGGAGAGGGTGAGCAGCTTTAAATACCTGGGCATCCACATCAGCGAGGACCTTATGTGGATACACAACACCACAGAGCTGGTTAAGAGAGCTCAACAGCGACTGTACTTTCTGAGGAGGCTGAAGAAGTTTGGCATGTCCTCCAGGATCCTCAAGAACTTCTACAGCTGCATCATCGAGAGCATCCTGACCAACTGCATCACTGCGTGGTATGGCAGCACCACTGCCCTGGACCGCAAATGCCTGCAGAGAGTGGTGAAGACAGCGGAGAAGATCATCAGGACTCCACTCCTCTCTCTGCAGAGCATCTACCACCGCAGAGTCCAAAGGAGAGCTGACGCCATCCTCCCCGACCCCACCCACCCCCAGCACAGACTGTTCACACTTCTACCGTCAGGCCGGAGGTACTGAAGTGTGAAATGCAGGACAACCAGACTGAAGAACTCCTTTTTTCCCACTGCCATCAGACTCCTGAATAGATAACTTCCAAAACTCCGTAACGCAGCTTTGCATATAGGAACTCACACACCAGCTGCTAAATTTGCACACTGCTCACCTGTACAGTAGATATAGTCTCACCCGTCTGATGTCCATATCATCTCTGCTGCTAATTATCATCTCTGCTGCTACTTATTTTGCACAGTCTACTGGTACTACCGTTACAGAAATTAGCACCGGGTACTAATTTGTAATTTGCAATTATACACTGCTCGTTGCACAATGCTCATTTGCACACTGTACATAGTGTTATTAGTATTCATTAGTTTTAGTATTTAGTATCAAGGTGTGCTTAAGGAGTCCTAACTGCCTAATTATGTGTTGGTGTGTGTGTGTTATTAGCATCCATTAGTATTAGGATTGAGTTACTGTGTTAGTGTGTCATGACCTTATTAGAATTGTTGTTTCTGTACCTATTACCTTGGTATTCGTTCAGAGAGCAAAGTAAGAATTTCATTGCTCAGGAAATGTAGCATTTCTTAACTGTGTACATGATAATAAAACCTTTGAATCTTGAATCAGGATGCCTCCTGGACGCCTCCCACGTGAGGTGTTTCGGGCTCGTCCCACTGGGAGGAGACCCCGGAGCAGACCCAGGACACGCTGGAGAGACTACATCTCCCAGCTGGCCTTGGAACATCTTGGTATCCTCTCTGAAGAGCTGCAGCAGGTGGCCAGGGAGAAGGAAGTCTGGGCTTCTCTGTTTGGGCTGCTGCCTTTGTGACCCGGACCTCCGGAAAAGCAGTAGAAAATTGATGGATGGATGGATGGATGGATGGATGGATGGAGATTGATTAATATGTTAAATCCTATCATAATGCGTTTATGTGTTTATTCTAACTGCAGGGCTGGAGGCTGCTGGTGGTGGATTCCTGTGGCTGGGCCCATGGTCGGCGGAGCAGTTGGAGCGGGTGTTTACTTTCTCTTTGTTGAGCTACACCACCCTGAGCCTGAAAAACAGGAGAACAACATCCAGGACAAATATGAAATCATAACCATGACCTAAGTAATAAACAAACACCAGCAGACAAATTTTGAAATTAGTAAATGACACATTTTTACAATAAGACTTATTATCAGACACAGAAGCATGCTTGCATGCATTTATAAATACTGATGTCTTTTGTAAGTCAAGTCTGTTTTAAGTACAAGCCAAGGCTCTTTTATATATCTAAAAATTTAAAATGTTCCTAAATCCCCCTGTTTAGACAGCTTGTTTTATCTTTATTGAAATATTTCTTTACTGTGCATTATTATACCATTATACAGTAGCTATGCAGTAATATTTTACTCCCCCATGCTCTAGGACCATCTTTTCTTGTTAGAACTGTTTGCCAAGTTTCTGAACTATATTTTGACTTTAAGCTATCTGACAAAGAGTACAGTATTTAGCACTTGAAAAACAGTTGAAAACAGTGTATTGTAGTAATTTATAATTATTTTACCAGATGTATTATTTGGTTTGATGTATTACTTTGTCACTTTTCTTCTGCACGTGTGTTATACTGTACAACTTATTGCTTGCTTAATATTTTGTATTTTTTTTTACATCACATTTATGTAGAAAATCCAGCCTTAAACGATCTGGAATTGGTTAGTATTTTCACCCATGTTTATACATTTGTTTTATAAAGCTGAACCAAAATATTTCACATTACAGACACCTTTTGAGTTTAAAAGCCATAACTCAACATAAGACATTTAGGTGTCAGATTTCTGTGGAAAAAAGTTTTGTTTAAAGCAAAAACTCAATGAATTCTTTGTGCAGACAAGGCAATGAGTATTATGCAATCCCTATATGCAACAGTTTACATTAAAACTATTGAAAGCAGAGTCAAAGTGCATAATAAAGCACAAAATTTTGTGAAATCCTTTCATTCACTTACTTTCAATTTTAAAACCTAAATTTAATCATCAGTGAATAAAAATACTTGTTAGAGCTGCAAAAAGGAAGTGTAAAAATTCTCAACTGTTTTTATTGAAACACCTATGGCAAAGAGATAATAACTTAAATTTGATGAACATCGATTTTTTTTTCTTTTATGAAGCACAGTTTATTTTGCATGAGTACTACAGAGGGATTCTGGTGTGAGGTCCTGGATTATTCATACAGTATATTAATGTGCCACCAAAATCTGAATAAGCACAGTACACAGAAGCTGTTGAAAAAAGTTATACTGGTTCCACATAACACTTTTGTTGTGAAATGGTCAATTTTTCAGAACTTCTCTTAGTAATAGTCTGTCAAGAAATAACAAATCTTTTTGTTCACTGCTTTGTAATTTAGTTTACTAGCATGAATTTGTCATGTAAGAATATGCTATTTTTCATTAAAAATCTAAACTGTATCTTAATATTTGTTGATCTTTCTTTAAAATTAATTTGAAATTCATATTTTTTAATCTACAGTTGATCTATAGCCATATATTTCTACCTACCTACCTACCATCATCATCATCATAGCAGTCTGTCGTGGGCGACAATGACTGTTTCATTTAGGTCTGACCAGATTCCTCCACACAGCTCTGTCCTTAGCCTTCCACTGCCAGGAACTCCTGTCTATGTCCAACTTCTTCAAGTTTCTTTTTACAGTGTCTTTAAATCTGAGCCTTGGTCAACCCTGATTGTGTTTGCCCTCACATAATTGTGAGTAGAGTAACTGCCGAGGGAGACACTGGTGGTCCATCCTCTCAACATGTCCGAGCCATCTCAGGTTCATCTGTATTAGCATGTCCTTCATTGATAGTAGACCAGCTCCTTTCAACACTTCTATGTTGGTTATCTTGTCTTTCCATGAGATGTTCATTATGGCTTGAAGTTGTCTCATCATGTACACGTGGAGTTTCTTCACCTGCACTCTGTAGACAGTCCAAGTTTCAGCACCGTACAATAGAGTAGCCAGTACTGTCGCTCTGTACACTTTGCATTTCACATGGATAGACACATGTCGATTGTTCCACAGTCTCTCCCTCAAGTTTCCAAACACAACACTCGCTCTTCCCATTCTGAGCGATAGTTCATCCTCCAGCCTAGCATTCTCTGAAACAGTACTCCCTAGGTACTTGAAAGTCTTGCACTTGACTGAGTGGCTCTGTACCAATGCTAATCTCTTCTGGTAGTGATGTTGATAACTGGAACTTTGGCGGTTGATAAAGGCACTCTGTCTTCTTGATGCTGATTTGGAGGCTGAATTGGCTAGCTGCTCTTGCAAATTTCTCCACTAAAGATTGCATATCTTCCACGTGGTGTAAAACTAGAGCACTGTCGTCGGCAAAGAGCATTTCTCTTACTACCTTTATCAATATCTTACTCTTGGCTTTACACTTAGTGGATGCAGGAGTGTGGCTGAGCAGGTGCATGAGTGAATGTCAGAACATGTGAGTAAGAATGAATGTGTGTGCGCGTGTGTGTGTGTGTGTGTGTGTGTGTGTGTTTTGCAAATTGAAGCACTTCTAGTAAATACATGTCACCTTTGAGCCCATCTGTTTTGGTTAAGACAATGGTGGTGGCCGTGTTTATAAATTGTTTTAGAGATTGAGATTGAGATTCAACTTTATTGTCATTACACATGTATGAATACAAGGTAACGAAACGTGACTTGGCATTTGGGCACGCTCTGCAGAGCGCATCCAAGGCCGGGGCAGCCGCTAGGCGCCAGTCATTTAGAGACACTCTGATGTGTGTGTTTTTTGCAGATTGAAGCTGCTATAAAGTTGTCACTCTGACGAGAAGTTTTGCCATCATTAACATTCCATTGCCCCATATGGTCAACTGATTAAAAACACAAGTTGTCATCTTGATGAAAAGTTTTGTTCAAAGGTTATGTTTTCAAAACACAAGCTGTCACTTTGATGAGAAGTTTGGGTTAAAAGTCATTTTCAAAACACTTCTGATTGACAGCCTAATTACACGGGTCATGGGTCAAGTCACAGGTCAGGTCAGGGTCAGGTCTGGGGGCGTGGCACCTGTCAAACTGAGAGAGAAAGTGTGTTGATAAGTACCCCCACCCTCTCTTACAATTATTAAACACATAATAGGTATGATTATTTTAGCAAGAATAAAGTATAACAACATTTACTGTATAAACTGCTTGGAAATGCCTATTAATGTAGGAGAAATACTTTATAAATGAAGAACTACAGTAATATGAAAAAAATGGACACCCCTTTAAATATTCAGTTTTTTATTAAGAAATGTTCACATATCTATGTCTAAACTTGTTTTTGTTTTATTTGCATTTTTTAACATTTATTTTAGCCATTTTAAGTGGGAATGAATGTGTGGGTGTCCTAAAAAATATGTGGGGTGTCTAATTTATTCCTCACTATTTGTTTAGAATTACATTTTACAGAAAATTTGATAAAAGTCTTTAATTAATTTTTAATTGTTTAGTTGTATTACATGAATCTCCTATATTTTTAACATTGATATTAAATATTCATATATCCAAATATGTTTTTTTTTAAAAAGCACACAGGCTCATAGCGGGTGTCCTAATTTTTTCACATGACTGTAAGTATCTGCTCATGCTTAACTCACGCTTAATAGTGTGCAGTTATTATAAAGTGTTACCTAAAGGACATTAAAATTTAAATGGCAAGTGAGAAGGCTTTTACAACTTTATAAAGAATAAATGAAGAGTATTTTGTGGTTCACTGGTTTCAGAGCTCTTCTCCAGAGGGAATCCTCTCTTCTCCTTTACATCATAAAGGACCACAGTTCAGGACTTTATTGCTTACAGTTTATTACTTATTTCTACACACATTTCAGGCTTTTATCCATCCTTTAAGCATTAATCTTTTGTTAGTCTTTCTTTGCTGAAGCTTATGTGTTTCATGAAGTTTGTCCTTGACTGATAAAACACCATGCACAGACAGAGAAGCAAACACACATGTATGCAAAGCATACAGGACAAGCAGAGTCATCATGTTTGCTCTTTAAAACTGTGCCTGGTGACATCATCCAAAAGACCGACTGTAACATCAGCTTTTATTGATGGGTGATTCTCCAACTACAGTCAAATTTGGTCATGATATTTTTCAGAAAATCCAGCACGTATTTTTAGAAATATTTTGATTTGTTCTACTTCATCACAATGTGTAGAAACATTAACTGATAGTGGTTGTAATGAAATTACATAAATATTATATATTTTTTTGCCATTTTAGTCTAGCATTCAGAGGAAAGCATCATTTCCATCACACCACAAAAAAGGTGTTTTTCAAACAAAATTACTAGCATAACCCATGTTTTCAAAATATTTAATGAAATTTCACACATAGATGTACCCAAATGTATAACTGTACTTATTTTAAGCATTTAAAAGATAATATTTTCTCATCATCTAGATGACAAATTACCTTTTTACTATCTTACTGAAGTCTTTCATCAAGTTTTTACATGGCAGAATCATGAGTTTTTCAATCCCAGACATGAATTGTAACCATAACTGCATAATTTTCAAAACTCCTAAATATTATTTGTGTAGCTGTGTTATTATTATTACTTTTGTGTAAAAATATGTGTTGTGATGGACATGACATTGTGTGGTGGAAAAGACAGCACATGTTGGAAATGACGTGTGACACAGAGCATTGCTGAATATTGGTCACTTTTATTGTCCTTGACATCAAGTGACATCATTTTTGAAATTTAATGTTGTTTAAACGTAAAAAATAATGCACATTAATCAGATGGTAGAACATTGCTCCTTCTCTTTTTGTGCTGAAACCTACAAACAAGTTGCAAAACTAGGGCTGGCTGTTGGAAGCAAAACATATATTCATTAATCTCTCTGTAATTAGTGATTTAATCTTTTAAACAAACTGCCAAACTTGCATATGGATTCATTCCTTTATCCATGATAATCAAGAGCAGAGCATATTTCTGCCCAAACTGTGGGATCCAACATCTTGTGCCTCTTTGTAACTGGTTGAGGTTCTGGGACCAGTCTCATCTTCAAGCTTCATAGTTGTTGCATTAAGATCTCTGTAGACCTTTGCCCTCGTCTTTGCAACCTTTTTCCTCCCTCTTTTCTGAGTACAGTTTTTGGGTTCAGGCAGTTGAGGTGTATCAGGTGGTTCGGTGGGGCTGGAGTTGCCCAGTGAGACATAATGCGGGTCAACACCAATGTCCTCTGGTGACAGTGGTGGTGTAGTTACAGCCATAAAACTCCTAACTTCAGCCAGTGTTTTCATTTTTTTGCGTCTGTTTTGTTGAGCTGTTCGCCATTGTCTTCTAACTTTTATTTTCTCCCTGTGTGTCAATTCAGTGATAGATTTGACAACACCTTGTTCTTTTTTTTTTTTTTCAGGTATCTTTCTCTGTCTTTTCTGAGAAACTCTTGGTATTTAAGCGGATCTGATTTGATCCTTTCTCTATATGCTTTTGGTCTCTCTGCTGTGGTCTTGCATGCCATCTAAAAAATAGATGGTGTCATTCTTTCTTGTAGTTTGTGTATATACAAAGTATGAAATAGTGTATAAAGTCTTTTGCATAATTGAATACACAGCCAAGTGTATTCAGTGATACACTAAGTGATATAAGCCAAATAAATGCATTTATAACACTGACATTGTCATTTCCATCACAACACGTCTTTTCCATCACAGTAAATAAAGTGATGGAAATGACTGTTGTGGAAATGACAATGTTTAGCATTTCTTTTAAAATCTCATGACATATTAGCATGCTAATCTCTGTGTTAGAGTTAGCATAAAATATACTCAAAATACACAATATAAAATGGTATTTTTCTCGTTATTTGTACATTCAAAGGAAATATGAGGTGTTTGGAAATGACGACCAATAAACCTACTCTTGGTTTTGCAAAACTTTACCTTGATTTTTTTCTTGTTTCCCTTCCTTCCATGGAGCTATCACTGCTATCCTGCCATGAGCTCTCTCGTCACATGACAACTAATGTGGTTGCAAGAAGACAAAGGTTAAAAAAAAAGGTTAAAAGTTGCATTTTGTGGTGGGTGGTGGAAATGACACTGATCCCTAGGGACAGGTGTTCTTTTTATGAAAAATAAATAAAATACTAATATATCTTTCAAGCACATGATATTTTTCATTAAAATAAGGAATTTCTGTGCCATTTGTCAATAAAGTTACTGTTGAATCAAATTTAATTTCAGTCTTATGAGGGATCATGAGAGTCCAAAACCTGGCCAAGGGACAAAGGACATATAGCAAAAACACTCAATATAAACCATATTTTATATAATAAAACTAGTAATTTATCTACCATAAATTTTTTGTAAGTTCGTCTTTGTGTCTAGTAAGTGCAGCATGAATGAAAAATGACAAACGTGTTTTTGTTTTTCTTATTTCTGCCTGGGACACAAATTCTTTGATAGTTGGAGAATCACCCTGATTGATCTTTATATTAAAGAAAACAAATGTGTGTTGTGTAATTATTGTAGCAAACAATGAAAACACACAGAAGGCTCATTTTTGAAAACAATGTTTGCTTATGCATATGTACTATATGTGTATGACTCTTCCATTCTGATATGGGGCTTGAAAAATAAATAAATACAGACATGGACAAAATTGTTGGTACCCCTCTGTTAATGAAAGAAAAACCCACAATGGTCACAGAAATAACTTGAATCTGACAAAAGTGGTAATAAATAAAAATTCTATGAAAATTAACCAGTGAAAATAAGACAATGCTTTTGAATTGTGGTTCAACAGAATTATTTTAAAAAACAAACTCATGAAACAGGCCTGGACAAAAATGATAGTACCCTTAACTTAATATTTTGTTGCACAACCTTTTGAGGCAATCACTGCAATCAAATGATTTCTGTAACTGTCAGTGAGACTTCTGCACCTCTCAGCAGGTATTTTGGCCCACTCCTCATGAGCAAACTGCTCCAGTTGTCTCAGGTTTGAAGGGTGCCTTCTCCAGACGGCATGTTTCAGCTCCTTCCACAGATGTTCAATAGGATTTAGATCAGGGCTCATAGAAGGCCACTTTAGAATAGTCCAATGTTTTGCTCTTAGCCGTTCTTGGGTGTTTTTAGCTGTGTGTTTTGGGTCATTATCCTGTTGCAAGACCCATGACCTGTGACTGAGACCAAGCTGTCTGACACTGGGCAGCACATTTCTCTCTAGAATACCTTGATAGTCTTGAGATTTCATTGTACCCTGCACAGATTCAAGACACCCTGTGCCAGATGCAGCAAAGCAGCCCCAGAACCTCCTCCATGTTTCACAGTAGGGACAGTGTTCTTTTCTTGGTATGCTTCATTTTTGCATCTGTGAACATAGAGCTGATGTGCCTTGCCAGAAAGTTCCAGTTTTGTCTCGTCTGTTCATAGGACATTCTCCCAGAAGCTTTGTGGCTCGTCAACATGCAGTTTGGCAAATTTCAGTCTGGCTTTTTTATTATTTGTTTTCAACAGTGGTGTCCTCCTTGGTCATGTCCCATGAAGTCCACTTTGGCTCAAACAACGACGGATGGTGCGATCTGACAGATGTACCTTGACCTTAGAGTTCACCATGAATGTGTTTAGAGGTTGTTCTGGGCTCTTTTGTTAACATTCATATTATCCGTCTCCTCCTTCCAGGAGGACGTCCAGAAAGGTTGGCTACAGTCCCGTGGAGCTTAAATTTCTGAATAATATGTGCAACTGTAGTCACAGGTGTAATGTTCTCCTGGAACCTTGTAATGTTCTCCTGGAACATGTAATGACGAGGCGCACACACCGGGTGTCAGTTAGGACTTTTTACTTGTCACTTCAACTGCAACTAACAACTAACCACACAGTGGCACATGTACATCTCCTTTTATAGTCAGGTCATGGCCGGGGTCATACTGCCCTCTAGTGGTGACTCCATATGAACTTCACATATCAATACATCTCCCTTTTTTTTTCAAGTAAGGTCATGTCCAACTATAAACTTTTTCTCTAATTTCAATAAACAAAATAAACTCCATTTCTATTTACATTTCTTTCAACCTTGTACACTGAATCACAAGTTCAATTTTTTTTTTCTCTGTTTACAATTCAACATCAACACATTTTTTTCTCTGTTTACAATTCAACATCAACACATTTTTTTTTTTTTTTTCATTCATCTCAGTACTCCTTACATTTCCTCAATCAATCTTTTCGGTTTCACAGTTTGCCTTTGTGAGCATCTCCTTTGTGTCACCTCAGTCTGTTCGTTAGTGTCTGTCTCTATGTTCTGGTTCTCAGCCATTTCTAATTGTTCGGTTTGGCTGGAAATTAGCATGTCGCTTGTTTCACTGTCTGTGACTCTCATTTTTGTCTGAGGCACTTTCAGTAAGTGACGTTGGTTTCGCCTCATTGTTTTCCCATGCTCTGTGATGACTTCATATGATCTGGGAGTTGTTTCTTTAACCACTTTTGCCAGCGGTCCCCATTCTCCATCACATCTCACTCGCACAATGTCCTCATGTGCAAGTGGTCTCAGAGGTCGTGCTGTTCTGTTGTACAGTTCAGTTTGCCTCTCATCACGCCTCACATCTCTCTTTTCCATCACCTGAGATGCTGATGGAAGTCGCGTTCTGAGTTTTCTGTTCATGAGCATTTCTGCTGGGGACAGTCCATTCTCCAGTGGTGATGCTCGGTAATTCAGGATCGCCAGATGTGGGTCTTCTGCATTGTCTGCAGCTTTTTTCAGTATGCGCTTCATTATTTGCACCCCTTTCTCTGCTAACCCATTCGACTGTGGGTACAGAGGGCTTGAGGTCACGTGCTTGAACCCATATGTGTCTGCAAAGTCTTTGAAGCACTGACTCGTGAATTGTGGTCCGTTATCACTCACAACAGTCATTGGAATTCCATGGCGTGCGAACATTGTCTTTGTGTGTGCAATCACCTTTTCTGCTGTTGTGTCGCTCAACCCTGCAAACTCTGGGTAGGTGGAATGATAGTCCATGACTAACAGATAGTCCTTGCCCTTAAGCTGAAATAGATCCATGCCCACTTTTCTCCATGGCCCTTGAGGCTTCTCATGGGGCCTCATAGGCTCCTTTGGCTGTTGATACCTGTGGCGCTGGCAAATCTCACAGCGCTGCACATATGCCTCAATGTCCTTGTGCATGTTGGGCCAATACAAAACATCACGTGCACGTCTTTTGCACTTTTCAATACCCAAATGCCCCTCATGCACTAATTTAACCATTTCTGATCTCATGGAGGTAGGTATGACTATCCTTGTACCTTTTAACAGAACCCCATCTAACACAGACAGTTCACCTTTAAAGTGTTGGTAAGGCTTGTCAATCATAACCTGTCCTGGCTGATGTATCTGTTCCATTACTTTTTTTAGTTTCTCATCTTTTTGTGTTTCTTTCACTATCTTCATCCATTTTGCATCTGACACTGGCATGTGTGCCTTAATAGAGTCTACATGTATTTGCACAGCTTCCTCTGTTGTGCTGCTGGTGTTGCTCAAGCTAGCCCTACTCAGCGCATCGGCTACAATTAGTTGCTTGCCTGGTGTAAACTCAAATTTCAAGTCATATTTCTGTAATCTTAACATTAGACGCTGGATGCGCGGTGGTGCGTCACCCAGTGGCTTCTGTGAGATCGCAATCAGTGGTTTGTGGTCTGTTTCTAGTATTACTGACCGTCCATACACATATTCATGAAACTTCTCACATCCAAACACTGCACCTAGAGTCTCTTTCTCTATTTGCGCGTAATTTCTTTCTGCGCTTGTCATGGTGCGCGATGCGTATGCAACTGGATACCACTCTGTGTCATGTTTTTGCAATAGCACAGCTCCTAGGCCGGCTTTGGACGCATCTGTGGACACTTTTAGCAGTTTGTCCTGATCATAGAATTTTAACACTGGCTCCTTTATTAGACTGCTTTTGAGCCATTCCCATTCTCTGGCATGCTCTGCCATCCACTGCCACATTGTATTGGTCTCTAACAAGCTTCTAAGAGCTATTGTGTTAGCTGATAAATTTGGAATAAATTTCCCCATGTAATTGACTAGCCCTAAGGCTCTTTGCAAGTCATTTTTGTTCTGCGGTACTGGCAGCTCTGCTATGGCCCGCACTTTTTCCGGATCTGGTTGCACGCCTGCCCCAGATAATTTCTCTCCCAGGTATGTAATCTCCCATACCCCGAATTGGCACTTACTCTTATTCAGTTTCATACCTGACTTTTGCGCCTGTGTGAGAACTCTTGCCAACCTTTCGTCGTGCTCCTCTTTTGTTTTTCCCCAGACTACCACATCATCAAGAAAAACTCCCACCCCTTCTATTCCGTCAAACAATTGCTGCACAGTTCTATGGAAAATTTCAGGGGCTGAGCTAATCCTGAACGGCATTCGTAGAAAGCAATGCCTTCCGAATGGCGTATTAAATGTGCACAATTTAGCGCTTTCCTCGTCGAGCACTATTTGGTAAAACCCAGATTTGACATCTAATTTTGTGAAGTAACTTGCTCCACTCATTGTGCTGGTTATGTCAGATTTTGTTGGTAGCCTGTAATGCTCCCGCTGTATTACTTTATTTAGATCTTTTGGATCTATGCACAATCTCAAATCTCCATTTGGCTTCTCCACTATAACTAGTGAGTTAACCCATTCAGTTGGTTCTTCTATTTTTTTGACCACTCCGTCTGCTATCAGTGAGTCTAGTGTTTCTCTCAGCCTCTTTTTAAGAGCTATTGGCACTTTTCTTGCTGGATGTATGACTGGCTCTGCATTCTCTTTCAGCCTAATTTTTTGTTTGCCTGGTAGGCGGCCTATTCCTTTGAACACCTCTTTGTATTCTTTCACCCAGTCAGTGTGTTTGTGCTTACTTGTTGTAGCCTCTGTATTTTCTCGTGCTTTCACCTTGTCTGTATCAATGACATTCACCCTTTTGATCAGACCTAGCTGATCGCATGTTTTTAAACCCAAAATTGCTTGTCTATTTCCATCAACAAGTACAAACAATGCATTCACTGTCTTATCTTTTTTTGACAGTGTAACCCTGCACATTCCTTTAGTGGGTATTGGCTTATCGTCATATGTTCTCAGATTAGTCTTTTTATCTCTTATTTTCGGTTTGTTTTTCAGTCTTTTAAATTCTTTCATTGGCAGGATGTTTACCTGCGCACCTGTGTCGAGCTTCAGTGACATGTCCGTGCCATTCATCTCCAGGCACACTATCCATTCGTCAGCGCTCGTCTCTCCCTCGATGGCGTCCACGTAAAACTGATCCTCTTCGCTGTCGCTCTTTTTCTCCACGAGTTGCACCCTCTTCTTCGAGAAGCAGGTCTTTGCGAAGTGATTTTTTCCGCCACACTTGCGACATTCCTTCCCGAATGCTGAACACTGTTTCAGCGCATGTTGCCTTCCACACCGCTCACAGTTCCCGCGCGCGCGCTCTGGGTTTGCCTCCCTTTTTCTTGCATGCAACGTTCCTTTCGGCTTCGCGCGCCGCACTGCATCGACCTCAGCAGTCTCTTTTTCCTTGCTGCTAAAAGTCTTTAATTGTGCCTTTGTACTCTCAGACGCTTGGCAAATCTGTATCGCTTTCTCCAGCGTTAAGTTAGTCTCTTTCAGTAATTGCATCCGCAATTTGTTGTCTTGGACCCCAATTACAATTTGGTCCCGTATCATTGACTCACTCAATGTTCCAAAGTTGCATGACTGACATTTCAACCGTAGGTCTGTGACATACAGCTCGATGGACTCTGACTCTTTCTGAAGTCTTTTTCTGAACACATACCTCTCGTACGTTTCATTCTTTCTCGGTGTGCAATAATCGTCAAATTTCTTCATCACGGCGTCGAAGTTGCCTTTTTCTTCTTCCGTGAAGATGAATGTGTTAAACACATTTAGCGCCGCTCGCCCTGCTACTGTTAGCAGTAATGCTATTTTCCTCTCCTCGTCACGGAGACCGATAGCAAGCGAATAAAGTTCAAAACTCTGTTTGAATACTTTCCAGTTCTCGTTGACGTTACCGGTCAACTTTAACTCGTCCGGCTGTCGAAGAGCGTTCATCTTCGCCGTCGGTTCGTAGTTTTATCCTGGTACCATGTAATCCACTCCTGGTACCATGTAATGTTCTCCTGAAACCTTGTAATGTTCTCCTGGAACATGTAATGACGAGGCGCACACACCGGGTGTCAGTTAGGACTTTTTACTTGTCACTTCAACTGCAACTAACAACTAACCACACAGTGGCACATGTACATCTCCTTTTATAGTCAGGTCATGGCCGGGGTCATACTGCCCTCTAGTGGTGACTCCATATGAACTTCACATATCAATACAACAGGAACATCAAGCTGCTTGGAGATGGTCTTATAACCTTTACCTTTAACATGCTTGTCTATAATTTTCTTTCTAATCTCCTGAGACAACTCTCTCCTTTGCTTCCTCTGGTCCATGTCTAGTGTGATACACACCATGTCAACAAACAGCACGGTGACCACTTGTCACCCTTTAAATAGGCTGACTAACTGATTACAAGTTTGTAGACACCTGTGATGTTAATTAGAGGATACATCTTGGTTGAACATGTCCCTATGGTCACATTATTTTCAATCTTTTCTAGGGGTACCATCATTTTTGTCCAGGCCTGTCTCATGAGTTTGTTTTTTAAAATAATTCTGCTGAACCACAATTCAAAAGCATTGTCTGATTTTCATTGGTTAATTTTCATAGAATTTTTATTTATTACCACTTTTGTCAGATTCAAGTTATTTCTGTGACCACTGTGGGTTTTTCTTTCATTAACAGAGGGGTACCAACAATTTTGTCCACATCTGTAAATGATCATACATGACCGCTCTATTTAAAAAAGAAGTAACTAATGTGAAAACCATTGGATAATTTTATCTTTGTCAGAGAAGACAAAGTTCAAGTGGAATATTGTGTCCTACTCTCATTTTATTTTAGCCTTTTAAAAAAATGTGCTCCAATTTATTTTTTAAAAGCGTGCACAAACTAAGGCCTCTGACACACCAAACATTCATAATTCATTTAAATAAACTGTGTTCAGGTATCATTAAAAACCCAGTTTTTTCTGTTATTTACCTTTGTTTTTAATAATAAACTCCTAAATAAATAAAGGAATAAATAAGATAAGATAAGATAAGATAAGCCTTTATTAGTCCCACAATGGGGAAATTCCAGGATTGCAACAGCACAGGGATAGCAACACTCAGAGCAACAATCAGAAGGCAAGAAAAAACAACATCTAGTAAACATATGTCCATATTACTATAAATGTATATATATATAGACACACAGTGCAGAGCATTATGGCTGGTGGATGTGCAGCAGAAAGTCTAAGCTCTCTCTCCGCGGATGCAGCGGGCCAGCTGGAAGTCTTTGGGCATGATGGTGACCCCCTTAGCGAAGAAGAGACCACCAGGTGGGTCTCACTGGTCTCCTGCAGAGCCATGACGGCGAAACTCAGGAAACGCAGGACGGTCTTGAAGTCCTGAGCGATCTCCCTCACCAGGCACTGGACGGGCAGCTTACGGATGAGCAGCTCCGTGGATTTCTGGTAGCGACGGATCTCTCTCAGAGCCACGGACCTGTGACGGCGAGGCCTCTTCACTCTGCCGGTGGCCAGAAATAAATGATGCATCATATATAGCCTCCAGGTAAATATCCAAAGATGATGAAAAATACAAATGAAACAACAATAACTATCTTTCCATCCATCCACAAACAATTCATGTTAAAAAAAAAAAAAGACTGAATGTGATGTCACTTTGACAAGCACTAAAGTAGTACATGAACACTGAAAATTTGTCGTGTTTGGGCACAGTATACACACTTCAAGCAAATTGAAATCAACACATTTAAAAACTCTTCCCTTCCCTAAATAAAAGAAATTACCATGGTTTGATTATCTAAAACACAGTTTGGGAAGTCCATTTGTCATAGAAATTGTTTAACACAAAAAGACCACAGAACACATAATAAAGATGTTTTAATGGTAGATTAGGTCAGCACAAACCAAATTCTCTGTGTTCTTTACCCAAAATAATTACATGTCCAGAACTTTGGCATTCATGCACCGGGTTTGGAGCTGTTCTTGTTTTAGAGCCAACAGATGGACATAAGACTACCCATGGCACAACTGTCATTGTCAATATATATGTACTTTTTTTTTTTTTTTTTTTTGTAACTAGGGGTTTAAAATGGTACAAATGACTCAAACAACCAAGGTCATCTGAACTTTTTACCACTCCCAGCATATCGTACCATGCCCCTTCATGCTCATGTCTACACACTTTCACAATATGTTCCATGATCATGACCCAACTCCGGCCAGTCAGGACTGGACTAAGACCCCTTTATCTTGGAACCATTGCTCCTGGTGTCCCGTGTCTTTCTGTATCCTAGGCTTAAAGGACTTACTATACTAACATGATGGCTATGGTCAAAATCCTGTGCTATTTGCTCTTAATATGTCATCTCACTGAGGGGAAGAAACTAAAATCACACAGAGCAGGTAAGTAAGCTATCACACCGTCAGCATTTGTGTATTTGGACAGATGTCATCATAGTTCAAGTACAATGATCTGAACACCCTCTAACACATCAATCAGATGCAATGAATTACAAAATTAATGTCAAGGTCCTAGTGATATTTCTTTAACAGGGGTCATAGGTGTAATTTATAAAGCAGACGTTTAAAAAATATGTTTATTGTAATTTAAAATTAAATGAATATATTTACTGTCGGATTTTTGCAGCTTGTTCACAGAAACTATGGGGATGAGTGACATTTCTGTTATACTGTAGTTTAACCATTATAACATTATCCTGAGTGTTATGTGTACAGCCATGCTCTCTATATAATTTGAAAACATTTCAGGTTCTATTTGTTCACCTGCACATGTGCTTTTAAAGATGAACTTTAACCCAGTTTTACCGACCAGCAGCGTCACAGTGCACTGTGATGTAGAGTTGTTCTATGTGAAGAATTCATCCAACATAAAATACATGACAAATTAAAGGAAAGTGTCAACTCTTGAGCTAGAAGAGAAGTGGCAGTTGGAGAGCCTGTCATAATGTGAAGGATATTTTGCAACACAAAAACAAAAATCAAATCAAGGCTATTGTAACTGATCTGATGATGGGAGATGGATGATGCCTCATGACTGAAATGTTTTATGATTTTATGACTATTGAAACTATGAGACTCTTAAGCTGTAGCCTTTGCAGTCACCAGACCTTAACCTAGTTAAAAGCCAACTATCCATGGTGGTAGAATGATATTTATTCCTTCAGCAGAGACCTACAGACTTAGAGATTTAACACAAAGGCACACTGAAGTAGTTCTGCAGGCCCTTATATACTGAGTAAATACACTGAGGCAATACACTGAGTACTGCAATATCATGTAATGCAATTTCCCCCCGATCTTTGTCTCGTTCAACCCACACATCACCTGATCTCACAAATCACTCCTTTGCGGTGCTGACCTAACCAGACAGTGAGTATTTAGCACCATCTAATGCACTAAAAAGTTAACTGGTTTTTATGACTTTGGTACCTAAAAATCTTTGGACTGCTCCCTCCATGACCCAGACCCCTGGATAAGCAGTAGATGTTGGATGGATAAATGGATGGATGGATGGATATCAAACTATTTGTCAAATGTAATTTTGAATACTTTTATATTTACCTCTGCCAAGGAGGTAATGTGATTGGGTGGTTCATTTGTTTGTCTGTTTTCATGGGATTATGCAAAACTACTGGATGGATTTTGATGAAATTTTTACCAGGGGTGGCCCTTGGGCTACAAATGAACTCATTGGATTTTGGAGGTGCATGAGCATATACCTCCACCAAGTTCCTATCTATAATGTATGGAAATATGAAGGGAGGGAGGGAGCCTTGGTGGAACTAAGCACTCTCTTAGTGCCCTCAAGTTTGCTACTGGTATAAAACAATTCTGAAATTCTAGTACTATTTCTTCTGGTGCTTGTATTTTTTTAATAAAATCCCATCTACTAAATTAGCAATTTTGCAAGTACTCAGTAATACATTTTCTCTAAATCATGAGAAATACACTACTCACAAAAAGTTAGGGATATTTGGCTTTCGGGTGAAATTTATGCAAAATGTAAAAAGTTCACACTACAGTGATATAGTATCATGAAAGTAGGGCATTTAATTAGAAGCATGCAATGGGGCTTTCCTCATCTCAAACAATTTATTGAAACAAAAGCCAACAAGAGTGGTGGGTATACCACAACAAAAAATGTCAGTGTCTCAATAACTTGTCATGTGCCCTTGAGCATCAATTACAGCTTGACAACGATGTCTCATGCTGTTCACAAGTTGACTTATTGTCTGCTGAGGCATGGCATTCCACTCTTCTTGAAGGGTGGTCCTCAGGTCATTGAAGTTGTGGGGTGCAGGGTTATGAGCCTCTACACGGTGACTCAGCTGTGGGATTCAGGTCTGGAGAAAGTGCAGGCCACTCCATTTGAGGTACCCCAGTCTGCAGCAGCCGTTCCCTAATGATGCGACCTCGATGAGCTGGAACATTGTCATCCATGAAGATAAAATTAGGCCTGTGTTGTTCATACAGGGGCACAATGACTGGATTAATGATGTTATTCAAGTAGAATCGGCTTGTTACTGTACCATTCACAAGGTGTAAAGCAGTTCTGTATTGACTAGACACACCTGCCCAGACTGTAACACCACCACCACGCTTGGCTGGTGACAACAGTGGCTGATGCATAGTGCTTTCCTTGACATCTCCAACATCATTGGTAGCCATCATGTCTGCTCAACGTGAATTGACTTTCATCAGAGAACAGCACTGAGGCCCACTGGTCCCTTGTCCAGCGTAAATGTTCCCTGGCCCATGCAAGATGATGATGCCTGTGCCTGGTGGTGCGGTCAGATACCCTTGCAGGTCATCTAGCACGCAGACTATGCAGATGTAAATGGTTTTGAATGGTCTGAAGTGACACTTGGGTGCCTCTCACCTCCCTTAAATGTGCCTGAAGTTGAGTGACATTCATCATCCGGTTCCGTATGGCACTGTTCACAATGAAGCGGTTTTCAGCGTGGGATGTGGCCAAAGGACGTCCACTTCTGTGGCTTTCTGTGGCTTTCTGTGACTCTTCCAGTCTCCCTGTATCTCTGTTGCAACTTGCTGAAGATACTCTGTGACACTCAGCTCAGTGGCCACTTTCCTCTGAGAACATCCTGTTTGAAGCCTCACATTGGTGAGGTACTGTTGATCAATTGTTAGGTATTGTCTTGGCCTCATGATGTCAAAATGTAAACAGCATGATGAAGAGGACTGTTTAAATACCAATTCTAATTGAACCAAAAAATGTACTGCTCAATTCATGGATCAAACACCTGTTGTGAATTTTGCTGTTAACCACCTTGTTAGAGAACAGCAGTTATGCAAAAAGTACTGAAACGCTGAACAATTAGACATGTGCATTCAAAAGGTTAGAAAAGGTCAAATTAAGTTCACCTGGAAACATTATAGTGCACTTTAGCTGCATCCTGAAATTTCACTCGAAAGCCGAATATCCCTAACTTTTTGTGAGTAGTGTATGTAGTCAGTTGTTTGTATGTTTGGCAAATTTAAGACAAAATAAGAGGAACTCCTGATATGCATAACAGGCAACAATAGCAACTTTTCTATATTCAATTTACTGAGCTAATAATATTGCACAACATATTAACTCAATATTAGACATGTTTTGAATTAGAATGTGCTTTATAACAATGTTGCAAAAACAAATCAGCTCTATGAAACTGTTACTGGCATTTACTAAATTTGTATAATGTTGTTGTGCAGCTCCAGCCACATACCTTGTTATGGTTTGTGTAAACTACATAATTTGTATAGAAAATATACATTTGCAAGAGTTGTCTGTCTTATTTTAGTAATATTTTGCATTTAGTCATTTTGTGATAAATGGATCAACTTTTATAATTTTCTCAATAGCTATAATATATACAGTATATATACACATACATACATACATATATATATATACATACATACATACATATACTGTATATATAATAGACAATAGACAATATAATAGATAATATAATAGACGGTTATGCTGTTTATTCCATCTAGCTACAATGCTCCGCACTGTGTATATATACTGTATTTATATATTTATGTGTACATATGTACACTACCATTCAAAAGTTTGGGGTCACTTAGAAATTTCCTTATTTTTGAAAGAAAAGTACTGTTTTTTTCAATGAAGATAACTTTAAACTAATCAGAAATACACTCTAATATCTAATATACATTGCTAATGTGGTAAATGACTATTCTAGCTGCAAATGTCTGGTTTTTGGTGCAATATCTACATAGGTGTATAGAGGCCCATTTCCAGCAACTATCACTCCAGTGTTCTAATGGTACAATGTGTTTGCTCATTGCGTCAGAAGGCTAATGGATGATTAGAAAATCCTTGTGCAATCATGTTAGCACAGCTGAAAACAGTTTAGCTGGTTAGAGAAGCTATAAAACTGACCTTCCTTTGAGCAGGTTGAGTATCTGGAAAAAATTATTATTTCAAATACAAATCATTATTTCTAACCTTGTCAATGTCTTGACTATATTTTCTATTCATTTTACAACTCATGGTGGTAAATAAGTGTGACTTTTCATGGAAAACACAAAATAATTGTTTGGGTGACCCCAAACTTTTTAACGGTAGTGTATATTCACTGCTCTTATTTTCTTATCTTCTAAATTATTGCTCTGAGTGTTGCTATCCCTGTGCTGTTGCAATCCTAGAATTTCCCCATTGTGGGACTAATAAAGGCTTATCTTATCTTATCTTATCTTTATATATACATATATATATGTATATATATATATATATATATCAATTAACTAATTTGGCACAAAGAACAGAAATGGTTTAGTTCAGAATTTGTGGTGAAGCTTCTCTTCTCAAAGCTGTCAGTATCACAGTAGTGTTTTCATTGACAGCTCTTTTATCCTAACATACTGTTAAAACAACTCTGATGAACCCTGCCATCTCTTTAAGTTTGACAAAACTTGTAATTATTTTGAAACACTAAATCTGAGTGGGTGTATCTAATAAGACTGAGATTATTTTTAAAAATATTTGTTAAAGGTCCCATTAACTGTAGAATTATGTCTTTGAGGGTTTTAACCCAATAAAATACAGCCATGTGTCACATGTATACTGCTAAATTATCAAACTGCTCATTTCACAAAGAAATAGAGACTGACTTTATTAGTCAAACTCTTAAAGCAATAGTCAGATTCCTCTTCCTGGGTTTTGTGACGTCACAAAACATCAGCCTTCTCTTCTCAAAGCTGTCAAATCAAATATCCTGACTGCCTCCATACTTGTGATTGGGCAGTTCAAAAAACCTTTACCCAATCATATTAGTGCAGGCTGAAAATAGGCTGTTTCAGACAGTTTTATAGACAGTTTTTCTGTTGTGCGTGTACCCTTTAGGATGATAAATTTTGAAATTAATGGCTGGAAAATGCGCAACATGGGACCTTTAATGGACCCTGTACTAAGAATATTTAAGAAGAAGAAACTTTTAAATAAGTGATATTCAGTTAACATTGTTTTTTGAAGAGGTCACCTGGCCAAACTGTCAGAGATACAGTGGTGTGAAAAAGTGTTTGCCCCCTTCCTGATTTCTCTTTTTTTTTTTGTATGTTCGTCACACCTAAATGTTTTAGATCATCACACAAATTTAAATATTAGACAAAGATAACACAAATAAACACAAAATGCAGTTTTTAAATGAAGGTGTTTATTATTACGGGTAAAAAAAAATCCTAACCTACCTGGCCCTGTGTGAAAAAGTGACACCCCCCCCCCCCCCCCCGGTTAAAACATAAATTAACTGTGGTTTATCACATCTTTGGTAAGCTGAGTTCAATTTCTCTAGCCACACCCAGGTCTGATTACTGCCACACCTCTTCTCAATCAAGAAATCACTTAAATAGGACCTGCCTGACAAAGTGAAGTAGACCAAAAGCAACTAAAAGTAGATCCTCAAAAGCTAGACATCATGCTGCGATCCCAAAAAAAATTTCAGGAACAAATGAGAAACAAAGTAATTGAGATCTATCAGTCTGGAAAAGGTTATAAAGCCATTTCTAAAGCTTTGGGACTCCAGCGAACCACAGTGAGAGCCATTATCCACAAATGGCAAAAACATGGAAAAGTAGTTGTAGCTCCCTCCAGTGATAGACATGAGGCACGAGGTCTTGGTTAAAACACAGGGTGTGGAGCCCATAGTTATAACCTATGTAACTCACATGTGGCTGGCTGAATTCAGCCAAGAGAGACTTTGAGCTAGCCATGTGTATTGACTTCACACCTCAAGAGGAAGACATGTCTGCACCCCCTGGGGACTCAGGAGAGGGGAGAAGATTACCCGGCCTGACCTTTGGGGGTCGGAAAGGAGAACAGAAGGACTCTGGGTGTTCTATTGCAGATGAAAGGATGTAGCTGAGTATTGTGACTTTTGTGTGTGATGTATTGTTAGAGATGAATGTATAAATGTATGTGTGTGACTGCGTCCTGTCTCTTTTCACTCCGATCAAGAGAGGACGTAGGATGAATGGGGAATTAAAGCAGTTACTGGAAAAATCATCCAGTCTCCTCAATTCTTGACTCCTACAAGGGTTTATTTCTCCACAACTCGTGAGAACTGAGTTGAAGCAAAAAATAAAAAGATACAAATAAACAATGCATTGTATATCTGTCTGTTACAAAAATTTATGCCCCTATAGTAGGGAAACACATAGCATGCTACAATCCAACAAACATACTGTATGACAGTATAATTCACAACGTGGCTGTAACTTCAGTAAATACATTCACGCAGCATGTGCAGTTATTCACTGGTAACTAGAAGTCATAGTAAAACAACTGTAAGTAATACATTTCTTCCTTTGTAAAATAAAGTTATAACAAACACACCTCGTAGGCTGCTTATCACTTAAGAGAGGCTAAATCTTGAGTATGCTGTCTTTGTGCTTGTCTTCATTTCCTTTCTTCAGTGTAGTGCTTCTTCACAGTATGCTTTAACATATAGCTTAAAGATTCATGTATACCTGCTTACATCTCTTTGCCGCTTAACCGTCAAGGTGCGTCTCTTATTTTTGTACGTACGGAACACCAAAGCAGCAAAGATTAGTTCCGCTTCCAATACTACAGAGTTAAAGGTAAGAACCAAATAAATATTAACGATGAAAAAATAAACTGACATTGTGAGGCAGTTACACTCCCACCAAATCACAAGTGATTTCTTAAAACAACTTGACAGACAGACATATTGCACTTAAAACTTTAAACCAAATATACAAACGATTTGACTATGAATGACTAACTGTCAGAGTGATTATCTAATATTGGTCTTCAGTCTGCTTCCAGCAGTGTAACAGTCTTCTGAATGGGCCTCTCCAGATAAACATTTTTGGAGATACGCGCTTCTCCTTTCATCAAGAATTGAGTTGCTAAAAAGCAACTTTTTCCTCCTTACGCTTCCATCCTTTCCAGGGTAACAACAACCTTTGCCAACTTTCACTGGTTTCATGGGGCAGCATCATCAGGCAAAAGGACAATGTCATTAACCTTTCCGTTTTTGCGGTCTTTGGTCCACTTCTGCCTGGAACTCCTTCTTCCACCGTGCCCAGAAATTGTTAACCAAGAGTTGAACGGCGCCATCACTTGTGGAGATAAAGATCTTCCACAATAAATTTTCCAGGAGGTGGGGCTATAATTGTAGATTTCATGGTCAGGATGTGGTTTGGTGTCAAAAGCTCTGGACTGGATGGATCATTCAGATAATCAGTGGTCAGAGGTCTATTATTTAAAACTGCCATGACTTCATACAATAATATGCATAGAGAAGCACAGTCAAGTTGTCGAGCTGACTGTTCTAAGATGGATGTTAAGACACTTCTGATGGTGCAAATTTGTCTTTTCCAGACTCCGCCCATGTGGCTTGAGGCTAGGGTGTTTGTGATGAACTCACATCCCAGTTCTTTGAGTTCTTCTTGATTCATCTCCTTTAAGACGAACAAACTCATGCCTTGCACCAACAAAGTTTGTCCCCTGATCACTTCTTATCTGACGTACATTTCCACGAATGGCAATGAATGAATGCAGGGCATTGATGAAGGTATCTGTGGTCAAATCATCGAGCATTTCAGTGTGTACTGCTCCGGAACACATGCAGGTAAGTAGCAGCCCATAACGTTTTAGCTCCTTTCTTCCTTCTTTTACGTAGAACAGCCCAAAGCAGTCCATCCCACAGTAGGTGAATGGAGGCATTTCCATTCACTCCTCTGGGAAGTCTGCCATCCTTTGATTCTCTGTGCATCTTCTAAACTTCCTGCACCTTATGCACTTATAAATGTGAGATGACACTACCTTGCTGCATTGTAGAATCCATGGATCCTACAATGCAGCAAGGTAGTGTCATCTCACATTTCTGCAGGCATTTGATCTGAGCTCATTTATGGTCATTCCTCGACCTTGATGATGCGCCTTCTCATGGTAGTATTTGACTAGCATTGCAAACACATGGCTGTCTCTAGAAAGAACAGCTGGATGTTTCATGTGTGAATGGAGTGCAGCATGAGTTAAGTGGCCTCCAACTCTGAGAACACCTTGGTCATCCAGGAATGAGCATAACTTTTGTTTTTTTTTTTTTTTTGTTACTTATTTGTACCCGTAGGTAGATTTGGTTTGCAGTCTGGTGACAAGCCACCGGCTGCCGGTCGCTGCGTGCGCGAACGCCCTAAACCTACATGTTTTTGGTATGCGGGAGGAAACCGGAGAAATCCCGGAGTAAACCCACGCAACACGGGGAGAACATGCAAACTCCACACAGCTCACTGTTGGTCGGGGGCTGGGATCGAACCCACGATCTCACGATCCCCGCGATCCCCTGGCCAAGGGTAAACTGTGCTGCCGCAGTGCTAAACCACTGCGCCACCATGCAGCCCACTTGTGCAACTTCTTGGTTTTGTCTTTAAACTGAGTGTCCTTGTGACACTGGAGGCACTTTATATATTGAGAAAGTGTTGCCCCTTGAACCATCTTGATTATGGTCAGTTCTGCCTCTTTCCTTTCCTCTAAACAGGTGGTGTCACAGGATCTTGGCTTGTGCCCTTTGAATTTTCATGCAAGACACTTGAGCCTGGCAATAGCCCTTACCATTCTTGATCAGTCGGAGAACTTGTGTAGATGGTCTAACAGCGATCTCACTTCTCTTGCTTGCGTGTCATGAACCTGAACCTTCTTTAGCTCTGGGTCACAACTTGGAATCTCTCCCACCATGACTTCTCCATCTGGTAAATTGGGCCTTTCTGTTTTAAATGGGAGAGGCATTTCATAATTTCCATCAGCCTTAAGTCTGATGCCCTTTTCCATCTTTGACAGGAATCGGAGATCCTCTTGGAAGAGGTGTGTGTCCTCTGAAGCTGACTCTGCAAAGTCAGATTCCAGCACCTTGATGATGTCTGCAGGCAAAACTACTTCTCTGACCTGTGGTCTGCAGACATAGTGCACTTCATTTGAAAGGCTTAAAAGGGACTGAATACTTGGCCTCACTTGCTTCACAATGACCTGGTGACTTACTCCGATGGAGTCTCCATGATTAAGACATGGATTGCTATAGCCGACCACGCTCGAGCACAGGTTAGTTCTCTGCCTGAAGGGTTGATTTTCATCACCTGAAACCACTTGTCTTGGGACGAGAGCTTGAGGGCAGTTGTAGCCATTTAGCAAGCCAATATCACAGCTTTGCTGTGGAGCGATTTCATCTGCAATATGCTCAAGATCTCCTTACATGGGGCCCCCGGGACTGGGAAGTTTCCTTCCTTTCCTGTTGTCAATGTAATCTTGGGATTGTAACATTCACAAATTTTACATGACTGTACAAAATATCTACAAATGTCCCTTAAAAAGGGGTGCCACCAGTGCTGTGAGGTGAGAGTATTCACCTTGAAACTCACACAGTGTCCTCTACTGTGGGCTTCCTGACGCAGCAAATTTAGTAGTTCTGCCGGCGCTGCTATTTTACCCTCATGATTCCTCCAGAGCCCTGTGGGATCCTTCATGGCTCCCTTCTCCCTCCAAGCTTGCTTTTCTGTCTGGGCTGCAGCTTCCTGTATTTCCTTGATATTGTGTATAGTCAGCTCTCTGTGCGGTCTATCAGCTGCCCTCTGATTCATCTGCTTCTTTGCATCATACCCCACCACTGCCTTAGCTGCTACATCTGCTGTATTGTTTCCTCTCACTATTTTGCCATTTCCTCTTTGGTGCCCTCTGCACTTGACAGTCGCTAGTTGTTTGGGTTCTAATAGGGCATAGTATAATTCCAATAATTGGTCCAGATGTTTTACTGGTGTGCCAGCTGAGGTCACAAACCCTTTTCTTCTCCAGTGGCACATGTCCACATGAACAGCTTGTACTGCGTATGCTGAGTCTGTATATATTGTTGCCGTTTTCCCTTTCGCTAATCTACATGCTTCTACCAATGCCACCAACTCTGCCATTTGTGCTAATGCTGGTTGTGGGATGATCTGTGCCTGGTTCGTTTCCAGGCCCTCCAGGGTTTCTTGTACTACTTGCAAACGAGGCTATCAGGGTGCCTGTCTGTGTGTGATGGCTATGGCCATCACAAAATAAGATCATCTCAGCGCTCTCTAGTGGTTCTGCCTGTATGTTATCATGTAGCTTCATTTCTCTTTTTGTTTCAGCAGCACAATCACGGTCTTGTGTGGTGTCTATCTGTGAGGCCATACTTACCCCTGATCTGGTGAAATGTATATGTGGTCTGTCAAGCAACTGCTGTAATCCTTGAGCCCTGTGTGCTGATTAGGTAAATGCATTTGAGTCAAGAAAGGCCTTAACTCCATGTGTTGTGTGAATAATGGTTTGATTGCCCATTGTCAGGTGCAATGTCTTTTCTACAGCTTTTCCTATAGAGGCCACATGTTTCACACAAGCCGGATGACCTATTTCGACATTATCTAATTTGCTACTATAGTACATTAATTAGAGTGGGTACTACCATTTTATTGATAGGTCTAAGGTCCTGAATCATGCGGTAATCTGATTTTCCTGGCTTAGGGACCGGGTTAATCGAGGTATTCCATGGGGACTCAGTGTGGACCAGAACCCCCGATTGGATCAATCCAGCAATGGTGCCTTTAATATCTTCTATTTGATCCATACGAAGGGGATATTGGGCACGGTAGATAGGAACAGTATTAGGTTTTAGGGGGATTGAGACAGGGGGGATGTTGAGTAGACCTACGTCCGTGGAGCCTTGAGACCACAACATGTCAGGGAGGCTGTCTAACAATGACTGTGAGTGAGGGTGGTCTGTATTTTCTCTACCATGTGTCCGTGTGAGAGACCTTTTTTCAAGCTCCATAGCCACTGTGGAGCGATGTGCAATCCGATACATTTGCAAGGAAAGAGAGTATCGCAGACTTTTGTTCTGAGTGGGTAACCAATCAGCTGTTGTTATGCACGTCTTTATCATCAGGCCCAGGTTTTTTGCTTCCCCTCCATCCATTATTTTCAGAGTCACATGAGGTGCAGATGTGGTAGTTAGTGCATATAAGGGTTGTAATGAGTCGGGTACAGTAACTGCCGCAGCCATTCCTTCATTTCCCACATAAATGTCCTCAATTTCAATTATTGGTTGTTCTACGGTTTCTTGAAAATGTTGTGCATATCCCTCGAACAATGCATCATAGTTCTCATCACCAAAAAGCTCATAATTGAAGGTGCAATGAGGCGGGTCATGGGGATTTTCATAGGGGTACACTATGGATATCCAAGGAAGCCACTGTGAAAAGATGTCCCCTAAGTGACTTTGTTCAAAGTCAACAAGTAGCCCCCACCAAATTTCAGCATCCACTTCAGTGAGTGGGTCACTTGGATTTGCAAGCGATTGTATCATTTGTTTCAGTGCACATTTGGGCGTTGCACAGCATTGCACTGACCCGTCAAGAAAAGTTATTCAATGTGGGTGGGTGCCAACAATAATGAAATGTTTTGTGAACACATTATGTCTCTTGCCACCAGGTTCACAGGGCATGTTGGTGACAGTAAGAAAGAGTGTTCAAATCTCAGCAAATTCCACAAACAGGGAACAGGTCTGGACAGGGGCCACTCTTCTGTGTTACCCAAGAAGCCAACAACATGTATGGTATCCATTGAAATGGGGAGTGGTGTGTTTAGGGTGGAATACCTGGCTCCTGTGTCAATCAAGCACATATAATCTCGACCATCCACTGTCAATTTTACTAGGGGTTTGAGAAATAGATGCTGTCAGTCCTGGGCAGCCCTATTGTGGTAATTGGTGAGCTCCAGGGGCTTGGTGCCAATTATCCTGTGCCCAGGGAGGAGGATGAGGGCCATGTAGGGGAGGATATACATTGTGTTGATAATTGGGGGACCCCACCGGGTGCCTTTGTGAATGTTATTGGGGGCAGTATTGTGCCTAGTGGCCAAATTGTCAGCAGAGGAAGCATTGATCCCATGCCCACCCCCCCACCCCCCCGGGGGTTTACAGTTAATATGGCCTCTGTCTCTATTATTAAACCTCTTATATCCCCTGTGGCCCTGCGGCTGATGCTGATAGGGCAGATCAGGTGGGGTGTCTGGGTAAGGTCCATATTGTTGTAATGTGAGGTCCTGGGGTGGTTGCATGGCTAGAGTTTGATGGGGGGGGGGGGTTGTTGCGGCATCTGATTAGCAGAGGCCTTATTTTGATTCATCTTATCTCTCATCTCCTTCAGCTGTGCCTTTTCTGTTTGTGACTGCAGAGAAGCCAGCTCTTTCGTTTCCTGCTCACGTTTCTCAATCTCATTATCGATGTACTGAGTAACATGAGCTGACCAAATATTGAACGGTAGGCTGAAGAGTCAATCAATCAATCAATCAACTTTATTTATAAAGCACTTTAAAAGCAACACTCGCTACACAAAGTGTTGTACAGCAAGAGAACATAAAAGCAGGGCACTAACACAAAGGGCGCTAACACAAGAAATACAGTAAAAAAATAAATAAATTCATAAATAAAATGAAAGGTAAAATAAATAAATAAAAATCCATTTCATTCAATAAAATCAATGTCTCATGCTGGGTCGAAGGTCAGGGAATAAAAGTGTGTTTTAAGACGGGTTTTAAAAATGGACAGGGAAGATGCTTGTCTGATGTCCGGGGTAAATCATTCCATAACCTGGGGGCCATGATCAAAAATGCTCTGTCCCCTCTGAGCTTGCGCCTCGCCTTTGGTACGCCCAGAAGCAGCTGTTCAGCTGACCTGAGGGGCTGGGTGGAAGCATAGGGATGCAGAAGCTCAAAGAGGTAAGGCGGATCAAGACCGTTCAAGGATTTAAAAACAAATAAAAGAATTTTAAAATGAACTCTAAAATGCACTGGCAGTCAGTGGAGTGAAGCTAAGATGGGTGTGATGGGATTTCTTCCACGTGTACCGGTTAAAAGACGAGCAGCGGTGTTTTGAACCAACTGCAAATGGGAAAGAGATGACTGGCTGATACCAGCGTAAAGTGCGTTACAGTAATCCAGCCGAGATTAAATAAAAGCATGGATTACTGTTTCCAGGTGCGGTCTAGAGAGAATGGGTTTTACTTTTGCTAAACGCCTTGGATGAAAGAAGATGGATTTTACCACAGAACAAATCTGCGTGTCTAATTTAAAATCACTGTCCATGATAAAACCAAGGTCCCTAGCTGGGGATTTAACGTGAGGAGTAAGGGGGCCCAAGTATACAGGAGGGGACTCACAGGAGCCACAAGGTCCAAACACCATCACTTCGGTCTTCTTATCATTAAAATTTAGGAAGTTTAGGCCCATCCAAGACTTTATGTCTTCAATGCATGCCAGGAGTGAGTTTACTGATGAGGCAGCTTTTTGTTTTAGAGGGACATAAATCTGACAGTCATCAGCATACAGGTGGAAGGAGATACCATGCTTTTTAAAAATGGAACCCAGTGGAAGTATGTACAAAGAAAAAAGCATGGGCCCAAGAATTGACCCCTGTGGGACCCTGTATGGCAGAGGAGCGGAAGAGGATTCATACCCAAACATGCTAACTTTAAAACTCCTGTCTGCCAGATAGGACCTAAACCAGTTGTGTGCAGTGCCACAAATGCCCACTAGGTGCTGCAACCGGGAAATTAAAACATGATGGTTCACTGTGTCAAAGGCAGCAGTTAAATTAAGCAACACAAGAACAGCATATTCACCTGAATCACATGCTAAGAGAATATCATTAAAAACTCTTAACAAGGCTGTCTCTGTGCTATGAAGAGCTTTGAAACCAGACTGAAAAACCTCCAAAATACCGTGTTCATCCAGAAAACATTTCAGCTACATATAGACAATTTTCTCTAACATTTTTGAGAGAAATGGCAACTTGGAAATAGGCCTAAAATTTGCCAACATTGTATGATTGACACCAGATTTCTTAATCAAGGGCTGCACTACTGCATGTTTAAAATTTGGTGTTAAATAAAACACGTTGATTATGACTAACTAACTAACTAACCTGCACTTATATAGCGCTTTTCAAGTCACAAAGACCACTCAAAGCGCTTTCATTAATACTAACCCTCTATTCTAAGGGCCTATAGGAACAATGAGATAAAACAATATTAGCAAAATATTTGCTTTTTTCCTGCTTGACAGTATTTTGATACTGATGCCAATAGTCTTTTAAAATCTGCAATGATACCTGCAGTTTGTCCTTCTTCCATCTGTGTTCAGCTCTGCGGCACTCCTGTCTGACTGCATGAGTTCTGTCATTGAACCACGGCTCAGGTTTGGATCGAGGCTGCTTGGTTTTCAGTGGAGCCACAGAGTCCAAGATGGTTTGGCAGGAGGAGTGAAACCAGGAGATGAGTTCCTCCACAGATGAGATGGAGCCGGGAGGGACACAGAGCTGGTCAAAGGCACCAGAGAACTGACCGGCAGTGGAAGGGTTAAAAATCCGGCAGCACTGAGCAGGAGCACGAGTTTTAGCTGCAGTGCATGACAGATCAGCCTCAAATAATACAGGCATATGGTCAGACAATATAGTGTCACAGATTTCTACATTAACAACAGACAGGCCATACAAGATGACAAGATCTAATGTGTGTCCGTGCTCGTGTGTAGCACCACCAGTCACAAACTGCACCAGATTTAGAGAATCAATGGCCTTTAAAAAGTCTTTCACCAGCGGCTTATCAGGACAACACACATGTATGTTAAAATCTCCAATGATAAGAACACGATCATAATTTGTAACAATACCAGCCAAGAAATTGGCAAAGTCATTTAAAAAGTCCTTATTATATTTGGGTGGTCTGTATATGACAGTACACAGTACAGGGTTAGAGCGACCCACCTCAAAGAAAGTCAGTTCAAAGCTGGAGAATGGAGAAGGTAAAAAGCACTGTTTACATTTATAGTCATTTTTGTAAACAGGTGTCGTTCCTCCTCCTCGTCCTGTTGTCCGCGGGGAATTAAAATAACAGTAACCTGGGGGTAAAACTTCAGACAGAGCAGAGAATTCACCCACAGTCTGCCAGGTCTCCACAACGAGCTGATGAAATCCTTCAGGATGTAAGTTTTATTTGCCAGCGATCTGGTGTTTACCAGGCCAATCCTGGCTGGAGCTGGAGCCTGGGCCTCAGCAGAACAGGAAACGTGCCACAGCGGTCTCAGGTGCCAGGAATTTACCCCACACTGGTGAGACCGGGGAGAGTAGCAGCGCCGGAGCCAGATCACCTCACCAAGGTCAATCATAGGGACCAGGCAGGCATCAGCAGGATCCAGGGAATGCCAGGACACAGAAACCCGGGGACATAATCCGCCCGTAGTCCGGGGAACATAGAAGGAATGTGCCAGGCGGGCCTTCAGTTTCACCAGCCCACCGCTGTGTTTCCCACGGCAACGGTGAGGCCTCCGCCTCCGCCTTCTCTTCGAGAGAGGGGCTGAGTCCCGATACAGGTAAGGCAGGATATGAATCTTTATTTCGGATAGTACAGGTTAAAAGAGACTGAATAATATAACAAAGGGGGAAAGAAAATCCAACAAGGTCAAATTAGACAATAACTCCTCTGATTATACAATTCAACGTAAGTTATCCGAAATGGGTGATGACTGAAGCCGCAGCTTATATTGCCCACCCATATTCCATCCAAGAATTCAAAATAGAAAACGAGAAGAGAAAAAAAGAAACAAGACAAGAGCGATTACAATTCAAAACAAAGCTAAGACAAAATGTGACAGAAAAAAGAAAAAACTAAGCTAAGCTAAGCTAGGCGATTACAATTCAAAAACAAAGCTAAGACAAAATGTTACAGAAAAAAGAAAAAAAAACTAAGCTACAACACAACACAAGCTGGATATGACAATCCTTATGTGATTTTACATGTCATCTTGTATATATGTTTGGAGTATTTCTTCCTTTAGTTTTTGTTTAAATTGTCCAAGCGTTGTACATGATTTTAATTCAGGTCCAAAATCGTTCCATAATCTGACTCCTTGCACTGAAACACAGTGTTGCTTGGTGGTAGTTCTCACTGAAGGTTTTTGAAATATACATGTTCCTCTAAAATGGTATTGATTCGCCCTTATTTGGAACAACTTTTGGATATTTGCGGGCAGTGATAGATTCTTCACTTTAAACATTATTATTGCAGTTTTAAAGTCAACCAGATCTTTCAACTTGAGAGCTTTTAATTTAAGAAAAAGTGGGTTTGTTGGGTCCCTGTAAGCTGCTTTGTTTATTATTCTAATAGCTCTCTTCTGAAGCATAAAGAGTGGGTATATGTTTGTTTTATATGTATTTCCCCATACTTCATTACAATATGTCATGTATGGGAGTATTAATGAATGATACAAGGTATATAGTGTGGGTTGATTCAGCAAATATTCCACTCTGTTTAATATTGCAATTGATTTGGATATTTTACCTTTAATATAATTAATATGTGACTTCCAACACAGTTTATTATCAATTATTACTCCAAGAAATTTAGTTTCAGATACCCTTTCAATCTCAGCACCATTTAACCTGAGTTTAGGTACTGAGTTGCTGTGATGGTTGTTAAAGACTATAAATTTTGTCTTACTTAAATTGAGCGTTAATTTGTATGAATCAAACCACAGTTTAAGCTTTCCTAATTCCTTTCCGAGTGTATCCAGAAGTTGTTCCAGATTGTTTCCACTGCATAGTAGATTAGTGTCATCAGCAAACAATATTAAGTCCATTTTTTCTAAAACTTTACATATATCATTTATATACATATTGAATAATAATGGCCCCAAAACTGAACCCTGTGGGACTCCACAGGTAACCTTCAGTAACTGTGAGTTTTCGTTACCAACACATACATACTGATATCTATTCTTTAAGTAACTACTTAACCAGGACAGTGCTACTCCTCTAATACCACAATTTTGTAGTTTCTTTAATAATAAATTATGGTCCACTGTATCAAATGCTTTTTTAAGATCCAGGAATACCCCAACTGAATACTCTTTATTTTCAATGGCAGCTGATATTTTTTGCTCACCTCTGTAGTCATGAAGTCCTTTGAGCGCCTGGTCCTGTCCCACCTCAAGTCCATCACCACCCCTCTCCTGGACCCGCTGCAGTTTGCCTACCGAGCCAACAGGTCTGTAGACGATGCAGTCAACCTGGCCCTCCACTCCATCCTGCAGCACCTGGACTCCCCGGGAACCTACGCCAGGATCCTGTTTGTGGACTTCAGCTCCGCATTCAACACCATCCGCCCCGCTCTGCTCCGGGACAAGCTGTCCCTGCTCAACGTGCCTGACTCCCTCTGCAGGTGGATCATCGACTTCCTGACGGACCGGAGGCAGCATGTGCGGCTGGGAAAGACTGTCTCAGACTATACTAGCATCAGCACCGGATCACCCCAGGGCTGTGTACTTTCCCCCCTACTCTTCTCCCTTTACACCAACTCCTGCACCTCCAGCCACCAGTCTGTCAAGTTGATCAAGTTTGCGGACGACACCACCCTCATCGGGCTCATCTCCAACGGCGACGAGTCCGCCTACAGGAGAGAGGTG
The DNA here is from genome assembly GCA_020510985.1 of Pholidichthys leucotaenia. NCBI lineage: Eukaryota > Metazoa > Chordata > Actinopteri > Cichliformes > Pholidichthyidae > Pholidichthys > Pholidichthys leucotaenia. The sequence goes on along the minus strand of CM035837.1, from coordinate 322,548,883 downwards.
GCCCAGCTGGCGTCCTGGTGCAGCAATAACAACCTGCAGCTGAACGCTCTGAAGACAGTGGAGATGATTGTAGACTTCAGGAAAGTCACTACTCCTCTGCCCCCCCTCACCCTCTCAGGCTCTCCCATCACCACTGCTGATTCCTTCCGCTTCCTAGGCACTACCATCACCAGGGACCTCAAATGGGAGCTGACCATCAGCTCACTCATCAAAAAAGCCCAGCAGAGGATGTTCTTCCTGCGGCAGCTGAGGAAGCTCAAGCTACCCACCAAGATGTTAGTGCAGTTCTACACAGCCATCATCGAGTCCATCCTCACCACCTCCATAACCGTGTGGTACGCAGGAGCCACTGCCAGGGACAGACTAAGGCTGCAGCGCGTCGTGCGCACTGCTGAGAAGGTGATCGGCTGCAAGCTCCCATCTCTCCAGGATCTGTACATCTCCAGGACCCGGAGGCGTGCTGGCCGGATCATAGCCGATCCCTCACACCCTGGTCACGTACTGTTTGCCCCCCTCCCCTCTGGTAGAAGACTTCGGTCCATCCAGACTAAAACCTCCCGTCACATGAACAGCTTCTTCCCCTCTGCCATTAGACTGCTGAACACTAAGTGACTCTCGTGCACCATGTACAGCAGCTCAACCAGACTCATGTCAATCATCACTGTTTTCTTCCTGCATTACCGACTGCACTATATAGTTCTCCACAGTATCTGCTGCTGGCTAATATATATTTTAACTGTTGACCAGTATCACTTAATCTTATCCTACACTTTATTACATGTATAGTTTATTTCTCTTATCTTATCATGTTTAATGTTGCAGCATTGTACCGAGACAAATTCCTAGTTTGTGTACTACATGAACAATGGCAATAAACCTGATTCTGATTCTGATTCTGATTCTGATTCTGATTCTGATTCTATAAATTCCATTAGAGCAAATGCAGTTGTCCTCTTGTGTCTGAACCCATATTGCTGCTCACACAATAAATTATTCTTCAGTATGAAGTTGTCAATTCTCTCATAGAATATTTTTTCAAGTATCTTTGAAAATTGCGGCAATAGTGAAATTGGTCTATAGTTTGAGAATTCCCCTCTGTCACCCGTCTTGTGTATCGGAATTACTTTAGCTATTTTCATTGCATTGGGAAATATACCTGTTTGGAGAGACAGGTTACAGATATACGTCAGTGGTTTCACTACGCATTCAATAACAGTTTTGACTAAGAGCATGCCAATACCATCACAGTCGGTAGATGTTTTACTTTTAAACGATTTAACAATTTCAATGACCTCTCTCTCGTCTGTGTTCTTTATGAAAATGGAGTCTTTTATAGCAGTGTTTTTGCTTATCGTATCATCTGTAGGCGCCATAACGGGTATTTCTCAAGCCAAATTAGGACCAATGTTAACAAAAAAGTTGTTAAATTCATCTGCAGGTGAAGCTACATTCACACTCTGGGTCATTTTATTATTTTTTGGAATATTAGTTGGGTTGCTTGTATTTCTGCTTTTATTTCCAAGGATACTGTTAAGTATTGTCCATGTATTTTTAATATTGTCTTTGTTTTTCTCCAGTTCTTTACTGTAATAGTCTCTTTTACTACATCTTATTATATATGTTAACTTATTTTTGTATGTTTTATACCGCTGCTCTGCTTCTTTTGTCCTTTTCTTTAGGAAAGCTTTATATAGTAAATTTTTCTTTTTACACGCCTTTTGTAGTCCTTTGGTTAACCATGGCTTATCGGCAAATTTCTGTTTAAGCTTTTTTTTTACTAGTGGACAGTTTTTTTCATAAAGAGTGGTTACAATGTTTATAAATGTGTCATAGGCTTCATTTACATCTGATACATAGACTTCTGTCCAGTCTTGCTTCAGCAAGTCCTCTTTAAAAGAACTGATTGCATTTGGTGATTTGTATCTGAACGATTTTGAAATTTTTTCTGTATTGGCCCCGGTGTGGCCATGGATAAGTGCAAAGGTTGGCAAGTGGTCACTTACATCATTTATCAATAATCCACTTTCTATTTTCTTATCAATAACATTGACAAACAGGTTGTCAATAAGTGTAGCAGTGTGAACTGTGATTCTACTGGGATGTGTTATTGTGGGATATCGACTCATGCTGTACATAGAGTTCATGAACTCTGTAATTACATTTTGTTGATGTGGATTCAGTAGATCAATATTGAAATCTCCACAAATTGCTACCATTTTCTTACTAGTAATATTATTGTACAGCTTGACTAATTTATCTCTGAATGTCTCAATGCAAGTTCCCAGCGTTCTATATATACAACTTATAATTAGATTTTTTGTTTTATCTTGGTCAATCTCAACAGTAACACATTCCAAGATCCCTGGTAGTGCAAAGGACATTCCATTTACAAGCTTACACCTATATAGGTCATCAATATACAGTGCAACACCACCACCCTTTTTTTGAAATCTGTTAATATGAAACATCTGATATCCTTCTATTGCCATCAGGGGAGCCTGTTCTTCAGTAAGCCAGGTTTCAGAGATTGCAATGGCTGTAAATTTTCTGTCTAGCTGTTTTAAATAGTCCTGAATCTGTGGGAAGTTTTTGTTAAGACTTCTGCTGTTGAAGTGTATTATTGATAATTTACCATCTAGTTGCACTTGACTTTTGAATTGCTTTTCAGTGTAATATTCACAGTGGTTATGAATATTATTGAAAAAGTGGTTATCAGGATCAATATCATTCTCCATCTCTTGTGGTTTGTGTTCAGCATAATGGCATATTTTCAGAGTTTGAGTTTCCTCACTCTGTGTCAAATGACATCCTCCAACTGGGGATAATTGATGTCTACTCAAGTCAGTCATAAGTTTTTGTTAGTTTTGCTTATTTTTTTAAAGTACTTTGGCATGGTGTATCAAAAGAACTATTCTTACTGTGTGTGTGAATATGGATTATCATTGACTCATGATTTTCTTAATCAGTGTTCATCTGTATTTATGTAAGTCAGTAGCATCTCTGATTATTATACTCTTTGCTTGCTCAGGTGTTCCATTTAGTTTAATCCAAATTCTACAATTTCTTGTCCAGGTTGCCTGTATCTTATTTTGCCTTTTCAGCATCCGTGCTTGCCGTGCTATTTCAGCATTTGTTCTTGTCAGGTGTTCATTTAGGTAAACTTGTGTTCCCCGTAGCTTTCTGGCCTGCCTCAGTATGTCATTCTTTACCCTTCTGTTCACAAAGTGCATCACAATTGATTTCTTTGTTTGGTTATTTTTCTTCGGTAAAGCATAACAGGCTGAAATTGCGTTAGCTTCGACCTTAATATTTCTGCTATCCAGGAACTGAAGCACCTGGTTTTCTAGTGAGACTGATTCACTCATGGGAGCGTCCTCACCTCTCAGTCCTGTTGTGGCGTGGGCGCATGACTGATATTTGATGTCTAGTCCGCTTATGACTAGGTCATCCATACGAGAACCTTGTTCAAGATCCTCGACGCGTTGCTCCAAGCCCTTAATTTTTTTGTCTTTTTCTTGAATTGTTAAATGTAGGGCTCGTACATCTTCCATTAGGCCTATTATTTTGGCCTGCTGACTAGCCAATTTGGCCAATTCTTCTGTCACAAAGTTCAGAGTTTTTTTGATATCTTCCATTTCCTCCTTCTTTGGTGGCATTTTACTGACCTGTGGATAGTAGAAAAAAAAAAACAATGAATCCAGCTGGGCCTCAGCTCCGCTGCTGGTCCCTCTGCTCACTGCTGTAGCAACAGAGCTCCTGTACAGCTCCTCCACCGGGTCACGCCGCACACCGCCGGTGCAGCCGAGCTCCGCTGGGGTCACGGTGGATGCTCCGCTGATCACCGTCGCCTGCCGCCGTCTGCCTGAGTGGCACCTCCGCTAGGCCGCTAGGCACCTCCGCTAGGCCGTCACCAACCACCGTCAGTCTGGTAGTTCCTCAGCTGGCCCCGTCTCTCACCAACGCCACGCCCGAGCTCCGATCTGGCTCACCGCTGTCGCAACCGGGCTCCTGTACACCTCCTCCACCGAGTCACACCACACACCGCCGGTGCAGCCGAGCTCCGCTGGGGTCACGGTGGATGTTCCGCTGATCACCGTCGCCTGCCGCGGTCTGCCTGGGTGGCATCTCCGCTAGGCCGCTAGGCACCTTCGCTAGGCCGTCACCAACCGCCGTCAGTCTGGTAGTTCCTCAGCTGGCCCCGTCTCTCACCAACGCCGCGCCCGAGCTCCGATCCGGCTCGCATCCAGCTGCCGCCTCGGTTAGTTCCTCCGGTAAGCCCTCACCGGGGACTGAGTTGCTTCGTGTCGGAGTTAGGTGGCGCACTGGGGCCGGCGTTAAGCTAACTCTGACATAATATCTGACAGGAGCGGAGGCTTCTGTCCACCATAATCAGACGAAATAAGATCCTCGGCAGGAAGTCTAAGATCCAACAATGTTTGGCGGTCATACATAAGTAAGGACTTGATTTCTTGAATGCCAATGGTTAAAAACAGTAAAAAAAACAAGCAAAGCTGTCAGAGACAGACGGTCAGCCCCATACACTGGCGTCATCTTGTCCAACCACTTGCTTCAACAATTTCTGTATGGTGGCGGGTAGTGAGTCCTCTGCTGCTCTCCTAAAGAGCATTTCAATTGTACCGTTAGTGGCTGGGTCCTCACCTGTCCTGTCTTGCCACAAATCTCTCACCCGGAGTAAATATGTGGCACCCTTCTCTTGGTCATTAGGTGGGATGTCACACAGCTCGGCCGATTTCATTTGAATGGGGAACTTTTTGCAGAATAAAAGCCACAATAGATACACTACTGCTGACAACGGGGATTCTTCCCTTTCTAAATGTGTACCCCCTAGTAGTTCCACCTCCTGTAGCATCCCCAAGGAAGTACAGGAGGCGAATATCCGTCTAAAGTCTCCCAGAGCAGGTGCTATCCCAACACAGGCCTCAAGGAAAGCTTTGATCCATGGTGCACCGCCATCATGTATATTTGGCAGCTGTGATTTTTATCAAGGCTGTGTCTTGGAGTGAGAATGGAATGTAGTTTGTGGTCACACGGCCTCCGGCTGACGTCGCCGTGGTCAGTGGCATTTGCCTTGCTCGGGGCGCGTGGCTCCTATCCATATATGTATGTATGTTACCATAAACAGGTCTACGGGCCGCTATGTGTGGACTGTGTCTAGCAGAGGTGGCATCATGTAGATTTAGTCCTATGTCCTCAAAGGCTGAAGTGAGGGCGTGTACAGGTGATGCGCCTTGGCCAGTGGCTGTCTTTGCATATGACCTGGTGACAAAAGTACAATCTGACCTTGCCCCTGTATTATCAAGGGTGTTTGCAGCACGTTCCATGGCTTTTCCTAGAAATACCTTAGTTTTCTCACTATCTTCTGGCTCCCCCTTGGCTGTTTGTAACAGTCCATTTTTAATCACCACCAGGGGAGCCATTATCATGGGTGTTGATTGGGTAAACTCAATCGGCACCTCTGCTGAGGCAGTAGGTTGATTAGTGTGACTCTGGCACCTCTCTGATAGAGCTTGTGTCCCTGCGTAGGGAGGAGGGGGTGCTATTAATTCTCCACCCAGAGGGGGAGCTGTTGATTTAGCAGCAGGTGGTCCAATAGCCTGAGGCTGTATTTCTGCCTTTGTGATGGAGGCTATTGATGTCAGTGGAGGGGCATTGGTGTTAGCTGACATTTGAGGTGAGCTCTGCATAGGGAACATCCTCTGCAGGGTGAGCTTAATTTCTCCCAAAAAACATTGATAGTCTGCCAGAAATTCTCCTGCCTTTTTTAACTCCTTCCTTGTTCTCCCTCTTCGAACTATACTGGCCTCCCGGTATTTACTGCTTGCCTGCTCATGCCCCCCTCTTGCCTGTTTCATAAACATAACAAGTTCCCCCTGGTTGGGGGGGGGGATGTTTTCACACCCTGCAAACATTCCTCTCTCCTGCATTTGTTTGACCCACTTGGTGAATCTCTCCTTTCCTTTCTTTTGATCTGCGACCGGGACCTTTGTCAACCATCTAGCCATTGCCTGCGATAGTGCCGACCCCAGGGAGCCGGGCTTACAGGCCTGCCATCGTTCTATTGTTTCTTGTGACATTTCATATAGGTATTACCCATACCCCTTGCTGCTACCGAGTGACGTATTGTCCATGTGTCGAGACCCCAAGAAGAAGCTTCTACACAGAAGCTAGCCTCTGTGCACCTGTTAGCTGGGACTTGACGCCAGTCTTAACACACGTTTTAACTCAGAACAACAGTGGTACCATATCTGCCTGTACTCCCACTATTCTAATCCAACCTCCCTGTATTTACACAATCACTCAAGATCTGCCTTAGCTGTGTGGAATTCTCAATCAGTCTTGACTGCTTGATACACACACAGGAATGCAGTAAAAATATCAATTGAGTGATGAACCACCCCACATTTCACAATGATAAAAAATAAAAAATAATAAATAAATAAATAAATAAACAAACAATAAACTTGAATTCTCAGTCAGCCTCGGCTGCTTGATGCACACACAGGAATACAATACAATATCAATTGAGTGATGACTCACCCCACATTTCATGAAGAAAACTTATTGCTACATCCTCATGTCAACAAGGATTTCTCTCCCTGCGGTTCTCCACTCTCAGCATATAATGTCCAACTTCCATTTATTTATATATTCATTTATTTGTTCCAAGTTACAATTTTCCTTTTTTCCTTTATTTAATCTACCTCACCCTTATATATTGTCCACCTATGATTTTTCTACAGGTTTATTGTATAAGTAGGAATAGTTATTATTCTTAATCCCCCCTCTTCCCAATTTAAAGTTGAGCCTCTTCTCTCCAGCTGAATGGGCATGCTTTTTTGCCTCACTACATCAAACCCGCATAGGCGGGCGATGGAGGACTTTATTTTGCCATGCACCGACTTAAAGATTTCCTTTCAACCTGAGAGATAAGGTTCCAAATTTATTAGGGAGATTTGAAGCTCTAATTGGCAGTAAATTTATGAAAGGGTGCACTTCCTACATTCAGCCACACGATGGAGGCACTGTGCTGCAGCTTGAAGGCGGTTCAAGATAGCATTTACCCGCACATGCACACTGAATGCCACGTGGCCGCCTCTGCCAGGTGCAACTGTGAACACGCAAGATGGCCCCGGAGCCTACTGTTTCCAAACCATGACTTTTTTTTTTTTTAAGAAAATGGAGCGCTGCCTCCTTAACTTCAGCTGTTAACATGCCAGAATAACCTTACAATTTTAATTTAGCGCTTCATTTTAATACTGTTACCTCAAATAATCTCCTCTCAGTAACCTGTTTTAACAATCTCACCTCCACTCAAGAGTGGGGGCGAATTCGCTCCCTCCTTTGTGGAAAAACACACACCCATCTTTGTTCTATCCACATGGCCAGAAGAGCGCCATTAGTTAAATCATGCTATGAGACAAGTTTAGTAGATATTTCTAACCCCCAGTATTTCTCAAACCACACATTTATCCCCTAAAGACACAGAATTAACAGACGTTTTTTTTTTTATTCCAGTACCGGCCCCAGGCTAGCCCTGGTTCTCTTATTTGAGGAGATGAACACGATTCATTCCGTTGTTCCCTAAGTCTCATTATTTCGGCACAGACTGCATCCAAAATACTTCACCCACGTGGCATCGTTTCTTAACGGTATTGGGTCGGACCCTTAAATCCCCCCCCAGCATCAGGCTAATCCTGGCTATTTTTCATTTGAGAAGACGGGCACAGCCATTGCCCCCTAAGACTTATTAAGTCTAGGTACAGACTGCATCCCAGAACCTCACCGATTCATTTAACTTTTAGACAGAGGGCACTTTCACTGAGGCCTTGGCGGGTCCCCCAGTACAAGCGGTGCCATGTCTAAAGCTCAGTGCTATACTAATTTAAATGATCGTGGCTTCGCTCTACAGCGGCATCGGGTCGAACCCTGTAAATGGCTCCCCCCCGGCACCAGGTCACTAACCCTGGCTTTTTTCATTTGAGGAGACGTACCCGGGGGATTATCAGTCACCCTGGCTTCCTAAGTCTCGTTATTTTGGTTCAGACTGACTCCAAAATGTTTTATTCGATGGACCATACACCCGTGAATTGTACGTCCATGATCATGACCATTCTACCGCAGACTGAAAATAGAACACATGCACTTCCCTTTGAAACTATTTGACTCTTTGTTTAGACTTTACATGTGACTCCCAACTAAATGATAAAATTTGGAGATCGGATATACCCCTTAATCAGACAACTGTAAATTTAGTATGGCCAAAATGCAGAAATTCGTGTAAAAAGGTTTTCTGCTTACTTTTTTTGTTCAGGCGCCACGGTCGTCTGAAAAGGGTCCTTCCATCCCATGCTGTCTAGCTACATTCTTCCCTTCCACCACCATACATCGGGTGGTGCGGTGGCACAGTGGTTAGCACTGCGCCAGCACAGCAACTCACCCTTGGCCATGGGATCCCTGGTTTGATCCCAGCCCCTGACCAACAGTGATCTGTGTGGAGTTTGCATGTTCTCTACGTATCTGCATGGGTTTACTCCGGGATTTCTCTGGTTTCCTCCCACAGGCCAAAAACATGCAGGTTAGGTTAATTGGAGACTCTAAAGTGGCCCTAGGTGTGAATGTGTGTGTGAATGGTTAAGGATTAGCGCCGTACCGTGGCTGCTTCATCCATCCAGGTGAATGCCCTTAATTTCCCCTCTGGGGATCAATAAAGTATACAAATACTTTCTCACAAGTTACTTACTAACCACAAATTAAATCTAAAAAAATATTTGGATTTCAAGCTCTAATCAGGTTCAGGTTCAGGTTACTTTATTTGTACCCGTAGGTAGATTTGTTTTGCAGTTGGTGACATCCATATTTACAAGCCACTAATTACATTCAACATAGACACAAACACAGGCACACATCTTACAAAATAGGTAAATATAGAATATGTACAATATAATTTTATAGCTTGTTCAACTCTTTGACAGCAGCAGGGACAAAGCCGTTTTTGTAGCGCTGGGTTCTACTTTTTGGGACAGCAAACCTCCGTCTGGAGGGAAGAAGCTGAAAGTTGCAGTGCAAAGGGTGGGAGTCATCATTTAAAATCGAGTCGGCCATCCTCTGTACTTGTTTGGCGTACAGGGATGCCAGGCTCAGCTGTGACTCACCAAGCAAACGACTGGACCATCTGACTACCTGATCCAAGGATTTCCTCTGTTTCAGTTTTATCTGACCAAACCATGACATTAAAGAAAAGGATAAAACAGATTCAATAAAAGCCCGATAAAACATAGTCATTATGGGTCGGTCAATTTGGAAGCGTGCAAGTTTCCTCAAACAATGCAAATTTTGCTGACCCTTTTTGCACACCCTTTCACAGTTCACCTCAAAGTTCAATCCACTATCAATAATCATCCCAAGATATTTGTACGATTGTACACATTCGGTGGTCTGGCCTTTTAGTATGGTGACTTTGTGCCTGGGAGTTTTCCTCCTAAAGTCAATAATCATATCTTTCGTTTTTGTTGTATTCAGCTGCAGGTAGGAATCCTCACACCAGTGAACAAAGTCATCAACTACTGGGCCGTGGCCACTCTCACCATCCTGGAGGAGACTGACAATGACTGAGTCATCAGCATACTTTATAATGTGTCTGTTGTCATGTCTACTCCGACACATGTTTGTGTACAGGATGAAGAGTAGTAGTGACAACACACACCCCTGAGGGGAGCCAGTAGAAGAGCACTTTAGGTCAGACAATGTGCCATTGACCCTTACTCTCTGCGTCCTGTTGGTTAAGAAATCCAGAATCCAACCCACCAGATTATTGCTTAAATCAAATTGTTGCAGGAGCCTTTCAACTAAAATATGAGGTTGGATTGGCACATTCACTTGGTGATAACCCTGATGACATATCATCTGTGTGTACTGGCCAAAGGGGTCTGCATGATCTTGGACACGTCCATGTGTTTCAGCATGGATGTCACTCAGCCTACAGTCCAAAACAGCCTCTATGACATGGGTATCAAACTCATTCTATGGAGGGCCAAGACCCTGCAGGTTCTACCTTCACCCAGTGTCTTCAACAGGCGATTTCACTGAATTTCTTCCCACTGATTGCTGATCAGTGAAAACACCTGCTGAAGACACTGGGTGGAAGTAAAACATACAGGGTCTTTGCCCTCCATGGAATGAGTTTGACACCCTCTGCTCTATGGGAAGAGACTGTTTTCTTTGATTGTCCAATCATCCAGCCATTGCATTAATACATGAACTTGGCCTATGCATTATGATTAATTATTCACCCCACTGTACATATTCTGCAACATAAACATGAGGAACTAACATAATCCTTTATTTTTTTTTTACTTCTGAGGTGCAGTGGAGACTGAGCAGAGGAGTGTCCTGCAGCTTAAAAGGTCGTATGTCAGCAGTTCATTCTTCAGGCTGTTTTTAGGAGGTGAGGACACCTGCACACTGGACCCTCTGCAGCTGCACACTTTCACCTCCTGCGGCTTCAACAGCAGTAATCCCCTCATCATCATCACTCACGGGTGGTCGGTAAGGTCAACTCCCACTCTCTCTTTATGCCTCACTGACTTGAGCCACTGGATACAAAACAAGGAACTTGACCATGAGAAAGAACACCTGCTCAAAGTCTGAAATATACTCAAGACATACAGATGCTTACTGAAGAGATATACTGTACCACACCCAGCTTCAAAAATATTGTTTTCATAAACATTCCTAATATGAATAGTTAATTCATTAACTAATGCATACAAGACAATGTTGTAAAGTACCCATATTTCAGTGCTCAGTAGACAATTCATGAGTTTGATCATATCCATTATTAATAAACTCAAGCCTTAATTTGATCTCCACTACACAAGTGATACATGTCTTTGTGAACTAAATACTGAAGGGCTGTAATAGGTAAAACAGACCACGTAAATAAAAATGTTTTCTATTTGACTTGCCTCATGGGTCACAGAAGAGGTAGGAATCGCCAGAGGCCTCATGACAGGATATTTCGGCCACAATACAATGTGTGTGAATGTGTGTGCACTCTCTCGTGTGCACACACACACACTAGTCACTTTCGGGGCCTCACAATAAAGTTAAGAACTTTGATCTAAACAAAACAGTCACAACATGAAGCAATTGCATCTTAAAACCGGTAAATGACCTTAACATGCATGTCCACACATCACACTTTTCAATGGCATAACTCCCGCTGCTGGAGCGTTAACCATACCAGCAGAGACCCAGCAGCTGACTACAAGATTTTATCACTCTGGAACTGACATTCACTGAATCTGAGCCAACAGACAAAGAAGACAAAAAAACTTCACTTTATACAGCCACCACCACAATAAATGTTATCCTACCTTTGCTGTTTTGTCATTATGCAGCTAATCCAGAGGACTGTTGATAGTATCAACTTAATACTTTCCTGTGGGCTCACTTCGAAAATGATGACGTAACATCAGTCTGCCTTTGTAGTCTTTTCAATTTACATATTTTACCTTATATACTTAACGACCTACACCATTACTTATGTATAAAATTACCTTTTAAATTAACAAACATATGCGTAACTCCTGGAAAAATTTGGTCGGGTAAAAAAAATATATTTTTCTAAAGTCCCACCTGTGCAAGTAGAGGGGGTGTGACTTTACTCACGGGGTGCGTAAGGTTGCGCGGCATCATTTCGTTGCTGTTTTTTTATGCATTATTTGTTATATAGTTATTTATATAGTTCTTGTGCTCTTATTTGTGAGGCACGGTGTGGTGGCACTTCTGTTTCCGCCACCACCCATGCCTATAAAGAGCAGCAGGTAGGAGGGAAGGGTCTCTTTGCCATCACCCCTGCCTGGCAGTTATAGTGTGGTGTGTTACGATTAATAAACGTAAGTTCAGTTGTGCACCTGGCCTTGTCATTTCGAGTCTACATCCAGACACAAGAATTGGCAACGAGGATTAAAGAGGTATGGAAGTGCGTGGGTCTCCAATTCGGCCTTTTCTGGAGCTCCCGGGCAAGCCACCTGTTCCCTGGCCAAGATGGTATGCCGCCTTCCAAACTTATATGGTGGCGCTGAATCTGGGCAGAATGGACAAGTTGAGGGCACACGCGCTGTTGGTGCACAACTTGGGAATGGAAGGCCAGCATATATTAGCACACTTGGCGATTCGGACGATTTCGAGGACATGGTTGAGCTGATTTTTCACACCCCAAGCAATGTCATCGTCCAGAGGATCAAGTTTCAGCAGTGCCGCCAACAGGTGGGCGAGCCTATTTAAGATAAGATAAGATAAGATAAGCCTTTATTAGTCCCACAATGGGGAAATTCCAGGATTGCAACAGCACAGGGATAGCAACAGAGCAATAATTTAGAAGATAAGAAAATAAGAGCAGTGAATATATGTACATACTGTATGTACACATAAATATATAAATATATACACACAGTGCGGAGCATTGTAGCTAGATGGACTAAACAGCATAACCGTCTATTTAGTTACCCTTCATGGTATGAATATGTACCCATACATATTGTCACCCTCCATAGCGACTGATATTGTCCTAGTTGTATACTGGAGGGGACCATTTGTGTAAGTCTGTTGTGTCTTTTGCATTCAATTCTATTAGGTCATCATGTTGTTTTTGCTATCTCTGCGAGCAGCCCTGCTTAAGTTATACAGTCTGACAGCCATAGGTAGGAAGGACCTGCGAAACCTCTCGGTCATGCATCTAGGATGATGTAGTCTACTGCTAAATGAGCTCCTCAGTGTGTTCAGTATGTCCTGCATGGGGTGGGACTCGGACCCCAGCAGAGATGACAGTTTAGCCACCATCCATGTCTCTCCTGTCTCCTCCACTGGGTCAAGGCGTTGCCCCAGGACAGAGCTAGCTTTCTTGATTAGTTTGTTCAGTCTCTTCCTATCGGCTGCTGTAATGCCGTTGCCCCAGCAGACCACTCCAAAAGTGATGGCTGATGCCACCACCGTGTCGTAGAATGTCTTCAAGAGCACCCCTTATACATCAAAAGACCTGAGCCTCCTCAGTAGGAACAGCCTGCACCGTCCCTTCTTGTAGAGTGCGTCGGTATTGTGTGACCAGTCTAGTTTATTGTTCAGATGAACACCCAGGTACTTGTAGGATGTCACCATCTCAATGTCTGTTCCCTGGATGTTTACTGGTGCTGTGAGGGGTTGTCCTTGCCTGCGGCAGTCTGCCACCAGCTCCTTAGTTTTCCTCGCGTTGATCTGGAGGCAGCTCCGATGGCGCCAGTCCACGAAGTCCTGGATAGGTCCTCTGTACTCAGCTTCATCTCCATTGGAGATGAGGCCGACGATCGCAGAGTCATCAGAGAACTTCTGTAGATGGCAGTGTGTTGTGTTGTGTGAGAAGTCCGCAGTATAAAGGGTGAACAGGAAGGGAGCCAAAACCGTTCCCTGGGGGGGCCCCGTGCTGCCAATGATCGTGTCGGACACATAATCCCTGGTTCTCACAAACTGTGGCCGGTTAGTGAGGTAGTCTAGGATCCATGATGACAGGTGCTGGTCCACCCCTGCGCACAGCAGCTTGTCCTTCAGGATCATCGGTTGGATGGTGTTGAAAACACTGAAGAAGTCAAAGAACATGATCCTCACCACATTTCCGGGCTTCTCCAGGTGGGACAGGGAACGGTTAAGGAGGAAGATCACTGCATCCTCCACCCCAATGCCATGCTGGTAGGCGAACTGGAGTGGATCCATCGCTGGTCCCACCAGGGGGCAGAGGTGAGCAAGGAGCAGTCCCTCCAGGGTCTTCATCATGTGAGACATCAGAGCCACTGGCCCGTAGCTGTTCAGGTCTTTGGGGTGGGAAGTCTTTGGTACAAGTACCACACAAGATGTTTTCCACAACTATGGTAACCTCCCCAGCTTCAGGCTCAGGTTGAAGATGTGCTCCACAATCCCACACAGCTGGTCTGTGCAGGACTTGAGGAGCTTTGCACTGATGTCATCCGGTCCCGAGGCCTTCCTTGCCTTGATCTTCCTCAGCTCCATCCTCACCTGGGTCTTAGTGAGGGTCAGGTTGGGGGGCTGTGTGCTGGGAGTGGGGGGATGTTGGTGGAGTGGGGTGTGGACAGCAGGGCTCAATGACTTTAGAGGCAGCAGAGGTTGGTGTGCAGTCGGGGGGGAGGGCGGTTGGTCAAACCTATTAAAAAACAGGTTCAGATTGTTCGCCCACTCCCTGCCCCCCGTGGCCTGGGAGGAGGTATTCTGGAGCCCAGAGATGGTTTTAAGGTTTCTCCAGAGCCCGCTGATGTTGCTCTGTTGTTGCTTGTCCTCCATCTTCTTCTTGAAGCTGTCCTTGCCTTCTCTGATCTTCCTCCTCAGCTCCCTCTGTACAGACTTCAGCATCTCCCTGTTCCCCGACCTGAAGATCTGAAGATTTAGCGGTCTATAGCCAACTTGAAACTACTGGCTAGTGAGTGTTGGTTTGGGCTGTTGAAGGAGGAGATCAGAATCAGAATCAGAATCAGAATCAGGTTTATTGCCATTGTTCATGTAGTACACAAACTAGGAATTTGTCTCGGTACAATGCTGCAACATTAAACATGATAAGATAAGAGAAATAAACTATACATGTAATAAAGTGTAGGATAAGATTAAGTGATACTGGTCAACAGTTAAAATATATATTAGCCAGCAGCAGATACTGTGGAGAACTATATAGTGCAGTCGGTAATGCAGGAAGAAAACAGTGATGATTGACATGAGTCTGGTTGAGCTGCTGTACATGGTGCACGAGAGTCACTTAGTGTTCAGCAGTCTAATGGCAGAGGGGAAGAAGCTGTTCATGTGACGGGAGGTTTTAGTCTGGATGGACCGAAGTCTTCTACCAGAGGGGAGGGGGGCAAACAGTACGTGACCAGGGTGTGAGGGATCGGCTATGATCCGGCCAGCACGCCTCCGGGTCCTGGAGATGTACAGATCCTGGAGAGATGGGAGCTTGCAGCCGATCACCTTCTCAGCAGTGCGCACGACGCGCTGCAGCCTTAGTCTGTCCCTGGCAGTGGCTCCTGCGTACCACACGGTTATGGAGGTGGTGAGGATGGACTCGATGATGGCTGTGTAGAACTGCACTAACATCTTGGTGGGTAGCTTGAGCTTCCTCAGCTGCCGCAGGAAGAACATCCTCTGCTGGGCTTTTTTGATGAGTGAGCTGATGGTCAGCTCCCATTTGAGGTCCCTGGTGATGGTAGTGCCTAGGAAGCGGAAGGAATCAGCAGTGGTGATGGGAGAGCCTGAGAGGGTGAGGGGGGGCAGAGGAGTAGTGACTTTCCTGAAGTCTACAATCATCTCCACTGTCTTCAGAGCATTCAGCTGCAGGTTGTTATTGCTGCACCAGGACGCCAGCTGGGCCACCTCTCTCCTGTAGGCGGACTCGTCGCCGTTGGAGATGAGCCCGATGAGGGTGGTGTCGTCCGCAAACTTGATCAACTTGACAGACTGGTGGCTGGAGGTGCAGGAGTTGGTGTAAAGGGAGAAGAGTAGGGGGGAAAGTACACAGCCCTGGGGTGATCCGGTGCTGATGCTAGTATAGTCTGAGACAGTCTTTCCCAGCCGCACATGCTGCCTCCGGTCCGTCAGGAAGTCGATGATCCACCTGCAGAGGGAGTCAGGCACGTTGAGCAGGGACAGCTTGTCCCGGAGCAGAGCGGGGCGGATGGTGTTGAATGCGGAGCTGAAGTCCACAAATAGGATCCTGGCGTAGGTTCCCGGGGAGTCCAGGTGCTGCAGGATGGAGTGGAGGGCCAGGTTGACTGCATCGTCTACAGACCTGTTGGCTCGGTAGGCAAACTGCAGCGGGTCCAGGAGAGGGGTGGTGATGGACTTGAGGTGGAACAGGACCAGGCGCTCAAAGGACTTCATGACTACAGAGGTGAGCGCTACAGGTCTGTAGTCATTAAGTCCAGTGATCCGTGGCTTCTTGGGGACAGGGATGATGGTGGAGGATTTGAGGCAGGATGGCACGTGGCATAACTTAAGGGAGGTGTTAAAAATGTCTGTGAATACAGGAGCCAGCTGTTTCGCACAGAGTCTCAGGGTGGAGGGAGACACGCCGTCTGGGCCGGGGGCCTTGCGCGGGTTCAGTCTGGAGAACTGTTTGAGCACATCCTGCTCACTGATGATAAGGGGAGGGGGGGAGGTGGGGGGGGGTGCCTTAAATGAAGTAGGGAATGTGGAGGCTGTGGAGCTGGAGGGAGGGGGGGAGTTGGACACAGATGACGAGGTGTCAAAACGGGCATAGTGTTGGGACAGTCTCTGACATAGGGCTTTGTCATCCTGACCTTTAGGAGCCTGAGGCCGATAGTTGGTGATCTGCCTCAGTCCTCTCCACACGGAAGCCGAATCATTAGCAGTGAACTGCTGCTGGAGTCTCTCTGAGTACACAGATTTAGCCCTCTTCAGCTCTCTGTTAAACCGGTATTTAACCTCCCTGTAGCAGTCCCTGTCTCCACTTTTCAGCGCTGCTTCCTTCTCCTTCCTGATCTGTCTGAGCTTAGCTGTGAACCAGGGTTTGTCATTAGAGTAACTCACCCTGGTGCGTGATGGAAGAATGTTCTCTTCACAAAAGTGGATATATGAGTTCACAGTGTCCGTGTACTCATCCAGATCATGCGTGGCTCCTTTAAGCATGCCCCAGTCAGATATTTCCATGCACGTTTCCAGCTTCTCCTCAGCATCACTGGTCCGTATCTTCGTAGTGCTCACAACAGGTTTAGTGAGCTTCAATCTCTGTCTGTATGTGGGAATGAGGTGAACCATCACGTGATCAGATAATCCCAGCGCAGCTCGAGGGACAGCGCGATATGCGTCTTTCACTGTGGTGTAACAGTGATCCAGTGTGTTTAATCCTCTGGTGGGGCATTTAATAAACTGTTTGTAGCGGGGGAGATCGTGGCTCAGATTGCACTGATTAAAGTCGCCAGCCACAATAATCAGCGAGTCTGGAAAACTCCGCTCTGTGTGTTGAATGTGATCCGCGAGCACGCGCTGAGCTTCGCGCGTGTCCGCGTCGGGAGGGGCGTACACAGCGATCATTATAAAAGAAGCAAACTCCCGCGGGGAATAGAAGGGCTTGCAATTGATAACAAGAACTTCCAAGGCAGGAGAACAGTGTTTGGAAATTACCGTTACATCAGAGCACCAGCTACAGTTGATGTAGAAGCAGACACCGCCTCCTGTGGTCTTGCCGGAAAGCTCTGTGTCACGATCAGCACGGAAGAGCTGGAAGCCGTCGAGGCGCAGCGCGCTGTCCGGTATATTTTCCCGGAGCCAGGTCTCAGTAAAGCAGAGGACAGCTGAGGAGGCGAGGTCCTTAAAACGCATCAGCAGTCTCAGTTCATCCACCTTGTTAGAGAGAGAGTTGGTATTGGACAGAAATATGCCAGGCAGCGCCGTTCGCGAGCCTCTCCTGCGAAGTCGTACGAGAGCGCCCGCTCGTCTTCCTTCCGCTCGAGATGGTTCGCAACCAGCCGGTGGAGCGTACCAACACAGGGTTTCGTCTGGTAACATTTCTCGGTGGTGGCCCGCCACGAAAGAAAATTTACCGCCGCAGCAAGAAGGAGATATGAATTTAAGAAAAATATATGAAGCAATGACTTTCTGCAAGTGCACACGCAAACAACGCACGTGGCCGTCATCCACGCTGAACTTTCCAGTCAGTCAGCAGGCAGTGTCTAGCTAGCGGCAGCAGCATCTTCATGGAAAAGGAGTGAAAACTGGGAAGTCAAACAGCAGAAATGGACTCTATTTGAAGAGAAACTTTGTGAAGAAGTCCGCTGTTTCTTCGTTGAGAAAATCCTGGTGCGTCCGCCTTGGTGCTACCTATTGGGCGGGAGTGAAACTACAATTGATTTGTGTGCATGCGTCAACCGCTTGGCCTGGATAGATGAAAAAAGTGAGCATGAACAGCGCCGCGTGCGTGCCGGGCTTGTCCAAAGCGTACGCAGACCAAGGCGGACTAGAGGGGAAATGCAGCACGAATAAGGCTTGACTGTCCGACAGAAACATAAGTTTATTAAAGTACTTTAAACGCGGAAGAAAAAAATCATAAGAGGTATGTAAGCACTGGAGGCATTTATCGTGGTTTTAACCCACTGGAAACGGGAGCAATAATGGAAGAGTCGCTTAGCTAAGAGATGTGGTTAGAATTCAAATGCAGCCAGCTTCATATGAAGGGAAAGGCAAGGGGGACTACTGAATTGCTGAGGATATATTTCACCAGCCTCTACAATATTAAGTTATGTTCCCAGTTATGTACCTGGCAAGTTAAGATGACCGAAATTCGCGAAGTCAGTGACTTTAATCCATTAGCAGCCTTCAGACAAACTAAACATGCCAGCATTTGGACTTCAAAATAAGGGAGGTTTTTCTTGGTGGTGAGGAGATTTCTAAAAAAAAAAACTATCCTTGGTCATATAAGTTAATTTAAATCATTAAGTACAATTTCATTAATTTTTTTTCTTTGTAATGAGAGTTAAATTATTGTTCTGTTCTGACTGCAAAGTTATGGTCAAAAATATAAATTGTTATAAGGAAAAAGTAAAAAAAAATACCACAGTCTCTTTCAAATTTATTTAAAAAACAATAATTTTATTTTAAAAAACACAAAAATAAGCCATAAAATAATCCACAAATTTATAATAAAGTTTCAAATGTACATGAAAAGTCAATTTTACAAGAGGAAATTACAAATTTGAGGAAAATGGTTTCAAATTTAGATAAATTTACAGAGAAAAGTAGAAAACTATTAGAAAATTATTATATAAATTTTGGAGAAAAACCTCAAACCTTCAAGACTGAAGTCATTACTCAAGTTTTAAGTTGTACCCTTAACTAGAAATTTTTGGTTGTCTCCTTTAATTTACATGGCACTTGATATTTTCAAACCTGTTTGTACACCACCATAGACAGAGAGAGAACCTGAATTAGACAGAGCTCAGAGAGGGCAAGATGAGACAGAAGAGAGGAGCCAAGGAGAGGAAAGTGTTCAGGCAGTGGGTCCAGGAGAGGTGAGAGCAGAGGAAGGAGAGAAGGATGACACCAGTAAAAAGTCCAAACACAGGACGTCTGGGTGGGACCCCAACTGGCCCAATATTCCAACATTCAAGCCTTGGTTGTACAATACTTCAAATTGTAGGTTCCATATGCACAGCAGTGGCTCAGGAGGTAGAGTGGGTCATCCAATAACCGGATGGTTGGCGGTTCGAATCCCGCTCTCCCCAGATATCCTGCCGTTGTGTCCCAGGGCAAGACACTTTACCCACCTTGCCTCCAGTGTCCATAACACTAAGTATGAATGTGTATAAATGTTTGGTGGTGGCCAGAGAGGCTGTTGGCCCAGATTGGCAGCCACGTTTCCATCAGCCTGTCCCAGGCCAGCTGTGGCTACAGTAGTAGCTTGCCACTACCATTGTCTGTCTGGAGTGAATGAATAATGTATCTGTAAAAAGCATCTTTGAGTGTCTATAATAAAGCGCTATATAAATCTGATGCATTATTATTCAATTCAATTCAACTTTATTTATATAGCGTCATTTCACAACAACAGTCATCTCATAGCACTATCAACTGTAGTGGGAACCCCCACAGTTGCAGAAAGACCCCAGCAATCAGGCGATCCCCTGTGAGCAAGCACTTGGCCACGGTGGAGAGGAAAAACTCCCTTTTAACAGGAAGAAACCTCCAGCAGAACCAGGCTCAGGGAGGGGCAGCCATCTGCTGCGACTGGCTGGGGGGTGAGGGGACAGAGAAGATGAAATGAACAGACATGTAGAGAGCAAACAGCACGATGGGGGCTCAATCTATGGGAGAGAACAAACAGATGTTAATGACCAGCAAAAAAAAAAATATTTCATTGAGCGTGAAGAAAGGAGTGAGGCCCAGTGCATTATTGGAGGTTCCCCGGCTGACTAAACTTATTAGCAGCATAACTAAGGGAGGGTTCAGAAACACATGATCCCTCCCTAATTGTAGGCTATATCAAAAAGGTAGGTTTTAGCCCTATTCTTAAAAACAGAGATCGAGTCTGACTCCCAAATCCAGATTGGCAGCTGGTTCCACAGGAGAGGAGCTTGATAACTCAAGGCTCTGCCTCCCATTGTACTTTTGGAGATTCTAGGTATTACAAGTAATCCAGCCTTTTGGGAGCGTAGTGCTCTGTTAGGATAATACGGTAGTATCAGATCTTTTAAATAAAAAGGACCCTGATTGTTTAGAGCTTTGTAAGTAAGAAGAAGGATTTTAAACTTAATTCTAAACTCTATGGGAAGCCAATGAAGGGAGGCCAGAACCGGAGAGATATGATCTCTCTTTCTAGTAACTGTTAAAACTCTTGCTGCAGCATTTTGGATCAGCTGAAGACTTTTTAAAGATGTTTTAGGACAGCCTGATAATAAAGAATTACAATAATCTAATCTCGAGCTAACAAAAGCGTGGATCAGTTTCTCAGCATCACTCTGAGACAAGATGCTCCTAATCTTGGCAATATTACGCAAATGATAGAAGGCAGTCTTAGAAACAAATTTAATATGTGAATTGAAGGACAGATCTTGATCAAAAATAATTCCAAGGTTCCTCACAGAGCTATTAAGAGAAAGAGTAACCGCATCCAAACTGAAAGTTTGATTTGGAAAGGAATTTCTAAGGTTTTTTGGACCAACAAGAATGACTTCAGTCTTATCTGAATTTAATAGCAGGAAATTACAAGTCATCCAAGCTTTGATTTCCTTAAGACAGGCTTCTAACTTGGCTAATTGATTACTATCATCTGGCTTCATTGACAGGTATAATTGTGTGTCATCTGCATAACAATGAAAATGTATACAGTGCTTTCTAATAATGTTGCCTAACGGAAGCATATATAAACTAAAAAGAGTAGGGCCTAGCACAGATCCCTGTGAAACTCCATGACTAAGCTTTGACTTGAAAAAAAAACTCATTATTTACATGAACAAACTGGAACCTATCAGATAAATAAGATCTAAACCACTGCAACGAAGTTCCATTAAGTCCAACATAGTGTTCTAATCTATCAAGTAGAATATTATGATCGATAGTATCAAAAGCTGCACTAAGGTCTAAAAGGACAAGTACAGAAACCAGTCCATTATCAGATGCGATGAGGAGGTCGTTAGTGACCTTTGCTAAGGCTGTTTCAGTACTATGATGGATTCCAAACCCAGACTGAAACTCTTCAAGTAAACCATTTCCCTGCAGGTGGTCAAATAATTGCGTAGCAACAACTCTTTCTAAGATTTTATAGATATTATATGCAAAGTTACTGTGCAAAATTTTTAAAAAAAAGAAATAAATAGTATAAAATTAACATATTCATACATATGTGTTTTCTGCCCCTCCCCCCCACCCACCCCGGAAAAATATGTTGCCACCGCGCCAAGGTCTTTAAGCCAGAGGAAACACTGCAACAGCGCTACTATAAGAAAGAAGCTGCTCATGATGCCAGGTGACTTAACACTAGCTGGTGTTGTGTGGAATGTGTATGTGCTGCCATACCCGCCCACAGTGTGATGTCAGGCAGACACGGCCACTTGTATATAGTTCTGTTCTTCATAATAAAGTAGGGTTTGCTGTATGACAGAAGAGACTCCAGTCCTTCATTCCTCATACATAACATTTTGGCGACGAGAGAGAAATTATGGGAGCATATGGGCCACCTCCATCCCTGCTACCATTTCTGGAGTACCCGGGAGAGCCAGTGATTCTGTGGCTGAAGTGGCTGGCCATGTTTGAGGGTTATATCACGGCGCTGGGCCTAAGTAGACTCAACAGGAAACAAAGATGAGCACTTCTGGCCCACCATCTCGGTGCGGAAGGCCAAAGAATTCTTGGTACGTTGGGTGAGACGGCGTGCTATGCGGATGCTGTTGAGCGGCTAGCCAAGTACTTCGCCGAGCAGACAAGGACCACAAAGCTGTGGGTGCGGGAGTGTTGGCGCCAAATGGAGCTAGACTAGTTAGCTCAGAGAAGCTAATGGCCCACTCAGTGTCTATGGGCAAGTTAGCCACAAAGCTAACTGCGTGCCAAAAGCAAGCTCCAGGCTACCAGCTAGGCATCGAGGTGGGACCAGGGCAGCGAGTCAAGGAGTCTCCGGTCACTGAAGACGGCGGGCCAGCCAAGGAGCGCAGCACGGTACAGGACCGTAGCGCTGGTGAGTTTGACGGTGTGGTGAGCAACAACAGCAGAGACGGAGAGCAGCAAGAGGAGTCTTCCCCGCAGCTGGAGCCTGGGCAGCGAGAGAGCCGGAGCATGCAAGCTGAGGACCCCGGGAGAGAGCAGCAACAGACGGGCATGGAGACAACACAGTGGAGCACCTGGGACAAGGGTGCTGAGAGCAGTGATGAAGCGCCTGGATCAGAGAGTGACACCAATGAGAGTGACACTGACGAGAGTGACACCAACGAGAGTGACGCCGACGAGAGTGACGCCGACGAGAGTGACGCAGATGAGAGTGATGCTGAGAGCCCCAGGAGAGACCAGCTACAGCCAGGTATGGAGACGACACAGCGGAGTGCCTGGGACAAGGGTGCTGAGAGCAGCGACGAAGCACCTGGGTCGGAGAGTGACGCCGACGGGAGTGACACTGAGAGCCCCGGGGAGAGCACCTACAGCCGGACATGGAGATGGTGCAGCGGAGCACCTTGGACAAGGATGCTGGGAGCAGCAATGAAGCGCCTGGGTCAGACAGTGACACCAACGAGAGTGACGCTGATGAGAGTGACGCCTACGAGAGTGACACCTACAAGAGTGATGCTGAGAGCCCCGGGAGAGAGCAGCAACAGCCGGGCATGGAAACAGCACAGTGGAGCACCTGGGACGAGAATGCTAGGAGCGGCGGTGAGGTGCCTGGGTCGGTGAGTGACACCGGCGGGAGTGATGCTGGGAGCCCCAAGAGAGAGCAGCGACAGCCGGGCACCACGGAGGTCACACAGGGCCTCAGTGACGGAGCTCAACGTGCCCTTGACGATGGTGCTGGGCGTTACAGCGAGGCGCCCGAGGCAGAGAAAGGCATTGACAAGCGAGCTTTGGTTTTCCCCGGAGTGCGGCCACAGGGGGCCGGCGTATTCGGGGCAACAATGGTAGCTGCAATGGTGTGGAAAGCGGTCGGAAGCAGACCGACAAGCTCGGAGGGACGGCATGCCGGACAGCAGTGCTGTGGGTCCCAAGGAGTGATGCAGTCGGTTGTGAACAGAGACATTTTCACAGGAGAGGTCAGTTTTGATCCCGGAAGCAGACGGCGGCCAGTGGCGCACATGTCATGGGGCTGCCCGGGGCCTCCGAGCTGGTCTTATCTTCGGCGGCCAGGGGCGTGCATGCTTTGGGGCTGCCCTGGGCCACCGGGCTGGTTTTACCTCTGGCTGCTGGTGGACATAGGTGTTACTTAAATACTGTTGATGTAAATATGTATATATATATAGTGCTGGTGTGCATGTGAAGGGTTGTTGTGTTATGGGATTATTTTACTTATTTTAGAGACATGGTCCAATATGAGTTATTTTTGTGCAAATGTGATAGGCTATTTTATTACAGTTCATGGTTCCCTGTTTTCTTAGTGCATGATTCGGGTCCTAAATTGGGGAGGGTCTCGACTGTGTGTGTGGTTTTACACTTTTGTAAGGGGGAGGGGAATGTTGTGTGAAGTGTGTGTGCGCTGCCATACCCACCCACAGTGTGACGTCAGGTGGGCATGGCTACTTGTATATAGTTCTGTTCTCCATAATAAAGTAGTTCGGTGCATGACAGAAGAGACTCTGGTCCCTCATTCCTCATAAATAACAGCAGGGGCCATCGAGTTAGTTCTCCAGCTGGAGGCAGCGGATAAGCTAGCGCTGGAGCTGAGTGAGTGTTTGTCACGTCGACAACTGGAGTTTCCTGTTGCCACACAAGTTATGGACTCAGACAGCGATGGGAGCGTGGAAGACGACGCTGCGGAGGCCAACGCTGTGAGATTTAGGTCTGCCCCGGGGAAACCCATGTGTTTGGGTTGCGGGTCCGTGAAGCACTGCTTCAAGGCCAGGGACTGCCTGGAGAGAGGGAATCGCTGCGGCAAGTGTGGCCACTTGAACCACTATGCTAGGGTGTGCCGTGTGTCCGACGCAGGGGAGCCCACAGAAGAAATCGACTCCCCCTGCCCAGACGATTGCTCACACTGTGTCTCTGAACACCAATGGATACATGTTCTGCACAGTGGAGCTGGATGGTGTGGAGGTGCCGCTGCCGATCGATACAGGGGCGGAGGGCTCCCTGCTGAATTGGGCTACGGTGAGAAAATTCTTCCCGCACTATAGGATTGAAGGTGACCCAGCGCTACTTTATGGCTATTGAGGCGGATGGCTGTCCACAGTGGGAACGCTGAGACTGACGGCCCGGTACAAGTCGGTGGAAATGTCCAACCTTAAGCTCACCATGACAGCCCATGGCGATAACATCATGGGCTGTGACCTTTTTCATGGTCTGGGTTTCACCATCAAGAGTGGCGCTGGGGAGGAGTGGTCAGGCTGTGGACTGTGGGACTGGCCAGTTCCAAGAGTGGAGGACGATGCGGTGTGGGATGAGGAATTGCCAAGTACCCCAGAAGGCGAGCAGGACCAGTCTCACTCAGAGCCATTGCAGGAGGGTCTCAGTGCCAGAGCCCAAGTTGCCCTGGACAAGGGTACTGGGTGGCACGGCAAGGAGCCTGCAACAATGAGCAATGCCAAGGAGCTGGCTTCAGTTGTTCCCAGAGCTCGGGAACTAAAGTGCTAAAGTGGGCCAGTGAATATAGGGCTACAATGGCGACAGCTGCAGCGGATTTAAAAGAGGTTGGGGCCAGACCGTTAAGCACGGAGGGACCGCGTGCCAGGCAGAAACACTGCAAGCTGAGCAAAACCCCTCTGGGAGTCGCGGACCTGGTTTGGGCTCGTGGGGAGGGGCGGCCACGGCGAGGATGGATCAAACGGCAGGCTGAGGATCACCAGGGGCGGCTGTGCATCATGGCTATACAAGGCGTTGCCCATTTCCAACTGTCGGACTGTTCATGGAGGCACGCCAATGAGCTGCGGCGTGCCCGGGAGGAGCCTCCAGGTGGTGGACCTGGAAGAGAGGGACGCCCGATGGCGTGGAAGAGGAGACGTATCTGTGTCTATGCAATTAGCTGCGGTTCAGGAGGCAGGCCTCCTCCAGGGGCGGACTTATGGAGAGACAGTCTGGGGGACCCACAGGCCAGTTCCTCCTATGTTTAGCCGTGTGGACTGTAAGTTTATATACATGTGTCTGTGTGATGTGTTATAGTAGCGGTTTTTTGTTTGTTTGTTTGTTTGTTTGTTTGTTTGTTTGTTTGTTTTTTCCCATTAAGAGGTTTGCAGTTGTTCATTTGAGTGCATGTTTTTTTTTAAAAAAAGAGAAAAGTATTTTGTTGTTCATATATGTTGTACAGTGGGGTAAAAAAGTATTTAGTCAGCTACCAATTGTGCAAGTTCTCCCACTTAAAAGATGAGAGAGATCTCCAATTTTCATCATAGGTATACCTCAACTATGAGAGACAAAATAAGAAAAAAAAAATCCAGAAAATCACATTGAAGGATTTTTAAAGAATTAATTGGTAAATT
The DNA here is from genome assembly GCA_020510985.1 of Pholidichthys leucotaenia. NCBI lineage: Eukaryota > Metazoa > Chordata > Actinopteri > Cichliformes > Pholidichthyidae > Pholidichthys > Pholidichthys leucotaenia. The sequence goes on along the minus strand of CM035837.1, from coordinate 322,523,210 downwards.
CCTCGGTAAAATAAGTATTTGGTCAATAACAAAAGTTCATCTCAATACTTTGTTATATACCCTTTGTTAGCAATGACAGAGGTCAAACGTTTTCTGTAAGTTTTCACAAGGTTTTCACACACTGTTGCTGGTATTTTAGCCCATTCCTCCATGCAGATCTCCTCTAGAGCAGTGATGTTTTGGGGCTGTCGCTGGGCAACACAGACATTCAACTCCCTCCAAAGATTTTCTATGGGGTTGAGATCTGGAGACTGGCTAGGCCACTCCAGGACCTTGAAATGCTTCTTACGAAGCCACTCCTTCGTTGCCCGGGCGGTGTGTTTGGGATCATTGTCATGCTGAAAGACCCAGCCACGTTTCATCTTCAATGCCCTTCCTGATGGAAGAAGGTTTTCACTCAAAATCTCACGACACATGGCCCCATTCATTCTTTCCTTTACACGGATCAGTCGTCCTGGTCCCTTTGCAGAAAAACAGCCCCAAAGTATGATGTTTCCACTCCCATGCTTCACAGTAGGTATGGTGTTCTTTCTCCTCCAAACACAACAAGTTGAGTTTTTACCAAAAAGTTCTATTTTGGTTTCATCTGACCATATGACATTCTCCCAGTCCTCTTCTGGATCATCCAAATGCTCTCTAGCAAACTTCAGACGGGCCTGGACATGTACTGGCTTAAGCAGGGGGACATGTCTGGCACTGCAGGATTTGAGTCCCTGGCGGCGTAGTGTGTTTCTGATGTAGCCTTTATTACTTTGGTCCCAGCTCTCTGCAGATCATTCACTAGGTCCCCCCCATGTGGTTCTGGGATTTTTGCTCACCGTTCTCGTGATAATTTTGACCCCACGGGGTGAGATCTTGCATGGAGCCCCAGATCGAGGGAGATTATCAGTGGTCTTGTATGTCTTCCATTTTCTAATAATTGCTCCCACAGTTGATTTCTTCACACCAAGCTGCTTACCTATTGCAGATTCAGTCTTCCCAGCCTGGTGCAGGTCTACAATTTTGTTTCTGGTGTCCTTTGACAGCTCTTTGGTCTTGGCCATAGTGGAGTTTGGAGTCTGACTGTTTGAGGTTGTGGACAGATGTCTTTTATACTGATAATGAGTTCAAACAGGTGCCATTAATACAGGTAACGAGTGGAGGGCAGAGGAGTCTCTTAAAGAAGAAGTTACAGGTCTGTGAGAGCCAGGAATCTTGCTTGTTTGTAGGTGACCAAATACTTATTTTACCAAGGAATTTACCAATTAATTCATTAAAAATCCTTCAATGTGATTTTCTGGATTTTTTTTTTCTCATTTTGTCTCTCATAGTTGAGGTATACCTATGATGAAAATTGGAGACTTAATCTTTTAAGTGGGGGAACTTGCACAATTGGTGGCTGACTAAATACTTTTTTGTCCCACTGTATGTAGTTCTGGGGATTATTTTATACGTTTTATTTTAGTTTAGGAACATGACAGCTATTTTAATTTAGGAATGGACTTTTATCTGTTTTACTGGTGGCAGAATAAATCCACCTTGACATGTGGGGGTTGGACGGTAGTCCACCCGTCCCCCCTAGTTTTTAGTTGCTTTGGTGTGAATGTGGTAGGCCAATTATAGTACATTGTTTTCCATTATTTTAGTGCGTGATTTGGGTCCTAAATTGGGGTGGGTCTGTATCGTGTGTGTTTTGGACTTTTCTAAGGGGGGAAGAATGTTATATAGTTATTTATATAGTTCTTGTGCTCTTATTTGTGAGGCACGGTGTGGTGGCTCTCACTATCGCCTGGCAGTTGTAGTGTGGTGTGTTACGATTAATAAACGTAAGTTCAGTCGTGCACCTGGCCTTGTCATTTCGAGTCTACATCCAGACACAACGTTATTATTGAGCGTTTTATTGTTTACTTACATGTTCCATAGGCAGAGAGGTAAGAAAAAAAAACCATAGAGATGTGCACTGATCTTTACCTCCTGATTAACAAACGTGTTGTCAATCACAATGATTCTCAATTCTATTGGCACAGACGGTTCTAATGGCTGCTAACAGGACAAATGATAAGTCAAACGCGTTTTTTAATGTTATAAAACACTACATACCTTTTCACTGGGACTTCTTTTGGACTGTTGGGGTGGGTCTTCTTTTGGACTTCTTTTGGACTTCTTTTGGACTGTTCCAGCTTCTCCCCTCCAGAAGACGTTTCAGAAGCCTTCGGACTAGAACCAGCAGGTTTAGGAACAGTTTCTTTCCTACAGCTGTCACGTTATTGAACTTAGTTCCCCGCTGACTCTCTTACCATCATCTCTTACCATCCTCACCTGTACATAACTGCATAACTACATAACTACATCTAACTTATTGCACATTATTTGCACATAACAGTACTCTTAACTTTCTGCACTGCTGCATATATTTGCATATATTTGCTTAAATTGCACATACTGTTAATTACCGTATATACTGCACTGCTGTCCTTTGCACTTCTGATTGGATGCTAAACTGTGTTTCGTTACCTTGTATTCATACATGTGTAATGACAATAAAGTTGAATCTAATCTAATCTAATCTTTTCCACCTCCTCTTTTCTCAGTTTTCTAAATGAGGAACCCGTGGGCTTGGATGGCCTTTTCATGACGATAATTTGAAAAATAAATGATCTATTTGTAGTGTCCGAATAAGCCAGGAGGCGAGGTGACGTTTTATAGTATTTATTACAAGAACTATATACACACGGGGAGACCCTACCGTGAATACAGGAGTAACGGCAACTGCATCAGGCTTTTATATCCCAGGTGACGCCACCCCCCGAAGGTGGGGCATCACCCCTCCCAGCCTAGGGCACCACCATACTAATATATTATATTACTATCCTACATCCACCCCCACCCCCACCCACCCCCACCCCCGAAAAAAACTGCAAACACACAAATTACCCAGCCAAACAATTAACACACGAATCACTTTTCAGGGAAGAATAAGCCTATCCATTCACACCACACTGGCTCAGTGGAGCTCTCCGCTATGTAAACACGACAGTCTCTGAAATAAAAATGAGCCACACACCAATTTAAATCAATCCCTCCTAAGCTAAACACATAACAAATACAGACATAGACAATGGCGGTACCCAGTCCCATAAACCCATTGGATACATAAATACGTAAACAGGGAACTCCCCAAAAGAAAAACACAAGTTCACACTATAGGGCAGTAATCAAACCATTCACACACAGGTGTTACTGCACCTCACACTCACAACACTCACTCTCAACAGTGGCCTAGTGCTTTTACTACTTAACCCACCCTGTCACAGTGGTAAACATTTCCCTAATGACCACAACAGCCATAGAGGCCCAACCTAAGACAGGGGAGCATACACGGCAACACGTGCTGGAAATAAATCAGAATCAGAATCAGAATCAGAATCAGAATAAACTTTATTGCCAAGCATGTAAAAAACACACGAGGAACTTGACTTGACATTGGTGCGCATGCGCGCGACACAACGACACGGCAGCCATAATAGGCGCCTCATCAAACAGAGATAGATAAGAAAGGGAGGGGAAGGGAGGGAACGACACAAGGGGGGAGGAGAAAAAAAACTTCGTTATCAGAATACAGCTTATTTTTTAAGCAGATTATGATTACAATGAAAAAAAATCTCTCAATAGCACAGAGCAACAACTCAGAATTTCACAAGACACAAGAGAGCAGTGTACAGTATATCTTTAATCAGTTCATGAATCAATGTGTGTGCGGTGTTGAGCAGTGTTGATGATAATAAGAGAGACCCAAGGACCCTTGGCAGAAGATGTTTTGTCTGTCTGTCGCCCAGTCTTATCTGGCGCTGCAGCTGGCTGTCCAAGGCCTTGTGCTCATGATTTTGAAAAAACACAGTCTGCAGACAGCCAGGAGGAATTTTCATGGGGAATAATAATGCCAAATAGGACTGATCACAGAGAAGACTTGTATTTCTTCTGTAGATTCAGTACATTAATCCTTCATTGCGCAGCTTTGAATTCGTCGTGGAAAGACCTGAGCGAACCCATGATGTAATCCACCTTACGAGACAGTTCTCCAGTAGTCGCTATCAGGGTCTTCTCCAGTTTCTCAATTTGTTGGATGCACCTCGCCTGGCCAGCATTTTGATAGGTTGAATCCATCTTCAGCAATTTGCGGTAAACCAAGACAATTCCCGTCCCAATCAGAATTATCCCAATCACCAAGATTACGAAGATAAACAAATCTTCAATATCTTCGATAGAGAGATTAGAGAGACACAGCATTTTCCAATTACCTGTGTCACATAGATAGCCCACTGGAGCTGTTCCAGCGGGGCAGACAGCTTCCCCCGGAGCACTTTTCCTTGTTGAAAAAATAGTGTCAATTGTGTTCAAAGCCCAGCTTATTAACTCCATAATTTCTTTTCGGCGGTCGCAGTTAGACGCAGACAGACAACAGCAAGCTGGGATCCAGTAGTAGGAGGGGAGGAAAAAATCAGCAGGAGAGAAGAAAAAAGCGTCTGCTCTCTTGGGAGGGCGGAAGTAAAGCAGAATACAACACTGTAAAATATTGTGGAATACTGCACACACATACCCTGACCAAAAATGTAATACACCAACAGGTCACCTTACAGTCAACACACATTCCTGTTACATTTTCTTTTTTTTAAACAGAACAATTAACCATAACACAGAACATTAAAACAAATTGCACATTTAGACACACTGTTAGTCCTCATACATTCAACCCGGGTAGCCCCCCCCCCCCCGGAGTGTCCGTCACGCGGCCCACTTCCAGAGCGTCTCCGTTTTGTAGTGACCGGAGATGGACTGCATGGACGCCCTTTTGTGCTCCGACGTCGCAGCTCATTGGGATGCCGTCTCGACCCATCAGTCAAACTCAGGTAGCCATCGCTGCTGGACCGGACCACCTGCAGATCATCCTGTCCCGCTGTCCCTGTTCTGGAACTGCGCACCCGACCAAGCTGAGGCTCAACCCTAGGGCGCACGTTATCACCCTCACCCTGGGGAGCACTCACTGGCTTCCTCCGTCGTCTTCACCGCGATCTGGCTCCCTTATGGCTCTTCAGCAGATCGCCAAGTTGACTCAAGCCATGTCCCTTGCCTTTGGTGTCGGCACGGCCAGGGTCTGTGGCGTCTGGTGTTACCCCGGAAACCAGATGATGTTGGTGCATCGGTCACTGTTGGCTCAGCAGCCGGAACCTGTCCACCGCTGTAGCTCACGGTCTTTGGACCTTTCCACCACCACAGTGATCAAACCATGCCGTTCGGGTCCTTCCTCCACTGGACCGCAAACACTGGCACGGGACCCCCACCTAGTCAGCGTACTAAGGTGCCGGCGGTGTCCCTCTTCACCTGGAATGGGCCACCCTAAGTCCCATACTTCATCACCGTTTCCCACATAGAAGGGCCGGTCCCATAAACCACCACCTGCCCACTCCTCCACCACACCGCAGGTAATGGCAAAACCGAGCCTGTAAAAACATCACATCCCATTAGGTTATTAGCTTCCTGCAACACCAAGAACTCATTGGCATAGATGGAGGCCTCTTTGTGCCTCATCAACAGCCAAACCAAGCCCACGACATCCAGCGGGTGGCTACCATAACTGTAGCAGGTGATGTTAGTTCCACTAATTCTATAGTGGGGAAAACACCAACTTACTGTCGCCAAGTTCAGGATGGAGACTGCCGACCCCGTGTCCAACAACAGCGGCACCAGTGTCCCATCCAACAAAATGTCACAAACAATGCGTCCGTCTGTGTCAGGCGAGACTGTGTGGCCCACCATAGGGGCCTTCTTCTTAGCTGTTACTGTCACTGGTCCCCATTCCTCCTTGTTGAAATTGCAGCAGACTCTGGCGAAGTGATGGAGCAGGCCGCACTGTCCACAATGCTTGCCCCTCGCCATATACTCCCTGGCTCGATAATGGTGCCTGCTAGATCCGCAGCCGTAATTCGGCAAGTAATTCATAGTAATTCGGCGTCCCCGAGGTGAACTTTGTTTTCACGATGGCCACGCAGTCAACATCGCTTTCATCGTTCGAATCCAAGGCCAGGGTCATCCCACATATGTTGTTCTTCTGCGGGGCTTCACTGTCCATAAGACGCGTCGTCAGCCGTTCCGCTGTCTCATTTTGTTGTGCTAGCTCCATGGCTGCTACTGGTGCTACCTCACCAGCATGAGTTAGCAGGTGAACTCTTGCCAAGGGGCCGGCCGCATGTTCCACTAACAGGCCGCAGGCCAACTACTCCTCCAAAGTCCCCAGCCTGCACTCACCCACCAGTCGCCGAAGGTCTGCCACAAACCGTCAAACTGACTCTCCGGGTCGCTGGTTCCGTTGCTTGACTTGCATGCACCGCCTTATGATGTTGCCAGCGGCGCAAAGGTAGCCTGCCACGAGCCTCGTCACATGGCCGAATAGGTCACCTCCTTCAAACATGCTCAAGACCCTTCGGCTCTCCTCATCCAGGTTATGGACCAGGATAGCCCAAGCACATAATTTATCCAGGTCGCCGAGGTCTAACGCGAGTGGATAGTATTCGAAGGCCGCCCACCACCTGGTCCACAGGACCAACGGCTCACCCGGAGCCTGCAACACAAAGCGCAGCGGGCCAGCAGCCCTCTCCATCTCCGTATATCCTCGTCACCAAATGTAGTGTTTGAATAAACGAGGAGGCGAGATGACGTAGTATTTATTACAAGAACTATGTACACACGGGGAGACCCTACCGTGAATACAGGAGTAATGGCAAGGAGACCAGAGGTCTCCTGCATCAGGCTTTTATATCCCAGGTGACACCACCCCCCGAAGGCGGGGCATCACCCCTCCCAGCCTAGGGCACCACCATACTAATATGTTACATTATTATCCTACACTATTCACAAATGATCTCTATTAATCAGTATCTGGCTGAGATGCACAATAATAACTCCTCCCATTCCCCCATCTTCCACAGTCACTTGACTGAGCACGGTGCAGGACAAGTTTGGGCCAGGTCAAATAATGAGAAACAATGGGGGATTTGTTGTTTATTTTTCTTTATTTGTTCATTTTTTATTTTCAAGTCAGAGCACAAGGGAAGGGTGCCAGTCGTAGCTGCATTTTTTTTTTGCAAATATTCTTAATTACATTTTTTTAAAACTTTTTTTAGCGCTTGCATGACAAAAACAAAACGTACCACATTCTGTGTGACACATGTGTATAGCTGTGTTTTTAAATGCTCAGTCAGTTTTGATCTTCTTAAGGTGGATGCTATGCTGGAAAGCTGGGTCCTCCGGTTAGCCAAAGCTCTAAGAAGAAACCTGGTAAATGTGAATGTGGTGATCACAGACTGGCTGTCACTGGCTCACCAGCATTATCCCAAAGCAGTGCAGAACACCCGCACTGTGGGGAGAGACATTGCTCATCTGTTGCTGTCAATTCAGGTCAGATTATTTTCAAATAAATATGGTAACCCAAATGAAGCATTATGCGCATACCAAATTTAACTTGACACATGCATGTACTTATCTCTCACAGCAACAGTACCAGTACCCAATGAAGAAAGTCCATTTGATTGGCTATAGCTTGGGTGCTCATGTCTCTGGGTTTGCAGGAAGCTATCTGGATGATGTAGAGAAGATTGGAAGAATTACTGGTGGGATTTCAAACACCTGGTATGAGTAGTGTTAAACTGTTTATTAGGGCACAGTTCTTTGACTGCACATTGTGTCTGTCCAGGTCTTGATCCAGCGGGGCCATTGTTTGAAGGAGTATCAACCTCAGACAGGCTGTCTCCTGATGATGCTGAATTTGTAGATGCCATCCACACCTTCACTCGTGAACGGCTGGGCCTCAGTGTGGGAATCAAGCAAGCCGTGGCCCATTATGATTTTTATCCTAACGGAGGAGATTTCCAACCAGGGTGTGACCTGCAAAATATTTATGACCACATCTCTGAGTATGGGCTTCTTGGTATGAAAATAACACAAAACACATCACAAATGAAAAACAAAAATACACCGTACAATATAGCCTGCTGCTTTTTTGCATTTTTTTTACTGCATTAGTACTGAAAAAAGTTTTATCTTAAAAGACTTTTTGGAATATTTCAAGGCATTTTATTTATTTATGTTTAATCTATGAAAAATAAATCAACGGGAGAGACTGTCTGATGGGAGATTTGAAAGTATCAGAGATTCAGATGCTCAAAAATCCTGTCTGATAAAAAAGATAATGGTGTCGCTATAGCGTCAACTATTCTTTTTTTGAATAGAAACCAAACTTTCAAAAATTAATTTTTATCTTTAAATAGGACAGTGGCATACCAAGGTCCATAGCTCAGTTAACATTCAGCATCCTTACAGTTTTCCTCAATGCACAGACACAGACTCACATACTGTATCTGCTAAATCTCTAGCATCTGCCAATGCCTACAAAATATGTCAGGTGCCAACATTTGTTTTTTGCTGATGATTCCTTAGTTTCTCGTCACTTTTTGCTTCCACTTCTACTCCCTGTTCTTGCTATACACTCTTCAAATTTCATGTTTTATTTTATTAGAAGTTTGTCATAGGAGGAAAACACAGTATAACAACAATAACAATGTTAACTAGAAAAGCACTCGGAGAGTGCAGACCTCCACCAAGCGCCACAGTTCCCCCCATACAGTGTTTTACATCATAAATATTAATCCTACATTTATTGTGTGTACGTTTTCAGATTCCTTGACCATGAAAACATATGAGTAGCAATTGGATTCACATGGATAGGATTAGTGGTTCAGTAGTTATTCAGGAAAATCGCATTTTGCATAATGGCGGTTTTCCGGATCACCACCAAAATGTAATCATCTGTAGGATACCCCATTTCTGACAATCTGTGAAAATTTCATGAAACTCCGTCCATAACTTTTTGAGTTATCTTGCTAACAAACAAACAAACAAACAAACAGACAGACAGACAGACAGACAAACCAACGCCGATGAAAACATAACCTCCTTGGCGGAGGTAATAAAAACCAAGGATCCTGAATTGAGACAAACATACAATCAAAACCATGAATGTTATCACTAAGTTAAACCTAAAACTCATCAATCCTAAGAACAAAATTACTTATAGCACAGTACGGGAAATAAAAGAGAATTCATGTCTTTTGGTTTTACTTCTGGGTACAACAAGTTCTCTGGGCCGCCGAAGAAAATGAACAACTGGAGGGGCAGCAGACAGGAAGCTGTGCAAAGGTGAAGAGCTGTCCCTCAGAATTTTCTTTCCCATAGATTGAATCCCCATTGTGCTGTCTGCTCTCTACATGTCTGTTCTTTTCTTCTTTTCTCTATCCCCTCACCCCACTAGCCAGTCGTAGCAGATTACTGCCCCTCCCTGAGCCTGGTTCTGCTGGAGGTTTCTTCCTGCAAAAGGGAGTTTTTCCTCTCCACCATCGCCAAGTGCTTGCTCACAGGGGATCGCCTGATTGCTGGGGTCTTTCTGCAATTGTGGGGGTTTCCACTACAGTTGAAAGTGCTACGAGATGACTGTTGTTGTCAAATGGCACTATATAAATAAAGTTGAATTGAATTGAATGTTGGTGAAGGTACTTAGAGTAGCCTCAGTTCACCGCTCACTTAGGGTGGGAAGAGAAGAATGTGGGATGACAATTATTATACAGCACTGCTTCTGTACCTTCTCCAACTCTTCAGAGAGGCCTTTTGTCAGACTTTTCCAAACTGGACTGGCATATTGCAGAACCAGACAAATGAAAGTCAAATAAATCTGTTTTAAGACATCAGGTGGGAGGACAGCTCTTTTGGCCACACAAAGGTAATGAATCCTGGGTCTTGTTTTAGATGTCATGGGCATCCCATGACAAATGGGATGAGCCCTGAACTCCAAGCAGCTTGAATGTGGAGACTCTACTGATGATATGACCAGAGAACATTGGCAGTGGAGGAGAGGGAATGTAAGTCTCTTAGGGCTGTATTACAGTGACACTGTCCATAATGAATTCTCACTGACGCACAATGCGTTTATGAGTGTTTCCAAGTTCATTTCCATATCACAGCAATGTAAAAACAAATTTATTCCACCAGGCACAAGGTGTAAAAGAGGCTGGTCTAATTATTCAGAGGTGTGTTTTAGATAATCAAATCCAAAGTGCTCCTGCCCATCCCTTTAATGCACAGAGGTGCATTATCTAAAGTGAACTCTGATCATGACGGCTTGTTTAAGATGGGTTTTGTGCTGGCCAAATGCACATGAGCGAAAATGCACATGATAGTAACACTGCTTGGTAATAAGGAAAACATCAATCACAGTTGATGCCCAGTTAGTTATTTTAGAGAGAACAAACAGGTAAGAGATAATTCTGGGCTGAAAAATCAAGATGAATGGTTTAGTGTAGTGCGCAGGGATGCAACACAGAGACATGAATGGGTTTGAAACTTCAGAAAAAGAGGATGATGCCTCTGCAAACTTTCATAAAACAGAAGGATCATTAAGGGTGGTGCGTAAATCGCTCCCGGCCCATGGGGTGATGGAGAGCTCCCTCTACTGTTCCTTTCACCAACCGAGGGTCTCTCCCGTCTCATGTGTGGGTCTGTTGAGGTTTGTGGCTCTCTGTCCCAGTCCCTCCTGAGGGGGAGGCAAGCAGGAGATCCGGCGAGACGTCTCGTCCTCCGCTGATCCCCACCACGAAGCGAGCCTGCTTTCGGAGGCGCCTCCCGGGGTCTGACAGATAGCAGTCAGGACACACGCAGCTCGAGAACCCCCACCATAGGAGCACAGAGCGGGTGGCCTTGGCCTGACTGAAAACCTGGGGGCACGTGACCGCAGGCAGATATGGACACATCTCCTGTCTCTCTGGCGAGTTACAGTGAAAAGTAAAATCCTGTTCATTCATTCCTTCATTCATTCCTTCATTCCCCTAAAAATAAACACATTAATGCAGAATAAGTCTGTGATGAAAAGGAAAATGTGGATGGACTAAAAATCTGACTACCACACCTTCCCCTGTACACTACACCCACACCAGAATGCACACACGCTCCCTGTTCATTCAGTCATTCATTCATTCATTCATCTTCTTCCGCTTAATCCTTTTTGGGTCACGGGGGGGCTGGAGCCTATCCCAGCATCTTTGGGCGAGAGGCAGGGTCCATTCATTCCCCTAAAAAAAAAAAACAAAAAAACAAAAAAAAAAACATACATTAATTCCTAGACTCCAGTGGTAAGTCTGCAATTAAAATAAGAATGTGGATGGAATAAAAAATATTTAGTGTATCATCATATAGATAAAATGACAGATTATATTATGATTGTTACAATTCAGCTGTGTGATTCCAAAACATGCCATTGAAATAGCATTAAACAATGTGCTTCAGACAACAGACCTCCTTTTTCCTGATCAAAAGCACATCGTCATAACATGCATCATAATACCAGTGCACATGACAGCGTGCCACCATGCCTCTTTGAAATGACTATCGATCTCCCAGGGCAAAGCAGACACACTGTCTACTGGTAATTAGATGTGACGCAAAGTGTAAAAAACAGACAATGTGCTGACAGAAACTAACAATAACACTGGCGTACGGTGGGAAGTCTGGTGCAAAAGTCCGCTGATGACTGTCAAAATAGGGCCCTTAGAAAGTAGAAAGTGCTAAGTGCTACAGTGCTAAGTAGAACTACTTAGAACTGTACTCTAGCAGTGTACTCTCTGTGCCAATCCCAAACCTGGATAAATGGAGAGGGTTCATCAAGAAAGGTATTCAGCATAAAAATCCTTGCCAAATCGGCATGCAGATCATTGCAATATCAGGTGATAATATTGTATGCTATAGCAACCCAAAAGGGAACAGCCGAAAGAAAAAGTGTTTCACAGATGCACCTTTTTTATCTCTTAGAAGATTAAAAAAAAAATAGGCATTTGAGAATAACTGGCATACACATGAGAAAAGGCCACTGTAAAACAGAATCATTTAAGTGGAAAATGTTGCAGGTTTTTTTTAACAGTCGTGAGCTAACTTCTTAGCATAGGTCTGAAGAAATTAATTTCAATTCAATTCAATTCAACTTTATTTATATAGCGCCATTTCACAACAACAGTCATCTCATAGCACTATCAACTGTAGGGGGAACCCCCACAGTTGCAGAAAGACCCCAGCAATCAGGCGATCCCCTGTGAGCAAGCACTTGGCGACGGTGGAGAGGAAAAACTCCCTTTTAACAAGAAGAAACTTCCATCAGAACCAGGCTCAGGGAGGGGCAGTCATCTGCTGCGACTGGCTGGGGGGTGAGGGGACAGAGAAGATGAAAAGAACAGACATGTAGAGAGCAAACAGCACGATGGGGACTCAATCTATGGGAGAGAACAAACAGATGTTAATGACCAGCAAAAAAAATAAATATTTCATTGAGAGTGAAGAAAGGAGTGAGGCCCAGTGCATTACTGGAGGTCCCCTGGCTGACTAAACCTATTAGCAGCATAACTAAGGGAGGGTTCAGAAACACATGATCCCTCCCTAATTGTAGGCTATATCAAAAAGGTAGGTTTTAGCCCTATTCTTAAAAACAGAGATCGAGTCTGACTCCCGAATCCAGATTGGCAGCTGGTTCCACAGGAGAGGAGCTTGATAACTGAAGGCTCTGCCTCCCATTGTACTTTTGGAGAGTCTAGGTATTACAAGTAATCCTGCATTTTGGGAGCGTAGAGCTCTGTTAGGATAATACGGTAGTATCAGATCTTTTAAATAAAAAGGAGCCTGATTGTTTAGAGCTTTGTAAGTAAGAAGAAGGATTTTAAACTTAATTCTAAACTCTATGGGAAGCCAATGAAGGGAGGCCAGAATCGGAGAGATATGATCTCTCTTTCTAGTACCTGTTAAAACTCTTGCTGCAGCATTTTGGATCAGCTGAAGACTTTTTAAAGATGTTTTAGGACAGCCTGATAATAAAGAATTACAATAATCTAATCTCGAGCTAACAAAAGCGTGGATCAGTTTCTCAGCATCACTCTGAGACAAGATGCTCCTAATCTTGGCAATATTAAGCAAATGACAGAAGGCAGTCTTAGAAACAAATTTAATATGTGAATTGAAGGACAGATCTTGATCAAAAATAATTCCAAGGTTCCTCACAGAGCTATTAAGAGAAAGAGTAATCGCATCCAAACTGAAAGTTTGATTTGGAAAGGTATTTCTAAGGTTTTTTGGACCAACAAGAATGACTTCAGTCTTATCTGAATTTAATAGCAGGAAATTACAAGTCATCCAAGCTTTGATTTCCTTAAGACAGGCTTCTAACTTGGCTAATTGATCACTATCATCTGGCTTCATTGACAGGTATAATTGTGTGTCATCTGCATAACAATGAAAATGTATACAGTGCTTTCTAATAATGTTGCCTAACGGAAGCATATATAAACTAAAAAGAGTAGGGCCTAGCACAGATCCCTGTGGAACTCCATGACTGAGCTTTGAGTTGAAAGAAAACTCATTATTTACATGAACAAACTGGAACCTATCAGATAAATAAGATCTAAACCACTGCAACAAAGTTCCATTAAGTCCAACATAGTGTTCTAATCTATCAAGTAGAATATTATGATCGATAGTATCAAAAGCTGCACTAAGGTCTAAAAGGACAAGTACAGAAACCAGTCCATTATCAGATGCCATGAGGAGGTCGTTAGTGACGTTCGCTAAGGCTGTTTCAGTACTATGATGGATTCTAAACCCAGATTGAAACTCTTCAAGTAAACCATTTCCCTGCAGGTGGTCAAATAATTGCGTAGCAACAACTCTTTCTAAGATTTTTGAAATGAAAGGGAGATTAGAGATTGATCTATAGTTAGCTAAAGCTCCTGGATCTAGCGTTGGCTTTTTGAGTAAGGGTTTAATTACAGCCGTTTTAAAAGCCTGCGGTACATGGCCTAAATTTAATGAAGAATTGATTATATGAAGAATAAAGCTACCAATAAGTGGGAAGTCTTCTTTAAATAACCTGGTAGGAATAGGGTCTAAAAGACAAGTTGAAGGTTTGGATGAGGAAACTATTTTGTCTAACTCACAAAGGTCGATTGGAGTAAACTCATCAAGACAGACATCAATTGAAGGAGTTGTAGTAGTTACAGTATTTAAGTTAACTGTGGGAAGAATCTGATTGATTTTATCTCTGATGGATGAAATTTTATTATTGAAAAAGTTCATAAAGTCCTGACTAGTAAGCTCTAAGGGAATGCTAGGATTGACAGAGTCCTGACTCTTTGTCAACCTGGCTACAGTGCTGAAAAGAAACCTGGGATTATTCTTGTTCTCGTCTATTAATGCAGAATAATAACTCGTTCTAGCTTTTCTAAGAGATTTTTTATAAATTAAAAGATGATTTCTCCAAGCTAAATAGATTTCATCTAAATTAGTGGAGCGCCATTTTCTTTCTAATTGACGAGTCTTCTGTTTTAAGCTACGAGTTTCTATGTTGAACCAAGGAGTTAGAAATCTCTGATTAGACTTTTTCTTTTTTAAGGGGGCCACAAGTCTAGAGTCTGATGCAGAGAAGCTGTAACACTATCCACCATGTTATCAATTACAGAAGGAGCAAGCTGTCTATAGCTTATTTCCGTTGTGTTGACACATGGCATAGAGGAAACAATCTGCATAAATTTGGTAACAGCATCATCTGAGAGGCATCTACTGTAGTAATATTTTTCTTTAGGAGCCAAATAGTCAGAAATAGTAAAATCAAAGGTTAACAGACAATGGTCTGACAGTACAGGGTTATGAGGAGACACTACAAGATTTTCTATTTCTATGCCATATGTCAGAACAAGGTCCAATGTATGGTGGAGGTAATGAGTAGAATTTCCTACTTTCTGAGAAAACCCCATCGAGTCTAATATTGAATTAAATGCCACATTAAGGTAGTCACTATCTACATCCACATGTATATTAAAGTCCCCTACTATAATTATTCTATTGTGGGCCTCAGGCCTCAGGTTATTTCACACCTTAGACAGAGACAATGAATACACATGGGAGAACAGTGGGAGTGGGGGTTGAATGAAGTGTGGTGTAGATGTCCTGCTGTTATTAGGAAGTGCCTTGAGTCTTGTGAAGTGTAACTTGATGTAGAGAGTCAGTCTGTTCTGTGCTCGTGATGTGACGAGTCATTCTGTTCAGTGCTTGTGAGATGTGAGTGTGCAATTAATCATTTGAAATGCATCTGCCTGTGATTTCACACACTCCACACTGGTGACCCAAGAAGTATTATGGAACACGAGGCAAGATCCCCGGAGCCGGCCCGGTCAGGAAGCTACAGCAAGGCGGCAGCCATCCCACAGACAGCCCGGACTGGAACCTCCAGCCACGCGTGTGCGGTTGCAGTCAAGTTACCGGATTTCTGGCAGCACAACCCGCGCTCTTGGTTCCACCTCACCGAGGCCCAGTTCGCCCTCCGGGGAGTAACGGCAGTTGACACTAGATTCTACCATGTGGTCGCAGCACTCGACGCCCGCACAGCTCAACAGGTAGCGAGCCTGCTCGATCAGCCACCAGCCAGCAACAGATACGAGGCGCTCAAGGCTGAGCTCATCCAGCGCTACACGCTCTCGGACTGCGAGAGAGCGGAGAGGCTCCTGACGCGGACCGAGCTAGGAGATGGTTCAGCCGTAGACCTGATGGAGAAGATGCTGGCGTTAAGGGGCACGGACGACAAGCACTTTCTGTTTGCCCACCCCTTCCTCCGGAACCTTCCGACAGTAGCAAGAGCGGTTCTGGCCAATTCGCCGCGGCTGGCCGCGCAAGACTACCGTGCGCTAGCCCAGGAGGCAGACCGGATCATCATCACCACCAAGGAGATCACAGTCAACGCGGCAGCGACGGAGCCCAGCGAGACGACCAGAGGAGGCAAGGAGCCACCGACGGTAGCAGCAGCGGGGGCCAAGGAGCACCAGAGAGACACGCTCTGTTCCTACCACCGCCGCTTCGGAGAGAACGCACGCAGATGTGCGCCACCGTGCCAATTCCAGCGCTCGGGAAAACGCCAAGGCCGGGGGTCGGTAGCAGCAGCGACCCTCGGTGAAGAGAACAAGCTGCTCTACCTAACAGACGCACGCTCGGGGAGGCGTTTCCTCGTGGACACCGGAGCCCAGAAGAGCTTCATCCAGCCGACCTACGCTGACCGGCTGGCAGGATCTAGCGGCCCCGGGATGTTGGCAGCAAATGGCTCGGATATTAAGACCTTTGGTGAAAGGACTCTACTTTTATCTCTACACGGCCGTACATATGAGTGGACTTTTGTCATAGCAGCACTGAATTACCATATACTGGGGGCTGATTTTCTGTGTGCACATGGTTTACTGGTTGATGTTGCTAACAGGCGCCTGGTTAATGCTGTCTTTTGACTCTCTCCCCTGTATAGCTCGAGTGATCCAGCCAACAGCACAAGCCAACGTCACAGCTACAGGCAGTAAGTTCCACACACTGCTCACTCAGTTCCCAGCACTCATGGTCCCGACATTTTCCACGGCCATCGCTAAACACGGGGTGGAGCACTTTATCACCACCACCGGGCCGCCCGTTTTTGCAAGACGTCGGCGCTTGGATGCAGCTAAGCTGGCCATAGCGCGCGAGGAGTTCGCCAACCTGGAAAGGTTGGGCATCATCAGGCACTCGAACAGCCCATGGGCATCCCCGCTACACATGGTCCCTAAGGCTGAGGGATCGTGGTGACCGTGCGGTGATTTCCGCAGGTTGAACAACACCACGGTGCACGACCGCTACC
Source organism: Pholidichthys leucotaenia (assembly GCA_020510985.1). NCBI lineage: Eukaryota > Metazoa > Chordata > Actinopteri > Cichliformes > Pholidichthyidae > Pholidichthys > Pholidichthys leucotaenia. The sequence goes on along the minus strand of CM035837.1, from coordinate 322,506,448 downwards.
CGATTCCCCACATACAGGATTTTTCCGTTCACCTCGCCGGGGCACGCATTTTTTCCAAAATAGATCTGGTCCGCGGTTACCACCAAGTCCCAGTGCGCGCTGAGGACGTACCCAAAACAGCGGTAATAACTCCATTCGGTCCATTCAAGTTCCTGCGCATGCCATTCGGGTTAAAAGGAGCGGCACAGACGTTCCAGCGCATGATGGATGCAGTGCTGCGTGATCTCCCGTTCATGTTCGTCTACCTGGACGATATCCTGGTAGCCAGCGCTTCCGAAGACAAACACGAAACCCACCTCACGACGGTTTTCCGGAGGTTGGAGGAGCACGGGTTAATAATCAACCCGGCGAAATGCCAGTTCGGCGTAACGGAGATTGATTTTTTGGGGCACCGCGTCTCTCCAGAAGGAGCGATCCCGCTGCCCGACAAAGTGCGCGCCATGGCAGATTTTCCCTGCCCTCAGACTGTCAGGGCGCTGCAGGAATTTTGGGGAATGGTGAACTTTTATAACCATTTCCTTCCCCACGTGGCGCAGCTCATGCAACCATTGTACGCCGTGCTCAAGAAACAGAAACCCGCGGATAGGGTCGAATGGACCCTGGAGCGAGAGCGGGTGTTCTCGGAAGTTAAAGCAGCTCTGGCAAACGCCGCACTGCTGGCACATCCAGACCCGACGGCCCACATAGCGCTCACCACCGACGCTTCAGACGTGGCCATAGGGGCTGTCGTGGAGCAGCGCGTCGCTGGGGCTTGGCAGCCGCTCGCCTTTTTCAGCAGAACTTTGCGCGACAGCGAATGTAAATACAGCGCGTTCGACAGAGAGTTGCTGGCTCTCCACCTGGCCATTCGCCACTTCCAGTTCTGGCTGGAAGGGCGCAGCTTCACCGCGTTCATAGACCACAAGCCGCTAACATTCGCGATGGCCAAGGTTTCAGAACCGTGGTCGGGCCGGCAGCAGAGACAGCTGGCCGCGATCTCAGAGTTTACTACCGATATTCAGCATGTGTCGGGTAAACTGAATGTAGTGGCGGACTGCCTCTCGCGCGCCGTGGTGGCCCCAGTCTGCATGGGCATAGATTACGCAGCCATGGCCGCGGAGCAGATTAGCGATGCAGACGTGCGCGCGCTCCAGTCTGGACCAACAGGGTTAAGGCTGGAGAGCAGGGTGCTGCAAGATGGCTTGCCCCCCCCTAATCTGCGATGTCTCCACGGGTCGCCCGCGTCCCGTGGTCCCGGTCGCGTGGCGCCACGGCGTGTTTGAGTCGGTTCACACTCTGGCGCACCCAGGAGTGCGCTCGTCCGTCAAAATGGTGGGAGAGAAGTTTATGTGGCCAAGCCTACGCAAACAAGTTAAAGAGTGGGCTGCAGCCTGTGTGGCGTGCCAACGAGCCAAGGTACACAGACACACGAAGGCTCCCTTGGAGCCGTTTCGTATTCCGGCTAAGAGGTTCGACCATGTTCACGTGGACCTCGTGGGCCCCCTCCCACCATCACAGGGGTGCATGCACCTCCTGACAATGGTGGACTGCACTACGTGCTGGCCAGAAGCGGTTCCGCTGGCAGCAGCCCCGTCCGCAGACGTGGCGCGCGCTTTTTTAACAGCATGGGTGGCACGTTTTGGAGTCCCGTCGGACATTACCTCAATTTGTTTCCGAACTCTGGTCCGCGATGTCCCGCAGCCTGGGTGTTACAATTCACCGCACAACCGCGTACAACCCACAGGCCAATGGGTTATGCGAGCGTTTTCATAGATCACTGAAAGCAGCATTCAGGGCTTCATTGACAGATGCAAATTGGGTAGGTAAGTTACCATGGGTTTTATTGGGGTTGCGCTCCGCGCCGAAAGAGAATCTGGAAGCTTCCCCGGCAGAGCTCGTTTTTGCGCAGCCACTACGGCTGCCTGGGGAATTTCTGCCAGATAATCCCGCGCCCGGCAGCTCCCCTTCTCAGCTTTAACAGCGTAGTGCAAACACAGGCACGCTGCCGGGACCTGCCCACCACAGTTTTCCGCGTGTTTTTGTGCCTAAAACTTTGAAGAACGCAGAGTTCGTGTTTGTCAGACACGACGCTCACCGCCCTCCATTGTGCCCACCCTATGATGGACCGTTCAGAGTGCTGGAAACAGGGGATAAGCATTTTTTGTTAGACTTGGGGGGTAGGAGGGAAAAAATTGGCATAGACAGACTCAAACCCGCTTTCGTTGTGGCGGACGAGCAAGTGCTGTTGGCTAGGGCCCCTCGGCGTGGAAGACCCCCACGGAGAGCTCCCCAGGGAAACAATTCATCAGAGCAGCCACACGGGCAGAGTGAACCCCCCCTCCCCTCTCCACGGCTCACCCGCAGTCAGACACACTTCCAGCAGCCTCCCACCAGCACAGCAGCGCCACGGAGGTGGTAAAACCCAGTTGCAGCAGATATGGGAGGAAGCTGAAGCCGAAACAGTGTGTGGACTGATGTGCTATTGTTCTATCTAAGTTGCTGGGGGGGGGGGGCAGTGTGGGCCTCAGGCCTCAGGTTATTTCACACCTTAGACAGAGACAATGAATACACATGGGAGAACAGTGGGAGTGGGGGTTGAATGAAGTGTGGTGTAGATGTCCTGCTGTTATTAGGAAGTGCCTTGAATCTTGTGAAGTGTAACTTGATGTAGAGAGTCAGTCTGTTCTGTGCTCGTAATGTGACGAGTCATTCTGTTCAGTGCTCGTGAGATGTGAGTGTGCAATAAATCATTTGAAATGCATCTGCCTGTGATTTCACACACTCCACACTATCAGATTTCAGCACTAAATCAGCTAAGAAATCAGCAAATTCAGATAAAAATTCTGAGTAGGTTGATGGGGGACGATAAATTATGGCAAATAAAACTGGGTTTAACCTAAAATTGCTAAAGTGCCCAATACTGAGGACCAGGCCCTCAAAGGAATTATAACATGTTTTTTGCTTTACATTAACTAGTAATTTGGAATGGTAAATTGTTGCTACTCCTCCTCCATGACCAGAACTTCTGGGATTTTGACAGTTTAAATAACCAGAGGGAGTTGATTCATTTAAACCAACATAATCCTCTTGCCCTAACCAAGTCTCTGTAATGGATATTAAATCAATCTGATTATCAATTAACAGATCATGGACTAACAGAGGCTTGGGAGTTAGAGACCTAATATTTAATAAACCACATTTAATTTTTAAATTATGAGGAGGAACAGAGGCCAAATCATTCAGTTTAGAGGCTTTTTGTTTAATTTGAGTTTTACCAATATTTTGCTTAATCACTTTGGGATGCTTATATATTATATTTTTATTTACTTTGGAGGGAGCAGACAATGATTCTCTGATGGGGAAGACAGGGGCTAAGCTGAGGAAATGTGGCACAACTCCTTATAAACCAGACTGGTGATTTATATTTAATGCAGTAATGCATATATTTATGCATACTACTAAGAGAGGAGAGAGAAACAGTATTTCGATTTTCCTGTATGTCCTGTACATAAAGACGTATTGACAAAATCTTCGAATCTTGAATCTTTGAATAATTTGGTTTTGCTACTCACAAGGTCAATATCGTTGATTTCAATACAGATATTTTTGACTTGCACATGCAGCTCATAAACTTTAATTTTGGAGAGATTAGTTTGTGATATTTTGAGGTGAATGCAACATCAGTATAATAAATCTAATTTTACAACAGTTAGTTCCGACCGATCATTGCACTCCAGTTTCACTGGATATGTATCACTCTGCTTCAAAGGTGTTCTAGTAATATTAATTACACAGGGTTACAAAAATATTTTTTTTGTAAGTTGTCTGTGTTTTTTCAACTGATTTAAGACAATTTTGCACTGCTGAATCCGAAAATGACATCTGTTTCTCTCGATCAGGTGCTAAGTAAAAATTTGTACTTACTTAGTACTGTACATAAGATAAGATAAGATAAGATAAGCCTTTATTAGTCCCACAATGGGGAAATTCCAGGATTGCAACAGCACAGGGATAGCAACACTCAGAGCAACAATCAGAAGGCAAGAAAAAAAAAAACAAGCAAGCAAGAGCAGCTAATATACATATGTACATATTACTATAAAATATATATATACACACACACACACAGACACACAGTGCAGAGCATTGTAGCTGGATGGAATAAATATATGAATATATGAACACACAGTGCAGAGCATTGTAGCTAGATGGAATAAATATGTAAATATATAAACACCCACAGTACGGAGCATTGCAGCTAGGTGGAATAAATATGCAAGTATAAAAACACACAGTGCGGAGCAATGTAGCTAGATGGAATAATATGTAGATATATAAAAACACAGTGCGGAGCATTGTAGCTAGATGGAATAAATATATAGATATATAAATATAAACACACCCAGTGCTGAGCATTGTAGCTAGATGGAATAAATATGTAAATATATAAACACACACAGTGCAGAGCATTGTTGCTAGATGGGATGAAACAGCATAACCGTCTACTTAGTTATCCTACATGGTATGATTATGTGCCCATACATATTCTCACCCTCCATAGCGACCGGTATGTTCCTAGTTGTATGCCGGAGGGGACCATTGTGTAAGTCTATTGCATCTTTTGCATTCAAAAAACTATTAGTTTGTTACGTCTTTTTGCTATCTCTGCGAGCAGCCCTGCTTAGGTTGTACAGTCTGACAGCTGTTGGTAGGAAGGACCTACGAAACCTCTCGGTTGTGCACCTGGGATGATGTAGTCTGCTGCTAAATGAGCTCCTCAGTGCATCCAGTATGTCCTGCATAGGGTGGAACTCGGACTCCAGCAGAGATGACAGTTTAGCCACCGTCCTCCTCTCTCCTATCTCCTCCATCGGATCAAGGCACTGCCCCAGGACAGAGCTAGCTTTCTTAATCAGTTTGTTCAGTCTCTTCCTATCGGCTGCAGTAATGCCACTGCCCCAGCAGACCACTCCAAAAGTGATGGCTGATGCCACCACCGTGTCATAGAATGACTTCAGCAGCGCCCCTTGTACACCAAAAGACCTGAGTCTCCTCAGCAGGAACAGCCTGCGCTGTCCCTTCTTGTAGAGTGCGTCAGTATTGTGTGACCAGTCTAGTTTATTGTTCAGATGAACACCCAGGTACTTATAGGATGTCACCATCTCGACGTCTGTTCCCTGTATATTTACTGGTGCTGTGAGGGGCTGCCCATGCCTGCGGCAGTCCACCACCAGCTCCTTAGTTTTCCTCGCGTTGATCTGGAGGCAGTTCCGATGGCACCAGTCCACGAAGTCCTGGGTAAGCCCTCTGTACTCAGCTTCATCTCCATTGGAGATGAGGCCAACGATCGCAGAGTCATCAGAGAACTTCTGTAGATGGCAGTGTGTTGTGTTGTGTGAGAAGTCCGCAGTATAAAGAGTGAACAGGAAGGGAGCCAGCACCGTTCCCTGGGGGGCCCCCGTGCTACTGATGATCGTGTCGGACACACAGTCCCGGGTTCTCACAAACTGAGGCCGGTTCGTGAGGTAGTCCAGGATCCATGATGACAGGTGCTGGTCCACCCCTGCGCGCAGCAGCTTGTCCTTCAGGATCATCGGTTGGATGGTGTTGAAAGCACTGGAGAAGTCAAAGAACATGATCCTCACCATATTCCCGGGCTTCTCCAGGTGGGACAGAGAACGGTGAAGGAGGAAGATCACCGCATCCTCCACCCCAATGCCATGCTGGTAGGCGAACTGGAGTGGATCCATCGCTGGTTCCACCAGGGGGCGGAGGTGAGCAAGGAGCAGTCGCTCCAGGGTCTTCATCAAGTGGGACGTCAAGGCCACCGGTCTGTAGCTGTTCAGGTCTTTGGGGTGGGAAGTTTTTGGTACAGGTACCACACAAGATGTTTTCCACAGCTGTGGTACCCTCCCCAGTTTCAGGCTCATGTTGAAGATGTACATGTACTTACCTTTAAGGTAAGTACATGTAAATTGAATGCTGCGTCATCATTGTTCAAAATTCAGAGAATTTCAAGACATAAAACAAAATTTGCATCATATAAAGCGAAAATACCCGTACATGTAAACAAAAACGTATAAAACAACATGTGGCCATAATTCAAAAAATTGACCTGATTGAGCAAAACCAATGTGATTTTTGGATTCAGCACATCAAAATTGTCCTAAATCAGCTGAAAAAAACTTAGACAATAAATTTGGTGTTGACCAGTGTTATTAACTGTATTTTTTAATCAGCTCTGACAATTGCAGTACTGTTTTGGATACCTTAATTTCCACAGTGAAGCACTGTTTGACAAGAATTTATACATTCGTGACCCTGAAGTCCCACTCTTTTGCAAAGGTCTACTTCCATCTACCTGGTCATTTTAAGATCATTAAACGATTTCACATCTATTTTTAAAAAAAATAGGCCGTGTTAGAGTTTGTTTATTGTCTCGATTAACAAACCACAATACCTTAGTTGTAATGGACTCCGTTTCAACTGAAAATGCAAAGAAAAATGAGCAAAATGTGCTAAATCGCTAACGTGCTAAATCGGGTACAGGTCAAGTGGACCCGTGACCAAGTGAGCACCCCAAGTGGACCCCAGGATCCAATCTGTACATGTACAAATACATTCTCAACCCAGTGATTTGTAAATGCAAAGAAGGAGAACAACAATAAAAATTTGTGTAAAACTGTTGGAAAAACTTTTCCCGGTCACCAAGAAGTGTAAAAAATATATAAGTAAGATGACAACTAAGCTGACCCAGAGAAGGTTTTGGCTCTGTTTCTGTTTTCAAAAGACTTTTCTTCTCCACTGCTGCTACTCGTCATGACTGGTTGTCCCCAGATGAAAATCCACTGAATAGGTATGTGGGACTATAACGTTCTGAATGGAGCTTTAGAAAGCTCTAAATCAGTTTGTACATCACTGGATTGAAAATGTACTTGTACATGTACAGATTAGACCCCGGGACCACTTGGGGTGGTCACGTGGTCATGGGTCCACTTGACCTGTTCCCCCAGTATTAGATACGTTTTGATCTGGGATTTTCTGAAATATCAACTTAGCAGGTATGTTTTATAAACACTTATTACGTTTGCATTTGACAATACTTAATTTGTTTACATGTGTGTGAAATGACAATAGATGTCTTCATGCTGATTGAGATGTTTAGCAGCAGTTAGTGGCTACATTCAGAAGGGACTTTTTCTCAGCTGCGCAAAATAACTGGTTAAACAAACAAATCATATTATTTTGTCCAGTATTGCTGTCTTTTAATTGTGCTTGCAGAACTGTTGTATTGTGGTGAACACTCAATGGACCTGTTGGACCGGTTCTGTGACTCGCATTTTAGGTCAGAACAAAGGCAGGAAGCTTAGCCTTGTTATGCAAGGCTGGAGACTGTGGGGGGCCGATTAAAGGATGCGTGGGAAACAGTGGAAGTGATATCATGGAGGGAAATGCATTGTGACTGTCTTTATTATGCAAGGTGGTCTGTGGGACATGTGATCTATGAGGTGTGAAGTCCCTGATATTTAAGGACGAGAGTTACTGTTTCATACTCTCTCTTTTTTCTGTTTTGAAATGATGGAGATGTGAATAAAGCTGACTCTGAGAAAGAACGCTGCCTCGTCATTTTCACATCTTCCACACTGGTGACCCTGAGACATATCATGGAAGAAAGAAATTCCCCCGGGCCAGCCGCGTCAGGAGCCCCCAGCCAAGCGAACGCCGCTACAGTCCAGCTACCGGACTTCTGGCAGAACAATCTGAGCTCCTGGTTCAATGCAGTTGAGGCGCAGTTCAACCTCCGGGGGATATCGGTAGATGTCACGAAATTCTACCACGTAGTTGCAAAGCTGGACAACAACATAGCCCAGCGTGTGGAGAGCCTGATCGACCAGCCGCCGGAGAGCAACAAATACGGCGCGTTGAAGGCTGCACTCATCCAGCAATTCACCCCCTCGGCGGAGGAGCGAGCAGAGAGGCTCCTGGCGCTGACGGAGGGGGAAAACGACATGCCCGCGAGCCTGATGGAGATGTTGTTGAGGTTGAAAGACTCTGACGATGATCACTTCATTTTCACCCACCTCTTCCTCAGGACCCTACCGTCAGCAGCGAGAGCGGTTCTGGCCAGTTCGCCACTGTTGGCCCTACGGGACTACTGCGCGCTGGGCCGAGAGGCGCAGCGGATTGTCAACACCACCAAGCGGCGCGCAGCCACGGCCACTGCAGCGGAACTTGGCGCGACGACCGCAGACGACAGGAGGCCAGAGACAGCGGTGCCAGACTCACCGACGACGGCGGCGGCAAGGGCCAGGGAGCGTGGACCGGACGTCTTTTGTTTCTACCATCACCGCTTCGCAGAGAGGGCACACAAGTGTGTACCGCCGTGCCAGTTCAGGCGTTCGGGAAACGCCAAGACCGGGGGTCGGTAGCAGCCGTGGCCCTCGGGGAAGAGAACAAGCTGCTCTACTTGTCGGACGCAAGCCCCGGGAGGCAGTTCCTCGTCGACACAGGCTCCCAGTTGAGTTTCATCACTCCTTCCTACGCGGACAGACTGGCGGGTTCTGGAGGTCCCCTGGTGACAGCGGCGAACGGCTCGGAGATTAAGACCTTTGGTGAGAAGACTCTGCTCCTGTCTCTACACGGCCGTGCATATGAGTGGACTTTTGTTGTAGCAACAGTAAATTTCAATATGCTGGGGGCTGATTATTTGTGCTCACATGGGTTGTTGGTTGATCTCGCTAACAGGCGCCTGGTTAATGCATTTTCTTTTGATTCTGTCCCCTGTGCAGCGCGAGTGGCCCCGCCTACAGCACAAGCCAACGTCACAACAGCAGGCGGTAAGTTCCACACACTGCTCACTCAGTTCCCAGCACTCACGGTTCCCACATTTTCGGCAACAGTTGTTAAGCACGGGGTGGAGCATTTTATTACCACTACCGGACCGCCCGTTTTTGCAAAAGCTCGGCGCTTGGACGCAGTTAAGCTGGCCATAGCGCGCGAGGAGTTCATCAACCTGGAGAGGTTGGGCATTATCAGACGTTCAAACAGTCCGTGGGCTTCCTCCCTACATATGGTCCCGAAAGCTGACGGATCATGGCGCCCTTGTGGGGATTTTCGCAGGTTAAACAATGCTACAGCGCACGACCACTACCCAATCCCGCTTATCCAAGATTTCTCGGTTCATTTGGCAGGGGCGCGCATTTTTTCTAAAATAGACTTGGTCCGCGGTTACCACCAAGTCCCAGTGCGCGCTGAGGACATACCCAAAACAGCAGTAATAACTCCGTTTGTTTTATTCGAGTTTTTACGCATGCCATTTGGGCTTAAAGGGGCTGCTCAGATGTTCCAACGCATGATGGACGCGGTGCTTCGCGATCTCCCTTTCGTGTTCGTCTACCTGGACGATATTTTAGTAGCCAGCGCGTCCGAAGACGAACACGAAAAACACCTGGCCACAGTTTTCCAAAGGTTGGGAGATCACGGGTTAATAATCAACCCAGTGAAGTGTCAGTTCGGGGTGGCGCAGGTTGATTTTTTAGGACACCGCGTCTCCCCCGAAGGAGCAGTTCCGCTGCCTGACAAAGTGCGCGCTGTGGCAGATTTTCCCCGGCCACAGAAAGTCAGGGCGTTGCAGAAGTTTTTGGGAATGGTGAATTTTTATAATCGTTTTCTCCCCCGCGCGGCGCAACTCATGCAGCCGCTGTATGCCGCGCTCAAAAAAAAGAAACCCGCAGATAAGATCGAGTGGTCCCCGGAGCGGGACCAAGTGTTCTCGGAGGTTAAAGCAGCCTTGGCAAAGGCTGCGTTGTTGGCACACCCAGACCCAACGGCCCCCATAGCGCTCACCACTGACGCGTCAGATGTGGCCATAGGGGCGGTCGTGGAGCAACATATAGCCGGGGTTTGGCAGCCCCTCGCATTTTTCAGCAGGACCTTGCGCGATAGCAAACGTAAATACAGCGCGTTCGACAGGGAGCTGCTCGCTCTCCATTTGGCCATCCGCCACTTTCAGTTCTGGCTGGAAGGACGCGCTTTCACCGCGTTCGTTGATCACAAACCGCTAACATTCGCGATGGCCAAGGTCTCGGAACCGTGGTCAGGCCGGCAGCAGAGACAGCTGGCCGCGATATCAGAGTTTACCACTGATATTCAGCATGTGGCGGGCAAACTCAATGTAGTGGCAGATTGCCTCTCGCGCGCTGTGGCGGCCCCAGTCAGCATAGGGTTAGATTATGCAGCCATGGCCGCAGAGCAGGTTAATGACGCGGACGTGCGCGCGCTCCAGTCTGGACCAACAGGGTTAAGGCTGGAGAGCAGGGTGCTGCAAGACGGTATGCCCCCCCTAATCTGCGATGTCTCCACTGGATGGCCGTGTCCAGTGGTACCGGCCGCGTGGCGCCGCCGCGTTTTTGACTCGGTTCATTCTTTGGCGCACCCTGGAGTGCGCGCGTCGGTCAAAATGGTGGGAGAGAAATTTGTTTGGCCGAGCCTCCGCAAACAGGTCAAAGAGTGGGCAGCAGCCTGCACGGCGTGTCAACGAGCCAAAGTTCACAGGCACATGAGAGCTCCTTTGGAACCGTTTCACATTCCGGCCAAGAGGTTCGATCACGTTCATGTGGACCTCGTTGGACCCCTCCCGCTGTCACAGGGGTGCACACATCTTCTGACAATGGTGGACCGCACCACGCGCTGGCCTGAAGTGGTTCCGCTGGCATCAACCACGGCTGAGGAAGTGGCGCACGCGTTTTTAACAGCTTGGGTGGCGCGTTTCGGCGTTCCGTCGGACATTACGTCCGACAGAGGCCCTCAATTTGTTTCCGAGCTTTAATCAACAATGGCCCGCAGCCTGGGTGTCACAATTCACCGCACAACCGCGTACAATCCGCAGACTAACAGGTTATGCGAACGTTTTCATAGGTCATTGAAAGTGGCTCTCAGAGCGTCACTGACGGATACAAATTGGGTTGACAAGTTACCATGGGTGTTATTGGGGTTGCGTTCTGCACCTAAAGAGGATCTAGAAGCCTCCCCAGCGGAGCTCGTGTTTGCGCAGCCACTCCGGCTGCCTGGGGAGTTCCTCCCAGATAACCCTGCGCCAAACGCCTCCCCATCTCAGCTGTTGTGGAGTAACATAGAATCAAGCACGCTGCCCGGCCTCGCGCACCACAGTTTTCCGCGCGTTTTTGTGCCTAAAACTTTGAAGAACGCAGAGTTTGTTTTTGTTAGACACGATGCGCATCGAGCCCCGCTGCGACCGCCTTATGACGGACCATTCAGAGTGCTAGAAACAGGGGACAAGCAGTTTTTGCTAGATTTGGGGGGTAGGAAAGAGAAAATTGGCATAGACAGACTTAAACCCACTTTGGTGGTGGCAGAGGAGGAAGTGCTGTTGGCAAAGGCCCCGCGGCGAGGTAGACCACCACGGAGGGTTTCACACAGTAATGTTTCCCCAGAACACCCGCAGAGACTGACAAAGGGTTTCCGCCCCCAGACGGCAAATCCCCAGCGGGACAGCGCCACAGAGACTGTGAACCCCAGCTACAGCAGATTCAGCAGGAGGCTGAAGCCTATCCAGCATGTGGACTGATGTGTATTGATGCTATCACGGCATGCATGTGGTTATTTTCTTGTTGTTCTGTTTTTTCTAAAATGCTGGGGGGGCTTGTGTGGTGAACACTCAATGGACCTGTTGGACCGGTTCTGTGACTCGCATTTTAGGTCAGAACAAAGGCAGGAAGCTTAGCCTTGTTATGCAAGGCTGGAGACTGTGGGGGGTCGATTAAAGGATGCCTGGGAAACAGTGGAAGTGATATCATGGAGGGAAATGCATTGTGACTGTCTTTATTATGCCAGGTGGTGAAATGCATTGTGACTGTCTTTATTATGCAAGGTGGTCTGTGGGACATGTGATCTATGAGGTGTGAAGTCCCTGATATTTAAGGACGAGAGTTACTGTTTCATTCTCTCTTTTTTCTGCTTTGAAATGATGGAGATGTGAATAAAGCTGACTCTGAGAAAGAACGCTGCCTCGTCATTTTCACATCTTCCACAGTATAAAAGAAATATTACACTCGAGTTTGTTATGGTATCATGAATATACGAACTCCAGCAGAGTGTGATGCGACTTGTGCCCTCCGCAAACTCACTCTCGTGTAATATTGCTTAAATACCATATCATGACCAGTGAATGATTGTGCTTTTCTGTCCTTTCCATTGTTAATAAGTTAATCATATGCATGTTAAAAAATATTGATACTTTAATGAACTGAATTTGAAACCATGAAATCTATCTAAAATTGTTACTGGTGAAATAAAGGTTTTAAAACTTAAATTCTGAATATACATACAGTACACTACCTGAATATACATTGCCTCGCTGAACAGACTGCCAGAGACCTTTGTCTTCTGACTCGTTCTCTTTGGAATTTCTCTACTCCTCTCTCCCTTTCTTTTGGAGTTCAGCGGTCTTGTTGATGGTGCTACTACAGTACTGAATATCCTTTTTATACAGGCTGCAATTTGCTACACTGTCACTTATTTAGGTAAAGTGCTTCCAAACAATGCGTCTCTTTCTCGCTGCCATGCTGTCGTCAGTGATGCGCTCTCTCATTCACTCATGCAACTGCTGGTCAGCAGCAGCACTGGGCCAGGAAGGAGGAGGAGAACAAGTAAAATGCTATTTGCTTGGGTATGCTTACTTTTAGATGAAATGGCAGCAGCGAACTAAACATAGTATAAAGCATCGACAATGTCACACTAGTTTGGTCCCATAGGATATCAACAATGGTATCAATAATTGTTGTTTCCGTTGTGGTGACCCATCATGCTGCGGACGGACATTATTTTACACCCATCAGGGCTGGAGGAAGGAGAAGACAAATGGCATACGGACAGAGAGCCCCAGGGGGCAATCAGACTGGACTGTTATGCATGTGCCCCCCGAGGACGGAAAGGACATCCGGGCGCCAGCTGATGTCATGCTAATGATACGTATTGACTGATGTGTATTAGATGACAATCACTATGCCAGTGTGCCATGCATTCTGTCTGTCTGTATAGCGTGTATAAGAGAGCTTGTTGCACATGCCTCAGCAGCGCAGTAGCTCACATGAGTTACAAAGCCTGTTTCAGTATGTTGGAGGAATAAAACCTTGTACCCTTCCAGCTCATTGCCTCTCGCCTGCTCTATTCCATTCCCTCCACACCGTACCTTTTACCTTGGCATTCGTTCAGAGAGCAAAGTAAGAATTTCATTGCTCAGGAAATGTAGCATTTCTTAACTGTACACATGATAATAAAGCTTGTTTTTCGTCAGAACTTCTGACGAAGGCTGTAGTGCACAGTTGAAGCATGTAAAGAAGGTAAAAACATCTTTCTATTTTTGTCTTTAATAAGAACAAAAGGTAAATAATTAAAAGAAGACAAAATGAACCTACTTGAGCTATGGTAATAAAGCCTTTGAATCTTTGATAATATTGATAGTTTGATCAATATGTCCACACTTAGAATGTAGGGTCAAAGTCTCAGCACAGGTACACTAAGTAAGTAGACAGCAAGTAAGTAGCAAGTAGACAGCAATGCAAGGAACTAATTTGACAAGATTTTTACAGTCCCAGTTATGACAGTTGGAGATCATTTGTATTTTGCGATTATGTTATCATTGCGAAAGCAAGTGATTTATTGATTTCTGTTCTAATCTTACAAAAATGCTTCTGGAAACAAACTGTCACATTACTTGTTTAGGAATCTTCTTCAGACATCTGATTTAGCTTTCTGTGTTCAATTTACATCATCCTTCCAGTTGGAGTAATGTGTTCTGCTGCCTAAAAGCTTTCTGGTTTCTTTCTTTTATGCTTTAGCATAACATTTTTTTTTCTTAATTGGTCTTGCCACCTCAAACATTTGTTCAGGATCCCACATCTTGGATGCCAATTCATCTTTTACTCATTAACAATTCTCTTACCCTGCATTGAAGTGGATTAGTGGAAGAATTAATTTCCCTCCAGTCTAACAGAAGTGGCTGTGGGATTTATGGTGCTCCTCGATCCAAAACACATACGTATATTATAACGGTGAGGGTCACATTAAAGCATCTGTCATCCTCAATTAACATGTGCCACCCACTCCTCCATCCACGCCTCTGAGCTGAGCTGCCTCCAGGCTACAAGAGTCTATTCAGAAAAAAGGCCTTCAGAGTAGAGCAGTGTCAGATATAATGAGGTGAGAGGAGGATGTGGTAATAGGATTTGGTGATAATGAACTCAGTCCACAAACTGTTGAAGCTGCAGAATCAGCTGCTCAACATTATGCCTCACATTTTCATGTGCTCACCATATTTTTTATTTCTTCACACAGGTTTTGAGCAAACAGTGAAATGTGCTCATGAGCGGTCAGTCCATCTCTTCATTGACTCTCTGCTGAATAAAGATAAGCAGAGCATGGCCTACAGGTGCAGCGACAACAACGCCTTTGACAAAGGTGTGTGTCTGGACTGTCGGAAGAATCGCTGCAACACAATGGGCTACTACATCAAGAAGGTCCCCACTGGCACCAATAAGAGGCTCTACTTGAAAACTCGATCTCGAATGCCGTACAAACGTATGCATACCTTTATCAATTTTAACCAGTCTAGATATACAAATGCAAAGACATGTTTATATTAATGGTGTGGTGAAAGACGATAAAAAAATTTTAGTTGCATTTGAAATTGCTACTTAATCAAGATTAATCGCACTTTAATTCCAGAATTTTTTTTTTATATACAGGTATATATAACATACGAAGGGAGCTGAAAATTTCATAGTGGTCAAATTTGACCAAATGTGGCTTATTTTTCAACATAGTCTCCCTTTCGGACCACACACTTCTACCATCGGTGTCAGATCCTTGCAGTTGAAAAACAAACCACATTTGGTCAAATTTGACCACTATGAACTTTTCAGCCCCCACATACCTTAAATTGGTCATTTTTCAAGTTTTTCCTGCTCTTATTAACATGGGAGTGATATGCTTGCTTTCTGCAACTGCACATATGTCAAGCTTTTGACATGTCAAAAGTAACAGAAGCTATCCAGAACAGTCTCCAGAAAAAACCTCCTAAGTACTGCACAAAATACTGCTTGTGCAAACAACAGGTGGGCAGGACACACTGACCTCATTGCAACATTACTTACAGTACTAACACAATTCAGCGTCCAACTTTACTCTTGTGGTAAACATCCAATTTTTTAAGGAGCTGGATGTCCAACTCACTTGTTTTTGGTGTGGTGGGCCTCTGTGTCCTGAGGTGAATCTTGGATACTCACGGTGCGGATTGGTTCGGATGATCCCTCATCCACCACGGTGCCGGTTGGTGTGCAGGGGGTGGCAGTTCATTTGGTGGTCATTGTTAGGGGTTTGCTGGTTATAAAATTGTCTGACGTCTCCACTGTGAACTCTCCATTTCAGTCATGTGCTTAAGCTAGCAAGTGTATTTAAGACTAGATGTACTCTGGTGGTAACTGAATTCAGATTGATAGTAAACCCAGATTACTTAGCTCCCGTCGAGAGAACCACGTGGCAATTCTTTGAAGCTGAGCTTGTTATTCGAAATCTTCCTGTCTTTATCCATTTCAGCTCATGGAGGTGCTCATCCTGCATTGCAATCCAGTGTGTGTTACTTTCTCATTTGCATATGATGGGCTGTGCTTATTACTTGGTTGTTCAGTTAATGCGATTAACTCAATGCTTTCACCACTTTGCTTTCCCTTTTATATATCACTAGACAAATACTTCCATTTTTTTAGAACAGGGAAGTAAATCTAAAGGATGATGATAATAATGCATAAAGGATAGAAAGTGTTTGCTAAACCTAGCCAAATGAATCAGCGACATGTTCCATCCATCCATCCATCCTCTGCCGCTTTTCCAGAGGTCCAGGTCGCAGAGACAACAGCTCAAGCAGAGAAGCCCAGACTTCTCTCTCCCCGGCCACCTGCTCCAGCTCTTCAGAGAGGATACCAAGACGCTCCCAGGCCAGCTGGGGGACATAGTCTCTCCAGCATGTCCTGGTACTGCCCCGGGGTCTCCTCCCAGTGGGACGTGCCCGAAACACCTCAAGTGAGAGGCGTCCAGGAGGCATCCTGATCAGATGCCCAAACCACCTCAACTGGCTCCTTTCGATGTGGAGGAGCTGTGGTTCTACTCTGAGAATCTCCTGGATGACTGAGCTCCTCATCCTATCTCTAAGGGTGAGTCCAGCAATCCTACAGAGAAAGCTCATTTCAGCCGCATGTGTCCACAATCTCATTCTTTCAGTCATTACCCAAAGCTCATGACCATAGGTGAGGGTAGGAACGTAGATCGACAGGTAAACTGACAGCTTTGCTTTAGAGCTCAGCTTCCTCTTCACCACAACAGACCAGTACAATGTTCGCATTACTGCAGATACTGCTCCAATCCGTCAATCTCCCGCTCCATTCTCCCCTCACTTGTGAATGAGACCCTGAAATACTTAAACTCCTCCACTTGGGGCAGGAGCTTGTCCCCAACCCAGAAAAGGCAATCCACCCTTTTCCGGCTGAGGATGACACGTTGCACCATTTAAATGAAAATGAGGCACAAGTTTTTTGCTTGTCACAGAAGTTTTTAATAGTCTAGTCTTTAGCACAGAATTTGATATTCAGGTGTCTCTCCATCCTGTTCTAATCAATATAATATCTTTTGAACCCCATGGATGCATTTGGACTCAAAGTGATGTCATTTATGTCATGGGACAGCGACACATAAAACAAAACTTCATTTTGCATAATAAACTGGAGTGGTGGCCTAGTTGATAGAGCATCCGCCCCACAACCGGGAAGTTGGGAGTTCAAGTCCCAACCAGGTCATATCACAGACCATATAAAAATGGTACTTCCTGCCTTCTAGCTTGGTGCTCAGCATAATAGAATGGGGAAAAGGACAAGTTGTTTGTGGCGGTGCCTTGCATGGCATGGCAGTGAGCCCTCTGATTTTAGATGTGATTAACATTGTAGACATGAGGAACGTAATTTTGTTCTACTGTACATGACTGGCTGTATGGAGTGAATGACAAAGTTGGCTTCTTCTTCTAAAGACATTATTTCATTAGAGACATGGAGTCATTGTCCTATCATACTAGGGTTGTCCAAAAAATTCAGTATGCATACAATAACCACTTTTTACAGTAAGGTTACGGTTTTTAATTGTATTTTTATTCAGACAATCTAAAAATATTCTTTTATTTCATTTAAGCACCATATTTTTGTCATACATATGTACAGTTATACCGTTACTGATTTTTTAAATTGATTGCACCACATCAGACAATTGTTGTCAGTAATGTTATTTGTACTTAAGTTTTATGTCTCTTATTTATCATTGTCAAAACCAGCATTTTCAGCAGAGAGGTGATGAAGAGACGGTTATTGGTGTAGAGCTGGAATTTCTAGACTATAAAGTATAAACTAATGAATTTGACTGAACTTTTTACACTAATGTATAAAATAGAGGTAAAAAGTCACACAGTATGACTGACACATTAAAATTAGTGGACTGTCAATATGAAAATACTGTACAAATGGTATAGAAACATAAAAATTTTTTGTGTTTTTCCTTAAAAAAGAAATTTTTGTTTATCAGTTTAAGTGAATAAAAAGTTTACTTTCATAGTAAAACAATATTTTCTGTTGACATTATTTTATTGGGCAGGTCAAAAATCTGGACAAACATGAATGTATAAACATGCCTTCAGTGTTTTGTATCTGTGTTTATGGTATATTTTGGTCTGTGAAATCTAATCGCAATATGATCAAATGTGGGTTTTACTCTGAAATTATTGTCAATCATAATATATGACTAGAGGGGACTCAGAGCACATATCTCCACCAAGGGTCCATCCCTCCTTCCCTTCGGCCATCTGTCTGTTCCTCCATACTTCTGTCTTTCCATCCATACATTGCAGATTGGGCCTTAGTGACAGTATGCGCTCATGGCTGACCTACAAAATTTAATGGGTTACCAAGGGATACCTTTGGTGAAAATCCATCCAGTTGTTTTTGTGTACTCCTGTTGACACATTGCGAGAAGATAGGGCCTTGGTGGAGGTATCTCAAATCACCTCCAAAATCTAATGGTCATCCTTAAGCCAAGGGTTAGCGTTCTTGGATCCACCCTTCACTGCTAAAAAAAACTTCAAGGAAGAAAATACCCCAGGGTCTGCGAGAGCGGGAGCACAAGATGACCCATCACGGACAGATCTTACGGTAGTAGACCATGGAACAGAAGTGACAATGAATACAACCAACACTGCAACTGATGAACCATCAACACTGGCAGGACAAAAGCTGCAGAGCTGCAGATGTGGCTGGTCAAAGGTAACAACAGAGAGGGACCTTAAAATCCATCAAAGCAGGAAAATATGCCTTGGCGAGCTCAGCAAGGGGCCTCACATTGACCAATACTTCTTAAGAAGTAGGCCAAATCAATCGAGTGAAGCCCAGAGGCAGGAGAACCCCCACAGTCCTCAGGGTATCAGCACCTCAGATGAGGCTCAGCTTCACATGGACCCTCCTGCAGTCTCTAGCCCGGAGCCCAACCAGTCACAGCCAGCAACAGTCTCCAGCCCAGAGCCAAGCCAGCCACAGCCAACACTTGTCTCCAGCCCAGAGCCAAGCCAGTTACAGCCAGCAGTAGTCTCCAGCCCGGACCATAGCCAGGCACAGCCAACACCAGTCCCTAGCCCAGAGCCCAGCCCACAACACTCAGCAACAGTCTCCAGCACCAGGTTCAATCAACCATTGCCAGCAAGGGAAAGGAAGATGGAAGGAAGGAAACCTCAGATCCAGTGGCCTAAATCCAGCCAGAGGAGAGAATGGGAGACCATTGACTCAGATCTGGTCCTCCTACTGGAACAACAGAAGGGTCCTATTGATAGAAAGCTGGAGAACATGGGATCCATCATCTACAGCTATGGAACAGAGAGGTTTGCGGTAAAGGGCAGAACACCGAGGCAGCAGAAAGCCCCTGTGGACCAGCTGAAGTCCAGGAGACAGCGGGAAATTGGCAGATTGATGAAAGAAAGGAGACAACTGAGACAGCATTGGACGAAAGCCACAGAGACAGAAAGAGTGGGACTTGATGACTTGCAGACTGAAATAAAGCAACGACTGACAAAGGTGCAGAGACCAGAACACCTCAGATGGCAATGCAAGAGGAAAGAATGGTCAAAGACCCTATTCTACAACAATCCCTACAGCTTTGTTAAAAGACTGTTTGACCGAGAGAAGAGTGGGAGCCTTAAAGTGCCCATAAAAGATCTGGAAGAGCACCTGAGGAAGACTTGCTCTGATGATCGGAGGCATGAGCCAGTCACCATCCCGAATGACATGCCACCAAGGCCTTGAGCACCAAATGGACATAAGGCCCCCCACGTGGAGTGAGGTGGAGAAGTCCATGAAGCAGGCAAGATCAGCATCAGCCCCTAGGCCCAATGGTATCCCGTATAGGTGCTATAAGAACATCCCTGGAGCCCTTAAATACCTCTGGAAGTTGATGAAGGTAGCATGGCAGAAGGGAGTGGTACCGAAGGCATGGCGAAGAGCGGGAGGAATCCTGATCCCCAAAGAGAAGAACACTTCATCCATCAGCCAGTTTCGCCAGATCAGCCTGCTAAATGTAGAGGGAAAGATCTTCTTCAGTGTTCTGGCCCAAAGGCTCTCTACATTCCTGCAAAGAAACAACTTCATTGATACGTCAGTGCAGAAGGCAGGGATCCAGGGTTTCTCAGGATGTCTGGAGCATGCCAATATCATCTGGAGCCAAATCCAAACTGCCAAGAAGGAACGGAGAGACCTGTATGTAGTCTTTTTAGACCTCGCCAATGCCTTCGGCTCAGTCCCGCACAAGATCTTGTGGACGGCCTTCGAGTACTTCAGCGTACCAAACCACATCACACAGCTGGTCAAGAGCTATTTTCAGGATCTCCAGTTTTGTGTCACAGCCGGTAACAACACCATAGCCTGGCAGCACCTGGAAAGGGGCATCATGGCTGGATGCACCCCCCCGCCCCCCAGCATTCGTCATGGCAATGGAAGTGATCATAGGGGCATTCCGTTGGGTAGTGGGTGGTGAGAGGACCAAGAGTGGCCTGTGTCTTCTGCCAATTAGAGCGTACATGGATGATATGACCATCATCACAGCAACAAAACCATGTACTAGATGCTTGCTGCAGAAACTCCAGGAGAGCATCCAGTGGGCAAGAAGGGAGTTTAAGCCAAGCAAATCTCACAGCATCTCCATTGTTAAAGGCCAACTAACGGGAGTGCAGCTCCACATCAGTGATGAACCAATCCCCACAGTCTTAGAGAAGCCCATCAGGAGCCTTGGACGATGGTATAACACAGACCTCAGAGACACCCAACAACTCCGGCAGGACACAGCTAATGGCCTCAGGCAGATTAATAACACTGCACTTCCAGGGAAACTGAAGCTCTGGTGCCTCCAGGTTAGGCTGCTGCCCAGACTCCTGTGGCCGTTGACCATGTATGAAGTCTCCCTAACCCATGCTCAGCGTCTGGAAAGGCTAGTGAGCTCTTATGTGAGGAAGTGGCTTGGCGTCCCAAAATGTCTCAGCAGCATTGGACTCTACAGCGATGGAGCCCTGTCGCTGCCATTGTCTAGCCTGGTTGAGGAATTCAAATGTGCCAAGGTGAGGCTGGACACGTCGCTTCCCAACTCCCGGAACCTTGTAGTAAGAGGTGCTGCTCCTACCCTGGCAACAGGGAAGAAGTGGACCCCAAACATGGCTGTACTACAGCCAAATCTGCGCTCCTCCATTGTGAAGTGGTGGGCCATGTCCAACAAGGTAGAGGAGGCCTTGGCTTTGGAACAGTGACACCTCTCTGGCAAAAGGCATCTCCAGCCAAATGCCAAACTATGGTGGTAGAGGAGATGCATCAACAGGAGGAAGCAGCCAGAAGGACCAGAGCCGTAGCACAAGCCAAACAGGGTCAATGGATGAGGTGGAAGGGTGTCGAAAACAGGAAAATCACATGGGGAGAACTCTGGGGCATGGAATCCAGCAGACTGAGCTTCATTATCCGAGCTACATATGATGTGCTGCCCTGTCCCACAAATCTGCAGTTGTGGCTTGGAAAGGATCCATCATGCCCTCTGTGTATAGCCCCAGCAACACTCAAGCATATCTTGGTTGGTTGTAGGACTAGCCTCACTCAAGGTAGATACACAGGGAGACACAATCAGGTCCTCAGGTGTCTAGCCGATAAACTTGAGTACAAGAGAGTATCCATCAACTCCCAACCCTTCAACAACCAGGATATGTGCTGACACCTACCATCATTTGTTCAACCAGGTGCCAGGCTGAGAACCAGTCCCTTACTCCCTCATCTGGGTCCACTGAACACAACCAGGGATTGGCAGATGCGAGCTGACTTGGATCAAAGGCTCATTTTCCCACCGGACATCTCAACGACCACCCTGCAACCAGATCTCGTCCTCTGGTCTAATTCATCTAAACTCGCCTATATTATTGAGTTGACAGTACCCTGGGAGGACGCTGTCAAGGAAGCTTGTGAGCATAAGAAGCTGCGGTATTCCAACTTCACAGCTGAGGCAGAGGGCAGAGGCTGGAAGATAAAGGTGCACCCGGTTGAGGCGGGATGCAGGGGCTTCGTAGCCAAAACAATTGTAAAGCTGTTCAGGGAGATTGGGATAAGGGGACAGGATTGCAGATGGGCAATTAAAGAGCTGGCCGACACCACCGAGAGGACCAGTCACTGGCTGTGGATTAAAAGGAGTGACATCATTTGGGCTTCTAGGGCAAACAGCTAAACCACGGGACACACACCCAGGTTTGATCAACCTGTGGTGGGTCTGCCTCAGCGGAGGGGTTTCACATCAAAGGATTCCAGCATCAGAGCTACAATTTTTAATCGTCAACATCAAAGGATCCTGGCATTTAATAGTCTGTCTATCACATAGGATGTCTAGGACATCATAAGATAAGATAAGATAAGATAAGCCTTTATTAGTCCCACAATGGGGAAATTCCAGGATTGCAACAGCACAGGGATAGCAACACTCAGAGCAATAATTTAGAGGATAAGAAAATAAGAGCAGTGAATATACATATGTACACATAAATATATAAATATATATATATACACAGTGCGGAGCACTGTAGCTAGATGGACTAAACAGCATAACCGTCTATTTAGTTACCCTTCATGGTATGAATATGTACCCATACATATTGTCACCCTCCATAGCGACTGATATTATCCTAGTTGTATACTGGAGGGGACCATTTGTGTAAGTCTGTTGCGTCTTTTGCATTCAATACTATTAGGTCGTCACGTTTTGGTTTTTTTTTTTGCTATCTCTGCGAGCAGCCCTACTTAGGTTATACAATAACCTAACATAGGACATCATATAGCCTATGGATCATTTCCTATGATCTATGGGCTATCAAAAGCTGGTCGACGCCGCCGAGCTGACCCGGTGACACAGACAGGATAGCTTGCTTATGGAGACATTCCTCGGCAAGAGGACAACGGCATTTCAACGAAAATGATATAAGATGGCGACAAGAGGCGGGGACTTTGAGCCAGGGTGGCACAGCCGGGTTGTGGGTGGATGGGAGATGGCAGAGCGGGGAGTGGGGGGGGGGGGTGGAGCAGGGAGTGGTCTGGGAGGACTGAAAGTGGGAATCGGGTGGGGGGGATTGGAGTTTGGTGGTGGAGTCTAGAAGAAGCAAATGCGGGCGGGAGGAAATTCAGTCGGGAGAGTTGTCAGGTAAATCTCAGAGTGAATGGAAGAAGTGTAAAATGATCATTGGACTTGCTCAGGAGGGGGCGTCATTTCATGAGTGCAATCCAATTAAACTCACAAATGCAGTTGATAAGTTGCTTGGAGAGGTTTTGAGTGCAGGAGTTCTTCGTAGTGGTTCGTTGCTGGTTGCATGTAAGGATGGTGTTCAGCAGGGAAACGCAATCGCAGTCGGTGGGATGGAGGGGAGGGATGTGCAGTGTTCAGTATTGGAGGGAGGTGGGGCAATGAGGGGAATGATATGAAGCATTTCAAGGGCTGTCTCAGCTGATGAGGTGATGGGGAACTTAACTGGAACGGGGGTGGCAGAGGTGCAGAGATTGAAGACTAGTGGAAGTGGTGGGGGATGTGGTGGTCTGTCAGTAATGTTGAAGTATGATGAAACAGGACTGCCAAGTGAGGTGTGTGTTGGCTGCATGGGCTATGGGGTCAGACTTTGCATTCCTCCTCCACTCAGATGTTTCAAGTGTCAGAAGTTTGGTCATCTAGCGGCGGTATGCAAGGGTGGACAGCGATGTGCTGGATGCTCTGGTGAACATGAGTGTGGCGGGTGTTGAAGTGCTGTGGCTGTGGTGGTGGACGTGGCTCTGCATGTCGGGGCTGTGGGGTCAGCGGGAGAGCAGCGGGGCTTCAGCGGATGGAAGTCTTCTGGGGATTGGCATGTGTGGAGGCTGCGAAAAGGGTACCAGCTGGAGAGGTGGGGTGGACTCTGGCGGGGAGGGTGTGCAGGCTGGCAGTGCATGCAGTGGAATTAGGGAGGATGCTCTGGTTTTGAAGGAAAATGATTTTGTCTTATTTGTGGTGGATGTGGTGTACTGCACTGCATGGACTTCCAGGGGAACGGAAGGAATCGGGATCAGAATCAGAATCAGAATCAGAATGAGATTTATTGCCATTGTTCATGTAGTACACAAACTAGGAATTTGTCTCGGTGCAATGCTGCAACATTAAACATGGAGTAGCACTAAAGATAAAAATAAAAAACTATGCATGCAATAAAAGGTAGAATATGAATAAGTAATACTAATCTATTAAATATATTAACAAACAGCAGATATTGTGGAGTTCCACATAGTGCAGTCGGTAGTGCAAAAAGAAAACAGTGATAATTGTCATGAGTCCGGTTGAGCTGCTGTACGTAGTGCACGAGAGTCTAATAAGTCACTTAGTGTTCAGCAGTCTGATGGCAGAGGGGAAGAAGCTGTTCATGTAGCGGGAGGTTTTAGTCTGAATGGACCAAAGTCTTCTGCCTGAGGGGAGGGGGGCAAACAGTGCATGTCCAGGGTGTGAAGGGTCGGCTATGATCCGACCTGCACGCCTCCAAGTCTTGGAGATGTACAGGTCCTGGAGGGATGGGAGCTTGCAGCCGATCACCTTCTCAGCAATGCGCACCACGTGCTGCAGTCTTAGTCTGTCCCTGGCGGTGGCTCCTGCGTACCACACGGTGATGGAGGTGGTGAGGATGGACTCGATGATGGCCGTGTAGAACTGCACCAACATCTTGGTGGGTAGCTTGAGCTTCCTCAGCTGCCGCAGGAAGAACATCCTCTGCTGGGCCTTTTGATGAGGGAGCTGATGGTCGGCTCCCACTTGAGGTCCCGGGTGATGGTGGTGCCCAGGAAGCGGAAGGAATCCGCAGTGGTGATGGGAGAGTCTGTGAGGGTAAGGGGGGGCAGAGGGACTGTGACTTTTCTGAAGTCCACGATCATCTCCACTGTCTTCAGAGCGTTCAGCTGCAGGTTGTTGTGGCTGCACCAGGACGCCAGCTGGGCCAACTCTCTCCTGTAGACGGACTTGTTGCCATTGGAGATGAGCCCGATGAGGGTGGTGTCATCCGCAAACTTGATCAGCTTGACAGACTGGTGGCTGGAGGTGCAGGAGTTGGTGTACAGGGAGAAGAGCAGGGGGGAAAGTACACAGCCCTGGGGTGATCCGGTGCTGATGCTAACAGAGTCTGAGACAGTCTTTCCCAGCCGCACATGCTGCCTCCGGTCCGTCAGGAAGTCGGTGATCCACCTGCAGAGGGAGTCAGGCACGTTGAGCAGGGACAGCTTGTCCTGGAGCAGAGCGGGGCAGATGGTATTGAATGCAGAGCTGAAGTCCACAAACAGGATCCTGACGTAGGTTCCCGGGGAGTCCAGGTGCTGCAGGATGGAGTGTAGGGCCAGGTTGACTGCGTCGTCCACAGACCTGTTGGCTCTGTAGGCAAACTGCAGCGGGTCCAGGAGGGGAGTGGTGATGGTCTTGAGGTGGGGCAGGACCAGGCGCTCAAAGGACTTCATGACTACAGAGGTGAGCGCTACAGGTCTGTAGTCGTTAAGTCCAGTGATCCGTGGCTTCTTGGGGACAGGGACGATGGTAGAGGTTTTGAGGCAGGCCGGCATGTGGCATGACTTCAGGGAGGTGTTAAAAATGTCTGTGAAGACAGGAGTCAGCTCCTCTGCACAGTGTCTCAGGGTGGAGGGAGACACGCCATCCGGACCGGGGGCCTTGCGCGGGTTCAGTCTGGAGAACTGTCTGTGCACGTCCTGCTCACTGATGGCAAGGGCAGGGGGGGAGGAGGGGGGGCCGCCTTTGACGAAGTGGGGACCATGGAGGCAGTGGCACTGGGGGGAGGGGGGGAGTTGGACACAGCTGACGAGGTGTCAAAACAGGCATAGTGTTGGGACAGTCTTTGACAAAGGGCTTTGTCATCCTGTCCCTTAGAAGCCTGAGGCCGGTAGTTGGTGATTTGCCTCAGTCCTCTCCACACAGAAGCAGAGTCGTTAGCAGTGAACTGTTGCTGGAGTCTCTCAGAATACACAGATTTAGCTCTCCTCAGCTCTCTACTAAACCGGTATTTGACCTCCCTGTAGCAGTCCCTGTCTCCACTTTTCAACGCTGCTTCCTTCTCCTTCCTGATCTGTCTGAGCTTAGCTGTGAACCAGGGCTTGTCGTTGGAGTAACTCACCCTGGTGTGCGATGGAAGAATGTTCTCCTCACAAAAGTGGATATATGAGGTCACAGTGTCCGTGTACTCATCCAGATCATGCGTGGCTCCTTTAAACATGTCCCAGTCAGTTATTTCCAAGCACGTGCGCAGTTCCTCCACAGCTTCACTGGTCCATTTCCTCGTAGTGCTCACAACAGGTTTTGTGAGCTTCAGTCTCTGTCTGTATGTGCGAATCAGGTGGACCATCACGTGATCAGATAGTCCGAGCGCAGTGCGGGGAACAGCGCGATACGCGTCCTTAACTGTAGTGTAACAGTAATCCAGCGTGTTCTCTCCTCTGGTGGGGCATTTAATAAACTGTTTGTGCTGGGGGAGTTCGTGGCTCAGGTTGCTCTGGTTAAAGTCGCCAACCACAATAGCCAGAGAGTCCGGGAAAGTCCGCTCCGCTTGCTGAATGTGATCCGCGAGCGCGCGCTGAGCCTCGCGCACGTCCGCGTCGGGCGGGACGTAAGCAGCGGCCAGGATGAATGAAGCAAACTCACGCGGGGAATAAAATGGCTTGCAGTTGATGAATAAATATTCCAGAGCGGGAGAACAGTGTTGGGAGATCACAGTTACATCGGAGCACCAGCTGCTGTTGATGTAGAAGCAGACTCCTCCGCCTGTGGTCTTGCCGGAGAGCCCCGTGTCGTGGTCTGCACGAAACAGCTGAAATCCCTCGAGGAGGAGCGCGCTGTCCGGTGTCTTTTCCTTGAGCCAGGTCTCAGTGAAGCAGAGGGCACATGAGGTGGAGAGGTCCTTAAATCGCATCAGCAGTCTCAGTTCATCTACCTTGTTATAAAGAGAGTTGACGCTGGACAGAAAGATCCCAGGCAAAGCCGTGCGCGTGCCTCTCCTGCGAAGCCGCACGAGGGCGCCTGCTCGTCTTCCTCTCTTTCACCGTCTCACTTTTTGGGCTAAAAAGTGAACCAGATCGGTGGCAGGAGCCAAAAAAACTGGGAGTAGGTCCGTGGGAGTGAAAGTCCTGATATTAAGTAGCTCTTCACGGGTGTAAGAGCAGGCAGACACACAATTGACGAACAAAAACAAACAAAAAAAAGCGCAGCAAAGCACCATGGCGACCACTGTGGGCGCCATCTTGGATCATTGTGAAAGCAGCAGAGGAATATCTTGGCATTGGGGGGGCTACATTGGGAAGCAGTTGGGGACTTGTTGGGTGGGGGAATCTTTGGGTTCACAGGCATCATGGGCTGGTGGGTCATAGTGGTGATCACGATTTTGCAATGGAATGCAAGGAGTTTAAGATAAGATAAGATAAGATAAGATAAGCCTTTATTAGTCCCACAATGGGGAAATTCCAGGATTGCAACAGCACAGGGATAGCAACACTCAGAGCAACAATCAGAAGGCAAGAAAAAACAACATCTAGTAAACATATGTCCATATTACTATAAATGTATATATATAGACACACAGTGCAGAGCATTATGGCTGGTGAATGTGCAGCAGAAAGTCTATGCTCTCTCTCCGCGGATGCAGCGGGCCAGCTGGAAGTCTTTGGGCATGATGGTGACCCCCTTAGCAAAGAAGAGACCCACCAGGTGGGCCTCGCTGGTCTCCTGCAGAGCCATGACGGCGAAGCTCAGGAAACGCAGGACGGTCTTGAAGTCCTGAGCGATCTCCCTCACCAGGCGCTGGACGGGCAGCTTACGGATGAGCAGCTCCGTGGATTTCTGGTAGCGACGGATCTCTCTCAGAGCCACGGGCCTGTGACGGCGAGGCCTCTTCACTCTGCCGGTGGCCAGAGCGCCTCTCCGAGCAGCCCTGGTGGCTAGCTGTCTCCTGGGGGGCTTCTTCCTCCAGTAGATTTTACGGGCGGTCTGCTTGGTTCTTGCCATCGCTCTTTATTATTCTGTCTTATATTTCTTTCACGCCGCCTAAACTCCAGCCCGGCACCCGCGTCCTTTTCGCTACAGCTCCCGGTATGTCGAGTTTCCCATTAGCACCGGGCGGCGGCCAAGTGCTAGCTAGCACTAGCTCCTCCCCGCTGTAACGTCTCCCGCTGCAAACCGTGGCTCCGTCCGCCGACCCGGGAGACCCCCGGGGCGATCCGTGCGTCCGTGATATATATACAGAGTGAAAGGTGTAGAAAGAAGAAGGAAGATTAAAAAAAAGGCTGTTGCAACAGGCAGCCGACTCGTGTGGCGCCGCCGGTCCGGCGGAACCAGAACCGGAAAAATTTTTTTAAAAAAAAATAATAGTTTAATATCAAATGGGCAAGAATTCAAAAAGTTTATATCTGATATGCAAGACAAACCCCAGGCAATCTTTATACAGGAAACATGGCTAAAACCTCAGTTGGATTTTGTCATTCAAGGATACACATCTATAAGGAATGACAGGGAAACTGGTAGAAGAGGGGGTGTAGCAACTTTTGTGCATAATGGAACAAATTACAAAATAATGGACATAGGGAAAGAACATGAATCAATAATGGCAAAAATATGGACAGTAAAAGATGAAATAATTATTAATTACTATATGTATGCCTGAAAATGCAGGCAGCAATAGATCAGGTTGAACAATGGGCAAACCGGTGGGCTTTTAAATTATCGGTCTCAAAGACACAAATAATTTGCTTCTCTAAAAGTCACAAAGAAATTTCTTTAAATCTTTATGGCCAAAAGTTAGAGCAAGTAGAGGTATGTAGTGCACGGTGGCGCAGTGGTTAGCACTGCGGCAGCACAGTTTACCCTTGGCCGGGGGATTGTGGGGATCGTGGGTTCGATCCCAGCCCCCGACCAACAGTGATCTGTGTGGAGTTTGCATGTTCTCCCCGTGTTGCGTGGGTTTACTCCGGGATTTCTCCGGTTTCCTCCCACATGCCAAAAACATGCAGGTTAGGTTAATTGGAGACTCTAAAGTGGCCCTAGGTAAAGACATGCATGTTAGGTTAATTGGCTGTTCTAAATTGTCCCTAGATATCTGTTTCCTATAGGCCCTTAGAATAGAGGGTTAGTATTAATGAAAGCGCTTTGAGTGGTCTTTGTGACTAGAAAAGCGCTATATAAGTGCAGGTTAGTTAGTTAGTTAGTTAGTTAGTAGTTCGGTATTTAGTAGTAGTAGTAGATTAGGTGTGTTATTTGATGAAAAACTAACTTAGAAGCAGCATATTGAAAAAACTAAAGGAAAATGTAAGAAAATAAATAATACTTTGAGATGTCTGGCAGGACGGGACTGGGGGGCCTCTAGGGCCTCTCTGTTGAGGGTGTATCGAGAACTAATGAGAGCTACACTAGACTATGGATGTGTTGTGTTCATGTCGGCTGCTGATTGTCACCTGAACCAACTGGACAGAGAGCAGACAAAGGCTCTTAGGATATGTTGTGGTGCATTTAAAACTTCTCCAGTACCAGCAATCCAAGTAGAGACAGGCGAAATGCCCTTAAGATTAAGAAGAACCATCCTTTTTTTTTTTTTTTTTTTTCCCTTTGAAAGACAAAAGTAAAATAGAAAGATGTCTTTACCTTCTTTACATGTTTCAACTGCACTGCAGCCTTCATCAGAAGAGTCAGCTGATTGCTGCCAGGTGACATTTATCAGCTGATTTTCGTAGGCGGGGCCAGCTCAGCAATCAGCTGACTCTTCTGATGAAGGCTGCAGTGCAGTTGAAACATGTAAAGAAGGTAAAGACATCTTTCTATTTTACTTTTGTCTTTCAAAGGAAAAAAAAAAAAAAAAGGATAAATAATTGAAAGAAGACAAAATGAACCTGTTTGACGTATTAAGAAGAACCAAATTAATGCTGGCATACTGGATCAACTTGAAGGGGCATAAGAGGTCACATCCTGCAAAAGCTATTCCTGATGATTGCTGGGAACACAGTGAGTCAATTGGTAGCTTTGGATGGATAAGTGATGCCATTGCTGAGCAGGCAGGATTAAAATACAGAGATTTTAGCCCAATGGTCCTGTGGTCTGTTATTCCTCCATGGTTGTTTAAGATGCCACTGGTAGATTTTGAAATACAACAACTGAGGAAGCAACATAAGCAATCAGCAACAGATTATATAGTGCATAAATATATTGAACAGAACTTCAGAAACAGGCTGATAGCATTTACTGATGGTTCCAAGGATCCTACAATTGGTCGTATTGGAGCTGCGGTATACATTCCTCAGTATAAAATATCTATCAATAAAAGAACCAGTAATCACTTATCAGTATACACAGTTGAGCTAGTTGCCATCATATTAGCTTTACAGCGGTTGGAGATAAATTATAGGAATAATGCAGTCATTGCTTCTGATAGTTGGGCAGCTCCCAAGAGTGTTCAGTCACTGCAGTTGTGTAGGCAGGACCTAAATGTAGAAATCCACTCCTTAATTTACAACCTCTACAGTAAAGGTCAGTCAAACTTTCTTTGGGTTCCAGCCCACGTTGGGATAGAGGGTAATAAGGATGTGGATTTATTGACAAAGCAATCACTGAAGTTCGAGGCAGTGGATCTGGCGGTCTCACTCAGTAGGGCAGAAGGCAAATCAATAATTAAAAATTATATAGTGGAAAAGTGGCAAGAACATTGGGACTCAATAGATACAGGAAGACATCTTTATGACATTCAAAAGCGGGTGGACTCTGGAATGGGAGTTGACAGAAACAGGAAAGAGGAAATACTCATCACCCGATTAAGAATAGGACATACTACTTTGAACCAGACACTACAAAGAATAGGTAAACACCCAACTGGCAGCTGTGCACACTGTGGTTCTCCAGAAACAGTTCAGCACGTTTTGCTAGAATGTCGGGGATACCAGGAACAAAGGAAGCATCTGGTTGCAGTAATAGAAAGGGCTAATTTAAGTTTTGTTTTGGAAAACATGTTGGGAGCTTCGGTCAAAGAGGTATATGTAGGGCTATTTAGATATTTAAGTGCAACTGGATTAATTAAAAGAATTTAGTTTTTATTTTCCCTGCCATTCTCTTGTCCACACTCCAACCCGGTGGGTGGCAGTGGTGCACCTGTGAGCTGGTTGCCAGCCGGCAATCAGATCTAGAAGAAGACGAAGAGTGATATAAAGTAAAGTATGTGGCGGTAATGCACCTGTAAGCTGGTTGCCAACCGCCAATCAAATCTAAAAGAAGAAGAAGAGAGGACCAGTTGCTGGCTGGGAATGAAAAGGAGTGATACCATCTGGGCTTCTAAGGCAAACGGCTAAACCGCGGGACACATACCCAGGCTTGATCAACTTGTGGTGGGCCTGCCTCAGTGGAGGGTGTCTTGTGATCAACGGCCAAAATACCCTGTGATGCTGAGGCACACAACTGACGATGTGTCCCGGCGGTGAAGTCTTATAGTAGCCATCTCTCAAGAACTCCCCACGGACTCAGAAGTGGTGCAAACATCAGGGATTGTAACAGCTAGTCCTTTCGTTGAACCATTGAACAGACAGACAATCCAAACCACCAATTACATTACCTCCTCGGCGGAGGTAATGAAATGAGAAAATTAAAAAAATGATGAATAATTGTTACACTGGGTGGAATTTTGATGAATCACAGGCATTTTCCTTTTCTTGCATCTATGGTTTCCATCTCTCCAGTCTATCACTACCAGTTCAGGATCCAGTTTGTCAATCAAGTGAAGACTGAGCCCACTCTTACCATCTCCCTCATTGGAACACGGGATGAGAGTGGAGATGTATCCATCACCTTGTAAGTATTGCACTACATCACGTACTGTTTCTTTCTACTGTAGGTGCAGCCCGCAGAAGGGCTCTCAACTCTATAAAGATAAATGAAACTGGCACACATGAAAGCAACTGGGGCTGCTGCATAAAGAGAACTATAAATGAGGATGATGGAATGAATAATTTAAACAAGACACTATTCTCTGACAACTGTATTATGCTTCATGCTGTGTGTTTTGAACAGCCTCACGCAAATGTGAACAGATGAAATAGTCCTGCTTTATTATGAACCCTCACAAAAGCAGAATTTGTTCTTTGTGACCAAAAAGTGATAGCTATTTCCAGGATTCTTTAACTTTGTCTTTCGCTTTTATGTCTTTTTTAAACTCCACTAGCAATGGCAGTATTTCAGGTAATAAAACCTTCACCTTCCTCATCACTCTGGAGAAAGACTTGGGGGACCTGATGATGCTGAAGTTGCACTGGGAGGGGTCAGCTCTGTGGAGGAATGTGTGGGAAAAGATGCAGACTATCATTCCTTGGGGTGGACTGGAGAGAAAAGCTTTGCTCAGTGTGGGAAAAATCAGTGTCAAAGCAGGAGAGACACAAAAGAGGTACGGTTTGTTTTTACAACAAAGTAGTGGAACAACAAAGATAATTTTGCCTGATCTAAAAATATTTTAACTCAAAGTCAGATGTGTAATTGTTTCTTTGGATGCTTGAAATTATTGGCAGCAATCTAATATACCATCTAAAAACGCACATAATCATATCATGCTATAATTTATTACAAATAACAGGATGCAATTGTTTGCAATAATTCCACCCTATAAAAGTTTGGGAATAGAATAGAATAGAATAGAATAGGCTTTATTGTTATTGGACAGTACAACAAAATTGTGGGTGCTTCACAATAAAGTAAGAGAAGGATTAGATAAAACACAGTTACAGAACACACGATTAAACACACTGTGGAGGAATAATCAAGCAAGGTATGACGAGCTGGAAGGTTGCAGAATTTTATTTCCTCCATCAAAATGAGACGCACTTGTAATGCTGTGCGCTACTGTGCTGCTGTGCTGTCTGTGCTGTCTGTGCTGTGTCGTGTTGTGTGCTCTTGAGGCATGTATAGCAAGCTCTTTTATACATGTTATACAAACAGAGAGAATGCATGGCACATTAGCATATTGATATACATCTCAGTCAATACATATGATTAGCCTGACCAACTGGCGCCCGGATGTTCATTCATTCATTCATTCATCTTCTTCCGCTTAATCCTTTTCGGGTCGCGGGGGGGGCTGGAGCCTATCCCAGCATCTTTGGGCGAGAGGCAGGGTACACCCTGGACAGATCGCCAGTCCATCGCAGGGCCAACACAGAGAGACAGACAACCATTCACTCTCGGACGTCTTCTCCTTAATCCGGGGATGTATAAACAATAGTCCATTGTTCTGGTTGTCCCCCCAGGGGTTCTCTGTCCATATGTAAATGGTCGTCTGCCTCCTCCGGACGTACTGAGTGTGAGGATTGAATGTCCATGTAGATTGTGGTGGGTCACCACAGGGCTCCCCCCAGAACACTCAGAAGGGGCTGTGACCCCCCCCCCCCCGCTGTTTGGCTCCAGCTCCGGTAGAACTGTCGGAGGGCATGTCAGTCCATGGGGGGATGGGGGAGGGGTGTAAAGGACAGTGTGCTCTGCTCCGAGTTCCAGCACGTTGAACGGCCGTGGATTGTGGGCCCCGGGGCCAGTGTGCAGTCGTGCGTAATGGAACCAGACGGCAATCGGCCGGCTTTAGGGAGTGAGGTGTGGGAAGAGCGCTGTGGAGGAGGAGGGGGAGGGGGTGGGAGTAAGTGAGTGCCAGCTCGGGACGTCAAAGGTATCTGGGCCACGCAAAAATTGCGTGTGGATCCGCGATGGTGAGGGACTTTCCCGTTAAACCTGGCGGTGATCCACAGCGGCTGTGAAAAAAAAATTATGTCTCTGACTCCTCCCGTGGTTCGATCCAGCGAGGATGTGGGGAAGGCGAGCGGCCAAATTCCACGAGGATGCGTAGCGGCTGTGAAACAACTGCAGCTGTGTGAGGGTGTGAGGCGGTTTGGCTTTTAGGTGCGGGAAGCAGCCCTAAAGCCATCGGGGACAGCAATCGGCTAAATTCCCCTTGTGCGCCGTGGCTGAGAAACCCATACAAAGTCCTGTGTGCGGGCTGCACGTCTGCTTCAGGTGCGTAAGCAGCCCTGAAGGTTCCAAGGGTGGTGATTGGCCGTGTTTCTCGGGCATGTGCAGCGACGGAGGATGCTGTATCAGTCTGTGGAGCCAGTTTTGTTCCGTGTGTGGCACGCGCTTGGCGCAGTGACCACATAACTGGCAGTTGCGCTGTCCTCATAATCCTGCAGAGTGCGTGCGGGTCTTCTGTGCACGGGAGGTCCGCTGTCATCAGGTTCGTCAGGTTCGGGGAGCTTGGCAGAAATCAACGCAGTCGGTGCCGATGTCCTTCCCCGTTCAGGCTGCTTCCTTTGGCTCTCTTGTGTCGCCGTTCATGGTGTGTGTTGGTCCCAGTGCTGCCCGCTTCAGGGAGCGCGCTCCGGTGAGGATGAAGAGGTTGCAGGCGTTCTCTGGTCCTCTGGGGTCCACAGCGCGGTGAGAGGGAGCAGACGATCATTCTCTCTCGTCAGGTCACCAGTGTGGAGGGAAAAGATCAGGTGAGGGGCGCACCATGACGCGTGCTGGGGCTTCCCGTCCGGGTCATCTCCAGGGTGTTCGCCTCGTGTTCCATTCTTCGTCAAGGGTCACCAGTGTGGAGGAATAATCAAGTGAGGTATGACGAGCTGGAAGGTTGCAGAGTTTTATTTCCTCCATCAAAATGAGACGCACTTGTAGCGCTGTGCGCTACAGTGCTGCTGTGCTGTCTGTGCTGTGTCGTGTTGTGTGCTGGCATGTATAGCAAGCTCTTTTATACATGTTATACAAACAGAGAGAATGCATGGCACATTAGCGTATTGATATACATATCAGTCAATACATATGATTAGTCTGACCAACTGGCACCCGTCTTCTCCTTAATCCGGGGATGTATAAACAATAGTCCATTGTTCTGGTTGTCCCCCCAGGGGTTCTCTGTCTATATGTGAATGGTCCTCTGCCTCCTCCGGACGTACTGAGTGTGAGGATTGAATGTCCATGTAGATTGTGGTGGGTCACCGCAACACGATTGAATTAAAAAATAGCCCAAGATTATGGAAATATATACAGGTATGGTAGTGGCTTCACAGATGAAACTATGTACATAAGAGTGCGGAGTGCAGAACACACAATTGAACACACAATTGAGTAAAATGGCCCAAGGATTATAGAAAATATACATAGTAGTGGTTTCACGGATGTGTCAATATACATGAAAGTGCGGAGTGCAAAGACAGGTGTGTTATTCTGTGCATGTGAGCATTCAGAGGGATGGGGGTGGGGCCTCTGACTGTTTGCAGTTCGGATGGCCCAGGGGAAGAAACTGTTTGTCAGTCTGGAGGTGTGGGACCTGATCGATCTGAACCATCCTCCAGAGGGAAGCAGGTCAAACAGGTGGTGGGCGGGATGTGAGGGGTCTCCTGTGATGGCCTTGGTCTTCCTGAAACAGGATGATCTGGAGATGTCTTCCAAGGAGGGCAGAGAGCCACCAATAATTTTTTGGGTGGTGTTGATGACCCTCTGCACAGCCCTCCTGTTCTTGGCCGTGGAGCCGGCGTACCACACACCCAGGCAGTAGGTGAGCACGCTCTCCACTGAGCAGCGGTAGAAGGCCAGCAGCAGTTTCTGGTACAGGTTGTTCTTCCTCAGGACACGGAGGAAGTGCAGCTGCTGCTGGGTTTTCTTCACCAGGGCCTTGGTGTTGACAGTCCAGGAGAGATCAGAGGAGATGTGAGTACCTAGGAACCTGAAGGTGGGGATGATTTCCACGTGGTCGCCATTTATGAGGAGGGGGTGTGGTCCTGTCTGTTCTTTCTGAAGTCCAGTATGAGTTCTTTGGATTTTTTGGACATTCAGTTTTATATGGATATTAAATATAATGGATTTTGTAAACAACTGTTTAGAAACTGAGAACAATCAGTGTGGCTTTAAAGTGAAAATCTGTCATGTCTAATTTTGAACAGCTGTGGACTGCAGAATGTCTAGTTTAAGAGCTAGACTTACTTTAACAAATGTAAAAACAACTCTTATAATAATAATAATAATAATAATAATACCATCACAAGAATCGCTCCCATCCATCCATCCATCCATCTTCTACCGCTTTTCCGGAGGTCCGGATCGCGGAGGCAGCAGTTCAAGCAGAGAAGCCCAGACTTCCCTCTCCCCAGCCACCTGCTCCAGCTCTTCAGAGAGGATACCAAGGCATTCCCAGACCAGTGTGGTGGGGGGTTTGCGTGCCCCAGTGATCCCAGGAGCTATGCTGTCCGGGGCAATTTGCCTCTTATAGGGTCACCCAAGACAAACTGGTCCTGGGTGAAGGGCCAGACTAAGAACAATCCAACAGACTCTCATGATAAATTCTAGATCAAGGATTCAGTGTACCCCGCCCGGTATGGGATTACCGGGGCCCCACCCTGGGGGAGGGGCTCGATGGCTAGCATCTGGTGGCCGCGTTTCCGCCCATGGGACCCGGCCGGGCTCAGCCCGAAGGAGTTACATGGGTCCGCCCTCCAGTGGGCTCACCACCTGCAGGAGGGATCATGGGGGTCCGGTGCTATATGGATTAGGTGGCGGTCAAAGGTGGAGATCTTGGTGGACTGATCCCAAGAATCGCTCCCTTAAAATGTAATTGTCTTTGATCCCTTTGTGGCTGCACAATTGGTACCTGGAACAAAATGGGTACCCCGATGTACAAAACAACTTCACTTGATGTACACACATGCGCAATGTGTGTACATCATGACAAATGTACCCTATTTAATTTACATCTCAATAGATGTGGTTTTGAATAACTTGCAAATTTGACATTTTTAACTAAAATCACTGCTATTTTAACCCTGGTTCAGGAAATCGTTAATCTATTATTGATAACTTCTTTTTTATCTCCTTTTTTAATGATTAGATTATATAAGAGGCCTGCATGTGGAGAGATCATATTTTATTTTCCACAGACTAATGGATTTAAGAGAAAAACCTCCTACACTGGTCAGAATATACACTACTCACAAAAAGTTAGGGATATTTGGCTTTCGGATGAAATTTCAGGATGCACCTAAAATGCATGCTAACCTTTACAGGTGAACTTAATTTGACCTTCTCTAACCTTTTGAATACACATTCCCAACTGTTCCATGTGTAAGAACAATTGATTATAAGTGTGATAAGGAACAAGGATTATTTAATTTATATTTAGAGGTGTGTGTGGATACGGAGGTTTACTTCGTGACCACAAATACTCACAAACAAGAGAGAAACACTCGTAGGGGCACCAGTCCAAACCTGGGCAATTTATTAATAACTAATCCTTGAACTTTTCATTAACCATTCTCAAAATTTGTGAATTCTTCTGCCGTGACCCAGAAAAGCACACACCCAAAAGAAATCAAGCAGAAACTTCTATATACCATTAACAGTTTTAATAATCAAACTCAAGTTCAGTGACATTACATTCAATTGATGTGTAAGCAGGTGAAATGATCAACAAGTATCAAATATCATATTAACTGGTAATGGATTCCTGAGCATAAAGTCTATAGTTAAACCTTTGTGGAAACAAAAGAAACCAGATTTTGAATTTGTAACTGTAATGCAATGGGAGACTGAGAAATAACTGTAATAAAAATATGCATAAAATTGGACACAATTTTTTTGGAGAAAATGATAAAAGCTGATTATATGAAAAAGAAAATTCTGAGTTACTCTACAAAAAATGGAGGTTATTGAAAAGGAGAATATTGTTTTTCCTTCAACGTTATAGCTCCTATCGTAGCTTATGGACTAACTTTTAACATGAAAAATTGGTCATATTCAATTAGAATTAGACATCACATTTAGCCCAGCAGATAGAATGTTGGAGTCTGGCTTACGAACAGCTGTGTCTTCAGAGTCCAGCAATGATCCTGAATGCCAGCAGATGGCAAAAAGGGGAAAAGACTGCCAGCAGTCCTTCCCAATCATGGCAGCGGTTCTAGCTTTTACAGACTCAGCAGTTGGGGTCCGGAGTGTGGAGTCAGTGGTAGAGTGAAAGGGTGGCCCCCGGGGCAGGTGTGACATCTTATCTTAGGAAACAGATCCTTTCCTGGCCTGCAGCTTTGGGATGTCCACCAGCCGATAAGAAACCACAGGCTGAAGGAAAAATGTATGTAAACAGTTCCACCCACGAAATCCTAGTTCTTCTGATGTTGTGGTACGTGGGTGAGGCAGTCTCGAGGAAAAAAGTTCAAAAATCACTCTCAGTCCACTTTAACGGTGAGTTAAGGAAAATCAATAAAAAAAGTTCAGCAAAATAAACACGGCATCTGAGGAGCAGGAAAAAACAGCGTTTTGGAGTTTCACTCCAAGTAAAAAAGGTTGAGCTCAACAAGAAAAGATAATCCCTTCTCAGGTGCCAGGAAACTCACACAGAAGAGACAAAAAAAAAACTTCAGAGAACAGAAAGGACTTAACTTCAAGACAATGAAAAGATAACTTTAGAGAACACAAAAAGTAACAAAAAACTCACAAAAACTCTGAAACTCCTCGGGCATTTCTCCCTATTTAACTGAATGCGATCCTTTGGTCATAACATATGACTGGCAGCAAGAAGAACCAATTATCGGCTATCGTGGGAGATTTAAATGGGCTATGGTTTATTAAGAAAGCAGTCCTTTGTTTGTAACCGACCAATAGAATAAAAGGGG
Source organism: Pholidichthys leucotaenia (assembly GCA_020510985.1). Lineage (NCBI taxonomy): Eukaryota > Metazoa > Chordata > Actinopteri > Cichliformes > Pholidichthyidae > Pholidichthys > Pholidichthys leucotaenia. Next base: position 322,468,139 of record CM035837.1, on the reverse strand, counting down.
GTGTCGTCCAACAGAGATGGCCTGGTGATTGGCTGGTACCAGTCAGATGACTGGCATAAGTTTTTAGAAGGCAAGCACACTTATTAACTGTGAAATTCACATTATATACTTGATATAAAATCTAAGCTAACTTCAGTGATTCATGACTTTCAGTGAGCATGCACTTTTATAAACTTGTCCTTCTATAATTAACATGCATTAGAATAAGGTTCATTTAAACATTTTCAAACATGCAACACATTTAAAATCAATGATTAATGAAACATTTCAAACCCATCATTGTCCAGCACAGAGGTGGTCATCTTCAACAGTGTTTTGAGCAGTATTTCCTGGAAAAATAAAGTCTTGAGGAGAGAGGATTATTTCAGGCAGATAAAACCAAAATCCCAATGTTGATTATATCACGTTCCTGAGTTGAACAGAAGGGGGCAATGTTGAGCTGTGGATAATTCCTAGAGACCTGTGGAATTTGGTCAAGGTATCTGGGATGTCTCAAACAGTACTTGAAGCATAAAACTGCCTGGTTGGGGAGGAAGTTCCAGGATTTATGATTGCAAACTAATCAATTCCTGGTACGAAATGGGATCCTTATCATCCCTTTTACCATGGAATGTGTTTTCAAACTGGGGTTCTTAGGTGAAGGAAACAATTCTTGACCAGACTTTTGGGTGAAACAATTTCTTTAAGGTGAAGAGTGATTTTATAGATTGGAGCCAAAGGGATTGATGCTACACGTATTTCAGTACATTTTGCCTTACTTGCTGTTCTCTAACAAGGTGCTTAACTGAAAAATTCACAAAAGGTGTTTGATTCATGAATCGACCAAGAAATTTTCTGGTTCAATTAGAATTGGTATTTAAACAGTTCTCTTCATCATGCTGTTAATTTTGACATCATGAGACCAAGACGGCACCTCACAATTGATCAACAGTACCTCGTCATTGCAAGGCTTCAAACAGGATGTTCTCAGAGTGAAGTGGCAACTGAGCTTAGAGTGCCACAGAGTGTCATCAACAGGTTGCAACAGAGATCCAGACAGACTGGAAGAGACACAGAAAGGCATAGAAGTGGACGTCCTTTAGCCACATCCCACACTGATGACCGCTTCATTGTGAATAGTGCCCTGCGAAACCAGATGATGAATGCCACTCAACTCCAGGCATACTTAAGGGAGGTGAGAGGCACTCATGTGTCACCATTCGACCATTCGAAACAGTTTACATCAGTGTGGTCTGCATGCTAGATGACCTACAAGGGTACCTGACCACACCACCAGGCACAGGTGTAATCGTCTTGCATGAGCCAGGGAGCATTTATGCTGGACAAGGGACCAATGGGCTTCAGTGCTGTTCTCCGATGAAAGTTGATTCACACTGAACTGAAATGATGGCTGCCAACAATATTGGAGACATCAAGGAGAGCGCTATGCATCAGCCACTGTTGTCACCAGACGAGCCTTTGGTGGTGGTGGTGTTACAGTCTGGGCAGGTGTGTCTAGTCAATACAGAACTGCCCTACACCTTGTGAATGGTAGAGTGACAAGCTGATACTATCTGTATAACATCGTTAATCCAGTCATTGTGCCCCTATATGAACAACACAGGACTAATTTCATCTTCATGGATGACAATGCTCCAGTTCATCAAGGTTGCATCATTAGAGAACGGCTTGCTGGAGGCTGGGGTACCTCAAATGGAGTGACCTGCACTTTCTCCAGACCTGAATCCCATAGGAAACCTATGGTATCAGTTGAGTGGAGCCGTGGAGAGGCTCATAACCCAGTACCCCACAGACTCAATGACCTGAGGGCCACCCTTCAAGAAGAGTGGAATGCCATGCCTCAGCAGACAAGAAGTCAACTTATGAACAACATGAGACATCGCTGTCAAGCTGTAATTGATGCTCAAGGGCACATGACAAGTTATTGAGACACTGGCATTTTTAGTTGTGGTATACCCACCACTGTTGTTGGCTTTTGTTTCAATAAATTGTTTGAGATGAGAAAATCACTATTGCATGCTCTTATTTAAATGTCTTACTTTCATGATATAACATCACTAGCCATGGTTACATGTGCAAAATTTCTTCAATCTGATTGCAATTCAGATCAGAACTTTACTGTTTACATGGATCCTGAAAAAGTTGATCTGATTAGGACATTCGTTTCCATGTGTCACACGTTTGAATGGACTAAATCATTTTGACCTGCACACAATTATCCAACATTCTGGAAATAGTAGAAGAAGCACTTTCCGACATAAACAGACTCTGCTTTGTGTCTCCTTCTTTTTGAAATTGACCTGTATTGTTATTTCAGACTGTACTTTGGCTTCTGCTGGTCTCCATAATGAAGCTACAAGTCCAGCAGTACATACTTCTGCATATGACAAACACAGGGAGACCGCAGGACGATACAGACCAGTTTTGTTTTACCCCCGCCATGTCTTCCGCTAGCTGCTGTAAAGGAGGAAATACATCACGTCGATGTGTGACTGATGTACAGACATGCGGAGTAAACATATTTTCTACCCAAACTTCAGAATAAGTGTTTATATGCGCACCAATCGGATTAACAATCGGCATAACCCACCTGTCTCAATCGGAAGGAAATTTTGATCCGAATGAGTGTGACTGGGTCAGAATATTCAGACTGGCATGCTTACATGAAGCATTTTTATTCCAATCAGGCTTTTAATCCGGTTACTTGTGTCCATGTAAACATGGCTATTGTAGCATGACCTTTTTACATTTTCCATAAATTTTACCCGAAAGTCAAATATCCCTAACTTTTTGTGAGTAGTGTAGTTATAGATACACACAAGCTAAAAAGTTGCAAATTTATGGAATAAACACCTATGGAAGAACAAAAAAGGTGCAAATTTATTTTTTAAAGTTATCACAAAAATGCAAATTTATTAGAAAAAGATGCAACTTTATAAGTAAAATTATCAAATTTGCATGAAAATGGTGCATGGTGCCACACTAACCACCTACAGCTAAACACCTCTAAGACGAAGGAGCTGGTTATTGATGTTGGGAGGTCTAGACCAAGACCTCAACCAGTCCTGTTAGAGGGAGCTGAGGTGGAGGTTGTGGATTCATACAAATATCTCCGGTTGTGGTTGGATAATAAATTGGATTGGACAACATACATTAGCCACTTGTATGGGAAGACACAAAGTAGGATGTACTTCCTAAGGAGATTGCGGTCCTTCAACATCTGCAGCAAACTTCTGCGGATGTTTTACCAGTCGGTGGTTGCCAGCGTCCTCTTTTACTCTGTGGTGTGCTGGGGGGGCAGTATATCCAAGAAGGATGCGTCCAGACTGGATAAACTGATCAGGCGGGCCGGCTCTGCGGTCGGCACGAAGCTGGACACCCTGGTGACGGTGGCAGAGATGAGGACTCTGGATAAACTGTTGGATATAATGGACAACGTCAGCCACCCTCTGCACACCGTCATCAGTGACCAGAGGAGCCTGTTCAGTGAAAGACTGCTCCTTCCCAAGTGTCGGACCAACAGGCTCAAGAATTCTTTTGTCCACCATGCCATCACACTCTGTAACTCCTCACTTGGGGGGGGGGGGGGGGGGACATAGAGTACAGAGGACAGTAGGGCATTCATAGTGAAATAACCTTAACTTAACCATACTTGTACAAGCCATATTTAGTCTTATATTTATACTGTGTATATTATGTTAAGTGTTTATTAAGTGTTTATTTTTTGCTTTTTTGCTTTTCTGATCTGTATGCTCCTTTTATGTGCTGCTGGAAATTTTAAATTTCCCAGAGGGAGTCATCCCAAAGGGATTAATAAAGTTAAGTCTAAGTCTAAGTCTTAAGTCTGAAAATTTCAAATTCATGTGACAAGTTTCAAATTAAAGAGCAAATTTACAAGAAAAATCCCCTGCAAATTTATGGAAAAAGAGCCACACATTTAAGAGGGAAAAAAACCCTCAAATACTGATAACAGTGCCATCAGTACTACTCGATACTTATCCTCTTTGTCCCAGGTGGGACATAAGACCGCAAGTAACTGATAGTTCATTACTCAAGTGATTTTTTTTTGGACGTTCATAATTATTATAAGGTGTGGAGGAAAAATAAGCTCAGGCGAGGTACGACGAGCTGTGAGGTTGCAGAGTTTCATTTTCCTCCAACATCATGAGACACACTGTAGCGCTGTGTTGTGCTGTGTTGCGCCGTTGAGGCATGTATAGCAAGCTCTTTTATACATGTTATACCAACAGAGGGAATGCATGGCACATTTGCATATTGATATATGTACATATCAGTCAATACATATCATTCGCGTGACCAACTGGCGCCCGGACGTCCTCTCCTTAATCCGGGGATGTATAACAATAGTCCATTGTATGGCTGTGTTGTGAGACATGTATATGTTGGACACTGCATATGTGATTTAACCACGATGAAGGAGAGCCAGCCCCCTGCGGTGCGGAGCCACAGAGCCTGGACCCCCTGCGGAGGACAGGGGACAGAAGACTTCCTGACCACTGAGGCTCGGGAAGAGAGAAGGGGGAGTTATGTAAATAAAAGGCTAATGAATGTGAATAAAGAGACTTTGATATAGATGTGTGATTTCCCCCGCGAGGGAAATGGTTTGATGTGAGAAGGTTTAAATGAGAGAACTTTGGTGTGTTCATCCTCTTTGTTCGCTGCTCAAGAATAAGAGCAGACAGTGGAATGATTTCTTGAATAAACTGAAATGAAAGACAATTCGGTTTCGTTATTCAAGTCTCCCCACATTGGTGACTGACGACGTTGAGAATGAACGAAGAAATTCTCAGGGTCCCGGACTCACAGCGCTCAGAGCTGGCGAGCGCAGTGGCCGTTAAGCTGCCTGATTTCTGGCAGGATAACCCACGGTCGTGGTTTCTGCAAGCAGAGTCGCAGTTCGCGCTCGCAGGAGTAACGGTGGATGACACTAAGTTCCACCATGTCATCGCTAAACTGGACAACAGCACAGCTCGGTGCGTGCAAAGCTTGGTGGAGCAGCCACCCGCGACCGACAGGTACAGCAAGCTGAAATCCACCCTCATCAAGTTTTTCACCCCCTCGGCTGAAGTGAGGGCGAGGAGGATCCTGTCTTTGCTAGACCAAGGTGGACACAGGCCGAGCGCCCTGATGGAGGAGATGATACAGCTGAGAGGGTTGGACAACGATGATTTCATTTTTCAGTTCATCTTCCTCTCCAACCTCCCGGCGCATGCGAGAAGCACGCTGGCCGGCAAAAAGTGTCACACCCTGGAGGAGTTCCGGGAGCTGGCCCAGGAGGCAGACGGGATCCTGGACGCCTGCGGCGGGCAAGCAACCACAGCAGCGACCCGAGACAGCGGGGAGCCAGAGGCGGCAGAACCAGACTGGCCGACGATGGCGGCAACACGGCCGCGACGAGGGGGAGCCAATAGCCCGGCGACAGAGGCGCGGGCACGACACAGCGGAGGAGAAGATCTCTGCTTTTACCATCGGAGGTTCGCAGAGAAGGCACGCAGGTGTGTGCCGCCCTGCATCTTCAGGAGTTCGGGAAACGGCAAGACCGGGGGTCGCTAGCAGCTTCGACCCTCGGAGAACGCAACAAGCTGCTCTACATCACGGATGCGCGCTCCGGACGAGTGTTCCTCATTGACACCGGAGCACAAGTGAGCTTCATCACCCCAACATACGCGGACCGGGTAGCTGGACCCCACGGTGACGGAGCTACAGCGGCAAATGGCTCGAACATCAACACCTACGGGAGAAGGACCTTGCCTTTATGCTTACATGGCCGCACTTATGAATGGACTTTTGTAGTAGCGGCGGTGAGTTTCAACATGTTGGGCGCGGATTTTTTGTGTTCACACAATCTGTTAGTTGATCTTGCTAATAGACGGCTGGTAAATGCACTCTCTTTTTACTCTCTCCCCTGTTCAGCTCGAGTGTCCCCGCCACCAGTACAGACCCACGTCGCTACAGCAGGTGGTAAGTTTCACACACTCCTCACCCAATTTCCAGCGCTCACTGTGCCCACTTTTTCAGCGACGGTCGCGAAGCACGGGGTGAAACACTTCATCCCCACTTCTGGTCCTCCCGTGTTTGCAAAAGCTCGGCGCTTGGATGCAGTTAAGCTCGCCATTGCGCGCGAGGAGTTCGCCAGCCTGGAGAGGCTGGGCATCGTTCGTAGGTCGAAGAGCCCGTGGGCTTCGCCGCTGCACATGGTACCGAAAGCCGATGGCTCCTGGAGACCGTGCGGGGATTACCGCAGGCTAAACAACGCTACGGCACACGATCGTTATCCCATCCCGCACATTCAGGATTTTTCGGTGCACCTGGCGGGGGCGCGCATTTTTTCAAAGATTGATCTAGTTCGCGGCTATCACCAAGTCCCGGTCCAACCGGAGGACATTCCTAAAACAGCGGTAATAACCCCGTTCGGACTTTTCGAATTTTTACGCATGCCGTTTGGTCTCAAAGGGGCGGCGCAAACATTTCAGCGGATGATGGATGCCGTGTTACGCGATCTCCCTTTCGTGTTTGTGTACCTCGACGACATTTTGGTCGCGAGTACTTCAGAGGACGAACACGAAACGCACCTCACAGCAGTTTTTAGGAGGCTGGGAGAGCACGGCTTAATAGTTAACCCAGCCAAGTGCCAGTTCGGCGTTGAGCGGATTGATTTTTTGGGTCACCGCGTCTCCCCGGAGGGAGCGGTTCCGTTACCAGAGAAAGTACGCGCGGTAGCGGATTTTCCCCGTCCACAAACGGTCAAATCACTACAGGAATTCTTGGGGATGGTGAATTTTTATAACCGGTTCCTGCCCCACGCAGCTCAAATCATGCAACCGTTATATGCCGCGCTCAAAAAACAAAAGCCGACCCAGGCGGTCGAATGGTCCCCGGAGCGGGAGCGCGCGTTCACAGAGGTTAAAAAAGCCTTGGCTGACGCTGCGCTCCTGGCCCACCCAGACCCTGCAGCACGTATCGCGCTGACGACAGACGCTTCAGATTTAGCCATAGGGGCCGTTATTGAGCAACAGGTAGCCGGAGTTTGGCAGCCTTTGGCTTTCTTTAGCAAATCTTTAAGCGCGGCTGAGCGAAAATACAGCGCGTTTGACAGAGAACTGTTGGCGCTGCATTTGGCTATTCGTCATTTCCAGTTCTGGCTGGAAGGACGGTGCTTCACCGCTTATGTGGACCACAAGCCGCTCACATACGCCATGGCCAAAATTTCAGATCCGTGGTCCGGCAGGCAGCAGAGGCAGCTGGCCGCAATCTCGGAATTTACCACTGACATTAGGCACGTCGCGGGCAAATTCAATGTAGTAGCGGATTGTCTCTCACGCGCGTTCACGACCCCGACACGCGCAGAGGCAGAACGGGCCACCGTGACCGCGCCGCAGGAGAGCGGCACGGTGGCGCGCGCAGCCCCGGTGCACGTGGGTATAGATTACGCAGCCATGGCAGCGGACCAGGGGGCGGACGCAGACGTGCGCGCGCTCCAGTCTGGACCAACAGGGTTGAGGCTGGAGAGCAAGTGTTTACAAACCGGTATGCCCCCCCTGATCTGCGACATGTCGACGGGGCGCCCGCGTCCGGTGGTTCCGGCCACGTGGCGCCGCCGTGTTTTTGACTCGGTCCACTCACTGGCGCACCCGGGGGTGCGCGCGTCGGTGAAACTAGTGGCGGAAAAGTTTGTTTGGCCGTGCCTGCGCAAGCACGTGAAGGAATGGGCAAAAACCTGCATTTCCTGTCAACGGGCCAAAATTCACAGGCACACAAGAGCCCCGTTAGAACCGTTCCGCATTCCGGCCAGAAGGTTCGACCAATGGCACGTCGACCTTGTGGGCCCCCTACCGGCATCACAGGGGTTCACGTATCTTTTGACAATGGTGGACCGCACCACACGTTGGCCGGAAGTGGTCCCACTTGCGACGACCACGGCCGCGGAGGTGGCTCGCGTTTTTTTAACGGCTTGGGTGGCGCGCTTCGGGGTTCCGTCGGACATTACGTCCGATAGAGGACCGCAATTCATCTCTGAGCTGTGGTCAGCGATGGCCAACGGCTTAGGAGCCAAAATTCACCGCACTACGGCTTACCACCCTCAGGCTAATGGTTTATGCGAGCGTTTTCATAGGTCTTTGAAGGCAGCACTCAGAGCGTCGCTCACGGATGCAGATTGGGTAAATAAACTCCCATGGGTTTTATTAGGGTTGCGTTCTGCGCCTAAAGAGGACTTAGACGCCTCCCCAGCGGAGCTGGTATTCGCACAAACTCTGAGGCTGCCGGGCGAGTTTTTACCAGAGCACCCAGAGCCCCCACCTCTCTCTGCTCTGGGACCGTTAGTTGGCACGGGGGCAGACACGCTCCCGGGTCCGGTTCATCACGCTTTTCCACGAGTTTTCGTCCCCAAGGCTTTGAAAAATGCCGATTTCGTTTTTGTCAGGCGCGAAGCCCTTAAAGCAACGCTCAAACCACCTTACGAAGGGCCATTTCGAGTGCTGGAGGCAGGTGATAAGCAATTTGTGCTAGATTTTGGGGACAGAAAAGAGACAGTCAGTATTGACAGACTAAAACCTGCTTTTGTCATGAAGGACGTGTCTGTACCGGTCGCGGTGGCGCCTCGACGAGGCAGGCCCCCGCAGAGGGCAATTAACCACTCTCTTCCTCAGTCAACAGACCCGAAGCAGAACAGCACCGCAGGCAAGACGGGGCCAACGCACAGCAGATTCGGCAGACGGCTGAAGCCCAAGCGGCGCACAGACTGAATGTTGGTGTTGATTATTCAGTAGTGAGTAAGGTGCTATTAAATTTTGGGAATTAGTCTGTTCTTCATCGTTTGGGGGGGGGTTATATGGCTGTGTTGTGAGACATGTATATGTTGGACACTGCATATGTGATTTAACCACGATGAAGGAGAGCCAGCCCCCTGCGGTGCGGAGCCACAGAGCCTGGACCCCCTGCGGAGGACAGGGGACAGAAGACTTCCTGACCACTGAGGCTCGGGAAGAGAGAAGGGGGAGTTATGTAAATAAAAGGCTAATGAATGTGAATAAAGAGACTTTGATATAGATGTGTGATTTCCCCCGCGAGGGAAATGGTTTGATGTGAGAAGGTTTAAATGAGAGAACTTTGGTGTGTTCATCCTCTTTGTTCGCTGCTCAAGAATAAGAGCAGACAGTGGAATGATTTCTTGAATAAACTGAAATGAAAGACAATTCGGTTTCGTTATTCAAGTCTCCCCACACATTGCTCTGATTGTCTCCTAGGGGCTCACTGTCAGGCTAGCTGAGTGTGAGGATTGAATGTCCATGTAGATCGTGGTGGGTCACCACAAAGGTAACAATACGTGAATACAATTTCTGGGGCCTCTGAATGTCTTAATTTTTTTTATTCTCTGTATGATTCAATTGCTAAACAGTTATTTTATTTGTCCTGTGCTGAGCCCTTTCCTGTCTTTATGCTGCATCTCTGCAGTGCTTTTCCTGTTACAATTTTACATTGTTGTTAGAAGCTCTATGACTGCAGCATACAATTACAGGCCACACTACAAGCATTATACACCGCAGTTTTGCATTTACACCGTTTCATTGCATTACTTTTGCTTAGACTTTGTACAATTTTGTCTCTACAGTCTACCCACCGTTTCCCATACAACCTAAGATGCCTCTAGAGCTTCACATTCCCAGATGGTTACCGCCATCTAGTGTTTTGTTTTAAAAGATCAAATTGCCCAATTACGGTTTGCCATATCATGTTTTTGTTTTCTAGAACATCCTTCTGCGCCGTGACAGATGAGGAACAGCGTGTTGAAGCATCTCAGGCCAGGGTGTTTGTGCGCTGTAATGACGACACACCAAAACGGCGCAGAAGAAAGCACAGTGCATAGATTTGTGTGTCTTTAAATATCACAGCTGGATGGAATCAGCCAAGGAAAGTGAAGCGGCGCAGATTTGCGGAGTGAACTAGAAACGCTTCACTGCACAACATCGAGTCACTCGCGACGTTCGGTCCAGAAGATGCACTGAATATCTTGAAAATGAAGCTGGAGAAATTCTGGAAAACTGAGACTTCAAACAATGAGAAACACTGAAGCTACATACAATTTCAAGAAAATATGCTGGATTGTGTGATTACTGTACGTTATTACCGTAATATGTTTAACATGAAGTAGTCTTTTACCAGATCAACAATAGGGTTAATTTTAGGTGCCAGTTTTAGGTTTCTGTCAGAGCTAATGTTTGTCAAATCTAAATATTGAAATAAAAGTAATCCCTGTTTGATGATACCTATTGAATCCTGTCGATGCAAATTTTTAATGCATTTTAAAAAAAAAACAACTACCACATTAAAATTACACAACTTTAGAAATAATGCTGCTGAAATTTATTTTTTCGATAAATGTGTGGAGGTTTATAGTCTTACAAACTGCCAGTGTCAGCTCAAGTCTAATCTCCGGCCGGAAATACAGGAAACCATCCATCCATCTTCTACCGCTTAATCCTTTTTGGGTCGCGGGGGGGGGGGGGGGCTGGAGCCTATCCCAGCATCTTTGGCCGAGAGGCAGGGTACACCCTGGACAGATCGCCAGTCCATCGCAGGGCCAGCACAGAGAGACAGACAACCATTCACTGTCACCGTCATACCTAAGGGCAATTTAGAATCTAATATGAAGGAAAAGGCGCTTGTCAGGTGAAGACTCCAGGGGGCAGACTGTCACAACTCACACCTGCACGTGGCTTTAAAACAAAGTCTGCAATGTCAGTTCTCATTCTCTACAAGCACATCACAAAAATTAAGCAAACTGTGTGACACCAGACATCCTCGCTCTGGATATATCTGTATTTCTTAAATGCTTGAAGAATCTTGTTTACAAAGTCACCTGGAGATTTCCAGTTTTGTTTGTTAGCTTAGCATAGCCTACCTAGCTCAGGTTGAAGGCCGACTGTCCCGTGGGAGAGGGCTGACCACAGGGCCAGCGCGGAAAAAAAAGCTCCGACAAGGACGAGGGGAGACGCAGAGGTTTCTTTCAGACTGAAACCTAGTAGTTAACGTTAGCAACTAAAGTAGAATTTTTTTTTTTTTTTTTTTGCCTACCATGAGTACTGATATTGCAACTTTTGACAGAGGATGTTCAGAACAGTCAAAATAAAACAGGGAAGATCCCAGCACGGGAAACAAGGAAAGCTGCAGTATGTGCCATGCAGATGCATCACAATGTCTTTTTTTTTTAAATGTTACACAAATGGTTTTGTGCAAAATACGAGAAGATTCCACCTGCTTTTAATTTGAGCATTATCGACCCTTGTTACTTCCAAGTTTTACCGTTTCCACAGTGGTGGTGAAGGTTGAGGTGGGCCAACTGTTGTAGAATAAAGTGATGATACTGCATGCCCCCTGTAGAACCACAGAGTTGTCTGGGAAAAATGCATTTAAAGGAACATGAAAAATTATGTATCCAGAATGAGATATCGGTTCATGGAACATTAAAAATTATTGGGAATGAGACATTTGTGCATAGAACATCTTTGAACGCAACATTAAAAAAAATATAAACCTAGAATAAGACATCTGTTCACATTATAAGAGAAGTATACATTTGTGCACATAACATCAATGAATGGAACGTGAAAAAAAAAGTATAAATACAGAATTAGATGTCTATTCACTGAACATTCTTTCAGTGTTTAGTAATTTCCAATTTGTGTTTCACCATGTTGTGGCCGCTGCCATTACTGCGGGGCGGCCAGTGGCAGAAAGCATCTATTCTGCCACAGCTTTCTGACAGCAGCCTGGGAAGTGGGATTGACAAGAGTCACTAACAGCTCTTCAAGTAAGTGTGCCCAATTCACATTACTGCAAAATGTGAACCGTTTCATGTCATTGAAATACATTTAGTTAACTTAAAGCCTACAACTGAATGTGCCACATCATTTAGGGCAGCATATTCAACCGTTTCTGAGTCACAGCACATTTGTTTTGCCTTGGAAAAAAAAAATCCATGGCACACCATCAACCAAAAATATTACAAAATGACACATTGTAGCCTATTACAGCATGTGTAATGACAATTTAGTCTTGTAATTTGTTTATACTCACTCATGATGCACGCAGACCAAACATGATCATTTTTCACACAGCTCAATTAAAGTCAATATACAGAATTCCTGTCCCAGCGAATTGGTCATGATAGCGAATCAGCGTTGAGATTCTGCAACACAGATGGACTGGAGCTCCGCAGCAGTGTCTGTAGTTTGTATCCACCCATGAACTCCCGCTACTGAGGTGCCAACAAGGGGTTGCAACAACTGAAACTAGACACCAGCCAGCTCCACTAAAGTGATGAAAACGGCCTCATCCAGGTGCACCAATGCACATAGCGAAGTCCAGGTGCAGTTTCTGGAGACAGCAATATTTTCCCCAAATCCTTCCAGATTTGCTGTAGTGGCAAAGGGCAGCTTTCCACAAGGTCAAACACACATTTATGGGAATTTTTGACCATTCTTCCAGAAGCGCATCTGTGAGGTCAGGCACTGGCGTTGGATGAGAAGGCCCGTCTCACAGTCTAATTCATCCCAAAGGTGTTCTGTCAGGTTGAGGTCAGTTAGGGTTAGTCAAGTTCCGAGTCTTTATGGACTTCGCTATGTGCATTGGTGCCCAGTCATTTGGAGCTGTATCACAATAATTTTGGCAATATAGTGTATATTGTAACCTCTGCTATATTATGGAAACACAAGACAACCAGCTGACCAAATCTTGTTTATTAATGTATTTCAAGTAGTCTGAATTAAAATTTTTCAAAGTAAGCAGAACAAGAATCAGAAAAAAAGCAAAAATAAAAAAGATAAGATGAAGACAAAACAAGAGACAGTAAACCAGACAATATTAATGAACCTGTAATATTTTGGATTCTGTTTACATCATTTTAATTTCAGTGCACTTTTTCTGCAATATTAAAGCAACACAAGATAAAGAACATTTCCCAGAGTATCCCAGCTACCACCCACATCATAGAATTTTAATAAAGAAAAGAATCACTCAGCAAATCACACACAAAAGCTTTAAAAATGTGCTAAAGATTTTTGAAAAATACTCTAAGCTCAGTAGGAATAACTGGTTGCACCAAAAAGAAACTCGGTAACAAAGGACTGTTGTAGCACATGGATGCAAAAACCTTTTTTCCATGCACTCATTCAGCAGAAAACATTAAAGGCATCACTTGGTGAAGAGGCCAAACGTTCACCATAGAGCAGCGACTGCATAGATTCTGTCAACTGATGCACAATGACGCCACTCAACAACGCAGAGGTGGAGCTGTGCTCAGTAGAACACTTTAAAAGGGTGTTTTTGCTCAACCAGTTACCTCCAAAAGTAAACTATAAATCTGCATTTCTTTACTTAATTGCCGTGTTTTTCCACCTGTCAGTGAAGCAAACGTACATACAAAAACCCTGGCTGAAAACCATTCAAGTCACATTAAGGTCTGGCTGGAATACACCATCATTTCAACTAAAAACCAATTTGCAAAACAACAGTGGAAACAATTTATTGTGAAATGATACAAAATCTCTCTGCCCCATTCTTTCTAACACTTTTTTTTTTTTTTGTAAAGATTTCAGCAGACCAGAAAGACAATCGGCCACTTCATACATGCCTTGGTAGAAGGTCACTGACACTAAATCAGTCACAAGGCTCTAAGTAGGCACGCATGTAATGCAATTGCACAGGCAAAAGAACCCAACGAAGGTAACCAAGTTCACTTGGGAAAACAGCAATCAGGGAAACAAAAAAAAGCACAGAACAGTAATGGATGGTGGAGACACAGTGATTGTTCGGCCCGATAAAACATCTGTTAACAGCAGCAACAAAGCAGTAATAATTGGAAAATCGCAACTAATTAAATCTCGTCTCACACACACATACACACACACACACACACACACATATAAAAATCTTAAGAAATAAAATACATTTAAACAGACATGCTTCTTATCTGATGGATCCTAACTGCTATGAAGTGGTTTTAATTTGTCTATCAGCTGCATAAAGTGGACAAAAAAGTGAAAGCAGACGGTTGCAGTGGGACACTTCTTTTCTGTAATAACATTTCAAATGTGTGGGCTTTCTTTGTCTGCACATGTTGATTTTGGTTTCTGGATGTAAAGATGCACACATGTGGCACCAAAGTGGCCTTCAAAAATGCTCTTACACAATCAGGCTGAAAAAGCTATCATCTCTCCTGCTCCCACTTCCTGTATCTAGACGTTTATGTAAACACAGCTGCAACGGCACGTCACAACCAGAAATGCACACATCTTCAAAGCCAAACCTCAACATCTGATAACAGATGGCACTACTAAAACCCTTTTTGCTATCCTAATATATTCATGCAGCCTTACTTTTACTCTTGTTCGCCATTTTACTGATCCTGAGAAAGTGAATTAAAACAGTGAACAATCTTAATCAGAAAGAAACCCTATTAAATCTGAAGCAGAAAATAAACAACTGCAACATCTGTACAATTTCACACAAACGTAATGGATGCTTTAAAAATGAAATCCTCAGTTTCGACTCACTTAAAATAATCTAATAAATCACATTGGCAGAACACATTTTCTTGCAAAACATGTAAATGCTGTTCTGACTGGCAGAAAAAAAAAAAAAAAACTCAGGTGACAACTCTAAGAAAGCAGTTTCTCTCTTTTTGATTAAAAAAAAATAAATAAAAGGGAAACTGATAAGTGATTTTCTGCCCCTGTTCCTCCTTGGAAAAAATGATCCATTTCCTGTAAAAGCTATATTAACCGCTGCTCACCTGGCTCTTAGAGCAAGGTTGCAGAAGTGAGTTAAACAGGCCCTCAAAAATATTGGGCTTTGTCCACTGAAAACGTTTCACTTGCATGTTCTTTGAGTTTTGCAGTTAAGTGTTAAGATTACTCTTTGGAGTAAAGTGCTCCTGTTGTAGGCACTAAGAAGAACCAAGGCAATGAAGACCATCATCTCAGTGTCTCATCGCCCTCATCTCAGTCGACTCTCTCATGTGGTGATCCTGTCTGTGTGGACGCTGGTATCGCGGCCCCTGTGACTGTGCTTGCGGTGGTTTTCTTCTTCTCAGTGTAGCTGCGGCACATTGAAATTTAAATAAATCACACAAAAAAAGAAAGGAGAATAGATGCTAAATCTAATAGTGTCCAAATGATTAGCCAACGTTTTCTATAATGCAATGTGCAGCAAATGGTGCAGTGTGAGGAGCACCAAATGTAGGCATCTAATCTGTAATAACTAATTATGCATTATGGATGTAATGTAATAATGAATTTCATTTTACCGTTTCCAAAGGGGACAGTTTCATGTACTGTACCTGGCAGTGGCTTTGGTGGAGGAAGTTTAGGGTTGCTACTGGGTGTGTGGACACTGCAGATCTTGATGAAGCCCGCCATCAGCAAAATGAGAGCAATGCCCATCAAAAGCACTGCCCACCAGTGATCCTGATCATGGAACAAAAATGATTAAATACAGACAGAAACACTGCAATACAAGTGCAAATGTTCAACATATTGCTGGTTTACTGAAGAGCTTGTAGCTGCATTAATACCGGGACACTCACCACTATCCAGTCTGCAATCGTTTTATAGAGTTCTGGATTGAAGATGGCTTTCTTTAGCCTTGCCAGAGGCCCATCGGCATCCACCAGACGACACCTCATGAAGACATCGCAGTAGCCCTTAAATTCGTTGCAGGGTGAGCCAGGCTGCAGTGTTATCACTGTGCCGTTGAAATATTTGGCCCATGTTTTTGAACCTGTGCTGCTACACGTGCTGTCATCCACTAAAGGTGGGGAAAAAAAGGAGGATGTGACTTCCTAAAAGGTTCATTTTACTTAATGCTTTTTTTTTTTTTTAAGCTGTGCTCTCAGGGACAATTAAACACAAAACAAAACCTGACCAAGTCATTGATGTCTTACAGTTGATAATTCAAGTACAAAATCTGTATCACCGGGACTCACTTTTTTCCTTGCAGCACACATGGCAGAGCTCAGCCGCTTCATCCTTGCCCTCCTGGCTAGCACAGGTGCATACCTCCAGACTGTGCTTTAAACAAATGGAACCAGAGCAGGCCTTCAAAGGTAACAGAATAAAGCTAGTGAACAGATGCACCACACAGGGAAGGCATACGAGATAAATAAAAGTAAATATACATTATACCCCATTAAGGCAAACTTGTGTATTTGAATGGCAAGAAGTGTAGTTTTTCTTTGGTTCTGAGGCTGGACACTGAGCTGTGGCTCCATTGCATCGCCCTTCCTTGGCACACTCAGACTCTGGTCTGCATCTCTCATTAGAGTTCTTAAAAGTACATTGTGGTGTACAACAAGGACCTTGGCTGGGACTGGAAAGAACAAATTACAAATAGGCCATCAAAAGTTTTGCCACAATATTAACAGAAATGTTTTGTGCCCAATAATCACAGAGAAAATAACGGTGTAGCACAAAATCAAACCTGCAGGTTTTTCCAGGTCGAAGTTTGCACCTCTTGCCTTCCTCTTCATTGGCATTGTAGCAGCAGGGGTCTTTACACTGATCACTGTAGCCACAGTCGCACAGCTCTCCCTCCTCCACTAATCCATTGCCACACGTAGGCTGACCAGATTCTACGCATACAAACAGCAGAAACAGTGAAAACACAGTCAGCCCCCTAAAACACACAACACCGAGCAGTTCTATTCATAAAAGAGAGTTTACCAACAAAACAGTGGTCTTTTTTCTTTAAAAGGACAGCACTTATGTTGCGGATGCTGCAAATAGAGAACTTGTTATTGTTGTACTTGTCCCCTGATGTGGCTCTGGCATACATGATGTAGTTTCCCTGCTCCTTCTTGTTCTGTGTGTTAGACTCTCCAGGTGTGCACTCGATCCCAGAGTCATGCTGTATGATAGCAGGTAAAGAAATGTGGGAAAGTAAAAATGTTTGAGGAAAAGATGCACATGAGAGAAGCACATGAAAGTGGAAGAGTGGATGCCAGGAAAGACATAGCTTGGCAAAGGTTAGCTTTTAAAATCACGATACTTACAGGTGAGCCAAAGTTATGTCCAACCTCATGGGCAAAAGTGATGTGTGACACCTTGGGAGGGACATGGGCGCCATAGTTCTGAACAGTTATGATACCAGTGTTCAGAGACTTTTTCTTCCCATCGGAGTACATTTTGCTCTTCTCGCAGATGCCACCGGAACTTCCTGTAGCAAAATTAAAAGTACAGTATTATAATTCAGGACAAGAAAATGGGAGTTTATTTGTTCTTCCAGGAAAAAGATGTCAAGAGTCCCCCCCCCCCTCCAAGAGTGGGTCAACAGAAACACTACAATCCTTTATCACACGATAACAGATACACTAAAAGTAGAAGAGTGGATGCCAGAAAAGACATGGGCCGTGGGGGGGGGGGGGGGTCACCACACTGCTCCCCACACACACACACACACACACCCTTTACAAAATTCTGTTTTTCTGAAGCGTATAGATATACTGAACATGAAAATAAATGTTAACGTCAAAAATTTTGGGATGCAATACCTATCTTGACCACTTCAATATGGGTACCCAGTTTTTTTGCACAAACTACATCAAAACTGACTTTCAGAAACAAACACAAGTGCCTGTTTAAGACCCCAAATCATTTTATTATACAATATATATATGATATACTGTTTTATGTTACATTATTATTATAACATGGTGACATAACAATATTATACTGCAAGATGTCATGACTGTGCCCAACCATGAAACAATTTGGTGCTAAATGGAGTGCAGCATCTATCTGAAATAATCTGAAGAAACGTTTGGATTTAATTCATTTATTTATAGTTATATATTGTCTAAGCTTCCAGAACCATTTCTGTCAGATGAGAAACGCTGGATAATGGGTACTTTTAGTGTTAAGAGTAATGTGGTATATTGCTCTGTGCTTGACTGACATCATTTACATTAATCCAACTTCATTCTTCTGCTCATGTTGAGTTCAGTTAACTGGAATGGTGGCCTAACGGTGGGTAGAGCAGTGGAGTAGACTACAACATTTGCTCCACAGCCTGGAGGTTGTGGGTTCAAGCCCCAGCCGGGTCACACCAAAGACCATAAAAAAGGGGCTTTCCACTAGAAGGTGGAAAGCCCCTTTTAGCTTGGTGCATAACAGATTGAGGCGGTGGGGAGCTGGTTATCCAGAGAGAGAGGGGAGCATAAGCCTAGTGCCAGTCCCAAGCCCTGGTAAATGGGGAGGGTTGTGTCAGGAAGGGCATCCTGCATAAAGTTCTTGCCAAATCAAATGTGCAGACCATGATCCGCTGTTGGGACCCCTGATAAGGCAGCAAGTCAAAAGAAGAAGAATGAAGTTAGCTCAAGCACAGAACAACAGACCACACTGCTTTTACACTAAAATAACCCACTATCCAGCTTTTCTAATCTGACAGAAATGGTTCTGAAAGTTTAGACAATATATTACTTTAAATAAATGGATTAAATCCAACATTTTTTTGATATGTAACAGAGATCACAGGGGCGGTCTAATGGTTGGTCAAGCTGCACAATTAATCGAATTTTGATTGTGATCACGATTTTGGCTGCCACAATTAAATTAACGTGATCGTTGGCAATATTAACATTTAAAATGCGGACTCTGCTGCATATCAAATCAAGCATTTCCTCAGCCAACAGCCAGCTGACCACCAGGGGGCGAACGCACATTAGGGCAACATTAAGCTGCAGAACTGACAAGTGAGCACACCTGGTAGCGGTAGCCTTAAGTTTTCAATAAAGGACTGGTGTGATGGTGAAACAAACCAGATGTCAGGAGCAGAAGGTGACAGTACAGCAACACGTTGAGGCGAGGAGTTAGTGCCTCGAAAGGATCATTATCCGTTGTCTGGACATGTTTTGGATTCAGGGCAAGTGATTTTTTTTTTTTTTTTGCATATTTTATTAATCCCAGAGGGAAATTCAGGGCATCCACGTGGATGGATGAGGCAGCCATGGTGCAGGGCCAATCCTTCAACATTCACACCTAGGGTCACTTCAGAGTCTCCAGTTAACACAACTTGCATGTTTTTGCCTGTGGGAGGCAAACTGAGTGCCCGGGGTAAACCCACACAAACATGGGGAGAACATGCAAACTCCACACAGAAGGGTCACTGATGGTCAGGGGTTGGGATGACCCAGGGATGCCAAGTGATGCTGACTAAAAAGAAATTCTATGCAAAGAGTGCCACAGAGCTGTATCTGCGCCGCAGGGCAACACAACTAACTTATTCAACCACCTGAAAAAACGCCACAAACACAGGTATGATAAATGCATGAAGGCTAACGCGAATGTCACTTCACTAAATCACAGTCTGTGTCTGGCACCGACCCAGGCAACTACAGTATCAACCCTGCACAGAGCTTCACCGTATTCATCCGCCTCCCAAAGACACGCTGAAGTAACTGATTAAACAGCATTTTATTTGACCAAAGACACATGTCCAATAAATACTGTATGAGCAATGAAGGCTTCAGAAACATGGTCAAAACACTGGACAAGAAATACGTGATCCCCAAATGATTCTCCAAAGTTGCATTACCTGCATTGTGTGAAAAATACAGATGGATATCACAGCTGTCGAGTACTATGCAACTACGACTGACCTATGGTCAAGCAGAATAACAGAGCCGTACCTGTCCCTGACAATTCAATACAATGATGGAGATTTTAAAATGACGAGTCGATGCTTGCAAATGTCGTTTTTCCCCACAAGACCACACAGGAGAAGCTATAGCTCATGGACTGAGGGAAGCACAACCATCTTGGAGCCTGCAGGAGGAGGGACTAGTCTGCATAACAACAGACAGTGGCTCCAACGTCATCAAGGCAGCTTCTCTAAATAAATGGATGAGGCTCCAGTGCTTTGGCCACAGGTTTCATCTAGCAATTGGCAAGTAGGATGAATTAAAAAAAAAAAAAAAAAACCAACAACTCCATTTTATGTAATCTGTGCTTTTCCGAAAGCCAATGAATAATCGTGATTAATAATCGTGACTTCAATATTGATCAAAATAATCGCGATCATCATTTTGGCCATAATCGTGCAGCCCTAATGGTTAGGGATGTGGACTGGTGACTGGAGGGTCACCAGTCCACATCCCTGGACTGAGAGGATGAGATCTTGGTGGGACAGAGGACATTGTTTGCCCCACCCTCATTAACCATATTGGGTGTGCCCTTGAGCAAGGCCCTCAACCCAAGCTGCTCAGTGGCCACAGGCCAGCTGCTTCCAGGTGTGAACGTGAACAGGGTGTCCTTGAAAAAGAGAGGGTGCCTCTCAATGGACCTCCCCTGTATAAATAAAGGTTAAATAGAAAAAATCACAAGTACTTATGGATAATTATGGGTTACATGTTTTCATTTCCATGATAATAAAACATTGTATATACTATGCATGTATATAAAAGCTTCTTCAGATTACAGTATTTCAGACAGATGCTGCATTCCATTTAGCACCAAATTGTTTCATGGTTGGGTACAGTCATGACATCTTGCAGTATAATATTGTTATGTCACCATGTTATAATAACATAATAATAATGTAACATATCAATATATCACATATATCATAATAACATGATCTGGGGTCTTAAACAGGCACTTGTGTTTGTTTCTGAAAGTCAGTTTTGACATAATTTGTGCGAAAAACTGGGTACCCATATTGAAGTGGTCAAGATAGGTATTGCATCCCAAAATTTTCAATATTAACATTTATTTTCATGTTCAGTACTGTATATCTATAAGCTTCAGAAAAATAATTTTGTAGATGGGGGTGACCCTCTCGGGCTCATGGCCCAACATAGCTACACATAAAGAGGAATTTTTAAGATTGTTGAGGCAATCTTGGAACAGCACACACCATGTGACTGCTAGATGTCATTTTGTTGTGACTGCACAAAATAATATGGAGTATTACATCTAAAATAATCCTAAAATCTAACAGTCCTTGGAAACTGTAGCAAATGGAAATGCAATGAACCATACTTGAGCAGAAACAGAAATTAACAGGCTTTTGTGTTCAGTACCAACCTGAAGGAGCCCCAACCCAAGCTAGACCAAGCACACCATCATCAAAGTCCCTGTCAGTAAAGACGTAGGCCAGGCAATATTCATCGTGGTCTTGTTCAGAGTTGAGCTCCAAAAACTTTTCCACTCCAATGTTGGCAAAGCGAAAAGGATTTGTACTGTCCTTTTCAACTTCAGTGGTATTTACCTAAGAGCAAAAAAAAAAAAAAAAAAAAATTACAAAGAAACAATTAAAAAGTGAACAGATGTACTGATGGAAGAAAGACAATTTTACCCCAGAATGATCTATCAGGAGACAGATCATAAACCTATCCACTTGTAATATTAACTAGTACATTTCTTTTCATACAATTTCCATACATTCAAACATAAACTGATTCTACTGCACAGCCTTTTAAAGTTCAGTCTCAAAATGAAAGCCTTCTTTTTAACTGAAAACACCAACTTTACTCACCCTGACCCTTTTAACCATAAAGCTGATGTTGCGTATTCCCTTGAAGTCTGTGCCCTGATAAATGGAGTTGATAGCTTTCACATGGCTGGAGATCTGTGAAGAATAGCATTGTTTTCATTAGTGGTCAGCCAAAATCAAAAGTGTTGATCCACAGAAAGGTGTATATTTCCATGAAAGAGAACTGACAACACAGTATTTTAACCAATTTTGTTTACAGGTTGGGAGAAGTCCTGTTACACGTATGAAAATGGATTATTAAGACTAGAGAGCTTTTATGAAACACTAAAGAAACAATGCCTATGTTAAATAAAATTTAAAAAAAAAAAAACTGCATTTCCTCATTTCTTAAGAGGTAGTTGCTTATATACAGATGTACACAAAAATTTATGCACCCCTTGACAAGTAGCATATTTCAGTGATGTGTTTAAATAATGTGTAGGGTATCCAGCCTTTTCTTACTTTCACAACTGTGTATATTAATTTATTCATTTTTAAAATTTTGCTAAATTAATGAAAGAAAAAATAATGATGCATTAATGTTTGCTGGTAATATTGTATTTTTTCCATATCCTACAGAGACTTTGTTTGCATCTTTTCAATTAAAATGTGCGGGGTGACCAAATTTTTGCATGCCACTGTGAAATTACACCAAAATGTTTTCAGTACATTAGTCAACATGACTTACAAGTAGGGGTGTGCCATATCATATTGTTCATGATATATTTTGATACCGGTGTAAAAATGAATATCGCGATATTTGGGGTCTGCTGCGTGACAACGTCACACCGCATAGAAATGGCAAAACAAACATAGCAGCAGGAAACTGCAGCTCCGAAGTCGGACCGTCATTGACTACTGCTGATACCCAAACTACATTTCGTGATAATTGGTCTAATTTTCTGGTCACTTTGTTTCCTGTCCAGCTCCGAGTCAGTGAAGCAGCGCACTAATAAAGCGGTATTAACACTGGACAATGTGCCACTCGAAGCGGCTGTATTTTACTTCCATTTTGGCCGCTTCATCTTGATTTTATTAAGCCATCCGAAGAGACAGAGAGAAACAGAAAAACATCCATTCAGTGCAAGGAGAGCCAAAAGCCCCAGGACAGGTCCATGCAACGGGAGCAGGTAAAGTGATTCAGCATAAAACCCGACGTCTGTGTGCAGTTAAGATGTAACTGTTTATATTATTTTCTTGTAATATTTGATACAGAACTTAAAAAAAAAAAAAATTAAACCAATTCTGAGCTGCTGTTTATAAAATGGAGAAATAAGAGTTTTTGTTTTGTTTTTCCTGAATATGTTGAAGGTAAATAATGCTGGCCTGTGAAACTGTCCTTTTTGTATACATTCAAAAGAAAAAACCTGCATTCTGCAATATCGTGAAAAATATCGTTATCGTGAAAATTCACAGAAATATCGTGATACCATTTTTAGGCCATATTGCCCACCCCTACTTACAAGAGAATTCTTTAAAGAAAAGCCTGATATACATGTGCACATACCTGGGCAATGACGGCCTCTCTTGTGTTATAGTACCTGAAGAAGAAGTGGTCTGTCTGGATATACAGTTGGCATGTGTTTTTGTCTTTACCCGCCGCTCTCTTCTTCCTAAATATGACAGGCCCACGAGAGCTCTCCTCTTCTGTTACACTGCGCACACCCTGCACAAAACAACCACACTCTAATTTCTGCTAAATAATCAGTTCTAGTTACAGACAGTCCCAGTCATTCATTCATCTTCTTCTGCTCGATCCTTTTCAGGTCGCGGGGGGGCTGGAGCCTATCCCAGCATCTTTTGGGCGAGAGGCGACAGTCCCAATCTATTACAATTCCTGGTGTCACATTAAAGGTGAACTAGACAGTATTTTCATGAAAACAAATATTAAAAAAAACAAAACAAAAACATCAACAAAATGTTTAGAGAGGTGCAGAATTAGTCTTTATATTCTTCAAAAAATACATTGATGGAAAAAAAATACTTTTAAAGATTTACACGGGTCAGAAATAAAGATAATATTTACATCTCAGCAGTTGAATGATGAGAACTATGGTGGCTGGTAACAGATGCATATAAACACTAGATAACAGCATAGCTAATATTTTCATGGCAAATGGATGTTCTCTAGGTAATTTTAATGGTTGACAGCACCTGCAGCACTGTGGTAACAGTTCATTGTTATTTACTGCAATCATATAAGTAAGCTATGTACACAGAATGTGACTAGCCTGGCACCTAGCCATACACACACACACACACAATTTTTTTTCCACATGACACAGTCATAAAAAAAATTAGGACACCCCGTATAAGCCTATGAGTTTTTTGTTTTTTTTTTTAACCTATTTGGACATATGGATATTTAATATCAATGTTAAAAATACTGAGAGATTCATGTAATACAGCTAAACAATTAAAAATGAATTAAAGACTTTTTTCAAATTTTCTGTAAAATGTAAGTCTAAACAAACAGTGAGGAATAAATTAGGACACCCCCACATTCATTCCTACTTACAATGGCTAAAATAAATGTTAAAAAATGCAAATAAAAACAAAAACAAGGTTAGACATAGATACGTGAACATTTCTTAATAAAAGAACTGACTATATATAATGGAGTGTCCTAATATTTTCACATGACTATATACTGTATATGGTTGGTGAGAATGTCACAGCTGGTCCCAGCCAATAGCATAACTGGATTGACGTTGCGTGTCTACCAAGCAGCTGGGGCAAGAGTAACCCTGGATTTCCACTGACTCTGAATGTGATCCATTACAGCTGCAATATGATTTGAGTGTTGTGGCCCTCCCCACCAGCTCCATTTGTGTTTTGAAGCAGCATGGATAAGAACAGGGTTGGAATGGCATGACCAATAGCAATCATGTTGTAACAGCAAGGAAGTATGGGCTTTCTATCTCGATTTGAGTGTGCTAATAATGCGTAAGAAGAGGCAGTTTAATAAAATCTGGACTGAAGCACAATTTTCAGTTTTTAGAGGCAGACAGATTTGCACATCATCTGCAAAACAATGAAAACTGACATCATGCTTCCTAAAAATGGAACCCAGAGGCAACATGTATAAAGTAAGAAGAAGAATGAGCCCTGACAGGCCCCACAGTTCACCTGGGATGTAGCTGAGGAAAACTCACCAAGCTGAACAGAAAAACTCCTGTTGGAGAGGTACGACTTAAGCCACTTAAGGGCACTGCCCCTTATGCCTACACACAATTCCAAACGCCAAAGAAGAAGATTAATGTTGCATTAATCAAATGCTGCAGTCAAGTCCAAAAGCACAAGAACAGCAGAATTACCGCAATCAGCAGTTAAAAGAAGATCATTTAAAACTCTTAAAGGGGCCGTTTCCATGCTGTGACGCGATTTAAACCCTGATTGGAACTTTTCAGAAATATTATTAAAATCAAGATAAGACTGCAGCTGTTCATACACAATTTTTTCTAAAACTTTTGATAAAAAAATGGGAGTTTTGAAGTGGGCCTAAAATTAGACAAGACCGTGGAGTCTAGATTTTTTTTTTTTTTTGAGGAGGGGCTGAACCACAGCATGTTTAAAAGCAGATGGGACAATTCCAGACATCAAGAAAGAATTAATAATATTTAAAACACAAGGACCAATGGAATTAAAAACTTCATTAAAAAGTCTGGGTGGAATGCTGTCAAGGGAACAGGAAGAGGGTCTCAGGTGCTGAACAAAAGATGTTAAAACTGTGAGCAACACCTCTTCAAAACTCAAAAACACTTGAACATGAGATAAAAGCGACAGGATCTACTGCAGAACACAAAAGAGATGCCCTCACATTAGAGATTTTATTATTATAAAGGTTAAGAAATTTATCACACATAATAAAAGAAGGTACACCAGTATGGTCACAGGGATTTAAGAGAGTCTAAAACATTAAAAAGAAACTGAGGTTTATGGCCGTTGACTGACAAGATTTGATTAAAAACTGGCTCTTTGCAGTTTTAACAGCCTTCTGATACTCTTGTACTCATAATTGTCTTTTAAAGCAAGAAGAGAAACTTGAAGATGATCCTTTTTCCATTTTCTCTCAGCTTGACTGCATAAGTGTCTCAAAGCACAAGTAGAGTCATTCAGCCATGGATCTGATGCTGGTTTAGAGCGTTTATATTTAAAAGGTGCCACCAAGTCCAGTATATTGACAAGTAGATTAAAAGTGTCCAACAGCTCATCGGGGCTGAGACTGCAGTCATAATACTGGAGCACACTGAAAGCAAAAACTTCAGAGAAGTGAGCTGCAGTTAAGGGGTTAAAATGCGAGTCCGGTGGACCCGAGTGCACAGTTTAGCCTGTGAGACTGGCAGTGAAACATTAAATAAAACGACAAAATGATAATAGATGTGGAGTCATAAATCTCACTGACATTTGGGTCCAAACCAGAAGACAGCACAAGGTCCAATACGTGTCCTTTTCGTGTGTCAAGACAGAGACCGATTGAGAGAGGTTAAAACAGTCTGAGATTTAAAAAGTCTGTGGCCAAGGGTCGAGATTCACAGCAAATGTGAATGTTAAAATCCACGACAAAAACGATCGTAGTTCACTGTTAATCCTGCCACAAAGTCAGTATAAACCTGAATAAAATCCTTGTTGAACTGTAGTGGCCGATAAACCAGCGCACACAGGACAGGTGTATTAGATTTAATAAATGTCTGCACTTCAAAACTGGAGACAGAGCAATGGTGACAGTTGACACTGAAGGCTGGATTTAAAAACAGTCGCTACCCCTCCACCGCGATCAGTGGTTCGAGGAGAACTAAAATACAAACAGTCTGGGGGAAGGAGCTCAGAAAAGAGGAATGACTCACTGGGTTGAATCCATGTTTCCGTAAGGAACAAGAAATCCAAATTGCGTGACGTGAAGAAATCCTACAAGATAAAAGTTTTATGGCTAGCAATCTAGCATTAAAAAGAGTTGTCTCCTCTCAGGTCTGTGCAGAGGCGCGGAGCAGCAGCCAAAGATTTCCAAAGTCCATCCTGCCAGTGCAGACCCAGCACTGCATAAGAGGAGTCATCACTGGCAGGTGAAAGAAGCCCAGGGTGCAACAGGTGGGAACCACTGTCCGAATCCAATGAAGAAATGCAGGTTGCCGAGGCGGACGACAGCCACTGTGAAAATATCGATGATCAAACTTCCAGAAGGATCTCCAGAAGAACTTGAGTCTCACCAGGACACCTGCCCACTTTCCTCGTCTTCTGGATCGCTTTCGTAGAAGAGCAACAACCAGTGAGTGCAGAAGGTGGACCAGGATAGATGCCAACAGAGGAGGACAATGCCAAGTTTGATCTCCCAGGTCATGTTTTAAAAGTCTCTTTTATATGAAAAAGTGCATGGCGATCATACACCAGCAAGGCAGAAGTATTTTGGCAGGAAAAATTAAGTAACACAGTGATAAATAACAAAAACAGCAGAACTGACAGACTGTAAGCCTTACACACTGGCACCATCTTGTCTCTAAAATGCATATCTATGATTTTTTAGCAATCTGGACCTGGCAAGAAGGATTTGTTCCACAATGATCCGGACAAGGTGAAAAGTGGAACATTGACTAGAATGGGAACCATTTGCTGCAGAAACAGGATTGCAGCTATAATGAGCCGGAACTGGGATCAGTGGAAATCTGGGGTAAGTGAGACATCTACTGGCCAGGAGGTCAGAATATTGTCTTCATCACCTTTAACTGTTTATTAGGTACTTATTAGTATGTTTAATCATTACCCTATTAGCTTTTTATTAGTTTTAAAGCAATTATGAACAACTTGCGCTGCATGACCATATTCTACTAGAATTAACTACACCTTTCTCCTTAATAACTTCTAACTTACTGCTGACTGACAGTAAATAAACAAAACGTTAGGTATGAATTATGATATTAATTCAGAGCTTGTTGGGTTTACGTCACAAAGTATCTAACTACTAAAAAATTAATTATTGTTGTGGCTCCCACAGTGACCGGATCATCTACAGATTCATCCAGTGACGTTATGGTCAGGCTGCGGTCTCAGGAGGGCCTGAACCTGGATTTATGCACCCGCACCACGTCAATGCCATTGCCGACATATGTCGGCGACACAGTGATCATCAATTTTTTCTTGTTTGCTGGTTTGAATGCATTGTTCTGTTGCCAAAATGGAGCAATTTGCATTTGTTGTGTGCTTTTGTTTATTAAATAACACCAGACAAGAGCAGACTGTGATGAGTTAGAGATAGTAAATGTTAAAAAAGCAACTTTTCATACAGTGACTGCAACAGAGGAAAAAAGAGAAGACATTACAGTACGTCCGACCACTGCCGCTGCAGTAATTTGACAATCTATGCAATTACTGCGGTTAGGACGAGTTATAGAAATGCTCCATCTCTGCTTACTTCCTCAATATTCCTTTGAATTTGGATTGTCGTCTATCTGACTCCTTCTGGAAGTGGCGCCATGGTGAATGAGCAGAGCGGCGCAGAGACGAGAACCAGGAAATGTGACTGAGGAGACAATACCCCACTGAGTCACCCAACGTGCACCTCTGCTTCTCTGGAGAGGCGCACATTGGGTGACGCCGGGGGGTATTACATCACTAGTGTGTTGACACCATCGTAGCAGTGTCACGTCGATGCGGGTGCATAAATCCAGTTTAACACTCTGCAACAAAAACTGTTTTAAAAGTTCTTCTAAGGCATAGACAACCATGTTTTTTGTAATATCCATTTATTGAATCATTTCTTAACATTAATTACTGGGAATTACTGTTTAAAACCACCTCCTGGAAGATGCACAATATGGGTCCTTGAAGGAAAATGATGTAGTTAATAGTCAAATTCTAGTGGAACATGGTCATGCACATAGGCTTTTACCAAGTGATCTATGACTGAGTTATCCAAAAGGCTACTAATAAATTGAACAATAAGCACCTAATTAACAGTAAATGTGTCTTGTTACTCTGTGAGTCATAATATGGATCAATAGTTTTTGGAGAATTAAGCAACTGTGGAAAAGATTTTCTCCTCTAAAGATGAGTCATCACGTCCACCCAAAAACCTCTAGACAAAAAAATGGAGTTTGGGCGCTGGTCATAATGAGGTACTGGATTGAAAGCATAAGCACCCATTGCTACAAGTAAGCATATGCACTTACTTTCAGACTTAGTTGGAAATTAGATTTTTTTAATCACTTTAAACCTTGTCCATCTGTGTGTTTGACTTAAAATAGATGGGAGGGATTGTTTTGATGGAACTTACGTTGACAGGCTCTTCTACTGCCGACGCCTGGTACGTTCTCATCCGCTCAAACACAGAGTGGTCAGCACAGCCGCCCTCTGAGCCGTATTTATGTGGATAATCTGGTGGATGAGAAAGAGATAACAGAATTGTGGTTTAAGATAATTCATCATGAATCCATTAGGGTATAGTGGCTGGAGGGAGTGACTTTGTACAATTTTCCAGGAAAATTCAGTAGATTCTTTCATGTTACTACACTAACCAAGGTTTGGTTAGTGTGGTTCCCCCTTGATTTTGAAAAAACAGCAACAGAGAAAAGATGTGAAAGTAAGAAGTCAATGAGTAGAGAACGAATTACTGATTCTGAGAGCTGAATATGACAAAAAATCAGTGAATAGAGCTGCCTCGAGTCTTCTAAGATTGAAGCAATCTTTTTATGAACAAGGTGAAAAATCAGGAAAATTATTGGCATGGTAGATTAAACAATTAGAATTTAAAACACCAATTACCAGTATTATAAGTAACGGACAGGTAGTTGTAGATCCTTTAGAAATTAATAGAGCCTTTAGAGATTACTATGAAAAATTATATGATACAAAAAATGAAACTGACTTAACAAAACTAAATGGGTTTTTGGACGGATTATCTATACCATGTATTCCAAATGAAAACGGGGAGATACTGGAGTCTAAAATTAGTCAAGAAGAAGTTGGGCTAGCCATTGATAATATGAAATCAGGAAAAAGTGCAGGACCAGATGGTCTTCCAGTTGACCTCTATAAAAAATTTAAGAATAAATTAATAAAACCTTTTTTGGAAATGGTTTTAGAAGCATTTCAAAATAGTAATTTACCACCATACATGAATAATGCCTTAATTATACTGTTGCCAAAACCAGGTAAACCCTCTAATAAATGTGAAAATATGAGACCAATAAGCCTATTAAATGCTGACCTTAAGATAATCTGTAAAATTTTAGCAAGACGAATACAAGAAATATTACCAAATATTATTAACCGAGATCAGAATGGCTTTATAATGGGAAGACAAGGCTTCCATAATGTAAGAAGACTATTTAATATTATTTATTCTAATAAAGAAGCACCGGATACAGCTCTCCTATCATTGGACGCCGAAAAGGCCTTTGATAGGGTCGAATGGCCCTTTCTTTTTGAAGTCTTACAAAGGTTTGGACTTGGAAATAATTTCATAAAATGGGTTCAGATTAGGGATGGGCATTCGGTGAAATTTTCTTCACCAATCGTCGGGAGAATTAATGATTAATAATCGGTTAATCATTAACATTTTTAGGTACGTAACAAGGCAGGTAGACTACGTTAGAACATCAGGAATCAGCACGGAGAGCCCTCGGGAATCTCGCAAGCTGATTGGCCGAGACGTTTCACCCCGCAAGCTGATTGGCCGAGACGTTTTACCCAGCTTCTGTCCCTGCCGAGCGGCCACCCAACAAACGAAGACCGCATTCATTGCTCTATCGCTCGTGTTACTTAGTCTAGCCGCGCAGAACTTTTTGCTGTTCTCTTGTGCCATTTTGTGCGAAATAGTCTTCCCGTCGAGCCACTACGCCGCCTCCTGCAGCTTCGCTCGACGTGTGTACACCGAATCTTCATGACCTTCTCAATAAAGTTTCTGAAAAAAAAAAAAAGAATCCTCACGACCGCCATTACTCAGCGCGCAACCACTGTTGGCGGTTTCTTCGCGTAATAAGGGTGTTCCATGGACCCTGTCGATGAGGTATATTTGTATGCTGCATTGCAGTGATTGCAGTACACCTGGTCATTTTTTAAATTGAAATGGTCCCACGCAACACTTCGCCGTAACCGCTTCATGATTTGGCGATTGCCCTACGGAAGCCCGCATGTATCAACTGAGGCACGCCAGGGTACGGCGATGGTGTAATGTTGCCCCCTGGTGCCCAAATTTTGCCATTGCATTGTTTGAGGACGGCCGTGCACTAGGCCTATTAACCTCGGATTGTTTAAAAAAAAAAAAAACGGTTTGTCGACGAAAATGAACTTCCTCGGTGAAATTCTTAATGATCAATTATCGGTTAATCGGTAAATTATGCCCATCCCTAGTTCAGATAATATATAATAATGCTACAGCAGAAATCCTAACAAACAGCAATATCTCAAAATCAATAAAAATCAATAGAGGATGTCGACAAGGCTGTCCACTTTCACCTTTACTGTTTACTATGGCAATTGAACCTTCAGCGATGGCAGTACGTTTACATCCACAAATATATGGAATTAAAGTTGGACCAACAGAACATAAAATCTCCCTGTATGCCGATGACATAATTTTGTTTATGTCGAATCTTAAAAAAATCAATTCCGACCTTGCTGAATTTAATAAAGAATTTTGGGGAAATATCAGGATATAAAATAAATAAAACTAAATCTTCAATATTAATGCTAAATGAGACCCAGAGAAATCACCCAGCTCCTGAGGTAAATTAATTCAATGTTGTAAATCAGTTTAAATATTTAGGAATTCAAATTGTGCCTAAGCTAGAATTAGTCGCCAGTGCCAACTATGAAGCCTTAATGACAGACATTAATGAGTTACTTCAGAGATGGATGTCACTACCAATGTCGATGATCGGGAGAATCAATATACTTAAAAGTAATATCTTATCTAAAATACTTTATTTATTTCAATACATTCCTTCACCACCACCTTCAGATCTATTCTCAAGAATTAAAAAAAAGTTAGTGGAATTTATATGGAACAATAGGAAGGCTAGATTACGTCTGTCCTTACTATATTTACCATTTGATCGTGGAGGTCTGAAATGTCCAAACTTTATGTTGTATTACTGGTCAGCACAACTAAGGTCTACGACATATTATTTTTCATCAAATGATTTCCCTCACTGGACTGAAATAGAATCATACAATTTACCTTTACCTCTTCCCATATTCATATACTCAGACTCGGCAAAAAAATTACAGAAACATACCAGATACGTGCACAAAATGTATGGAAAGTAAAGGAACCTTATTTCATTGTTTATGGGAATGTAGAAAAATTAGAATGTTTTGGGAAGAGGTGAGGGTAACAATTGAAAAAATAATTTCAAAACAAATCATATTGAATCCTAAATTGTTTTTGTTGGGTCTGCATCCAGAAAAGCATAACTTTAATAAAAGTGAAAGAGCATTCATAGACCTCAGTTTGCTTAACGCCAAAAAATGTATTGCACTATTGTGGAAAAAGATTCATAGACCAGATGTGACTCAGTGGTTAAAACAGATGTTAACAAACCTTCCACTAGAAAGAATAACATACATACTGAAATCAAAGGAAATTGTGTTTGAGAATATATGGAGACCTTTCATTGATTATGTAAAGAATTTAAACATAACTTTTGAAGAAGAAGGTGAATGATGTGTGTGGACCTTGTAAATTCCAAACTGGTGAAGGTATAATATGTGTACTTATGTAATGGATTGCCTAGACTAAACAGAGGAGCATTGTTGAAGACCTGTTCTTGTTAGTGGTTGTCGATGTTTTTAGTACATTTTTTTTATTACTTTAGTGTTAGTGTTTGATTGTTTGTGTTATGTTTGTAAAAAAAAGGTTCAATAAAAAAATTGTGGAAAAAAAAAAAGAAGTCAATGACAAATTTATTTTGATATGGGCTCATTAGTTGTGATAATCTAACATCTATCATAAAAAGGAAAATGTAAATATATAATGTAATTATAATAATAAATGGTGTAGTTTCACCTAAGCAAAAGGTGCAAACCACAGATGGAAAATAATGAAGCTTAGAGTTGTAAAAAGTAGAAAAAATATAGACTGGAATTTTGCTTTGTCTATATCCAAATCTAAAATTTATTCTGGGTCCATTTCTGTTTCCAGTATACTGTATATACACTAAAAACGTCATAGTTAAGGACCCTGAGCAAAATAATGCTGCTACTAATCTATTAAACACGGTATTTCTGTATGAACTTTCAGGTTATTACTCTCACATCACATCTTATTTCTCGTAACAGTAAAGTAACACTCTGGCTGGTACTATACTTTCCATTGCATTACATCAATGCCATTGACCAATCAATTCAGCCTGAGTTACAGTATATTTTAACAACTGAACAACAACAAGGGCACCCAAAGATGTCAGTCAAAACTACTTATGTGATGAAAGGTCTTTGTACTATATTCAAAATCAAAACTAATGTCATGCATGCACAGATCTGAAAATACAAGAGAAAAACAGGCATAAAATATATAGATACTAAAATTTTATAAAATTTTCCCCTGGAAGATCTGACAACAAGACACTTCCACAATATACAGCTAAAATGACGACTGGAGACATGTTGCCGTTTCACACACAAACCATTTTAGCTGGCTTCTATAGCTTTTTAAGATTCAAAGGAATCATGTTTCCCTTGCGGCACAGACAAACTCACTGGACAATGTAATAATGCATCCCCTCATCTGATGCAAATATAAACCTGGCATGTAGCCAAAGAAATTAGTGTCTTTTTCAGCAGAAAAAAGTTAATATTCAAGTCCTTTTAGCTTTTGGCTAACATTTCAGATTAATCTCTCATTAGATGTACTGTACGTCAAAACTGAACTCGTACAAGGCATTGATAAGTTAAAGCTTCTGTATAAATTTGAAGTCAGTTTGATCAGAAATGTAGAAGCTATACTGGCAACAACGTAAAATGGACTGAAGAAAGTACAATACCCCCCCCCCAAAAAATAATAATAAAAAAATAAAAAATTGCACCCCTCATTAGATGCATCTCAAAATCAAACTCATTCAAGGTATTGATGACTTAAAGCTTCTCTATAAATTTGAAGTCAATCCAATGAGAAATGGGGAACTTATTGTGGCGACAAGGTAAAATCTCAAATGGACAGGTCAAGAACATTAGACCCTCCTCAACTTAAAAAAACAAAAAAAATTAAAAAAAGAAACACCACAAGCCTCACACTCATGTAATCTAGTGACACAACAAAAACTTCATTTATGACATAACAACAACATTGCTGGGAAGATCTGAGTGTTCTGATACTTTGCAGCTGTCTGTGAGAATTGAAGCAATCAATGACTCATCCCACTTAGCCTGCCTTCCAAATGTTTACCACTGACAACACAGTAAGAAGTACAAATTTATGCACCCAGACACAATACAATATTATTATATGACAAGGAAAACAATATTGCTCCTCCTTACTGTTGATGGTTTACTGCATTTGTTTGTTCTTCTATGTGAAATAATCACATGTCAAAGTGTAGGCGATGTTTATAAAAAAAAAGACATTTGTGATACAGTATTATGGTGCAGGGTTTCCGCTGGTAACATATCTGCGTGGCAGCCTGCGCCAGCTTAAACTCAACCGCCATGCCAACACACTAAAGAAAATAAATGAAGGAATGACAACAACGCAGTTCTTTATTAAGAAATGTTGACATATTGATGTCTAATCTTACTTTTATCTCTGGAAAAGGTGATTTAATTTCAGGTAAATAACAAAATTAACCTTGCTTTACTCATTAAACAAAAAATAAACAAAAATGTGTATTCTGAGGAAAAAGTTAGGAAACTCTACCACCTAATAGTCAGTGTTACCCCCTTTGACTGAAATAACTTCAGTGAGACGCTTCTTACATCCATTCACCAGTATCTGACATTGGTCTGAGGAAAGTCTGTCCCACTCCTCAACGCAGAATTCTTTCAGCTGTGAGATGTTTGAGGGGTTTCTTGCATGTACAGTCCGTTTCAAGTCACCCCACAGCATCTCAATGGGATTAAGATCTGGGCTTTGATTTGGCCATTCCAGGACTTTCCATTTCTTAGTTTGTAGCCAGTCCTTGGTGGATTTACTGGTATGTTTTGGGCCACTGTCATGTTGCAGGGTCCAGTTCTGCTTCAACTTTATTTATTTATTTTTAAAACAGACGGTCTCATGTGGTCCTCAAGCACCCTCTGATACATGGTAGAATTCATGGTGGATTCTATGATGGTGAGCTGGCCAGGTCCTGCTGCAGCAAAGCATCCCCAAACCATGACACTTCCACCTCCATGCTTCACAGCTGGTATGAGGTTCTTCTCCTGGAATGCTGTATTTGGTCTACACCAAATTATGTCCTCCATTCTGGTGTAAAAATAATTCAGTTTTAGACTTATCAGTCTGAAGAACAATTATTCCAGAAATCCTGGTCTTTGTCAACGTTCTCTCTGGCAAACTTCAGTCTGGCCTTCATATTTCTGTTAAGAGAGCAAAGGTTTCCTCCTTGCACACCTCCCATGCTAGTTAAAACTTGTGCAGTCTCTTTCTGATTGTAGAGGCATGCACTTTCACATCAACAGAGGCAAGAGCCTGCTGTATGTCCCGTGATGACATTTTAGGGTTTTTGCAGACTTCTTTTAGCATCTTGCGGTCTGCTCTTGGGGTGAAATTGCTTGGACGGCCAGACCTGGGCCTGTTGGCAGTTGTTTTGAATGTCCTCCACTTGTAAACTATTTTCTAGACAGTGGAATGGTTGATTTCAAATTCTTTTGAGATCTTTTTAACTCCCTTACCAGACTCATAAGCTGCTACAATCTTCTTTCTGAAGGCCTCAGACAGCTCTTTCGATCTCACCATGGTGTTCACTCTCACTTCAACAGTCAGGAGCACACCAAACTAAATGTCTGAGGTTTAAATAGGACAAGCCTCCTTCAAAATGCTGAGTAATGATGTTCTTATCACGTGCACCTGATGTGACACACCTATGTGTGATTTTAGCCATTTTAAGTGAGAATAAATGTGGGGTGTCCTAATTTATTCCTCACTAGAAATTGCATGTTTTTAGAATTACATTTTACAGAAAATTTAAAAAAAGTCTTTTCTTCAGTTTTAATTGTTTAGTTATATTACTTGAATCTCCCAGTATTGTTAAAATTGATATTAAATATCCATATGTCCAAATATGTAACACACACACACACACACACAGAGGCTTTCATAGGGTGTCCTAATTTTTTTTTTTTATTTTTTTTTTTTTTTAACATGACTACGTACTTTAACAAGGACAAAAAAGCAGAAGCGGTACAGTCATGTGAAAAAATTAGGACACCCCTTTAAATATTCAATTCTTTATTAAGAAATGTTCACATATCTACAGTATGTCTAATCTTGTTTTTGTTTTGATTTACATTTTTTAACATTTATTTTAGCCATTTGAAATGGGAATGAATGTGGGGTGTCCTAAAAAGATGGGGGGTGTCCTAATTTACTCCTCACTATTTGTTTAGAATTACATTTCACAGAAAATTTGAAAACAAGTCTAATTCATTTTTAATTGTTTAGTTGTATTACATGAATTTCCCAGTACTTTTAATATTGATATTAAATATCCATATGTTCAAATATGTTAAAAAAAAATTTACATGACTGTACGTAAACAGTGGGGGCATTTATCGTGGTTTTAACCTGCTGGCAACGGGAACAATATTGAGTGGCTTAGCAAACGGGTGTGGTTCAGCTTCATATGCAGGCCAACTGAGGGAAAGGCAAGGGTGACTGAACTGCTGATAATTTACTTCACCAACCACTACAATATTAACTAATTTATGTTCATTATTATGTACCTTGCAAGTTAAAATGACCGAAATTCACAAAGTCAGATCCATCAACATCCTCCAGCCTTCAGACAAACTAAACCTGCCAACAACTGAATTTCAAAATAAGGGAAGTTGTTCCTGTTGTCTGGGTGGTGAGGAGAGTTCTTTAAAAAACTGTAAAAAAAATATAAAATATATAACAGAAATAACAGCATCTATGGTCATTTTAGTTAATTTATTTCATTAAATATATTTTTATTAATAATTATATTTCTTTGAAATCAGAATTAAATTATTGTTCTGTCTAGGCTCTACAAAATTATGGTCAGAAGTTTAAATTGTATGAGGAACAAAAGTCAAAATTTTACCCCCATCCGTTTCAAATTTGTAAAAAAAAAAAAAAAAAACCTTTGTAATTTTATTTTTTTTTTAAAAATAGACAACAATTAGCTATAAAATAATCCACAAATGTAAAATTGTCTCAAATGTACAAGAAAAGACAATTTTACAAGAGGAAATTACCAATTTGAGGAAAATGGTTTCAAATTTAGATAAATTTACAGAGAAAAGTAGAAAACTATAAGAAAATTGTTATAAGTTTTGGAGAAAAACTTCAAACCTTCAAGACTGAAGTCGTTACTCAAGTTTTTATTTAAGTGGGTGCTTTTTGTATCCTTACTTAACTGGAAATTTTGGGGAGTCTACTTTTAATTATTAATGTCATAAGATAACACTGCTTTTTGCATGAGTAGAATTTCTGGCTACTACACCCACCTCTGATCATATAATTTAAGTATGCATGAGTTAATAACTATTATGAATGTTTTTTCCCTTGTCTTTCCTACTCTCTCAATGGAAAAAAGAAACTATAATAAAAATACAAAAAATATGACTTCCGGTTATGGCTGCCACGTAAGACGGACGTGTTTCATTCTGCTCTGCTCCTGGAGAAAAAAATCGGCAAATAACTCTCTCATTTGGGACAGAACGTATCCCAGCGTTTGGGCGAGGATATGTCGGCGAAGCCTAAGGCTGGAAAACCAGGTAAAGGAAAAAAGCGAGCCGCCGAAACAGTCCAAATTAACGGACTTTCAGGTCTGTGACGCAGCAAACAAAACTCCATATATGGCGGAGGAGGCTGGCAACGGTGCGATATCTGCGGGGAATGGCGCAGATGCGCTGATGGCTGCCATGAGTTCAATGAGAGCGGACTTTTCCTCTAGATTTGATGGGATTATGACAGCGTTGGAAGGAATAAGAAAGGAATTGGGTGACTGTGTAGAACGAACGGCGCAGATGGAGCTCCGTCTCGCTAGTGCTGAAGATGACGTCACCCGTCTTCAATTAAAGGTGCGCACTTTGGAAAAAAAAAATAAATGTCTAGAAGATAATATTTTGGATTTGGAATCTCGGTCGAGACAGAATAACTTGAGGCTGGTGGGTCTTCCAGAGGAATCAGAAGGTCGGGACGTATGTTCCTTTCTGGAAAAGTGGATTCCGGAGGTGCTGGGCAGCGAGGAGTTGCAATCAGCAGTGGTTCTGGAAAAAGCACATCGTATTGGCCCACGGAGAGATAAGGGACCGCCGAGGACCTTAATTATGAAGTTTCTTAGCAACAGAGACAGGATGAAGATATTCAACGCTGCACAAGCTAAAGGAGAGATTAAACACCAGGATCAGCAGGTGCGGTTCTACCCAGATTTGGCCACAGGAATCCAACAATTGAGGAAGCAGTTTGATCCCATACGTAAGGAGCTGCGCAACCTTGGGATTCGTCATGGTGTAATCTATCCTGCGAGACTGTTGACCACGTATGAGGGCAGAACCCACATCTTCAAGACCCCAGAGGAGGCGCAGGAGTTCATCAAGAAGATCAAAGAAGAAGAAGAGAC
This sequence comes from Pholidichthys leucotaenia, assembly GCA_020510985.1. Taxonomy (NCBI): domain Eukaryota; kingdom Metazoa; phylum Chordata; class Actinopteri; order Cichliformes; family Pholidichthyidae; genus Pholidichthys; species Pholidichthys leucotaenia. The sequence continues at coordinate 322,429,857 of CM035837.1, read as the reverse complement.
TGGTGGGAGCTAAGCATGAACAAAATATAAGGTAGAATAATTAAGTATTTGCACAGGCATCTGACTGACTTGAAGTAAACAGCAAGTTTACAAAATATAGACTGTATTATATATTAAAAAAAAAAACAAAACAAAACAAACAAAAAAAAACTGATGTACAAAGTTGTTAAAAATTCTGGAGTTAAGTTGGAAAACTACAGAGGAGAGTTAATGTTACGTCATTAAAAGCAGTAGAGTTAGGGTGATTGGGAGGATGAAGAAGGAGTGGCTTAGGCTGTTCCCCGTGGATGTGGAACGGTCGATGGCTATATCGGGAGACGGAATTTTTCTTTTGATTTTGGGGGGTTCGCCACAAGTGTGGGAAGGGGGAATTTGTTTGTGTGTAGTTTGTAGGATGAATGTTCAACCACTCCTGTTTTTGCTTCTCTGTATGAGCATGTTTACACTGCAAGGTAATCCCAAACTCTCTATTGATCATAAACCAAAGTGTTAATCTTAATTTAACTTCATGGAATTGCAGAGGTCTACAAAATTTAAAAAAACTTAAACAAGTTATGAATAAAATAAAAGACATGGGTTCAAAAATTGTGTTTTTACAAGAAACTCATCTAATAGAGGAGGATATAAAAAGAATTAGGAGTAGATGGCAAGGAAGTGTATTCACCTCATCATTTTCATCCCGGGCCAGGGGAGTTATGACTCTCATACATAAATCAGTCCCTTTTCAAGTGAAAAATGTAATTGGAGACAAACTTGGAAGATATGTAATCATTCAAGGTTCTTTGCTATTAGAAAATATAAATCTTGTGAACTTATATGGTCCCAATATAGATGATCAAAAGTTCTTTGTTAATTTATTTCTTATTTTATCATCACTTACAGGGCAACATATAATAGCAGGGGATTTTAATTGTACATTGAATCCAGGTATAGATAGATCAACAGGACTGGATTGTACGCACAATGGATGTAGGATGACTATTAATCATTTTATGAAAGAATTGAGATTGTTAGATATATGGAGAGAAATGAAACCACAAGTTAAAGCCTATTCTTGTTATTCCAGTACCTACAAGACATTCTCACGTATTGATTATTTTTTGATTTCCACAGAATTAAGATCCAAGATTCAAAACTGCTTTTATGATAACATCGTGATCTCTGATCATGCACCCTGTTGTCTAATATATGTAGAAAAAAAATTGACAAAGGAATCAGGTAGATGGCAATTTCAGCATAAATGGCTTCAGGATGAGGAATTTGTCAAGTATATAGAAAAACAGATAGACGAGTACTTTGACATCAATACTACACAAACATCAGCATGTGTAAAGTGGGAAGCTTTCAAAGCTTTTATTAGGGGACATATTATTAGTTATACAGGATCAAAATCTAAGAAGACTCGAGAGGAGAGAGCTAAATTGGAACATAAAATGAAAAGTCTTCAGGAAAAAGTGTATGCAGGAAGTGATCCAAGGTTGGAGAATGAATTACTGATTTTGAGAGCTGAATACGACAAAAAATCAGCGAATAGAGCTGCCTCGAGTCTTCTAAGATTGAAACAATCTTTTTATGAACAAGGTGAAAAATCAGGAAAATTACTGGCATGGCAGATTAAACAATTAGAAATTAAAACACCAATTACTAGTATTATAAGTAACGGACAGGTAGTTGTAGATCCTTTAGAAATTAACAGAGCCTTTAGAGATTACTATGAAAAATTATATGATACTAAAAATGAATTTGATTTAACAAAACTAAATGGGTTTTTGAACGAACTATCTATACCGTGTATTCCAAATGAAAACAGGGAGATATTGGAGTCTAAAATTAGTCAAGAAGAAGTTGGGCTAGCCATTGATAATATGAAATCAGGAAAAAGTGCAGGACCAGATGGTCTTCCAGTTGACCTTTATAAGAAATTTAAGAATAAATTAATAAAATCTTTTTTGGAAATGGTTTTAGAAGCATTTCAAAATAATAATTTACCATCATACATAAATAATGCCTTAATTATACTGCTGCCAAAACCAGGTAAGCCCTCTAATAAATGTGAAAATATGAGACCAATAAGCCTATTAAACGCCGACCTTAAGATAATCTGTAAAATTTTAGCAAGACGAATACAAGAAATTTTACCAAATATTATTAATCGAGATCAGAATGGCTTTATAAAGGGAAGACAAGGCTTCCATAATGTAAGAAGACTATTTAATATTATTTATTTTAATAAAGAAGCACCGGATACAGCTCTCCTATCACTGGACGCCGAAAAGGCCTTTGATAGAGTTGAATGGCCCTTTCTTTTTGAAGTCCTACAAAGGTTTGGACTTGGAAATAATTTCATAAAATGGGTTCAAATAATATACAATAATGCTACAGCAGAAATCCTAACAAATAACAATATTTCAAAACCAATAAAAATCAATAGAGGATGTCGACAAGGCTGTCCACTTTCACCTTTACTGTTTACTATGGCAATTGAACCTTTAGCGATAGCGATACTTTTACATTCACAAATATATGGAATTAAAGTTGGATCAACAGAACATAAAATCTCCCTGTACGCCGATGACATAATTTTGTTTATGTCGAATCTAAAAAAATCAATTCCAACCTTGTTGAATTTAATAAAGAATTTTGGGGAAATATCAGGATATAAAATAAATAAAACTAAATCTTCAATATTAATGCTAAATGAGACCCAGAGAAATTACCCAGCCCCTGAGGTAAATCAATTCAATGTTGTAAATCAGTTTAAATATTTAGGAATCCAAATTGTGCCTAAGCTAGAATCAGTCGCCAGTGTCAACTATGAAGCCTTAATGACAGATATCAATGAGTTAACTCAGAGATGGATGTCACTACCAATGTCGATGATCGGGAGAATCAATATACTTAAAAGTAATATTTTACCTAAAATACTTTATTTATTTCAATACATTCCCTTATCACCACCTTTAGATTTATTCTCAAGAATAAAAAAAAAGTTAGTGGAATTTATATGGAACAACAGGAGGGCTAGATTACGTCTGTCTTTATTATATTTACCATTTGATCGTGGAGGTCTGAAATGTCCAAATTTTATGTCGTATTATTGGTCGGCACAACTGAGGTCTATGACATATTATTTTTCATCAAATGATCTCCCTCACTGGACTGAAATGGAATCACACAATTTACCTTTACCTCTTCCCATATTCATATACTCAGATTCGGCAAAAAAATTACAAAAACAAGTTAAAAATCCATTTGTAAAGCATATGATCAAAATATGGTGTGAAGCTAAAAACTATTTAAAAGAACCACAGTTACTGTCACAATTTAGTCCAATATGGGGTAATCAATATTTTAAACCAGGGAGAGCGGACGCTGTATTTAAAGTATGGAATTTAAAAGGGATACAAAAGATTCAGGATTTATATTTGCCATGTGCAGAAAACATAATGTCTTTTGAAGAGCTGAGGATCAAATTTAATCTCAATAGAACACATTTTTTTAAATATCTTCAACTTAGAAACTTTATTCGATCAAATCAAAATAAAGCTCTCACTCGACCTATTTATTCATCCTTGGAAAAAATGATGATGAAAGATAGTAAAAGAAAGGGTATTATTTCAGAGTTTTATAACTCATTGACACTATCTTCAAGTGAAAATTCACTGAAAAGATTAAACTACTGGAAAGAAGATCTGCAAACTGAAATTTCAGAGGAACAATGGGAATTGGCTTGTACAGAAGCTCAAACCAAATCAATAAATGTACGCCTTAAATTGATACATTTCAAATGGTTAATGCGGATGTATGTTACACCGGAGGAGTTAAATAAATATAACAAAAATATACCAGATACATGCACAAAATGCATGGAAAGTAAAGGAACTCTATTTCATTGTGTATGGGAATGTAGATTAATAAGAATGTTTTGGGAAGAGGTGAGGGTAACAATTGAAAAAATAATCTCAAAACAAATCATATTGAATCCTAAATTGTTTTTGTTGGGTCTGTACCCAGAAATGCATAATTTTAATAAAAGTGAAAGAACATTCATAGACCTCAGTTTGCTTAATGCCAAAAAATGTATTGCACTATTATGGAAAAAGACTCATAGACCAGATGTGACTCAGTGGTTAAGACAGATGTTAACAAACCTTCCATTAGAAAGAATAACATATATACTGAAATCAAAGGAAATTGTGTTTGAGAATATATGGAGACCTTTTATTGATTATGTAAAAAATTTAAACATAACTTTTGAAGAAGAAGGTGAATGATGTGTGTGGACCTTGTAAATTCCAAACTGGTGAACATAATATGTATACTTATGTATTGGATTGTCTAGATTGCACTGTCCCTGTCAAATAAACTAATCTACTACTACTACTAAACAGAGGAGCATTGTTGAAGATTTGATTTTGTTGGTGGTTGTTGGTGTTTTTTAGTGCATTTTTTTTTTTGTAGTACTTTAGTGTTAGTGTTTGATTGTTTGTATCATGTTTGTTAAAAAAAAAAAAAGGTTCAATAAAGATATTGTGGAAAAAAAAATACAAAAAATATACATATTTGTGTCATTTATGTAAATCATGACAAAAAAAATCATGCAGGACAAAACTTGACACTTGGTATTTTCTAACCTGTTTCTATACCACCACAGATAGTGAGAGAACCTTAATAAGACAGGGCTCAGAGAGGGCAAGATGAGATAGAAGAGATGAGCCAAGGACAGCATTCAGGCAGAGGATGCAAGAGAGGAAGGAGAGAAGGATAACACCAGTCCAAACACAGGATGCCTGGGTGGGACCCAACTGACCCAATATAAGATAAGATAAGATAAGATAAGATAAGATAAGCCTTTATTAGTCCCACAATGGGGAAATTCCAGGATTGCAACAGCACAGGGATAGCAACACTCAGAGCAACAATCAGAAGGCAAGAAAAAACAAGAACAGCTAGTAAACATATGTACATATTACTATAAAAATATTATATATATATATATATATATATATATATATATATATATATATATATATATATATATACACTCACCGGCCACTTTCTTAGGTACACCATGCTAGTAACGGGTTGGACCCCCTTTTGCCTTCAGAACTGCCTCAATTCTTCGTGGCATAGATTCAACAAGGTGCTGGAAGCATTCCTCAGAGAGTTTGGTCCATATTGACATGATGGCATCACACAGTTGGCGCAGATTTGTCGGCTGCACATCCATGATGCGAATCTCCCGTTCCACCACATCCCAAAGATGCTCTATTGGATTGAGATCTGGTGACTGTGGAGGCCATTTGACTACAGTGAACTCATTGTCATGTTCAAGAAACCAGTCTGAGATGATTCCAGCTTTATGACATGGCGCATTATCCTGCTGAAAGTAGCCATCAGAAGTTGGGTACATTGTGGTCATAAAGGGATGGACATGGTCAGCAACAATACTCAGGTAGGCTGTAGCGTTGCAACGATGCTCAATTGGTACCAAGGGGCCCAAAGAGTGCCAAGAAAATATTCCCCACACCATTACACCACCACCACCAGCCTGAACCATTGATACAAGGCAGGATGGATCCATGCTTTCATGTTGTTGACGCCAAATTCTGACCCTACCATCCGAATGTCGCAGCAGAAATCGAGACTCATCACACCAGGCAACGTTTTTCCAATCTTCTATTGTCCAATTTCGATGAGCTTGTGCAAATTGTAGCCTCAGTTTCCTGTTCTTAGCTGAAAGGAGTGGCACCCGGCGTGGTCTTCTGCTGCTGTAGCCCATCTGCCTCAAAGTTCGACGTACTGTGCGTTCAGAGATGCTCTTCTGCCTACCTTGGTTGTAACGGGTGGTTATTTGAGTCACTGTTGCCTTTCTATCAGCTCGAACCAGTCTGGCCATTCTCCTCTGACCTCTGGCATCAACAAGGCATTTCTGCCCACAGAACTGCCGCTCACTGGATATTTTTTCTTTTTCGGACCATTCTCTGTAAACCCTAGAGATGGTTGTGCATGAAAATCCCAGTAGATCAGCAGTTTCTGAAATACTCAGACCAGCCCTTCTGGCACCAACAACCATGCCACGTTCAAAGTCACTCAAATCACCTTTCTTCCCCATACTGATGCTCGGTTTGAACTGCAGGAGATTGTCTTGACCATGTCTACATGCCTAAATGCACTGAGTTGCCACCATGTGATTGGCTGATTAGAAATTAAGTGTTAACGAGCAGTTGGACAGGTGTACCTAATAAAGTGGCCGGTGAGTATATATATATATACACACACAGTGCGGAGCATTATGGTTGGTGAATGTGCAGCAGAAAGTCTAAGCTCTTTTTCCGCGGATGCAGCGGGCCAGCTGGAAGTCTTTGGGCATGATGGTGACCCTCTTAGCGAAGAAGAGACCCACCAGGTAGGCCTCGCTGGCCTCCTGCCGAGCCATGACGGTGAAGCTCAGGTCGGTCTTGAAGTCCTGAGCGATCTCCCTCACCAGGCGCTGGATGGGCAGCTTACGGATGAGCAGCTCCGTGGATTTCTGGTAGCGACGGATCTCTCTCAGAGCCACGGGCCTGTAACGGTGAGGCTTCTTCACTCCGCTGGTGGCCGGAGCGCTTTTCCGAGCAGCCTTGGTGGCTAGCTGCTTCCTGGGGGGCTTTTTCCTCCAGTAGATTTTACGGGCAGTCTGCTTGGTTCTTGCCATCGCTCTTTATTATTCTGTCTTATATTTCTTGCACGCCGCCTAAACTCCAGCCTGGCACCCGCATCATTTTCGCTACAGTTCCCGGTATGTCGAGTTTCTCCGTTAGCACCGGGTGGCGGTTGAGTGCTAGCTAGCACTAGCTCTTCCTGCTGTAACGTCTCCTGCTGTAAACAGTGGCTCCGTCCGCCGACTCGGGAGACCTTTGGGGCGATCTGTGTGTCCGTAATATATATATAGAGTGAAAGGTGTAGAAAGAAGAAGGAAGATAAAAAAAAAGGCTATTGCAACGGGCAGCCAACTCGTGTGGCGCCGCCGGTCCGGCGGAACCGGAACCGGAAAAAAAAAAAATATTCAAAGATTCAAGCCTTGGTTGTACAATACTTCAAATGGTAGGTTCCATATGCAAAGTTACTGTGCAAAATTTTTAAAAAGAAATAAATAGCATACAATTAACATATTCCAGTTACAATAGTGTCATGTGTTTTCTGCTCCCCCCCGGAAAAATATGTTGGCACCACGCCAATGTCTTTAAATCAGAGGAAGCATTGTGTTGACTATGCAATTATGCTCATTGCTCATATGTACCACAGACTGTAAAACAAAGGTGGACAACAAAGTGCCATTTACAGTCACTGTACAAAAGTGAAGCTCTTCTTCCTGGAGTTAGGGTGCTGCCATCTTGAGCTGGTGATGTCACTTCCAGCCAGAAGAGCCATGGTATGACTTCCTGCTTAAATGGTCAATGGTTGCAGGCTGTGCTGCTCCACAAAATCACAACCATTATCAACCACACCCTATTTGTATAGCATTAAATAAGTAATAAAAACCAAACTGCTCTGATGAACACCTGAACATACACACCAGCGTGGCAAGAACTACTTAAAAAGACAGAAACCATTCACTGTAAAAATGAGTTTGAAGAGTGTTTTTAGTTTTCAGCTTGGCAGAGTGCTGCACAAAAACGGTGACATGGGGCTCACCACTGCACTGCAACAGGTCACCAGAAGGTGATTAATCTGTTTTGGCTTCACAATTGGAAAAGTCTCACAGCTTCCATCTTTATTTTACAGTTTATAGCAGGGATGGGCAACTTTGGTGGTAGTGAGGGCCACAAAATTTTTTCCTCACTTCCCAAGATTTGCCAAATACATGCCAGATTTGCATGTAAAGAGAAAAATTCTGGACGATAATTAACAAAAAAGCCAAGAAGAAAAGGAAATATGACAACGCTTAACTTGCTCTTCAGTTCATTGTGGGTGTGGAGGGGCAGAGATATAGTTGTGTGTAGGTGGGCTTGGTAATCATCTGGCTCCCCAAAATGGGGAATAAAAAAAGTTTAAGAGCCACTGGTATAAATGAAAAAAAAAAAAAAATCAGCAAATTAAAATGACCACAGTCTGAACATTTATTGCTGGCATGGGATTGAAACAGTGTCAGTGCTTCAGTGACGCTCTTAAGGCTTTGAGTGTGACTGTCGCCGAATTGCGACATAACCCCTAGTGGTCAAGAGTGGTAAAAATTTTTTGTAAATAAAATAGTTCAGATTTCCAAGGCTATAACTTTAAAGTGCTAAGAGATAATGGCTTACTGTCAATTAGAAAGATGTAAAATATGATCCAAAGTTTCAGACAGGAGTGATTTTACACATCTAATTTGCATAATGCCACGGCAGCTATATTGAATTACATAACTCAGTCAAAAGTGGACTTCAAACATATTTACACAAAGATTGGTTCAGTCTTTTGCCACCGTTTTTTGTACAGGGGTACGTTATCATCTTATCTTCAAAGTATATGAACAAGAAATCAGTACAATGTTAAAAAAAAAAAAAAAAGAAATTTGTCACTTACCGGCGGCTAAGGGGACTCTCTCGCTGACGTGGTCACTGCGTTTTCACCCATCGTGGTCGTTATTTTGCGTTCTGTCGGTCATTTACGCTCTCTACCACATTTACAAAGTCTTATGATTATCCCACATACTAAATTTCACTTGTATCCCGCAGCTATTTTACGTGTACGAAGCCATCTAAGTGACGGTGCACGACGATGGAACACGACCATATTAGCTTTCTGAGCTAAAAGAAGGGAATACAAGAGAAGGAAATAAGGAGTTGTTCTTCTTTGGTGTATTACATGTCAGCCATGATTCCTCCAACGCGTGTCTGCCACTGGTTCCAAGGCTGTCATAGCCAGGAGCGGCACTGGGGTTAAGCTCCCAGTGCTTATAAAATGCTCCTTATGGCGTGCATCTCAAAAAGCCTCTGACAACTAAGTCCAACTCCTAGCCTGCCCGTGTGGTTTAGTTTCTAAGCCCAGCGGAACTGCTTTTACTAATAGGAGAAAGGGCGAGTACGGATTTCTGGCGCCTTAAAACCAGACATTTTGGGTAGATGGTGGCCCGTTAACCTGGGAAGGTAGCCCATCTAAGGGAAGGTAAACCTCCGCTGCCTTGCGACATACCCGGTCACGGGAAAGGCTTCGGGAGTCAACCCTGAGGAAAAATCCGGAGTCGGAGTCCCTAAGGCAGTTCTCTGTTGTGCTCAACATCGTTCTGGCAACTCCTGGGATGGCGCTGGTGCCAAACTGTAGCAGCCCTGCTGTTCCTTTGGATTCATCAGTGATGTGGAGAGGGGGGACATGCTGTATGGGCAACATCTCGTCTTCCATATCTTCCTGCCCAGGCTTGAATCCTACCAATGCCCAACGCTGGAAGGTAGAACACCGTCACTGGAAAGGACACTCCAGCTTCGCCTTCGGCGTAGACAAAACACGGGGAATGACTGTTACCGGTTATAAGCCACCACTCAATTGGCGTAGAGCGTGGCGTCAGGGGTTGTTCCCGACGATGGGAAGGATCATCTGATCTCACTGGACAGCTACCGCCCGCCTCAAGCTGGGCAACCCCCAGCCAATAAGGTGTTGTCCCGCCACAGCCTGCTTTCCTCATTGGGTGCATGGGGATGAGGTGGAAGTCCGAATGGCAGGCACTTTGCACCAGGCAAGACAAAAAAAACAAAAGAGACCAACTCTAAAACTGGGAACTTGGAACGTCCGCACTATGATGACAAGACTCGCTGCTAACCTCAAGGACATCAGCGACATCAGGAAGACTGCCGTCATCAATAATGAGCTGAAGAGACTGGAAGTGGATATCGCCACTCTCCAGGAAACACGGTTGGCTGACGCAGGCACACTGAGAGAGAAGGACTACACGTTCTACTGGCAGGGAAAGGGCAGTGACGAACACAGGGAACACGGAGTGGGCTTCGCAGTGAAGAACACCTTGCTGAAGATGGTGGAACCGGGCAGCAATGCCTCTGCACGACTCCTCACCCTCCGCCTTAACACCACTCAAGGCCCAGTCACCCTCGTCAGTGTGTATGCTCCAACACTGACAGCCACACCAGAGGCAAAAGACGAGTTCTACGAGAATCTCGCAACAACTGTCAGGATCATCCCCAACTCTGAACAACTCATTCTCCTTGGAGACTTCAATGCCAGAGGGGGTGCTGACCACGACTCCTGGCCCTACTGTCTTGGACCTTTTGGAGTGGGCAGAATGAACGACAACGGACAGCAGCTGCTCGAGTTCTGCACACATCGTGATTTGTGCATCACAAACTCGTTCTTCAAGACCAAGCCCCAACACAAGGTTTCCTGGCGACATCCGCGCTCAAAGCACTGGCACCAGCTGGACTTGATCCTGACCAGGCGCACCTCACTGAAGAACGTGCTAATCACCCGCTCATTCCAGAGTGCAGATTGTGACACAGACCATTCATTGGTGTGCTGCAAGGTCAAGCTGCAGCTGAAGGAATTCCACTGTGCCAGACAGCCTGGAAAGGCACGGATTGACACCAGCAAGATGGCCCAACCAGAACTTGTTGAGCAGTTTGCCTCCACCTTTGTGAAGGAACTTGGTGAACCACAAGAAGGAGAGTCTGCAAAGCAGAAGTGGGAAGAGCTGCGAAACACCATCCACCGCACAGCCTTGGCTACCTTTGGGAGGAAGACCTCAAAGTCACAGGACTGGTTTGATGCCAAGTCGACCGTGATGACCCCCGTCATTGAAGCCAAGCACTCAGCACTTGCTGAGTACAAGAAGTACCCAAACGAGAAGAATCTCCAGATTCTCAGGGCTGCGAGAAGCAAAGTTCAGCAGACTGCGCCAACGAGTACTGGACTCAGTTCAGCCAATACATTCAAACCACTGCCATAACAGGGAACATCCGCGGTATGTACGAATGATAAATGATATGATAAATGATATGATAATGATATGATATGATACTTATGATAAAGATCATAAGTCAGGGGCCATCACTCCTGCAAAAATCATCTGATCAGAGCCAAATAGCAATATGTGCACCATCAGTGTATATCAAAGCCTGGTACCAAGTTTCAAAACAATCGGAAAAAACTGCAGTCGATTTCACAAAAGTGAGACAGACGGACGAAGGGACAAACTGCCCCATAACATAATCCCCCTTCAGTCTTCGCCCAAAGGTGTCTTTGGCCGCTTGGGTTTTCGACTGGCAGGGAATGATAATAAAAAAATGGTGGGTGGTGTGGGGACAATTATTTGAGAATCATTTAAGTGTCATATTAGAACAGGTTGAAAGCCCTTATGCTGCCTCCATGTATTAAGAGTTCCCATTACAGCATTTCATGTAACAGAGTTTGGCTCCCTCTAGTGGTGTAGTGAAAGCATCGTTTTGAACTGATACACAAAGTGTTGGACATGCGCAGTAATGATATAACCGGAGAACGGAGCAGAACGCCACTCATTGTACAATCGCTGTGGATGTTGTCAATTATCGGCGCCTTGGACATCATTAGTCCGTGAGTATCTGCATGGTTTGACAGTGTTAACAGCTACAATGAGAACTGCATGGTTGCATTGGTGTATTTTAAGCGATCTGACTCCAGCCCTATCAGTCATTGTTACCAAGCTAAGCTAGAGCTAACGCCAACATGTACTAAGCTAAATACGGTGACCATATCATTGACGGCGTGTATATGTTTACTTTGTTGCAGTTTTACACGGATGTAGGAACAAATGCAAACGGATGTAAAACCCAAAAGACGAGTGTACATCACGTTTAGTTCTTTGTGGGGTAGCTTCAATAAACGAGATAAAAGGAAACATCTTGTCATCATTGAGGCCTGCACCACACGTGTTAGCTTGCTGTCTACTAGTCAAAAACTGGGAAACTCGATGGGAGGGCAGTAAAGTATAAGGACTAACAGCGCGGCGGGCCCGACAAACAATCAACAAGCAGCAAATGAGCCTCAGGGCAGGAGAGCAGCACCAGCCAACTCCCCAACTCAGAAGTGGAGTTATGGAGACGGGACACACAGCTCCCTTGGCTACAGCTGCACGAGCTAGCTCATTATACTCACGTAGCTTCAAGTCAAGCAAGGCTTCTTCAGCTACCTCCTCAGCCATAAGAGCTAGAGCCAAAGCAGATGCTGCACGAGCTGAATTAGCTTATTCAGAGAAAGAAGCAGCCCTCATCACACAGAAAGCTAATCTTGAAGCACAAATGCACATTTTGAACCATCAGAAGGCTGTTGCAGCTGCAGAAGCTGAAGCCGCGGCCTATGAAGAAGCAGAGGAATGTGCAAGAAGTGAATTCAGCCAAGCATTAATGGACTTGCCAGTTGGCTCAGCACAACACACATCTGAGTATGTACAGAAGCACCTTAATATGCGCTTTGAGGAAACTCCATTTAAAACTGATCCAGCCACCCCCTCTAAGATCCAGTGTGAACAGTCTGAAATGGCCACAAATGTACCATTCATCCCATCTAATGCTGTAGATGGTAAGAGTAGGGTCAGCGTCAACATGAAGGAGGAGCAGGGAGCTACAGAGACAATTAATCCCCCGACGTTACAACCCTATTATGCCCCCGCAACACATTATGCCAAAGCACAAAGCATTCAGGATCTGACCAAATATCTCACACGCCGGGAGACGTTGAGCACGGGACTCCTACAGTTTGATGACCTCCCAGAGAATTATTGGGCATGGAAAGCATCTTTCCAGAACGCCATTCAAGACCTCAGCCTCTCACACCACGAGCAATTGGATCTGATGATAAAATGGCTTGGCACAGAATCAGCAGAGCAAGCAAAGAGGATCCGCTCTGCACATGTCTTCAACCCAAAAGCAGCCCTCAACTTAGTCTGGGAAAGGCTAGAAGAGTGTTATGGGTCACCCGAAGCAATAGAAAATGCACTGCTAAAAAAGCTTGATGATTTTCCCAAAATCAGCAACAAAGATGCACTCAAGCTGAGAGAACTTGGTGACGTTCTACAGGAACTCGAATGTGCAAAGGATGGCGGATACCTACCTGGGCTCGCATACCTGGATACAGCCCGTGGAGTGAATCCTGTTGTCGAGAAACTGCCCTACAGCCTACAGGAGAAGTGGATTGCGGCAGGCGCCAAATACAAAGAAACGCACAAAGTCGCTTTTCCTCCTTTCAGCTTTTTTTCCAGCTACGTCAGATGACAAGCCAAAATAAGAAACGACCCAAGTTTCAGTCTCTCTCCACCGGCCCACATGAACACCAGAGTTGAAAAGGCCCCCAAGTTCGCCAGTGAGCACCTCATCAATGTCCACAAAACAGACATCCCACCAGCTTCACCCGCAGCTACAGGTAACCACACACGTGAAAGAACAGAAAGCCCAGATAAACAATGTCCCATACACAGAAAGCCACACCCATTAAAGAAATGTAAAACATTTAGAGCCAAACCAATAGAAGAACGCAAACTGTTCTTGAGAGAGAATCGCATCTGCTTTAAGTGTTGTGGCTCCACTCAGCATCTGGCAAAAGACTGTAAACAGTCAATCCAGTGCTCTGACTGTGGTAGTGATAGACATGTAGCAGCACTACATCCTGGCCCCTCTCCTCCTCCCATGGAGCCTCAGGAAGCTGAGATGGATCATGGCGGGGAGTACCATGATTATGAGGGCACACTAGTCACGTCTAGATGCACAGAAGTTTACGGTAATGCAGAAAACCCACGATCCTGCTCAAAAATTAGCCCTGTGTTAGTTTATCCTGCAGGACACAGAGAAGAAGCCCAGAAAATGTATGCAGCGCTCGATGAACAAAGCAACAGATCACTCGCTAAATCAGAGTTTTTCCAGCTGTTCAACATTAGAGCGCCTTCCGACCCTTACACACTGAAAACGTGCTCAGGGGCTACTACGGTTTGGGGGCGGAGAGCTTCAAACTTCATGATAGAATCAATGGATGGAAAAGTACAGCTCCAGCTTCCAAACTTGATCGAGTGTGACATGATCCCCGATGACAGGAGGGAGATTCCATCTCCAAAGGACGCAGTTGTGCATCCACACCTGAGAAAAGTCGCAGACAAGATTCCACCTGTAGATGAACATGCTCTGTGCTGACCTGTCAGATATTGGGTGGGGTTATGTTCCCTCTAGTGGTGGTTTGCGTTACTGCACCTTTAATTGTAGCTACTTCCTGTTTCCTATATAAACCCTTTTTCTGTTCAATCTGCCATGATGAAAGCAATGTGAAAATGTGCTCGCCAGAAATTTGGTTGTACTAACCTAGGAGTGGAACCAACAGTAAGTTAATGCTGAAAATTGTTGTAATACTTGTTTAAGATGACCATAGTTTGGAATATGATGTTAAAAACGCTAAATTTAAGCTATAAAAAGATCGCGATTAAAAGGTGTTAATGGCTAATCGTTTGCAATGGTACTTAGCTAACTGCTGAGTCATTTAGCCCTTTGTTAGCCCAAGTTATATTGTGTTGTAATGGTGCTTTGTGTGAAAGCTAGTTAGCTATTCATTTGGCTATGCTTACCTGCTTACTTAGCTGTGTAGCTGTCCTCTGTAAAATAAAAATGTATTAGTATAATTTCGTAATACTTACCTGATTTAACTTACCTTAACTTTGAAGCCTGTAAAAGAAATACTACTTACCTTAGTTTGAATCTGTAAAGCAAATTACTTACCTGAGTTAAGTGCCTGTAATAAGAGAAACTGTTTATATACAGAGTGTTGTATTATTATTTCTTATGTAACATTCTGTACTATGTATATTTCATTGTGTTTCAGTTTTACAAAAAAGACAACAAGACAAAAACGATTTCAGTAAATCAGCCAACCTGGAATCAGCCTGCTGTCTTTATTGTTCGCTATCTGTCTACAATACCCAGCCGTATTATCAGGACAGAATAGTAAAATGTTGACCACGCAGCGGGGATAGGCAGCTGAAATACGGTGAACAGCATACAGAAGCAAGCCAAGATGAGCCACGCTGGTGAGGAGGACCGTCCGTCTCAGTTGGAGACAAGGTCTCAAGCCTCAAATTCACACAAGTCCTCCAGAGCATCAACCCGGTCATCTGCCAGCATCGTTGCAGCAAGAGCCAGAGCTAAGGCTGAAGCAGCTAAAGTTAAAGCATCCTTTGCAGAGAAGGAGGCAGTCATGATGAAACAAAGGGCTTCAGTAGAGGCTGCCATGATTAAAGAAAGGGCTTCAATAGACGCAAATCTTCACGTGCTGCAACAAGAGAAAGAAGCAACTGCAGCATCAAGAGAGGCAGCTATATTGGAAGAAGCTGCAGCAGCAGAGCTCGATCCAAGACACAGCGACTCTCTTGGTGAGCTACAGAATCTAGCCCTTGATGATCCAGTGAGACGCACACAACGCTACGTGGAAACACAGTCATTCATTAAAGAACTAGATTCACTGTATGAGTCTTTCGTGGACAGAAATGAACACAAGCCCATGATGGTTGGACACAACGTTCCTCATTCTGCCCCAAAGCCATTTGTTCCAAAGCAGGAACATTCACATGTTCTCCCTGACATTAAAAGGAAAGACACTGCAGCTAACCCTCCAGCCTCTCATCCCAACCAGGGAAACAAATCCTCACCTCCATCAACACAAACCCATGTCTTGGCCCAGTATCTCATGAGAAAAGAGATGGTGAGCTCGGGACTCCTTACCTTTGACGACTGCCCAGAAAACTACTGGGCGTGGAAGGCCTCCTTCCTAGCAGCCACAAAGGAGCTTAACCTCTCGGAGCAAGAAGAGCTCAACCTACTGATCAAATGGTTGGGGCCCAAGTCGTCAGCTCAAGCCATGAGGATCAGGTCTGTGCATGTAAACAATCCTAGACTAGGTGTGTGGACGGTATGGGAGCGCTTGGAGGAAACTTATGGAAGCCCAGAGGTGATTGAAAGTGCCCTAATGAAAAAATTGGACGCCTTCCCAGTCATCTCTAACAAAGAGATACACAAGCTCAGAGAGTTAGGAGACTTGTTAAAAGAGCTACAAGCTGCTAAGTCAGAGGGATTCTTACCTGGGCTCATGTATCTTGATACAGCTCGAGGTGTAAATCCAATTGTGGAGAAGCTTCCATTCTCACTTCGTGAACGCTGGATGACACAGGGATCCAGGTACAAGGAAGTTTATCATGTGCCTTTCCCACCATTCAGCTACTTTGTGGAATTTGTATGTTCTCAAGCTAAGACTCGCAATGACCCCAGTTTCGCATTCAACCTTTCCTCTACTCCCAATCAGTCAAAAGGTGAGAAAGACCAAAAACACATCTACAAATCCGCTGTAACAGTGAGGAAAACTGATGTCACAGCCGCAGGTGGTGCATCTCAGGACAGCACATCTGTGAAGAAAACTGAACCGGACAAAGAATGTCCAATCCACAACAAACCACATCCGCTCACAAAATGCCGTGGGTTCCGAGGAAAGCACCTGGATGAGAGGAAAGCGTACTTAAAGGAGAACTCGATCTGCTTTAGATGTTGTGCCAGCACCAAGCACATTGCCAAAGACTGTAAGACCGCACTCAAATGCAGAGAGTGTGAGAGTGACAAGCACACTTCAGCGATGCATCCTGGTCCAGCACCATGGTCGCCTCATGGGCAGGCTGGGCACTCACCTGGGAATGACCAGAGCGGGGAGCAAGGAAGGGAGCAAAGCGGGGAGAGTGAAGTTGCAGCAACTCCTGTTGTCACTTCTAAGTGCACAGAGATATGTGGCGATGCACCCCAGCCTAGATCCTGTTCTAAAATCTGCTTGGTCAAGGTTTCCCATGCTGATAATCCAAGCAAGTCTCACATAGTATATGCTGTACTCGATGACCAAAGCAATAGGTCTTTAGCAAAATTTGAGTTCTTCAGTCTGTTGGGTATTAACAGCAGGGCATCCCCCTACACGCTAAAAACATGCTCAGGCAGAGTGGAGACTGCAGGAAGGAAAGCAACCAACATCATTGTGGAATCTCTCGATGGGAAGACCAAGGTCACACTGCCCACATTGCTGGAGTGTGAATACTTACCTGGTGACCGGTCAGAGATCCCGACCCCTGAGTGCGCACAATATTTCCCTCACCTCAGACCAGTGGCTGACAAAATCCCTGCACTTGACAACAGTGCACCCATTCTTCTGCTACTAGGCCGAGATGTTTTGAGCTTGCACAAGGTGCGAGAGCAGCGCAACGGACCACACAACTCGCCATACGCTCAGCGCCTTGATCTCGGCTGGGTCATAGTGGGAGAGCTGTGTCTGGGTGGCGCTCACAAGACTCAGGAAGTCAATGCTTATAAGACCCATGTCCTCCAAAATGGACACCCTTCCTTCTTTAAGCCCTGCACTAACAGCATTCACATCAAGGAAAGACCCAGTGAACCGATTCAGTGCAGCCTTCAGTTCCCAACTCGCAGTGAGGAAGCCATTCCAGAGACATGTAGGGATGGTCTTGGTGAAAGTGTGTTCCAGACAACACCAGCTGACAACAAACCAACCATGAACTGGGTGCTCCAGACTGACAGCTTCACATTCCGAGTCTCAAGAGACATTAAGCCATTTAGTCGGAGAGGCATGCTGTCCACCATAAACAGTCTTTACGATCCCCTTGGATTCGCTTCTCCCATCACTGTCCAGGGAAAGGCATTGGTGAGAGACATCTCCTCTGAACAGTATGAGTGGGACACGCCTCTCCCACCAGAGAAAGAGGCACACTGGAGAACATGGATCAACTCCTTAACAGACCTGGAGCAGCTTTGCATTAGCAGATCATACCTACCTACCTCCTTGTCATGCTGTAACAGGATAGAACTCTGTGTTTTCGCAGATGCTTCAACTCTAGCGATAGCTGCCGTAGCTTACCTGCGTGCCTTAGATTCTGAAGGAAGATGGCACGTAGGATTTGTTATGGGTAAATCAAAACTTGCACCTTACCCCATGCACACCATTCCACGCCTGGAGTTGTGTGCAGCTGTCTTGGCCGTTGAGCTGGTAGAAGTGATCCAGTCTGAGATAGACATAGAGCTACAGGCAGTCAAGTTCTTCACTGACAGCCGCATTGTGCTGGGCTACATTCACAACAGTTCACGAAGGTTCTACACCTACGTAGCTAACCGAGTAGTTCGCATTCGTGGATCTACTGAACCAGAACAGCGGCAGTACATCTTGACAGACCAGAACCCTGCAGACCAGGGAACCAGACCACTTTCAGCAGCTCAACTTTCATCTTCCAGCTGGTTGCTCGGTCCCCAGTTTCTCAGGCAGTCAGCCACGGATAAGGTTGAGGAGGCTGAAACGTTTGAGCTTGTTGATGCAGACACAGACAAAGAAGTTAGGCCACAAGCCACCTGTCTACTTACCAAAGTTACAGAACAGCCTCTTGGCTCAGAAAGATTTGAACGATTCTCTTCTTGGAAGAGCCTAGTAAGAGGTATGGCACTTCTTGTTCATGTAGCCAAGTCTTTCTCTGGAGAGAATAGTGATGGTTGCAAGGGATGGCATCAATGCAGCCAGCTTCTCGCCACAGAGCGGTCCCAAGCAAAGACGAAAATCTTCAAGGCTGTGCAGGAGGATGTTTATGAAGAGGAGCTGAAATGCTTAATTCAGGGTTCAACAGTGCACTGTCAAAGCTCCCTTGCAAAGCTTGACCCCTTCATCGATGAGAATGGATTGATCAGAGTCGGAGGTCGGATACGCAGGGCAGACTTGGGAGACCAAGAGAAACACCCACTCATCCTACCAGCCGGCCATCATGTGACCACTCTCCTGGTCCGACACTACCATGACAAAGTAGCCCACCAGGGTCGGCACTTCACAGAGGGTGCACTGCGTACCGCTGGTGTTTGGATAGTAGGAGGTAGGAAGCTCATCTCCAGCATCATTTTCAAATGTGTTACTTGTAGGAAGTTGAGAGGACGGAGAGAAGTGCAGAAGATGTCAGATCTGCCGGCAGATAGGCTGGCAACGGATCCCCCCTTTACTCACGTAGGGCTCGACGTCTTTGGCCCATGGACTGTCACCACTCGGCGGACACGAGGTGGTGCCGCTGAGAGCAAAAGGTGGGCAGTCATCTTTACTTGCTTGAGCACCAGAGCGGTGCATCTTGAGGTTATTGAATCCATGTTGACCTCAAGCTTCATCAACGCCATGAGGCGTTTCCTATCCATCCGTGGACCTGTCAAGCACTTAAGGTCGGATAGAGGCACTAATTTCATTGGTGCATGCCGTGAGCTTCAAATCAACACTGACGATCCTGAGATCAAGAACTATCTGCAAGAGCAGGGATGTACATGGACCTTCAATGCTCCCCATTCTTCACACATGGGTGGAGCTTGGGAGAGGTTAATTGGAGTGGCAAGACGCATACTGGATGGACTGCTTGCGAAGGATGGTGCTACCCGACTGTCTCATGAAGTCCTTACAACCTTGATGGCTGAGGTTATGGCTATCATGAATGCACGCCCGCTAGTCCCAGTCTCCAACGATGCAGAGGTACCTGAAATCCTCTCACCTGCCACTCTGCTCACCCAGAAGGCGAGTGTCAGTCCTGCACCCCTGGGAGACTTCGACCTGGATCACCTCAGCCAGGTCCAGTGGCGCCAGGTCCAGAGCTTGGCGGACTCCTTCTGGAAGAGGTGGCGGTCGGAGTACCTGGCCACACTTCAACCACGGAGGAAGTGGACCTCCGAGAAGTCCAGTCTCCAGGAAGGTGACATTGTTTTGATAAAGGACAATCAAGCAAAGCGCAACATGTGGCCTCTAGGGCGAATAGTTAAGGCCATTCCTAGTTCAGACAACAAGGTCCGTAAGGTCACAGTTAAGACCTCTAGCCAAGGGGTAGTTAAAGAGTACCTTAGACCCATCTCTGATGTTGTGCTATTGATGTCACTAGAGAAGTGTAAATAGTGGTATACATGTATACCAAGCGGGGAGTGTGCTGACCTGTCAGATATTGGGTGGGGTTATGTTCCTTCTAGTGGTGGTTTGCGTTACTGCACCTTTAATTGTAGCTACTTCCTGTTTCCTATATAAACCCTTTTTCTGTTCAATCTGCCATGATGAAAGCAATGTGAAAATGTGCTCGCCAGAAATTTGGTTGTACTAACCTAGGAGTGGAACCAACAGTAAGTTAATGCTGAAAATTGTTGTAATACTTGTTTAAGATGACCATAGTTTGGAATATGATGTTAAAAACGCTAAATTTAAGCTATAAAAAGATCGCGATTAAAAGGTGTTAATGGCTAATCGTTTGCAATGGTACTTAGCTAACTGCTGAGTCATTTAGCCCTTTGTTAGCCCAAGTTATATTGTGTTGTAATGGTGCTTTGTGTGAAAGCTAGTTAGCTATTCATTTGGCTATGCTTACCTGCTTACTTAGCTGTGTAGCTGTCCTCTGTAAAATAAAAATGTATTAGTATAATTTCGTAATACTTACCTGATTTAACTTACCTTAACTTTGAAGCCTGTAAAAGAAATACTACTTACCTTAGTTTGAATCTGTAAAGCAAATTACTTACCTGAGTTAAGTGCCTGTAATAAGAGAAACTGTTTATATACAGAGTGTTGTATTATTATTTCTTATGTAACATTCTGTACTATGTATATTTCATTGTGTTTCAGTTTTACAAAAAAGACAACAAGACAAAAACGATTTCAGTAAATCAGCCAACCTGGAATCAGCCTGCTGTCTTTATTGTTCGCTATCTGTCTACAATACCCAGCCGTATTATCAGGACAGAATATGCTCCCATCCTCCTACTGCTGGGAAGAGACATCCTACAGGTACACAAGGTGAGGGAACAAATAAATGGGCCCCACAGTACTCCCTATGCAAAGCGCTTGGACTTGGGATGGGTTATTGTGGGAGAAACGTGTTTAGGGACAACACACAAGCCTTCGACTGTTAACGTGCTAAAGACACAAGTGCTCTACAATGGTCGTGCATCATCCCTCAGCCCATGCCCAAACACATTTCTTGTCAAAGAGGTTTCAGGTTGCTCCACCTCACGCCCCAACAGCATACTACCATATGCCTTGCAGGGTGAGAGAGACACAGACCACTTAGGAAACACAGTCTTTGATAAAACAAAGGACGACGATAAACCAGTGCTGTCAATAGAAGATCAAGTTTTTATTGACATCACGGACAAAGAAGTAAGAGACTACAGAAAGAAAGTGCATGTGTTCAGAAATAGCCCTTCTCCAGCCGTGGCTGTTTACTGCATGAGACATGCTGCAGCTGAAGGTGAGAAAGCACATGGACATGACACAACACAGTTCATAATGAGACATTTCTATGTAGATGATGGATTAGCCTTCACAGCCACACCAGAAGAAGCTGTTGACATCCTGACAAACGCACAAAAGATGTTAGCACAATCCAATCTCAAATTACACAAAATAACATCTAATGACTGCAGGGTCATGGAAGCCTTTCCGGCGAATGAAAGAGCAAAGGACTTAAAAGGCTTAGATCTCAAACGTGACGAGCTCCCACTACAATGGAGTTTAAGGGTGCCTTGGAATCTTGAGATTGACAGTTTTATGTTTCAGGTGTCCATCAACAGGAAGCCCTGCACACGAAGGGGAGTCTTAGCGACGGTCAGCAGCCTGTATGATCCCCTAAGGTTTGTGGCGCCTATCACGATGCAGGGGAAGAACCTCCTGCGTGAACTGTCAACAGAACATGGCGACTGGGATGAACCACTTCCCGCTGAGAGAGAACAGGTATGGAACAAATGTAAGGAACTGAGAATTGAGCGCAGTGATGCAGCATTAACG
This sequence comes from Pholidichthys leucotaenia, assembly GCA_020510985.1. Lineage (NCBI taxonomy): Eukaryota > Metazoa > Chordata > Actinopteri > Cichliformes > Pholidichthyidae > Pholidichthys > Pholidichthys leucotaenia. The sequence continues at coordinate 322,408,059 of CM035837.1, read as the reverse complement.
AGTTACCTACAAGAAAAGGGTTGCAAATGGTTTTTTAACCCACCTCATGCATCACACGTGGGTGGATCCTGGGAAAGACTCATTGGAGTTGCCAGGCGGATTTTAGATGCACTATTTCTCAAGAACAAACTACAGCTCATGCATGAGGTACTGAGCACCTTAATGGCAGAGGTTATGGCAGTGATGAATGCAAGACCACTTGTGCCGGTCTCAACAGATCCTGACAATCCAACCATCCTAACCCCAGCAATGCTACTGACGCAAAAAACCAACCCCTTGACAGCACCATCGGGAACTTTCGCTGCACCAGAACTTCATGCATGTCAGCGGAAACAAGTGCAGGCTCTTGCGGACAGTTTTTGGAAACAATGGAGACAAGAGTATCTTGTGACTCTTCAGAGCCGAAGAAAATGGTCTGATGAGAAACCGAACATCAATGTTGGAGATGTCGTTTTGCTCAAGGATGGGTAAGCACACAGAAATGACTGGCCCATGGGGCGGATTGTGAAGACATTTCACGGAAGGGACAATAAAGTACGAAAAGCGGAGGTGAAGATAATAAGAGATGGGACTGTTAAAGTGTTTCTGAGACCAATTACAGAAATGGTTTTACTGATAGCAGAAGGAGAATAACAGATAATGATATTTATTAACATTGTTATGCACTGTTGTTTGAAATGTTGTAAGGCTAAATAGTGGTACAATGTTATTGCACCAGACGGGGAGTATGCTGCCTCCATGTATTAAGAGTTCCCATTACAGCATTTCATGTAACGGAGTTTGGCTCCCTCTAATGGTGTAGTGAAAGCATCGTTTTGAACTGATACACAAAGTGTTGGACATGCGCAGTAATGATATAACCGGAGAACAGAGCAGAACGCTACTCGTTGTACAATCGCTGTGGATGTTGTTAATTATCGGCGCCTTGGACATCATTAGTCCGTGAGTATCTGCATGGTTTGACAGTGTTAACAGCTACAATGAGAACTGCATGGTTGCATTGGTGTATTTTAAGCGATCTGACTCCAGCCCTATCAGTCATTGTTACCAAGCTAAGCTAGAGCTAACGCTAACATGTACTAAGCTAAATACGGTGACCATATCATTGACGGCGTGTATATGTTTACTTTGTTGCAGTTTTACACGGATGTAGGAACAAATGCAAACGGATGTAAAACCCAAAAGACGAGTGTACCTCACGTTGAGTTCTTTGTGGGGTAGCTTCAATAAACGAGATAAAAGGAAACATCTCGTCATCATTGAGGCCTGCACCACACGTGTTAGCTTGCTGTCTACTAGTCGAAAACTGGGAAACTCGATGGGAGGGCAGTAAAGCCCTCGTGTTAACATAGTAAAACACGTATTGAAAGGCTTGTTTTTCAGTCGTCGGCCTCCGTCGGTCTATGATGACCATGGAAGAGAATCCTAAACGTCTACTCTGCTGGAACAGCACCGCCTGTGGCTGAACAGGCCGATGCGCGAATGACAGTCCCTGTCACACAGGTCACACTTGTGGGTGGTCTCCGTGCTGCTGGGTCTGTGGCGGTTCTTCCTGCGGGTCCTTTTTTCATCTGCTGCAGCAGTCAGTCTCTCTTCACCCGCCTTGAGCTGTCTGGTCAGGGTGCCTCTCCATTTGGAGCGGTCCGTTGCAAGGTCGTCCCAGCGCTCTGTGTTGATATCCAGGGCCTTCATGTCTCTCTTGCAGACGTCTCTAAAGCGCAGCTGTGGGCGGCCAACGTCTCTCCTGCCAGTTGCCAGTTCTCCATAGAGGACGTCTTTGGGGATTCTGCCATCCTCCATACGGTGAACGTGGCCTAGCCAGCGGAGCCTGCACTGCCTGAGTAGAGTGAACATGGAGGGAAGGCCGGCGCGGGACAGAACTTCTGTGTTGGGCACTTTGTCCTGCCAGGATATGTCCAGGATGTGGTGAATGCAGCGCAAGTGGAAGGAGTTCAGTCTCTTTTCCTGCCGGGCGTATGTTGTCCACGTCTCACTCCCATAGAGCAGTGTGCTGATGATGCAGGCGTTGTACACTGCCATTTTCGTCTTGACAGAGAGTTTGGGATTCTCCCACACTCGTGTGGTGAGGCGAGCGAGTGTGAAGGCTGATTTTCCAATCCTCTTGTTGATCTCTGTATCAAGGGAGAGGTTGTTGCTGATCGTGGACCCCAGGTACGTGAACTGATTCACGACCTCCAGCTTGTAGTCATCAATGGTGATGGTTGGTGGTGCTTCCGTGCCTTGCGCCAAGACGTTAGTCTTCTTCAGGCTGATGGTAAGCCCGAAGTCCTTGCATGCCTGGGAGAAGCGGTCCATCAGGGTCTGAAGCTCCTGCTGTGTGTGGGTTGCGACTGCAGCGTCGTCTGCGAACAGCATGTCTCTGATTAGAGCCTTGCGTACTTTGGTTCTGGCTTTCAGGCGGGCGAGGTTGAAAAGCCTGCCGTCAGATCTTGTGTGCAGGTAGATTCCCTCTGTTGCTGTGCTGAAGGCATGCCTCAGGAGCATAGCAAAGAAAATCCCAAAGAGGGTTGGCGCAAGTACACAGCCCTGTTTCACTCCGCTGCGTATGTTGAATGGCTCTGAGACGTTGCCATCGTGCTGCACTATCCCCTGCATGTTGGTGTGAAACGATTCGATGAGGCTTTGCAACTTTGGTGGGCATCCTATCTTTGGCAGGATCTTGAAAAGGCCCTCTCTGCTGACCAGATCGAACGCTTTGGTGAGGTCGATGAAGGCGATGTACAGAGGCATGTTCTGTTCTCTGCATTTCTCCTGGAGTTGGCGGATGGAGAATATCATGTCTACCGTCGATCGCTCAGCGCGGAAGCCACACTGAGACTCGGGGTAGACACGTTCGGCAAGCTTCTGTAGACGAACGAGAACAACTCGTACGTAGACTTTGCCAACAACGCTGAGGAGGGAAATGCCCCTGTAGTTGTTGCAATCGCTTCTCTCCCCTTTGTTTTTGTAGAGGGTGATGATCTTGGCGTCCCTCATGTCCTGTGGTACGGCACCTTCCTTCCAGCACTGGCAGAGGACGTCATGCAATGGCAGCAGTAGGGCGGTCTTGCAGTGCTTGATCAGGTCAGGGGGTATGCCATCGTTGCCGGGTGCCTTGCCAGCGGCCAAGCTATCAATGGCCTTACTGAGTTCGTCGATGGTTGGCTCGGCGTCAAGTTCGTCCATGGATGGCAGGCAGTCGATGGCATCAACGGCTGACGGTGTCACGGTGTTCTGTCTAGAGTAGAGGTCGGAATAGTGTTCCACCCATCTCTCCATCTGCTTGTTCTTCTCTGTGATCATCTCCCCAGTGGAAGGTTTGAGGGGGGCCGTCTTGCTCTGAGCCGGACCAAGTGCTTTCTTGATGCCATCGTACATACCACGGATGTTCCCTGTTATGGCAGCGGTTTGAATGTCTTGGCTGAGCTGAGTCCAGTACTCGTTGGCACAGCGCCGAGCAGTCTGCTGAACTTTGCTTCTCGCAGCCCTGAGAATCTGGAGATTCTTCTCGTTTGGGTACTTCTTGTACTCAGCAAGTGCTGAGCGCTTGGCTTCAATGACAGGGGTCATTTCGGTCAACTTGGCAACTTGGCATCAAACCAGTCCTGTGACTTCGAGGTCTTCCTCCCAAAGGTAGCCAAGGCTGTGCGGTGGATGGTGTTTCGCAGCTCTTCCCACTTGTGCTTTGCAGATTCTCCTCCTTGTGGTACACCAAGTTCCTTCTCAAAGGTGGAGGCAAACTGCTCAACAAGTTCTGGTTGGGCCATCTTGCTGATGTCAATCCGTGCCTTTCCAGGTTGTCTAGCACGATGGAATTTCTTCAGCTGCAGCTTGACCTTGCAACACACCAATGAATGGTCTGTGTCGCAATCTGCACTCTGGAACGAACGGGTGATTAGCACGTTCTTCAGTGAGGTGCGCCTGGTCAGGATCAAGTCTAGCTGGTGCCAGTGCTTTGAGCGCGGATGTTGCCAGGAAACCTTGTGTTGGGGCTTGGTCTTGAAGAACGAGTTTGTGATGCACAGATCGTGATATGTGCAGAACTCGAGCAGCCGCTGTCCGTTGTCGTTCATTCTGCCCACGCCAAAAGGTCCAAGACAGGAGGGCCAGGAGTCGTGGTCAGCACCCACTCTGGCATTGAAATCTCCAAGGAGAATGAGTTGTTCAGAGTTGGGGATGATCCTGACAGTTGTTGCGAGATTCTCGTAGAACTCGTCTTTTGCCTCTGGTGTGGCTGTCTGTGTTGGGGCATACACACTGATGAGGGTGACTGGGCCTTGAGTGGTGTTCAGGCGGAGGGTGAGGAGTCGTGCAGAGCCAGTGCTGCCCGGTTCCACCATCTTCAGCAAAGTGTTCTTCACTGCGAAGCCCACTCCGTGTTCCCTGTGTTCGTCACTGCCCTTTCCCTGCCAGTAGAACGTGTAGTCCTTCTCTCTCAGTGTGCCTGCATCAGCTAACCGTGTTTCCTGGAGAGTGGTTGCCTGGTGCGAAGGTTCTCAGCCTGCTGTTTGGATTTCTCCTTATCCCCATGCACCCAATGAGGAAAGCAAGCTGTGGCGGGACAACACCTTATTGACTGGGGGCTGCCCAGCTTGAGGCGGGCGGTAGCTGTCCAGTGAGATCTGATGATCCCTCCCACCGTCGGGAACAACCCCTGGCGCCACGCTCTACGCCAATTGAGCAGTGGCTTATAACCGGTAACTGTCATTCCCCGTGTTTTGTCTACGCCAAAGGCGAAGCTGGAGTGTCCTCTCCAGTGATCCGGTGTTCTACTTTCCAGCGTTGGGCGTTGGCAGGATTCAAGCCTGGGCAGGAAGATATGGAGGACAAGATGTTGCCCATGCAGCATGTCCCCCCTCTCCACGGCACTGATGAGTCCAAAGGAACAGCAGGGCTGCTACAGTTTGGCACCAGCGCCGTTGCAGGAGCTGCCAGAACGATGTTGAGCACAACATAGAACTGCCTTAGGGGCTCCGACTCCGGATTTTTCCTCAGGGTTGACTCCCGAAGCCTTTCCCGTGACCGGGTATGCCGCAAGGCAGCAGAGGTTTGAAATCAGGGTTTACCTTCCCCTAGATGGGCTACCTTCCCAGGTTGACGAGCCACCATCTACCCGAAGCATCTGGTTTTAAGGCGCCAGAGATCCGCCCTCGCCCCTTCTCCTATTAGTAAAAGCAGTTCCGCCGGGCTTAGAGACTAAACCACACGGGCAGGCTAGGAGTTGGACTTAGTTGTCAGAGGCTTTTCGAGACGCACGCCATAAGGAGCATTTTATGAGCACTGGGAGCTTAACCCCAGTGCCGCTCCTGGCTATGACAACCTTGGAACCTGTTTTTCAGTACACCCAAAAAAACATTGAGCCCCAGACATTTTTCTCGAGTGCTATTCAAAAGATACGAGCAACACTAAATTGAAGATATTCCCAAGATATAGCAATTGATTCAAAGCAGACTCCACCAACTTTCACACAATTCTGAATGACAGGACATAAGAAATGTTAAGAAATGTGTTATACTAAACAACACTTACCGACATCATCTTCATGATAGATGACAGAATGGAAGTCCACATTTTTGTCCTGTAGGTACCTTTCTGCAGGTTCAACATAGTACGTTCCTTGGTGGGTTTTAATGAAGCCCTCAAAGCGTCCATCAACCACAGATCCATGCGTCAGTGTGCCCTTTTCCCCTGAGACACAGAAGAGATTGTCAGGGTGAGCCACGACCACAGAAACAAAGCAACAGTCTCTGTTCTGTGTCCAATAAACACTATCTGGCCAGAACAAAAAAAAAGAAAAAAAACACAAACAAACAAAACACCACCTACATTTACAGTGGGGCAAAAAAGTATTTAGTCAGCCACCAATTGTGCAAGTTCTCCCACTTAAAAGATGAGAGAGGTCTCCAATTTCCATCATAGGTATACCTCAACTATGAGAGACAAAATGAGAAAAAAAAAAATCCAGAAAATCACATTGTCTGATTTTTAAAGAATTTATTTGCAAATTATGGTGGAAAATAAGTATTTGGTCACCTACAAGCAAGCAAGATTTCTGGCTCTCACAGACCTGTAACTTCTTCTTTAAGAGGCTCCTCTGTCCTCCACTCGTTACCTGTATTAATGGCACCTGTTTGAACTCGTTATCAGTATAAAAGACACTTGTCCACAACCTCAAACAGTCAGACTCCAAACTCCACTATGGCCAAGACCAAAGAGCTGTCAAAGGACACCAGAAACAAAACTGTAGACCTGCACCAGACTGGGAAGACTGAATCTGCAATAGGTAAGCAGCTTGGTGTGAAGAAATCAACTGTGGGAGCAATTATTAGAAAATGGAAGACATACAAGACCACTGATAATCTCCCTAGATCTGGGGCTCCATGCAAGAGCTCACCCCATGGGGTCAAAATGATCACAAGAATGGTGAGCAAAAATCCCAGAACCACACGGGGGGACCTAGTGAATGACCTGCAGAGAGCTGGGACCAAAGTAACAAAGGCTACCATCAGTAACACACTACGCCGCCAGGGACTCAAATCCTGCGGTGCCAGACGTGTCCCCCTGCTTAAGCCAGTATATGTCCAGGCCCGTCTGAAGTTTGCTAGAGAGCATTTGGATGATCCAGAAGAGGCCTGGGAGAATGTCATATGGTCAGATGAAACCAAAATAGAACTTTTTGGTAAAAACTCAACTTGTCGTGTTTGGAGGAGAAAGAATGCTGAGTTGCATCCAAAGAACACCATACCTACTGTGAAGCATGGAGGTGGAAACATCATGCTTTGGGGCTGTTTTTCTGCAAAGGGACCAGAATGACTGATCTGTGTAAAGGAAAGAATGAATGGGGCCATGTATCATGAGATTTTGAGTGAAAACCTCCTTCCATCAGCAAGGGCATTGAAGATGAAACGTGGCTGGGTCTTTCAGCATGACAATGATCCCAAACACACCGCCCGGGCAACGAAGGAGTGGCTTCGTAAGAAGCATTTCAAGGTCCTGGAGTGGCCTAGCCAGTCTCCAGATCTCAACCCCATAGAAAATCTTTGGAGGGAGTTGAAAGTCCGTGTTGCCCAGCAACAGCCCCAAAACAACATTGCTCTAGAGGGGATCTGCATGGAGAAACTGGGCCAAAATACCAGCAACAGTGTGTGACAACCTTGTGAAGACTTACAGAAAACGTTTGACCTCTGTCATTGCTAACAAAGGGTATATAAAGTATTGAGATGAACTTTTGTTATTGACCAAATACTTATTTTCCACCATAATTTGCAAATAAATTCTTTAAAAATCAGACAATGTGATTTTCTGGATATTTTTTTCCTCATTTTGTCTCTCATAGTTGAGGTATACCTATGATGAAAATTGGAGACCTCTCTCATCTTTTAAGTGGGAGAACTTGCACAATTGGTGGCTGACTAAATACTTTTTTGCCCCACTGTAACTAAGCAAATACAGGTACATCTCAAAAAAATTAGAATATCAAGAAAAAGTTCAATATTTTTTGTCGCTCATTTCAGAAAGTGAAACCTATAGATTCATTACACAGGGAGTGATATATTTCAAGTGTTTATTTATTCTAATTTTGATGATTATGGCTTACAGCCCATGAAAACCCCAAATTCAGTTTATCAAAAAAATTAGAATATTACATAAAATTAATTTTAAAAAATAGGTTTTTTTAATACAAATATGGACCGACTGAAAAATACGTCCCTGTATACACTCAATACTTGGTCGGGGCGCCTTTTGGATTAATTACTGTATCAATGTGGTGTGGCATGGAGGTGATCAGCCTGTGGCACTGCTGAGGTGTTATGAAGGTCCAGGTTGCTTTGATAGCATACCTGCCAACTTTTAAAACCTGAAAAGCCTAGTAGCTAGCTGGGGTCCAGGGGTCACAGGCCCCGGTAGGTCCAGGTCAAAGTCCTGGTGGGGGGTTCAGCGGGGCGAAGCCCCCCCGACGGCAAACAAATACTAGCATTAAATCAAGTTAAAATGTGGCTAACAACCTCATATTTCTTCAACAATCATGTTTCTATTTTCCTTAAATTGTCAGTGCAGATATGCTGATGGAAAAGATCAAGGACAAACTCTTATGATAACTCTCAAGCATTGTTGTTTTCCATGGTGCACCTCTTAGCTTTCTTCAGTTGGTCTTTTGAATGGAACACACTGTGGCACTTGTTACCCGAAGCTGTCATCATCATTTTCCTGGTCATGAGGTTGCCCAGAACTTTAGTTGACAGACTGGACCTGAACTCAGTTTTGTTCTTGTTCACATGGCTGAATATGCGCTCACAGTCCGCAGTAATAATTCCTGGAAATGCTTTGGAGTATTCCTCACGAAAAGACTTGCCATGTGTGTGGATATGGATTATCATAGTCTCTTAATTTTCTTAATCAGTGTTCATCTATATTTATTTAAGTTGGTAAGATCTCTGATTATTATACTCTTTTGCTTCCTCAGGTGTTCCATTTAGTTTGATCCAAACTCTACAATTTCTTGTCCATGTTGCCTGCATCTTATTTTGTCTTTTCAGCATTTGTGCTTTGCCGTGCTATTTCAGCATTAGTTTTTGTTAGATGTTCACTGAGGTAAACTTCTGTTCCCCGTAACTTTCTGGCCTGCCTCAGTATGTCATTCTTTACCCAGGGATGTGATTTGGGGTTGGAGAAATTATCTGAAAATTTAGCAAGGGGTCTGGGGGACGCAGTCCCCCAGCGGGGTCCGGGGCAGAGCCCCGTTGGGGGGGCAAGGGGGGCCCAGGGCAAGCTCCTGGGTTTTTATGATTTTTAAGTACCAGAACTGTGCTTAAATGACATAAAACAAACTGCTGAATGCCACTTATTACTGTATAATATTGACTTATGTTCCAAGAAGATAAAATCTCTGAACTTAGTTCAGAGATTTTTTTGATCTCTTCCATTTCCTCCTTCTTTGGTGGCATTTTTACTGACCTGTTGATAGTAAAACAATCTCTGCGGGTGTCGCCGATATCCGATCCGACCGACCTCGAATCCAGCTGGGCCTCAGCTAACCCCCTCCACTGCTAGTCCCGCTGCTTACCGCCGCTGCAATTGAGCTCCTGTCCAGCCGGGGTACCGGCAGCTCCTCTACCGAGTCCCGCCGCCCACTGCCGCTGTAGTTGAGCTCCGATCCTGTTCCTGTCCAGCCTGGGTCCCGGTAAATCCTCCGCTGAGCCCCGCCCCCTACCGCCGTCTTTCTCAGTAGTTCCTCCGCCGAGCCCCGCTGCTGTAGCTGGGCTCCAGCTACAGTCCACTTATCCAGCTGGGGCCCCGGCTGCTCCTCCACTGATCCTCGTCTCCTACCACCGCTGTACTTGAACTCCGATCCGGCTCCCGTCCAACTGTTGCCTCGATTGGTGAGCCCCAATCACTGGGGACAGAGTCGCTTCTTTGTATCGGTGTTAGGTGCTACGACTAGCTATGGCGTTAGCTACAGTGTTAGCTTAGCAAACGCTTCAAGTAAATTTAGATACTATTCCTAGCAATCTCGTGTTTGGAACTGCTTTCGTGGTTTTTTTACGATTTAAAATTTTTGACTGAATTTTTAGTGAAAAACCGTAATTTTGATTAATAAAGCTGTAACCCGGAATGGGGTCTTGAAAACCGTAACCATTACGGCAAAACCGGAGTAGTTGGCAGGTATGTGATAGTGGCCTTCAGCTTGTCTGCATTGTTGGGTCTGGTGTCTCATCTTCCTTTTGACAATACTCCATAGATTCTCTATGGGGTTTAGGTCAGGAGAGTTTGCTGGACAAACAAACACAGCGATGCCATGGTCATTAAACCAGGTTTTGATACTTTTGGCAGTGTGTGTGTGTGTGGGGGGGGGGGGGGTACCAAGTCCTGCTGTAAAATGAAATCAGCTTCTCCATAAAGCTTGTAAGCAGAGGGAAGTATGAGGTGCTCTAAAATTTCCTGGTAGACAACTGCACTGACTTTGGTCTTGATAAAACACAGTGGACAAACACCAGCAGATGACATGGTTCCTCAAATCATCACTGACTGTGGAAATTTCACACTAAACCTCAAGCAAGTAAGATTCTGCACCTCTCCGCTATTTCTCCAGACTCTGGGACTTTTGATTTCCAAATGAAATGCAAAATTTACTTTTATTTGAACAGAGGTCATCTGCTGGTGTTTGTCCACTGTGTTTTATCAAGACCAAAGTCAGTGCAGTCGTCTACCAGGAAATTAAAGAATACTTCATGCTTCCCTCTGCTGACGAGCTTTATGGAGAAGCTGATTTCATTTTCCAGCAGGACTTGGCACCCCCCCCCCCACACACACACACACTGCACCATCAAAACCTGGTTTAATGACCCTGGCATCACTGTGTTTGATTGATCATCAATCTCTCCTAACCTAAACCCCATCGAGAATCTATGGAGTACTGTCAAGAGTAAGATGAGAGACACCAGACCCAACAATGCAGACGAGCTGAAGGTCACTAACAAAGCAACCTGGACCTTCATAACACTTCAGCAGTGCCACAGGCTGATCACCTCCATGCCATGCCACATTAATACAGTAATTAATCCAAAAGGAGCCCCGACCAAGTATTGAGTGTGTACATGGACATACTTTTCAGTCAGCCAACATTTCTATTAAAAAAAAAACTATTTTTTAGTTAATTTTATGTAATATTCTAATTTTTTTGAGAAACTGAATTTGGGGTTTTCATGGGCTGTAAGCCATAATCATCAAAATTAGAATAAATAAACACTTGAAATATATCACTCTCTATGTAATGAATCTATATAATATATGGGTTTCACTCTCTGAAATGAGTGATAAAAAATATTGAACTTTTTCTTGATATTCTAATTTTTTGAGATGTACCTGTAGGTAAGAGCCTTCCAGTACTACAGTGATTAAGTTTCAGCTGGCAAAAATTTATTGAACCCTAAATGATCCAGTGGTCACCTATGAAGTCCTGTTGAGCGTGAATTTAATTTATTGGGCCCAAGAGATAAAACCTTTGTACTGATTGTCATTGCCTCAATTTCATATTTAAGATATGTATTGCTTTCGGTAATGAGGGAAGTGTGGCTTTAGAAGAAGCCAACTTTATTGTCATTCAATCCATACAGCCAATCATGCACAGTAGAATGAAATTACATTTCTCCTATTACAATGTTAATCATATCTAGAATCAGAGGGTTTGCTGCCATGCAAGGCGCCACCACAAACAGCTTGATTCTTGAACTTTATTCTGGATACTCTAGAAATAATATTCTAAAAATATAAACGACTACACAAAATATAATTATGTAAAGTCTGTCTTGCCCTTCTTTCTTACACACAGAAACAACAGAAAAAAAAGATGCTTGTTTTTTTTTTCTCCTCGGGTTCATTTGAACTCTACTGGAGATGGACAACAGGAAGATGTCCAGGAAGGAAAGGGGCTGGGAGGGAAGGGAAACTAAATAGAAGGTAAAAGCAAGTCCTTTGTGGTTTGGGTTGTTGTGCTGACATCACACACAGGCAAACTGAAAAATTTAGGACACAACTAAGACGATGATGAGGAAACAAAAACAAAGACAATGACACAACACACATACAGTGCACACTAAAGAACTTGTGCTTTAAACACAAACTTACCAAAAAGTTCTCCACTGTATATGTGTGATGTATCACTGGGCGTCTCCTCCCCTGATACCTCAATGACGAGATCTGGAGAAAATATAGTTGTGTCTCTTTTCAGACGCAAGTTAAAATGTCTGCAAAGAAGAATAAAAGACAGTGGGTAATCAAGGAAGTTAGGCAAAACCACATGCATACTGCAACAGTAGTTTTGACACACAGCTGTATGTCAAAACCACTGCTGTGCCTCCATTTCCATCATCGTCACCATCATGTCTGTCACCTCTCACCATCTGTCTGGAAGAGATAGAGCAAAACTTCCTTCAACTCAAAAGCTCCAAAACTGAAGCCATCATGGTTGGCACACTTCACCAAATTAAGTCATTGTCTATAACTTGCATCACTTTCTGTGGTCACAATATCCCCCGTTCCTCATCAGTCACCAATCTCGGTGTAAAAATGGACTCAAACCTCACCTTTCAATCCCATGTAAATCACCTCTGTAAGATCTCTCTTTACCACCTCTGTAACATTGCAAAACTCCACACCTCTCTCACTCTCCCAGATGCTGAAAAGCTGGTCCACAGTTTTGTCTCATCCTGACTGGATTATTGCAACATACTCCTCATTGGGATCCCTGGCAAGAGTCTCCAAAGACTGCAATGCATCCAAAATTCTGCAGTTAAGGACCTGATGAGGGTGCGAAAATATGAACATGTCACACCTATTCTTAAATCACTTCACTGGCTTCCCGTTTCCATTGGGACTGACTATAGGGTCTCCCTTTTTGATCACCAGTGCATCCACGGAAATTTAACCTCAACGAACTACTAACCCCAAAAACCACAATACGTTCCCTCTATTCCACTCATTCAAACCACCTTCATGCATCCAGGACAAAACTCAACACCATGGGGATAGGGCTTGTTGGGCTGTTGCCCCACGTCTGTGGAATGCTCTCCCTGACACCTTGAGGGCACCACAATCCACAGTTTTAAAAGAGGACTTAAAACCTCTTTTTAGCAGGACACTTGATCACTGACCATTTTTAAGTAGCTGTTTTAACCTCTTCTTTTTTTTATTTTATCTTCTTATCCCCCATCGGTCTTCAACCCCTTTGGGGTTCAACCGGCGGGAAATTATGTTATGGGTCAGTTGGTCTGTCTGTCCTACTTTTGTGAAATCAACTCCTCCTACAGTTTTGGTCCGACTGTTTTGAAACTTGGTACCATGGTTTGATATAAACTGAAGATACGCATGTTGCAATTTGGTTCTGATCGGATGATTTTTTCAGGAATTGGAGCCCCTGACCCATGACCTCCTGTTTCACCTCACTTCACAGACAGCAAATGTCTTGTGAAATCAACTCCTCCTTCAGTTTGGGTCCGATTGTTTTGAAACTTGATACTATGGTTTGATATACTCTGATGATACCTATCTTGCAATTTCACTCTCATTGGATGACCTTGAGGTGAAAGGTCAATTCAGATTTTTCCTAAATCTTGTAAACACAGTAACTACTGAAAGAAATGATGTAGGCTTTTCAAATCGATACAGTAGTTGTATCTAATACACATCTTGGACGATTTACACCCTTCACCTAACTATGGGTTTGGGGTCAAGGGTTCAAAGAAAACATTGTAGTTGCGCTATGGTAAATGCTACATTCACTATTACTATAAAACAAGTAAAGCTAGGTTCCACCAAACCTGGTACACAGGTTCACCCTGGAATCCTGACCTCTGACTGAGGTTAAAATTTACTATGCCTTATTACTGTACAATGAGTAAAGTTAGGGTCACCAAACTTGATACACAGGTTTACCCTGTGACCCTGAAGTGTGACTATGGTTTTGGGATCACAAGGTCAAAGGTCAACATCAAAATGGCTTATAAACTATATCTTAACAACAAAGAAAGCTAGGGTCACCAAAGTTGCTACACGGGTTCACCTTGGGATCCTGACCTCCAACTATAAGTTTGGGGTCAGAAGGTCAGAGGTCAAGGGTAGCATTTCTTATGCCTTATTACTGTACAACAAGTAAAGCTAGGGCCACCAAACCTGGTACACAGGTTCACCTTGGGATCCTAACCGCTGACTATGGGTTTGGGGTCAAAAGGTTAAAGGTCGAGGTTAACATTCCCTATGCCTTATTACAGTATGAGTAAAGTCAAGGTCACCAAACTTGGTACATAGGTTCACCCTGTGACCCTGAAGTGTGACTATGACCTTGTGATCCCAAAAACAAAGGTCAACATCAAAATGGCTTATAATTTATAACTCAACAAAAAAAGCTAGTATCATCAAACTTGCTACACAGGTTCACCTTGGGATCCTGACCTCTAACTATGGGTTTGGGGTCAAAAGATCAAAGGTCAAGGGTAACCTTCGTTATGCCTTGTTACTGTACAATGAGTAAAGTTAGGGTCAATATATTTGCTACACAGGTTCACCTCAGGATCCTGACCGACATCTAAGAAATCAAGTCCTGCTACCCACTCCCCACTCCACCGACACCCCCCCCCACTCCCAACACACAGCCCCCCATCCTGACCCTGACCAAGACCCAGGTGAGGACGGAGCTGAGGAAGATCAAGGCGAGGAAGGCGTCGGGACCGGACGGCATCAGCGCAAAGCTCCTCAAGTCCTGTGCAGACCAGCTGTGTGGGATTGTGACGTATATCTTCAACATGAGCCTGAAACTGGGGAGGGTACCACAGCTGTGGAAAACATCTTGTGTGGTACCTGTACCAAAAACTTCCCACCCCAAAGACCTGAACAGCTTCAGACCGGTGGCCTTGACGTCCCACTTGATGAAGACCCTGGAGAGACTGCTCCTTGCTCATCTCCGCCCCCTGGTGGAACCAGCGATGGATCCACTCCAGTTCGCCTACCAGCATGGCATTGGGGTGGAGGATGCGGTGATCTTCCTCCTTCACCGTTCTCTGTCCCACCTGGAGAAGCCCGGGAATATGGTGAGGATCATGTTCTTTGACTTCTCCAGTGCTTTCAACACCATCCAACCGATGATCCTGAAGGACAAGCTGCTGCGCGCAGGGGTGGACCAGCACCTGTCATCATGGATCCTGGACTACCTCACGAACCGGCCTCAGTTTGTGAGAACCCGGGACTGTGTTTCCGACACGATCATCAGTAGCACGGGGGCCCCCCAGGGAACGGTGCTGGCTCCCTTCTTGTTCACTCTTTATACTGCGGACTTCTCACACAACACAACACATTGCCATCTACAGAAGTTCTCTGATGACTCTGCGATCGTTGGTCTCATCTCCAGCGGAGATGAAGCTGAGTACAGAGGGCTTATCCAGGACTTTGTGGACTGGTGCCATCGGAACTGCCTCCAGATCAACGCGAGGAAAACTAAGGAGCTGGTGGTGGACTGCCGCAGGCATGGGCAGCCCCTCACAGCACCAGTAAATATACAGGGAACAGACATCGAGATGGTGACATCCTACAAGTACCTGGGTATTCATCTGAACAATAAACTAGACTGGTCACACAATACTGACGCACTCTACAAGAAGGGACAGCGCAGGCTGTTCCTGCTGAGGAGACTCAGGTCTTTTGGTGTACAAGGGGCGCTGCTGAAGTCATTCTATGACACGGTGGTGGCATCAGCCATCACTTTTGGAGTGGTCTGCTGGGGCAGTGGCATTACTGCAGCCGATAGGAAGAGACTGAACAAACTGATTAAGAAAGCTAGCTCTGTCCTGGGGCAACGCCTTGATCCGATGGAGGAGATAGGAGAGATAAGGACGGTGGCTAAACTGTCATCTCTGCTGGAGTCCGAGTTCCACCCTATGCAGGACATACTGGATGCACTGAGGAGCTCATTTAGCAGCAGACTACATCATCCCAGGTGCACAACCGAGAGGTTTCGTAGGTCCTTCCTACCAACGGCTGTCAGACTGTACAACCTAAGCAGGGCTGCTCGCAGAGATAGCAAAAAGACGTAACAAACTAATAGTTTTTTTTTTTGTTTTTTTTTGAATGCAAAAGATGCAATAGACTTACACAATGGTCCTCTCCGGCATACAACTAGGAACATACCGGTCGCTATGGAGGGTGAGAATATGTATGGGCACATAATCATACCATGTAGGATAACTAAATAGACGGTTATGCTGTTTCATCCCACCTAGCAACAATGCTCTGCACTGTGTGTGTTTATATATTTACATATTTATTCCATCTAGCTACAATGCTCTGCACTGGGTGTGTTTATATTTATATATCTATATATTTATTCCATCTAGCTACAATGCTCCGCACTGTGTTTTTATATATCTACATATTATTCCATCTAGCTACATTGCTCCGCACTGTGTGTGTTTATATACTTGCATATTTATTCCACCTAGCTGCAATGCTCCATACTGTGGGTGTTTATATATTTACATATTTATTCCATCTAGCTACAATGCTCTGCACTGTGTGTTCATATATTCATATATTTATTCCATCCAGCTACAATGCTCTGCACTGTGTGTCTGTGTGTGTGTATATATATATTTTATAGTAATATGTACATATGTATATTAGCTGCTCTTGCTTGCTTGTTTTTTCTTGCCTTCTGATTGTTGCTCTGAGTGTTGCTATCCCTGTGCTGTTGCAATCCTGGAATTTCCCCGTTGTGGGACTAATAAAGGCTTATCTTATCTTATCTTATACTTTGTTGTATATTCATGGATGATGGGCTTATCATAATTTGGTTCTGCCAAAGTAATTATATTGAAAAGTTAAAAACTGCTCTCTGTCAGTAAGTATTGGGATCTTCAAAGAAAACAGAGGCGGAGGATACTGCACTCACCTCAGAGTGCTCATTTTTTTATGAATTTGATGAGGGAGTTTTCTGCTTTTTACAGTGCATCCAGAAAGTATTCACAGCGCTTCACTTTTTCCACATTTTGCTATGCTACAACCTTATTTCAAAATGGAATAAATTCCTCAAAATTCTACACACAATACCCCATAATGACAACGAGAAAAAGTTTTTTTTTTTGTTTTTTTGTTTTGTTTTTTTTTTAGATTTTTGCAAATTTATTAAAAATAAAAACTAAGAAATCACATGTACATAAGTATTCACAACCTTTGCCATGAAGCTCAAAACTGAGCTCAGGTGCATCCTGTTGCCACTGACCATCCTTGAGATGTTTCTACAGCTTAACTGGAGTCCACCTTTAGTAAATTCAGTTGACTGGACATGATTTGGAAAGGCACACACATATCTATATAACATCCCACAGTTGACAGTGCATGTCAGAGCACAAACCAAGCATGAAGTCAAAGGAATTGTCTGTAGACCTCCGAGACGGGATTGTCTCGAGGCATAAATCTGGGGAAGGGTACAGGAAAATTTCTGCTGCTTTGAAGGTCCCAATGAGCACAGTGACCCTCATGAAGCCATTCCATTTAGCAGTGGGCCCTGATCTCAGCCTGGCAGAGGAGCAACTTTGTCACCCGAGAATAAGAAAAAGTGGAAGTCAGAATTTACAAAGGCAGGGGAAATGCTGATCTGGACCAGAGAGGAGTGACAGGATGGGAAAAATGCAGAGAAGGGGGGGGAAAGAACAAGAGGAAAAGCCAAACACAGATAAGTAAGAGGATGACAAAATGAAAATGGCATGGAGCGATGGGGCTCGGTCTCTTTTTTTTGGTCAAAGTTCATATCAGGCTGCCCGCGGCATACAGCCAAAAAAAAATCTATTTAACGTCTGCTTCACAGGGCGACAAGAGGGTTGTCTGGCAGAGAGCAGAGAGCCACTTTTGATCACGTGTCCTAACAAGCGATTCCAGCTCATGTCTCCTCAGCCTGAACAGATCTGCATTACCTATTCAAACAAAAGTGACAGACCAGAGCACTGCTCCGCTGAGCTGGTGCACCACACCACAGGCCAGCAGAGAGCACACACACACACACGGGCACACTAACACAGAAAGGCCCCCACCACGCTGACAGGCTGAAACACACACACATGGACCTATAGCACACTGGGTAAATTATAAACTAGATATTTTTAAAAAAAAAAAGAGTCTTGCTAAAAACATTCTGACAGAAACAACACATTATTAAACATTTCTAGGAGATGCTGGTTCCTGACTGGTGTTCGGCTTCTCTATGTTTGCCTAACAAGAGGGTCTTGCACTGCCTGACAGGATGCTGCAGTCAGAACATAAAGAATACCTCAAAATCTGCAACCAAGGCAACTGAATTTCCACTCCTCATTGTGTATGCATGGAGCCAGAGGCTCATGCTCAGATCATTATAACAAAGATTTCTATTAATTAGGTGGGGTAAAGCAGAACCAGATGACATGGCAGCTGGGATGAGATGAGAGGGGAGAAGGGCGGAAACTAAACGGGGAGGAGAGAAAGTGCAGCAGCCTTTTTTTTTTTTTTTTTCTTTAAAGTGGTTGAAGTGGGTGTGATGTTTTCATGTGGAATATAAAAATGATTTCGAGCAGTCAAAACTGAGCGATCAGGGAAGAAAGGCCCTAGTCAGGGAGGTGACCAAGAACCCAATGGTCACTCTGTCAGAGCTCCACCATTCCTCTGTGGAGAGAGAAGAACCTTCCAGAAGGACAACCATCTCTGCAGCAATCCACCAATCGGGCCTGTATGGTAGAGTGGCCAGATGGAGGCCACTCCTTAGTAAAAGGTACATGGCAGCCCGTCTGGAGTTTGCCAAAAGGCACCTGAAGGACTCTCAGACCATGAGAAACAAAATACTCTGGTCTGATGAGACAAAGATTGAACTCTTTGGTGTGAATGCCAGGCGTCACATTTGGAGGAAACCAGACACCACTCATAGCCATGCCAATGGTGGTGGCAGCATCATGCTGTGGGGATGTTTTTCAACAGCAGGCACTGGGAGACTAGTCAGGATAGAGGGAAAGATGAATGCAGCAATGTACAGAGCCATCCTGGATGACAACCTGCTCCAGAGCGCTCTTGACCCCAGACTGGAGCGAAGGTTCATCTTTCAGCAGGACAACGACTCTAAGCACACAGCCAAGATATCAAAGAAGTGGCTTCAGCACAACTCTGTGAATCTCCTTGAGTGGCCCAGCCAGAGCCCAGACTTGAATCCAACTGAACATCTCTGGAAAGATCTGAAAATGGCTGTACATCGACGCTTCACATCCAACCTGATGGAGCTTGAGAGGTGCTGCAAAGAATGGGCGAAACTGCCCAAAGATAGGTGTGCCAAGCTTGTGGCATCATATTCAAAAAGACTTGAGGTTGTAATTGCTGCCAAAGGTGCATCAACAAAGTATTGAGCAAAGGCTGTAAATACTTATGTACAGTACATGTGATTTCTTTGTTTTTTATTTTTAATAAATTTGCAAAAATCTCAAAAAAACTTTTTTCACATAATCATTATGGGGTATTGTGTGTAGAATTTTGAGGGGAAAAATGAATTTAATCCATTTTGGAATAAGGTTGTAACATGACAAAATGTAGAAAAAGTGAAGCGCTGTGAATACTTTCCGGATGCACTGTAGCACTGAGATTCTTTAATGAAACATGCGTTACAAATAAAATGTATTATCATGCTTGACTCATTTATGCAGTGGTGCTTGAAAGTTTGTGAGCCCTTTAGAATTTTCTACATTTCTGCAATAAATATGTCTAAACATCAAATTTTCACACAAGTCTTAAAAGTAGATAAAGAGAACGGAGTTAAATGATACAAAAATATTTTTACCTTTTTATTTCATTTCTTTATTGAAATGAAATAAAATATTATTAAAATGATCCAATATTACATATCTGAGTGGCAAAAATTTGTCAACCTTTGATTTCAGTATCTGGTGCCGACTCCCTTTTGCAGCAATAATTGCAACTAAACCATTCTGGTAACTAGAGATGGGAAATGAAAAGATTTTCATCAATATCAGTGGCATTGTTGATTTTGCTTATCAATCCGATTATCGATTTCCTCATCAATTCTTGATGCGTTTTCAGTATGGACAAAGCAGGCCTTCACAGGCTTTCAGCATCACTGCAGGATATTTATTATTTTTCTGACTTTAAACAATGCTTCTTCTCTTAAAAAGACATAATAAAATCAAATATAAAAGACTGTAAACATGATATTCTTAGAAAAAATAATGGGCATTTATACATTGTAACATTTGTAATGTTTAAAAGCTGAAAAGCAACATAAATAGAAGCAGCATAAATGGAATACTGAAGTGATTAGAAACACTGCACAGTGTTATTTTAGGAATCACAAAAATATATATGTGGTACTTGGGGTGTAATATTTGCATGTTTTTTTAAATAAATTTATATATATAGTATATTTGCACAGTATGGACAGTGAATATACACCCACACATGCATAAAACACTCAACTGTATATTAAAGTGGTCATCGACTACACTTTTTCCACATTTTAACACCTCCCATATGTATTAATGAAGTATTTGTGACATATTTTGTTCATATTTTCTTTAGTTTTTTTTAATTATTGAAGGAAATTTGTTTTGTATTTTTCCTGGCTTTTTTGAAACGCTCCGATTTAAAGCTTATTGATTTAAGAAACATCCTTCACCTATTCAACTCTGCCCTCCCTCTTACGTTAGATAACCATTAGCTGACTAGCTTCGAGCCTCCTAGCTCGGATGAGCAGCGCTGGTTCACTGAACCACAGTCGATGGTGCATCTCATGTCACTCCGGCCCATCTCCCAATAATTTTGGGAGATAATAATAAAAATAGCAATAAAATTGCTAGCACTGTGCATTGGGCAGCCCCCCCGGTCACCACATCTAACCTGGCCCTGGCCCTGAGGCTGCTGGCCGAGCTGAAGCAAAGCTTGCCGAGCCGAGCTGCCGAGCCACGGGATCTCAAAGGGAATTGCCTTGCTCTGCGGGATGCCGCATAAATATGGTATGGTATTTAAATTACTGTTCAGAAGTTTAGGAAAATACATATAAAAGTTCATTACAGCTGCTTGTTATTTTACAAAAAAAGAACAGTAAGAATTGCCCATAATGCTGGCTTCCATGATCACATAAATTTTTATTTTTAGAGTCTAAAAGTTTAAAATTATTTGATCTGGTGGAATTTAAAACTGCAATAATAATGTACAAAGTAAAGAACAATTTACAGCCAGTCAACATCCAAAACATGTTTTTTGAAAGACAAAAGGGGTTATCATTTTAAAATAACTCCCCCTTTAGGGGAGATACTTTTAAAGACATTGGGTGCACGAACCATCGGTGACCCTTCTGTGTGGAGTTTGCATGTTCTCCCCGTGTCTGCGTGGGTTTACTCCGGGCACTCCGGTTTCCTCCCACATGCCAAAAACATGCAAGTTAGGTTAATTGGCATCAAAACTGGGGATTCTAAATTGTCCTTAGGTATGACTGTGAGAGTGAATGGTTGTCTGTCTCTCTGTGTTGGCCCTGTGATGGACTGGCGATCTGTCCAGGGTGTACCCTGCCTCTCGCCCAAAGATGCTGGGATAGGCTCCAGCCCCCCCGCGACCCGAAAGGATTAAGCGGTAGAAGATGGATGGATGGATGGATGGGTGCACGAACAACAGGGAGAAGATTTTATGTTTCCATCTGTGGGGTCAAATTATGGAATGGATTAATTACAGAGTTAAAACAATGTCCAAACATTTTGAGTTTTAAAATAAAGTACAAAAGGGAGAGATTGGCTAAATACATGGCGGAAGAAGGCTTTGTTAATCACTTGGGTTGGTCAGGTTTCAGGAGTTCAATGATCACCTGTGTAGAAGAGCTTGAAATGATGAGGCGATTTGATATATAAACCAAAGTTTATTTATCAGCTCTCCTAACAAGTCTCATTCTAGTGCAGAGGTAGCAGAAGGAAAAGAGACCGAATATCTCCGGCTCACTGACTTTATACTTGCACATAACAAAAGACATGCATAACAAAGGCTGACATCCCTCATTATCTTAATCCCCCCATTGTCTTGGTATTTCCTCTCCTCGCCCAGGGGGTGAGGGTAGCTCCTCCGGTCTCCACCGCAGTGTCTGGGAACGTCTTTGTTCTTCACTTGGCGGTTGAGAGCCTTTGTCCTTTCAGAGGTGTGAAGTTGCTTTACATATGTAATTACCATACATTTCCACATGCTTCAACATATGTAGGTTATGGAATATATGATTAATATAGCCCACAACCTGGGTGTTTGAATTCATGGTACCATGTATATAGTTTGTAAATAGAGACAAAATTATAACACTGCTACTTGCATTGACTAAACGTGAGCTGCTGACAAAAAAAATGAATTAAGGGGATCACTGGTTGGGATTGCATATGGGTAAATAACATAAAATAACTAATAAATTATGGGGGAGGTTTGTACAAGTATTGACTTCTTCCTACTCCATTTCAGACAAGAGTATAGTGGAAATTGGTATTGTGAATGGAATTGGTCTGCAACTACTTTTTTCTTTTTACTTTGTTGTTAACTGATTTTTTTTTTCATGTAAATTTTACATGTTTGAAATCAAAGCATCGATCAATCAGTGTGAGAGTGAATGGTTGTCTGTCTCTCTGTGTTGGCCCTGCGATAGACTGGCGATTTGTCCAGGGTGTACCCTGCCTCTCATCCAAAGATGCTGAGATAGGCTCCAGCCCCCCACAACCCGAAAAGGATTAAGCAGTAGAAGATTGATGGATGTGATCAATAGGTTCATTTCAGACAATTAAACCCACAAACATAACATTTTTCAGTCAATGACTCCATTAAATAAAACAGAGTGCCCACTCACACCTGATTGTCATCCCATTGACACCTGACTTTAATTTCACCTTCAAATTACCTGTTAAAGGTATCTTAAGTTTGTGATCCTAAAGGTTCACAAACTTTTGCCACTCAGATATGCAATATTGGATCATTTTCCTCAGTAAATAAATGAAAAAGTAA
Organism: Pholidichthys leucotaenia; assembly: GCA_020510985.1. Lineage (NCBI taxonomy): Eukaryota > Metazoa > Chordata > Actinopteri > Cichliformes > Pholidichthyidae > Pholidichthys > Pholidichthys leucotaenia. The sequence continues at coordinate 322,385,526 of CM035837.1, read as the reverse complement.
AACATTTTTGTCTCATTTAACTGGGTTCTCTTTATCTACTTTTACGACTTGTGTGAAAATCTGATGTTTTAAGTCATTTTTGCAGAAATGTAGACCATTCTAAAGGGTTCACAAACTTTCAAGTATCACTATATATGGGCAACACAAAACTTAGAAATACCTTGTTCACACTCAAATTCTCACTGTAAACTGGAGTGTTTTAAAATATAAGGCAATATACAGTGCTGTGAAAAAGTATTTGCCCCCTTCCTGATTTCTTATATTTTTGCATATTTGTCAGACTCAAATGTTTCAGATCATCAAGCAAATTTTATATTAAACAAAGATGAGCTGAGTAGGGACGTTAATGATTAATTGGCTTTCAATTAATTGTTGATAAGAATTTAGTCGACTAACTTAAATTAGTTGTCAATTAAATGATAACTGAGCAGTCCTTTTCAATGGGAGTTTATTCTATGAAATGTAGTAGAGAGCCACAAGTTCCAATGGCATGCGGGCTTGAAGATCCACCAGCCTGCTTCAAATCAGCAGGGCGGAGAAACAGACCGGAGGAAGGAAGAAAGTACGCAAGCGCAAAAAAACCCATCCCCGCTGCCTTCAACCCGCCGCTAGATAGGAAAGCAGACCAGACTCAAGTTACCACTGAGGTAACAGACAACAGAGGAAGCCCAGAACGTGCTGGATTTGCCTGGATTGCCAGGGTACCGTGATGTTTAACATGCAACAGATGAAGCGGCTCACAATTTATTTTCCTGTTAAAACAGTCTATGAGGGCTGAAACAATTAGTCGACACTGTCGATAACGTCAATCATAAAAATTTGTCGATGCAGATTTGTTATTGTCGACAAATCGTTTAATTTTAAAGTTTATATGCATGCTGCGAAAATGTTCAGTTTAACTGTTCCAGCAAAGAAGAACAGGAGTGCATCATGGCAACACAGAGAGAAAATCACGGAGAAGGCCAAAAGTTTCCACAGTATGGGAGGATTTTACAGAAAATTAATAAATGAAACAAGTTAAATGTAGACTACAAAGCAGTGTGTCATTTCACAGCTGCACTACAGGGATGCATTCACTCCCTCCTCCTCTCCGTTCCTCCATCTCCAGCCACCTGTCAGCGGACTGCACCGGTAAGGTTAGCAAGTAACATTAGTGTTTCTTATTTTCAATGAGCGACTCTCTCAGCTTTAGAAAACTTACCACACTATTAGTGTGTGCCGTTTAAACAGTTTACCTGCTGTCGGACAATAATCTCTTTTATGATGGTTGTTGACAGCTGAGCTGCTCCCGTTATGCTGGCTAATATGTGAACTGCAGTAAATGGTGGATTACAGGAGCAGCATACTCTTTTTCGTATTCTCTATTGTCGCTGTAATATCAGCCTTCATTATGAATATTAGTACATCTCGGAAAATTAGAATAGCATGATCCATCCACCTTCTTCTGTTTAATCCTTTTTGGGTCACGGGGGGCTAGAGCCTATCCCAGCATCTTTGAGCGAGAGGCAGGGTACACCCTGGACAGATCGCCAGTCCATCACAGGGCCAACACAGAGAGACAGACAACCATTTACTCTCACAGTCATACCTAAGGACAATTTAGAATCCCCAGTTTGTTGCCAACTGACCTAACTTGCATGTTTTTGGCATGTGGGAGGAAACCCATGCAGACATGGGGAAAACATGCAAACTCCACACAGATCACTGTTGGTCAGGGGCTGGGATCGAACCCAGGATCCTCCGGCCAAAGATGAGTTGCTGTGCTGTCGCAGTGCCAACCACTCCACCACCGCGCTGCCCTAGAATAGCATGATTTGTAATTTAATTTAAAAAAATAACTGTAATCATCACAAATAAATTTAAAAGGGCTTAAATATTTCACTGTGTGTGTAGTGAAGGCTCACATTCCTGCAATGATATTCTAAGTGTCTTTTTATTTTGGACTGGAAGAAGTTCTTTTAATTTTAATCTGAAGCCTAATTAAACTTTTTTTTTTTTAAATTTAAGTTTTTATTAAATTTTCTTTGGAAGGCCATGTACATGGTTTGTAAAAGAGAAATAATGCCAGACAGCTTGTTGTACATATGGTGAACATACAAAGCACTGATGTATAAACTAGACATGAGCCAATGTGATCCAAGGTATCTGTATCGGACCGATCCAGCCATTTTGCCTGGATCGGTATCGCTAAGGAATAAAAGTCATTTACCGATCCGATACATTAATAATGATATTAAAATGAAGGTGCAGTAACCGTTCTCATCCATGCTGCGTGTGGCTTGCCATACACAAACAAACAGTGTCACTAGAGCTGCGCCGCGGTGGGTGGGAGTTGCCTGAACATGTCAACATGTTTGCAGTGTGGAACTAAAAAGCAGGACTGCAGAATGCAACTACTTCGTGGGGTGGTACCAGCGTTTCCAATTTTAACACTACAAACTTGATAAAACACTAGGGAAGTATCATGGTAAGGAATATACCCAATTCTGCCAAGTGCCGAGCACAAGGAAGAGAAATCCTGCGCTGCAAAAGATACTGCTGGACTCTTCCAAAACGTGACAAACTACCTCCTGAGAGCAAAAAAACAAAGATGATAATGTTATGTCGCAACATGTAGATAAGGATGACGCTAGGAGTGGAGCTGAACACTTCTTTATTATCAAGCTGATCTCCATGCACCTGCCGTGCATGCAGCCACTGGCAGAGGTAAGGTGGAAGAGACCGCCCCCTTACCTGCAGCCCCTCTCATACCACCAGGGCTGGCGGGACCGGAAGCCGGAGCCACTACCCCATACCAAACAAATAAGAGCTCCAATATAAACAGTATATGAACAGTAAATAAATACATAATATTCCCCCCCCGTAGAAAAAAATTTAAAGCACACATACAATCAGCCCACACCAATTTAGAACCCGAATCATCCACAAAACATAATTAAACCAAAATCACAAAAAAGGGCCTATGACATTCACACCAAAAGAACTAAAATTAAGGGGGATGGGTAGACTGCCATCCTACCCCCCACACGGCTAGGCGGGTTATTCTGCCACCTATGCTATATACAGTAAGGCAAAAAAGTATTTGGTCAGCCACCAATTGTGCAAGTTCTCCCACTTAAAAGATGAGAGAGGTCTCCAGTTTTCATCATAGGTATACCTCAACTATGAGAGACAAAATGTGAAAAAAAAAAAATCCAGAAAATCACACTGAAAGATTTTTAATGAATTAATTGGTAAATTCCTCGGTAAATAAGTGTTTGGTCACCTACAGATAAGCAAGATTTCTGGCTCTCACAGACCTGTAACTTCTTCTTTAAGAGGCTCCTCTGTCCTCCACTCGTTACCTGTATTAATGGTACCTGTTTGAACTCGTTATCAGTATAAAAAACACCTGTCCACAACCTCAAACAGTCAGACTCCAAACTCCACTATGGCCAAGACCAAAGAGCTGTCAAAGGACACCAGAAACAAAATTGTAGACCTGCACCAGGCTGGGAAGACTGAATCTGCAATAGGTAAGCAGCTTGGTGTGAAGAAATCAACTGTGGGAGCAATTATTAGAAAATGGAAGACATACAAGACCACTGATAATCTCCCTCGATCTGGGGCTCCACGCAAGGGCTCACCCCGTGGGGTCAAAATGATCACAAGAACGGTGAGCAAAAATCCCAGAACCACACGGGGGGACCTAGTGAATGACCTGCAGAGAGCTGGGACCAAAGTAACAAAGGCTACCATCAGTAACACACTACGCTGCCAGGGACTCAAATCCTGCAGTGCCAGACGTGTCCCCCTGCTTAAGCCAGTACATGTCCAGGCCCGTCTGAAGTTTGCTAGAGAGCATTTGGATGATCCAGAAGAGGACTTGGAGAATGTCATATGGTCAGATGAAACCAAAATAGAACTTTATTGTAAAAACTCAACTTGTCGTGTTTGGAGGAGAAAGAACACCATACCTACTGTGAAGCATGGGGGTGGAAACATCATGCTTTGGGGCTATTTTTCTGCAAAGGGACCAGGACCACTGATCCGTGTAAAGGAAAGAATGAATGGGGCCATGTATCATGAGATTTTGAGTGAAAACCTCCTTCCATCAGCAAGGGCATTGAAGATGAAACGTGGCTGGGTCTTTCAGCATGACAATGATCCCAAACACACCGCCCGGGCAATGAAGGAGTGGCTTCGTAAGAAGCATTTCAAGGTCCTGGAGTGGCCTAGCCAGTCTCCAGATCTTAACCCCACTGAAAATCTTTGGAGGGAGTTGAAAGTCCATGTTGCCCAGCGACAGCCCCAAAACATCACTGCTCTAGAGGAGATCTGCATGGAGGAATGGGCCAAAATACCAGCAACAGTGTGTGAAAAACTTGTGAAGACTTACAGAAAACGTTTGACCTCTGTCATTGCCAACAAAGGGTATATAACAAAGTAATGAGATGAACTTTTGTTATTGACCAAATACTTATTTTACCGAGGAATTTACCAATTAATTCATTAAAAATCCTTCAATGTGATTTTCTGGATTTTTTTTCCCCTCATTTTGTCTCTCATAGTTGAGGTATACCTATGATGAAAATTGGAGACCTCTCTCATCTTTTAAGTGGGAGAACTTGCACAATTGGTGGCTGACTAAATACTTTCTTGCCCCACTGTAACAGTCCAGTAAAAAAAAAAAAACAAAAAAAAAAAAAAAACACCACAACAACTACTGCTGTGTCTCCTATGTAAAATATAACACTAAAACAATCCCCAAAACTATAAACACAGAACAAAATTTTAACAACCAGAACACATCCATGACTCAGTGAGGATGACCCGTGCCCCCCCCCCCCACACACACACACAGCGTGCGGTGTTTCCGCCTGACACTCGCACCTCCAGAGCCACTCAGTCCTGCCCCGACCGCTTGTAGATCTGCAGCTGACCCTGCCCCTGTGGTCCCGTGTTCACCAGTCCTCCACGGCCGTGCTCCGGGAACGCCTGAAAACATCGTTTGGGCATCGCTCGCCGCCGCAGATCCTCCCCCTTGCCGCCCAGCGCCCACATCCGGGGCAGCTCGGACACTGGCACTGGGGCCCTCCCGTGGCGACCCTGAGTGCGACACGGCCTGTCCACTTTCCGGAGTGCCCAGCAACTGCTCCCACACAGCATCCTCCCTAACTCTCGGAACCGGTCGGTCCCACAGTCCGCAGCCTGACCACTCTTCCCCAGCCCATTCTTGATGGAAAATCCAAGGCCATAAAACAGGTTGCAGCCCATGATGTTAGAGCCGTAGGAAGTCACGACGAACTCCACATCGGCCATCTCCACCGATTTGTACTGAGCCGTCAATGTGACGGTACCCACCGTGGCCAACCGTCCTCCTCCATAACCACAAAGTGGCGCTGAGACACCTCCAATCCTGTAGTGGGGAAAACATTTTCTAACCGTAGCCCAATTCAGCACAGAAATCTCCACCCCCGTGTCGACCAGCATCAGTACCAGAACTCCATCCAGAACTATGGAGTGATACACCATGTGTATCACCGTCGGAGCGGGGGGGAGCTGAATTCCTGCGCAGGCTCTCCTATTCTGCTGACTGGCATACTCTCGCGAAGTGGTGTAGATGGCCATATCTGCCGCAGCGCTTCCCTCTTGCCACACACTCTCTGGCCTTACAGCAGTGCTTCGTGGACCCACAGCCCATACACTTGGGCTTCCCCGGGGCAAACCTCATCCGTGCAGCGCTGGCCTCCCTCACGTCATCCTCAACACTCACATCGCTGTCCAGGTCCAATATCTGCGCGGCCATGGGAGATCTTGAATTTCCCGGTGAAAGGCACTCGCTCAGCTCCCGAGTTATCTTGTCTGTTGCTTCCAGCTGTAGCAGGTCTGGCAGCAATCAGGCTATGGTAGTGAAACTGAACTCAGCTTTCCAAAAAATGTGGTTAATCACAGTTAATTCATGATGTAACAAGGGGGGAAATTACTTTTTCGCATAGGGCTAGATAGGTTTAGATAGCTTTTTTCCCTTAAATGAATTCATCATTTAAAAGTTGCATTTTGTTTTTACTCAGGTTATTTTTGTCTAATATTAACATCCGTTTGATAATCTGAAAAGGTGTGACAAATACGCAAAAAATATAAGAAAATGGGAAGGGGCAAATATTTTTTCACAGTAAAGTAAATCAAAGCTCAAAAGGGGATTTATTCACTTTTTTACTTCATAGAATAGACTTTGTCATTGCACAGTTATAAAGTACAACAAAATTGTGGGTGCTCCACCCGGCTACTGTGCAGTAAAAGTATGAAAATATTAAAACAGAGACATAAAGCACACATTTTAATAAAACAGCATACATTAAGTAGAATGAAAAATAAGTATAAAAAATACACACATTGGTAGTGGCTCAAACGGATGGCTCAATGTACTGAAAAGTGCAGAGTGCAAAAAACAGGTGAGGGTATTTTTTTAGATAATTAAAAGGTCCTCAGTTCTATGTATGTCAGAGTTGTGGGGGGAAGGGGATGGAACTCTAGCTGTTTGCAGTCCGGATGGCCCAGGGGAAGAAACTGTCATTCTGGAGGTGTGGGACCTGATTGATCTGAGCTGTCGTCCAGAGAGAAGCAGGTCAAACAGGCGGTAGGCGGGATGTGAGGGGTCTCCTGAGATGGCCTTGGTCTTCCTGAGACAGGAGGATCTGAAGATGTCCTCCAGGGAAGGAAGAAAGCCGCAGATGATTTTTTTGTGCATTGTTGATAACTCTCTGCATAGCGTTCCTGTTCTCAGCCGTGGAGCTCGCGTATCACACACCCAGATAGTAGGTAAGCACGCTCTCCACTGAGCAGTGGTAGAAGGCCAGCAGGAGCTTCTGGTCCACGTATGCTGGGCTTTCTTCACCAGGGCCTTGGTGTTGTCAGTCCAGGAGAAGTCAGAGGTTATGTGGGTGCCCAGGAACTAAAGGTGGTGACCGTTTCCACGCGGTTTCCATTTATCAGGAGGGGTGTGTGGTCCTGTCTGTGCTTCTTGAAGTCCATAATGAGTTCTTTGGTTTTATGGACATACAGTTTCAGGTTGTTTGCTGAGCACCACATCAGCAGATTCTCTACCTCTGCCCTGCATGCCTTCTCATCATCATTAGTGATGAGCCAAACCAAGGTGGTGTTGTTCATGTACTTCACGATGGCGGTGGTTGGGTGCATTGTAATACAGTCAAAAGCGTACAGGACATACAGTAGAGGGCTTAGCACGCAGCCCTGGGGGGAAGCCAGTGCTGAGGGACAATGTGAAGGGGTGGTGCGGGCCAAGTCTGACTGTTTGTGGGTGGTTTGTGAGAAAGGTTTTGGTTTTTGTTTGTTTGTTTTTTTTATATTAAGGAGCAGGTGGGGAGGGGGATCTGGAGGCGGTGCAGTTTGTTGATCAGGATATTCAGGATGATGGTGTTGAATGGTGAGCTACAGTCCACAAAGAGCATCCTCACATAGCTCTTGGTGTTCTCCAAGTGGCTCAGCACTCTGAAGTGTGAAGGCGACGTCTTCCATGGACCAGTTCGTCCTGTAGGTGAACTGGTGGGGGTCAAAGGAGGGGGGAAGACAGTCCCTGATGTGCTGGGACACCAGTCGCTCAGAACAATTTGTGACTATAGACATGAATGCAATGGGTCTGCAGTCATTCAGGCTGTCTACTGCAGTCTTTTTAAGGATGGGGATGATGGTGGAGGCCTTGAGGCATTCGGGGACGGTGGCATGTGTCAGGGAGAGGTTGAACAGCTTGGTGAGGATCCCTACCAGCTGGTCAGCACATGCTTTGACCACCGCTTCTGGGATGGTCCAGCAGCTCTCCGGGGGTTCACTGCTCTCAGTTTCCTCCTCACCTCAAGCTCCTGGAGAGAGAGAAGGGATGAACTGGAAGAGGAGGGGGCAGTGTGTGCAGTGGTGTGTCTCAAACCAGGCAAAGAAGCTGTTACAACTCCTCTGCCAGTGTGAGGCTGCTGTCCAATGTTGGGGAGCTCTGGCCTCTGTAATTGGTGAAGGCCTGAATGCCTCGACACATCTGTCAGGGGTTGTTGTCTGTGAGGAAGCCCTCCACCTTCCTCCTGTAGGCCTCTTTGGCCTGTTTGATGCCTCTCCTCAGGTTGGCTCTGGCGGAGCTGTACAGAGAGCTGTCCCTCTGTCTGAAGTCCAAACTGCGAGCTCTGATCAGAAGCTGGACTTCACTGGTCATCCAGGGTTTCTGGTTTGGAAAAACCCAGGTGTGTTTGGTGACCGTCACATTTTCTACACAGCACTTAATGTAGAAAAGGACAGACTCTGTGAAGGAGTCCAGGTCCTGCTGTTTGAAGATGTTCCACTCTGTACAGGCAAAGCAGTCCTGGAGCTGGAGGAGAGCATTTTCAGGCCAGGTTTTAATTGTCTGTTTGGTTGGGGGTGATCATTTCCTGAAGGGGGTGTAAGCAGGTATTAAGAGCAGGGAGAGGTGATCTGATTGTACAAGGTGGGGGAGGGACATGGGTCTCCAGGCATGCTTGATGTTGCTGTAAACATGGTCCAGTGTTCTTCCCCCCTTGTGGGACATTTTACATGTTGGTGGACTTTGGGGAGTACAGTCTTTAAGCATGCTTTGCTAAAATCCCCTGCCATTATGTGGAATCCATCAGGGTGGTCTCTCTGCTGCTTGCCAATAAGCTGAAGGTGGCTGAGTACTGAGCTAACACTAGCATCAGGACCATTGTAGACGGCTGTGACAATTACTGCCGTGAGCTCGCGAGGAAGATAGACCAACACAGAAAGGACATGACCTCCAAGTCCGGTGCACAGTGGCGGTGTATTATTCTGCTGTTATTACACCAGGCCTGGAGCACAAAAGCACAGAACCCTCCACCCCTCCCCTTACCGGAGTCTCCGTTGCGGTCCTGGCAGTGAGTAGTCTGGGCTGGTAGCTCCACTGTAGCAGCCAGGATTTGCGGGTGCAGCCAGGATTCCATCACAATCAGAACACCACAGTCCTAGACGAAGCTCGTTGTAGGCGATCTCAGATCATAGCTCATCCATTTTGTTGGCGAGGGATCTGGCATTGGTGAGGAAGATTGATGGTAGCGGAGATTTGTCAAGTTGTTTACATTGCTAAGCTCGAAGTCCTGCTCTGCACCCTCACTTTTGCTTCCTCTCCCAACGCCACCTCCAATGCCTGCAGGACCCAACAACAATCCACGGAGTACACGGTGGTCACGTAGTCTCTGCAGGGATACAGTGAGTCCAAGTATAGGCGCTAATGATGTTGGAGTTTAGTTGGGAGCCAATACCTAATAATTCCTGGCTACTATAGGTGATTAGTCCATCACAAAGAGAGGACAAAAAAAAAAAGACTTAAAAGACATGAAAACGTACACAGTAGCCCAGAGCGGCTAGCCGCTGCATCCGTACATGCTGCCATCTTGTCACTGATGGTTCTGTTATTGCTCAAGTACTGCTGTGAGAAGTTAACCTGTTGAACTCTGTTCAACTTCCCTAAAAACGCCTAAAAATAACATGCCCATAGTAAATCAAAAGCTGTTCTTCAACCCTTTGCAGCATCTTGCACGGTGGCGCAGTGGTTAGCACTGCGGCAGCACAGTTTACCCTTGGCCGGGGGATTGTGGGGATCGTGGGATCGATCCCAGCCCCCGACCAACAGTGATCTGTGTGGAGTTTGCATGTTCTCCCCGTGTATGCGTGGGTTTACCCCGGGATTTCTCTGGTTTCCTCCCACATGCCAAAAACATGCAGATTAGGTTAATCGGAGACTAAAGTGGCCCTAGGTGTGAATGTGTGTGTGAATGGTTAAGGGATAGCGCTGTATCGTGGCTGCTTCATCCATCCAGGTGGTGGATGACCCTCAATTTCCCCTCTGGGGATCAATAAAGTATACTAAATCTAAAAAATTAAAAAAAATCTTCATGGGGTTGTTCTCATTTAAAAGAAAACACTGAATTTTTTGGTAAAACAGTCAATCTCTCTAAGTGCTCCTGCCACTGAGTAACAAGAAAGTTCGCCTGGGTGTTTATTAGATACAAATGCCTGCAAATAACATACAGCTGTCAGATACTGGCTGGAAAACACAACAGAAATGTAGAACCAAGTGTTTTCAAGCTCAGGTCAAAATTTTGTAAAAATACCACAAAAAATGAATATATTACGCAGCTTTTTTCTCAGGTTGTAACAAGGCTGTGTCTGTACTGGAAGACCGGAAATACAGCTTTTTTTTTTTTCCAGTGCGCACTGAGACGCACTAAGATGCAGAGACGTGACCGCCCGCGGAAGTCAGAGTTCAACAGGTTAACAAAAAATGTAATAAGGAAAACCAAACGTGTAGTTTTACTTTTTGTAGCTTTTTTTCCTGTTATTATCATGAGATTAAAGTAGAACAATGGTCATGGAAAAAAGCAAAGTATCACATGGAAAACATGTAAGCCATGCTGACTTTCCAGAAACCCGATGCCATGTTGATGAGTAGGCCAGAGGAACGATCCTCCTCAACAGATATGTCTTATGGTAAAGCTTCAAGCTGTGAAACTTCCCCTGCAAGATTCGAATGATAAATTCATTACTAAATCATATTGAGGCATTGGTGGAATGTATCATTTTGTGATTCACTTTGAGATGGGCTTTTCAATAATAAAAACATGGTCATATCATTTATTTGATTTAGTAAGGAGTCTACACATTGCAGCGCCTTAAACCAGACATTTCCAGAAAATTCTGACAAGTGTTAAGAAAGAAGCCCAAAGGCACTGTTACAACCCACTTTCTGGGCCAAGGCCAGAATTGCCTATTTCAGCCTGAGATCACCAAGTCCATTTTGACCTCGCGTCAAGGTGGACAGACCTATAGTCATTTCTGCACACAGCAAGGCAGAAATACAGGTGCATCTCACCAAATTAGAAAATCATCAAAAAGTTGATTTATTTCAGCAATTCAATTCATAAAATGAAACTCATTTTATATAGATTCATTACAGACAGAGTGATATATTTCAGGTGTTTATTTCTTTTAATGTTGATGGTTATGGCTTGCAGCTCATGAAAACCCGAAAATCAGTTTCTCAAAAAATTAGAATATTACATAAGATCAATTTTAAAAAATTGATTTTTTTTTTAATAGAAATGTTGGCTGACTGAAAGTACAGTGGGGCAAAAAAGTATTTAGTCAGCCACCAATTGTGCAAGTTCTCCCACATAAAAGATGAGAGAGGTCTCCAATTTTCATCATAGGTATACCTCAACTATGAGAGACAAAATGAGAAAAAAAAATCCAGAAAATCACACTGAAGGATTTTTAATGAATTAACTGGTAAATTCCTCAGTAAAATAAGTATTTGGTCACCAACAAACAAGCAAGATTTCTGGGTCTCACAGACCAGTAACTTCTTCTTTAAGAGGCTCCTCTGTCTTCCACTCATTACCTGTATTAATGGCACCTGTTTGAACTCATTATCAGTATAAAAGACACCTGTCCACAACCTCAAACAGTCAGACAAACTCCACTATGGCCAAGACCAAAGAGCTGTCAAAGGACACCAGAAACAAAATTGTAGACCTGCACCAGGCCGGGAAGACTGAATCTGCAATAGGTTAGCAGCTTGGTGTGAAGAAATCAACTGTGGGAGCAATTATTAGAAAATGGAAGACATACAAGACCATTGATAATCTCCCTCGATCTGGGGCTCCACGCAAGATCTCGCCCCGTGGGGTCAAAATTATCACGAGAACGATGAGCAAAAATCCCAGAACCACATGGGGGGACCTAGTGAATGACCTGCAGAGAGCTGGGACCAAAGTAACAAAGACTACATCAGTAACACACTACGCCGCCAGGGACTCAAATCCTGCAGTGCCAGACGTGTCCCCCTGCTTAAGCCAGTACATGTCCAGGCCCGTCTGAAGTTTGCTAGAGAGCATTTGGATGATCCAGAAGAGGATTGGGAGAATGTCATATGGTCAGATGAAACCAAAATAGAACTTTTTGGTAAAAACTCAACTTGTCGTGTTTGAAGGAGAAAGAACACCATACCTACTGTGAAGCATGGGGGTGGAAACATCATACTTTGGGGCTGTTTTTCTGCAAAGGGACCAGGACCACTGATCCATGTAAAAGAAAGAATGAATGGGGCCATGTATCATGAGATTTTGAGTGAAAACCTCCTTCCACCAGCAAGGGCATTGAAGATGAAACGTGGCTGGGTCTTTCAGCATGACAATGATCCCAAACACACCGTCCGGGCAACGAAGGAGTGGCTTCATAAGAAGCATTTGAAGGTCTTGAAGTGGCCTAGCCAGTCTCCAGATCTCAACCCCATAGAAAATCTTTGGAGGGAGTTGAAAGTCCGTGTTGCCCAGCAACAGCCCCAAAACATCACTGCTCTACAGGAGATCTGCATGGAGGAATGGGCCAAAATACCAGCAACAGTGTGTGAAAACCTTGTGAAAACTTACAGAAAACGTCTGACCTCTGTCATTGCGAACAAAGGGTATATAACAGAGTACTGAGATGAACTTTTGTTATTGACCAAATACTTATTTTACCAAGGAATTTACCAATTAATTCATTAAAAATCCTTCAATGTGGACTTCCGGTCTGGACGCCATGGTGATAGCAACCTAACGCTGAAACTCCCAGACTCAATCCAAGGAAAACATCCTCAAAATCAGACCTAACGGATTTTTGGAAGATTAAAAATCAAAAGACAATAACACCATGCCTAACCACAAGCAGAGGAAACTGACATTCCCCAGGTCAGGACGCACAGGGGCTGCAGAATCTGAACCAGAGGACCTCCGTTCAGAAGACGAGGACCTGGGCCTAGCTAACAAAAGGATTAGCTTGAAATCGCTATTTGACGAAATACGACGATTTCGGGCCGAATTTCTTGAATTCAGAGAGGATCTAAAAAAGGCAAACAGCAGAATGGACCAGGCCGAAAACCGAATCTTGGAAGCTGAAGAAAGAGTAAAAGAGCTTGAAGATTCTGTGCTGGATTTACACAGAAAACAGTCATGGCTGGAGGCTAAGCTAACCGACCAAGAAGGAAGACAGAGACGAGATAACATCAGAATTCACGGTCTGAAAGAAGGAGCTGAAGATGGTTTCAACACAGTGGCGGAATGCGTGGAATCCTTATTGAGAGAGAAGTTGGATATTCCACAAACCACCGATTTGAAGATAGAAAAAGCCCATCGTACATTAGCCGCAAAGCCAGCCCCGGAAGCGCCCCCACGTTCTGTGGTGGTAAGATTCGCCAATTTCAAAATAAAACAAGAGGTTGTAAGACGGGCTTGGCAGAAAAAAGGATTTATGCATCATGAGAGAAAAGTCTTCGTGGAGCACGATTACGCCCCTGAGGTTCTTAAAAAACGACGGGAATATAACGACGCCAAAAAGGTTTTACGGGAACAGAATCTATGCTTTCAGACGCCATTTCCGGCAAAGCTAAGGGTCTTTTACGGTGAAGAGTCATGTCTCTATAATTCAGCGGAAGAAGCAACAACTGACATGGCAAGGAGAGGACTCCCAGTAACGGTGTTTAAACCCGCAGCAGATCTGAGCGAGAAAATCAGAGCTCAAACGTGGTCCACTCAGAGACCTTCAAAATCCACGGGCCAGCAGCGGGAAACCCAGCCCCAGAGCTACAAAGATAAGCTTTCCAGTTCCAGGAAGGAATAGCGACCTTTTTGTTTGTTTTTTTTTCTTTTCAGTCACTCTGCACTTCCACCCCCCCGCCTACAAGGTAACAAACATTAAAGGAGATGCAGAATCAGCATGTGGTAAAACCTTTCATGGAGCAGTTATAGCATTAGAAACAAATGTCTTCTTAATTTAAAGGGGAAAAAAAAAGTCATGTTAAAATAGAAATGTAACAATGACCCACATGTTCTCTCCATACTAACAAATACTGTATTAGAGTGAATGTTTGCTGTGATGGGGGTGGGAGGGTGCACACAATCTCATAGGTTATAGGCATAAAAAAAAAAAAAAAAAAAAATCATTACAAATTCGGATTGGGATCTGAAATTCACGTTAAAGACATGGGACAACTTACAGGGGTAAGAGAGGGCCCTCAACACGTAACAGAGTTTGAGGAATTTCCCTCAGAGCCTACACTCCATCAGGGCTCTTACAGGGTCTTTAAAGAGACCCCAGCTCAGGAAGTTTTTTTGACAGTTTTTTGTTTTAAAGTTTCGTACACTATGTTCTTAATGTTTTTTATGTTCTTAATGTTCTTTCAGTTTCTGAGTAGCAAAAAAGAGGGCCACCACACTGTTATACTAAATAAGAAAATACAATGGAGAAACAGGGTGTAACCAAAATAGCCTCATATAATGTAAAAGGGATCCTGAATCCAGTTAAAAGATCCAAGATTCTACGCAAAATGAAAAAAGACAAAGCAGAAATAATATTTTTACAAGAAACCCACCTAACAGACGTGGAACACACTAAACTCAATAGACAAGGGTTTAAAATGATCTCTTCATCTTCATATAAATCAGGGAGGAGGAGGGGAGTAGCGACATTGATATCAACCAAAATTACATTTGAAAAAAAATCAGAACACAAAGATAAAGAAGGGAGGTACAGTTTGGTAACTGGGCGGCTAGAGGGAGAAGATATCACCCTGCTGAATGTATATGCACCACCGGGGGCTAAATGGAAATTTTATAAAAATGTATTCGACCTAACGATAACTAAAGCCCAAGGTTTAGTGATATGTGGTGGAGACTTCAATCTAAGACTGAATCCATACTGGGATGCGACAGGTAATTCTTCACATCAAAATAACACCCAAAGTAAGAATACTCGGATGCTACTAAAAGAAATGGGAATCTGTGACGTATGGAGGGAATTCAACCCCAATGTAAAAGATTATACTTTTTATTCAACGCCACATTCATCTTACTCAAGGATTGATTACTTTTTTATGTTTAATAGAGACATTGGAAGAGTAAAAACATGTAAAATAGGACTGATGGATCTCTCCGACCACAGTCCGATCTATATGGACTTAAACATCCAAAAATACACAAATAATACATTTTCCTGGAGGTTGAATTCAAGTGTCCTCAAAGGACCACTGAAAGATGAATTGGAATCAGATATTCTCAGATATTTGGAAGAAAACGATAATGGAGAAGTATCTCCTTTAATACTGTGGGATGCGTGCAAAGCTGTAATAAGGGGAAAAATTATTGCAAAACTGGCAACCCAAAAGAAACTGAGACAAGAAAAACTAATCACACTAGAGTCAGAACTCAAGAACCTAGAAAAAGAACACAAAGACAACACTCATTCTAATGGCTCGCTCAAGATTAAAGAAATTAAAAATCAAATAAATGAGATCTACACAATAGAAATCCAGAAGAAACTTACATTTCTGAAACAAAAACACTATGAAGCAGGCAGTAAATCGGCAAAATTACTAGCCTATAAATTGAGGAAACAACAAACGGAAAGAGCAATCTACAAAATCAGAGACCCAGTATCAAAGGAAATAAAATTCAGAATTCAGGATATTCTTAAAAGCTTCGAGAATTACTACAAGAACTTATACTCCCACAAAAAACATAAAAACGCATCCGAGACATTACTAAACACATTAAACCTTCCCCAACTTACAGATTCACAAAATAAAACCCTACTGTCAGAAATACAACCTAAAGAATTGGAAAAAGCAATTATGAAACTTAAAGCTAACAAATCCCCAGGAGCAGAAGGCTATACAGCAGAATGGTACAAAACCTTTAAACAGCAACTATCTCCTCTCCTCCTGAAAACATTTAACTACGTCCTCCACACAGGGGAAATCCCCCCCTCCTGGAGAGAAGGGGTCATTGCAGTTATACCTAAACCTGAAAAGGATAAACTAGAATGCTCCAACTACAGACCAATCAGTGTATTAAATCAGGACTATAAGCTTTTTACCACTATCCTTGCCAAAAGGTTAGAAAACATACTGACAGACTTAGTTCACTTAGACCAAACAGGTTTTATAAGACAAAGACAGACACAAGACAACATTCGACGCACTTTACACATAATTCATCATATAAAAAAATATAACTTAAACGCAGTCATATTGGGATTAGATGCTGAAAAAGCATTCGATTCGGTTGACTGGTCTTTCCTATATAGAATCTTATCCAGTTTCAATTTTCATAACAACTTCATTAGAACTATACAGGCATTATATAAAAAACCAACAGCTAAAATAAGGATTAACGGTAATTTATCATCATCTTTTGAGCTGGAAAGAGGATGTCGTCAGGGCTGTCCCCTGTCTCCACTGCTCTTTGCAATCTTCATAGAACCTCTGAGCCAATGGATAAGACAAAATCAAGAAATTCAAGGTATTACACTTGGTCAGAAGGAACATAAAATAGCACTCTTTGCTGATGACATTTTAATATACCTAGGGCAGCCAGACACTTCTCTACCAGAACTAATCTCAGTTTTTTCAGACTATGGAGATTTATCGGGGTACAAATTAAACATGCATAAAACCCAAGTCTTAACATTCAACTATGACCCAAATCATTTTTCACTAAATGAACTCAAAACTAACTGGGAGCTGGAATCTATGAAATATCTGGGGGTCAATATCCCGAAACAACTCGACAAAATTATAACACTAAACTATGATCCACTGGTGACTAAAATAAAATCTGACCTAGCAAGATGGAATATGATACCATTCTTAGGTACTGCACAAAGAATTGAAGCAGTCAAAATGAATATACTTCCACGTCTTCTATACCTTTTCCAAACAATACCGGTAGAACCTCCCAAAAAAACATGGCAGGAGCTGGACAGAAGGATCTCAAGATTCATATGGCAGGGTAAGAGACCTAGAATCAGATATAGAACCCTACAGCTAAACAAAGACAAAGGTGGGCTCGCGCTGCCAAATATCAGGGACTATTTTATAGCTGCACAAATTAAAACTTTAGTAGAGATATGTAACCCAGTCTACACTGCACAATGGAAGGAGATGGAATGCCAAATAACAAGTGACATCCCCCTACAGGCAATAATAGGGAACAATGCCTTAACTAAACTCTTGAATAACACCAACCCGTGGATAGAGACCCCGCTAAAAATTTGGTTCAAGATAGTCAGAGAGAATCAAGCTAAAGAGCCCTATCGACTTCTGCAATGGATTGCCTATGATCAAGACTTTACCCCCAATAAAACAGACACTAGATTTAAAGAGTGGAAAGAGAAAGGGCTGATAAAATATTACGATTTTTTTAAGGGGCAAACTTTAAGAAGTTTTGAAGATTTGAAAAAACAAGGTCTAATAAATCAAGATCTTTACAGGTTCTTTCAGCTTAGACACCACATAAACAATATACTTAAAAAGGAGGATTTGGAAAGGGCCCAGTCAGGTGTTCTGAAGGTCTTCTTAATGGCATATAAAGGGATCCCAGGGATCAGATACATTTCTAAAATATATCAAGGTCTTCAAGACTTAAAAGGAGACAACACATCATATATAAAAGAGAGATGGGAAAAAGAGGGGAATTTCACTTTACAATTGGAAATATGGGAAAAGCTAAATAAACAGCAATGGAAAAGTACCTCTTCCCTGCAGTGGAGAGAATTTGGATGGAAAAATTTGGTAAGATTTTTCAGAACACCTGCACAAAACAAATTTACCCATAAGGGGTTGAACTGTTGGCGCTTGTGTGGTGAAAAGACTGCAAATCATTTTCATGTGTTTTGGTCATGCCCAGTTATCCACCAATATTGGACCAACGTACAGACAATATTGGGGAAAATATTCAAAATAACAGTTCCCTTTTCTTTTGTAACTTTGTATTTGGGTTTACTACCGGACTCACTGGAAAGACGAGGAGACAAATACTTATTCAATGTTTTAATATTGGCAAGTAAAAAAGCCCTAACTAAAAAATGGATGCTGAAGGACTGTCCTACACCTGAAGATTGGATTAACGTGATTCAAGACATTTACTCGATGGAAAAGTTGACATTCGCACTGAGACAGGACATGGATGGGTTCATGAACTTTTGGCAACCCTGGATCGCATATGTGTCTTCCATTAGATCTAATCTTTGACAAATACCATTTCAATAATGGTCCCGCTCTTTGTTCCAACTCTACTCAGATGCTCTTTTACTTTTATTTACTTAATTTTCTGTTTGTTTTTTGCTGTTCTGTTTGTTTGTTTATTCGTTTTTTTTGTTTGTTTTGTTTTTATTTAATTCTCCTTAATTTCACTTTTTCTTTCACTTTTAAAAAAAAAAGGGGGGTGTTGTAATAACTATCCTACCAATGTTGTCAAATAGCAAAAAATAACGGAACATGTGATGAAAATGTAAACACTGCAATGCTGTAATGACCTGTATACCCTTTACAAAAACTTAAATAAAAAAAAAATAAAAATCCTTCAATGTGATTTTCTGGATTTATTTTTTTTTTCTCATATTTTGTCTCTCATAGTTGAGGTATACCTATGATGAAAATTGGAGACCTCTCTCATCTTTTAAGTGGGAGAACTTGCACAATTGGTGGCTGACTAAATACTTTTTTACCCCACTGTATTTCCATGTACACACTTAATACTTGGTCAGGGCTCCTTTTGCATGAATTAATACTGCATCACTGTGGCATGGCATGAAGGTGATCAGTCTGTGTTACAGCTGAGGTGTTATGAAGGCTCAGGTTGCTTTGATAGCGGCCTTCAGCTCATCTGCATTGTTGGGTCTGGTGTCTCTCATCTCCCCGTTGATGATACTTCAGAGATTCTGTAGGGGGTTTAGGTCAGGAGAGTTTGCTGGCCAGTAAAATATGGTGATACCATGGCCATTAAACTAGGCTTGGTACTTTTGGCAGCAGTGTGGGCAGGTGCCAAGTCCTGCTGGAAAATGAAATCATTATCATCATAGCAGTCTGTCGCAGGCGACAATGACCGTTTCATTTAGGTCTGATCAGATTCCTCTACGCAGCTCTGTCCCCCGCCCCAGCATCACCATAAACCTTGTCAGCAGAGGGAAGCATGAAGTGCTCCAAAATGTCCTGGTAGACAGCTGCATTAACTTTGGACTTGATAAAACACAGTGGACTAACACCAGCAGGTGACATGGCTCCCCAAATCAGGTGCCAAGTCCTGTCACTTGGAAATCAAGGTCCCAGAGTCTGGAGGAAGAGTGAACAGGCACAGAATCCAAGCTGCCTGAGGTACAGTGTGAAGTTTCCACAGTCAATGATAATATGTGGAGCCATGTCATCTGCTGGTGTTTTTCCACTGCGTTTAATCAAGTCCAATGTCAGTGCAGCCATCGAACAGGAAATTTTAGAGGACTTCATGCTTCCCTCTGCTGACAAGCTTTATGGAGATACTGATTTCATTTTCCAGCAGGACTTGGCACCTGCCCATACTGCCAAAAGTACAGAAACCTGGCTTAATGACCATAGTATCACTGTGCTTGATTAGCCAGCAAACTCTCTTGACCTAAATCCCATAAAGAATCTATGGTGTATTGTGTCAAGAGGAAGATGAAATACACCAAATCCAACAGTGCAGATGAGCTGAAAGCCGCTATCAAAGCAACCTGGGCTTCCATAACACCTCAACAGTAACACAGGCTGATCGCCTCCATGCCATGCTGCATTGATGTAGTAATTATGCAAAAGGAGCCCTGACCAAGTATTGAGTGTGTACATTGACATACTTTTCAATCGGACAACTTTTCTATTAAAAATCTTTTTTTTTAATTAATTTTATATAATATTCTAATTTTCTGAGAAACTGAATTTGGGGTTTTCATTTGCTGTAAGCCATAACCATCAAAATTAAAAGAAATAAACACTTGAAATATATCACTCTGTGTGTAATGAATCTATACACGAGTTTCACTTTTTGAATTGAATTAAATCAACTTTTCAATGGCATTCCAATTTATTGAGAAGCATCTGTACACCTATATCCCAGGCTGGGATTTGAAAACCTCCTACTCTTACCACCGAGCCAAAGAGGAATTCCTCTATAGCACTTGGCTAGTAGAGGAGGCGTACCCTAAGGTGTCAGGAACTGCACCACTGACTAATTTCCCATGGAGGGGGCCGTAACAGGCACCATTACAACAGATAACTGTAATGGGAGTAGAATATGTTCAAGAAAATGTCTGGTGGAGAACAAATGTGGTTTTGGGTTCAGACAGAGTCCAGGATTTCCCCCAGAATGACTCACTGACGTTCACAACCATCCATTTTTTCCTTTGCAATTCCTGGTCAAATTGTACATCCTTTTTGAAATTTTTACAAATATTTTAAATTTTATCAGTTCAATGTTATTTTCAGAGAAGTAGCTCTCTGCATGTGCTCAAAGTAATAATAATTTTAAAAATATTAGCAGAAAATGCTTTAAGGACCAAATTCTGTCTAAATAAATAAATAATGCTAGACTGGTAGTATAAAACAAGTTTTTTATATTGGTAGCTTTTATATTACCAGTCTATAAGTTTTCTGATACATGCCCTTTCTTTCAGAAGACTTTAACTAAGCCAGGGATCAATGAAAAAGGATAAAAAAGAATTTGGACAAAAAGGCACCAATCTGCTGTTTGAAGTTAGCATTGTTGCACAGATAGAAGAATTTATACTGAACCTTCTGACAGACTATTTGTTATTAACTCTGGCACACCCATCTTTTTAAACAATACCAGTAGCTGCTACAACAATCAACCTGGCCTCATGACCTCATCTTTCCTTCTTCAAAAGCTCATCCAGCTTTCACCATCACAGCTCAATTGCAGCTGGTTCTTTCGTTGCCTTACTTTTTCACAACAAAGGAAATGATTTCCATCAACTGCTCATTGTTTTTGCTGCCCTTTACATACACACATGGACAAAATTGTGAGTGTGACAAAATTGACAAAAGTGGTAATAAATAAAAAGTGTATGAAAATTAACCAATGAAAATCAGACAATGCTTTTGAATTGTGGTTCAACAGAATTATTTTAAAAAACAAACTCGTGAAACAGGCCTGGACAAAAATGATGGTACCCCTAACTTAATACTTTGTTGAACAACCTTTTGAGGCAATCACTGCAATCAAACAATTTCTGTAACTGTCAATGAGACTTCTGCACCTCTCAGCAGGTATTTTGGCCCACTCCTATGAGCAAACTGCTCCAGTTGTCTCAGGTTTGAAGGGTGCCTTCCCCAGACGGCATGTTTCAGCTCCTTCCACAGATGTTCAATAGAATTTAGATCAGGGCTCATAGAAGGCCACTTTAGAATAGTCCAATGTTTCGCTCTTAGCCATTCTTGGGTGTTTTTAGCTGTGTGTTTTGGGTCATTATCCTGTTGCAAGACCCATGACCTGTCACTGAGACCATTCTGTCTGACACTGGGCAGCACATTTCTCTCTAGAATACCTTGATAGTCTTGAGATTTCATTGTACCCTGCACAGATTCAAGACACCCTGCGCCAGATGCAGCAAAGCAGCCCCAGAACATAACAGAACCTCCTCCATGTTTCACAGTAGGGACAGTGTTCGTTTCTTGGTATGCTTCATTTTTGTGTCTGTAAACATAGAGCTGATGTGCCTTGCCAAAAAGTTCCAGTTTTGTCTCGTCTGTCCATAGGATATTCTCCCATAAGCTTTGTGGCTTGTCAACATGCAGTTTGGCAAATTCCAGTCTGGCTTTTTATGATTTGTTTTCAACAGTGGTGTCCTCCTTGGTTATCTCCCATGAAGTCCACTTTGGCTCAAACAACGATGGGTGGTGCGATCGGACACTGATGTACCTTGACCTTGGAGTTCACCATGAATGTGTTTAGAAGTTGTTCTGGGCTCTTTTGTTACCATTCGTATTATCCGTCTCTTCCATTTTTCATCAAGTTTCCTCCTGCGGCCACGTCCAGGGAGGTTGGCTGCAGTCCCGTGGATCTTAAATTTCTGAATAATATTTCCGGTTCCGGTTCCGCCAGACCGGTGGCGCCACACGAGTCGGCTGCCCGTTGCAACAGCCTTTTTTTTTTTTTTTTTTTAATCTTCCTTCTTCTTTCTACACCTTTCACTCTGTGTATATATACCACGGACGCACGGATCGCCCCGGGGGTCTCCCGGGTCGGCGGACGGAGCCACTGTTTGCAGCGGGAGACGTTACAGTGGGGAGGAGCTGGTGCTAGCTAGCACTTGGCTGCCGCCCGGTGCTAATGGGAAACTCGACATACCGGGAGCTGTAGCGAAAACGACGCGGGTGCCGGGCTGGAGTTTAGGCGGCGTGCAAGAAATATAAGACAGAATAATAAAGAGCGATGGCAAGAACCAAGCAGACCGCCCGTAAAATCTACTGGAGGAAGAAGCCCCCCAGGAGACAGCTAACCACCAGGGCTGCTCGGAGAGGCGCTCCGGCCACCGGCAGAGTGAAGAGGCCTCGCCGGCACAGGCCCGTGGCTCTGAGAGAGATCCGTCGCTACCAGAAATCCACGGAGCTGCTCATCTGTAAGCTGCCCATCCAGCGCCTGGTGAGGGAGATCGCTCAGGACTTCAAGACCGTCCTGCGCTTCCTGAGCTTCGCCGTCATGGCTCTGCAGGAGACCAGCGAGGCCCACCTGGTGGGTCTCTTCTTCGCCAAGAGGGTCACCATCATGCCCAAAGACTTCCAGCTGGCCCGCCGCATCCGCGGAGAGAGAACTTAGACTTTCTGCTGCACATTCACCAACCAACCATAATGCTCCGCACTGTGTGTCTATATATATACATTTATAGTAATATGTACATATGTTTACTAGATGTTCTTGTTTTTTCTTGCCTTCTGATTGTTGCTCTGAGTGTTGCTATCCCTGTGCTGTTGCAATCCTGGAATTTCCCCATTGTGGGACTAATAACGGCTTATCTTACATCTTACAATATGTGCAACTGTAGTCACAGGAACATCAAGCTTGCTTGGAGATGGTCTTATAGCCTTTACCCTTAACATGCTTGTCTATAATTTTCTTTCTAATCTTCTGAGACAACTCTCTCCTTTGCTTCCTCGGGTCCATGTTTAGTGTGGTACACACCATGTCACCAAACAGCACAGTGACTACTTGTCACCCTTTAAATAGGCCGACTGACTGATTACAAGTTTGTAGACACCTGTGATGTTAATTAGAGGACACATCTTGGTTGAACATGTCCCTATGGTCACATTATTTTCCATCTTTTCTAGGGGCACCATCATTTTTGTCCAGACCTGTTTCATGAGTTTGTTTTTTGTTTTGTTTTGTTTTGTTTTTTTAAGTAATTCTGTTGAACCACAATTCAAAAGCATTGTCTGATTTTCATTGGTTAATTTTCATAGAATTTTTATTTATTACCACTTTTGTCAGATTCAAGTTATTTCTGTGACCACTGTGGGTTTTTCTTTCATTAACAGAGGGGTACCAACAATTTTGTCCAAGTGTGTATCACTGTACATGGTTTACAACTAATACAATAATCTTTTAAATTCATTTAGTTTCATTTCCAAGAGAAGAAATAGGGAAATAAACACATCTCATTACTTCTTATCTCAGAGCAGCAGTTGACTGATAAATTATTAAGACAAACCTAAATGCTAGACATTGTGACTCAAGCATTTGACACTTGGTAAGCAGACAAGCTCAAACATGTCCTAAACACATGTTAACAGAGGCTGTTAACTTATGTCTGTTTGCCATTAGCTGAGCAGCTCCTTCCAGCTTGGATGAGCAGTGCTGGTTCACTGATCCGCAGTCGTTTGTGCATTTCGTGTCATCCCGGCCCACCCCCCAACAACCCTGCCGAGACGCCACATTAAATTGCCACCGATCGCCACAAACCAAGGCTGGTGGCTGAGCCACAGGATCTCGGCCACCGGCCGTAGGAGAAGAGCAATACTTTGGCCACATCTAGCAATTGGTAAGTAGGGTGAATTAAAAAAAATAAATAAATAAAAAAAATGAATTTTATGTAATCTGTGTTTTTCCTAAAGTTAATGAATAATCGTGATTAATAATCGTGATTTCAATATTGATCAAAAATAACCGCGATCATCATTTTGGCCATAATCATGCAGCCCTACCCCAAACCCATAGTTAGGTCAGGGTCTAAGTCGTTCAAGACGTGTATTAGATACAACTACTGTACCGATTTGAAAAGCCTACATCCTTTCTTTCAGTAATTACCGTGTTTAGAATAGAATAGGCTTTATTGTCATTGTACAGTACAACGAAATTGTGGGTGCTCCACCAGGCTATTGCACAATAAAGTAAGGGAGAAGGATTAGATAAAACACGGATTACAGAGCACACAATTAAACACACGACTGAAATAAAAATAAATGAAAATAAAAATAAAATAAAAATGGCCCAGGATTATGGAAATATACAAAAGTATGGTAGTGGCTACGCAGGTGGAACTATGTACATAAGAGTGCAGAGTCCAGACACACAATTGAACACACAATTGAGTAAAATGGCCCAAAGATTATGGAAAATATACACAGTAGTGGTTTCACGGATGGGTCAGTATACATGAAAGTGAGGAGTGCAAAGACAGGTGAGTTTGTGATGATTAAAAAGGTCCTCAGTTCCGAGCATGTGAGCGTTTGGAAGGAAGGGGGTGGGGCCTCTGACTGTTTGTAGTTTGGATGGCCCAGAAGAAGAAACTGTTTGTTAGTCTAGAGGTGTGGGACCTGATCAATATGAACCATCGTCCAGAGGGAAGCAAGTCAAACAGGTGGCAGGCGGCATGTGAGGGATCTCTTGTGATGGCCTTGATCCTTCTGAGACAGGAGGATCTGGAGGTGTCTTTCAGGGAGGGCCGAGAGCCGTAAATAATTTTTTGGGCAGTGTTGATGACCCTCTGCACAGCCTTCCTGTTCTTCCTGAGGAAGTGCAGCCACTGCTGGGCTTTCTTCACCAGTGCCTTGGTGGTGACAGTCCAGGAGAGGTCAGAGAAGATGTGGGTGCCCACAAAACTGAAGGCAGGGACATTTTCCACACGGTCGCCATTTATTTGGGGGAGGGGGTAGTCCTGCCTGTTCTTCCTGAAGTCCAGTATGAGTTCTTTGGTTTTTTTGGACATTTAGTTTCAGGCTGTTTGCTTGGCACCACAGCAGCAGATTCTCTACCTCTGCACTGTATGCCTTCTCATCGTCATTGTGATGAGCTCAACCAAGGTGGTATTGTCCATGTATTTCACAATGACGGTGGTTGGGTGGATTGAAATACAGTCAAAGGTGTATAGGGAGTACAGCAGAGGGCTTAGCACGCAGCTCTGGGGGGTGCCAATGCTAAGAGACAGTGTAGAGGAGTGGTGGGGGCCAAGTCTGACTGTTTGTGGGCGGTTGGTGAGAAAGTTTTGTTTTTAATCCAGGAGCAGGTGGGGGGGGGGGGGTCTGGAGGAGGTGCAGTTTGTTGATCAGGATGTCCGGGATGATGGTGTTTAGAAGATTTAGGGAAAAAAAATAATCCGACCTGACCTTTGACCTCAAGATCATCCGGTGAGAGTGAAACTGCAATATGCACATCATCAGAGTATATCAAACCATGGTACCAAGTTTCAAAACAATTGGAACAAAACTGTAGTAGGAGTTGATTTCACAAGACAGCTACTGTCTATGAAGTGAGGTGAAACAGGAGGTCATAGGTCAGGGGCTACAATTCCCACAAAAATCATCCGATCAGAACCAAACTGCAATATGCGTATCCTGTATATCAAACCATGGTACCAAGTTTCAAAACAATCGGACCAAAACTGTAGGAGGAGTTGATTTCACAAAAGTGGGATGGATGGACTGACCCATAACATAACCCCCTTCGGTCTTAGCCCAAAGGGCTCTTCAACCCCTTTGAGCTTTGACCGGCAGGGGATTAAAAAAAAAAAAAATGCATGCCATTGAGATAGTCTGCACGTGTAATTCACTGTTTGCCGAAAATCCCATTAAAATCAGGTAAGCTAGCAGTTATCCTTGAAGTTGAAAACATCCTTAAACTATAAGGCTAACTTCTACATCACTGTCAGAGAATCTTCTCTTGTCTCTTTTCACTCATTTGAACTCCTTTTACTATTTTTTTTTCCCTTTCTTATTTACAGATTGTAAGGAAAAACTGTCAACAGTAGGTTGCTGATTTCAGACGAGTATATCCGGTTGATGGTGTTTCACAATAAAAGCACATAACAGAAACAACCATTCTGAAAACGGAATTGCTGTAGTAGTAGGCTTTTATTTTTAAATAACTCAGGAAGTACCAAGTTGTGATGGTGAAAATAAATTCACACTAATTCAGACTTCAGTCATATCTGTGAATCCAACATTTATAGTGCATACTACTAATTTTAAGGTTATTGAGAAGGAATACAAGGATTGTTTCTCATTTTTTGATAATTAAGGCAATGATTTTAGGCAATCACATTTAAGACATTTCATGGATCTGCAGACACTGATGAGGCGGATGTTTTTTTGCTTTTTTCATTGTTTGTGTTCTTGTAGAGAAATTCTCACCACGCAACAACCATACATAAGATAAGCCTTTACTAGTCCCACAATGGAGAAATTCCAGGATTACAGCAGCAAAGGGACAACAGCACTCAGAGCAATAGTCAACAAGATAATAAGAACTGGTTAGCCAAAGCAGTAAATGAATATACATATATACTGTACAAAGATACAGTGGGGCAAAAAAGTATTTAGTCAGCCACCAATTGTGCAAGTTCTCCCACTTAAAAGATGAGAGAGGTCTCCAATTTTCATCATAGGTATACCTCAACTATGAGAAACAAAATGAGAAAAATCCAGAAAATCACATTGAAGGATTTTTAATGAATTAATTGGTAAATTCCTTGGTAAAATAAGTATTTGGTCACCTACAAACAAACAAGATTTCTGGCTCTCACAGACCTGTAACTTCTTCTTTAAGACCTGTATCAATGGCACCTGTTTGAACTCGTTTTCAGTATAAAAGACACCTGTCCACAACCTCAAACAGTCAGACTCCAAACTCCACTATGGCCAAGACCAAAGAGCTGTCAAAGGACACCAGAAACAAAATTGTAGACCTGCACCAGGCTGGGAAGACTGAATCTGCAATAGGTAAGCAGCTTGGTGTGAAGAAATCAGCTGTGGGAGCAATTATTAGAAAATGGAAGACATACAAGACCACTGATAATCTCCCTCGATCTGGGGCTCCACGCAAGATCTCGCCCCGTGGGGTCAAAATGATCACGAGAATGGTGAACAAAAATCCCAGAACCACACGGGGGGACCTAGTGAATGACCTGCAGAGAGCTGGGACCAAAGTAACAAAGGCTACCATCAGTAACACACTACGCCGCCAGGGACTCAAATCCTGCAGTGCCAGACGTGTCCCCCTGCTTAAGCCAGTACATGTCCAGGCCCGTCTGAAGTTTGCTAGAGAGCATTTGGATGATCCAGAAGAGGATTGGGAGAATGTCATATGGTCAGATGAAACCAAAATAGAACTTTTTGGTAAAAACTCAACTTGTCGTGTTTGGAGGAGAAAGAACACCATACCTACTGTGAAGAATGGGGGTGGAAACATCATGCTTTGGGGCTGTTTTTCTGCAAAGGGACCAGGACCACTGATCCGTGTAAAGGAAAGAATGAATGGGGCCATGTATTGTGAGATTTTGAGTGAAAACCACCTTCCATCAGCAAGGGCATTGAAGATGAAACGTGGCTGGATCTTTCAGCATGACAATGATCCCAAACATACCGCCCGGGCAATGAAGGAGTGGCTTCGTAAGAAGCATTTCAAGGTCCTGGAGTGACCTAGCCAGTCTCCAGATCTCAACCCCATAGAAAAGCTTTGGAGGGAGTTGAAAGTCCGTGTTGCCCAGCAACAGCCCCAAAACATCACTGCTCTAGAGGAGATCTGCATGGAGGAATGGGCCAAAATAACAGCAACAGTGTGTGAAAACCTTGTGAAGACTTACAGAAAACGTTTGACCTCTGTCATTGCCAGCGAAGGGTATATAACAAAGTACTGAGATGAACTTTTGTTATTGACCAAATACTTATTTTACCGAGGAATTTACCAATTAATTCATTAAAAATCATTCAATGTGATTTTCTGGATTTTTTTTTCCTCATTTTGTCTCTCATAGTTGAGGTATACCTATGATGAAAATTGGAGACCTCTCTCATCTTTTAAGTGGGAGAACTTACACAATTGGTGGCTGACTAAATACTTTTTTGCTCCGCTGTATATACACAGTGCAGGAGCATTGCAGCTAGATGGAATAAACAGCATTATGGTTTGTTAAATTACCCTGAAGAACATGAATATGTACCCAGACAGTATATTTTGCATTTCAATCAAGTGTCGATTCCCGCTCTGTCTGCAGTCAGCATGTCAAAGTGTCCTTGAGCAAGACACTGAACCCCCAGTTGCTCCTGGTGGGTCAGGCATGCACCGGTGTATGACAGCTACGCCACCATCAGTGTGCGAATGTGTATGTGAATGGGTGGATAGCAGGATCTGTAAAGCGCTTTGGTCATCTAGAGATGAGAATAAAAGCGCTATATAAGTGAATGTCATTTACCATTTGTTGCCACCCTCAGTAATGTTATTACCCTAGTTGTGTATTGGAGGGGACGATCTCTACTGTGCAAAGTTGTTACGTTTAGTACATTTAATACGACCTCTATGAGCAGCCCTGGTTAGGTTATAAAGTCTGACAGCCGTAGGTAGGAAGGGCCTGCGGAACCTCTCCGTCGTGCACCTAGGATGACACAGCCTACCACTAAATGAGCTCTTCAGTGCGTTCAGTGTGTCCTGCATGGGGTGGCACTCGGACTCCAGCAGAGATGACAGCTTAGCCATCATTCTCCTCTCACCTATCTCCTCCACTGGGTCGAGGTGTCGCCCCAGTACAAAGCTAGCTTTTTTGATCAGCCTGTTCAGTCTCTTCATGTCGGCTGCCGTGATGCCACTGTCCCAGCAGGCCACTCCAAAGGTGATGGCTGATGCCACCACCGAATCGTAGAAGGTCTTCAGGAGTGCCCCTTGCACTCAAAAAGACCTGAGTCTCCTCAGGAGGAACAGCCTGCGCTGCCTCTTCTTGTAGAGCGCATTGGTGTTGTGTGACCAGTCCAGTTTATTGTTCAGGTGAACACCCAGGTACTTGTAAGATGTCACCATCTCAATGTCTGTTCCCTGGATGTTTACTGGTGCTGGGGGGGGGGGGGGGGGGGGCGGGGGGGGTTGTCCACCATCAGTTCCTTAGTTTTCCTCGCATTGATCTGGAGGCAGTTCCGTAGGCACCGGTCCACGAAGTCCTGGATAAGTCCACTGTACTCCGCATCATCCCCTTCAGAGATGAGGCCAACAATCACAAAGTCATCAGAGAACTTCTGTAGATGGCAGTGTGGTGTGTTGTGTGAAAAGTCAGCAGTGTAGAGGGTGAACAGGAAGGGAGCCAGATCTGTTCCCTGGGCGGCCCCCGTACTGCAGATGATGGTGTCAGACACACAGTCTTGGGTTCTCACAAACTGTGGTCAGTTTGTGAGGTAGTCCAGGATCCAGGATGACAGGTGCTCAGGGGTGGACCTGAACGCAAATGAATCTGTCCACAAAGAATGGAACTCTCTATTTTAACTCAATGATTTTATTTTTTCTGGATTTTTGCAAGTCTTACTGAGGGTGGGGGAGGATAAGCAGAAAGCTGTTGGGCTCTCCGTGCCCTTCACATGCTTGGAGAGGCTGAGCAGATCTCCGTGCATATGAGCCACTGTCGAATGTGACGCATAGTTAACACAATTTAGAATATATTTTACATTCGTAAAAGTATGCATTTCAGTTGAAAAATGTATCCAATAAACAATAATTTGAAAAATAAAATAATTAAAATGACCTTCATTAATTTCCATGTGTTTTGAAATATAACTGCAGGGAGCCACAGCATAGGGGCTGAAGGGCTGCATGTGGCTCTGGAGCCGCGAGTTGACAACCCCTGGCCTAGATGCAGACCCATGTAGGATGTGTTTAAAGTCAAAGTCAATGGCCTAGGAGGAGTATCGCTTCTCAAGAAATCATAATCATAAATGCCCAGATCTACTGACCTTTGACTTTGAGCACGACCTGGATGCAGACCCAGCTGAGGATCGTTGTGAGTGAGTTTGGTGAGCATCGGGGCAAATGCCTAGGAGGAGTAGCAATTCCCCTGAAATGTGGATGGGCATGACAGACAGGCGGACACCACATCATCACATTAGCTCCTTTCGGCTTTGCCAGAATGAACTTAAAAAAAGCAATCATTACTGGCCTCAATCTGACAGTTAAGCTAATGCTAGATGGCCTATTATGTCCTGAATTATGTGTTAATGATGATGGGAAATGTAACCTGCAAGAGCTATGCCAGCTTCTGCCCATTCTACTAAAATGTAAAGCATAAATAATTCTAAGAGAAGAGAGATTTTAACTTTAATCATATGACCGAGGAAAGCATTTTAGATGGTTATAACCAACAAATACAAAATGTTTTAGTCAATGGGACCTTGAGTCATCAAGTCACTAATGCAAATTTTACCATCCTTTACTGGACAAGCCAAATATGCATGTGTGCCAAATTTCACAGTATATACACGTTAGGCCCAGAAATATTTGGACAGTGACACAATCTTCATGATTTGGGCTCTGCATGCCACCACATTGGATTTGAAATGAAACAACTACAATGGAATTGAAGTGCAGACTTTAAGGTTTAATTCAAGGGGTTGAACAAAAATATATGATTAAACATGTAGGAATTGTAGCTATTTTTATACAAACGCTCCTCATTTCAGGGGCTCAAAAGTAATTGGACAAATAAACATAACCCTAAGTAAAATGTTACTTTTCAATATTTTGTTGAGAATCCTTTGCAGGCAATGACTGCCTGAAGTCTGGAACCCATGGACATCACCAAACGCCGGGTTTCCTCCTTTGTGACGCTTTGCCAGGCCTTTACTGCACCTGTCTTCAGTTGTTGCTCGTTTGTGGGTCTTTCTGCCTCAACTTTTGTCTTGAGCAAGTGAAATTCATGCTTGACTGGGTTGAGATCTGGTGATTGACTCGGCCATTGCAGAATATTCCACTTCTTTTCTTTAAAAAACTCCTGGGTTGCTTTTGCAGTATGTTTTGGATCACTGTCCATCTGTACTGTGAAGCGCCGTCCAATCAACTTTGCTGCATTTGGCTGAATCTGAGCAGAAAGTATATCCCTATACACTTCAGAATTCATCCGGCTGCTTCTGTCTTTTGTCACATCATCAATAAACACAAGTGACCCAGTGCCATTGGAAGCCATGCATGCCCATGCCATGACACTGCCTCCACCATGTTTTACAGAATATGTGGTGTGCTTTGGATCATGAGCTGTTCCAATTCTTCTCCAAACTTTCTTCTTCCCATCATTCTGGTACAGGTTGATCTTAGTCTCATCTGTCCAAAGAATGCTGTTCCAGAACTGGGCTGGCTTCTTCAGGTGTTTTTTGGCAAAGTCAATTCTGGCCTTTCTATTTTTGAGGCTGATTAATGGTTTGCACCTTGTAGTGAATCCTTTGTATTTACTCTCATGAAGTCTTCTCTTTATGGTAGACTTAGATACTGATACACCTACTTCCTGGAGAGTGTTCTTCACTTGAGTGGATGTTGTGAAGGGGTTATTCTTCACCATGGAAAGGATTCTGCGATCATCCACCACTGTTGTCTTCCGTGGACGTCCAGGCCTTTTTGAGTTCCCAAGCTCACCAGTGCACTCTTTTTTTCTCAGAATGTACCAAACTGTTGATTTGGCCACTCCTAACATTTCTGCTATCTCTCTGATGGAAGAGATTTCTTCTTGTTTTTCCAGCCTCAGGATGGTCTGTTTCACCTCCATTGAGAGCTCCTTTGACCGCATGTTGTGTGTTCACAGCAACAGCTTCCAAATGCAAACGCCACACCTGGAATCAACTCCAGACCTTTTAACTGCTTAACTGATGACAGGTTAACGAGGGAAGAGCCCATGCAGCCTTGTTATTTTTTTTTATTTTTTTTTTTGCAGCCTTCTGAGTCAATTGTCCAATTACTTTTGGTCCCTTGAAAAAGAGGTGGCTATGTATTAAAGAGCTGTAATTCCTAAACCCTTGCTCCAATTTGGATGTGAATACTCTCAAATTACAGCTGAGAGTCTGCACTTTAAGTCCATATTGATTATATAATTGTATCCTGAATATGTTTTCATAAACAGCTAAAACAACAAAACTTGTGTCACTGTCCAAATATTTTTGGGCCTAACTGTACATGCAATAATTAATATATTAAGAATACTACTGCATGTTCTGTTAGGTTAGCCTAATTATCAACATCTTTACATCACACAAATAATATTTTATTTCTACAAAGATAGATCAGTAATATTAATGTTAACAGTGTAATTTTTCCCCCAATGCTTGACTGCTTTTTGGTACCTCTTTTGTAAAGAAGCCCTCTCCAGAGACCCTGTGACTTCCCTTCTTCTGTCACCTGATTTGGCTACAAGTACTCATGTGAGTGGGTATGCACAAGAAAGCTTTTCTCTTGTTACAACAAACCTCTATACTGCCAAACGGCCCTGTGTTGGGTTCTTACAGAAAAGAGAGTCAGCTGTTAGCTGAAGACACTGCACACATTTGTAAACCAATTCTGTGAGGATATGAGACACAGGCTTTATGACCAAGTTCTGTGTACTCTAAAGTATTTCTATTGGTATTGTGGAAATTACAATGCTAATGCAAGTATAATTTATAACAACAAAAAGATTTTGTTGTTGCCTTAATAACAGTCTGGAACTATGGTATGAGATCATAAAAATGGCTTCCATGTAATTTTGGGTCAATTTTTTTTTTTTTTTTTTTTAAATATAAAAATAGTTATTTCTGATTCCATCAAAGTGACTGGAAGTGACTTAACTTCTGGGGGAAATACAATTTTCATGTGCTTCTCCATACTAAAAACTCATCAGTATCACAGTTAAAAGGAACATTGTCATGCATACTAGGATATTTCAAGCATAAGCAGTTGTTGGAATACACACGTTATTTAAAAAAATCGATCAAACTTGGGCTGGGAATATTAACATGTTAACAGAATTAATTACCCATTAATGATTTTTTTAAAAAAAAAATAAAGCCTTTTTTTTTTTTTAAAGACTTCCGGTTATGGCGGCCACGTAGGAAGACGTGTTTCACTCTGCTCTGCTCCTAAAAATAAAAAGTTGGCAAATAACTCTCTCAATTGGAACAAAACCTATCCCAGCGTTTGGGCGCGGATATGGTAAAGCCTAAGGCTGGAAAATTAGGTGGAGGAAAAACTGAATCGTCGAAACAGTCCAAGTTAACAGACTTCCACGCTCGTGACGAAGCAGAAGAAGCTCCAGAGACTATGGCGGAGCAAGCTAGCGGCGGAGTGGTGACTGCTGGGGAAGGCACGAGTGCGGTGCTCGCTGCCATTAGCTCAATGATAGTAGACTTTTCCTCTAAATTTGATGGGATTATAGCAGCGAGAGAAGGAATGAGAAAGGAAATAAGCGACTGTATGGAACGAATATCGCAGGCGGAGCTCCGAATTTCCAGCGCTGAGGATGACGTCACCAGCCTACAATTAAAGGTGCGCACATTGGAATTAAAAAATAAACTTCTGGAAGATAGTGTCCTGGACTTAGAATCCCGGTCGAGACGGAACAATCTGAGGCTGGTGGGCCTCCCGGAGGGAACGGAGGGACGGGACACATGTTCCTTTTTGGAAAAGTGGATTCCAGAAGCGCTGAACAACGCGGAGCTGCAGTCATCGGTCGTTTTAGAGAGCGCTCACCGAATCGGCCCACCGAGAGAAAATAAGGCACCACCGAGGACGCTGATTATGAAGTTCCTCAGCTACAGAGACAAGATGACGGTCTCCAACGCGGCGCGTGCTAAAGGAGAAATTAAATACCAGGATCAACAGGTGCGGCTCTACTCAGATTTGGCCACAGGAATCCAACAATTAAGGAAACAGTTTGACCCCGCCCGTAAAGAGCTGTGCAGTCTCGGGATTCGTCACGGAGTGATTCATCCGGCAAGACTGCTGGTCACATATAAAGGGAGAACCCACACCTTCAAGACCCCTCAGGAGGCGCAGGTGCTTATCAAGCAGATCCAAGAAGAGACTGGTGGGAGCTAAGCATGAAGTATGAACAAGATATAAAGGTAGAATATTTAAGCATTTGCACAGGCATCTGACTGATCTGAAACATATAGCAAGTTTACAAAATATAGATTGTATTATATATATAAAAAAAATAAAACCCTATGATGTACAAAGTTGCTATAAAATTTTGGAGTTAGTTGGAAAAACTACAGAAGAGAGTTAATGTTATGTCATTAAAAGCAGTAGAGTCAGGGAGATTGAGAGGAGAAAGAAAGAGTGGTTTGACTGATTCCCGCGGGTGTGGAGCAGTCAATGGCTATAGCGGGAGACGGAATTTTTTTTTTGATTTTGGGGGGATTACCACGAATGTGGGGAGGGGGAATTTGTTTGTGTGTAGTTTGTGGGACGAATGTTCAACTACTCACATTTTTGCTTCTCTGTATGAGCATGTTTATATTGCGAGGTAATCTCAAACTCCTTATTGATCATAGACCAAAGCGTTAGTCCCACATGCCAAAAACATGCATGTTAGGTTAATTGGCTGTTCTAAATTGTCCCTAGATATCTGTTTCCTATAGGCCCTTAGAATAGAGGGTTAGTATTAATGAAAGCGCTTTGAGTGGTCTTTGTGACTAGAAAAGCGCTATATAAGTGCAGGTTAGTTAGTTAGTTAGTTAGTTAGTCTTAATTTAAGTTCATGGAATTGCAGAGGTCTACAAAATTTAAAAAAAACTTAAACAAGTTATGAATAAAATAAAAAACATAGGTTCAAAAATTGTGTTTTTACAAGAAACTCATCTAATAGAGGAGGATGTAAAAAGAATTAGGAGAAGATGGCAGGGAAGTGTGTTCACCTCATCATTTTCATCCCGAGCTAGGGGAGTTATGACTCTCATACATAAATCAGTCCCATTTCAAGTGAAAAATGTAATTGGAGACAAATTAGGAAGATATCTAATCATCCAATGATCTTTGTTATTAGAAAATATAAATCTGGTGAACTTATACGGTCCCAATATAGATGATCAAAACTTCTTTGCTAATTTATTTCTTATTTTATCATCACTTACAGGGCAACATATAATAGCAGGGGATTTTAATTGTACATTGAATCCCAGTATAGATAGATCAACAGGACTGGACTGTACGCACAATGGATGCAGGATGACCATTAATCATTTTATGAAAGAACTGAGATTGCTAGATATATGGAGAGAAATGAAACCACAAATTAAAGCCTACTCTTGTTATTCTAATACCTACAAGACATTCTCACGTATTGACTATTTTTTGATCTCCACAGAATTAAGGTCCAAGATTCAAAACTGTTTCTATGATAACATTGTGATCTCTGATCATGCACCCTGCTGTCTAATATATGTAGATAAGAAATTGACAAAGGAACCAGGTAGGTGGCAATTTCAGCATAAATGGCTTCAGGATGAGGAATTTGTTCAGTACATAGAAAAACAGATAGATGAGTTCTTTGATATCAATACTACACAAACATCAGCATGTATAAAGTGGGAGGCTTTCAAAGCTTTTATTAGGGGACATATTATTAGTTATACAGGTTCAAAATCTAAGAAGACTCGAGAGGAGAGAGTCCAATTGGAACATAAAATAAAAATTCTTCAAGAAAAAGTGTATGCAGGAAGTGACCCAAAGTTAGAGAACGA
Source organism: Pholidichthys leucotaenia (assembly GCA_020510985.1). Taxonomy (NCBI): domain Eukaryota; kingdom Metazoa; phylum Chordata; class Actinopteri; order Cichliformes; family Pholidichthyidae; genus Pholidichthys; species Pholidichthys leucotaenia. Next base: position 322,349,717 of record CM035837.1, on the reverse strand, counting down.
ATTACTGATTCTGAGAGCTGAATATGACAAAAAAATCAGCGAATAGAGCTGCCTCAAGTCTTCTAAGATTGAAGCAATCTTTTTATGAACAAGGTGAAAAATCAGGGAAATTATTGGCATGGCAGATTAAACAATTAGAATTTAAAACACCAATTATGAGTATTATAAGTAACGGACAGGTAGTTGTAGATCTTTTAGAAATTAACAGTGCCTTTAGAGATTATTATGAAAAACTATATGATACAAAAAATGAAACCGACTTAACAAAACTAAATGGGTTTTTGGACGCGTGTATTCCAAATGAAAACAGGGAGATACTGGAGTCTAAAATTAGTCAAGAAGAAGTTGGGCTAGCCATTGATAATATGAAATCAGGAAAAAGTGCAGGACCAGATGGTCTTCCAGTTGACCTTTATAAGAAATTTAAGAATAAATTAATAAAACCATTTCCAAAAATGGTTTTAGAAGCATTTCAAAATAGTAATTTACCACTATACATGAATAATGCCTTAATTACACTGTTGCCAAAACTAGGTAAACCCTCTAATAAATGTGAAAACATGAGACCAATAAGCCTATTAAATGCTGACCTTAAGATAATCTGTAAAATTTTAGCAAGACGACTACAAGAAATATTACCAAATATTATTAACCGAGATCAGAATGGCTTTATAATGGGAAGACAAGGCTTCCATAATGTAAGAAGACTATTTAATATTATTTATTCTAATAAAGAAGCAACGGATACAGCTCTCCTATCATTGGACGCCGAAAAGGCCTTTGATAGGGTCGAATGGCCCTTTCTTTTTGAAGTCCTACAAAGGTTTGGACTTGGAAATAATTTCATAAAATGGGTTCAGATAATATACAATAATGCTACAGCAGAAATCCTAACAAACAGCAATATCTCAAAATCAATAAATATCAATAGAGGATGTCAACAAGGCTGTCCACTTTCACCTTTACTGTTTACTATGGCAATTGAACCTTTAGCGATGGCAGTACGTTTACATCCACAAATATATGGAATTAAAGTAGGACCAACAGAACATAAAATCTCCCTGTATGCCGATGACATAATTTTGTTTATGTCGAACCTTAAAAAATCAATTCCGACCTTGTTGAAATTAATAAAGAATTTTGGGGAAATATCAGGATATAAAATAAATAAAACTAAATTTTCAATATTAATGCTAAATGAGACCCAGAGAAATCACCCAGTTCCTGAGGTAAATCAATTCAATGTTGTAAATCAGTTTAAATATTTAGGAATTCAAATTGTGCCTAAGCTAGAATTAGTCGCCAGTGCCAACTATGAAGCCTTAATGACAGACATTAATGAGTTACTTCAGAGATGGATGTCACTACCAATGTCGATGATCGTGAGAATTAATATACTTCAAAGTAATATCTTACCCAAAATACTATATTTATTTCAATACATTCCTTTACCACCACCTTCAGATCTATTCTCAAGAATTAAAAAGAAGTTAGTGGAATTTATATGGAACAATAGGAAGGCTAGATTACGTCTGTCCTTACTATATTTACCATTTGATCGTGGAGGTCTGAAATGTCCAAACTTTATGTTGTATTACTGGTCAGCACAACTGAGGTCTATGATATATTATTTTTCATCAAATGATCTCCCTCACTGGACTGAAATGGAATCATACAATTTACCTTTACCTCTTCCCATATTCATATACTCAGACTCGGCTAAAAAATTACAGAAACAAGTTAAAAATCCAATTGTAAAGCATATGATCAAAATATGGTGTGAAACCAAAAAATATTTAAAAGAGCCACACTTATTGTCACAATTTAGCCCAATATGGGGTAATCAATATTTTAAACCAGGGAGAGCGGATGCTGTATTTAAAGTATGGAATTTAAAAGGGATTCAAAAGATTCAAGATTTATATTTGTCACGTTCAGATAACATAATTTCTTTTGAAGAACTGAGGATCAAATTTAATCTTAATAGAACACAGTTTTTTAAATATCTTCAGCTTAGGAACTTTATTCGAACAAATCAAAATAATGCTCTCACCCGACCTACTTATTCATCCTTGGAAAAAATTTTGACGAAAGATAGTAAGAGAAAGGGTATTATTTCAGAGTTTTATAACTCATTGACATTATCCTCAAGTGAAAACTCACAGAAAAGACTGAATTATTGGAAAGAAGACCTGCAAACTGAAATCTCAGAGGAACAATGGGAATTGGCTTGTACAGAAGCTCAAACCAAATCAATAAATGTACGTCTTAAATTGATACATTTTAAATGGTTAATGTGGATGCATGTTACACCGGTGGAGTTAAATAGATATAACAAAAACATACCAGATACGTGCATAAAATGTATGGAAAGTAAAGGAACCCCATTTCATTGTTTATGGGAATGTAGAAAAATTAGAATGTTTTGGGAAGAGGTGAGGATAACAATTGAAAAGATAATTTCAAAACAAATCATATTGAATCCTAAATTGTTTTTGTTGGGTCTGTATCCAGAAAAGCATAACTTTAATAAGAGTGAAAGAGCATTCATAAACCTCAGTTTGCTTAACGCCAAAAAATGTATTGCACTACTGTGGAAAAAGACTCATAGACCAGATGTGACTCAGTGGTTAAGACAGATGTTAACAAACCTTCCACTAGAAAGAATAACATACATACTGAAATCAAAGGAAATTGTGTTTGAGAATATATGGAGACCTTTCTTTTTTTCTTTTTTTTTGGACTTATTTTGTACCCGTAGGTAGATTTGTTCTGCAGTCCGGTGACAAGCCACCAGCTGCCAGTCGCTGCATGCGCAAGCGCCCCTTTCATTGATTATGTAAAGAATTTAAACATAACTTTTGAAGAAGAAGGTGAATGATGTGTGTGGACCTTGTAAATTCCAAACTGGTGAATGTATAATATGTATACTTATGTAATGGATTGCCTAGACTAAACAGAGGAGCATTGTTGAAGACCTGCCTTTGTTAGTGGTTGTTGGTGTTTTTAGTACATTTTTTTTTAAATTACTTTAGTGTTAGTGTTTGATTGTTTGTGTTATGTTTGTAAAAAAGGTTCAATAAAAAATATTGTGGAGAAAAAAAAGCCTTTTTAAAAATTAACACCCTCACGGTACAGCCTACATAATTTCTTTCTCTAGCTATTGCGTTCACAAGATGTAGGGAACAAGAGCACTCTGAGGCAAGTGCAATACCCCCCACCTCAGTTTTCTTTAACGATCCCAATATGTTACTGAGGAAAGCAGTTTTCAACTTTTCCAAATACAGTGGAGATCAAAATTAGAGAACAATGTATTAATACTTGATACTTTATTCTGAAATAATGTTATTCTTCATTGTTCAGAATTTGACAGAATATCAGCTGTGGCTATACCACTACTGTACTAGCATGTTTTTGTTTTAAATAAATAAATAAAAAAAATAAGGCACTTCAAATCAAACATTTATTTTGTTAAAAAAAAACAAAAAAACAAAAAAACAAAAAACAGGTGAGCAAAATTAGAGAACAGTGACCACTGTGTCAGAAGAGAAGATTTAAACAATGTTTTTTAGGGCTATAGGATTCAAAAGTTAAGAGGAAGTATAGAGGCCTTTGCTTTGAATGACTTCAGCACATGTGCACCCATGGAGCATCACTAGTTTCTCACACTGCTCTGGTTTCGGGGACAGGATTATGCAAAGACTCTCAATGGGGAATTGGTTCAACACCGCAGCTGGAATTGCTCGCCAGTTCACTGCTGAACAGGGCAAGGATCTGTCTCAGCAGTGTCTCACCATTAAAGACAATGTGGACTCAAAGTTGACTCTGCAGTGACTAAACCTCTCATTAGCACAATGAATAAAAAAGGCTAGGCCTGCCTTTGCTGAGGAGCATGTTGTGTGGACAGAGGAGAACTGGTCAGAGTGCACTTTAGTGATGAGGGTATAGGTGCATTCCGATCACCTAGTAGTGTTCTCCGAAGTGGACTGCACAGGGTATTCTGCCATTTGAAGTGAGATTCCAAACTGAAGGGAGCAAACGGTCTTCAATTCAAAGGCAACTGAGAACTGAGCAGGGAAGACGTGAACAACGATGCATCACTTCACCGGAAGTTGACAAGAAGATTACCCATAAGCTATTGCACCTCAAATGAGTAAAACAAACTATTGCTGCTAACGTTATTAACAAGCTAAATTGATGTTGGTTATTGTTTAAATTAACTGATAGTAATAAAAATATATTTGTATTAATATTTTATTTAATAAATATAAATTATCCACTGTTATTATAAATTATAATATTATATATTATATTATATATAATATTATAATATATATATATATATATATATATATATATATATATATATATATATATATATATATATATATATATATATATATAATATATATATAATATATAATATATATATATATATTATAATATATTATAATATATATAATATTATATATTATATTATATAAATTATCCACAACGAGATCGCGGATACAAGCGGCTGAAATGAGCTTTCTCCGTAGGATTGCTGGACTCACCCTCAGAGATAGGGTGAGGAGCTCAGTCATCCGGGAGAGGCTCAGAGTAGAACCGCTGCTCCTCCACATTGAAAGGAGTCAGTTGAGGTGGTATGGGCATCTGATTAGGATGCCTCCTGGACGCCTCCCACTTGAGGTGTTTCAGGCACGTCCCACTGGGAGGAGACCCCGGGGCAGACCCAGGACTCGGTGGAGAGACTATGTCTCCCAGCTAGTCTGGGAACGCCTTGGTATCCCCTCTGAAGAGCTGGAGCAGGTGGCTGGGGAGAGGGAAGTCTGGGCTTCTCTGCTTGAACTGCTGCCTCCGCGACCCGGACCTCCGGAAAAGCGGTAGAAGATGGATGGATGGATGGAAATTATCCACTGTAATATCTGTAAGTGACCGTGGTAACGCACGGAGGAGGGGGTCAACGTTTGCAGGGTGTTTCAAATGGAGAAATTTTGTGAAGGGCATTTAACTTAACTGATATTCCCTGAGAATGGGCAGGAGTAGGGAATACAGCTGAAGTACACTGTGGATCGGAACGTAGCTTAAGTTCAATTTATTTGGGTCTGACAGGAAACAATATGTTAGATGTCAAACTGGGGAAAGACTGAACCCAAAGTGCGTAAAGAAGCCAGTTAAATTTGGAGGAGGTGTAGCGGTTTGAATTCAACCCCCACAACACAGAGACAGAACACAGAGACAGTCAGCTCGCACTCCTGGGTTTTTTCCGCTGCATGCTGCGTTTACAGTTGTGAGGTTAAAGTGTCATCCATGCATTGTGTTCATGCATCCTGTCTGTACCTCTGATATGCAAATGCCCAGATTGACTGCTGTGAATGTCTTTGATCTATTGTTTGAGTCGAGTATATATGCTGCACTGTGCTGTAAATCTGCCTCTCATTCTTTCTTTCTGATTCTGCAACTGCGGGACACACACACCGTGTGTCTTCGCTCCTCTTGGAGAGCTGGAGGAACGAGGCTTCAGCCTGCTCACACTATGGGGCTGGAGCCGAGTTCTGATGAAGGCGGATGATAATAAAGCTATTAAAAATCCAACGCTGCCTTTATTTTATCATCTTCTTCAGAGGAAGTGTTATAGTTTGGGGGACGTTTTCTACAGCAGGAGTTGGGCCTCTTGTACAGCTACATGGCAGGGTGAATGCAAATGTTTACGTGAACCTCCTTCGGCAACATGCAATTCCTTCATTTTAATTTTCTCCCAATCAGCTCGCAATTTTCATGCAAGACAATGCCCCCTGTCACACTGCAAAATGGGTTAAACAGTTCCTTGAATCCAACAATACTGAAACAATGAAATGGCCAGCCCAGAGTCCAGATCTAAACCCCATAGAGAATCTCTGGAAAATCCTTGGTGACAAAGTAATGGCAAAGTAACCCACTACAGTTACTGAACTGTGGAAGAGACTGCAAGAAGAATGGACCAAGATCAAACCAGAGCAGTGTGAGAAACTAGTGATGTCCTGCGGGCACAGATGCTGAAGTTGAAGCTTGACGTCTTCTTCTGCTTTTTCTTTAATTTCGGTTGAAAGGCAGCAGTGGGTGACCGCGTGCACCCCTGCCTGGACGGCGACGCAACTACATTTCATAGAATAAACTCCCATTGAAAAGGACTGCTGAGTTTTTAATTAATTGGACAACTAATTTAATTTAGTTATCTAAATTCTTATCAACAATTATCAAAAGTCAATTAATCATTAACATCCCTATTCAGAATAAATGAAGTATTAATACATTGTTCTCTAATTTTGATCTCCACTGTATTGAGGCAGAACCAAATTATGATAAGCCTGTCATCCATGAATATTAGGCATGCAAGTCATCGATTAATTCATTAATTGATTCACTTTATCAATTGATAAATGATTACTTGATAAGCGGTGTTTTCCTGAGAATTTGAATTTCCCTTGGTACATTATGATCTATAACATAAAAAAACAATTACTGTTTGATATATTGAATAAAAAAAACAAGCCATAATCCTCAAGGATTTATTTATATAATGTAATATGTTGCATGTTAAACATTAACAACAAAATAAACAGCTCTGTCTCTCTGTCTAATTCAGGTTCTCTCTCTGTCTATGGTGGTATACAAACCGGTTAGAAAATATCAAGTGTCATGTTCTGTCCTGCAGGATTTTTTTTGTCATGGTTTATATAAATGACAAAAACATGTGTATTTTTTGTATTTTTACCTCCACCAAGGAGGTAATGTTCTTACTGGGGTTTGTCGGTTTGTCTGTCTGTTACCAACATAACTCAAAAAGTTATGAACGGATTTTGACGAAATTTTCAGGAAAGGTGTGTAATGGCACGGGGAACAGATGATTAGATTTTGGTGATGATCTAAGAGTGCATACCTCCACCAAGGGCTTTCTTTGCATTTGTGCAGCAGGATTACACAAAAACTACTGGATGGATTTGGATGAAATTTTCACCAGAAGTGGTTCTTGGGCTAGAGAGGAACCTATTATACTTTGGTGATGATCTGAGAATGCATACCTCAGCCAAGGCTCTTATCTTCTCACAGTGTGTTAGCAACAATACTCCAAAACTGATGGACAGACTTTGATGCAATTTTCACCACAAGTGGCTATAGGCCTACACACAAACCCATTACATTTTGGAGGTGATCCATGACAAACAGAAGGAGCCTTGGCAGAGGTATGCGCTCTATGAGTGCTTTTCTAGTTATTCTATGGTTTCTTTCTTCCATTGAGAGAGTAGGGAAGGGAAAAAAACATTCATAATAGTAATGTACTCATGCATACTTAAATTATATGATCAGGTGGGTATAGTAACCAGAAATTCTACTCATGTAAAAGCAGTGCTTTGAAATTAATAATTAAAAGTAGACAACCAAAAATTTCTAATTGAGTTAAGGGTACAAAGAGCACCCACTTAGAAACTTAAGTATGACTTCAGTCTTGAAGGTTTGAGGTTTTTCTAAAAATTTATAACAATTTTCTTGTAGTTTTCTACTTTTCTCTCTAAATCTGTCTAAAGTTGAAACTATGTTCCTCAAATTTGTAATTTCCTTTTGTAAAATTGACTTTTCTTGTACATCTGAAACTTTATTATAAATTTGTGGATTATTTTATGACAAATTTTTGTCTTTTAAAATAAAATTACTGGGTTTTTTTTTTTTTAGATAAATTTGAAACAGACTGTGGTATTTTTTTTTTTACTTTTTCCTTATAACAATTTACATTTTTGACCATAACTTTGCAGTCAGAACAGAACAATAATTTAAGATAGGATAAGATAAGCCTTTATTATTTATTAGTCCCACAATGGGGAAATTCCAGGATTGTAACAGCACAGGGACAGCAACACTCAAGAGTAATAATTCAGAAGATCAGAAAATAAGAGCAGTGAATATACATATGTACACATAAATATATATACACAGTGCAAAGCATTGTAGTTAGATGCAGTAAACAGCATAACCGTCTACTTAGTTATCCTACATAGTATGAATATGTACCCATATACAGTATATTGTCACCCTCCGTAGCGACTGATATTGTCCTAGTTATATACTGGAGGGGCCCATTTGTGTAAGTCTGTTGCGTCTTTTGCATTCAATACTATTAGGTCGTCACGTCTTTTTGCCATCTCTGCGAGCAGCCCTGCTTAGGTTATAAAGTCTGACAGCCGTAGGTAGGCCGTAGGTAGGAAGGACCTGCGAAACCTCTCGGTCGCACACCTAGGATGATGTAGTCTACTGCTAAATGAGCTCCTCAGTGCGTTCAGTATGTCCTGCATAGGGTGAGACTCGGACTCCAGCAGAGATGACAGTTTAGCCACCATCCTTCTCGCTCCTATCTCCTCCACTGGGTCAAGGTGTTGCCCCAGGACAGAGCTAGCTTTCTTGATCAGTTTGTTCAGTCTCTTCCTATCAGCTGCTGTAATGCCACTGCCCCAGCAGACCACTCCAAAAGCGATGGCTGACACCACCACCATGTCGCAAAATGTCTTCAGGAGCACCCCTTGTACACCAAAAGACCTGAGCCTCCTCAGAAGGAACAGCCTGCGCTGTCCCTTCTTGTAGAGTGTGTCGGTATTGTGTGACCAGTCTAGTTTATTGTTCAGATGAACACCCAGGTACTTGTAGGATGTCACCATCTCAATGTCTGTTCCCTGGATGTTTAGTGGTGCTTTAACTCTGATTACAAAGAAAAAATATTAATAAAATCATATTTAACGAAATAAATCAACTTAAATGACCAAGGATGCCATTATTTCTGTTATAATATTTCTTTATATTTATAGTTGTTGTTGTGGGGTTTTTTTTGAGAAATCTCCTCACCACCCAGACAGCAGGAAAAACCTCCCTTATTTTGAAATCAAATGTTGACACGTTTAGTTTGTCTGAAGGCTGCTGATGGATTAAAGTCATCGACTTTGTGAATTTCGGTCATCTTAACCTGCCAGATAAATAATAGGGAACTGTAGCCGACTCTAAAGACATAATTCACCACAATATGTGTTCATGTACAGAATGATCTGTTTAGGTAGTTATAGTTGTGCTCTCAGGCTTTCTCATCAGGCACCTCTCTAAGCAGCTGCTGAAGGACCTCAGTTTAGAGTGAAGAGAGCTAGCGTTTTCAGCTGTTGCTTTTTGTCACTGCCGCTGGAGAATAAAAACGGCACGCCTGCTCATGCAAGAAAAGAGAAACTGCCAGTCTCTTCATTCCTGCAATTCCTACAGAACATAACTTAATATTGTAGTGGCTGGTGAAATATATCCTCAGCAATTCATCAGTCCCCCTCGCCTTTCCCTTCATATGAAGCCGGCTGCATATGAATTCTAACCACATCTCTTAGCTAAGCGACTCTTCCATTATTGCCCCCGTTTCCAGTGGATTAAAACCATGACAAACACCAGTGCTTACATACCTCTTGTGATTTTTTTCCATGTTTAAAGTACTTCAATAAACTCATGTTTCTGTCGGACAGTCACACTTAGCGAGACACTGTTTGCTGACTGACTGGAAAACTCGTGTGAGCGGGGCGCTTCTACACTCCGCGCAGATGACGGCCATGCACATTGTTCGTGTGCGCGCTTGCGGAAAGTAATTGCTTCGTATATTTTTCTTAATAAATTCATATCACCTTGGGGTGGCGGTAAAATGTCTGGCGTAGCGGGCCGCCACTGAGAAATGTTACCAGAGGAAACCCTGCACTGCCAACCGCCTGGCAGGGTGACGACAATACCCTTTCAGCCTTTTACAGACTGAGGGGGTAATAATAAAAAAACAAATAAGTATAATATTCAAAAAATTGCCAACACTTCTAAATGCAATAGTGATGTTTTCGTTAAATGTGCCCAAGATGGTGTTTTCCGTTGCAGTTGCAAGTTCCATTTAAAGAGTTGCCAAGCAATGATGTGTAATATTGAAGGATGTATTTTTTCAAAGAACTGCAGCACTGAGACTAAGGTATGAATCATGTTCTGCTGACCTCCTTTTACTCTTACAGTAGAAGGCAGGAGTTCCTATTTCCTTCATGTTGGCAAACAACTTCTGCTCAACTGACCACAGGTATCCTATTCTTGTTTATCTATGCAATTACTGGCGTACTGGCACAATTCAAGGAAATGTGTGTATTGCAAGATGGTTGTTTGCTCTCAGCCACAGTGGGAGAAAGTTATAAGGTGAAAGTAAAATCTATATTTTTAGTGCAAACAAGTTATCCATACGTAAACCATTCTGCTGCAGCTGGGGACCTGTACTACAAAGCTGGTTCACTTCTTACCGGGGTAGATCACAATGGTAACTTATGCTGTGAAGCTAACCCACTCAGGAGCATGTTAAGATCCATCAGAGCTCAGTGGCTGTATTAGTGCAGTTCTCCAACCAATTAAATCCTTTAGAAAACAACATTCACCTCCTCTGGGGTTTTGAAGAGATGCCCAACTACCCATCCACTAATGGATGGGTGGTTGGGCGTCTCCTCAAACCCCATTAATGGATGGGTGGCTTTTAAGGCAAGCTCCTTTGCCAAGGGTCAGATGGTAGTCCCCCCCCCCCCCCCAAATTAGGCATTTTTTTGTACACTTCTCTGAATGTCTGTATTACCTCAGCACAGACTGTACGTTCAATACATACAGGGCTGTACATTTGAGGTTTTTTTGCTCATAGCACTGGTGCTACAGAGGTTCATAGTTATGTAGCACAAGACAAAAAAGCTTGTAGCATGATAAAAACATCTGTTAAGTCTCAAGTCTCTGTTAAGTCTAATTGACTGCAAGGATAAGGACCTGTACTTATATAGCATTTTTCTAGTCTCAAAGACCACTCAAAGCACTTCACTAGTACTAACCGTCTATTCTAAGGGCCTATCAGAGACAGATACCTAGATACAATTTAGAATCACCAATTAACCTAACATGCATGTCTTTGGATTGTGGGAGGAAACCAGCTCACTTGGAGTAAACCCACACAGCACGGGGAGAACACAAGACTCCACACTGAAAGGTTCCCACCCCTGCCAGCTTTGCGATTTGAACCTGGAACCTTCTAGCTGTTAGGCAACAGTGCTAATCTCTGTACCACCATGCTTCCGTGTACCACTGTGCAAGCAGTGCAGCTCAATTATCTAAAAAATATATAGCATTTCACTTATGATTAAAAGCAGCTTGTCAAGATTATTATTGTAATCATAATTGTTTTAAATGTACATACATTTCCACATCAGTCATCAATCCTAACGACCTAAACACGCTTACCACACCATACAAATTAACAGGCCAGTTTTGGCCCGCAGGCCGTACACCACTAGACGAGCCCGCTGAAGAAGAAGACAACTTTATTGTCATTCAATCTATACAGCCAATCATGTACAGTAGAACAAAGTTACGTTCATCCTATCTACAATGTTAATCATCTAGAATCAGAGGGCCACTACCATACAAGGCACCGCCACAAACAACTTTTCCTTCTCCCATTCTATTATGTTGAGCACCAAGCTAGAAGGCGGGAAGTACCATTTTTATATGGTCTTTGGTATGACCTGGCCGGGGCTTGAACCCACAACCTTCCAGCTGTGGGGCAGATGTTCTACCACTAGTGGCCACCACCAAATGTGGCCCTAAAAATAGCTTACATTGCCCCATAGAGCTTCGTCATTCTCAGTCACACTCCTCCTCCAGAGACTCACACAAAATGAACCTGCTGTGGGCCCAGGAGAAGCCAGAAGAAACGGAAAAAAATGCTTCTTTTATAAGAGCATTTTTTTCCAGTCACTCCCAGAGCCTGAAGCAGAAGAAAACCAGCCTGTCTCGTCAGCGAGGAGCAATCTATGCATCCGGGTTCACTTCGCATATCCTCTGCCCTTTTTTTTTTTTTGCTTCTGTGAGAGCCCCCACGGAAATAAAACATATCCCACTTTAGGGCCTTTTCCACTAGCCCCGATTAGCTCAACACAGGACAGCTCAGCACGCTCTGTAACTCTTTCCACTAGCCCCAACACGGTTTAACAGCCGCAATTTTCGTCCCCGCTCAAGGGCAGGGTACAACCGTGCTGAGTCGTGCCGTGTTGTGACGTCAAAAGACTGGTCGCCGCTGATTGGTCAGGTCATAACGTCACGAAAGCGACCGTCTTCTGATGAATCTACACACAACCGCCATTTGCAATATTTCACGGAGTAAATACGATATTAATACAGACAGCGTTGTAGGTTTTGCGGAACTCTACACCGTGGTCCAACGAAGAGGTGCGGAGTTTTCTCTGCTTGGTGGCAGATCCACAGTGAGGAGTGACTCGGACCGATACAGATGGCAGCCCAGAATAGAACCGGACTACGGACAAGCTGAAGACGAACGTGAGAGAACCATCGATGGTGAGTGATTTGTAATAATGTGCATCTGTTCGCTTATTTATCCTGTTGGTGGTAAGCTCACTTTTGAGCCATACAGCGCTGTTCTGTGCTGGCTAACGATTTTTAGCTAACGATTTTTAGCTAGTAGCTAGCTAGTACCAACTGCTGATTCGTGCTCGTTTTCTCCTAAATATTCGCTTGTGAGAGCAAAACGATGAAATATGTTAATCCTGGTTAAAGTCCTGGTTTGTGTACGTATTGAACTTTGGTGCTGCACATTAAATTGTGTGCAATTTAATGCTAGAATGTGTTTCCACATGCCAGAGGTTAGCTGCCCTCAGTGTTTATATTGTGGATACTGGTGAAATGAACCACAGAAGCCGAAATCTCGTCATTAAAATTGCTTTTTCAAACCAGTGATTTATAAAGTCATTCATATAATTTTCTAAAGCATCAGAATAGACCCACACACCTATTCTGTGGCTCCTGCAGTGCTCGTCAGGGAAACGAAGCATTTTTGTCACATCTCACCACTGACTTTCACAAGTATATTTCCCTAATACAGGTACATCTCCAAAAATTAGAATGTCATGAAAAACTTCAATATTTTTTGTCACTCATTTCAGAAAGAGAAATCCGTATATTATATAGATTCATTACACAGACAGTGATATATTTCAAGCATTTATTTATTTTAATTTTGATGATTATGGCTTACAGCCCCTGAAAACCCCAAATTCAATTTGGCAAAAAATTAGAATATTACATAAAATTAACTTTAAAAAATAGTTTTTAAATATAAATGTTGGCCGCTGAGGTGTTGGTTAAGATGGGCTGTAGCCGTAATCATCAATATTAAAATAAACACTTTCAATATATCACTGTCCCTGTAATGAATCTAATATGGGTTTCACTTTCTGAAATGAGTGAAAAAATACTGAATTTTTTTCATGGTATTCTAATTTTTGAGATGTGCCTGTATTAAGTGTTGAACTTGCTTGAAACTAACCATCATCCATTTCTGTCGTTCATCTAGGCAAGAGGAAATCAGTCTCCCCACAACCTACCTCGCCACTGTGGAAAGTACTGAAATCCTTTGCTTTTATAGGTAAAGTGTCAAAACCAAAGTAGCACAATTTCCACTTAATATAAAAGGGACTGAACTGAGATTTATTTGATTGTGTGAATATGGCACATCAACTGTAAAATAAACCGCTTGTTAATGTATTTATTTTTTTGTCAGATCACTTGTGTGATCCTTTGTGAGTTATGTTCATAACTGTATGTTTTGGCGAATGTGAGATGTTCAGTCGTCAATATAATTTACTTTATATGTGTAGTTTATAGTCTATCATCAATAAACTCATGCAGTAACAGGACACATTACAAATATTTGAGGCCCATTGTAGTGCTTCCTTTTATATTTTAGCAATGCTAGTACAAAACACCGCCCACACATGAAGCCAGGGCAAGAAGAGACACTTTTACAGACAAGACAAACTTTTATTGATAAAAACTTCATATTTTGACTGAGCGACTCCATACTCGGTGATGCACACCTTCAGTTAAAGTACTATATTCCATTCAAGTGAATGTATTAATTCATTCTGATTGCTGAGGCCACAGTAAAAACAGATGATTTTAAATGTAACGCAGCCCTTGTAAAATCTACCGAAGCGCAGCTACATGAAAATTGTGGTTAAATACAACAACGAAGTACTTTATTGTCATATTCAAATTGTAATCCCTCCTGTTTTGTTTTTCTTTTGAATTCTTGGATGAAATATGGTGGGCAATATAAGCTGCAGCTTCAGCCATCACCCATTTCAGATAACCTATGTTGAACTGTATAATCAGAGGAGTTATTGTTTAATTTGACCTTGTTAGATTTTTTTCCCCTTTGTTATATTATTCCATTTTCTTTTAATCTTTACTTTTAATCAATCCGAAATAAAGATGCATTCATTAATTCACATTCCACCACTGGCTTTTAGCAACAAGTGTATTTCCCAAATATGTTTTAAACTTGCTTTAATTAACCACCACCCATTTGTCTTTTGTCTAGGCAAGAGGGAAACTGTCCACCCCAACTGGACCTTGCCTCACTATTTACAGAGATGCAGGCTGAAGATCTGCTGAACCAGGACCAGTACGAGGGGCCGATCCAGCTGCTTCTCAGTGAGGCAGCGTGGCTGCCGTGTGTGACCATTCCATTTTATTTATTTTTTTTACAGTTTGAATTTTGCACATTCTGAATAATCTTGAATTTGCTGCTGATTGTAATAAACAATTTAGTGACTTATGTGTTTGCATCATGATTTTCTATTTTGTCTGTTAAGACACCGGTGGGAAAAGAGTCAACTGTACAAAGGATTTATCGGTGACCTTGAAAATAATGGCTCATTTTTAAGAAAAAAGTAACCAAAACAATTATTTTATTAACTGAAGACTGTATTGTTGGATGTGCCACCGCAGAAGACCCTGCATACTTTAGTGACAGTACCAGTATATGGAGGAATTCTGGGTCATATTAGCATCTGCTCTTCATCATAATGGGTTTGGGCAGGGGTGTCTAATCATGTGCCATGGAGGGCCAAGACCCTGCAGGCTTTACCTCCAACCAGTGTCTTCAACAGCAGATTCCACTGAACTTCTTCCACTGACTGATCAGTGAGAACACCTGCTGAAGAGACTGGGTAGAAGAGAGAACCTGCAGGGTCTTGGCCCCCCATGACACATGATTGGAAGCCCCCGGATTAGGTTTAATGGGATTTAACATTTTAACACAAACTGCTTTATGGTTCATAATTCTGTTGACAGACTTACACCAAACCAAAAGTGATTTCTCAAACTGCTGGATTATTCTTAGCTTTTCCAATCTTTCAGTATTTAATTCATGCCACATGGTGGTAACCTTCACATATAAAAAAAGAGACATCTGCAAAAACTTCAGAGGTTTATTGTCAGTGCAGTTCCCAGTGCAATACTACATGAATGCATGTCTAGTACATTGTTGATGCAGAGAATATATATTTCTACAGTACATGTATCTAGTAAATCAAGTATTTTCCATGTAACCTTGTGACTGCATTATTTTAATTGCTTTTAATCTTAGATCAAGTTTGTTTTGGCCTAAAATGCATGATAACTGTCAAATATATCTTATTATACCTAACTCAGTACTGTTTACTTTTTGAATATATATTTTGTGGCTAATATAGTTATGAACATGGTGATCAAGTTGTGTCAGCTGATCATTTTTTTCTATGACACCACCTCAGACTCTGCAGCTGGAGCAGGTACGTCCATGATGTCTCAACAGTCTCTCCATGATTTTCAAGCAGATCAGAGCAATTTGTTGTACAGGAAATAAACGTTTCTACAGACATTCTTAAGCTCTATAACCACTGATCGTTCGTGAAGCTGTGTTGACATCAGTGACGGGCTGATGACATCCATGACAGGCTGTGCTGAACGCCCAGACCGAATGAAGCGGTAATTTCCCCACAACAGAGCCATCTGAAACACACACGGCGTACATACACTACCCTTCAAAAGTTTGGGGTCACTTAGAAATTTCCTTATTTTTGAAAGAAAAGCACTTTTTTTCAATGAAGATAACTTTAAACTAATCAGAAATACACTCTATACATTGCTAATGTGGTAAATGACTATTCTAGCTGCAAATGTCTGGTTTTTGGTGCAATATCTACATAGGTGTATAGAGGCCCATTTCCAGCAACTATCACTCCAGTGTTCTAATGGTACAATGTGTTTGCTCATTGCATCAGAAGGCTAATCAGGGTGTCTGCAGGTTTTAACAAGTGTAATTTTAGACTTTTTTAGACCTTTTTTAGACCATCATGGATTAAATTTACGACCTTCACGAAGTATTAAAAAAAGAAAGAACAAACCCAGATTGCGGTCAATTGACATTTATTGTCAATGAAACGAACATATACAGTATACACCCATTATTTTCATTATTTTACATGCTTCTAAGCTCTGCACTTTTGGTGGCAATTTCGTCCTCCAGAACCTTAAGCTGGGAGAGTTTGTCTTTAGCAGCCCTCCTCAGAGCATTTGATTTTGAGAGGAGCTGTGCCATTTTGCTCCCAGCCTTGCCCTCTGCTTGCTCTGCCAACTCATCTGCATCTTTGCCCAGGCTCTCAATGACTGTATGCAGACTGTCCCTCTTGACTTTCAGGTCTTGTAACTGCTCCTCCGCGTGTGCCCTTTTCTTCCCTTGTGTCTCTGCCTCCTTCCTCTTCCTCTCTTCGTCCAAATGCACACGGTACCGTGACCTGGCAGCCATGACAGATTTCATTAAGTCAGGTGTAAGTGGAACCCTGGTAACGCCCCCATGTATTGCAACGTAGTCGCAAACAAGCCTGTGTGCAAACCTTTGAGATACAATCTTTCTTGACGAACTCTGCTACTCCAAATCGGATGATATAGGCGGTCTTGTCTCTCCCGCATTGGAATGTTTTGGCTACTGTTGAGTCGGGAAACATTGCTTGAAACAGTTCCCCGATGTCGTCATTAGCTCTGTATGACTGGTGTTTAGCCACGGTGTTAAGCGCCCACTGAACTTCTACCTTCATCGTTTCAGTCGAGCCCATTAGATCGCGAATATCATTTGTATTATTTCTTGACGTGCTGCTTGCAACCGAACAGAACTGAGCAATTCCATGAGAGTTGCGTGCTGCATTTGCTGATTCCTGGTGTTTGCTAGCTTTGATGTGTGACTCCAGTGCCCTGACGCCCAGGGTCCCGAGTTTAAGTGTTCTTTTGCACAACGTGCAGTACGCCTCAGTGTCGTCGTTGGGAACGCGTTTGAGCCAGTCTGCAAAGTCATCTCTTGAGAACCAACCGTCATTAAATTTACATTTGCCCATCTTTTTAGTTTTGTCCTGCTAGCTTTCTCTCCTGCCATTCGCACGTTACTTCACAACTATTCCCGCCTTGCTCGCGCACACAGCTCATTCAGACCAGAGCCAAAATGCTTGCTCCAGCATCCTGTGACGACAGTACATTTCCGTTTCACATCTGTAGTTTTATTGTGCGTTCCACCAACAGCAACATTTCATGTAGAACAGGGGTCGGGAACCTTTTTGGCTGAGAGAGCCATGAACACCACATATTTTTAAATGTAATTCCGTGAGAGCCATACAATATGTTTAAAACTAAAAATACAAGTAAATGTGTGCATTTTATGCAATTTCAACACTTTTAAAGTACAATAAGTCTCTGAATTCTTTTTAATAACATTGTTATGCTGTTGCTAATCAATGATGAGTATTTCTTACCATTAATGCGACTTCTGGTGCTCAATATTGGCTGAGCCTGGATACCCGGATGTGCAGCGGCTTTTGGGATATTCAAATTCAAACGTTTATTTCAAACTCAGGGTTCATATTAAATGCAGAACAGAAACGAGTAGAAAATAAATAAATAAATGCTTAAATTCAGCGTGCCGTCTCGTGTGATCTGAGCTCGTAATGGCCGATGATTCTAAAACTATGCGATCTGGATCAATATTGGCTGAGCCTGGAGTACCCGGATGTGTAGCGGCTTCCGGGATATTCAAATTTAAATTCAAACGTTTATTTCAAACTCAGGGTTCATATTAAATGCAGAACTGAAACGAGTAGAAAATAAATAAATGCTTAAATTCAGCGGGGCGTCTCGTGTGATCTGAGCTCGTAATGGCTCGTAATGGATCTGAGCTCGTAATGGCCGTGTGGAAAAGACATAAGAACAATACTTTAAAAAAAACATTAATCCTTTATCGATATTTTGCATTGAAACGTAGGTCTTAAATTACTCAAACTCAATTTTAGACTCACAGTGCAAAATATCCCTGTATTTTAGACTTTTTTTAGGCCTAAAATTGAAAATGTGTAATTTTAGACTTTTTTAGACATCGTGGGCACCCTGCTAATGGATGATTAGAAAACCCTTGTGCAATCATGTTAGGTCTGCAATGCTGTATTTGCTGCAAATGGAGAATTCTTTGACGAAAGAAAAGTTTGAAGGAAAAAATTATTATTTCAAATACAAATCATTATTTCTAACCTTGTCAATGTCTTGACTATATTTTCTATTCATTTTACAACTCATGGTGGTAAATAAGTGTGACTTTTCATGGAAAACACAAAATAATTGTCTGGGTGACCCCAAACTTTTGAACGGTAGTGTATTTTAGTACCTAACAGCGATAACTTGCAGACATTAAAGTGTAGTACGACGTACTTATAGCAAACTAGCATTAGCAACATTAGCTTACCGTCATATATGACCTAGTTTGTATCCTCACGTCTTTGGCTCTCCCAGAAGCTGCAGAACTATTCCAGAGTGTTTCATCTCGCTGCCTGTACCCTTGTCTGGCGGTCCTTTTTGGCATTTACGGTGAAAAAAGCCACAGACCAAGGAGTCGCCTTGTACAGCTGTATGTGTTATGTTTTGCTTGGGTCGCATGTTCTACGTCACGGGAGTGTGGCGCCGCCTCGCTGTTACAGAAATCCCACCCACCCCAGCTTAACACGGTTGTAATGGAGACAAAAGTGAGCCGAACCGTGTCGAAGTGAATCGAGACGTGCCAAGGTGTGCTGGGCTAGTGGAAAAGTGCCTTTTGTGTGCCGTTAATGCGACACTCAAAAGTGCAGCCTGCACACACAAACACAGTGTCTGGTTTTGTAAATGTGAAAGCTGTTCAGTGTCAATATGAAAAATAATGTCGGGTGCATTTTGCAGGCCTCTGTTGTAACAAAGGGCAAAGAGCAGGAACCACTGAACTCTGTATATTGGTGTATTCCACCACTGATCTGCGCTGAGTTTAACATGAGGCGACAAAATCAAATCAAATCACCCTTTATTGTCATTCAACTGTACAACCAATCATGTACAGTAGAACGAGATTGTGCTTTACCTATCTACTGTGTTAATCACACACACCCCAAGTGTAGAATCAGAGGGCCGCTGCCATGCAAGGCGCCGCCACAAATTTCCCTCCTCCATTCCATTATTGCTGAGCACCAAGCTGGACGGCAGGAAGTTCCACTTTTATATGGTCTTCGGCATGACCCGGCCGGGATTTGAACCCCTGCCTCCCGGGTGTGGGGCGGATGCTCTACCAACTGAGCCACCACTCCGGTGGTAAGTATAAAAGACTTATAAAAATGCCGGTGACTAGGAGTGGGGAAAAAAAAGATTGATTCAATGATGGATTGTAATACTTGGTACTGGCGACAATGCATCGATCCATAAACACACGGACTGATCTTTTATTTTTTTTAAAATGCGCATACATATACTTTTGGGATATCAGTTAATCAATGACTTTTTCAGTCCACTAGATGGCGCAAAGCAAAACACCCAGTCAAGTGAAGTCATAGCTTGTCTCAGCAATTTGCAGCCAGCTTTGAAAGTTAGGAAGCAGTTAGCTCAAATGTTGGGCCTTTTTTGGATTTTCTAACTAAGATGGAAGGAAAGACTTTGACATGACACACAACCCGCAAGAAGCGCTGCACAAAAAAAACAAACAAACAAAAAAAAACACTTGGAATATGGTGGCCCACATACATCTTGGAGCAGCATTAGCAACAGCTAAGCTAAAGTGACACTGGCATGGAGCTTTTTCTGAGCGTGAAGCAAGTAAAGCTTATTTATGAAGCGCTTTTCAGAGACATAGTCACAGAGCGCTGCACAATAAAATGGAATAAAAGGAAGCTGATAGCTAAAAATTGCAAAAATACAAAAACAAATTAAAACACAAGATTAAAATAATTTTAAAATATCAAACTTACCATTAAAAAGCAGTTGAAACTCAACAGAAACTCTTGTTAAACAAAAAAGTTTTCAGCTGCTTTTTGAAAGAG
This sequence comes from Pholidichthys leucotaenia, assembly GCA_020510985.1. Lineage (NCBI taxonomy): Eukaryota > Metazoa > Chordata > Actinopteri > Cichliformes > Pholidichthyidae > Pholidichthys > Pholidichthys leucotaenia. Next base: position 322,329,453 of record CM035837.1, on the reverse strand, counting down.
TTCACAGAGCCAACTAAACATATCTGGAGTGGGAATCTATTCCAAACAGCACCGTGCACCACCATCCCTGTGTGCAAAGACATGTCTCTGTGGAAAATGAAGCCCCGAGAATACTTTATTATATAAAAGAGATGTCAACAGATTTACTTTGGGACACGATTTGAGGTTGAATAAGGTGAAAAAAATTTGAACTATATGGGATCGTGATACATGATTATCGCAATGTCGTGATTATCGTTGAATCGTGATAGGACAGACTTGTGACCAAGAATCGCAATCCGAATCGCGAGATTCCTCACGATTCTCACCCCTACCGGTGACTGTCCACAGCGGCCCATGTCACCAGCTTGCAGGCTGACTGGAACACTGGTGCAATCAACGATGTGAGGACATGAAACTTGATATCCAGGAAAAATGTGCAGTTATCTGCAGGAGATTGTTGAGGTGTGAATTTATGCTGATACTCGCGACTGTGGCTCGCCAACTGTAGTTTTAAAGCAGCATAATTGTAGTTTGAAAGCGGCGATACACACAAACAGGTCTGCTTCTCATCACACCGGTGCTACGTCAGTTCATTCATTCTTGGCACAAACCAATTTTCACGTTGCACATGTGACATAAATGTTACACTGTACAGCCCTGACATATCATCTACACAATATTCCTGCTTCACAATTCAAGATTCATCTAATTATTTTAATTTTCCACATTAAAAAAAAAATCTTTCACATCTACCGTCTCCTGACCTTTGACCTTGAGCACAACCTGGATGTAGACCCTCCTGAGGATCATTATGCAGGACTTAAGTGAGCACTGAGGCAACTGCTAGAAGTAGTAACTCTTGTGAAATGCAGACAGATGAATGGACAGATTCATCATTAGCAACACTTCATTAAAAAGTTAGTTTTTTTGTTTTGTCGTTTTTTTTTTTTTAGGGGAGGGGTCAGACTTCTCTTGAATGATTGTCCATTCACTTTGCTTGCCTCATCACCATTCTGTCCATTTGTGGGGGAGGGCACAGAAATACCCATGTCATTGACAAGGGATATACACAAAAACAAGTAAAAGACTTTTCCATTGCGCTGGAACATTTTTGTCTTCGATTGTGACAATGAAGAGAAAGGCAGGAAATGGGGTAAAGAACACACACACACACAGAGAGAGAGAGAGAGAGAGACAGAGACAGAGAGAGAGAATACCACTTTGGCCAGGATATGAACCAGTCCTCTGCATTTGGACCTCAGGAGCACCACAAATTCAAGACTTATTAAGAGATTATTAACAACTCTTTTGAAGATATGTAAAACTAAAACTTCAAGATACACAACAAAAGTGACAACTAATATAGGTGATCAACTGAAGTTAACAAGAGAACTCTGAGGCAAGTGCAATATCCCCTGCATCCATTTTCTTTGAAGATCCAAACAAAAAAGTTTTCAAGTTTTCAATATAATTATTGGGGCAGAACCAAACGATGATAAGCCTATCATTAAAGAATATACAATAAAGTGAAATATACTTGAAATGAATATACTTTATACAACCCATAGTTGTAGGCCAAGATCCCAAAGTGAACCTGAGTAGCAAGTTTGGTGACCCTAGAGAGCTTTACGCCTTCCATAGTAAGAGGGCACAGGGAGTGCTAACCTTGACCTTTGACCTTTTGGCCCCAAACCCATAGAGAGGGGTCATGGTCTCAGGGTGAGTCTGTGTACCAGGTTGGTGAACTTGGCTTTCTTTGTTGTAGAGATATCGTTTATATGCCATTTTGATGTTGACCTGTGACCTTGTGATCTCAAATCCATAGTCATCCTTCAGGGTCACAGGGTGAAACTGTGTACCAACGTACAGTAATAGGGCATAGGGGATGTTAACCTTGACCTTTTGACCCCAAAGCCAGAGGTCAGGATCCCAAGGTGAACCTGTGTACCAGGTTTGGTGGTCCTAGCTTCAATTGTTTTATACTAATGTTGTTGGTACCCCTCTGTTAATGAAAGAAAAACCCACAATGGTCACAGAAATAACTTGAATCTGACAAAAGTGGTAATAAATAAAAATTCTATGAAAATTAACCAGTGAAAATCAGACAATGCTTTTGAATTGTGGTTCAACAGAATTACTTTAAAAAACAAACTAATGAAACAGGCCTGGACAAAAATGATGGTACCCCTAGAAAAGATTGAAAATAATGTGACCACAGGGACATGTTCAACCAAGACGTGTCCTCTAATTAACATCACAGGTGTCTACAAACTTGTAACCAGTCAGTCGGCCTATTTAAAGGGTGACAAGTAGTCACTGTGCTGTTTGGTGACATGGTGTGTACCACACTAAACATGGACCAGAGGAAGCAAAGGAGAGAGTTGTCTCAGAAAGTTAGAAAGAAAATTACAGACAAGCATGTTAAAGGTAAAGGCTATAAGACCATCTCCAAGCAGCTTGATGTTCTTGTGACTACAGTTGCACATATTATTCAGAAATTTAAGATCCACAGGACTGCAGCCAACCTCCCTGGACGTGGCCGCAGGAGGAAACTTGATGAAAAATGGAAAAGACTGATAATACGAATGGTAACAAAAGAGCCCAGAACAACCTCTAAACACATTCATGGTGAACTCCAAGGTCAAAGTACATCAGTGTCACATCGCACCATCCGTCGTTGTTTGAGCCAAAGTGGACTTCATGGGAGACGACCAAGGAGGACACCACTGTTGAAAACAAATCATAAAAAAGCCAGACTGGAATTTGCCAAACCGCATGTTGACAAGCCACAAAGCTTCTGGGAGAATGTCCTATAGACAGACGAGACAAAACTGGAACTTTTTGGCAAGGCACATCACCTCTATGTTTACAGACACAAAAATGAAGCATACCAAGAAAAGAACACTGTCCCTACTGTGAAACATGGAGGAGGTTCTGTTATGTTCTGGGGCTGCTTTGCTGCATCTGGCACAGGGTGTCTTGAATCTGTGCAGGGTACAATGAAATCTCAAGACTATCAAGGTATTCTAGAGAGAAATGTGCTGCCCAGTGTCAGACAGCTTGGTCTCAGTCGCAGGTCATGGGTCTTGCAACAGGATAATGACCAAAAAAAACACACAGCTAAAAACACCCAACAATGGCTAAGAGCGAAACATTGGACTATTCTAAAGTGGCCTTCTATGAGCCCTGATCTAAATCCTATTGAACATCTGTGGAAGGAGCTGAAACATGCCGTCTGGAGAAGGCACCCTTCAAACCTGAGACAACTGGAGCAGTTTGTTCATGAGGAGTGGGCCAAAATACCTGCTGAGAGGTGCAGAAGTCTCACTGACAGTTACAGAAATCGTTTGATTGCAGTGATTGCCTCAAAAGGTTGTGCAACAAAATATTAAGTTAAGGGTACAATCATTTTTGTCCAGGCCTGTTTCATGAGTTTGTTTTTTAAAATAATTCTGCTGAACCACAATTCAAAAGCATTGTCTGATTTTCATTGGTTAATTTTCATAGACTTTTTATTTATTACCACTTTTGTCAGATTCAAGTTATTTCTGTAACCATTGTGGGTTTTTCTTTCATTAACAGAGGGGTACCAACAATTTTGTCCACGTGTGTATAGTAATAATGCAAATGGAATATTAACTTTGACCTTTGGATCCCAAACCCATAGTCAAATCAGGGTGTAAGTCATCCAAGTTCTTCTTGTTCTTCTTCCTGCTCCTTTTAGGGGTCGCCACAGCGGATCATCTGTCTCCATCTTACCCTATCCCTTGCATCTTCCTCTGTAACACCAACCCTCTCCATGTCCTCCTTTACTACATCCATGAATCTTCTGTGGTCTTCCTCTTTTCCTCCTGCCTGGCAGCTCCACCTTCAACATCCTCTGTCCAATATATCCACAATCCCTCCTCTGCACATGTCCAAACCATCTCAGCCTTGCCTCTCTTACTTTGTCTCCAAACCACTCAACCTGAGCTGTCCCTCTGATATACTCATTTCTAATCTTGTCCCTCCTAGTCACTACCAATGAAAATCTTAGCATCTTCAACACTGCCACCTCCAACTCCACCTCCTATCTTTTTGTCAGCACCACGTCTCCAAACCATACACCAAAGCAGGTCTCACTACCGTCTTGTAAATCTTCCCTTTCACTCTTGCTGCTACCCTTCTATCACAAATCACCCCCAACACTCATCTCCACCCACTCCACCCTGCCTGCACTCCCTTCTTCACCTCTCTTCTGCCTTTTCCATTGCTTTGAATGGTTGACCCCAGGTATATAAACTCATCTACTTTCACTACCGCTACTCCTTGCATCTTCACTGTTGCACCTGCCTCCTTCTCATTGACACTCATGTATTCTGTCTTGTTTCTACTGACTTTCATTCCTCTTCTCTCCAGAGCATACCTCCACCCCTCCAGGTTCTCTTCCACCTGCTCCCTACTATCACTCCAGATCACAATGTCGTCTGCAAACATCATGGTCCACGAAGACTCCTGCCTGACCTCATCTGTCAGCCTGTCCATCACCATGGCAAATAAGAAGGGGCTCAGAGCCGATCCCTGATGCAATCCCACCCCCACCTTGAATCCATCCGTCACTCTTACAGTGCACTTTACCACCATCTCGCTGTCCTCATACATGTCCTGCACCACTCTCACATACTTGTCTGCCATTCCTGACTTTCTCATACAGTACCACACTTTCTCTCTTAGTACCCTATCATATGCTTTCTCTAGATCCACAAAGACACAGTGCAACTCCTTCTGACCTTCTATATACTTCTCCATCAGCACTCTTAGAGCAAATATTGGACTGCACGGTGGCGCAGTGGTTAGCACTGTGGCAGCACAGTTTTACCCTCGGCCGGGGGATCGCGGGGACCGTGAGATCGTGGGTTCGATCCCTGCCCCTGGCCAACAGTGATCTGTATGGAGTTTGCATGTTCTCCCCGTGTTTGCGTGGGTTTACTCCGGGATTTCTCCGGTTTCCTCCCACATGCCAAAAACATGCAGGTTAGGGAGTTAAGGGGCGCTTGCGCACGCAGCGACCGGCAGCTGGTGGTTTGTCACCAGACTGCAAAACATATCTACCTACGGGTACAAAATAAGTAATAAAAAAAAAACAAAAACATTGCATCTGTAGTACTCTCTTGGTATGAAACCGTACTGCTGCTCACAGATTGTCACCTCTCCTCTTAACCTGGCTTCAACAACTCTTTCCCATATCTTCATAGTGTGGCTGATCAACTTTATGCCTCTGTAGTTATGCCTCGGTGAAAAAGGAGGCATACCTCCGCCAGCAGTCTCCCTAGCTGCTGCTGTATGTTCATGCTCACTGCATCTGCATCGCGGTCGCCCTAAGTAACAAGGGTGAATGAGGGTGGATGAGTGTGTGGGGGAGAGCACGAATGATAGGAGTAGGTCGGAGTGTGAGTGAGAGTGCGTGTATGGGTGAACATGAGTGAGTGTGGGTGACCCTGAGGGCGAGTGGGAGCGAGATTGAGCAGGTACAGGAGTGAGAGAAAATGGGTAGGCCCAGAAGTGCGAGTGTGGGATTATGTGAGGAAGTGGGTGAGCAAGAGTGAGTGAGTGAGTGCATGTGGATGTGTATAAGAGCATGTGGATGTGAATGGGTGTGTCTGCTAGTGGGGAATTGCTGGATTGAGGGGGTAGTACCTCTTGGCTACGTGGGCTCCCCTGGATGGGGAGGGGGGGCTTCTTTGGGCATGGGGGTCCCCAGGGTGTGCAGCAGTGGCGCTTGGGGGGGGGCACTGTGGGGTGTCTGGGGGGGGGGGGGGCTGACGCCAGCCCAGGGGATAAAGGCACTGGCCTCCCGGCGCCTGGGGCCCAGGGGCTGGTGTTGGCCCCGCTGAGGGGTGTGGAGGGGTTGGCGGGCCCGGGGGTGTGGGCCCCCTGTGCCGGCCCATGCCTGGCTTACCTGGGGCTTGTTGACCTTGGACATTTGTACCCTGTGGGGGTTGGTGGTGCTGCCTTGCCTGCTTGGGGTTTCTGGGGAGGGGGGGGGGGGGGGGGGTCTGCGACCAGCCACCCCTTCGTATGTTTTCTGACAAACCACTCACATGCACACACTTATTTAGCACGCGCTTTCATATACACGCACATGGATGCATACGCACAAATGTCTCCCCTTTAACAGGTGCAGATACCAGACTCATGTTGAGACCTCTTCGGTGGAAGAAGCAGTCTGTCTTCTGTTTGTTTTAGTTGTTGGTTTGTTTGTCTTTTCTTGTCTGTTCCTCTCCCTTTTCTTTCCCCCTCCCCACACTTCCTTTCCCCATTCCGCACCCTGTCGGGTCCTTCATTCATCACATCAATTGTTTTCACACTGGTTTTGCTGTTTAGTTTTGCAGAGGAAGGACGAGGTAAAACTCATTATAAACATTAAGAACTTCTTCACCTCTTCAAAGCTGCCCTCATTTCTGCCTTGCTAATCCTCGGGACTTCCTTGTTCACCATCTTTCCTTCATCCATCCTCCTCTCTCTCGCATTTTCTTTATTCATCAGCTCTTCAAAGTACTCCTTTCACCTTCTCAGCACACTTGTCATTTGTTAGTAGATTACCATTTCTGTCCTTAATCAACCTAACCTGCTGTACAACCATTCCAGCTTAATCTCTCCATCTAGCCAGTCGATATAACTCCTTTTCTTCTTCTTTAGTGTCCAGCCTCATTAAATGCCTTACTGTATATGCAGGTGTAGTCTGACCGACTACTGATCGGAGGGTCATGGGTTCAATTCCCGCTCTGTCTGCAGTCTGCATGTCGAAGTGTCCTTGAGCAAGACACTGAACCCCCAGTTGCTCCTGGTGGCCAGGCTAGCACCTGTGTGTGTATGGCAGCTCTTCCGCCATCAGTGTGTGAATGTGTGTGTGAATGGGTGGATAGCAGGACCTGGAAAGCGCTTTGGTCATCCAGAGATGAGAAAAAGCGCTATATAAGTGAACGCCATTTACCATTTCCATTTATCCTTTGCCACCTCTCTTTGTCATGCGCCTAGATTCCAAATACTCCTATCTACTTTCTTCATCTCCCCGACTATCCCACTTTTTCTTTGCTAACCTCTTCCTTCGGATGCTTTCCTGTACCTCCTCATTCCACCACCAAGTCTCCTTGTCTTCCTTCCTCTGTCCACTGGATACACCACAAACCTTTCTACCCATTTCCCTCAATAATTTTGCTGTACTTTCCCAGTCATCTGGTAATTCTTCCCTACCCAGAGTCTGTATAAACTCCTTCCTGAACTCTGTGCGACCTTCTTCCTTCTGTAACTTCCTCCACTTAATCTTTGGCTCTGCCTTCACCGTTTTCCTCTTCTTGCTTTGCAAAGTCATCCTACAGACTACCATCCAAAGCTGTCTAGCTACATTCTCCCCTGCCACCACCTTGCAGTCTGCTATCTCTTTCAGATTTCTCCTTCTGCATAAGATGTAGTCCACCTGTGTGCACTTTTCCTCCACTCTTGTGTATGTATTCAAACCCAGCAAATTAATTCTATAAGAGCTACAGCTCTGACCTCAATAAATAAATCTTATGATGCATTTAAAAGCATTTGTGACCACTGGGAGTCATTTTTTGTCAGTTTCACAAGCAAATACATAATCATCATTCATCAAAAAGATAATCTTATCAGTCCCTCCAGAATTTCATGGGATGTTTTTATGACTGTTGCGGCCCAAAAAGCCTGAATTTGCAGGAGCTTTTTTAAAAAGTAGCGATAAAAATTTGCAATGTTTTGAGAGGTTTTTTTTTTGCATTAAAGGTTGTGGGAAGAATTACAAATTTTAAGTAGATGGTTGTTTCCTGTTTACTGCAGTAATATTCTATATAACAATACAAGAAAAGTGGATTGTCAAAAATTTCCTATTACAGTGATTTATAAATTAAGCAGAAACTTCTGCTATACAGGAAAAACTTTTGTGCAACAGCAAATACAGACAAACACAATATCCATTACAACAGCTAAATTGCATTGAATGCATGTTAAAGAGTATTAGATTTGGAAATTATTGGCAGCGCTTTCATTTGAAAACTTCCTACGGTCCCCAACCACTCGGTACCGAACGGAGAGGAAAAAATAAATAATTTATTCTGTTGCTTTGTATTGTCCATTGGAGTCTGTTTTTCTGAAAGAAAACTGCAGACAATATTCTTTCTTTCCGTGCCTAACTCCTATGTGTCTGTCTGCTGCGCATCTTGACACACACACACACACACACACACACACACACACACACACACACACACACACACACACACACACACACTTGTCTCTTCAGACACACATCTTTCTTTTGGGGAAAGGTGGGGGGGTTGTCTGTGTCCAGACTGGAGAGTCTGGACAAGGACAAAATGTAGTAATGATTTTACCTCTAAAGCTGTATAAAATGTTCAAACACTGACTGTAGTGCTAGATTTGCTCATTTTGTTTGTGGTTTTATGGCATCTCTCACGTGTGCTCCCGCGACGGGGTACTTTTGGGGCAGGCAGACATTTTTTTAATGCGGTCAGTATGGAGACGTGGCGAGATGTCCACCGGCAGGCTGGGGGAAACGAGGAAGGGACAGAGTTGGAAACCTCATGGGTAAGTGTTTTGGTTGTTTTTTTGTTTGTTTTTTTTTTTAAATCACACACACTCGGTTTTTGCTGATGTGTTCTGTTAATACTCACTGTAAACACAGAAGTGAACGCGGTGCAGCAATGCATTTGATTGGTTAGACTGAGCATTTGAGCACCGCTCAGAGACAAATTTGATCAGTGAAAATGGCGGAAGTTGACAAGGACTGGCCAAAATTGCGGGAAAGTTGCGGTGATTGGACAAAGTTGCAAGGTCGCGCAATAGTCAGGCTGATTGGCTGATTTCCTGTAAATTGACGCGATCGCAACGTCACGAAATCCTGGAGGGACTGTCTTATAATCTTGTATAATCTTGTGGTGACAATATGGTGAGAACACCACAAGCACATAAATGAGTGTAGTATGATCCAATTAATATAATTAACCCAAAGCAAACTAACTTACATTCAAGTGTAAAACACTAAGTAAAAGAGAATGTATAAATTATGAAGCACCATCAAAAATAATTGATACAAAAAAAGAAGCATAAGATGGAGGACAAAAAGACAGTGAATAAACAATGAGGGTAGAGTGTGTTTGTGTTTAAGCCGACCTTCCATGAGCATGAAAGTCCAGGTGCACCGTCATGTCCTGAGGAGAGACTGCCCTCTTGGCTCTCTGATGACGGCTGTGGAGGGCTTCTGTGTCATATGATAAACCTTCAAAATGACGAATGTATTTGCTCAGTGGGTTCTCAAACTGGCCTGAAAGAGAATTCAATGGCACATTAGTATTTGATGAAAGTTTGCTTTAGGGGTAATAAAATGCTTCCCACATTGATTGGATTTCTATATCTCTTTGATATATGATCATCTTTAACAACAGGAAGTGCTCCAGAAACTGAGTTTTCTTAAATGGTAGAAAGTGTTCACACAGGTTGCGAAAATGCACCAATATTTCAGACAGAAACCTCCACACTTTACCGACACTGTTCAAACCATTTTACACACAACCCAAGTCTTGCTGCCCTCCATTGAGGGAGATATTGATCACTGCACGAGGCAGGAAGCTCATGGATCACGGAAAAGGAAAAGCAATAATAAAAAATGACTGACAGGTCTCCTAGCCCACCAGCAGCCCTCATGCAAACACAGAGCTGCTCAAGACTGGCTGACACTGTAACCACAGGCAGGCTCTTACCGATTTCAAAACCTGGAAACATGCTGCCTAAGCAGTAAGCTTTCTTTGATGTTGTGAAAACAAACAAGCAGAAAGTTTTGAGGGTTTTTTCTGAAACCATCTGAGTTGACAAATCAACCGTTAGTAGTAGCTGAATCTGTGTGATATCAGCAATTGCTAGTTTAACTGTTTTGGGATGTGGGTCTTCGAGGTGCTACACTGGAAACTGTGATATATTGTCCTTGCTCCTCTCACATAAATCTATCATCACAGAGCCACAAACACAAAACAATAAATCCATTATAATTCATTTAAACATCACAACTACTTCTCACTGCCCTCTGCAGTAATAGATTCTAATGGTTCACACACTAATGTAACTTTCAAACCTGGAAATACGGTGCTGCGGCAGGAAACTTTCCCGGGTTTCTTGAAAACAATTCAGCAAAAAGTGTTTCTGAAAACTTTTCAGACAGGAAATTGTTTAGTTGCTTAGTGTATTTTAATTTGATGCCAACAACTCCTAGTTTAAATGTTTAGCACAAGTTCCATATATTGCCCCAGACTGAGCTCATTTCAGCAGGATGTTTCAGTTCACAAGGAAAAGCCAACCTATTTTGTGGGGACCATCAGGAACAGACTTTTCAGGCTCTGTGCCAACTTAACACCCGGTTCAAAATCGGAGCCAGCACGTAAACTGACACAGACCCACTCCTGCATGAATGGCCTACAGTGGGGCAAAAAAGTATTTAGTCAGCCACCAATTGTGCAAGTTCTCCCACTTAAAAGATGAGAGAGGTCTCCAATTTTCATCATAGGTATACCTCAACTATGAGAGACAAAATGAGAAAAAAAAAAAATCCAGAAAATCACATTGAAGGATTTTTAAAGAATTTATTTGCAAATTATGGTGGAAAATATGTATTTGGTCACCTACAAACAAGCAAGATTTCTGGCTCTCACAGACCTGTAACTTCTTCTTTAAGAGGCTCCTCTGTCCTCCACTCGTTACCTGTATTAATGGCACCTGTTTGAACTCGTTATCAGTATAAAAGACACCTGTCCACAACTTCAAACAGTCAGACTCCAAACTCCACTATGGCCAAGACCAAAGAGCTGTCAAAAGACACCAGAAACAAAATTGTAGACCTGCACCAGGCTGGGAAGACTGAATCTGCAATAGGTAAGCAGCTTGGTGTGAAGAAATCAACTGTGGGAGCAATTATTAGAAAATGGAAGACATACAACACCACTGATAATCTCCCTCGATCCGGGGCTCCACGCAAGATCTCACCCCGTGGGGTCAAAATGATCATGAGAACGGTGAGCAAAAATCCCAGAACCACACAGGGGAACCCAGTGAATGACCTGCAGAGAGCTGGGACCAAAGTAACAAAGGATACCATCAGTAATACACTACGCCGCCAGGGACTCAAATCCTGCAGTGCCAGACGTGTCCCCCTGTTTAAGCCAGTACATGTCCAGGCCCGTCTGAAGTTTGCTAGAGAGCATTTGGATGATCCAGAAGAGGATTGGGAGAATGTCATATCGTCAGATAAAACCAAAATAGAACTTTTTGGTAAAAAACTCGACTTGTCGTGTTTGGAGGAGAAAGAATGCTGAGTTGCATCCAAAGAACACCATACCTACTGTGAAGCATGGGGGTGGAAACATCATGCTTTGGGGCTGTTTTTCTGCAAAAGGACCAGGACGACTGATCCGTGTAAAGTAAAGAATGAATGGGGCCATGTATCGTGAGATTTTGAGTGAAAACCACCTTCCATCAGCAAGGGCATTGAAGATGAAACGTGGCTGAGCCTTTCAGCATGACAATGATCCCAAACACACCGCCCGGGTAACGAAGGAGTGGCTTCGTAAGAAGCATTTCAAGGTCCTGGAGTGGCCTAGCCAGTCTCCAGATCGCCTGATTGCTGGGGTCTTTCTGCAACTGTGGGGGTCCTCCCTACAGTTGATAGTGCTATGAGATGACTGTTGTTGTGAAATGGCGCTATATAAATAAAGTTGAATTGAATTGAATTGAACCCCATAGAAAATCTTTGGAGGGAGTTGAAAGTCCATGTTGTCCAGCGACAGCCCCAAAACATCACTGCTCTAGAGGAGATCTGCATGGAGGAATGGGCCAAAATGCCAGCAACAGTGTGTGAAAACCTTGTGAAGACTTACAGAAAACATTTGACCTCTGTCATTGCCAACAAAGAGTATATAACAAAGTATTGAGATGAACTTTTGTAATTGACCAAATACTTATTTTCCACCATAATTTGCAAATAAATTCTTTAAAAATCAGACAATGTGATTTTCTGGATTTTTTTTTTCTCATTTTGTCTCTCATAGTTGAGGTATACCTATGATGAAAATTGGAGACCTCTCATCTTTTAAGTGGGAGAACTTGCACAATTGACGGCTGACTAAATACTTTTTTACCCCACTGTATATGAGGATGCTAACAAGAAATGGACTAAATATAATCATTTTCTTTGTGCTTTTCCCCACTGTGACATGGCAAAACTCAACATGTCCATAGGCCCATGTTGAGTTCAATCTCTACAGCAGTGGCCAGCTACAGTAAAGGCTGATGTGCTTAACAGGCTTACTCAGCTTATTGCCATGACCCCACAGAGGTAATCCCCTGCCAGCTTTCATGATAACCATTTTCTTTGTTCTTTTAACAAAAACAAAACGATCGGTCAGAATGAAGCACAACTGTGAGGCACATGATGCTCATTCAGTTCTGTTTCAGTATTACTAAATATCTAAATATCCCAATATCAGGCGAGTGAATAACTGCAGGTTAAACTGCTAGCGTAAAGTACATTCAATAGGAAGGCTGAACACTACTAACTAAACACCAGTCTGAAGTTTAGGAACTGTAATAGGAAATACTGATACTAAGCTCCAATCTTTTTTTAACTTCAAGATTCCTACAGGCAAAAGAGAATAATGTAGGTGCACCACCTTCTCTGAATTTGATACTGCACTTTTTAGGTGAAAACTACACCACTGCTCTATGGTGGGAGTCACAAGGGAGCGGCCATTCCAGACTAGTACCAACTTGTCCATGAATGCACTTTTAAGACAATATTCCAGCAATCAAAAAAGTTAAAACATTTCATAAAGGGAAATCAGTGATGTCAAACTACAATGAAGGCCTAAACAACAACAGGGTAAGAATGCATCTGGCTGCAATTAAAACGAGAAAAACCTGTAATCACTGTCACAAGTTTCAGATACTTGAGAAAACTGAACAAGTGTGATCAATTTTTTGTTTTGTTTTTTTATAAAACCTACATATCAGAGTATACGCAGGTCAAAGCTACAAACATTTAACCAAGAACACAAAACAGAAAATTGTTTTAAATGCAAAAGTCAACTTACAGCCTGTCTGTTGGTAAACCGGTTTCCTGTGTTCTGTGGAAAGATTATTCTGACTACAACTAGCATGCCTTCTAGCGTTCTCGTCAAGAAAAGCACCTAATCAACAGCTGGGTGTAAATGGAAAAAGCATCTCAGTTGAAGCAAAGAATTCACAGCTGCTAAATACTGACTCAACTATCTGTAAATACAGAAGATGTTGGATAAAAACAAAATATAATTATCAACAGGATTATGAGCAGGTAGCAAGAGATCTGCTTGAACACAAATCAGCGAAACTCATCGAGTCCCTTGTTGCATCCTGTACCTGTGTCTCACTTGAACTACTCTCTCTCTCTGTTCTCTTCACCCAAGACAAAAACAGGCTTTCTCAATCGGACTGTCTGCATTCTAACCTGATAGAAACAACAATCTTAATGAAAGGCCATCACTGCAGCTTCCATATGCAACACTAGTCTATGGGTACTGGGGGATCCAAATTTAGCCTTGCTTGCTGCTATGGTTATGAATGCCTGGTAGAGTTTTACAGTATAACCCACAGATACAATTTATCAGCCCAAACAGGTCATTTTTAAAATCACTAATCTAATTTCTGACTAAATTCATCCATATTTACTGGAAGCTACAGATCACCTCAATAAGAGGAAGCTGATATTACTGAACTAACGAGGCTACAGCTAAGAAAACCTGGCAGTATGTTTCACTGTAAAGGCTACATCATCATGATTACAGTGCAATCTGCTTCAGCCTCAAGTATCCCTGAGAAATGCAATTCTGACAGAGAGGAAAGTGCTGACAGGAAGTGCAGAGATGGTCACAGCATGGATCACAGCTGATCTGCACCTTGCATTACCATTCACGCTGGGTGACGCCAGCCTGGCTAACACAACACATCCGACCACCCACAGATCAGGGCAAATGAAATGTCCCTCCTTAACATTCTGCATCATCCATTACGGGAAAAATCACTATCACAGTTGGCGGAAGCCTGCGTGCGTCAAGTCTGGCAAATAATGGTTGCAGCAAAATTATCCTACATACATAGCTCAAGCAGATCCTCTCCAAAAAGTCATCAGTGTGAGGTGTTAACAACATGAGTATCAAACATGAGGTAACCTGCTTAGCTGAGGATGTGTAATAGTATAATCACAGAAAAGCTTTCATCAGCCATACTTTTAAAACCATCAAACCCATAGTTAACCTAGTTTCAATGTACCCAAAATATTAAATATAATTTAAGGGCCATCACTGGTTGGAAACAAGTCACAGAACATGTCACTGCCAACAAAGAACATTTCCTCAGTCGTGATTCACATTTTTTCTAGGATCAGCAGTGTATATTTTACCTTATGAACAGCAGGGTGTAAAGATAATGTCTCAATTAATCTCGACTTGTACTGGAGAGAGTTGCTGTATTGACAAAGTAAAGAATAATCACATAGAGAATCATTTTTTAGTCAGACTTCCTTTCCAGAAAATGTGACTCTTAAGGGAACATAATAGTCAGACTTTCCTGTCAGATGAAATCAACATACAAGACTTAGTCGTAACAGCCTACTGATCAAAGAGTCATTGAGAAATACACACGGTGCATATAGAATGACACTTAGCAGGGAAATTCTCAGCAATTTTTTGGCTCAGAAAAGAAAACATTGTGACAAAGTAGTAGGGTTGTCCTGATTACCAGTTTTGGAGCTCCAAATATTTGGGAGTAATTCTGCATGAATCAGAATATTCTCCATTGTTTTTCTTCTCTGTCTGTGGAACGCAACAGCATCCGTGACATATCAAAGTTTTGTCAATTTTCTTATTATAAACGTTGACAATTTTTCCTTACACCGTTATCTCTCAAAAAATATTACTTCTCTTATAAATTTGTGACTTCTACTTCCACTGCTTATTATAAATGTCAATTTTTGCTCTTAATGTCAGAAATTTAAGATGTTTTTTCTCATAAATTATCAGTTTCTTCAAATGATTTTGAGGTTTTCATTAAATTTGCAAATGTATTTAGGTAAATCTTGGGGGGGGGGGGGGGTGTTATATATCATAAGTTTGCTACTTTATTTTCCTGTGAAAGGACATATCCATCCATCTTCTACCACTTATTCGGGGGTCCGGGTTGTGGGGGCAGTCCAGTTTACCTAGCATCATGATACCCACGATCCATGGTAAGGTGAACTCATGCGGATCCATTGGGATCCTTGATGCAATTTTTTCATGAGGATCTACTGGACCGTTCTTAGCCTGGCCCTTCACCCAGGACCAGTTTGACCCTACCAGGGGTAAGATACCCCCCACAACATAACTCCTGGGATCAATAGGGCATGCAAACACCCCTACCACAATAAGGTGAGGAACCACAGAGAGGAAAATGGACAAATGTGTTTACTAAAATTGGACTGAAGAAATATTCAAATACCAGACTTGAAAAACAAATACCAATGTAGTAAAGAAATAAAAAAATTATTTGCACTATGGGAGCTCTGGGTCTATCTTTTGTCGGCATTTGCACTACAGGTAGCACTACTGTACATAGACTGCTGTTGTTGTTTTTCCAGCCTTATTCCTTTTTTTAATATTGTGCACACCACTGAAGAGAGAGAAAGAAACGCCATTTCAATTCCCTGTATGTCCTGCATGTATAGTAGTATTGACAAAATCTCTGAATCTTTGAAATATCTGGACAATGGAATATCTGGATGCAGCGTAACAAAGTAGCAAAAACATACAAAACTAGGGGTAGATTTTACTATCTTGGACTTTCATGCATTCCCACATTTTTTTTTAAATGACGTGTCTGAATTTGTTTAAGACATTCCCATAACATCCAAGTTCTCAAAGTTTAAAAGAACAACCCCTAAAGTCCCATATATTGCTCATCAGTGCAGCTCGGTGGAACAGTGGTTAGCACTGTGGCAGCACAGTAAGAAGGTCACGTGATCGATTCCACCCCTGACCATCGTGGGTTTGATCCCACCCACTGACCATCAGTGACCCTTCTGTGTGGAGTTTGCACGTTCTCCCCGTGTCTGCAAGGGTTTACCCCCACAGCCCAAAAACAAGCAAGTTAGGTTAATTGGAGACTCAAAAGTGGCCCTAGGTGTGAATGGTGAAGGGACTGGCGCCGTACTGTGGCTGCCTCATCCATCCAGGTGGATACCCTGAATTTCCCTCTGGGGATCAATAAAATATACAAAATACAAAAAATAAAAAAAAATGTCAAGGGATTATTTTTGTTTTGGCATCTACAAGAGCAAATTTAAAAGACCAAAACCCATTTTTGTTTTTTTACAGCTCATGAAAAAAAGCTGCCTTTAAAGCTCTGTCTTGGGGCTGTGCAAACAAGAATGTTTTTACCCCAAACTGGGGAAGTTCATATACAGTTTAGCTGTCTGTGCATATAACACCAGGTACCTGGAGGTGTGAAAGTGCAGAGATTTGAAACCAGTCTCCAGAGTGGAGAGGTTTTATTGGCACCATTTCTCTGTGTCCATGCGCACAGAAATAAACAGCAATGGTATGTTACAGCCCCAATTTACAACAGATTTCCACCAGTCCACCCACCAAGTGGAACCTGTGGCTCGCCAGTTGTAGTTTTAAGGCAGCTTAATTGCTTTAAAACTACAATTGGCGAGCCACAGTCGCAAGTACCATTAGCATAAATTCACACCTCAACAACCTTTCACAGCCACAGCCTCTTCAGATTTTAAGTGGGTCTCATCTCCCGCAGATAACGGTGGATTTCTCTGGGCTATCAAATTTCTTCAAGCCAGAGACTGAGCAGTTCGTATACCATCGCCTCATAATCCTCCATCTTGTGTTTTGCTTGTGTTGCGTGTTTTACGTCACGGGAGTGTTGGGCCACCTTGCTGTAAAAATAATCCCACCCACTTCAGGCAGTACTCGGCTGTAATGGAAAACAAACTACACCGTGTAGAGCAGAGTTGAGTAAACTCGAGGCGAGGCGAGTCGGGCTAAGTAGGTGTTAGTGGAAATGGGGCTGAATGTCCTCACACTGCTGATCACGCTGTTCAACCCAGAAGCTGGTGATGCAGGCCATTATTGAGAGTCACCAGCGTTTTTATAAGTCTTTAAATTTGGTCGTCCCATGTTAAACTCAGCACAGATCAGTGGTGGAATACACCGATCTATATAATTCAATGGTTGCTGCGCTTTGTCCTAGAGGAGTCCAGAGGATATGCAAGGTGAACAGATGCAAAGATTACCCCCTCACCAACAGGACAGGCTGGTCTCTTCCGCAGCAGTCGGGGGATGGTCAGAGCTGCTACAGGCTCCGAGAAAGTGACTGAAAAAATGCTCTGATAAAAGAAACATTTTTTTTTTACATTTCTTTCGGCTTCTCCAATACTGGGCCAGCAGCAGATTTTGTCCGGGTCTCTGGAGGAGGAGTGTGACAGAGAAAGAGGAAGCTCCATGAGGCAACATGGACTATTCTTCTTCTTCTTTTAGATTTGATTGGCGGTTGGCAACCAGCTTACAGGTGCATTACTGCCACGTATTTCACTCTACATCATCACTCTATCTGGTCCTGGCTGGGTCTATACTGTGTGTCCAAGGGCCATTTTTACGGTCTAGTCCAGGGGTGTCAAACATGCGCTCCGTGGGCCAAACCTGGCCCATTAGTTTGTACGGTGTGGGGAGTCTGTTCAGGTGGTTAGATTGATGACTGATGTGGAAATGTATGCAAGTTTAAAATAACTATAATAATAATAATCTTGACAAGCTGTTTTAAATCATAAAGTGAAATACTGTATTTTTAATAATTAAACTGTACTACTTACACAGTAGCACAGGGCTGCATGGCAGTACAGTGGTTAGCACTGTTGCCTAACAACTAGAAGGTTCCAGGTTCAAATCGCAAGACTGACAGGGGTGGGAACTTTTCTGTATGGAGTTGCATGTTTTCCCTGTGCTGTGTGGGTTTACTCCAGGTGCTCTGGTTTACTCCCACAATCCAAAGACATGCATGTTAGGTTAATTGGTGATTCTAAACTGTCCCTAGGTATCAGTCTCTGATAGGCCCTTAGAACAGAGGGTTAGTACTAGTGAAGTGCTTTGAGTTTTCTTTGAGACTAGACAGGTCTTTATCCTTATTTCCAGTCAGTTTAACAGAAGTAACAGATGTTTTTTTTTATTGTGCTAAAAGTTTTTGTCTTGTACTACATGACTACGAACCTCTGTAGCACCAGTACTATGAGCAAAAAAGTTAAGGTACAGCCCTGGAGTGGGGAAAAGTGATTTTGAGTTGGCCAATCACAAGTAAGGAGGGTGCAGCTGTCATGCCAGAACCGAAGGTGGGACTATTTTTTTCTTCTGCCCCAAAGGTACAGTGGGGCAAAAAAGTATTTAGTCAGCCACCAATTGTGCAAGTTCTCCCACTTAAAAGATGAGAGAGGTCTTTAATTTTCATCATAGGTATACCTCAACTATGAGAGACAAAATGAGAAAAAAAAAATCCAGAAAATCACATTGAAGGATTTTTAATGAATTAATTGGTAAATTCCTCGGTAAAATAAGTATTTGGTCACCTACAAACAAGAAAGATTTCTGGCTCTCACAGACCTGTAACTTCTTCTTTAAGAGGCTCCTCTGTCCTCCACTCGTTACCTGTATTAATGGCACCTGTTCAAACTCGGTATCAGTATAAAAGACACCTGTCCACAACCTCAAACAGTCAGACTCCAAACTCCACTATGGCCAAGACCAAAGAGCTCTCAAAGGACATCAGAAACAAAATTGTAGACCTGCACCAGGCTGGGAAGACTGAATCTGCAATAGGTAAGCAGCTTGGTGTGAAGAAATCAACTGTGGGAGCAATTATTAGAAAATGGAAGACATATAAGACCACTGATAATCTCCCTCGATCTGGGGCTCCACGCAAGAGCTCACCCCGTGGGGTCAAAATGACCACGAGAACGGTGAGCATACATCCAAGAACCACACGGGGGGACCTAGTGAATGACCTCCAGAGAGCTGGGACCAAAGTAACAAAGGCTACCATCAGTAACACACTACGCCGCCAGGGACTCAAATCCTGCAGTGCCAGACGTGTCCCCCTGCTTAAGCCAGTACACGTCCAGGCCCGTCTGAAGTTTGCTAGAGAGCATTTGGATGATCCAGAAGAGGATTGGGAGAATGTCATATGGTCAGATGAAACCAAAATAGAACTTTATGACTTCCGGTTATGGCTGCCACGTAAGACGGACGTGTCTCACTCTGCTCTGCTCCTGGAGAAAAAAATCGGCAAATAACTCTCTCATTTGGGACAGAACGTATCCCAGCGTTTGGGCGAGGATATGTCGGCGAAGCCTAAGGCTGGAAAACCAGGAAAAGGAAAAAGCGAGCCGCCGAAACAGTCCAAATTAACGGACTTTCAGGTCTGTGACGCAGCAAACAAAACTCCATATATGGCGGAGGAGGCTGGCAACGGTGCGATATCTGCGGGGAGCGGCGCAGATGCGCTGATGGCTGCCATGAGTTCAATGAGAGCGGACTTTTCCTCTAGATTTGATGGGATTATGACAGCGTTGGAAGGAATAAGAAAGGAATTGGGTGACTGTGTAGAACGAACGGCGCAGATGGAGCTCCGTCTCGCTAGTGCTGAAGATGACGTGACCCGTCTTCAATTAAAGGTGCGCACTTTGGAAAAAAAAAATAAATGTCTAGAAGATAATATTTTGGATTCGGAATCTCGGTCGAGACAGAATAACTTGAGGCTGGTAGGTCTTCCAGAGGAATCAGAAGGTCGGGACGTATATTCCTTTCTGGAAAAGTGGATTCCGGAGGTGCTGGGCAGCGAGGAGTTGCAATCAGCAGTGGTTCTGGAAAAAGCACATCGTATTGGCCCACGGAGAGATAAGGGACCGCCGAGGACCTTAATTATGAAGTTTCTTAGCAACAGAGACAGGATGAAGATCTTCAACGCTGCACGAGCTAAAGGAGAGATTAAACACCAGGATCAGCAGGTGCGGTTCTACCCAGATTTGGCCACAGGAATCCAACAATTGAGGAAGCAGTTTGATCCCATACGTAAGGAGCTGCGCAACCTTGGGATTCGTCATGGTGTAATCTATCCTGCGAGACTGCTGACCACGTATGAGGGCAGAACCCACATCTTCAAGACCCCAGAGGAGGCGCAGGAGTTTATCAAGAAGATCAAAGAAGAAGAAGAGACTGGTGGGAGCTCAGCATGAACAAAATATAAGGTAGAATAATTAAGCATTTGCACAGGCATCTGACTGACTTGAAGTAAATAGCAAGTTTACAAAATATAGATTGTATTATATATTAAAAAAAAAACAAACAAACAAAAAAAAACTATGATGTACAAAGTTGTTAAAAATTTTGGAGTTAAGTTGGAAAACTACAGAGGAGAGTTAATGTTACGTCATTAAAAGCAGTAGAGTTAGGGTGATTGGGAGGATGAAGAAGGAGTGGCTTAGGCTGTTCCCCGTGGATGTGGAGCAGTCGATGGCTATATCGGGAGACGGAATTTTTCTTTTGATTTTGGGGGGTTCGCCACAAGTGTGGGAAGGGGGAATTTGTTTGTGTGTAGTTTGTAGGATGAATGTTCAACCACTCATGTTTTTGCTTCTCTGTATGAGCATGTTTACACTGCAAGGTAATCCCAAACTCTCTATTGATCATAAACCAAAGTGTTAATCTTAATTTAACTTCATGGAATTGCAGAGGTCTACAAAATTAAAAAAAAACTTAAACAAGTTATGAATAAAATAAAAGACATGGGTTCAAAAATTGTGTTTTTACAAGAAACTCATCTAATAGAGGAGGATATAAAAAGAATTAGGAGTAGATGGCAAGGAAGTGTCTTCACCTCATCATTCTCATCCCGGGCCAGGGGAGTTATGACTCTCATACATAAATCAGTCCCTTTTCAAGTGAAAAATGTAATTGGAGACAAACTTGGAAGATATGTAATCATTCAAGGTTCTTTGCTATTAGAAAATATAAATCTTGTGAACTTATATGGTCCCAATATAGATGACCAGAAGTTCTTTGCTAATTTATTTCTTATTTTATCATCACTTACAGGGCAACATATAATAGCAGGGGATTTTAATTGTACATTGAATCCAGGTATAGATAGATCAACAGGACTGGATTGTACGCACAATGGATGTAGGATGACTATTAATCATTTTATGAAAGAATTGAGATTGTTAGATATATGGAGAGAAATGAAACCACAAGTTAAAGCCTATTCTTGTTATTCCAGTACCTACAAGACATTCTCACGTATTGATTATTTTTTGATTTCCACAGAATTAAGATCCAAGATTCAAAACTGCTTTTATGATAACATCGTGATCTCTGATCATGCACCCTGTTGTCTAATATATGTAGATAAAAAATTGACAAAGGAATCAGGTAGATGGCAATTTCAGCATAAATGGCTTCAGGATGAGGAATTTGTCAAGTATATAGAAAAACAGATAGACGAGTACTTTGACATCAATACTACACAAACATCAGCATGTGTAAAGTGGGAGGCTTTCAAAGCTTTTATTAGGGGACATATTATTAGTTATACAGGATCAAAATCTAAGAAGACTCGAGAGGAGAGAGCTAAATTGGAACATAAAATGAAAAGTCTTCAGGAAAAAGTGTATGCAGGAAGTGATCCAAGGTTGGAGAATGAATTACTGATTTTGAGAGCTGAATACGACAAAAAATCAGCGAATAGAGCTGCCTCGAGTCTTCTAAGATTGAAACAATCTTTTTATGAACAAGGTGAAAAATCAGGAAAATTATTGGCATGGCAGATTAAACAATTAGAAATTAAAACACCAATTACTAGTATTATAAGTAACGGACGTAGTTATAGATCCTTTAGAAATTAACAGAGCCTTTAGAGATTACTATGAAAAATTATATGATACTAAAAATGAATTTGATTTAACAAAACTAAATGGGTTTTTGAACGAACTATCTATACCGTGTATTCCATATGAAAACAGGGAGATATTGGAGTCTAAAATTAGTCAAGAAGAAGTTGGGCTAGCCATTGATAATATGAAATCAGGAAAAAGTGCAGGACCAGATGGTCTTCCAGTTGACCTTTATAAAAAATTTAAGAATAAATTAATAAAACCTTTTTTGGAAATGGTTTTAGAAGCATTTCAAAATAATAATTTACCATCATACATAAATAATGCCTTAATTATACTGCTGCCAAAACCAGGTAAGCCCTCTAATAAATGTGAAAATATGAGACCAATAAGCCTATTAAACGCCGACCTTAAGATAATCTGTAAAATTTTAGCAAGACGAATACAAGAAATTTTACCAAATATTATTAATCGAGATCAGAATGGCTTTATAAAGGGAAGACAAGGCTTCCATAATGTAAGAAGACTATTTAATATTATTTATTTTAATAAAGAAGCACCGGATACAGCTCTCCTATCACTGGACGCCGAAAAGGCCTTTGATAGAGTTGAATGGCCCTTTCTTTTTGAAGTCCTACAAAGGTTTGGACTTGGAAATAATTTCATAAAATGGGTTCAAATAATATACAATAATGCTACAGCAGAAATCCTAACAAATAACAATATTTCAAAACCAATAAAAATCAATAGAGGATGTCGACAAGGCTGTCCACTTTCACCTTTACTGTTTACTATGGCAATTGAACCTTTAGCGATAGCGATACGTTTACATTCACAAATATATGGAATTAAAGTTGGACCAACAGAACATAAAATCTCCCTGTACGCCGATGACATAATTTTGTTTATGTCGAATCTAAAAAAAATCAATTCCAACCTTGTTGAATTTAATAAAGAATTTTGGGGAAATATCAGGATATAAAATAAATAAAACTAAATCTTCAATATTAATGCTAAATGAGACCCAGAGAAATTACCCAGCCCCTGAGGTAAATCAATTCAATGTTGTAAATCAGTTTAAATATTTAGGAATCCAAATTGTGCCTAAGCTAGAATCAGTCGCCAGTGTCAACTACGCAGCCTTAATGTCAGATATCAATGAGTTAACTCAGAGATGGATGTCACTACCAATGTCGATGATCGGGAGAATCAATATACTTAAAAGTAATATTTTACCTAAGATACTTTATTTATTTCAATACATTCCCTTATCACCACCTTTAGATTTATTCTCAAGAATAAAAAAAAAGTTAGTGGAATTTATATGGAACAACAGGAGGGCTAGATTACGTCTGTCTTTATTATATTTACCATTTGATCGTGGAGGTCTGAAATGTCCAAATTTTATGTTGTATTATTGGTCGGCACAACTGAGGTCTATGACATATTATTTTTCATCAAATGATCTCCCTCACTGGACTGAAATGGAATCATACAATTTACCTTTACCTCTTCCCATATTCATATACTCAGATTCGGCAAAAAAATTACAAAAACAAGTTAAAAATCGATTTGTAAAGCATATGATCAAAATATGGTGTGAAGCTAAAAACTATTTAAAAGAACCACAGTTATTGTCACAATTTAGTCCAATATGGGGTAATCAATATTTTAAACCAGGGAGAGCGGACGCTGTATTTAAAGTATGGAATTTAAAAGGGATACAAAAGATTCAGGATTTATATTTGCCATGTGCAGATAACATAATGTCTTTTGAAGAGCTGAGGATCAAATTTAATCTCAATAGAACACATTTTTTTAAATATCTTCAACTTAGAAACTTTATTCGATCAAATCAAAATAAAGCTCTCACTCGACCTATTTATTCATCCTTGGAAAAAATGATGATGAAAGATAGTAAAAGAAAGGGTATTATTTCAGAGTTTTATAACTCATTGACACTATCTTCAAGTGAAAATTCACTGAAAAGATTAAACTACTGGAAAGAAGATCTGCAAACTGAAATTTCAGAGGAACAATGGGAATTGGCTTGTTCAGAAGCTCAAACCAAATCAATAAATGTACGCCTTAAATTGATACATTTCAAATGGTTAATGCGGATGTATGTTACACCGGAGGAGTTAAATAAATATAACAAAAATATACCAGATACATGCACAAAATGCATGGAAAGTAAAGGAACTCCATTTCATTGTGTATGGGAATGTAGATTAATAAGAATGTTTTGGGAAGAGGTGAGGGTAACAATTGAAAAAATAATCTCAAAACAAATCATATTGAATCCTAAATTGTTTTTGTTGGGTCTGTACCCAGAAAAGCATAATTTTAATAAAAGTGAAAGAACATTCATAGACCTCAGTTTGCTTAATGCCAAAAAATGTATTGCACTATTATGGAAAAAGACTCATAGACCAGATGTGACTCAGTGGTTAAGACAGATGTTAACAAACCTTCCATTAGAAAGAATAACATATACTGTATACTGAAATCAAAGGAAATTGTGTTTGAGAATATATGGAGACCTTTTATTGATTATGTAAAAAATTTAAACATAACTTTTGAAGAAGAAGGTGAATGATGTGTGTGGACCTTGTAAATTCCAAACTGGTGAACATAATATGTATACTTATGTATTGGATTGTCTAGACTCAACAGAGGAGCATTGTTGAAGATTTGATTTTGCTGGTGGTTGTTGGTGTTTTTAGTGCATCTTTTTTTTTTTTTTTTTGTAGTACTTTAGTGTTAGTGTTTGATTGTTTGTATCATGTTTGTTAAAAAAAAAAAAAGGTTCAATAAAGATATTGTGGGAAAAAAAATAGAACTTTATTGTAAAAACTCAACTTGTCGTGTTTGGAGGAGAAAGAACACCATACCTACTGTGAAGCATGGGGTGGAAACATCATGCTTTGGGGCTGTTTTTCTGCAAATGGACCAGGACGACTGATCCGTGTAAAGGAAAGAATGAATGGGGCCATGTATCGTGACATTTTGAGTGAAAACCTCTTTCCATCAGCAAGAGCACTGAAGATGAAACGTGGCTGGGTCTTTCAGCATGAAAATGATCCCAAACACACCACCCGGCAACAAAGGAGTGGCTTCGTAAGAAGCATTTCAAGGTCCTGGAGTGGCCTAGCCAGTTTCCAGATCTCAACCCCATAGAAAATCTTTGGAGGGAGTTGAAAGTCCATGTTGCCCAGCGACAGCCCCAAAACATCACTGCTCTAGAGGAGATCTGCATGGAGGAATGGGCCAAAATACCAGCAACAGTGTGTGAAAACCTTGTGAAGACTTACAGAAAATGTCTGACCTCTGTCATTGCCAACAAAGGGTATATAAAGTATTGAGATGAACTTTTGTTATTGACCAAATACTTATTTTACCGAGGAATTTACCAATTAATTCATTAAAATCCTTCAATGTGATTTTCTGGATTTTTTTTTCTCATTTTGTCTCTCATAGTTGAGGTATACCTATGATGAAAATTGGAGACCTCTCTCATCTTTTAAGTGGGAGAACTTGCACAATTGGTGGCTGACTAAATACTTTTTTGCCCCACTGTATGTATATACTGTATAATACAGTATGTGATCCATGCATTCATCCATCCATCTTCTACCACTTATCCAAGGGTCCGGGTTATAGGGGCAGCAGTCCAGGCAGAGAAGCCCACACTGATGCCCAGTTCACATAGCACCATGAGCCCTCCTGCAGGTGGTGAGCCCACTGGAGGTCTGATCCATGGGGCTCACTTGGGCTGAGTCCAGCCGGGTCCTATGGACAGAAACCCAGTCGACAGACACTTGCCCTCGAGTCCCAGTAACCACAAAACGGGTAGGGTGCACTGGATCCTTGTTGTAATTTCTTCATGAGGCTCAACTGGACCACTCTTGGTCTGGCCTTTCACCAAGAACCAATTTGCCATGGGAGACCCTACCAGAAGCAAACTGCCCCCGACAGCTCCTGGGATCATTAGGAAAAGCAATCCCCTCCTCCACTATAAAGTGGCAATTCACGGAGACGTGGACAAAATTGTTGGTACCCCTCTGTTAATGAAAGAAAAACCCATAATGGTCACAGAAATAACTTGAATCTGACAAAAGTGGTAATAAATAAAAATTCTATGAAAATTAACCAGTGAAAATCAGGCAATGCTTTTGAATTGTGGTTCAACAGAATTATTTAAAAAAAAACAAACTCATGAAACAGGCCTGGACAAAAATGATGGCACCCCTAGAAAAGATTGAAAATAATGTGACCACAGGGACATGTTCAACCAAGATGTGTCCTCTAATTAACATCACAGGTGTCTACAAACTTATAATCAGTCAGTCAGCCTATTTAAAGGGTGACAAGTAGTCACTGTGCTGTTTGGTGACATAGTGTGTACCACACTAAACATGGACCAGAGGAAGCAAAGGAGAGAGTTGTCTCAGGAGATTAGAAAGAAAATTATAGACAAGCATGTTAAAGGTAAAGGTTATAAGACCATCTCCAAGCAGCTTGATGTTCCTGTGACTACAGTTGCACATATTATTCAGAAATTTAAGATCCACGGGACTGTAGCCAACCTCCCTGGACGTGGCCACAGGAGGAGATGGATACGAGTGGTAACAAAAGAGCCCAGAACAACCTCTAAACACATTCATGGTGAACTCCAAGGTCAAGGTACATCAGTGTCACATCACACCATCCATCGTTGTTTGAGCCAAAGTGGACTTCATGGGAGACGACCAAGGAGGACACCACTGTTGAAAACAAATCATAGAACAGCCAGACTGGAATTTGCCAAACTGCATGTTGATAAGCCACAAAGCTTCTGGGAGAATGTCCTATGGACAGACGAGACAAAACTGGAACTTTTTGGCAAGGCACATCAGCTCTATGTTCACAGACGCTAAAATGAAGCATACCAAGAAACGAACACTGTCCCTACTGTGAAACATGGAGGAGGTTCTGTTATGTTCTGGGGCTGCTTTGCTGTATCTGGCACAGGGTGTCTTGAATCTGTGCAGGGTACAATGAAATCTCAAGACTATCAAGGTATTCTAGAGAGAAGTGTGCTGCCCAGTGTCAGACAGCTTGGTCTCAGTCACAGGTCATGGGTCTTGCAACAGGATAATGACCCAAAACACACAGCTAAAAACACCCAACAATGGCTAAGAGTGAAACATTGGACTATTCTAAAGTGGCCTTCTATGAGCCCTGATCTAAATCCTATTGAACATCTGTGGAAGGAGCTGAAACCAGCCATCTGGAGAAGGCACCCTTCAAACCTGAGACAACTGGAGCAGTTTGCTCATGAGGAGTGGGCCAAAATACCTGCTGAGAGGTGCAGAAGTTTCATTGACAGTTACAGAAATCATTTGATTGCAGTGATTGCCTCAAAAGGTTGTGCAACAAAATATTAAGTTTAGGGTACCATCATTTTTGTCCAGGCCTATTTCCTGAGTTTGTTTTTTTAAAATATTTCTGTTGAACTACAATTCAAAAGCATTGTCTGATTTTCATTGGTTAATTTTCATAGAATTTTTATTTACTACCACTTTTGTCAGATTCAAGTTACTTCTGTGACCATTGTGGGTTTTTCTTTCATTAACAGAGGGGTACCAACAATTTTGCCCACGTCTGTATGTGACCCATGTGTGCATTTCATGAGGTTAAAACCCACAAAAAAAATGCAATTTTGCACAGCAGGAGTCTTTTAAAATATATTTACAGCCATCAGATAATCAAATTTCACAGTGTTTAATTCTACTTGCTGTTATGTCCGTAAAGCGTGGCACAATAATGAGGCGAAGGGCGAACTACACAGTACTTTACTATAGGACTCACAATGATACAGAGATGCTCCCGTTAGGCAGAGAGGTGGTCAAAGAGACCACCCCTCTGCCACGCAGCCCTCTTATACTCCAGGTGACACCACCACCCGTGTCACACCACATATGGTCCCAAGAACAACACTACACTTGCCAATATCATCTCTGTCCACAGTTTATACTAAGAGCTTAAGCTCTATGTAATGTTGCTTTGATGTGTTCGGAAGCAGGTGGTGTAACTCTATTAAATCCGGAAATAATCCACAGTCGGCATGTTATTCTAATCATCTGTGCAAAGAAGAGACAACATTTTTTTTTTTTTTTTAGATTCAATTAATTTATTTCTATTTTTAACTGCCACAACAGACTGGAGATCTGCCCCGTCGCTTATTAAATTTGCTGAAACCAAGTCACATTTTCGTTTCACTTATCCTAAAACAAATCCTATAGAGAACAATTTTTCACCACATAAATTCTATTATAATAATTAATGTAAGAAAAAGAGTAAAATACTTGAAAGGGTTACTGTCAAGTAGTGGTGTTGTAACATGCTGTGATATCACTTCAATCATAACTGCACCCCGAGTGTTACTCTACTCATCCTTTGCCAGAACAGGAAAATGATATTGAGCAGTATATACATGGTGGACCTGTTGTGCCTGTTATTTATTATGAATAGGGGTGCGAGGGGTAAAAACACATTCATTAGGTTTGCATTTGTTTCTGGCAGAGGATACAGCTGTCAGCGGCTAGAACCATATTACACAGTAGTCCGATTTAATGTCGGGGGCAAACGTCATTTAATTACCTTAAAATTAGCGTCAGTAACAATATATTTGTGGCATTTCTACAAGCTACAGAAACACTATTCAAATGGACTGTATGTAGATGTTGGCGCTGTAACGTTAGTTCAGCACTCAGGAAGTACACTAACCAACAGTCTGTTTTTCCTACTAAACTAACTCACCCCGGATCACTTGAACTTGGGTTATTCAACCGGGATATACTGCCAGTTTGCCCGGAATACACACGGTACAGGTTAGCACAAACGAAACACTACTTGTCGCCAACATTAGCTTGCTAGCTAGCAAGTTAGAAAGTCAGAGTGCAACTACATGATCCGATTAGCGTTAGCTCACGATCACAGAGCACTTTCCCTGCAAGTCAACGGCCAACTTACCTGTGATACCCTGAAGGCAGCAGTACACGAGAATGAGTTTGGCTAATAGTAACATCTCGAAAACGTGTGTAGTCTTCGTTCAGCTGAGCGACCCAGCGACGTCGAGGACTGCTTCTCGTTTCGGTTTCTGTCACTTACCCTTCCTAGTTAGCCGCTACTCCCATTAGACAAAAAAGCCATTAAAAACACCCAGCTCTGCTCGAAACAGCCCCGCTGTGAGACACACAGAAACGCGCTCCTCCCTTCCGGTATGTTTTGCCAACAGATATAGACACACCCATACCTCTAGTAGTGGTCACAGGTCCAGAGAGCGTAAAAGCAAGTGTTTATACACCTCTAAACCGCAGCTCAGTTTTACAGCACCGCCAACATAACACTGCCATAACAGAGAAAACATTCATTGTTTTAGGCAGCTTCCAATCATTGTTTCCGGGTTCCAACACTGGCAATGTTTGTCGTTTTTAAAATGTTTTATAGCAGAGTTGAAAATAAAGTCAAAGACAAGGTGGCCCAATGCAAGAGGCTGCGCATAAGTGTGATGTGATTATTCAAGCTATTTATTTTCATTTTTCCCACTGCGGTAAATGTACTCCTCTTTTACCACTTTTGTATTACCAGATAAAATACAATTAGATTTTACAGTGTAACTAGCCTAATAATGTATTCACAGCCCTTTGTGGCTATAAAACATGAAAAAAAAAACAGAATACGCAAATGCAATGGCCCCGCTCAGCCACTAGACCTTAGGAGGCGCTAAGTTCACCCACAACATTTTCTTGTGACATTTTCACTTTATAAAGTCAAGAAATCTCTGTCACGATCATAGGACATCATAGGACAGCCTATGATGTTCTTATGAAGATTCTATGATGTCTGCATCATAGGACATCATGCCTGCCTTGAGGTCTTTGTGATGTCATACAGTGATGCCTGCCTTGCTGTCTATATGAAGTCATATAGAGTCTATATGACAGTCATATAGACCCTGCATGTTTTGCTTCTACCCAGTATCTTCAGCAGGTGTTTTCACTGATTAGCAGTCAGTGGGAAGAAATTCAGTGAAATCACCTGTTGAAGACACTGCGTGGAGGTAAAGCCTGCAGGGTCTTGGCTCTCCATGGAATGAGTTTGACACCTGTCTATTATAGACCATCACTCACGATGCCTGCCTTGATGTCTTTATGATGTCATATAGACCATCACTCACCAAAGAAGAGGATACTCATCACCAGAGCGATGCCGTCATATAGACAATAGGACTGGCTACCTATGCTGTAGGCATGATGTCCTATGATGCGCAGACATCATAGGACATAATAGGGTCTATATGACATCATAAAGACATCAAGGCAGGCATCATAAGACATCATGCCTACATCATAGATAGCCAGTCCTATTGTCTATATGACGGCATTGCAAGTCCTATGTTGCCTGATATCATAGGATCATCATAGGACATCATAGGTCGTGAGTCCTATGCTTCGAATGACATCAAGGCAGGCATCATAGGACATCATGTCTACATCATAGGTAGCCAGTCCTATTGTCTATATGACGGCATCGTGAGTCCTATGTTGCCTGATATCATAGGATCATCATAGGATATCATGCAGACATCATGGGCCATCCTGTGATGTGCTATGATCGTGACACACAGACACAAACTGACAAGAGATTTCTTGACTACATCATAGGTAGCCAGTCCTGTTGTCTATATGATGGCATCATGAGTCCTATGTTGCCTGATACCATCACTCATGTTCATAGGACTCGCCATGGCGGTCCAACATAGGGACATCATGTGATCATAGGACAGCCAATGATGTTCCTACGAACTGCTGCACGTCAGGAAAGATCCCGTGAAGATGAAACAGATGATGTTCGAGCAGTACGTCACAGGCATGCCTTGCTTACACCTGTCATGGATGGCCCCCGCGAGCCATCATAAGACGCCACAAGACACCGGTGAGTTTGCACGGTTTATTGATGAACAGAAAAGGAACACAAAATAAAGAGCCACGGGGGGCTAAAACACAATACAATGGAATACAGACAATGGCAATGGGAAATGAATACTCAAGGAAACACACTTACGAATATAGAGGAATAATGGTCAGCGTCCAAACAAAGGAGTGCTCGCTAACGTCCGACAATGAACAAGTTCTTGACAAGACTGCCGCGTCTTTTCGCTCCCAGCTGCCCTCTTAAGTGGAGGGCCGCTGATGAGGGGAAATGCAGCTCAGCTGTCAAGTTTGACAGCCGGAAGCCCCTCTGAACGCTGTCACAATAAAGGCTCGGGGAGCCAAAAGGGACACACAGCCGTCAAACAGCCAAAGATAGTGCGTGGCTCGAGTGCGGGCGGGATCGGCGCTCGAACCATGACAGTACCACCCCCCCCAAGGGCGAGCTACGAGCGCCCAATGACACCCAAGCCCCCCCCCCCCTCCCCCCAGGGTGGGCGGATGGGGGAACAGGCCTGGAGGGTGAGAACCAGCAAAAGAGGAAACACCATAACGATGACCGGGAACACATGTGGTAATGACAGTAAGGTTAAAAGAAAAACACAATACTCCATAACGCACCATGATAATAGAACAGGGCAGAAAATAAAAACAACCACGACGGAGACACGGAACAAATGAGGCAATTTACAGAGTAAGGTCAAAAGGAAAACACAATACTCCATAATGCACAATAATAATTAGAACAGGGCAGGAGAGAAAAAAAAACACATGCTAACAATGACAAATTCACTGATCAGAACACTACACAGAATGGCCTTATACCTCAGTGGGACCACACAACATGTGAGGATGACGACAGGCAGAGTCCAAAAAAAACAGGAACAGTTCCGGCGGTCTCCCTGCATCCAATGGCCAAAGGGTGATCAAAGGGAGGAGGAAATGTTCGGGCGGCCTACCCCAGTCCCAGGCCCGGAAAGTCAGAACCTCCGGCGGCCGAACCAGGTTGCCCAGTTGAAAACAAAGTACGTCGGGTGGCCGACCCAGGGTGCCGAACCGGCGAAAAAGTTCATCAGGTGGCTGACCCGCATCCCTCAGCCACCAGAACCGTGGGGAAACCATTGGCGACGGCCTCCCTGGAGAGGGGAAAGACGTGGGAGTTGCCGGGCCGAACATAGAGGCCCCCAACGGCCCCCGGTGGCGATGAGCTGGGATGGTGACGAAGAGGGGGATGATGATGACAATGAGCCAGTACCATGTCAGGCGGCAGAGGATCTGCAGATCCTTCACCGACCTTGAACCATACTGGTGCTGCACCCACGTCGGACCCCGATTGGGTCTCGGCTGCACCCGCGATGGACCCCGATTGGGTCACGGCTGCACCCGCGATGGACCCCGACTGGGTCGGCGCAGCACCAGTGACGACCTTCAACCCCGAACCCGGAACCTCCAGTACAGCGACCGGGATTGGCTCCGCACCGGTGACCCTGGGAGAAGGCTCAGGAGAAAGGAAAGAACCGGGATCAGAATCACCGGTAGCGACAGAGCCCAGCGAGACGAGCTCGGGTGCAGCGGACGGCTGCCCCTGGCTCGTCTCCCCGAGAGACAGGCAAAAATGCTCCAAAATAGAAAGAAGAAAAAGAAAGTAGAGCACTTGCCTGCACTCGGGTTCTGTCGCCATCCAGGACTTCGCTGATCCAGGCTCAGGACGAAGAAGGTCGTCGTCAGGCTCCCACTTGGCCACGGCGGGTTCCGCAGCTGGCATGATGGTTTCCGCAGTCTGAGGACCCTCCGGTGCTAACGTCCACGCCGACGACCTGCGCGGCATGGTGGCAGGGGACCCTTGCCCTGCTGGCTCGAACTGCTCATCTGTGGAGACCCGGGGACGCTTCCTCGTCGGCGCAGGCTCCACGCTGCAGTCCGCTCTCCTCCTCTGCCCATGATGTGGCTGCGGGGCTGGAACTAGGGTCTCCAGAACCGCAGGCCCCCTCCTTGTCCGGCGAAGTAGGCCTGGCGTCGTGGACCGCTCAGCGGAGGGAGACACAGAGGCAGCAGGTTTAGTGACAGAAGCTACAGCAGGTGGTGGGAGCTCGAGGGACTGCGAACCCTGAACTCCACCCCCAGGAGTCAGACAAGGCAAATCACAACTACGGGGAGAAAATTGAACTTGCACTTGCCTGTTTTCTGGAGGATAGATGGTGCCTGCTGTAGCGGACTTTGTTCCTCCCTTTCCCCGCAGGATGGTGATGGAGGGCCCCCTGGGGGAATGAGGAGGAGCCGCTCGCGATGGTCCACTAACGGGCTTCGCCGGGGCAGGACTCAAAACTCTCTCAGCAGCCGAAGATGACGTCGAGGAGGAGGGGACGACAGCCGAGACGATCCGGGCACGATGAGCTGACGGGACAGCGGGAACAGGTGACCTGGGGGGAGAGGCTGCGGGAATTCCCTCCTGTCGTGACGCAGAAGGAGCAGCTGGCTGGGAGGCAGAGTTCCTCCGACGACCCGTAAACGGAACCAGACGGGGTTCTCGCTGAGGTTTGCTTGGAGCGTGGCGCCGACGTTCACTAGCTGATGTCGAGGCGAAGGTGAGGTCCGGAAAACGCCGCTCTTGTGGGGAAACGGAGGTGAGCAAGTCAGCGTATTCTGGATAGTCATTCAGCTCGGGATTCCTCTCAACCAGACTGACAGCCGCTGTCACGTACTCAATGATTTGTGTAGGGTGGCCAGCGGAGCGAGCTGCAGCCACTCAGTCCCAGATGGAGATTGCTGTCAGCTGCAACTGACAGCCCGGCAGCAACGGCATTTGGCCGCGATCTCGGAGTTCACGACCAACATTCAACACATAGCCGGTAACCTTAATGTCATGGCCGATTGCCTGTCGCACACGCTAGTCTCCCCGGTCTACATGGGAATAGATTTCCCTGCCATGGCCGCGGAACAAACCGGGGACGTGGACATTTGCGTGCTCCAGTCTGTGCCTACTGGGTTAAAACTGGAGAGCAAGGTGGTGCAAGAAGGGGGCCCCCCCTTGCTCTGTGACGTCTCCACCGGTCGCCCACGCCCAGTGGTTCCGAGCTCTTGGCACCGCCGCATTTTTGAGTCAGTCCACTCCCTTTCACATCCCGCCTCAGTTAAACTGGTTGGGGCAAAATTTGTCTGGCCTCACTTGTGCAGGGACGTGAAAGAGTGGGCTGCAGCGTGTGTCGTGTGCCAGCGAGCCAAAGTGCACAAGCACACCAAAGCCCCCCTTGAGCTGTTCCAAATCCTGTCCAGGAGGCTCGACCACGTCCATGTGGATTTGGTGGGCCCCCTCCCACCATCGCAAGGTTTTACGCACCTTTTGACAATCGTGGACCGCACCTCACGTTGGCCTGAAGTGGTCCCGCTGGCTTCCACCACGTCCGCGGAAATGGCTCGCGCTTTTTTGTCGGCTTGGGTTGCACGGTTTGGATCCCCGTCAGACATCACTTCCAACAGGGGTCTGCAGTTCGTTTCGGAACTCTGGTCCATGATGACCCAGAGCCTGGGGGTCAAAATCCACCACACTACCACGTACAACCCCCAGGCTGAGGGGTTATGGGAACGTTTTCATAGGTCGCTTTAGGCAGCGCTCAGACCTCCGCTCACGGATGCAGATTGGGTCGACCGCTGCCCTGGGTCCTGTTAGGTTTGTGCTCCGCACCTAAGGAGGATCTAGCAGCCTCCCCGGCAGAACTCATTTTGTCTCAGCCGCTGCGGATCCCCTGGGAATTTTTACCAGAAAACCCCGCCCCCGGGACCGACCCGCCCGTACAATTTTTATACAGTACAGAGGCTGCTCACGTGCCAGGCCTGGCCCACCATTGTTTTCCCTGCACCTTCGTCCCGAAGAACTTACAAAGCGCCAAGTTCATTTTGGTCAGGCACGATGCACACAGAACCCTGCTGCGCCCACCATACAACGGACTGTTCAGAGTGCTGGAAACTGGGGCAAAGCATTTTGTGTTGGACTTGGGGGGGCGTAAGGAGACCGTCTGCATTGTCAGGCTGAAGTCCGCTTATGTGTTGGTAGACGAGCAGGTGGTGCTGGCCCAAGCTCCTCGGCACGGACACCCACTGACGGTGGTTCCGCAAGTTGGTGTTCCCTCGGTAGAGAATTGTGCTCGCGAAGCTAACTTGTTTCCCCACCACCACCGTCTTCCCTTCCACAGACCAACGTGCACTCCCGCACACCTCGCCAGGAGGGTGCTTCGACCAGACTGGCGACCCCCTGCTACAGCCGCTATGGGCGCCAGCTCAAATCCAAGGGACCGGGGGGCTTAGTTCACTTTCTGGGTGTTGGGGAGGGCTGTGTGGTGGCACCGAGTGGGGGGTTCTCCACCCAGAGTTAGAAGCCGCGGGGGGAGATGGAACAGAGGACTGAAGGAGGAAGTAGCATCAGGGCAGAAATAAAGTGGTATAAAAGGAGGCACCCAGAGACCCCTGGAAGAGTTTTTTCTGTGTTCTGTGTTGGAAGGTGAATAAAGTTTGTGTGTCATCCAGCTCGCTGTCTTGTCTGCTATCATCTTCCACAAAGTTACCATTTGTTACCTGTGCTATCAACAGCTAGCAATACTGTTTGATACTTAACCCACCTTCCAGTTTAAGTCAAACATCTAAAACTTTTTCTGTGCACACAAAAAATAGGCTACATTTCCAGCTAATTCTGATTTTTTTCCTTGCTTTAGTCTTTTACCAAAATAAGACAGGTGTGGTATATCTAAATGTAAGCAACATAATTGTTGGACAGGAGTGCTTTGGACTGATTGAAGTAAAATGAGACTGTGCAAATGCAAATTGTTGCTGACTGATTATCTGTATCCTTGGTGATTTAAAATCTGTTTAGTGCTCCATAAATTACTTTTGTTAAGAATTAAATGATTGAACCCATATTAAAGCAAATTTTTGTTTTTACATTTTAATAGTTTTTTTTTCTTTTTTAAATGCATCATACTTAGATTTGGCAGTTACTAATATCGCTGCTAAATATTTTAAATATTTCAATGTGGAGATATTGTTTGGAAAGGTCCTCTAAAACACAGATAAAAAGGTCAGGACCTTTATCTGCCAAGCTGAGAGAAAGTTGACAACTCGAGTATTTGCTGCCATCGAGTGGCTTTAATATGGAACTGCATGTGTAATTGTTGACTCAGACCTGTATACTGTAACTGCTTCTTGCAAAAGAAAGTAGATTTGTTGATGTAATGTAGTCTAGTTATAAAATTACACGTGAATGTTTAAAATTGTGAAGCCACATTTTGCTCAAATGCAATTAACTAATAAATAATAAGAGTTATCTTCTTCGTGGAAAGCCAGCTTATCATGGTGGAGGGGTTTGAGTGCCCGAATAATCCTCGGAGTTATGCTGTCGGGGCAACTTGCTCC
Source organism: Pholidichthys leucotaenia (assembly GCA_020510985.1). Taxonomy (NCBI): domain Eukaryota; kingdom Metazoa; phylum Chordata; class Actinopteri; order Cichliformes; family Pholidichthyidae; genus Pholidichthys; species Pholidichthys leucotaenia. The sequence goes on along the minus strand of CM035837.1, from coordinate 322,293,072 downwards.
TGGTACGGTCTCCCAAGGCAAACTGGTCCTGGATGAAGGGCCATACCAAGAACGGTCCAGTAGATGTTCATGAAAAATGTTCTATCAAGGACCCAGTGTGCCCAAAGGAGGCACATGGGTCCTTCCTCCAGGTGGTGAGCCCACTGGAGGGATCATGGGCGGTGTCACTACCCACTCTGCCTGGACTGATGTCCTGGATAAGAGGTGGAAGATGGCTGGCTGGCTGGCTGGCTGGCTGGCAGTATGGATGGATGGATAATAATGGTTATGCAGTCTTTAAAAATGCAGACTTTTGTGCTTGCATCAAGAGTTGGACAGTAAAACTCAAAAAGTCATCATGAAACAGAAACAGATCGTGCATGACTGATGAGATTCACAAAAACACTTTCTACACCATGGTGTGTCAGTAAGAAGTTTATATATTGATAAAACCATTTGAATGTCAAACAAACTTAATTTTCTTATCATAACAAAGTATAAAGCTTTAGAATTAGGGCCAGTGATTAAAAATTAATTGTACTAGATCCCCCCCCCATGTGAATTTGTGTGAGTAAACACTTCTCCTTTGCCAAGATAATCAATCCATCTGCCGGCTTCTGCGTATCAAAATGCCAATCAAACAGTATGATTGTTGCGCGGGTCCACCTTGGGCGTGTCATGATAAAAGTCCACCCGAAAATGTGTAGTTTCATCTTGACAAAAGACACAGCTGAACAGCTGATCCGATGAACAAATGGTCAGAATGCCAGCTGTGCCCTGTCTCAAAGCTCCTGATACATGTGGGGGAGAGAGAGAGAGAGAGAGAGAGAGAGAGCGAGAGAGCGAGAGAGGGCGTTGCGTTGTTGTTTTGGTGGGAGTGTGGGGAGAGTGAGGGCCTGCTCTGCTGACTGTAGTGGCGGTTCTGTGCTGACCGAGGTTTGACCCCTGAAGTATGGAACCTATGACGAGAAAATTAACAAGAAAAAGTCTCCAATTTTTACCAGAAACGTTTGACATTTTAGACAAAATCACGAATCTGATGCAAGAATAATAACAAATCAATAAAAGCAAAGTAAAACAAAAACTGCTAAGAAAAAAGCCTGCAAATTATTAGGGGGAAAAAAGTGTTAAATCTCTCGAAATCTTGCAAACGTATACGAAAAGTCACTAATTTGTGTGTGTCGGGGGGGGCGGAAGTTGATGAGGATAAAAGCCTCCAATTTAAGAGAAAAAATAGTTTAAAAAAGTGTCAAACCTACAAGAAAACAATTGCTAGTATCAAATGTATGTGAGAAAATCTGTAGAATTTATAGTAAAATAGCTTTCATATTACAAATATTTATAGGCCAGTTTATGCTTATAACTCTTGTGTTTCATCTTCATTTTAAGGTAGAACATTTTGTGGCTTCATGCTGATGTATTTTCAACCAAAAACACTATACAAAACGGCTATTTCCATGGAGGAGATAAAGCAGTGACCAAACTGGATTTTTTTTTTTTTTTTTTTTTACGGAGTCCGTAAACGCGTCGCCGGCTGACCGTTGAAAGCCGTTCGATGTGGTGACGTCACTCGCAGAGTTGTCATGGCGTCGCTGAGAGAGAAGCTACCGCTGCAGTTTAGCTAAAAAAATCTGTCGACCAGCCTGCGGAACGAAATGGAGAAAAATGCGAACCTGCATCGAGACACCGACGGCAGCTCTCTTTGTGCCACAATCACGGGAGAAATGGGTGACGTTACGGCTGTCGGCGGAGTGAAAGGAGCGGCCGACAAATGCAAGAATAGTGAGGCTGCTGTTCTCAGTACTTTGGTTAACGTTAGTTGTAATATCAGCTGCACCACGACTGTTAGCGCTCCCGGCGGCACTAATGTCATCTCCGGTGCTGGAAAGTCTGACGAACCAGAAGTGATCGAAGTCCCCCCGGCGCTGCGGAATGAAGAGAAAGAGATCGAGTCTGGCTCCGGGGATTGGATCAGTAACGGGATGGGGCATGACTCGGTGCTGGCCGCAGGAGACGGGAGCCAGGGTGGCGCCTCAAAGTTAGTAAACAGCACTACCGACGGCTCGTCTTCGCCCCCGGCTCAACCGAGCGCGGACACACACGCTGAGATTTCGGCGTGCGATGTAAGTGAACCGACAAAACTTGCCAAACCGATTCATTTGTGCTCGGACACCGCGATCACAGCGAACGTCAAGTCGGGGCTGTCCAGCGAGCGCGCCTTATCGGGGGGATTGCCGAGTGGGAGTGACCCCGATCCCAGCCTCGGCGGAGAGTCCCGAAGCATAGATTCACTCGATTCCTTCTCCAACCTCAACTCCTGCACCAGTTCAGACCTGAACAGTGAGGGGCTGGAGGACCGAGGACTGGCCTTGGCCCTGCAAAACGAGTACGGTGCTGATGGGACAAAGGCGTCCTGTGCTAAGGACCGTGCCGCCGGCCAATCCATATACCACATTAAATGGATCAAATGGAGAGAGGAGAACACGCCGATCATCACCCAGAATGAAAACGGTCCCTGTCCATTACTGGCTATTATGAATGTCCTTCTGCTTGCATGGAAGGTAAAAACTGTACTTAGCACTGGTCTATGTAAACTTGAAATTGATATAAATGGGCATATTTACATTCAGATATCACTGAGGAGGACTTGCTCTCGGTTATGAGACATCTCATTTAATCTTAGACAATTTCTGTCACTGCATGTGCATGTGTGTCCACACACTGGTCAGGAGATGTGAAGTGTCTTGGCCCTCTACCACAGAGGACCCAGTTATCATAGTCTGTGTGTATTTGTCATGTTGCATTGCAATGTTCTAGGTAACATTTTTAAAAAATGTATATATGTCTGTGTTGCAGGTTAAGATGCCCCCGATGATGGAAATTATAACTGCCGAGCAGCTGATGGAGTATCTTGGTGAGTGTAGTCTCTAAGATGAACTTGAAATAATAGAAAACCATCAAGCCACTTCATAGACTTTAGTGGTTTTAAGGGGTTACTACACACACAGTGTCAACGGAGGAAGAGACTAGAACAAGGGGAATTCCCATCAGTCCATTTTCTACTGCTCCAAAGGAAACGTGAGCACTCTCTTCTCTCTGGCTGTTTCCACTGACCAGAGAAAGTTACCCCTCAAATATAAGAGCATTGTGCCAGATCAACAAGGGTTAATGTTGGGCTATACTGTACATTCACATTACAAACCATATTGCTCAGCTTAGATATTTTTTTAATCGGATTTGCCTATAAATCCACATTCATAATTACAAGTGATTTCTACCTGACGGATATGAATTTTATGAACATATTTATCCTCAAAATGGTGTACATGCTCACAATCATTTAAAAAACAGACAAATTATGTCATTTTTGTGCAAACACTAGTTTCCTTCAAATTGAGAAAATGGATTCATTTTTAGGTAAGGTATGTTTGGGATTTTGCTTTGGAAGACTGTAACTACAGAGCTGGCTGTATGTGATGATGTCCAGAAAAAGGATGGAAGCCAAACGGTAGCGGCACAAGCTGTTTTAGCAACAACTACTAATGTTGATGCTAATAATTTCTCTTAAGTGATGACATCAGCACCTTATGCACTGACAGAGGTGAAGAGTTGAACTACTTCCTATCTGACTGTTCTCAGTCAAGTTACATGACCACATAATTGATATATGTACACTACCGTTCAAAAGTTTGGGGTCACCCAGACAATTTTGTGTTTTCCATGAAAAGTCACACTTTTATTTACCACCATGAGTTGTAAAATGAATAGAAAATATAGTCAAGACATTGACAAGGTTAGAAATAATGATTTGTATTTGAAATAATTTTTTTCTTCAAACTTTGCTTTCGTCAAAGAATCCTCCATTTGCAGCAGTTACAGCATTGCAGACCTTTGGCATTCTAGCTGTTAATTTGTTGAGGTAATCTGGAGAATTCTGACACAATGAGCAAACACATTGTACCATTAGAACACTGGAGTGATAGTTGCTGGAAATGGGCCTCTATACACCTATGTAGATATTGCACCAAAAACCAGACATTTGCAGCTAGAATAGTCATTTACCACATTAGCAATGTATAGAGTGTATTTCTGATTAGTTTAAAGTTATCTTCATTGAAAAAAACAGTGCTTTTCTTTCAAAAATAAGGAAATTTCTAAGTGACCCCAAACTTTTGAACAGTAGTGTATATCTGATGTATGACCACATATAAAAGTGACTCTGATCTAATTTTAGATCAGATTTGGGGATTCAGACAGTCCTAAAGGACTGTATATGTGTCACATTGGGGTAGAACATCTGATACGAGTCCTTAATGTTAGTAATGTGAACATAGCCTCAGAGACTCCCAGTTCCTACAAGAGTCTTTTCCTTACAAGACTCAAAATTTCCAATAAATTGTGGTGCTTGTTTAATCTTGCAATACGTTTTTCATTTTATTGTTTGTGTCAAGTGGCCAACATGCAATGACACAGTCCTGTAGTCTTACAGCTGTGGACAAAATTGTTGGTACCCCTCTTGTAATAAAAGAAAAACCCACAATGGTCACAGAAATAACATGAATCTGACAAAAGTGGTAATAAATAAAAATTTTATGAAAATTAACCAATGAAAATCAGACAGTGCTTTTGAATTGTGGTTCAACAGAATTACTTTAAAAACAAACTCATGAAACAGGCCTGGACAAAAATGATGGTACCCCTAGAAAAGATTGAAAATAATGTGACCATAGGGACGTGTTCAACCAAGATGTGTCCTCTAATTAACATCACAGGTGTCTACAAACTTGTAATCAGTCAGTCGGCCTATTTAAAGGGTGACAAGTAGTCACTGTGCTGTTTGGTGACATGGTGTGTACCACACTAAACATGGATCAGAGGAGGCAAAGGAGAGAGTTGTCTCAGGAGATTAGAAAGAAAATTATAGACAAGCATGTTAAAGGTAAAGGCTATAAGACCATCTCCAAGCAGCTTGATGTTCCTGTGACTACAGTTGCACATATTATTCAGAAATTTAAGATCCAAGGGACTGTAACCAACCTCCCTGGACTTGGCCACAGGAGGAGATGGATAATACGAATGGTAACAAAAGAGCCCAGAACAACCTCTAAACACATTCATGGTAAACTCCAAGGTCAAGTTATATCAGTGTCAGATCGCACCATCCGTCGTTGTTTGAGCCAAAGTGGACTTCATGAGAGACAACCAAGGAGGACACCACTGTTGAAAACAAATCATAAAAAAGCCAGACTGGAATTTGCCAAACTGCATATTGACAATCCACAAAGCTTCTGGGAGAATGTCCTATGGACAGACGAAACAAAACTGGAACTTTTTGGCAAGGCACATCAGCTCTATGTTCACAGACGCAAAAATGAACAGTGAAACATGGAGGAGGTTCTGTTATGTTCTGGGGCTGCTTTGCTGTATCTGGCACAGGGTGTCTTGAATCTGTGCAGGGTACAATGAAATCTCAAGACTATCAAGGTATTCTAGAGAGAAATGTGCTGCCCAGTGTCAGACAGCTTGGTCTCAGTGGCAGGTCATGGGTCTTGCAACAGGATATTGACCCAAAACACACAGCTAAAAGCACCCAAGAATGGCTAAGAGTGAAACATTGGACTATTCTAAAGTGGCCTTCTAAGAGCCCTGATCTAAATCCTATTGAACATCTGTGGAAGGAGCTGAAACATGCCGTCTGGAGAAGGCACCCTTCAAACCTGAGACAACTGGAGCAGTTTGCTCATGAGGAGTGGGCCAAAATACCTGCTGAGAGGTGCAGAAGTCTCACTGACAGTTAGAGAAATCGTTTGATTGCAGTGATTGCCTCAAAAGGTTGTGCAACAAAATATTAAGTTAAGGGTACCATCACTTTTGTCCAGGCCTGTTTCATGAGTTTGTTTTTTAAAATAATTCTGTTGAACCACAATTCAAAAGCATTGTCTGATTTTCATTGGTTAATTTTCATAGACTTTTTATTTTTTACCACTTTTGTCAGATTCAAGTTATTTCTGTGACCATTTTGGGTTTTTCTTTCATTAACAGAGGGGTACCAACAATTTTGTCCATGTGTGTATCTTCATTTGTGTCAGTGGGTTTTTTCTTCTATAAATGTGCTCATTTGTATGGTATTTGGGAGGATAACTACGGTCATGTGAAAAAATTAGGATACCCTGTATAAGCCTGTGTTGTTGTTTTTTTTTTAACATACTTGGACATATGGATATTTAATATCAGTGTTTAAAATACTGGGAGATTCATATAATACAACTAAACAACTAAAAATGAATTAAAGACTTTTTTTCAGATTTTCTGTAAAACATAATTCTAAACAAATAGTAAGGAATAAGTTAGGATACCCCCATCTTTTTTAGGACATCCCCACATTCATTCCCACTTAAAATGGCTAAAATAAATGTTAAAAAATGTAAATAAAAACAAAAACAAGGCTAGACATAGATATGTGAACATTTCTTAATAAAGAACTGAATATTTAATGGGGTATCCTAATTTTTTCACATGACTGTCTTGCGCTTTTGTGTGAAAGTTGTGTCCTACTGGGTGGCTTCTAAACTCAACTGTTGTTGATTATAAACAGAAACATCCTGGGATGATGAGTCTCAAAGGGGTATTGCATAAAGCAAGATAAGGGATTAAACCATGATTTTCAAGTAATTCTGGCTTAATCTATAGTTGACTTGATTGTATAAAAGTAGGATAAATTAAGCCCAGTCAAGTTGCTATGGGGATTTATTCTCTGGCGCTAGCCTGGTCCAGAGCAGGCTAAGAGTCAAGCTAAGATTAATCCTAGTGACTTACGTATTTGTCAGTGCAGGGGTCAGTGCTATGAAAAATCAGTGCTTTTCACTGTCATTACATGATCTACTGTAAATGTGTTGCAGCATTTTAATTATCCTGCATTGAACGAAACTCAGAGATATGAAGAAAAAATGATCTTGGATTAATAGAGATATATTGTCATTCAAGTATGCCCATTGTTCTTTTAATTGTACCATCCATTTTCATAGTCATCCATACAGTAGTGATTACTACTGTCAGGCCCAGTGTGAAAACTTTTAGTATTTATATACACTTATATTACTCTCTGAGGTGTGATGATACACAACCTATATTACTACAGTCACTGACATCATGAATGTCTGGTGACGTTCCTGTGTATGTGCATTTTATAGTGGATACAAAATGTCTACACACCCCTGTCCAAATGCCAAGTTTTTGCGCTGTAAAAAAAAAAATGGGACCAAAATAAATAATTTCAAAACTTTTTCCACCATTAATGTGACGTATAACCTGTACAACCAAATTGAAAAACAAACTGAAATCTTTTAAGAGGAAAAATAAAAAATAAACTTACAATAACCTGGTTGCATAAATATGCACACTCTGTTATAACTGGGGATGTGGCTGTGTTCAGAATGAGCCAATCACATTCAAACCCATGTTAAAGGGGTAAAAATATCTGGGTGTCAGGATCAGCAGCGGGTTGGACTGGAGATCCAACACCGATGCTGCGCACAAGAAGGGGATGAGCAGACTCTACTTCCTGAGGAAGCTGAGATCCTTCAACGTGTGCAGCAGGATGCTGGAGCTTTTCTACCAGACCACTGTCGCCAGCGCCATCTTCTTTGCTGCTGTCTGTTGGGGTAGCAGTATCAGGGCCAGAGATACCAACAGACTTGACAAGATTATCAAGAGGGCTGGCTCTGTAATTGGTCTCAGACCGGAGACCTCTGAGACAGTGGTGGAGAGGAGAACACTAAATAAACTGCGATCCCATACCTGCCAACTACTCCAGTTTTGCCGTAATGGTTACGGTTTTCAAGACCCCATTACGGGTTACGGCTTTATTAATCAAAATTACGGTTTTTCACTAAAAATTCAGTCAAAAATTTTAAATCGTAAAAAAAACACAAAAGCAATTCCAAACACGAGATCGCTAGGAATCATATCTAAATTTACCTGAAGCGTTTGCTAAGCTAATGCTATCGCTATAGCTAACGCCATAGCTAGTCGTAGCACCGAACACAGATACAAAGAAGCGACTCCGTCCTCGGTGATTGGGGCTCGCCGGAGGAACCAACCGAGGCAACAGTTGGACGGGAGCCGGATCGGAGTTCAAGTACAGCGGTGGTAGGAGACGGGGACCAGTGGAGGAGCAGCCAGGGCCCCAGCTGGATAAGTCGACTGTAGCTGGAGCCCAGCTACAGCGGCGGGGCTCGGCAGAGGAACTGCTGAGGAAGACGGCGGTAGGTGGTGGGGCTCAGCGGAGGATCTACCGGGACCCCAGCTGGACAGGAGCAGGATCGGAGCTCAACTACAGCGGCGGTGGGCGGCGGGACTTGGTGGAGGAGCTGCCGGTACCCAGGCTGGACAGGAGCTCAATTGCAGCGGCGATAAGCAGCGGGACTAGCAGCGGAGGGGGCTAGCTGAGGCCCAGCTGGATTTGAGGTCGGTCGGATCGGATATCGGCGACACCAGCAGAGATTGTTTTACTATCAACAGGTCAGTAAAAATGCCACCAAAGAAGGAGGAAATGGAAGAGATCAAAAAATCTCTGAACTAAGTTCAGAGATTTTATCTTCTTGGAACATAAGTCAATATTATACAGTAATAAGTGGCATTCAGCTGTTTGTTTTATGTCATTTAAGCACAGTTCTGGTACTTAAAAATCATAAAAACCCAGGAGCTTCGGGGGGCTTTGCCCCCCTTGCCCCCCCAACGGGGCTCTGCCCCGGACCCCGCTGGGGGACTATGTCCCCCAGACCCCCTGCTAAATTTTCAGATAATTTCCCCAACCCCAAATCACATCCCTGGGTAAAGAATGACATACTGAGGCAGGCCACAAAGTTACGGGGAACAGAAGTTTACCTAAATGAACATCTAATAAAAACTAATGCTGAAATAGCACGGCAAGCACGTATGCTGAAAAGACAAAATAAGATACAGGCAACATGGACAAGAAATTGTAGAGTTTGGATCAAACTAAATGGAACACCTGAGGAAGCAAAAGAGTATAATAATCAGAGATCTTACTGACTTAAATAAATATAGATGAACACTGATTAAGAAAATTAAGAGACTATGATAATCCATATCCACACATATGGCAAGTCTTTTCGTGAGGAATACTCCAAAGCATTTCCAGGAATTATTACTGCGGACTGTGAGCGCATATTCAGCCATGTGAACAAGAGCAAAACTGAGTTCAGGTCCAGTCTGTCAACTAAAGTTCTGGGCAACCTCATGACCAGGAAAATGATGATGACAGCTTCGGGTAACAAGTGCCACAGTGTGTTCCATTCAAAAGACCAACTGAAGAAAACTAAGAGGTGCATCATGGAAAACAACAATGCTTGAGAGTTATCATAGAGTTTGTCCTTGATCTTTTCCATCAGCATATCTGCATTGACAATTTAAGGAAAATAGAAACATGATTGTTGAAGAAATATGAGGTTGTTAGCCACATTTTAACTTGATTTAATGCTAATATTTGTTTGCCGTCGGGGGGCTTTGCCCCCCTGAACCCCCCACCAGGACTTTGTCCTGGACCTACCAGGGCCTGCGGCCCCTGGACCCCGGCTGGCTACTAGGCTTTTCAGGTTTTAAAAGTTGGCAGGTATGCAATCCATCATGGACAGTCCTGATCACCCCCTCCACCACACACTAGATAGACAGCAAAGCACTTTCTCCAGTAGACTACTACAGTTTAATTGTCGAACGGCCAGGTACAGGAAATCTTTCCTGCCACATGCAATTTCACTGTACAAAAACTCACTATGATGTTGTATTCTGATCATAGCCATGCTGCCACACTGCACCTTACAGACTAACTGGTACCTCACATTTTCACTCTGCTCCTGATAGTCCTTCTTTGTGCAATGGGATGATTCATGTGTTTATACGGGTCATCATTATTAAGCTATGATGTATATAGGTTTTATAGTTGTGTTAGTTTTACTTTCCATGGGTAATCCCTTTGTCTGTCATGTGTGTGTTTCTGTTGTTTGGTTGTCTACTGTCATGCAGCTGTTACACTGTAATTTCCCAGTTTGGGATCAATAAAGTACATCTATCTATCTATCTGTAAATGGGAGTCAGCACACACCTGCCACCATTTAAAGTGCCTCTGATCAACCCCAAATAAAGTTCAGCTGTTCTAGTAGGCTTTTTCCTGACATTTTTGTAGTTGCATCTTACAGGACAAGCCATGATCCGCAGAGGGATGTCATTGTTCAAAGGTATCAGTTAGGAGAAGGGTACAAAAGAATTTCCAGGGCATTAAATATACCAAACGCATGTGAAAAAATGTGCTACGGTCCAATGAAACCAAGATTGAACTTTTGGTCATAATTCCAAAAGGTATATTTGGCACAAACACAACACTGCTCATCACCAAAATAACACATACCTACAGTGAAGCATGGTGGTTGCAGCATCATGCTTCAGGTCTGTTTTTCTTCAGCTGAAACTGGGGCCTTAGTCAAGGTGGAGGGAATTATGAACAGTTCCAAATACCAGTCACTGCTGACACAAAACTTTCAGGCTTTTGCTAGAAAGCTGAAGATGAAGAGAAACTTTGTCTTTCAGCACGACAATGCCCCAAAGCACACATCCAAATCAACAAAAGAATGGCTTCACCAGAAAAAGATTAATGTTTTGGAATGGCCCAGCCAGAGTCCAGACCTGAATCCGATTGAACATCTGTGGGGGTGATCTGAAGAGGGCTGTGCACAGGAGATGCCCTCGCAATCTGACAGATTTGGAGTATTTTTGCAAAGACGAGTGGGCAAATATTGCCACGCTGATAGACTCCTACCGAAAAAGACTGAGTGCTGTAATAAAAGCCAAAGGTGCTGCAACAAAGTATTAGTTTAAGGGTGTGCATATTTATGCAAACAGGTTATTGTAATTTTTTTTTAATATTCTATTTTTCCCCTTAAAAGATTTCAGTTTGTTTTTCATTTGGGTTGTACAGGTTATTGGTCACATTAATGGTGGAAAATGTTTTGAAATGATTGACTGGTGTGAAAAAGTGTTTGCCCCTTCCTGATTTCTCATTTTTTTGTTTGTCACACTTAAATGTTTCAGATCATCAAACAAATTTAAATATTAGACAAAGACACCGCAAGTAAATACAAAATGCAGTTTTTAAATAAAGGTGTTTATTACTAAGGGTAAAAAAAAATCCAAACCTATATGGCCCTGTGTGAAAAAGTGCCCCCCCCCCCCCCCATTAAAACATAAATTAACTGTGGTTGATCATATTTTGGAAAGCTGAGTTCAGTTTCTCTCGTCACACCCAGGCCTGGGTACTGCCACACCTGTTCTCAATCAAGAAGTCACTTAAATAGGACCTGCCTGACAAAGTGAAGTAGACCAAAAGATCCTCAAAAGCTAGACATCATGCTGCCATCCAGAGAAATTCAGGAACAAATGAGAAACAAAGTAATTGAGATCTGTCAGTCTGGAAAAGGTTATAAAGCCATTTCTAAAGTTTTGGGACTCCAGCGAACCACAGTCAGAGCCATTATCCACAAATGGCGAAATCCTAGGAATGGCCAGCTGACCAAAATTACCCCAAGAGCGCAGCGACGACTCATCCAAGAGGTCACAAAAGACCCCACAACAACATCCAAAGAACTGTAGGACTCACTTGCCTCAGTTAAGGTCAGTGTTCATGACTCCACTATAAGAAAGAGACTGGGCAAAAATGGCCTGCATGGCAGAGTTCCAAGACGAATACCACTGCTGAGCAAAAAGAACATAAAGGCTTGTCTCAGTTTTGCCAGAAAACATCTTGATGATCCCCAAAACTTTTGGGAAAATACTCTGTGGACTGACGAGACAAAAATTGAACTTTTTGGAAGGTGTGTTTCCTATTACATCCGGCGTAAAAGTAACACAGCATTTCAGAAAAGGACCATCACACCAACAGTAAAAATATGGTGGTGGTAGTGTTGAAGCGGCATGATAAAGGCAGCGATGGAGTTTTAAGTTGGTTTATTGAATCATACCGCCTTCACGGGAACTCGGCTCCAGCCCATAGTGTGAGCAGGCTGAAGCTGAATTCCTCAGGCTCTCAGAGAAGAGGAGACACACAGTGTGTGTGTCCAGCAGCAGTTGAAGAGTGAGAGTGAGAGAGAGAACATGGATTTCAGTGCAGTACTTATACCCAACTCAGACAATACATCAAAGACCTTCACAGCAGTCAATCTGGCATTTGCATATCAGAGGTACAGACAGGATGCATGAACACAATGCATGGATAACACTTTAACCTCACAGCTGTAAACACAGCATGCAGCGGAAAAAACCCAGGAGTAACGAGCTGACTGTCTCTGTGTGTTGTGGGGGTTGAATTCAACCCGCTACACCGCTTCCCCCAGAGGGCACGGCAGGGGGCCGAGACCTCTATGTTGCAGTTTGGGCAGCGAGCAGGGAAAAGCTCTGTGCAGGTGGAGGGGGAGGGGGAAGGGGGGTAGTAAGTGCTGACCGGGCGCGGTAAAATCGTTCGGCCGTGCCAAAAATTGTTTGCTGCTCCGCGATGTCGAGGGGCTGTCCCGTTGAACTTGCGGAGATCACCAGAAGAAAAATTAGTCTCTGACTCCTCTCATGGCCATGAAGAAAAACAGGAGCGGCGAGGTTGCGTAAACAAAAGCAGAGGAACTTGGCGTGTTGGCTTTAGGTGCGTGCGCAGCCCTAAAGTCCTCGGGAAAAGCTGACGGCTGAATTCCCTTATGTGTGCCGTGGCTGAAACCATCAGTGAATCCTGTGGGCGCGCTGCGCGCGTGCTTGCTTCAGGTGAGCGCGCAGCCTTGAAGGTTGTGCGTGCAGCTGCGCAGGACGATGGCGGTCTCTGGAGCCATTCTTGTTCCGTGCGTGTTGCGCCGTCCTCGTCACCCCCGGTGCGTGTGCCGGGGCTCCTTGCGTGGGTGGGCCCGCTGGAGAGGAACCAGGGTCGGAAACTTGGTGGAGATCGGCGCAGTCGGCGCCGAAAAACATCTATGATGAGCCGTGGCTGCAGATTAGTCATGGTGCGTTGGAGCGATGATGGGAGATAGACAATCTTTGTCCCTCAGGCTGTCCCGCATGGACGCCCCGATCTCGGCGAGGGTCGCGCCATGACGTTTACTGCCGTTTACCCGGTCTTGGGCGATGTCCGGAGAGTAGCTCGCCTGCCGTGGGCTCTGCGTTGAGGCCTCCCTGAAGCCGCAGGGAGGGCAGATCAGTCAGGCTGCTGCGTTCGCTCGTCGGCGGAGCATCACTGCCTGGTGCTGCGTTCGCCGGCAGCTCGTTTTCTTCAGCGTCGGGTCGCCAGCGTGGCCGTCCAAACCAGAAGGTTGCGTTTGCACAAAACGTGTGCGTTCTTGGGGTCACCAGTGAAGCGGCATGATAAAATAAAGGCAGCGATGGAGTTTTAAGTTGGTTTATTGAATCATACCGCCTTCACGGGAACTCGGCTCCAGCCCATAGTGTGAGCAGGCTGAAGCTGAATTCCTCAGGCTCTCAGAGAAGAGGAGACACACAGTGTGTGTGTCCAGCAGCAGTTGAAGAGTGAGAGTGAGAGAGAGAACATGGATTTCAGTGCAGTACTTATACCCAACTCAGACAATACATCAAAGACCTTCACAGCAGTCAATCTGGCATTTGCATATCAGAGGTACAGACAGGATGCATGAACACAATGCATGGATAACACTTTAACCTCACAGCTGTAAACGCAGCATGCAGCGGAAAAAACCCAGGAGTAACGAGCTGACTGTCTCTGTGTGTTGTGGGGGTTGAATTCAACCCGCTACAGTGTGTTGGTTTGGGGCTGTTTTGCTGCTTCAGGAGCTGGAAGACTTACTGTGGTAAATGGAAGCATGAATTCTGTCTACCAAAAAAAATCCTGAAGGAGAATGTCTGGCCATCTGTTCGTGACCTCAAGCTGAAATGCACTTGGGTTCTGCAGCAAGACAATGATCCAAAACACACCAGCAAGTCCACCTCTGAATGGCTTAAGAAAAGCAAAATGAAGACTTTGGAGTGGCGTAGTCAAAGTCCTGACCTGAATCCGATTGAGATGCTGTGTCATGACCTTAAAAAGGTGGTTCATACTCAAAAACCCTCCAATGTGGCTGAATTACATCAATTCTGCAAAGATGAGTGGGCCAGAATTCCTCCACAGCGCTGTAAAAGACTCATTGCCAGTTATTGCAAACACTTGATTGCAGTTGTTGCTGCTAAGGGTGGCCCAACCAGTTATTAGGTTTAGGGGACAATCACTTTTTCACACAGGGCCATGTACACTACCGTTCAAAAGTTTGGGGTCACCCAGACAATTATTTTGTGTTTTCCATGAAAAGTCACACTTATTTACCACCATGAGCTGTAAAATGAATAGAAAATATAGTCAAGACATTGACAAGGTTAGAAATAATGATTTGTATTTGAAATAATAATTTTTTCCAGATACTCAACTGCTCAAAGGAAGGTCAGTTTTATAGCTTCTCTAACCAGCTAAACTGTTTTCAGCTGTGCTAACATGATTGCACAAGGGTTTTCTAATCATCTATTAGCCTTCTGACGCAATGAGCAAACACATTGTACCATTAGAACACTGGAGTGATAGTTGCTGGAAATGGGCCTCTATACACCTATGTAGATATTGCACCAAAAACCAGACATTTGCATCTAGAATAGTCATTTACCACATTAGCAATGTATATTAGATATTAGAGTGTATTTCTGATTAGTTTAAAGTTATCTTTATTGAAAAAAAACAGTGCTTTTCTTTCAAAAATAAGGAAATTTCTAAGTGACCCCAAACTTTTGAACGGTAGTGTAGGTTTGGATTTTTTCCCCTTAATAATGAACACCATCATTTAAAAATTGCATTTTGTGTGTACTTGTGTTATCTTTAGCTAATATTTAAATTTGTTTTGTGATCTGAAACATTTGAGTGTGACAAACATACAAAAAAATGAGAAATCAGGAAGGGGGCAAACACTTTTTCACACCACTGTATCTTGGTCTCTTTTTTTACATCACAAAAACCTGGCATTTGAACAGGGGTGTGTAGACTTTTTATATCCACTGTATATGACATTACTGTCACAGCACATTAGCTTTCCAGATTGCAGGTTAGTTTCACTTAAACTGGCTCTCTAAAATAGTGTACTGGATAGTGTTGTTGTAACTTTATAACTGGAGAGGAAAAATAAGATGAATACATAGTTTTACAGACATGGTTACAGTGTGTAATAAAATATTCAATTGCATCTCTTTCCAGTTTTTGGATCTCCAGGTCCAGTTTTCTCAGTGTCTTGCATTTTATTTCCATTTCTATATCCAGATCTAAAAACTTCCTCTTGTTCAGTCTTATTCTGGCTTCTGCCAGATTTGTATCTTTAAGTGCATTGAGTAGAGACATCTGATGATATCTCAAGCCTTCTTGAGTCCATCAGCAGTCTCTTCATCTGCAGATGTGCGCTTGAGTCTTGCAGATGTGTCCTCCCCAACATATTCAATAGAACTTGTATTAACAGTTCTGACAGGACATCCTATGATTATGATTTTAATTAGAGAACTCACTGCATCATCCTTACCTTGTTGCTCATGAAGTTTAATTGTTATCAGACACTGCAGGTAAACAAAAGTTAGTCAGCACATATGCCACATCTTTTTTTGGACATATGTGTTCCTTATGAGCGACAAACAAAAAAAAATAGCACTTTAATACTAAAATATTAAAACAGCATCCATCTTAATTTAACTTTATTCTCTTTTCAGTAGTACAACAAGGGGGGGGGGGTCTTCCCACAATAGCGCTCACACTGATGGTGCTGACATAAAAATTGCAACAAAAAATATCTCAACCAAGAAACTTTAGCACAGTAACTGACCATGTAACTTGTTTTCACAGTTTGCTTAAAAAGAACATGCTCACTTTTAGACATTAAGCATATCCTATCAGCCTTTGCAGTTGCATTCTCTCAGAATGCTACAATATTTCTCTCTTTTTGTTTATTTACAGCAGCCATTTTTCCTTTTTTAGATATTATATGCTTCACCTCCTCATAGGCTTCCATGAGAAGTTGCTTTTCTGCTGGTGAGAAATATGCTGCTCGTGTTTGCCTACTGTCTTATTTGCAGTAGGATCAGTGATTCTGTGATCAATCGTGTGGTCTATTTAAGTTTCCCATAAACGTGCACTTATCCCAACTATCTACACCTGGCTTGATATAGCTGCTTCTTCTCTTCCTGGCTTGACAATGGTGCAACTGAATAAGCCACGATAGGCAGGTCCAATTATGTCAAGCCACGATTTTTCACTTGTTCTGGCTTTCTTAATTCTACTTTTTTGCAATACCCCTCAGAACTGTAGTTTAAAGCAGGTAGTTGTCACTTAACATCTCAGCAGAATGCAGTGTCATGCCAATGAACCAAGGTGAAAGATGCAGGGATTGGGGGGGGGGGATAAATCAACAGGTCAACAGGTTTTAAAGAGCCTTAAAGTTGTATTTATTCATGTATTTATTTATTGGTACAGTCATTGTCGCCTGCGACAAACTGCTATGATGATGATGAATGGGTCCCTTGTTGAAATCTTGACGCTAGAGTTGGCAGATTAATTGTTTAACCTCTTGCACTCCGGTGTACCGCGGGCGGGCACGTCTCTGCGTCCTAGAGCGCACGAGGGTGCACGAGGGCGCTGCGTCCTAGAGCGCACTGAAAAAAAAAAAGCTGCATTTCCATTCTTCCACTACAGATACAGCCGCAAACAGAAAGCCAAAGGAGTGCTTTGATTGGTTTAGATGTGATTGACCTCTCATTCAACTAATAAGAGCCTTGAATTGGGTTTCTGAAACCTTGAAGAACCAATGACTGAAAACCTAGCAAGAAGGACCCGCCTACCAACGGCTGCGAATACAGCCAGCCAATTGAAGCACAGAAGTTCGAAAGCTGTTTTGTGTAAGGCTGGGTGACACACAGGCATTTGCCAGTCTTTTTTTCTTACTACTCTTTTTATTTGTTTTGAAAAATCGTTCGCCAAAACCGCAATCATGGAAGCGCAAAACCGCAATAATGGAATTATGGTTTGACCGGGTCACGTGACCAGAACCACAAGTCCGTAACAAGCGGACCAGCTTCATGTTCGTCTGACAATGAGGAAGAGAAGTTCACCAGCTATGCTGCTGTTGTGGACATGTAAGTGTTATAAGCTAAATTATTCTTTATCCCTGAAAATTGTAATCCAAATGACTTTTGACCGATCGGTAAATTACAACTGTGCGAACGGCCCCCCCGTCATGTTGTGAACGCCCCCCCCCCCCCCCCCGCTACTCTTCTGTAGCGGATTGCAGATATAGTGCAGATATTTTAGACCAACTGTGCGTATTAGACCGCGGCGCACCGTCACCGCTTTCCGTCATGTAGCGATGGGCGATGTCCGTCCTCTGTAGCGGGGGGTGGGGGGGTGGGAGTTATTATCTTCTACATTACAAATATTCTAGTATAATTTTTAGTGCACTGTAGGTTATTTTTTCTTGTAAAAAAAAAAAAAAAGCCACACATTTTTTACGTGGCATGCTTCTTTGTGTGTGGGGGCTTGTTTGTTCATTCATGAATGAATAACCCCCCCCCCCCACACACACACACACACACAGCCCTTCACCTTTCATTAGAGCCCAAGATGAAGCTTCTATATTGAATCATTCAAAAGTTACAGACGTTTTTCCAAACTGTGCCATTTGGCACAATTTGGCACAGTTCAAAAACGCCTGGGAACAACCTACGAAAAAAGCTGTGTAATATATTCATTTTTTGTGGTATTGTTACAAAATTTTGACCTCAGCTGGATAACACTTGGTTCTACATTTCTGTTGCATTTTCCAGCCCGGATCTGAAGCTGTGTGTTATTTGCAAGCATTTGTATCCAAAAAAACACCCAGGCGAAATTTATTTGCTTCAAGTTCAGTATGTTTAGATGACTGTTACTCAGTGGCAGGAGCACTTAGAGAGATTATGACTGTTTTGCCAAAAAATTCAAAGTGTTTTCTTTTAAATGAGACCAACCCCATGAAGATGCTGCAAAGAGTTGAAGAACAGCTTTTGATTTACTTTGGGTACGTTATTTTTTGGCGATTTTAGGGAAATTGACCAGAGTGCAAGGGGTTAAATCTGAAAGTGAATCAGTTGAAAGCTGAACCACAACATCTCTTCTGGGTTCTGGTCAGTCTGCAGATAAGTTTTCCCCATGACCATTTCTTTAACCAGTCACAGCTTTGTCAGCTAGAGGTTTTGCTGTTGGTTGCTTTACAAATGTATCTTAAGGTAATATCTCACTTTGTGGCTCGGTTATTTTGTAGCACACGCTGACACAGCTGCGACCGGCAGTGTTCCCATGCCACCCAAGGGCAAGAAAGGCAAGGCTAGGGATGGGGGGTGGCTGTTGTCCCTGCCCCACAGGTCCCTAAAGAGGAAGTGGTGCTTGTCTCGAGACCTGCTGTGTCTGATGTGGATCCCACTTGCTGTCTGATGAGAAAATGACTGCTGTAATGGAGAGATATGGTCCCAGTTTCACAATTGTCATGGATAACTGTTGTGTGAGTGTGGCACAGGATTTACACAGCCATTGCAAGACAGTTGTAAGTGCAAAAAAAATGCAGCTTTGTCGCATGCTTGTTCGTGAATGTTGTGCAACACGCACATGGCATGTATGCGAACTTCCAGTGAAATTATGACCAAAATTCTCCACAAGTTCATGTGACACTCGTGCAGTATTCATGCGGCATATGCAAATGTACCAATTCATTGTGTTTCCAAGTGAAAATTGTCGCTAATTCGCGTATCAGTTTGTTTATTTGTTTGGGTTTGGTTTTTTTAATCTCCAACTAGTTAGCTGTCGCAGCCCAGTGAGATCCTACCTTAAGCTGGACAGTGGCTTAGGACAGGGAAGAGAGAGAGACACAGGCAAGGGGGCTTTTTTTTTCTTCAAATTTCAGACAGTCTTTTTTTTCCCAGTTTCTCAGATTTCTGCCTATTTCGGTTTTAACTCAAATACAGTTTTTGAGAGTTTAAATCAGGCAAGAGGCCAGTTTTTTTTGGTCAGATCAAACACTAACCAAACACATTGTGAAAGTAACATTAATTTTGAGTGCAGCTACACAAGTCTAGCTGAGATATACATCGTGTTTTTGTTTTTTTTTTAACAGAACCGCAAAGTTTGGGACAGTACAGAAAATGTGTTTATCAGCTTTTGCAAACAGTAAAGTTATTCTAATAAACAGTATTTCAAGCCAAGCACACAAAGAAACTACTTTGGCTTTCTCAATTAGTTGTGAGATGAAAGAACAATCAAATTATTCACACTGGATCTACTTCACTCATTTTGACATACATATGAAGGCATTTTTTTCTCAATGTATAGCCGTTTTCATTTAATGCAGTTGTTGATGGCAGGAGCTTGATGGCACTCCCATGAGTTCCTGTCAGGGAAATTATGTGTTGACGGTGCAGCGTCCTACTCTCACCCATTCCTTATAAATTAATGATTGATTGTAATTCATTTTGAAAAACACTGACACAAGAGGTTTAAAAGTAGGGACGTGAAACGTTCACAGAAGCATGGGTTTCCATGTACTTCAGAAGCGGCTTGAAATTTTCATCAGCTTTCTAAGGGAAAAGCAAGCACCAGTAAAAGCCATTGTGGTCGGCTGTGGTTAAGATAAGACAAACCTTTATTAGTCCCACAATGGGGAAATTACAGTTCATTTTGGTTCATTTTGAGAATTACTGTATCTGTCCATGTCCTATAAAGTTTAGATTTGTTTTGTAAAGACTTGCTCAGTGGTTTACTGTGGTAGTGATTAAAAAGCAGCATGTTTGTAGTAGTGCTGCTGATCAGACTAAAACAGCAGGAGTCTGACATCTGCCAGGCTGTGCCCTCGGTTACAGCCCACTCTGGAGAGCTCTCAGGTGACAGTGCAGTACGCAGGGATTGGACCGATTCTACACAGTAGGCACAGCTTTTACTTGGGGAAACTACTGGCCAGTGCAAAACCCAATAATTGACAATGAAACCTAAAAAGAAAAAAAATCCTCATTTGTGTTCTATACAAATGTTTAATTGCCTGTTACATTAGTCGTTTCCTTCTTTGAAAGCAGAATTCAACAAATTGCTAATGTCTTGTTTGTTCTCTCTTTTTTTCTGCAGGTGACTACATCTTGGAAACCAAACCTAAAGAAATATCAGAGGCTCAGAGGCTAAACTATGAGCAGGTAAGACCTGTAGAGCATATCACTAAACAGACATGTGTTTTTTTTTTCTTTTGTGTGTGCATTTGTAAACTGCTGTCAATGGGACGGTGCAGTCTTTCAGGAAGATCTCACTTTCACACTCTCTCCCTCTCTGCATTGAACGAATTATTCTACAAGTTTAACATGAGCCATCACTTTGTCCACTGAAACATGCACAAGATATCGCCACCGTTCTCATGGATGTAGCATTTACCACAGCATACAAATTGAAGCGCTCGTGGCTGTGTCAGAAAAGCTATGTTGCTGAAACTAAAATTGGTCGTCACATTTGTATTAAAGTAGCAGAAAATGTTAGCAGATGTTCTGTGATATGGAAATGACCATCAGGTTCATTGTAAAGCACATTAAACTGCAACAGTGCACTTAGCTTTATTCCCGTTGCTGTATAGGTTACGTAAGATGTGGCTTGCAAGGCCCAGGGAACGGCAGAGGTCAGGAGTGTCAGATTGTGTTGTTTCACATGGCAGCGAATGCTTAGAGACGCATGGCTGGCTTTGGCTCCCGGCTATTACTGAGGCGGTGTATGTGAACGCAGCTCACCATGAGCGGAACTGTGAGATGGAGCTCCGGCTCCCCTGCTTCCTCCAATATCCACAGCCTGCCTTCAGTGTGGGAGGGGCCCTGCCTCCTCTCCTCTTGCGTGGCAGAGTAGCAGCACATCTGTGAATGATTTGAACACACACTTGTCCCTCTTTTAGAGAGTAAAAAAAAAAAAAAATGCTTCTCTTAATAGAAGCTAACTGGAATGATGTTTCTAAATTTAAGCTGAGCTGAAACACAACGTCTTAAATAAATCAGTGGTGTCCTTGGCATGTGGAGTTGGGAGTAAGGGAGTGGTTGGCGCTTTTGTTTTCATAGTTATTACGGTGGTCTAATCCTAGACACTGGCCTGGGAGCAACTTTACATGTGGGTGTCCGCATGTCTGTCTGCCGTTTGTCTCCTTGATACAGTGTGAGATGGCTACAGTGCACTGAGCAGGGTTCTGGGTGCTGGCAGTTGGATCGAAGGCAGTGTCGGAAATGTGTTCATGTCAAATGGTGTCCTCTTCCCGACTTTGGAGAGAAATGTTTTCACTGGTTACAGGGTTGCTGTGAAATGCAGATGAAGTCGCCCTAACTTTGAGAAGAGCTCTCTAAGTTCATAACAGAAGTACTTCTATTTTTATCTTCTGCTTAAAAAACAGCTTCTGTCGCAGGAGTGCACAGGGATTAAAATAGCAGCTGCATGGCTCCTCTTTAGCAATTGTTAAATATTTACTCAGAGGAGCTGAGGGGTGTAATTTTGCAGTTTTTCTTTTCTCAGTGGACCCAGCTTAACAATGTGACTCATCCACAATCACTGGAGGAGATGAGTTATGGCTGATAAATGGCTTTTGTTTTAATTCTGTGCCATTTGTGGTAATAATCATTGTTCTTTAACATACAATGTTTTTAGTGGCGTTTGTTGGTTGGTTTGTCTGTTAGCAACATAACTTACAAAGCTATGAACAGATTTTGATGAAATTTTCAGGAACGGTGTGTAATGGCATGGGGAATAGATGCAATAAAGATTGTTTAAAAAAAAAACGGAACAGATAATTAGATTTTGGTGATGATCTGAGAGTGCATACCTCCACCAAGGGCTTTGTTTATATTTGTGCAGCAGGATTACACAAAAACTACTGGATGGATTTAGATGAAATTTTCACCAGAGGTGGTTCTTGGGCTACAGAGGAACCCATTACATTTTGGTGATGATTTGAGAAGGCATACCTCAGCCAAGGCTCTTATCTTCTCACAGTGTGTGAGCAACAATACTCCAAAACTGATGGATAGACTTTGATGCAATTTTCCCCAGAAGTGGCTCTAGGCCTACACACAAACCCATTACATTTTGGAGGTGATCCATGAGGGATGGAAGGAGCCTTGGTGGAGGTATGTGCTCTGTGAGTGCTTTTCTAGTTTTTAAAATTGCTATCTTTTAGTGTGAGACTAATAATTTTATTTCTTGGCTGTAATACGTTGCCAAGACAAAATGGCTGCACGTGATTCATTATCAACTGCGACCTTCATGTTCAGAGCTGAAATCCTTTGGGGAACCCAGTCGCTTTTGTACTCACGGTTTTGTTTTTGGTTGAAATGCAGGTAAGAATGAGCAGAAAGGCCTTTCCTTTGTTACCTATGCTGAAGGAAGTTTAAAAACACAATGAAGGTGCAAGCAGAGTTGTGCTGTGCCAAGCTAATGTTACACTGAAATGCATTTCACACCAGCTTAGATGAACGTGATCGACGCAGTGCCAATCATCTGATCTCCAAGTGCTCATCTGCTGTTTGAGCCTGCTGGTCCAAAGTGAAAAGATGTGGTCCATTACACTGCCCTGTTAATCCTGCAATCACTGCTGCCAATAAGCATCCTAATCCACACACTGGGATGAGCCAGATGTGGGCTTTTCTCCTCAGCTCTCTGGGCCAAGGGTCATAGTTGGAGCAGCTCATTGCTTATTGAAAATGAATAATTTCTATTGTAGTCCTCCTCACACATACTGCTAGCAAAATGTGTTTTCAGATTTGGAGGCATTCCACTAGTCTGTAGGCAGATTTATTTATTTTACTATGATGGTGTTTTTGACCACTAACACTGCAAGGAATTATATTGAAAGTCTCTTTTATAGCAATACAGAAAGCTGTATGTGATTAATTTATTTACAATAATAACTAGGAATTTTATATAGGCATAGAAACGGAGATAGGCACCGCCCTACGCCAAACATCGTTGGCATGGGAATAACTTAACTAACTTAACTAAACATTTGTTGGAATTTTCTTGGGATTGTTATTTAGGATGCTGGAATCTTTAAAATCTTATAACAACATACGTACAGTACTATAAGGCATTATTATTATTATTATTATGATGATGATGCAGCTGTCCTCTAAACCTGTCCCATACAGAACAATAAACAACCACAGTGAATAAGTGAATCTCATTCAGAGTCACAAAAGCCCTGTATGTCCACACCTTAAAGGCTCCACTTTACTCTCCTGGTTATTGGTTTGAGTTTGGGGATTTTTGTTAATTCTATGGCCATTGTTTCTGATCATAGACTCGATGAAATAAAAATCCCCAGCATTGCACTCATAATAGAACTGTGGGTCTCAGCTGCAAGTCTTATCTTGATCTCCGAGTCAGATGGCAGCTGAGGTTTAGTGCCAGCTGGGAAACATTGCTCAGAGGTTGAATACAGGAATTAGTCTTTTTCCACTGGGTTTTCAGGTGTGTGCGGCATTTGAGTTCCTCTAATACCCATGCAGTGCAATGAAAGGCAGAATTTCTTATTAACTCCTCCACTTGTAAATAAAGGATAAATGACAGTCTCATTGGATATGGAGTAAACATTTTTACACATATGTATCTTTAAAATTTTCACAGATGGCACAGTCAGTTATTTCTCACTCAAATCTAAATTTACGAGAAATTGTGACAGACGTGTTGATTATTCCCAACAGTGTAACACATAAACTAAAAGGTGTAATGTTCTGTCTTCACATTTAAAATCCATATTACTGAATTGTTTTGATGAAATGGACATTATTGGTAACTCAGTTCCTGTAACACATGTAAAAAGCACATACTGTATGTTGAGAGGAAGATCAGAATTTCATCCTTATAATGAATGGTCAGTACTTTGTGTGATTTCTTTAATCAGTTCTTTTCTGTTTATTATTATTCCAGCGTCTTTATTTTTCCCATGGATCTAGCTGATTGGATCGTGAGTGAAAACTTCAGGAACAGACCTTATAAAGAGTCTATAGGTCTTATGCTGTAACTTGAGTAATTTGAGGCATAGCTAACTTTTACAGTATAGAGTATAGATGATGATTTACAGATACTGGTCTTGGACTAAAATGTAGCTATAGGCTAATATGTAAATGCTATTTTGCTCTGTTTGACCTGTGTGTATGTGCATGCCGCTATAATAAATAATACAGCTTGATAATGACCAGAAGAGCAGAGCTGTAAACACAGTAAAGTCATACAGTGTTTTTACAAAGTTGTTTGTATTGCCATCACTACCCATGTCATATTCAGGTTGACTTACTGAGCTGATAACCACCCTCATGTGACTGCTCAACCTGATTGCTATTGTTGCCAAAGTGAAACATGCGTTTACACTACATCCTGGATTTGGACACCTTTGCACGGCATTCCAAAAGGGTGTTGATAGGTTTTCTTGTGCTTTGAAATGCAAAGACGTCTCCGCAATTTGACAAAAAAAACCCTCTTGTAGCTCATTCCAGGAAAAACGAAATTGGCTAATGCCGTGGTGCTGCTTCTACTCCGAGGAAGTTGCCCACATGCTTACCAAACTGATGGCAGTGATCCTCGGGTGGGTCTGCATCCAGCTTAAGGTCAACGGTCAGGAGAACTGCATAGTTTTGTGATTTCTCCTTGTAGGTGATTTTGTGGATGGTCCCTAAACTCCCACACAATAATCCTTGGGTTGGTCTGGATCTACTTGAGGCCAGGGTGTAGGTCGAAGGTCAGAAACTCTGAGTACATCTCATTTCAGCTTTGTGCAGGCACAGGCTATGTGCATGTACTCCATGTAAGGAGAGAACTGAAAGCTCTTTACATCCCAGTGTGTTCATCAGGCCAGAATGCGCTACTCCATTACTGATGGTGTGGATCGGGTTTACTATTCTGTGGCTAAAGCTGCTGCCTCTCATTTATTCTATGGCCTTCTCAACCGCTGCTGAGCTCCCTCTCATTTAGAAAGTTAGAGAGTAATGCAGCTATTGTGCACCAACATGTAAAATTACTCTAAGATGGTAAAATGGTCTATTATTGAATTGGTTGCACATTAGAGACATTTATGAAGAACTCAGTGCAAGGTTTTAAATTAAAGTTGGAGACAGGATAAATGCTGTGGAGTAATACTTTCTGAGGCTGTGTAACGCAAACAAATTCAGCACACACTTATCAGTGGAGAATGAACAACACCGCAATAAATTTGTCTACAAATCAGAGCATAATCACGTGTTAACCATTCTGACCTGCTACATGTTAAACTTTTTCAGCAGCATTGCTTTTTTCCCTGTCCCAGTAAAGTTATAATCTCAGGGTAGCCCCAGCAGGTTTGTTTTGCAGCAGAGCAATAGTGGCGGGGGTGAGATCACATGAAAAAGTGACGTCATTGGAACCCTTCTGCTACAGTGAGTCATCTCCTGTGATCTGGACATAAAGACAGTGCACGTCAATAGAAGCAAAGGTGTTTACAGTTGGCCCGTGATTTAGCAAAAATAAATATACACCCATATTCATAGATATAGTAATCATTCGGTAAAGAAAATGAAACCTTAGCCAGTCTGAGCAACACTGAATTAAATCAGATTTAAGTTAACCTTTTGAAAAATCATCTTTTGACACCACAGTGAAAATATTCTGCATTTCTGACTCAAGACAGAAAAATTGTTTGTCAGAATATTACCTTGTAACATCAATTTTTACAAAAAATTGTTGGTGTCATTTGTTTCCCAACTTTTTTGTCAAAATGGCTGCGCTGAGATGAGTCTGTATATTGTGTCATGTTCCCATCCACTCCTTGTTAATGTTCTAAAGGGGAAATGTCATGCCTCATGAAGATGATTCTTATAGCTTGTGCAGTAATTTGATATGAAATGGTTTCCTGGCAGAGACTTCCATTTCTTATTGATTGATTTTAAATGGAGAAAATGCTGGTAAGAGCAGTGAATGTGCAAATGGTTCAACCTGGTTACACTGATTTAACTTCAGTTTTATTGCATGATAAGATGTTTTGTTTTTTTCTGACAAGCTAATGTTCACTTTAAACAGTATAAGAATTGATTCATGAGGACCCAGTGATACTAACCCGGAATATTATTACAATGAAAGGCATTTACTGTAATATGTGTTAGATATGCAAACAGTGTCATACTTTGTTGGCTGTTTTCACACAAAGCCTTTCTGCCTAATGTCTCTAGCTGAATTTTAACAGCCTGTGTCCTTTTTTTTTTTTTTTTTTTTCTTTTTTAGAACATGAGTGATGCCATGGCAGTGTTGCACAAGCTGCAAACGGGTCTGGATGTGAATGTGAAATTTACTGGAGTGAGAGTATTCGAGTATACCCCTGAATGCATTGTGTTTGATCTGCTGGACATTCCTCTTTACCACGGCTGGCTGGTTGACCCCCAGGTGAGATGGACCAGAAATGTGCTTTACTGCCTTGGAACTTAGCCTGTACTGTTGTCCTTGTGTCTTTCCTTTACACGTCTATGCTTACTAAAATACTCTGCCCTCGTTAGTTAGAATCATTGCCATTTTTAATTTTGGTCCAGTTCGTATTATTTAAAACCAAGACAAGACAAGAAAAGATGAAGGTCTAAGAGGGAACTTAGTGATGATGATGACAATGCAGGATGACACTTCATTCATGCTTACTAAATATCCCCCTCCCCCCCAAAAAAAAATGAATAAATAAAAAACATCTCGGTTTCTGTTGTGGACTATTCCACATATTGACACAGTTCCCAGAGGTGTGGCTGTACAGACGGCAAGTAACATGCATTGTTACTTGCATTGCATCTATGAATCTCATTCATTTGTATTGCTTGAACTGTACTGTAACACAGCATACCACCATCAAAATTTAGCTATGCTGAACGTTGAACTCTCCATACAGTGACGTTTCACACATGACCAATAGCAATGATTCAGCTGACCAGCCACAAGTGTAATTTGTCCTGATCTGTGAGATTTGGGGTCTCACTGCAGGTCAGACTGCTCCCCAAGAAGAAAATAAACCTGAAATCAATCGCTGTGGGAAAAAAAGCTGACTGCGTGAATCAGTGTATTCTTCTTTCATTGTTTCGTCTCTGAAATGAAAATGGAACGACCAGAAATAGCCATTATTGTTTTGGCCTCATCAAAATAAAATTGGAATTGAGCCAAAGTGAGAAAAAGAATTTGATTTTGTTTTATTGTGCTGGGCACAGCAGGAAGTGCATTTAACTTTTTTCTGTATCAGGGCTGTGTGTGAACTTTTTTTTGCTCATAGCACTGGTGCTGCAGAGGTTCATAGTCATGTAGCACAAGTCAAAAACTTGTAGCACAAAAAAAAACATCTGTTGCTTCTCTAATACCGACTGCAAATAAGGAAGAGGACCTGTATATATAGCACTTTTTTCGTCTCAAAGACTACTCAAAGCGCTTCACTAGTACTAACCCTCTATTCTAAGGGCCTATCAGAGACGGCTACCTAGGGACCATTTAGAATCACCAATTAACCTAAGGGCGCATTCAGACGGAACTATCCACAAGTGGATAGTTCGGTTTGTTTGGTGCAGTCTCAACGCGCGTTGGAACTCTGGTGCGCGCCAAACAAGCGAAGTCTGGTCCCCCTGAAAACATGGGTCTCAGTTCTCTTGCAGACGAAGTCTGGTGTGTTCCGCTTGCAGTGTGAATCCAAACGGACTATCCAGCGGACCAAAGGGCGGAAGTGCCCCTTGGCATTTGTGTAACCATAGCAACACGTAGTCTGAGAAGAGGAAATGGTGTTTACCGTAGTACATTTTTGGTAGAAAATAAGAATAAAGGCAACAGTGAAAATCTGAGAAATCCTTTTACCAGAGAAAGCCGAGTTAGTTAAGTTAATTTCTTCCACAGCATGTGGGACACCATGTGGTGTATGAGGCGGCGCCAATCTGTGTTTCACTGACCCTAGGCCACACAGGTATTGTAAATAGTGAAAGCTACAGTGGGGAGGTCAGCCCTCTGGTAGCTCTGTGCGTTAACTTTCCTTTCCCCATTCTATTATACTGAGCACCAAGCTAGAAGGCGGAAAGTACCATTTTTGTATGGTACTTTTTCCATTTTGTACGACCTCCCGGTTGTGGGGTGGATACGCTACCGGAGAAAGCTGAGGAGAAAAGTTAAGTGTCTCGTTTGTGGCGGAGAAACAACCCGGCTGGATTTCCATTTTCGTTCCTGGCCAATCAGTGAGCCTGATTTTTCTTCTTTGCCGCAATTTTTTCTTCCTGGTCAGCGGTGGCTTCGGCTACAGTGCCCCAAACAAGCACTTGTAACTGTGTGACGTTGTCCAGGCAGTTCAATCCGCTGCAGTGTGAATGCAAACCAAACCAAACGAAGGTGTGAAAATTCTCGGCATTCCCTGTCCAGTCAAACCGAGACCCCCGGACTATCCTGGTCTGAATGCAGCCTAACATGCATGTCTTTGGATTGTGAGAGGAAACCAGAGCACCTGCAGTAAACTCACACAGCACGGGGAGAACATGTAAACTCCACACAGAAAGATGCCCAACGCTGCCAGCCTTGCAATTCGAACCTGGAACCTTGCAGTTGTTAGGCAACGATGTTAGCCCCTGTATTTACACCGTGCTGCCCTGTACCACTGTGTAATTAATACAGTTTAATTATTAAAAATATAGTATTTCACTTTATGATAAAAACAACTTGTCAAGATCTAGAAATTATTTTAAATTTACATACATTTCCACATCAGTCATCAATTCTAACCATCTAAACAGACTCGCTACACCACACAAACTGAAGGGCCAATTTTGGCCCGCGGGCCATATGTTTGACACCTCTGGACTAGACCGTAATAGTCTACATCGCCCCATGGAACTTCCTCTTTCTCTGTCGCACTTCTCCTCCAAAGACCAGCGCAAAATGACCCTACTGTGGGCCCAGGAGAAGCTCCCTCAGAGCCTGCAGCAGCTCTGACAATTCCCCTGTTGCTGCGGAGAAGAGAACAGCCTGTTTTATCGGTACGGGGAAAACTATGCATCCCGGTTCACCTTGCATATCCTCTGCTCCTCTTTATTTCCTGTGACAGCCCCCTCTGAAATAAAACATATCCCGCTTTGTCCGGCACTAAATGTGACATGCAAACAAAACTGTAGCCTGCGCACACAAATGCACTGTCTGTTCTTGTAAATATCAAAGCTATTCAGCGCAGATATGAAAAAAAATGTCAGGTGCATTTTGCAGGCCTCTCTGTTGTAACAGAGATTGGCGTATTCCACCACTGATCTGCACTGAGTTTGACATGGGTCAATAAAATTTAAAGGCTTATAAAAATGCTGGTGACTCTCTATGGCAGCCTGCATCACCAGCTTCTGGGCTGACCGGCGTGATCAGCAATGTGAGGGCATGAAACTTGATATCCCAGAGAAGTGCGCTGTTATCTGCGGGAGATTGGTGAGGTGTGAATTTATGCTAATGGTACTCACGACTGTAGCTCGCTTGCTTGAAAGCGGCTATACACACAAACAGATCTGTTTCTCATTGCACCGCTCCTACTTCAGTTCGTTCATTCTTCGCATAGACCAATTTTCACATCGCACGTGTGACATATATGTTGCACTGTATAGCCCTGCATATATAGACCTACTTATCCATTTTTTTGTAATGTATCAGATTTGGCTTTTGCCGATAATGTTTGTTTTATAGAAATTATAACATTGACTTTTCAATAAATTCACCAAGTCACCAAGAATGTGTCTACTTGGAGACAAATCCCAAGTACCTAATTTATTGAAAGAAGAATTCCCAGTGGTCATGACTGGACTAACTACAGCAGCCAGAACTACTTTGTCACTGGAAATCAGTCGAACCCCCTAGAATGGAAGAGTGGGTACATGATAAAGACTGCCTCATATGAGTCCATGTTAAATAGGAGGACTGATGGAAATCACACTAAGGGACCAATATGGAGGGACTTTTGGAATTTTATCTCTTTGGCTAACAACTCAATCCCTGAATGAAGGCCCGTCTTTCTCTCTTTCCCTGATTTTTCTCTCAGGTTTATTGCCTTCCCTCACTGGTATGGTTATCCTTGCTTTGTAATCAGCCATATTTTTATTTATTTTTTTATTTATTTATTTACCCTTTTTGGAGACTGATGTGATACCTGGAAGATCAGTATGTGTAGTACCATCCTGTATAAAGTCAATAAAAACTTTAATTACAAAAAAAAAACCCACTATGGCAAAGTGCCAAATATTGAATGCTGTTTAATTCTACTCTGCAGGTTCCATCTGCTATTTTTAGCTGTAGTTCAAACAACTGTAAGTACTACTTAGAGAATGACTGCTATTGGAGTCTACACTGCTGCTCCAACGTTTGGAGTTGGATACAGAAAAGGTGTTTATTGGGGGGTGGGTTTGGGGTGTTCTTTTAGCTATATCCTTGGTGGTCTTTTGTCTTTTTAGGTGGGAATTCTGCTTTCATTGGCTATTTGTGAATGACTGATCATGATTTGTGTAGCTCACGGAGTTTAGGTAGAGGTTGTTCTATTAAATTTTTGAGTTGGAATGTGAAAGGTCTGAATAACCCAGTTAAGCGAGGAAAGGTGTTCGCTCACCTGAAACAGATGAAAGCTGACATAATATTTTTGCAAGAAACACATTTACGAGATGGTGAACATTTTAGACTAAAATGTCCATGGGTTGGTAAGGTATTTCACTCATCCTTTAATTCAAAAGCCAGAGGAGTAGCTATTTTAATCAGTAAAAGTGTCAATTTTACTATCTCTGAAATGACAGTAGACAAAAATGGCAGATATTTGATAGCTGCAGGTGTGTTACTTAATAATCCTGTTCTTTTAGTAAACATCTATGCTCCAAATTTTGACAGTCCAGATTGTGCAAATTATTACATACTCTTCCTCTTCTTAACACTCATTGTCTTATTCTAGGTGGTGATTTTAATTGTGTAATGAATCCATCTCTGGATCGCTCTAGTCTCAGATCCTTTACACAATCTCGCATGGCCAAATCAATATCTGATTTTAGGTTACAGAATGGGTATGCTGACCCCTGGAGACGTTTGAATCCACATGTCAGAGCTTATTCTTTTTTTTTTTCCACAGGTGCATCAATCCTATTCTCGAATCGATTATTTCTTTGTTGATGGGTCTTTATGATCTTGGGTGATGTCCACTGAGTATCATCCAATTGTCATTTCTGATCATGCCCCTCTCAGCCTTGACATAGCATTTAAAAATTACCCTCACTTTTCTTCACCATGGAGGTTTAATTCATTGTTATTATCGGACAACAAATTTAACACTATTCAACACAGCGTAATAGAACTGAAAAAAAAAAAAAAACAAGTTGAATGACTTATTTAATATTCAGGATATTGACAGAAAAAAATGCTTCTAATCCATCACATTGAAACAACAACAAGACCTTCAATTACAACTAGACCTTCTTACAACAAATGAGGCTGAACGTCTTATATTACGATCTCGGGCAAATTATTATGAACACGGAGAGACACCAAGTCGAGTTTTAGCTCACCAACTAAAATGCCAAGCTTCTGCTCGATTAATCCCTCAAATCAAAAACTTGTCTGGAAATATGGTCTCAGACCCGACAGCAATAAATGAAACGTTTAAAGATTTTTACTCAAACCTTTATAAATCTCAATCCTCCACAGATATGAGTGAAATTATTGCTTTCCTTCAGAATCTGGATATTCCCATTATAGAGCCACAGATTGCTGATGGGTTTGGTGCACCACTCACTCTAGAAGAAATTACGTGTGCAGTTAAATCCATGCACAATCAGAAGGCACCCGGCCCTGATGGGTTTCCTGTTGAATTTTTAAAAATGTTTATTATGAAGTGTCGCCTCTTCTTTGTGCCGTTTATAATGAATCTTTAGAGCGAGGTGTTTTGCCACTTACGCTGACTCATGCGTCTATATCTCTCCTTTTGAAAAAAGATAAGGATCCCACATCTTGTACTTCCTACAGACCTGTTTCGCTTCTCAATGTTGATGTGAAGATTCTCGCCAAAGTGTTAGCAACCCGACTGGAAAAAGTCCTTCCTGAAGTTATATCTCAGGACCAGAACGGTTTCATTAAGGAACGTCAGCTGTTTTTTAATGTTTGCACGCTTTTTAACACCAATTTTCTCTGATCACTCTTCTCTAGATCCTGAAGTTGTTATTTCGTTGGATGTGGAGAAAGCATTTGATCATGTCGAGTGGAATTATCTTTTTGCGGTGTTGAACAAGTTTGGCTTTGGGAGGAAGTTTGTGTCATGGATTAAGCTTTTATACACTTCTCCCCAGGCTAACATTGTTACAAACAACACACATTCTGATTATTTTAGCTTATCTCGTGGCACAAGATTGGGGTGTCCCTTGTCTCCTCTCTTGTTTGCTTTTAGCTATAGAGCCACTTTCAGTGGCTTTAAAATCTCTTCCTTCATTTCATTGTCTTTTTCACTCTGACGTTGAACTTAAGCTGTCGCTTTATGCGGATGATCTTCTTTTATGTGTGTCCAGGCCATTGATTAGTGTTACACCATTTTTGTCCTTATTAGAGAAGTTTGGTTCTTTTTCCGGCTATAAGGTAAACTTAGACAAGAGTGTATGTTTTCCTGTAAATTCTTTGGCCTTAAAGCTTACCCAATTTGACATTCCTTTCAAAATTTGCCCATTGGGGTTTAAATATTTGGAGGTCAACATTACTCACTCTTTATTATTACTTTATTCGGCCAATTTTGCCCCCTTGATTGCTCAGATTAAGGCAGACTGTCAGAGGTGGAATTCTGTTCCTCTATCATTGATAGATAGAATTAATACCATTTATTTATTTAGCGAATGCAAAGTCCTCAAGCCAAGCAGTTGCCTCCTGGTTTGCTGTATGGAGGGTGTGTAATCCTCCTTCCAGTCTTTGGAGCGGGCAAGCCTCTATGATGTGTTCCATTGTTTGCTCCTCTCCACATGTGCACAGTGGGCTAGGGCTACTGCCCCATCTTGTGAAGGCTGGCCAAGCAGGGGCCATGTCCAGTCCTGAATTGATTGAGTGTAGACCACTGTCTCCTTGGGAGGTTGGTGCCTGGGACCTGTTGGTTGGGGTTTGTCACCAGATGTTTGTTTGGGACCTCCTTGGTCTCCCATTCCTCTTGCTAAGCTGTCTGGATGGTGAAGTCAGCTGGGGGAGGGTTTTTCCAAATCGGCCGTCTGGATGGGAGTCGGGCAGTGGGTGGGGTGTAGATATCTACATGGATTGGTAAGTGAGGAGAGTCTTTGGCTTTTTGAAGCATCCTTTGAGTTAGTGCTGCTCACCGGATGTGTGTGGGGGGGTTTGTTTGACAGTACAGGGAGCCAGGGGAGTGGTGTTGAGCAAATTGTCCCAGTTATGGTTCTCATGGTTGTGTTGAGCTGGGTGTCTACATACGTGGTGTGTGTAGGATGACCTGGACCAGACAGGGGCACAATATTCTGCTACAGAGTATGAAAGGGCCAGTGCTGAGGTGCGCAGGGTGGAGGCTGCCGCCCCCCATTTTGCACCAGCGAGCTTGCAGAGCAGGTTGTTTCGTGCCTTCACCTTAGCAGCCGTCCCCTTTAAATGTTCCTTGAAGGACAGGGTCCTGTCAAGGGTCACTCCAAGGTAGGTTGGATTCGAGGCATGCTTAAGCTTGAGTCCGTTCAGGTGGATGTTTAGTTCTCTGGCAGCTTTTACATTGTGGAGATGGAATACATTGGAGACGGTTTTTGCTGGGCTTGGTTTTAGGTGCCAGGTTTTGCAGAACTGGTCCAGTTTGGCAAGATCTTCCGTGAGCACCCGTTCCAGTGACTCAAAGTCTGGTGCTTGGAGTGCCAAACAGATGTCGTCTGCATAGATGAATTTGCGGGATTTTGTAGTGGGCAGGTCATTTATGTAGAGGTTGAACAGGGTTGGAGCTAGAACTGAGCCTTGTGGGAGTCCGTTTTTCTGCGTTCTCCATGCGCTTGTGTTCTGACCGAGGTGGACTCTGAACCTTCGGTTGGTCAGCAGGGTTTTTATAATTGCTGTTGCCCAGGCAAGGATTGCCTTTGTAAGTTTCAGGAGGAGGCCTTTGTGCCAGACCGTATCATAGTCGGCTGTAAGATCGAGAAACACAGCCCCTCTCTTCAGTCTGCTCTCGAAGCTATTTTCGATGAAGGTGGTTAGGGCCAGTACTTGTTCTCCTGTACTGCGGTCCTTGCGGAAACCTGCTTGATCCACACTTAGAATTTCCTCTATTCCTGGGGAAATACGTTGCAGTATTAGGCGCTCCATGATTTTATAAGGAACGCTGAGTAGGGAGATTGGGCGGTAGCTTGCTGGTAGTTTGTGGTCTTTGCCAGGTTTTGGTATGGCAATGACCTTTGCTGTCCACCATTTCTTTGGGATCGAGTTTGTTTGTATGATCCTTGTGTAGAGTTGTGTCAACCAGATTAGGGCTCGGGGGCCAAGATTTTTCATGAATTCTGGGAAGATGTTGTCGTATCCTGCTGCCTTTCCACATTTCAGGCCCTGTAGGACTTTCTCCAGTTCAGCAGCCTCGAAGGGTTCAGGGTTCGTTTCCTCTACGGGCATTTTTTGGTCTTTTTTTTTAGCTCAGTTGTAACTGCTCTTCTGGTGTCTTTGTCTTGGGGTGCTTTGGCGATGGTCAGTAGGTGGGATGCAACTTGGTTGGGTGTGACAGATGCTCGGCTTTGGCTAGGGGGCTTCTGTGCAGCTCCTAGGCGACGGATGAGGCTCCAACATTTCCTGCTAGAGTGGGTAAAGCTCCGGTCAGCAACTGTCTCCTCCCATTTCTTTCGCCGGGCTGTACTTAGCGATTCAATGAGATGGTCTGCTATCTCTGGGTCCCCTGATGTTTGATAGGATTGTAGGAGGGCAGCGCTTTCTCCGTCCAGGCATGGGACATAGAGGGGTTGGTAGCCTCGTGGGATTGCAGTGTGAGCAGCCTTGAAGATTGCGCTGCAGAAGCGGTTGTATGTTTCATCTACAGTGATGGTGTGGAGTGGGATGGTAACAGCACTCCGATCCAGGGTTTCACTGAATTTCTTCCAGTTGGCTTTGCGGAAGTTCCAGCGCATCTTCCTTGGGCTGTTCATGACTGGAAGTTGTACGCCAATGTGTACAAGCGGGGGCCGGTGTTGGCTGTGTGGAAAATCGTCAAGAATGAGGATCTGTGTAGGATATGGGGTCCCATTCAAAGAGCTGACCCAGCACAGGTCAGGAGAATAGTCCTTCTTCCACCTAGCAGAGTGGAAGGTTCCTCTTTGTTTGGGGTCGTGTATCAGAGCGAGATCATTTCTAGATGCCCATTCTGAAAGTACCTCCCCGTCACTATCCACTGCTGGGTACCCCCAGTCAGGGTGATGGCTGTTAAAGTCCCCCACATAGATGGCAGGGTGGGGTAGGGTGGGTAAGACCTGCAGATCCCAGTTGGCACTAGGGGGCTTGTACACATTGACAATATGGAAGCCACCAATGATTATGGTGTCTGAGAAATGTGTTGTTGTCAGGTAGTTTACTTCAACTATGTCAGAACGCACATAGGTGGCATGTCCATGTTTGGCATGTGGAACATAGCACAAGAGGTCAAAGCCATTGATTGTGTAGCGGCCAGCTTCCTCTGTGCCAATATGAGTCTCTTGGAGGCAGATTACATCTATCGAGTGTTGGAAGACGAGGACTTCGATAAGGCTTCGCTTGGCTGCAGATAGGCCTTCAACGTTTAGTTGTAGTATGCAAAGGGCAGGTCCTACCGCAAGGTGCTCTCGGGGCTGTTTGCTTTCGGCTTTGGGACTGTGACTAGGATGCTTCTTTGACTTGGCACTGAGGCGTCGTCTCTAAGAATTTAGTCTGCTGGTAGGATCATTAGCTTCCCCGGGCAAGCCCGGGTACTGGCAGAGGGCACGACGAGAACGCTGATCCATTGCCCTCCAATTAATACCATTAAAATGAATGTCTTGCCGTGGTGTCTCTACCTATTTCAGTGTATTCCTCTTTTCCTACCCAAGCACTTCTTTAAATTTTTAGATCAGATTATTCCCTCATTTTTATGGAGAGGGTAGACCCCTAGACTAAGTTTATCCTTATTACAGAAATTCACTTCTGATGGGGGTCTTTCCTTCCCTAATCTTCTTTTGTATTATTGGTCTTCACATATTCATAAATTGCTATATTGGCTTCATTTTCCTGAACAGTT
Organism: Pholidichthys leucotaenia; assembly: GCA_020510985.1. Classification (NCBI taxonomy): domain Eukaryota; kingdom Metazoa; phylum Chordata; class Actinopteri; order Cichliformes; family Pholidichthyidae; genus Pholidichthys; species Pholidichthys leucotaenia. The sequence continues at coordinate 322,256,767 of CM035837.1, read as the reverse complement.
ATGGTGTAGACTTGAAATTCAGTCTTTTCTATCTTCTCTACCTGCAGCACTGCTAACCTCGCCGTTACCTTTTAACCCAGCTAAGTTTACAAAGAACCCGGTGGTTTCTTCCACTCTTAAGATTTGGTCACAGTTTAGACATCATTTCAAGTTCCTGTCTCCGTCTGTGAAGATGCCACTATTCAAAAACCATTCATTTCCTCCTTCTCATAATAATGCTTCATATCTTCTGTGGCACAACAGAGGGATTACAATTGTTAGCAATCTTTATAAAGATGGCATCTTTGCAAATTTTTTCTGACCTAGCCACTGACTTTAATCTCCCTGTTTCCTGCCAATTTCTTTACTTTCAGCTTAGACACTTTGTCTCGTCCCTTTTTCCTTGCTTTCCTTCACTCCCTTCTGATCAACCATGGGACAACCTTTTAGCATTTGGACTTGGTCAAAAATCTGTCATCTCCAAAATTTATAATTCTCTCATGGCACTAGATTCTTGTACTGTAGTGAAAAATAAACAGGCCTGGGAGCAGGAGCTGGAAATTAAGATGAGCGATAATTGGTGGGATAATGCTGTTCTCTCTGCGAGATCATGTACACCTTGTGTCTGGTTACAATTAATACAGTTTAAGGTTCTCAGAGTTTGTTTCTCAAAGTCTAGACTGTCAAAAATCTATCCCAACATAGTGGACCAGTGTGACAGATATCATGCCTCACCCTGTAACTTGACACACGTTTTATTCTTGTAGTTGGCTGCAGAAGTTTTGGATGGACTTTTTCATTACCTTGTCCATAGTTCTGAGAACCCAGATTCAAATGGACCCTCACATTACTGTCTTTGGGATTCCTCGTATTCCCCTCCCAATAACTCCCACACAACATAAAATATTGGCCTTTACTTCTCTATTAGCGAGGCGCTGTATCGTGTTCCTCTGGAAATCTCCTAAACCTCCATCTATCTCTATGTGGCTCAAAGATATTGTATCATTTATCAAAATGGATATGATCTATTCCACAATTGGAGGCAATTCAGAACTTTTTTTTCCCAAAAATAGAACAACTTTATTGACTATTTCACCTCTTTGCAAACATTGGAAATTATCTTCACTCTTTTCATATATTTAGAATTCCTCCCCAGGTTTTTTTTCCCCAATTAATGTCATATTAGTCCAACAGTGCAACTTTGCAATGTTTGTTTTCAAATTATTTCAATACAGTTAACTTTAAGTCTAATGTGAACTTTTGATTTGTTTTAATTGTACTGCTACAGGGACATAGCGGGTTGTTCTGAGTGTTTGTTAAAAAAAAAAAAAGCTGTAATGTATATGTGATTTTTCACGTGTGCTATTTTAATAAACAGATTAAAACCAAATGATGATGCTAACTTGTTGCTAATAGGAAACATTATAGTGTATCAGTCCATCATTTCTTGGGTTTAAATTACTGCTGACTTTAATTTTGTCTAAAAAAATATGACTAAAGCTGCAAAAGTGCATGACAGCAGCCACATGCACACTAAATACAGTGGTGTGAAAAAGTGTTTGCCCCCTTCCTGATTTCTCTGGGGGGGTTGTATGTTTGTCACATTTAAATGTTTCAGATCATCGAACAAATTTAAATATTAGACAAAAATAACACAAGTAAACACAAAATGCAGTTTTTAAATGAAAGTGTTTATTATTAAGGGTAAAAAAAAAATCCAGACTTCCAGTCTGGACACCATGGTGATAGCAGCTTAACGCTGAAGCTCCCAGACCCGATCCGTGAAAATACCTTGAAAATCAGATTTAACGGATTTTTGGAAGAGTGAAAATCAAAAGACAAAGTCATCATGCCTAAAGGAAAACAGAAGAAATCGACATTTACCAGGCCAGGACACGCATCGGCCGGAGAATCTGATCCGGAGGATTTCCATTCAGAAGACGAGGAGCTGAATGAAGCTAGCAAAAAGGTTAGCTTAAAAATGGTACTTAAAGAATTAAGACGATTTCGCCGAGAGTGTTGGGCCGAATTTCGTGAAATCAAAGACGAAATAAAAAGGACAAACAGCAGAGTGGACCAGGCCGAGGACCGAATCTTGGAAGCAGAGGAAAGAATAAAAGGGCTGGAAGATACCGTGCTGGATCTACACAAATGACAGTCTAGACTGGAGGCTAAGCTAACCGACCAAGAAGGAAGACTGAGAAGAGACAACATAAGAATTCATGGTCTGAAAGAAGGAGTCGAGGACGGTTTCACCACAATGGCGGCATGCGTGGAACCCTTACTGAGAGAGAAGTTGGATATTCCCCAAACCACCGACTTGAAGATAGAAAGGGCGCACCATACATTAGCCCCTGGGCTGGCGGCGGAAGCGCCTCCTCGATCGGTGGTGGTGAAGTTCTCCAACTCCAGAATAAAAGAAGAGGTTGTAAGACTGGCTTGGCAGAAAAAAGGATTTATGCACCAAGAGAGAAAAGTTTTCGTGGAACACGATTACGCCCCGGAGGTCCTTAAAAAGCGTCGGGAATACGACAACGCTAAAAAGGTATTACGAGAGAAAAAACTGCGCTTCCAGACGCCATTTCCGGCGAAGCTGCGGGTTTTCTACGGGGATGAGACGTGTCTCTACAACTCGGCGGAAGAAGCAACCACGGATATGGCGAGAAGAGGGCTCCCGGTAACGGTGTATAAACCCACAGCAGACCCGATCGAAAGAATCAAGGCTCAAACGTGGTCCACACAGAGATCCTCAAAATCCACGGGCCAGCAGCGGGAAACCCAGCGCCAGAGCTACAAGGAAAAACTGGCCGTTTACAGGAGGGAATAATGATATTTTTAGTCAATCTGCACATCCAACCCTCCTCCTTACAAGGTAACAAACATTAAAGGAGATGCAGAATCAGCAAGTGGTAAAACATTTCATGGAACAGACATAATATTAGAAACAAATAAGTCTTTAAAAAAAAAAAAACTTGTTAAAATAGAAATGTGACAATGAACCACATGATCTGTCCACACTAACAAATACTGTATTAACGTGAATGTTTGCTGTGATGGTGGTGGGAGGTTGCGCACAATTTCATAGGGTATAGGCATAAAAAAAAAAAAAATCATTACAAGTTTGGATTGGGATCTGAAATTCACGTTAAAAACATGGGACAACTTACAGGGGTAAGAGAGGGCCCTCAGCACGTAACGAAATCTGAGGAATTTCCCTCAGGGCCAACACACCATCATGGCTCTTCTAAGGTCACTAAAAAGACCTCAGCTCAGGAAGATCTTTTGTCAGTTTTTTGTTTTAAAGTTTTATATACTATGTTCTTAATGTTCTTTCAGTTTCTGAGTAGTATAAAAGAGGGCCACCACACTGTTATACTAAATAAGACAACACAATGGAGAAACAGGGTGTAACCAAAATAATCTCATATAATGTAAAACGGATCCTGAATCCAGTTAAAAGATCCAAGATTCTAAGCAAAATGAAAAAAGACAAAGCAGGAATAATATTTTTACAGGAAACCCACCTAACAGACGTGGAGCACACTAAACTCAATAGACAAGGGTTTAAATTGATCTCTTCATCTTCATATAAGTCAGGGAGGAGGAGGGGAGTAGCGACATTGATCTCAACCAAAATTATATTTGAAAAAAAACAGAACACAAAGATAAAGAAGGGAGATACAGTTTGGTACTTGGGCGGCTAGAGGGAGAAGATATCACCCTGCTGAATGTATATGCACCTCCAGGGGCTAACTGGAAATTTTATAAAAATGTATTTGACCTAATGATAACTAAAGCCCAAGGTTTAGTGATATGTGATGGAGACTTCAACCTAAGACTGAATCCATACTGGGATGCATCAGGTAATTCTCCACATCAAAATAACACTCAAAGTAAGAAAACTGGGATGCTACTAAAAGAAATGGGAATCTGTGATGTGTGGAGGGAATTCAACCCCAGTGTAAAAGATTATACATTTTACTCAGCACCATATTCATCATACTCAAGGATTGACTATTTTTTTATGTTTAATAGAGACATTGGAAGAGTAAAAACATGTAAAATAGGACTGATGGATCTCTCTGACCACAGTCCGATCTATATGGACTTAAGTATCCAAAAATACACAAATAATACATTTTCTTGGAGGTTAAATTCAAATGTGCTGAAAGGACCACTGAAAGATGAATTGGAATCAGATATTCTTAGATATTTGGAAGAAAACGATAATGGAGAAGTATCCCCTTTAATACTGTGGGACGCATACAAAGCTGTAATAAGGGGAAAGATTATCACAAAACTGGCAATCCAAAAGAAACTGAGACAAGAAAAACTAACCACATTAGAGTCAGAACTTAAGAACCTAGAAAAACAGCACAAAGACAGCACTCATTCTAAAGACTCGCTCAAAATTAAGGAAATTAAAAAACAAATAAATGAGATCTACACAATAGAAATCCAGAAGAAACTTACATTTCTGAAACAAAAATACTATGAAGCAGGCAGCAAATCGGCAAAATTACTAGCCTGTAAACTGAGGAAACAACAAACGGAGAGAGCAATCTACAAAATCAGAGACCCAGTATCAAAGGAAATAAAATTCAGAATTCAGGATATTCTTAAAAGCTTCGAGAACTACTATAAGAACTTATACTCCCTCAAAAAACATAAAAACGCATCCGAAGCATTCCTAAACACATTAAACCTTCCCCAACTTACTGAGTCTCAAAATAAAACACTACTGTCAGAAATACAACCTAAAGAATTAGAAAAAGCAATTATGAAACTTAAAGCTAACAAATCCCCAGGAGCAGATGGCTATACAGCAGAGTGGTACAAAACCTTTAAACAGCAACTATCTCCTCTCCTCCTGAAAACATTTAACTATGTCCTCCACACAGGGGAAATCCCCCCCTCCTGGAGAGAAGGGGTCATTGCAGTCATACCTAAACCTGAAAAGGATAAACTAGACTGCTCCAACTACAGACCAATCAGTGTATTAAATCAGGACTATAAGCTTTTTACCACTATCCTTGCCAAAAGGTTAGAAAATATACTGACAGACTTAATTCATTTAGACCAAACAGGTTTTATAAGACAAAGACAGACACAAGACAACATTAGATGCACTTTACACATAATTCATCATATAAAAAAATATAACTTAAAGCAGCCATATTGGGATTAGATGCTGAAAAAGCATTTGATTCGGTTGACTGGTCTTTCCTATATAGAATCTTATCCAGTTTCAATTTTCATAACTTCATTAGAACTATCCAGGCATTATATAAAAAACCAACAGCTAAAATAAGGATTAACGGTAAATTATCATCTTTTGAGCTGGAAAGAGGATGTCGTCAGGGCTGCCCCTTGTCTCCACTGCTCTTTGCAATCTTCATAGAACCTCTGAGCCAATGGATAAGACGGAATCAAAAAATTCAAGGTATTACACTTGGTCAGAAGGAACATAAAATAGCACTCTTTGCTGATGACATTTTAATATACCTGGGGCAGCCGGACACCTCTTTTCCAGAACTAATCTCAGTTTTTTCAGAGTATGGCGAGTTATCGGGGTACGAATTAAACATGCATAAAACCCAAGTTTTAACATTCAACTATGACCCAAATCAATATTTACTAAGCAAACTCAAAACTAACTGGGAGATGGAATCTATGAAATATCTGGGGGTCAATATCCCGAAACAACTCAACAAAATTATAACACTAAACTATGATCCACTGGTGGCAAAAATAAAATCTGATCTAGCAAGATGGAATATGATACCATTCTTGGGTACTGCACAAAGAATTGAAGCAGTCAAAATGAATATACTTCCACGTCTTCTATACCTTTTCAAAACAATACCGGTAGAACCTCCCAAAAAAAACATGGCAAGAACTGGACAGATGGATCTCAAGAGTCATATGGCAGGGCAAGAGTCCTAGAATCAGATATAGAACCCTACAGCTAAACAAAGACAAAGGTGGGCTTGCGCTGCAAAATATCAGGGACTATTTTAAAGCCGCACAAATTAAAACTTTAGTTGAGATATGTAACCCAGTCTACACTGCACAATGGGAGGAGATGGAATGCCAAATAACAAGTGACATCCCCCTACAGGCGATAATAGGGAACAATGCCTTACCTAAACTCTTGAATAACACTAACCCATGGATAGAGACCCCGCTAAAAATTTGGTTTAAGATAGTCAAAGAGAATCAAACTAAAGAACCCTATCGATTTCTGCAATGGATTGCCTATGATCAAGACTTTACTCCTAATAAAACAGACACTAGATTTAAAAAGTGGAAAGAGAACGGACTGATAAAATATTACGATTTTTTTAAAGGGCAAATTTTAAGTTCAAGTTTTGAAGATTTGAAAAAACAAGGTCTAATAAATCAAGACCTTTACAGGTTCTTTCAGCTTAGACACCACATAAACAAAATATTTAAAAAGGAGGATTTGGAAAGGGCCCAGTCATGTGTTCTGAAGGTCTTCTTAATGGCATATAAAGGGATCCCAGGGATCAGATACATTTCTAAGATATACCAAGGTCTTCAAGACTTAAAAGGAGACAACACATCATATATAAAAGGGAGATGGGAAAAAGAGGGGGATTTCACTTTACAACTGAAAATATGGGAAAAGCTAAATAAACAACAATGGAAAAGTACCTCATCCCTGCAGTGGAGAGAATTTGGATGGAAAAATTTGGTAAGATTTTTCAGAACACCTGCACAAAACAAATTTACTCGTAAGGGGTTGAATTGTTGGCGCTTGTGTGGTGATGAGACTGCAAATCTTTTCATGTGTTTTGGTCATGCCCAGTTATCCACCAATATTGGACCAATGTACAGGCAATATTGGGGAAAATATTCAAAATAACAGTTCCCTTTTCTTTTGTAACTTTGTATTTGGGTTTACTACTGGAATCACTGGAAAGACGAGGAGAAAAATACTTATTCACTGTTTTAATATTGGCAAGTAAAAAAGCCCTAACTAAAAAATGGATGTTGAAGGACTGTCCTACACCTGGAGATTGGATTAACGTGATTCAAGACATTTACTCGATGGAAAAGTTGACATTCGCACTGAGACAGGACATGGATGGGTTCTTGAACTTTTGGCAACCCTGGATCGCATATGTGTCTTCCATTAGATCTAATCTTTGGCAAATACCATTTCAATAATGGCACCTCTTGTGGGGAGCGTGAAATAATGAGGCTGAATTATTTCTTAATTCAGGTTTTATTCCCTCGATCACATCCCCAGCTTTCTCTGAAGAACAGAAGAGAAAGAGCTGGGTCAAACCTTCTCTTTTATACCCACAAGGACAAAGGAAGAATCACACATCACCGTTAAAACCCCCTATTGACAATAACTCTTCCCCCGCGCCCTTCAGTCCTCCGCCTGGGCCCTAGGAGGTCAGGAAGTCCTTTCCGCTCCTTATCGCCGTACCTCCGTCTTCTTGTTGTTCTCCACAGGCGGTCCAGACATATTGTCTCATCTAAGACGTGAGGTCAATCCACACATGCAATCTCAAGCATCCCATAGTGCTTATACATATGTAGGTAAAAATACATGAGCTACACCTCTCTTTGTTCCAACACTACTCAGATGCACTTTTATTTTTATTTATTTTTATTTTTATTTTTTTATTTTTTTGTTTTTTGCTCTTTTGTTTTTTTTTTTTTTTTCTTGTTTTTTTTTTGTTCTTTCTTTAATTTCTCTTTTTCTTTCACTTAAAAAAAGGGGGTGTTGTAATAATTATTCTTCCAATGTTGTCAAAAAAACAAAAAAAAGGGAACATGTGATGAAAATGTAAACAATGCAATGCTGTAATGACGTGTATACCCTTTACAAAAACTTAAAAAAAAAAAAAAATCCAAACCTACATGGCCCTGTGTGAAAAAGTGATTGACCTTTCCTATTAAAACATAAATGAACTGTGGTTTATCACATCTTTGGAAAGCTGAGTTCAATTTCTCTAGCCACACCCAGGCCTGATTACTGTCACACCTGTTCTCAATCAAGAAATCACTTATGCAGGCACTTACAGGTGCCTGCATCCTGGGTCACCCTCCCTGTCCACTGGGGTCTGTGTGTGTGTGTGTGTGTGTGTGTGTGTGTGTGTGGCTGGGGGGGGGGGGTAGTGGGTGTGTGGGTGTAGGTGGGGGTACGTGTGTGTATGGGTGCGGTTACCTGGGGGTGGAGGATGTGTGTACGGGTAGGAGAACTTTGCTGGGTGGCGGGGTTGGGGCAGTCCATCTAGTGGCATGGGGGTTGGTGTTTCGGGGCCTGCTTGTCCCAGCCACCCTGCTGTTGTGTCGTGGGGTGGGACGCTTTGTCGCATTGCGCCTGGTGTCATTGGTGGCAGGTGTGGGTTGGTGTTTGGGGGTGGTTGGGGGGCCGTTGGCGCGGGTTGGTGGCCGTGTTTCCGTTGGGTTGCTCCGGGGTGGCTGTGGCTGCAGGGTGGCCTGCCACTGTTGGTGTGCAACTGGGGTGGGTGGTTGGTGGGCTTGCGTGGGCGCTCGGGGGGTGTCGCTCGGCATGCGGGGTGCCGTGTGGGTCCGGCCCATTGTTCACTATTGTTACTATTGTGGTCCATGTTTGTGTGTGTAAGATGAGTGGGAATGGGTATGGCTGCCTCGTCATGTTTGTGGTGCTGGGAGTGCCAGGCCGCGATGCTGGTGGGTCCTGGGCTGCTCGCACTGGTGGCCCTCGCCCTGGGTTGGGATTTGGGGGCAGTGGATGGCCTCATGAACCAGTTTGCAAGCTGGCTTCTGGGGGGGGAGGGGGGACGGCCTTGCTTTTAGACCGCCTCCCTCCCAGTCTTATTTCCCGCCTTCCCCCTCCCCCTGACTCTGGGTGGAATATACATCTTCTTGGATACATTTAGGGCTTTGGGGTGGGAGTGTGCCACGCTGTGTCGGCGAAGGGGATACCTTTGCTGCACGGTGGGGCTGCCCTCACCTCAATTTTAATTGCATTTTAGACACTGAGGGCTTGGGGGAATGGGGGCCCCGCTGTCCATCGGAGTGGCTAGCAGTGCTCCAATCACCATCCCCCTAATTTTAATTGCTCTTTGGTAGTCCACACATTTACACACAATTACATCATATAACCAACATACACCCACCAATGTTTTGTGCAGGGGGGAGGGGGTGGGGAGGGGGGTGGGGGTCTTCCCCCACCCCTGTTGCCCTCCTACTGCTGGGGGTGTGGGGGCCCGGTGGAGAGCCTGGGACCCGTCATGTTGTCAAAATCCCTGGGTGCTACTGAATGTATAGATACAACAAAGGGAGTGTGAGTGGGACTGAATATGAGAGTGAGAGTGAGAGGGTGATGAATGGAGGTGGTGATGGTGGGTCGGTTTTGTGCGGCGCTTTGCATGTCAGGTGGCATCTCGGGGCACCTGCGGTGGTCTGCTGATCAGTTGCTCGGGTGGGTGCTGGGGGTGGGGATCTTCTTCTGTGGCCTGCGCTGGCGGTCTCCCCGGCCACTGCTGGCTGCTGGTGCGCGTTCAGGCTCTCTGCATCTGTTTTGCAGCCACCTTATGAAACAAGGGTGAAGGAGGGGTGAGTTTGAATGGGTACAGGAGTGAGAGAGAATGGGTTTGTCCAGGTGAGTGAGAGTGAGTTAGTGCATATGGGTGCGCATGGGAGCATGTGGGTGTGAAGGTGTGGGGAGGGGTGTGTCTGCGAGTCGGGAGGTGCTGGATTAAGGGGGGTCGTGCCTCTCGGCAGTGTGGGCTCCCCTGGGCGGGGGGACTTCTTTGGGCATGGGGGTCCCTGGGGTGCGCAGCGGTGGCGCTGGGGGGGAGGCGGGCCTGCTGTGGGGTGCCAGGGGGGCTCGCACCGGGGGGCGTGGGCTGGTCTCCTGACCGGGGGGTGGGGTCACTGGCCTCCTGGCACCTGGGGCCCGGGGGCACGCGTTGGCCCGCTGGGGGGGGTTGGCGGGTCCAGGGGTGTAGGCTCGCCGCGTCGGCCGCCGAGCGACCTCGATCGTCCCTCTGGGGGCGGATGCCTGGCATTCCTGGGGCTTGCTGACCTCGGACGTTTGTGCCCTGTGGGGGTTGGTGGTGCTGCCTTGCCTGCTCGGGGTTCCCGGGGGGAGAGCTGCTGCAACCGGCCCCCCCGCTTCGTATGTTTCCTGACAAACCACTCACATGCACACACTTATTTTGTGCGCACTCTCATATATATGCATGCAGACGTACACGCACAAGTGTTTCTCCTTTAACAGGTGCGGAAACCAGACTCGTGTTGAGACATCTTCAGTGGAAGAAGCAGTTTGTCTTTTGTTTGTTTTAGTTGTTTGTTTGTTTGTTTGTTTGTTTTTGTCTGTTCCCCTCCCTTTTCTTTCCCCCTCCACACACTTCCTTTCCCTCTTCCCCATCCTGTCGGGTCTTCCATGGGTGAAATAATTAAAATAAAGTATTAAAAGTTATTACAGGAGGAGTTTACAACAATATGCAGTACATAGTTAGGTACTGTATAAGCTCCTCTTGGCAAAATAAATCTGTTTTGGGACAGTAAGGTTGACAGATCCCTGTTGTGCTTGCCTAGCTGCCTGACAGGACGGGGGGGGGGGGGGGTAAATCACTAAAATAGGATCTGCCTGACAAAGTGAAGTAGACCAGAAGAGCCTCAAAAGCTAGGCATCATACTGCGATCCAAAGATATTCAGGAACAAATGAGAAGCAAAGTAATTGTAGATGTATCAGTCTGGAAAAGGTTATAAAGCCATTTCTAAAGCTTTGGGACTCCAGCAAACCACAGTGAGAGCCATTATCCACAAATTGCGAAAACATGGAACAGTGGTGAACCTTCCTAGGAGTGGCTGGCTGACCAAAATTACCCCAAGAGCGCAACGACGACTCGTCCAACAGGTCACAAAAGACCCCACAACAACATCCAAAGAACTGCAGGCCTCGCTTGCCTCAGTTAAGGTCAGTGTTCATGACTCCACCATAAGAAAGAGACTGGGCAAAAATGGCCTACATGGCAGAATTCCAAGACGAAAACCACTGCTGAGCAAAAAGAACATAAAGGCTCGTCTCAGTTTTGCCAGAAAACATCTTGATGATCTCCAAGACTTTTGGGAAAATACTCTGTGGACTGATGAGACAAAAGTTGAACTTTTTGGAAGGTGTGTGTCCCATTACATCCGGCGTAAAAGTAACACAGCATTTCAGAAAAGGAACAGCATACCAACAGTAAAATATGGTGGTGGTAGTGTGATGGTCTGGGGCTGTTTTGCTGCTTCAGGAGCTGGAAGACTTGCTGTGGTAAATGGAACCATGAATTCCCTCTACCAAAAAATCCTGAAGGAGAATGTCCGGCCATCTGTTCGTGGCCTCAAGCTGAAGCACACTTGAGTTCTGCAGCAGGACAATGATCCAAAACACACCAGCAAGTCCACCTCTAAATGGCTTAAGAAAAACAAAATGAAGACTTTGGAGTGGCCTAGTCAAAGTCCTGACCTGAATTGAATTGAGATGCTGTGCATGACCTTAAAAAGGCGGTTCATGCTCGAAAACCCTCCAGTGTGGCTGAATTACAACAATTCTGCAAAGATGAGTGGACCAAAATTCCTTCACAGCACTGTAAAAGACTCATTGCCAGTTATCGCAAACACTTGATTGCAGTTGTTGCTACTAAGGGTGGACCAACCAGTTTTTAGATTTAGGGGGGAAATCACTTTTTCACACATGTAGGTTTGGATTTTTTTCCCTTAATAATAAACACCTTCATTTAAAAACTGCATTTTGTGTTTACTTGTGTTATCTTTGTCTAATATTTAAATTTGTTTGATGATCTGAAACATTTAAGTGTGACAAACATACATAAAAATGAGAAATCAGGAAGGGGCAAACACTTTTTCACACCACTGTAAATAATAAATTAATTAAAATGTGTCGAAGGAACAAACTGGCTCTAAATGTAACTTACTTGATTTCTAATAATTTTTAATTAGTCAAGTAACGATAATGAATAAAGTTGAAGTCATCTCAAATGCACATTAAAAAACAATTTTATAACACTGCAAAATTAAGGTGGGAAAAAGGGTGCATAAAATTAATGACGGATGAATTCGTACAATTGACTTTTTTCACTATGTAATTTCAAATGTAAAAAAAGAGATGGTCCTTTTTGTTTGATTATTATATATAAACTATAGAATTCATAGAAAATGTACACTACCGTTCAAAAGTTTGGGGTCACTTAGAAATTTCCTTATTTTTGAAAGAAAAGCACTGTTTTTTTCAATGAAGATAACTTTAAACTAATCAGAAATACACTCTAATATCTAATATACATTGCTAATGTGGTAAATGACTATTCTATCTGCAAATGTCTGGTTTTTGGTGCAATATCTACATAGGTGTATTGAGGCCCATTTCCAGCAACTATCACTCCAGTGTTCTAATGGTACAATGTGTTTGCTCATTGCGTCAGAAGGCTAATGGATGATTAGAAAACCCTTGTGCAATCATGTTAGCACAGCTGAAAACAGTTTAGCTGGTTAGAGAAGCTATAAAACTGACCTTCCTTTGAGCAGGTTGAATATCTGGAAAAAAAATATTATTTCAAATACAAATCATTATTTCTAACCTTGTCAGTGTCTTGACTATATTTTCTATTCATTTTACAACTCATGGTGGTAAATAAGTGTGACTTTTCATGGAAAACACAAAATAATTGTCTGGGTGACCCCAAACTTTTGAACAGTAGTGTATATTGATATATATTGTAATCATCAAATAAGATTACTTATATTGTGATATGAAATTTTGGTCATCTTGCACAACCCTAGTCCAAATGAAGCATTATTGGAGACAGGGTTGTGTGTTATGAGTGGCTGAAGGCATATAATCCACCACTCTGGCATAATACGCACAGAAACAATTCATAGTGAGTGAATGCTCAGCTCTGTGGATGGCAGCATATCCCTGCTGATGATGTGTTCGGGCCAGAGTATAATAAACTATAATAAATAAGATAAAATAACATTGAAGAATCAAATATATAGATAAAGACACACACGTGGATATAAATCCCCTATAAAAGCAAATCTACATTGTCTAAAATGATATCTTCTTCTTTTCGCTGCTCCCTTTAGGGGTCGCCACAATGGGTCATCTGCCTCCATCTCACTTTAGCGTTTGTATCTTCCTCTGTAACACCAACCCTCTCCATGTCCTCTCTCACTACATCCATGAATCTTCTCTGTGGTCTTCCTCTTTTCCTCCTGCCCAGCAGCTCCATCTTGAACATCCTTTGTCCAATATATCCACTATCCCTCCTCTGCACATGTCCAAACCATCTTAGGCAACCCGAGCTGTCCCTCTGATATGCTCATTTCTAACCCTGTCCCTCCTAGTCACTCCCAATGAGAATCTTAGCATCTTCAACTCTGCCACCTCCAGCTCTCCCTCCTGTCTTTTTGTCAGCACCACCATCTCCAAACCATACATCATAGCAGGTCTCACTTCCATCTTGTAAATCTTCCCTTTTACTCTTGCTGCTATCCTTCTGTCACAAATCCCCCCGACAGTCGTCTCCACCCACTCCACTCTGCCTGCACTCTCTCCTTCACCTCTCTTGTGCATTTTCCATTGCTTAGGATGATTGACCCCAGGTATTTAAACTCATCTACCTTCACTACCGCTACTCCTTGCATCTTCACCATTACACCTGCTTCCCTCTCATTCACACTCATGTATTCTGTCTTGCTTCTGACTTACATTCCTCTTCTCTCCAGAGCATACCACCACCTCTCCAGGTTCTCTTCTACCTGCTCCCTACGCTCACTACAGATCACAATGCTGTCTGCAAACATCATGGTTCACAGAGACTCCTGCCTGACCTCGTCCATCACCATGGCAAACAAGAAGGGGTTCAGAGCTGATGCCTGATGTAACCCCACCCCCATCTTGAATCCATCTGTCACTCCTACAGCGCACCTCACCACCATCTTGCTGTCCTCACACATGTCTTGCACCACCCTCACATACTTCTCTGCCACTCCTAACTTTCTCATACAGTACCACACTTCCTCTCTTGGCACCCTATCATATGCTTTCTCTAGAGCCACAAAGACACAGTGCAAATCTTTCTGACCTTCTCTATACTTCTCCATCAGCACTCTTAGAGCAAACATTGCATCTGTAGTACTCTTTCTTGGCATGAAACCATACTGCTGCTCACTGATTGTCGCCTGTCCCCTTGACCTGGTTTCAACAACGCTTTCCCATATCTTCATAGCATGGATGATCAACTTTATACCTCTGTAGTTACTACAGCCCTGAGCATCACCCTTGTTCTTGAAAATTGGTACCAAAACACTTCTTCTCCACTCCTCAGGCATCCTCTCACTCGCTAGGATTGTGTTAAACAATCTGGTTAAAAAGTCCACTGCCATCTCTCTTAAACATCGTCATACCTCGACAGGTATGTCATCTGGACCAACCACCTTTCCATTCTTCATCCTCTTCAAAGCTGCCCTCACTTCTGCCTTGCTAATCTTCAGGACTTCCTTGTTCACCATCTTTCCTTTAGCCTTTCTCCTCTCACTCTAATTTTCTTCATCAGCTCCTCAAAGTACTCCTTACACCTTCTCAACACACTCATCACGTTAGTACATTACCATTTCTGTCCTTAATCAACCTAACCTGCTGCACATCCTTTCCAGCTTGATCTCTCTGTCTAGCTCAGGGATGTCCAATTATGTGTCATGGAGGGCCTAGACCAGGGGTGGGCAGTGAGGGCCATTCCACTGCAGCTTTTCTGTTCCACCCAGTCTCTTCAGCAGGTGTTTGCTCTCATCAGCTCCAAGGATTGCTAATCAGTGAAGCCACCTGCTGAAGAGACAGGGTGGAACAGAAAACCTGCAGTGGAATGGCCCTCCGCGGCACATGATTGCCCACCCCTGGCCTAGACCCTGCAGGTTTTCTCTTCTACCCAGTCTCTTCAGCAGGTGTTTTCACTTATCAGCAATCAGTGGGTAGAAATTCAGTGAAATCTGCTGTTGAAGACACTGGTTGGAGGTAAAGCCTGCAGGGTCTTGGCCCTCCATGGCACATGATTGGACACCCCTAGTCTAGCTAATCGATAAAAGTCCTTTTCTCCTTCCTTAGTGTCCAGTCTTTCATACATAATCACTATATGCCTTTTCCTTTGCCTTTGCCACCTCTCTCTTTGCCATGTGCCTAGCTTCCAAATATCCCTGTCTTAGTTTCTTCGTCTCCCTCACTATCCCACTTTTTCTTTGCTAACCTCTTCCTTTGAAGATAAGATAAGATAAGATAAGATAAGATAAGATGAGCCTTTATTAGTCCCACAACGGGGAAATTCCAGGATTGCAACAGCACAGGGATAGCAACACTCAGAGCAACAATCAGAAGGCAAGAAAAAAAACAAGCAAGCAAGAGCAGCTAATATACAGTACATATGTACATATTACTATAAAATATATATATACACACACACACAGACACACAGTGCAGAGCATTGTAGCTGGATGGAATAAATATATGAATATATAAACACAGTGCAGAGCATTGTAGCTAGATGGAATAAATATGTAAATATATAAACACCCACAGTACGGAGCATGAATACTTCCCTGTACCTCCTCATTCCACCACCAAGTCTCCTTGTCTTCCTTCCTCTGTCCAGAAGACACACCACATACCTTTCTACCTGTTTCCCTCAATATGTTTGCTGTACTTTTCCAGTCCTCTGGAAATTCTTCGCTACCACCCCAAACCTGTATCAACTCCTTCCTGAACTCTGTGCAACCTTCTTCCTTCTGTAACTTCCCCCACTTAATCTTTGGCTCTGCCTTCACTGTTTTCCTCTTCTTGTTTTGCAAAGTCATCCTACAGACTACCATCCGATGTTGTCTAGCTACATTCTCCCCTGCCACCACCTTGCAGTCTGCTATCTCTTTCAGTTTTCTCCTTCTGCATAAGATGTAGTCCACCTGTGTGCACTTTCCTCCACTCTTGTAAGTCACCCTATGTTCCTCTCTAATTGAAGTATGTGTTCACCACAGCCATTTCTGTCTTCTTAGCAAAATCCACAACCATCTATCCTTCCACATTTCTCTCCTTGAAACCATACCTACCCAGAACCTCCTCATCATCTCTGTTCCTTTCACCTGCATGTCCATTAAAGTCCGCTCCAGTCGCCACTCTCTCCCGCCTAGGATCACTCTCTACCACTTCATCCAACTTACTCCAGAATTCCTCTCTCTTCTACCTGACATCCAACTTGTGGGGCATACGCACCGACAACATTCAACATCACACCTTCAACTTCTAGCTTCAAACTCACAATCCTGTCTGACTGTTTACCTCCTGAATACTCGTCATACTGTTACTTCAAGATTGCTCCTACCCCATTCCTCTTCCCATCTACACCATGGTAGAACAATTTCAATCCCCCTCCAGTGCGCCTAGCCTTGCTCCCCTTCCATCTGGTTTCTTGAACACACAGTATATCTACCTTTATTCTCTCCATCCTATTAGCTAACTCTCTGTCTTTACCAGTCATAATCCCTACATTTACAGTCCCCAATCTCACCTCCACACTTCTACCTTTCCTTTTCTCTCTCTCCCTCCTAACACGCCTTCCCTCTCTCCTCCTCCTTGATCTTTGACTAAAATGGTATCTTATGCCCTTTTTTTTTTTGCAGAAAAACTTTCATTGTCATACAGGTTTGTGTCAAAATCTTTTCACTTTTCCTCCTCCTTCAGATGCCAGTATCTGTGAATACTCCCCACATCCCACGAGGCTAATAGTGGCTAGCGCTACATTAAACAGAATAAATCCTGTGATAAAAAAGACTGACCGGTTGAAGGAGATGCCCATTTGTATGCATGGCAGCCCAGGATGATGACTCAAACTGCATTGGTCCTTAAAAGCAGTTTAACGGTAAAACCCATCTTAACTTGGGTCAGGTTTTCAAATCACCTGTCCAAAAATGCTAACTGGCCCTGGAGGCTAACTTCAGTTAGGTCAGAGTCCTGACTGGCTCAACACTATGGACGTGCTATAGTTAGGTCACCAAAAACGCTCTGTCTAAACTTGCCTTTTTCAGGGGGTGGGGCTTAACTGAAGCTTTAAAGCCAAAAAATAGAGACATGAGACATTTGAGTGATTTCACTCTTGAGGTGTCTTGTAAGTCATAAAAACATGTTACAGACATGTTAACAAGAAAAAAAAAAAGATTTTTGGAGTGTCACTTTAAGTGTTGGAAGAAGGTTTGGCTGGGAACACAATATGTCTACTGAGGTTGGATAGAATATACAGATAATGGGCAAAAACAGATGTCAAGCCACAGCTAAGGTAAAGGCTAGTTTCTTTGTTTGTTTGTTATACTTTATTAATCCCAGAGGGAAATTCAAGGGCATTCAGCTGGATGAGGCATCCACAGTGTAGCACCAGTCTCTTCACTATTCGCACACACATTCACACTTGGGTTAACTGGGAGACTCTAAAGTGGACCTAACTTGCATCTTTTTGGAATGTGGGAGGAAACCAGAGCCTCTGGAGTAAATCCACACAAGTGTGGAGAAAACATGTAAACTCCGCACAGGTCAGCCCTGCTGGCTGGTGGATTTGAGCCCAATACCTTCTTATTGTGAGGCAGTAGTGCTAACCACTCCACCACCATGCTGCCTGAACTCCTGTTTGTACCAGTTAGGTTGACCTTGAAGCCTTTCAGAAACCTCAGCTTTGGCTGCTCAGACCAGCTAACACTAGCAATCTACCCGTCTATTATAGCCAAAATATGACAAAATAAGCCAGAATGGCATGAGGTGTATTATACAATAGTTAGTTCCAACCGAGCAATTTGATTGGCCATTAGCGATTCCAGGAGTTAGTATATTCCACGATAATGCCCAGCGCGTACATATCACACCCACAGTTACTGTATTCATTGGTACTATACTCCCTCTCGTGTAATATTGCTTAATTATCAACTGTGGATTAATGAATGTACCATTGTAGCGGTTTGATTAAACCCCCCACAACACACAAACAGAACACAGAGACAGTCAGCTCGCACTCCTGGGGTTTGTTCCGCTGCATGCTGAGTTTACAGCCTTGAAGTTAAAGTGTTCATGCATTTTGCCCTTACTGTGACCTAGAGACTCAGATCAATATGTAGATGTGCTTGTTAGCCTCTTTGTCTGACACTTGGAGCGAGGTCTAGCTAATCTGCCCATTGTGATGTATGTCTTACAAATGCAAATACCTCCTGCCTGTTCTGTTGTCCCTTTGATCATTCTAAACTGTGGGGTACGTCTCTTTGATGTATTGTTATGATCAAGTATTTAAGGTGCAACTCTGTAACGCAATCTCTCTCTCTCAATCTGACTTCAACCCTGCTGCAGGACACAGATTTTGTGTCCCCTCTTCACTGAGAGCCTGAGGAATTCGGCTTCAGCCTGCTCACGCTATGGCTGGAGCCGAGTTCCCGTGACGGCGGTATGATTAATAAAACCTGCTTAAAACCACAGCATCACTGCTTATTTTTTTATGCCACCTCACTGGTGACCCCTTGAACACGCACACGTTTTGTGCGAAAGCAACCTTCCGAGCTGGACAGCCACACAGCTGCGTTGGTGACCCCGCCTGAAAGCACACGCTTTGTGCAAAGCAACTTCTGGTCTGGACCACTGCAGTGACCCGATGCTGAAAAAAACGAGCGGCCAGCGAACGCAACACCCGGGCATGAATGCTCCGTCGCCTGAGATCTGCACAACCACGCTGGACCGGCCGCTCTCACTGAGAGCGCACGCACCTCGTCCTCTCTCCACGACGGCAACCTCCAGGGCCGACGGGGGAGCGCAGCGCGTGGAACTGAACGCACCATGGCTGCACGAGCGACAACGATCGTCTCCTCCCTCTCACCGCTCCAACGCAGCTGCACGAGCCCGGGGCACAAAGATCGTCTATTGCCTCGCACCGCTCCAACGCGCCTCCACGAGCCCGAGGGACGGAGATCGTCTACTTCCTCACACCGCTCCAACGCAGCTGCATGAGCCTGAGGAACAAAAGATCGTCTATTCCCTCCCGCCGCTCCAACGCCTCTGCACGGGCCTGAGGGACTAAAGATCGTCTATTTCCTCTCAACGCTCCAACGCACCATGGCCAAATCTACAGCAACAGCTCAACCTGGATTTTATTGGCGCCGTCTGCGCTGATCTCCGCCAAGTTTCTGCACCCTGACTCACCACTCCAGCGGCCCACCCACGCACTGAACCCCCGCGCACGCATCGGGGAGTTACAAGGACGGCGCATCACGCATGGGACAAGTAATGGCTCCACAGACTGCCTTCCTCCTTCGCCGCTGCCTTTCAGGGCTGCTCGCTCACCTGAGGCACGCATGCAGCATACTGGAAGGATTTGTTAACAGTCTCAGCCACGCCACAGACCGCCATCGTCCTCCGCCGCTGCCCACAGAACCTTCAGGGTTGCTCGTTCACCTGAAGCAAGCACGCAGCTCGCCACTGGATTTTTTAATGGTCTTAGCCACGGCACAACAGGATTTCAGCCGTCAGCTGTTCCCAGGAGCTTTGGGGTTGCTTCAGCACCCAAAGCCAACAGTCCCTATGCTTTGTTTACTTTTTCTCTTACAGCCGCTCCTGCTTTTCTTCATGGCCACGAGAGGAGTCAGAGACTAATTTTTCTTCTTGTGGACCGCTGCACGTTCAACGGGACCAGCCCTTCGACATTGCGGACCCACAAGCAATTTTTGCGCGGCTCAGGACGATTTCACAGCTCCTGCCGGCACTTACTACCCCTCCCCTCCCTCCCCCTCCGCCTGCAGCGAGCTTCTCCCACAGCTCGCTCACACAGATGGATCATCGAGGTCGCGGCCCCCTACCGTTTCCCTCTTGGGGGGGAGCGTGTGTGGCGGTTCGTTTTAACCCCACAACAGACTAAGGACACTCAGCCCTCTTTTCTCTGTTTTCCTGCTACACTACTGAGATGCAATGTGCCATTCATGTATTTGTGATGCAAACATGCATGTATTGTGATGTAATGCGCCATTCTGTATAGTGTGCATATGGCTTGTCCTTACTGTGCTTTTTCTGAGCATCTTACATATGTAGATGTGCTTTGGTGTATTAATGTCTACAGGTAGACGAGTTTCTTCTGTCTCACCTATGTGATGTTAATCGTTGCCTTTCATGCATGGTATTCACATCGCGGAGCAGCAAACACTTTTGGTGCGACTACCCCCCCCCCCCCTCCTGCACAGAGCTTTTCCCTGCTCGCTGCCCAGACTGCAACATCGAGGTCACGGTCCCCTACCGTTTCCCTCTTGGGGGGGAGCAGTGTAGCGGTTTGATTAAACCCCCCACAACACACAAACAGAACACAGAGACAGTCAGCTCGCACTCCTGGGGTTTGTTCCGCTGCATGCTGAGTTTACAGCCTTGAAGTTAAAGTGTTCATGCATTTTGCCCTTACTGTGACCTAGAGACTCAGATCAATATGTAGATGTGCTTGTTAGCCTCTTTGTCTGACACTTGGAGCGAGGTCTAGCTAATCTGCCCATTGTGATGTATGTCTTACAAATGCAAATACCTCCTGCCTGTTCTGTTGTCCCTTTGATCATTCTAAACTGTGGGGTACGTCTCTTTGATGTATTGTTATGATCAAGTATTTAAGGTGCAACTCTGTAACGCAATCTCTCTCTCTCAATCTGACTTCAACCCTGCTGCAGGACACAGATTTTGTGTCCCCTCTTCACTGAGAGCCTGAGGAATTCGGCTTCAGCCTGCTCACGCTATGGCTGGAGCCGAGTTCCCGTGACGGCGGTATGATTAATAAAACCTGCTTAAAACCACAGCATCACTGCTTATTTTTTCATGCCACCTCACCATTCCTAATATGGTGACTACAATTTAAAACGAAGAGCCATAACAGCCAGGAGACAGGTCTCTGTCTGTAAAGTTTTGAAGTTTTAACTCCACATAAGTGAGGAGGCATTTCAGGCAGGTTTGTAGTCCTGGTTTTTGTGACAGAAAAGAACTGTACAGTTGGACTTTGGGCTGTTTGACTTTGCAGACCATCCTACATAATAATGCACTAAAATAAAGGGGAAATCCCAAAAAGCATAACGGCACGTACACTTGTGTTTTATTTCATCTTCAGCATCTTCCTTATTGTAGCATTTTATAGTAACATTTACATTTTGTTTTGACATATCCATTTTTCTTTATCTAGATTTCAGCTGCTTTAACATCCAGATCTGGCACATTGAAAAATAAAATTACCAAAAAAATTGAAATGAACGTATCTCTTTGAATGGAAAAGAGATACGCTTTTAAACATTGAATTGTGATACATTTTATGGGATGTCAAAACAAACTGTAATGCTTTTAATATAATTTTTAGCCTCGTTTCCTCAAATACCAGATCTTTGTAAAGCATGGCCCATTTTCTTGTTATCCCAACTTTTTGACTGCTTCAAAAATCAAAATTATTTAAATTGTACTAGAATGTAGATAACCAGGCATACACACGTGCAGTTGATTTTGGTGATTCAGTGATTTGGGTAAGCTCCGATTTCTGAATACTGTAGAAGCAAAAAGAATAAGACAGCAAAAACACCTGGAAATGGGCCATTATTAAGAGTGATACATTACAGTGCTGTGAACAAGTAGTTGCCCCCTTCCAGATTTCTTATATTTTTGCATATTTGTCATACTTAAAAGTTACAGATCATCAAACGGATTTTAATATTAGACAAAGATAACTCAAGTAAATACAAAATGCAGTTTTTAAATGATTTCATTTATTAAGGGAAAAAGCTATCCAAAAGTACCTGACCTAATGTGAAAAAGTAATTGCCCTCCCTTATTATATCATGAATTAACTTTGATTAACCACATTTCGGGGTGGGGTGGGGTGGGGAGCTGAGTTCAAATTGACTACTAGTGCCAGACCTGCTGAATCAACAAATCACTTAATAGAACCTGTGTGACAAAGTGAAGTTGGCTAAAAGATCTAAAAAAGCAACGCATCATGATGCGATCTGAAGAAATTTAAGAACAGATGAGAAACAAAAACCTAGAATAACATCTAAAGAACTGTAGGCCTCACTTGCCTCAATTTGGACACTGGTCCATGATTCAACAATAAGAAAGAGACTGGGCAAAAATGGCATCCATGGGAGAGTTCCAAGGTGAAAACCACGGCTGACCAAAAACAACACAAAAGATTGTCTCACATTTGCCCCAAAATATTTTGATGGTCCCCAAGACTTTTGGAAAAATATTTTGTGGACTGATGAGAAAAAAGTTGGACTTTATGGAAGACATGTGTCCTGTTACATCTGGCGTAAAACTTAAACATGCACACACTTACCTTTTGGTTGCTCCCTATTTGAAGTTGCCACAGCGGATTGTGGGTCCATATATTTATTTGGCAATAATTTTACGCCAGATGCCCTGTCTGATGCAACTCTCCCCATTTATTCCGGCTTGGGACTGGCACAACGAGTACACTGGTTTTGTGCTTTCTCCTGTGGCTGGGTAACCAACTTTACTTTCCCCTTTTGATTTATGCTGAGCACCAAGCTAGAAGGTGGAAAGTACCATTTTTTTAAATGGTCTTTGGTATGACTCCGCTGGGGCTTGAACCCACAACCTCCCAGCTGTGGGGTGGATGTTCTACCACTAGGCACCACTCCAATGTAAATCTAACAGAATTTCATAAAAACATCATGCTGACAGTCAAACAGGGTGGTGGTAGTGTAATGGTCTGGGGCTGCTTTGCTGCTTTGGGACCTACATGACTTGAACCAATTCTGCTCTCGACTAGAAAATCCTGAAGGAGAATGTCCGGCAATCAGTTCATAACCTCAAGCCCTCTAATACGGCTGAATTAAAACAATCCTGCAAAGAAGAGTGGGCGAAACTTCCTCAACAGAGATGTAAAAGACTCATTGCCAGTTATCGCAAATGCTTAGCTGCAGTTGTTGCCGCAAAGTGTGGCACAACCAGTTATTAGGTTTAGCGGGCAATTACTTTTTCACATAGGGGTAGGTTTGTATAGCTTTTCCCCCAGTAAATGAAATCATCATTTAAAAACTGCATTTTGTATTTACTCTGTTTATCTTTGTTTAATATTTTTTTTGATGATCTGAAACATTTTAGTGTGACAGATAGGCAAAAATATAAGAAATCATGACGGGGCAAATACTTGTTTACAACACTGTGTATGCAGCTTAGATAGTGATTTCAAGTCAGACAGCCAGAGTGATGATATAGAGTGAAGTACGTGGCGGTAATGCACCTGTAAGCTGGTTGCCAACTGCCAATTAAATCTAAAAGAAGCAGATTATTTTGGTCATTTTTTTAAATGAGGAAAGAAAGGGGGGGAAAAAATAAAAGTAAATAAAAGAAAATAATGTGAAAAAATATATAATAAAAATGTATGGGTTTTATACTATATTTGTAATGTTTAAAACTATTTTAGCTTGTGTATTTGTAAACTAAATGAAGCAAATTAATGTTCCAGCTTTTTAAATGTGATTTATGTTTTTACAGTGGACAGTCCTTTGAGTTTAGTAAAATAACACCAAAGCACACTGAATATTCATTCCCAAGGTTTTTTATCTGTGTTTGCAGATGCGTGACATTGTCAAGGCAGTGGGCAACTGCAGCTACAACCAGCTGGTAGAAAAGATAATTTCCTGCAAACAGTCAGACAACAGTGAGCTGGCAGGGGAAGGTAAGTGCTTTCTCTTTGCTTCTTTTTAACTTTTTGACCTCCATAACATCTGTCTTGTTTTTTTATATCTCGTTTTTGTGTGTTGGAAGTGGGGTAGAAGACATTCCAAACGTGAGAAATGAATTCAGTGACGTATTGATTGCATGAGACATGTTTACTGGGCGAGCCCACAACTGCACACAGAGTTTAAATAAAAACCAGGACATACATGTGACTGCTCATCAAATGACCTACTTCCTCGGCTCACAGCGTTTCTACCAGCTGTCTGCAACTTGTCAGCTAAATATTTGCTCATTCAACATCGAGCTTCCTGAGTGGCTGTCAGCTGGGCTGTTACCAAGTCAACACATAAAGGCCTAGACCAGTGATGTACAAATATGGGACATTGACTTGTTTTTCTGAATTTGAAGCCCAGACTTCAATTACCCGACTGTGTTGTTGAATGTTAATATTCTGTCCAAGAGGAGATGGATTTACAAGCAGTTTAATAGATTTTTTTTTATACGGGAGCATTGCTATGAAGTTAAATTCATTACCTTCACAAGGAGGTTATGGTTTTGTCTGTCATTTAACAGCATAAAAAAGTTGTTTATGGACTTTGCTAATTTTCAGGAGAGGTTGGAAATGGGAAGAGGACAAATTGATTAGATTCGGGGGTTAATCTAAATCACAATCATTATCCAGGATTTTTTTTTGGGGGGGGGCGGGGTGGCATGTGTAGTCGGATGTTTTGATGGTCACCAGCAGAGGGTGCTTTCACCCCCAATTTCCACTGACTACGATTGTGGCTTGCCACGGCTGCGACACAGTCGCTGCAGCAAATGGTTCCCATTCGAGTCAGTGTTCTACTCTCCACCAGGTGGGGGCCAGAACAGATCGGCTCGTTGCAAAAGATCACTAAAAATGTGCTAAAGGCTATTTTTGACAGATGGTGCATCCAGCACACAAGAAAATGTCACGGTATCTACTGTATTTAATAACTGTTTATTTAAAATACTTTTTAAGGGTTGCCCATTATTTTCTGAAGGCTAATCCTCCACCACTCTGCCAAAGAAGATAAAAATTTTGACATAACACACAAACACTTCACAGAACTAACATTACTGCGCATTGTTAAAGCAGATGAATCCACATGAATGGACAGTCATCACTTTTGCTTCCTTGATATTATCACATGATCGTGATTGGTCTCTCTCGGTCTGTCTCAAGCTCTCGTGTTATTTTATATAATTCTCACCTGATCTTGTAATGTTAACCTTGTTCTGATCTTTGCTGCTTCAAAACACAAACGCAGCTGGTGGGGAACACAGTAAGACTCAAATGGGATCACATTCACCATCAATGGAAATACTGTATGGCTTCAGCTAAATGCTAACACCGTTAGGAGAAATTAAAATATGAGGGATGAAATTAAGTAGCTATCTTGGCAAAGGTTTGGGCTCTCTAGGTGCTTTCTAATTTCCATTGGTTTCTAACATTTGTGACAGTGGATATAGAAAGTGTACACCCCCCTGTTAAAATGCCAGGTTTTGTGATGTAAAAATAGGAGACTGCAGTAAATCATTTCAATACTTTTCCTGTCTTTAATGTGACCAATAACCTGTACAATCCAAATGGAAAAAAACCTCACATCTGTTGGGGAGAGGAAGAAAGCATACATTAAGCTTCTTATTGGGGTGGCAGTGGCTCAGGAGGTAAAGCGGGTCATCCAATAACCAGAGGGTTCGTGGTTCGAATCCTGCTCCCCAGCCATCCTGCCATTGTGTCCCTGGGCAAGACCCACCTTGCATCCGGTGTCCATGACACTGGGTATGAATGTGTATAAATATTGGGTGGTGGTCGGAGAGGCCGTTGGCATGGATTGACACCCACATTTCTGTCAGTCTGCCCCAGGGCAGCTGTGGCTACAGCAGTAGCTTACCACTATCAATGTCTGTCTGTGGAGTGAATGAATAATGGACTCATTGTAAAGCACTTTGGATCTCATGAACAGTGCTATATACAGTATCTCACAAAAGTGAGTACACCCATCACATTTTTTAAAATATTTTAGTATATCTTTTCATGGGACAACACTGAAGATATAACACTTTAATACAATGTAAAGTAGTCAGTGTACAGCTTGTATAACAGTGTAAATTTGCTGTCCCCTCAAAATAACTCAACACACAGCCATTAATGTCTAAACCGCTGACAACAAAAGTGAGTACACCCCTAAGTGAAAATGTCCAAATTGTGCCCAATTAGCAATTTTCCCTCACTGGTCTCATGTGACTCATTAGTGTAACAAGGTCTCAGGTGTGAATGGGGAACAGGTGTGTTAAATTTGGTGTTATCGCTCTCACACTCTCTCATACTGGTCACTGGAAGTTCAACATGACACCTCATAGCAAAGAACTCTCTGAGGATCTGAAAAAAAGAATTGTTGCTCTACATAAAGATGGCCTAGGCTATAAAAAGATTGCCAACACCCTGAAACTGAGCTGCAGCACGGTAGCCAAGACCATACAGCGGTTTAACAGGACAGGTTCCATTCAGAACAGGCCTTGCCATGGTCGACCAAAGAAGTTGAGTGCACATGCTCAGCGTCGTATCCAGAGGTTGTCTTTTGAAAATGGACATATGAGTGCTGCCAGCATTGCTGCAGAGGTTGAAGGGGTGGGGGGGTCAGCCTGTCAGTGCTCAGAACATACACTGCACACTGCATCAAATTGGTCTGCATGGCGGTCGTCCCAGAAGGAAGCCCCTTTTAAAGATGATGTACAAGAAAGCCCACAAACAGTTTGCTGAGGACAAGCAGACTAAGGACATGGATTACTGGAACCAGGTCCTGTGGTCTGATGAGACCAAGATAAACTTATTTGGTTCAGATGGTGTCAAGTGTGTGTGGCTGCAACCAAGTGAGGAGTACAAAGACAAGTGTGTCTTGCCTACAGTCAAGCATGGTGGTGGGAGTGTCATGGTTTGGGGCTGCATGAGTGCTGCCGGCACTGGGAAACTACAGTTCATTGAAGGAACCATGAATGCCGACATGTACTGTGACATACTGAAGCAGAGCATGATCCCCTCCCTTTGGAAACTGGGCTGCAGGGCAGTATTCCAACATGATAACGACCCCAAACACACCTCCAAGACGACCACTGCCTTGCTAAAGAAACTGAGGGTAAAGGTGATGGACTGGCCAAGCATGTCTCCAGACCTAAACCCTATTGAGCATTTGTGGGGCATCCTCAAATGGAAGGTGGAGGAGCGCAAGGTCTCTCTAACACCATGATGTCGTCATGGAGGAGTGGAAGAGGATTCCAGTGGCAACCTGTGAAGCTCTAGTGAACTCCATGTCCAAGACAGTTAAGGCAGTGCTGGAAAATAATGGTGGCCACACAAAATATTGACACTGTGGGCACAATTTGGACATTTTCACTAGGGGTGTACTCACTTTTGTTGCCAGCGGTTTAAACATTAATGGCTGTGTGTTGAGTTATTTTGAGGGGACAGGAAATTTACTCTGTTATACAAAGCTGTACACTGACTACTTTACATTGTATCAAAGTGTCATATCTTCAGTGTTGCCTCATGAAAAGATATAATAAAATATTTACAAAAATGTGAGGGGTGTACTCACTTTTGTGAGATATTGTAAATGCAATCTATTATTATTATTATTATTATTATTATTATTATTGCATAAGTCTGCACAACCTTAAGCTAATAATTTGGTGAAACACCTTTTGATTTAGTTACAGTATTTTATTTATTATTTTTTTTTTCTGTGTAGGAGTCTATCAGCATGCAACATTTTGACTTGGCAATATTTTCCCACTACTCCTTGCAAAAGCACTTCAAATCTGTCAGACTGTGAAGGCATTTCTTGTGAAGTGCCCTGTTCAGGTCACGCCACAGATGTTTAATTGGATTTAGGTCTGGGCCCTGGGCGGGCCATTCCAAAACTTCTATTTTCTTTTGGTAAAATCGTTCTTTTGTTGACTTGGATATATGCTAAGAGTGTTTGTTCTACTGAAAGATGAATTTTCTCTTCAGCTTTCAAGCAGACACTTGAAGGTTTTGGGCCAGAATTGACGTATTGGGCCTGTTATTAATTCCCTCCACCTTGACTAAAGCCCCAGTTATAGCTAGAGAAAAGCAACCCCAAAACATGCTGCGTTGACGTGTGTTCTTTTGGTGATGCGCAGTGTTTTTGCACCAAACATACTGGAATTGTGGCCAAAAATTTCACCTCGACCATAACATTAGTCCACAGTTTTTGTTTTTTTCTTAGATTTGTTTGTTTATTTCATCTTTTTTGGTAAGAAAATGATTTCCAATATATAGAGAATAGGAGAGATTGTTGTTGTATACAGTACACAGCTAGTACTTTCCAGAAATTCCTGCAGCTCCTTCAATGTTGCTGTCGGCCTTTTGCCAGCCTCACTGACCAGCTTTTATCTTGTCTTTTCAGTAGTTGTGGAAGGACGTCCAGTTCTCGATAACGTCACTTTTGTCCCATATTTTCTCTACTTCTTGATGACTGTCTTCACTGTGTTCTGTGATATAGCTAATGTCATGGAAAGTTTTTGTAGCCTTTTCCTGACTGATACCTTTCAACAACGAGATCCTTTTGATTCTTCATAAATTCTGTCTATCATGGCTTTTGCTGTAGCATGCAACTGAGTAAATGCCAGGAAAATCCTGCTAGAAAAGCTAAACTTTGTCTAAATCAGAGCCACTTTTTTTTTTTGTTGGCAGGTGTGTTCCCAAAAAGACTTAATGTTATACTTAAATCAAAAAGTGCTTCAACAAAGTATTAGTTTAAGGATGTGTGAGGTAATGCAGCCAGTTTATTGTAGTTTGTTATTTAAATATATTATTCCCCTAACAAATTTGTTTGTTTTTAACAGTGGTCACATGTAAAGAGTGACAGACCAGACATTACAGCATGATTTCCAACAAGCTTTCCAAATAGTGATCCAAGTTGAAGAATGAGCACTGAATGGTTGATTGTAGCAGCTGTGACTCATCTAGGGGTTAAAAAAAATTCTGAAAAAAAAAAAAGATTTTTTTTAGACCTATAACATATAGCCATGATTACATGAAAGATTATCCTCTAAACTATTTTTATTACATATCATAAAACAAGGATGAAACTTGCCCAATCCAAAATGGTCACAATGATTCAGTTGTTCCAGACAACATTCTGTTACTTTTCATTATTTCTTAATGTTAGGCAAAATAGGACTACAAGAAATCTGTGTTTATCTTTGCCCATGTTTCACAGATATGATCTTTTTAATACTTTGTTTTTCTTTATGTTTGTCACCTTCTTTGAAGGGATTGTAGCGGAGCAGTTTCTGAACAGCACGGCCACTCAGCTGACCTATCATGGCCTATGTGAGCTCACGTCCACTGTACAGGAGGGAGAGCTCTGCGTCTTCTTCAGGAATAACCACTTCAGCACCATGATCAAATACAAGGTAAGCACTATTTAAAAAACAAAAAACATGACTTATTGGCTAAAAAAGTTCTCATTGTTTATTATAACTTAATATATCAGGAGTAGGGTGGGGCAATATGGCCTAAAAAATCACAATATTTTTGCAAAGTTTCACTCTAACAGTATTGTTCACAATATTGCACATGTAGAACGGTTTCCCAGGCCAGGGTTTTTACCTTCAACATATTTATTAAAAACAAAACAAAAACTCTTATTTCTCCAGTTTATAAACAGCAGCTCAGATTGAGTTTCAAATATTTTTTTTTATTCTGTATCAAATATTACAAGAAAATAATATAATCCACATCATAAGTGCACTGACATAGTCGGGGTTTTATGCTGAATAAGTTTAACTGCATCAGTAGTCTCTGTTGCACGGACGTCTCCTGGGACTTTTTGGCTCTCGTTGCATTGAAGCTATTTTGTTTTTCATTCAGATGGCTGAATAAAATCAAGCTTAAGCAACCAAAACAGAACAAAAATAAAACTCTGCACACTTCGGACGTCAATATGTTGTTGACATGTTGTACATGTGGAAAAAAATGCAGGCAGATTATCCGCATTGCTACACCGTTGTTGGTTTTTTTGTTTGTTTGTTTTTGGTTTTTTTACATGGCAGCAGTCTGAAACTGCTAACTAAACTATTCCAGCACAACTCGATGCAGACACTCCGACCATGGAGCAGTAGTTTCCCGTGCCATGTTTGTTTTGCTGTTTCTATGGTAACGTATAACTTCCGTAAGCAGTGTAATGGTATGATGTCATCACACAGCAGACCTCAAATATCGTGATATTCATTTTTACACTGGTATCAAAATTTATACCAGTATTATCGTGGATGATATGATATGGCACACCCCTAATCAGGAGAATATGGCTCCTTTTTGTCCAGTTCTTCTTCTTATAGCCATACAGGGAAAAAAACACTGCAGTTTTAGCTAAATCTGAAGCTGCTGTGAGGAAAAAAATTTAAATGTAAAAATACATAGTAACCTTGCTTGTGTCCAGACAGGCATTGAGCAGAGGATCTTTAGCTGGGGGAGCCAGATTAAAGTCCTGCGTGAACCAGTTGTTAGTGCGACTTACTTGTTGGTTGTGGAAGCATCTCATCTGAAGGGAGAGGGGCTTAGAAGAAAGGGGGAGAGCTGCAGTAGGAGCACAGTCTACTTACAAAATCAAAGGATTTTTAGATTTCTTCCTATTCCACAATCAGTGCATCACCATGGCTTAAATGCCCATCAGTTATAAATTCCTTACTCAGTTTTTTAAAATGATTATTTTCATACAAAAAGCCTTTTATAATGTGTATTGGTCTTTGCAATGACAGGTTGGGCAGTATTATGGGGAAAACCATAGTCTAAAATGTCATTTACTGGTGGGCAGTTTGGAAGCCTCCCCTCTCATTTTGCTGTCCTGCTCTACCAGAATAATGTACTAATCCCATCAGCATTCATTACATAGACTTGCTTTAATGTGTAGGGCTGGGAACGATCCCTAATTTCCAGAATCGATTCGATTCCGATTCTTGAGATTCTGAATCGATTCGATTCCAGTTCGATTCGATTCGATCCTGATTCCATCCATCCATCCATCCATCCATCGTCTACCGCTTTTCCGGAGGTCCGGGTCGCGGAGGCAGCAGTTCAAGCAGAGAAGCCCAGACTTCCCTCTCCCCAGCCACCTGCTCCAGCTCTTCAGAGGGGATACCAAGGCGTTCCCAGACTAGCTGGGAGACATAGTCTCTCCACCGAGTCCTGGGTCTGCCCCGGGGTCTCCTCCCAGTGGGACGTGCCTGAAACACCTCAAGTGGGAGGCGTCCAGGAGGCATCCTAATCAGATGCCCATACCACCTCAACTGACTCCTTTCAATGTGGAGGAGCAGCGGTTCTACTCTGAGCCTCTCCCGGATGACTGAGCTCCTCACCCTATCTCTGAGGGTGAGTCCAGCAATCCTACGGAGAAAGCTCATTTCAGCCGCTTGTATCCGCGATCTCGTTCTTTCGGTCATTACCCAAAGCTCGTGACCATAGGTGAGAGTAGGAACGTAGATTGACTGGTAAATCGACAGCTTTGCCTTAGAACTAAGCTCCCTCTTCACCACAACAGACCGGTACAACGTCCGCATCACTGCAGATGCTGCTCCAATCCGTCTGTCGATCTCTCGCTCCATTTTCCCCTCACTCCTGAACAAGACCCCAAGATACTTAAACTCCTCCACTTGGGGCAGGAGCCTGTCCCCAACCCGGAGAGGACAATCCACCTTTTTCCGGCTGAGGACCATGGACTCGGACTTGGAGGAGCTGATTCTCATCCCAGCCGCTTCACACTCAGCGGCAAACCGTCCCAGCAAGAGCTGTAGGTCATTGCTGGATGAAGCCAACAGGACAACATCATCTGCAAACAACAGAGATGAGATCCTGTGGTCACCAAGCATGACACCCTCCATTCCCTGGCTGCGCCTAGAAATCCTGTCCATAAAAATTATGAACAGGACCGGTGACAAAGGGCAGCCCTGGCGGAGTCCAACTCTCACTGGGAATGACTCCGACCGAGTGTTGGCAATGCGAACTAAACTCTCACAACGGTCGTACAGAGACCGAATAGCTCGTAACAACAAGCCCGATACCCCATACTCCCGAAGCACCCCCCACAAAAATCCACGAGGGACGCGGTCAAATGCCTTCTCCAAGTCCACAAAACACATGTAAACTGGTTGGGCAAACTCCCACGAACCCTCAAGAATTCTCGAGAGGGTAAAGAGCTGGTCCGATGTGCCACGGCCAGGACGAAAACCACATTGCTCCTCCTGAATCCGAGGTTCGACCAACGGCCGGACTCTCCTCTCCAATACCTTGGCATAGACCTTCCCAGGGAGGCTGAGGAGTGTGATCCCTCTAAAGTTGGAGCACACCCTCCGGTCCCCTTTTTTGAAGAGAGGAACCACCACCCCGGTTTGCCATGCCAAAGGCACTGCCCCCGACCTCCACGCAATGTTGCAGAGGCGTGTCAACCATGACAACCCAACAACATCCAGGGCCTTGAGGTACTCGGGGCGAATCTCGTCCACCCCCGGGGCCCGGCCACCAAGGAGATTTTTAACCACCTTGGCGACCTCAGCCCCTGTGATAGGCGAGTCATCCCCCTCGTCCCCAAACCCTGCTTCCTCTGTGGAAGGCGTATCAGTGGGATTGAGGAGATCCTCGAAGTATTCCTTCCACCGCCCGACGATATCCCCAGTTGAAGTCAACAGTGTCCCATCCGCACCATACACAGTGTGGACGGGGAGCTGCTTTCCCCTCCTGAGCCGCCGAACAGTTTGCCAGAATCTCTTTGAAGCCGACCGAAAGTCTTGTTCCATGGCCTCACCGAACTCCTCCCATACCCGGGTTTTTGCTTCAGCAACCACCCGAGCTGCACTCCGCTTGGCCTGCCGGTACACCTCAGCTGCTTCGGGAGTCCCACAAGCCAACCAAGCTTGATAGGACTCCTTCTTCAGCTTAATGGCCCCCCTCACCACTGGTGTCCACCACTTGGTTCGGGGGTTGCCACCACGAGATGCACCGACCACCTTGCGGCCGCAGCTCTGGGCTGCCGCTTCAACAACAGAGGTGGAGAACATGGCCCATTCAGACTCCATGTCTCCAGACTCCCTCGGAATGTGGTTGAAGTTCTTCCGGAGGTGGGAGTTGAAGACCTCCCGGACAGGGGCCTCAGCCAGACGCTCCCAGCACACCCTCACTATACGTTTGGGTCTACCAGGTCTGAATGGCTTCCTCCCCTGCCATCGGATCCAACTCACCACCAGGTGGTGATCAGTTGACAGCTCTGCACCTCTCTTTACTCGGGTGTCCAAGACATACGGTCGCAGGTCTGATGATACGATAACAAAATCGATCATCGACCTGCGGCCTAGGGTGTCCTGGTGCCAGGTGCACATATGGACACCCTTATGCTTGAACATGGTGTTCGTTATAGACAGACTGTGGTTAGCACAGAAGTCCAATAACTGAACACCACTCGGGTTCAGATCGGGCAGGCCGTTCCTCCCAATCACCCCCCTCCAGGTTTCACTGTCGTTGCCCACGTGCGCATTGAAGTCCCCCAGTAGGACAATGGAGTCTCCAGGAGGAGCACCCTCCAGCACCCCAGTCACAGACTCCAAAAAGGGTGGGTACTCTGAAACATCATTTGGTGCATAGGCACAAATGATGGTCAGGACCCGTTTCCCAACCCGAAGGCGCAGGGAAGCAACCCTTTCGTCCACCGGGGAAAACTCCAATATAGAGGCAGCAAGGTGGGGCGATACAAGAATACCTACCCCTGCTTGTCGCCTCTCGCCCGGGGCAACTCCAGAAAAGGCCAAGCTCCAGCCCCTCTCCAGGAGACTGGTTCCGGAACCGGAGCTGTGTGTTGAGGTGAGGCCAACTATATCTAGCCGGTATCGCTCAATCTCGTACACCAGCTCAGGCTCCTTCCCCACCAGAGAGGTGACATTCCACGTACCAAAAGCCAGTTTAGAAAGCTTGGGATCAGTCCGCCAAGGTCTCCGCCTTTGACTGCCACCTAATCCACATAGCACCGGACTTCCATGATCCCTCCTGCAGGTGGTGAACCTACTGGAGGGCGGACCCATGTAACTCCTTCGGGCTGAGCCCGGCCGGGTCCCATGGGTGGAAACCCGGCCACCAGACGCTAGCCTTCGAGCCCCTCCCCCAGGCCTGGCTCCAGGGTGGGGCCCCGGTAACCCCATACCGGGCGGGGTACACTGAATCCTTGATATACAATTTATCATGAGAGTCTGTTGGATCGTTCTTCGTCTGGCCCTTCACCCAGGACCAGTTTGTCTTGGGAGACCCTATCAGAGGCAAATTGCCCCGGACAACATAGCTCCTGGGATCACTGGGGCACGCAAACCCCCCCACCACGATAAGGTGACGATCCATGAGGGGGCGATCCTGATTCGATCTGGGGAATTACCATTTTAATAGCCATTTTACTTCCCATGAAACAAAAATCCTGATTCGATCTGGGGAATTACCATTTTAATAGCCATTTTACTTCCCATGAAACAAAAATCTTTGAGACCTAATGCTGCAAATTGTACCAAGAATCTTCTAACTTTGTTAATACATAAATGATCACAAATAGAACTGACCCAAAATCAGTTACAATAATGCACTTTTTATTATTTAACTTATCATTTCATAAAGTGCTCACAGGTGCTTTCTTTAGTGCAAAGGGTGTGTCGTGTCAAGTTAACCACCCAGAGTAAGTCAACAAATTCAATGCATGAACCACGCATACATATTCTCACTGTATTTCAGTCCCTCCAGGATTTTGTCAGCTGTTTTTGTGATTGTTGTGGCCCAAAAAGCCTGGATTTGTGGGAGCTTTTCCAAAAAGTTATGGCACTTTTAGAGTTTTTTTGCACTCTGGTGAGGAAGTACAAATTTTAAAGCAGCTGCTTTTTCCATAGTTTACGGGGATGCTATTCTATGTAACACCACAAGAAAAGCACAGGATTGCCAAAAATTTCCTGTTAAACAGTGATTTATTTAGAATTAAATGCTCAGTAAAATTGTAAAAAAAAAAAAAAAAGACCAATATTGTGTTCTTGCTGAGAACTTAAAAAAAAAAAGAAATAAAAGAATTTGTCATTACAACAACTAAATTGCATTGAATGCATGTTAGTGTGGAGAAAATGACGGCAGCACCTCCTTGAATCTTGAATTTGAAGGCCTTCTTCTGTGCTGAAATCCACATGAAGCAGGGATGCTCCTCCACTGACGACCTCTGACCTTCAGAAGGTCTCAGTGAGGATGAAGCTTCCAGTCTTCGCACATCTGAAGGCAGATAAAAAGAATAGATTTCACAGTAAAATTAACATTCATATTTTTAGATCCCCACACCACAGTAGGGTTTGATAATTTGGGGGGGGGGGGGGTTATTTTAACTACAAATTAACTTTCAATGTTTGAAAAGGGTTTCAATTCATTTCCTGAGAAGGTTTGTTCATTTCAATTTAGTTCTATTGAGTAAAAATAGCTTGTTGTACTGCATTCTTTATTAATTTTGTTGTGATTTATTCTCTTCACATCTCTTACTTAAGTGGCAGAAGTCCATAATCTCATAAAATATACCTTAATTCTGCATTTATTCACAGCGCTTAACCAACAGTTCTCTCTGTGTCCATAGTTTGTAAAAGAAACCACCATCATGCCAGATAAATTATTAATTGACGACACAAATGTTAAAACAAATGATATACTTACAGTCTCAGCAGCTCCAAGTCTCCCTCTGCTTCACGGGTTTCAGTCTCCGTGCATTTTCCGTTTATCAGTCGTCAACTTTATGTTCCAACACAGCGCTGCACGGAGTAAAAGTCCATTTATCCCCGCTTTATGAAAAGTATTAAGAAGCTGTTGAGGACAGTCTATACGGTGACTTTTGCTGCTAAATTAAGAGGCACGCACGTTATTAACTCCGCTCGTGTAAACACGAAAGACGTGTGCACGTGCCGCAGGGAACACAGAAGTTTTATTTATGGAAAAATATTCAGAAGCTGTTGAGGACAGTCTTTATGGTGACTTTTGTTGCTAAATTAAGAGACACGCATGTCTCTTAACGTCCCTGCCGCGCGTAAACATGAAAGACGTGTGCACGCGCGGCAGGGAACTCTTGCCGGATGAGAACCGTTTTAACACCATAGAAGAACTAGCATATCCGTTAGCTTGCTAGCTCCGTTAGCACGTCGGTTGTTTATGGTTCTCGGCCATTGTTCCTGGCTCACTGACCCGGTTTCGACCCGATTATACTCAGCAGACGTTCACAAACGTAAAAATATTATATTAAAATATATTAATATTATATTAAAAGATCGATCCGCATGGAATTTAAAAGGGATTCAAGACTTATATCTGTCATGTTCAGATAACATAATGTCTTTTGAAGAACTGAGGATCAAATTTAATCTTAATAGAACACATTTTTTTAAATATCTTCAGCTTAGGAACTTTATTCGATCAAATCAAAATAATGCTTTCACCCGACCTACTTATTCTTCCTTGGAAAAAATTTTGACAAAAGATAGTAAGAGAAAGGGTATTATTTCAGAGTTTTATAACTCATTGACACTATTCTCAAGTGAAAACTCACAGAAAAGATTGAATTATTGGAAAGAAGACCTGCAAACTGAAATTTCAGAGGAACAATGGGAATTGGCTTGTACAGAAGCTCAAACCAAATCAATAAATGTACGCCTTAAATTGATACATTTTAAATGGTTAATGCGGATGTATGTTACACCGGTGGAGTTAAATAGATATAACAAAAACATACCAGATACGTGCACAAAATGTATGGAAAGTAAAGGAACCTTATTTCATTGTTTATGGGAATGTAGAAAAATTAGAATGTTTTGGGAAGAGGTGAGGGTAACAATTGAAAAAATAATTTCAAAACAAATCATATTGAATCCTAAATTGTTTTTGTTGGGTCTGCATCCAGAAAAGCATAACTTTAATAAAAGTGAAAGAGCATTCATAAATCTCAGTTTGCTTAACGCCAAAAAATGTATTGCACTATTGTGGAAAAAGACTCATAGGTCAGAAGTGACTCAGTGGTTAAAACAGATGTTAACAAACCTTCCACTAGAAAGAATAACATACATACTGAAATCAAAGGAAATTGTGTTTGAGAATATATGGAGACCTTTCATTGATTATGTAAAGAATTTAAACATAACTTTTGAAGAAGAAGGTGAATGATGTTTGTGGACCTTGTAAATTCCAAACTGGTGAATGTATAATATGTATACTTATGTAATGGATTGCCTAGACTAAACAGAGGAGCATTGTTGAAGACCTGTCTTTGTTAGTGGTTGTTGGTGTTTTTAGTACTTTTTTTTTAAAAAAGTAGTTTAGTGTTAGAGTTTGAGTGTTTGTGTTATGTTTGTAAAAAAAAAAAAAAAAAGGTTCAATAAAAAATATTGTGGGAAAAAAAAAAAGATCGATCTGCGGATTTTGTGGATCGATATCGGCTCAGTCAAACGTGGATCAATCCATATTGATATATTGATCTTTTGAACCCACCCCTATTAATGTGTTGTTTGATACCTTTATAACTGCCACTGCTCAAAGCTTGCTTGTCACATACCTGCAGCTAGGACAGACCTTTCCTGTTATCAACAGGAGGGGAAGTGACTCTGCATACTTTCATTTTGAAAAGTACACTGTTGTTGCCAATGTAAGCAAACCAGTACACATGTGAACTCGATAATCCCCAGACAAATCATTTTGACCATCTGGTTTATAGACAGTGACATTCATGTTGTCTGAGTCCAAGAGATGGTTCTGTGGAAGAATTATTTCAGGACGATGTTTCAACGCGATCACAGCAGCCACAGTGTCAGTGAGTTTTTGGACCATATTTATCTTCAAATCTTTAGTACAAAGATTTAAAGATGCACTCCAGTGGATATAAATCCCCTATAAAAACAAATATACATTGTCTAAAATGGCATCTTATGCCCTTTTTTTTCTACAGATAAAACCTTTATCGTCTTACAGTTTTGTGTCAAAATGTTTTCACTCCCCCCACCCCCTCAAACACCAGGATTTGTGTTTACTAGGTCCACCTATATCCCAGGGCTAATGGTGGCTAGCACTACATTATCAGAATAAATCCTGTGATAAAAAGACTTGCCCATTGAAGGACATGCCCAGTTATATGCACGGAGGCCCAGGATAATGACTGAAACTGCATCGGTCCTTAAAAGCAGTTTAATGGTGACTTCCAGTCTGGACACCATGGTGATAGCAGCTTAACGCTGAAGCTCCCAGACCCGATCCAGGGAAATACCTTGAAAATCAGATTTAACGGATTTTTGGAAGAGTGAAAATCAAAAGACAAAGTCATCATGCCTAAAGGAAAACAGAAGAAAGCGACATTTACCAGGCCAGGACACGCATCGGCCGGAGAATCTGATCCGGAGGATTTCCATTCAGAAGACGAGGAGCTGAATGAAGCTAGCAACAAGGTTAGCTTAAAAATGGTACTAAAAGAATTAAGACGATTTCGCCGAGAGTGTTGGGCCGAATTTCGTGAAATCAAAGACGAAATAAAAAGGACAAACAGCAGAGTGGACCAGGCTGAGGACCGAATCATGGAAGCAGAGGAAAGAATAAAAGGGCTGGAAGATACCGTGCTGGAACTACACAAAAGACAGTCAAGACTGGAGGCTAAGCTAACTGACCAAGAAGGAAGACTAAGGAGAGACAACATAAGAATTCATGGTCTGAAAGAAGGAGTCGAGGACGGTTTCACCACAGTGGTGGCATTCGTGGAATCCTTACTGAGAGAGAAGTTGGAGATTCCCCAAACCACCGACTTGAAGATAGAAAGGGTGCACCGTACATTAGCCCCTAGGCCGGCGGCGGAAGCGCCACCAAGATCGGTGGTGGTGAAGTTCTCCAACTCCAGAATAAAAGAAGAGGTTGTAAGACTGGCTTGGCAGAAAAAAGGATTTATGCACCAAGAGAGAAAAGTTTTCGTGGAACACGATTACGCCCCGGAGGTCCTTAAAAAGCGTCGGGAATACAACGACGCTAAAAAGGTACTACGAGAGAAGAAGCTGCGCTTTCAGACTCCATTTCCGGCGAAGCTGCGGGTTTTTTACGGGGATGAGACGTGTCTCTACAACTCGGCGGAAGAAGCAACCACGGATATGGCGAGAAGAGGACTCCCAGTAACGGTGTATAAACCCGCAGCAGACCCGATCGAAAGAATCAAGGCTCAATCGTGGTCCACACAGAGACCCTCAAAATCCACGGGCCAGCAGCGGGAAGCCCAGTGCCAGAGCTATAAGGAAAAACTATCCGTTTAATCAATCAAATCAAAATCAAATCAAATCAAATCAAACTTTATTGTCATATTGCTGTACATACAACTGTAGTGCAGGCAAGATGAAATTGCGTTTCTCTCGGCATCCATATAAGAAGCAGCATGATTAAGACACACTCCCACATAGCTCCCACCCCCCCATCCATTCACACATCCCTGAGACATACTTGGGGAAAAAGAATAACTAACTATAATATACAAAATGTCCATAGGTGCAGTAGTGTGTATGTGAGATTCCGGGTCAGCTGTTCAGCATCCTGACAGCTTGTGGGAGGAAGCTGTTGATCAGTCTGGTGGTTCTGCCTCTGATGCTCCGGAATCGTTTACCAGATGGAAGAAGTTCAAAGTGTTTATGCAGAGGGTGAGAACGGTCCTTGACAATGTTCAGTGCCCTGCTCCTACAACGGTTCTGAAAAAGTTCTTGGACAGAGGGGAGGGAGACTCCAATTACCCTCTCCGCCCCCTTGACTATCCTCTGCAGGGCTTTTTTGTCTGACATACTGCAGCTGGAGTACCATGTAGCAATGCAGTACGTCAGAACACTCTCCACCACACCTCTGTAGAAGGTCCTGAGGATGCAGATGGGGAGAGAGGCCTGTTTGAGTTTCCTCAAGAAGTGTAGTCTCTGCTGAGCTTGCTTCCTGATCTCCAAGGAATTCTTGCTCCAGGACAGGTCCTGCGAGATCTGCACTCCGAGGAACTTGATGTTCTCTACTCTCTCCACTAAACGGCCGCCGATGCTGAGGGGGACGTGCTCAGGCTGTGACCGCCGGAAGTCGATAATCATCTCCTTTGTTTTGTCCACGTTGAGCACCAGATTGTTCTCCCTGCACCAGCCCTCCAGGTCTCTTTACGGGAGGGAATAACGATATTTTTAGTCAATCTGCACATCCAACCCTCCTCCTACAAGGTAACAAACATTAAAGGAGATGCAGAATCAGCAAGTGGTAAAACATTTCATGGAACAGACATAATATTAGAAACAAATAAGTCTTTAAAAAAAAAGAAAAGAAAACTTGTTAAATAGAAATGTGACAATGAACCACATGATCGCTCCACACTAACAAATACTGTATTAACGTGACTGTTTGCTGTGATGGTGGTGGGAGGTTGCGCACAATTTCATAGGGTATAGGCATTAAAAAAAAAAAATTACAAGTTCGGATTGGGATCTGAAATTCACGTTAAAAATATGGGACAACTTACAGGGATAAGAGAGGGCCCTCAGCACGTAATGGAATCTGAGGAATTTCCCTCAGAGCCAACACACCATCAAGGCTCTTCTAAGGTCACTAAAAAGACCTCAGCTCAGGAAGATCTTTTGTCAGTTTTTTGTTTTAAAGTTTTATAAACTATGTTCTTAATGTTTTTTATGTTCTTAATGTTCTTTCAGTTTCTGAGTAGTATAAAAGAGGGCCACCACACTGTTATACTAAATAAGACAACACAATGGAGAAACAGGGTGTAACCAAAATAATCTCATATAATGTAAAAGGGATCCTGAATCCAGTTAAAAGATCCAAGATTCTAGGCAAAATGAAAAAAGACAAAGCAGGAATAATATTTTTACAGGAAACCCACCTAACAGACGTGGAGCACACTAAACTCAATAGACAAGGGTTTAAAATGATCTCTTCATCTTCATATAAGTCAGGGAGGAGGAGGGGGGTAGCGACATTGATCTCAACCAAAATTATATTTGAAAAAAAATCAGAACACAAAGATAAAGAAGGGAGATTCTGTATGGTACTTGGGCGGCTAGAGGGAGAAGATATCACCCTGCTGAATGTATATGCACCTCCAGGGGCTAACTGGAAATTTTATAAAAATGTATTTGACCTAATGATAACTAAAGCCCAAGGTTTAGTGATATGTGATGGAGACTTCAATCTAAGACTGAATCTATACTGGGATGCATCAGGTAATTCTCCACATCAAAATAACACTCAAAGTAGAAAAACTCGGATGCTACTAAAAGAAATGGGAATCTGTGACGTGTGGAGGGAATTCAACCCCAGTGTAAAAGATTATACATTTTACTCAGCACCACATTCATCATACTCAAGGATTGACTATTTTTTTATGTTTAATAGAGACATTGGAAGAGTAAAAACATGTAAAATAGGACTGATGGATCTCTCTGACCACAGTCCGATCTAGTATATGGACTTAAGTATCCAAAAATACACAAATAATACATTTTCTTGGAGGTTAAATTCAAATGTGCTGAAAGGACCACTGAAAGATGAATTGGAATCAGAAGAAAATGATAATGGAGAAGTATCCCCTTTAATACTGTGGGACGCATGCAAAGCTGTAATAAGGGGAAAGATTATCACAAAACTGGCAATCCAAAAGAAACTGAGACAAGAAAAACTAATCACATTAGAGTCAGAACTTAAGAACCTTGAAAAAGAGCACAAGGACAACACTCATTCTAATGACTCGCTCAAAATTAAGGAAATTAAAAAACAAATAAATGAGATCTACACAATAGAAATCCAGAAGAAACTTACATTTCTGAAACAAAAATACTATGAAACAGGCAGCAAATCGGCAAAATTACTAGCCTATAAATTGAGGAAACAACAAACGGAGAGAGCAATCTACAAAATCAGAGACCCAGTATCAAAGGAAATAAAATTTAGAATTCAGGATGTTCTTAAAAGCTTCGAGAACTACTACAAGAACTTGTACTCCCTCAAAAAACATAAAAACACATCCGAAGCATTCCTAAACACATTAAACCTTCCCCAACTTACTGAGTCACAAAATAAAACACTACTGTCAGAAATACAACCTAAAGAATTAGAAAAAGCAATTATGAAACTTAAAGCTAACAAATCCCCAGGAGCAGATGGCTATACAGCAGAGTGGTACAAAACCTTTAAACAGCAACTATCTCCTCTCCTCCTGAAAACATTTAACTATGTCCTCCACACAGGGGAAATCCTCCCCTCCTGGAGAGAAGGGGTCATTGCAGTCATACCTAAACCTGAAAAGGATAAACTAGACTGCTCCAACTACAGACCAATCAGTGTATTAAATCAGGACTATAAGCTTTTTACCACTATCCTTGCCAAAAGGTTAGAAAATATACTGACAGACTTAATTCATTTAGACCAAACAGGTTTTATAAGACAAAGAGAGACACAAGACAACATTAGATGCACTTTACACATAATTCATCATATAAAAAAATATAACTTAAATGCAGCCATATTGGGATTAGATGCTGAAAAAGCATTTGATTCGGTTGACTGGTCTTTCCTATATAGAATCTTATCCAGTTTCAATTTTCATAACAACTTCATTAGAACTATCCAGGCATTATATAAAAAACCAACAGCTAAAATAAGGATTAACGGTAAATTATCATCATCTTTTGAACTGGAAAGAGGATGTCGTCAGGGCTGCCCCTTGTCTCCACTGCTCTTTGCAATCTTCATAGAACCTCTGAGCCAATGGATAAGACAGAATCAAAAAATTCAAGGTATTACACTTGGTCAGAAGGAACATAAAATAGCACTCTTTGCTGATGACATTTTAATATACCTGGGGCAGCCAGACACCTTTTTTCCAGAACTAATCTCAGTTTTTTCAGAGTATGGAGATTTATCGGGGTATGAATTAAACATGCATAAAACCCAAGTTTTAACGTTCAACTATGACCCAAATCAATATTTACTAAGCAAACTCAAAACTAACTGGGAGATGGAATCTATGAAATATCTGGGGGTCAATATCCCGGAACAACTCAACAAAATTATAACACTAAACTATGATCCACTGATGGCAAAAATAAAATCAGATCTAGCAAGATGGAACATGATACCATTCTTGGGTACCGCACAAAGAATTGAAGCAGTCAAAATGAATATACTTCCACGTCTTCTATACCTTTTCCAAACAATACCGGTAGAACCTCCCAAAAAAACATGGCAAGAACTGGACAGAAGGATCTCAAGATTCATATGGCAGGGCAAGAGACCTAGAATCAGATATAGAACCCTACAGCTAAACAAAGACAAAGGTGGGCTCGCGCTGTCAAATATCAGGGACTATTTTAAAGCCGCACAAATTAAAACTTTAGTAGAGATATGTAACCCAGTCTACACTGCACAATGGAAGGAGATGGAATGCCAAATAACAAGTGACGTCCCCCTACAGGCGATAATAGGGAACAATGCCTTACCTAAACTTTTGAATAACACTAACCCGTGGATAGAGACCCCACTAAAAATTTGGTTTAAGCTAGTCAGAGAGAATCAAACTAAAGAACCATATCGATTACTGCAATGGATTGCCTATGATCAAGACTTTACTCCTAATAAAACAGACACTAGATTTAAAAAGTGGAAAGAGAACGGACTGATAAAATATTACGATTTTTTTAAAGGGCAAATTTTAAGAAGTTTTGAAGATTTGAAAAAACAAGGTCTAATAAATCAAGACCTTTACAGGTTCTTTCAGCTTAGACACCACATAAACAAAATACTTAAAAAGGGGGATTTGGAAAGGGCCCAGTCAGGTGTTCTGAAGGTCTTCTTAATGGCATATAAAGGGGATCCCAGGGATCAGATACATTTCTAAAATATACCAAAGTCTTCAAGACTTAAAAGGAGACAACACATCATATATAAAAGAGAGATGGGAAAAAGAGGAGAATTTCACTTTACAACTGGAAATATGGGAAAAGCTAAATAAACAACAATGGAAAAG
Source organism: Pholidichthys leucotaenia (assembly GCA_020510985.1). Classification (NCBI taxonomy): domain Eukaryota; kingdom Metazoa; phylum Chordata; class Actinopteri; order Cichliformes; family Pholidichthyidae; genus Pholidichthys; species Pholidichthys leucotaenia. Next base: position 322,212,909 of record CM035837.1, on the reverse strand, counting down.
TACCTCATCCCTGCAGTGGAGAGAATTTGGATGGAAAAATTTGGTAAGATTTTTCAGAACACCTGCACAAAACAAATTTACTCGTAAGGGGTTGAATTGTTGGCGCTTGTGTGGTGAAGAGACTGCAAATCATTTTCATGCGTTTTGGTCATGCCCAGTTATCCACCAATATTGGACCAATGTACAGACAATATTGGGGAAAATATTCAAAATAACAGTCCCCTTTTCTTTTGTAACTTTGTATTTGGGTTTACTACCGGAATCACTGGAAAGACGAGGAGAAAAATACTTATTCACTGTTTTAATTTTGGCAAGTAAAATAGGCCGTGAGCAGCTCCCTCAAAATGTGGCTAGAAAATGATTTTCGTGGCACCCAACTGGGAACTACGGGATCTTTGATGATTTCTATGTAAAAAAAAAAAAAAACCCTGCTGAATCCGAAAATCGATGTTCCCACTGTCAAAGGTGTGGATAGCTATGTCAAATTTGTATAAATCCAAGATGGCTGCCACGACTAACCAAGGGAATGAATGGTCTAACATTTCAGTCTACCTAGAAACACGTTTGAGGCCTCTTTTTCAGATAATGTTGAGCCGAGGAATCGATTTCTGAGGTCGACTGTGTGATTGAGGGTCAAAGAACCACGCTAATTTGCATAAATCCAAGATGGGTGCCATGGATGAACTAACTTTTTAGCCATTCTACCTAGAATCACGTTGGAGACATCCTTTTCGGCTAATGTTAACCCGAGGAATCGATTTCCGAGGTCATTAGTGTGACTGAGGGTCAAAGAACCCCGCTAATTTGCATAAATCCAAGATGGCCACCATGGGTGTGGATGGACTATATTTTGAACCACTCTACCTATAATCACGTTTGAGACGTCTTTTTCGGATAATGTTGACCCGAGGAATCGATTTCTGAGGTCAGATATGTGATTGAGGGCTCCACTAATTTTCATAAATCCAAGATGGCTGCCATGAATGGCCTAACTTTTTTATCAGTACAACTAGAATCACGTTTGAGACATCATTTTCCGATAATGTTATGCCCAGGAATCGATTTCTGAGGTCACTTTTGTGATTGAGGCTCAAAGAACTCCACTCATTTGCATAAATCCAAGCTTGTCTTAAAAGACCTGTGTGCAAATAAATCAAGACATTAAATTAATAGTAAAACTCAGTCAACCTCCCTGTTCTATTCCATCACTAATGGCTCACAAGTATTTCAGTATCAAAGATATGAGAAATAACATACCAGTAATATAATATGTGTTAAGATTAAATAGACATTATTTTTCTTTAAACTTTCACCACTCCAAATTGTAAGATCTACCAATTTTCTTACCAGCATCACATGTCTCAGCTTGCATCAGTTTTACAGTGACACGATTTGTCCGTGGCCCTTCTCTGAGCGTTTCCTTCTTGCAGATGATGCAGATGTTTGGCAACACATTGCTTGACCTTTTAGATGCTTGGCTGATGGTTGCTGCAGCATGGTGAGATCACAGTCGCTTTTTAGGAGATGGTGTTGGGGGACTAAGTTCTGGTCCGCTTTGCTCCTGAGGCTCAGGAATGTGGACTTCGGCCAGTCGTTTTTTACGAGCTTCAGCACGTTCCACTCTTGTTTTGTCCTTAAAACGGCTATAGCACACACGATGGTAGCCAAATGTTGGATCAAGGTTGTTTAGATCTGAAAACATATTATATGGACCATAGGGTATTATAACATTAGGCCTACCTTGTACCCATATAGATATAAAACATATATAGATTGCAGATAATTTTCACATTAACAGTGAGCTTATAATAGAGACCTTGTGCAACCTAGTCACTGCTCAATGTAAACTTGCAAAATGGCAAGCACAGACCGTGTGCCCATATTTATTGAGAGCATAAAGTATACAGGCGACTGCTGCTGCCATGAGTTTAACCTTTCTTGGGTGACACATCACAAACATATGGGCTTTCCTTAACAGGCCATTTTCCATCCGCCTAAGGCTTGACAGTATGGGTGTGACTATGTGCAAACTATATAAATGTATGCCCAAACTTGTTCCTCCCTCACCTACTAGTACACTGCACCCTTTGGGCTTGGGCTGAGAAGTACATCCAACCCTCAGACTCAGAGTTAAGCTCATTGGGATTGCTACCCTTTTCCCATTTGAGCTACTTTGTGGTAGTGGTATATTTTGACTATAATTCAGGCCCAGGGTGGGTTCTGGGGATAGATGCATCATCAGAGTGAGTCGATCTGCATCATCTAGATCTATACTAGGACTATGTTACCTGGCACCCAGAGTCCCTTGGTTATTAGCCTCCACACCCTCAGATCGGCCTACTCGGAGTCTTAGATCAGGACTAGGTCACCCTGTGAGCGGTTGACAAAGGTTTTACACATCTAGGGTTCCATTTTAGTTCAGAATCAGAATCAGAATCAGAATGAGATTTATTGCCATTGTTCATGTAGTACACAAACTAGGAATTTGTCTCGGTGCAATGCTGCAACATTAAACATGGAGTAGCACTAAAGATAAAAAACTATGCATGCAATAAAAGGTAGAATATAATACTAATCTATGCAATTTTTAAATATATTAACAAGCAGCAGATATTGTGGAGTTCCACATAGTGCAGTCAGTAGTGCAAAAAGAAAACAGTTCATATTTTAAAAAAAAATTGAAAAAAGAAAATATTGCAAAAAGAAAATAGTTCATATTTAGAGTTAGCAAATGATCGGAGCCAAACGACTCCAGGGCACACGCAGTACAACCATAAACAATGGCTGCCACTCACCTTTCTCGAACAAGTCGCAACATTGTTCTGCTACTTTCTGTTGGGGTCCGTCAAGTACAAGCCATTTTTGGGCACACTCACGTACTTTTGCCCACGATGCTTCAGTAAAACGAGTGATACTGCCCGAAAACTTATCAGAAATGTGAATAACACAGGAGAGGCTTTCGGCGCACGCTACCCCTGTGGGCGCTGCCATTTTGTTCTCATATGACCAAAGGGACGACGCTGATTGGTTAAAACGTCCCGGACTGGGCCATGTTTAAGGTAGCCAGACAATTATTACCGACTGACTTCAATCGCATTTTTCATACAGCTATCCACACCTTTGGAAGTGGGAACATCGATATTTTGTCTTACAATAATGTAATCTTAATTTAGAAACACTAAAATTTTAGTTCCCCGTTGGGTGCCACGAAACTGAACGAAAAGTGGCAGCTGCTCACGGCCTAAAAAAGCTCTAACTAAAAAATGGATGTTGAAGGATTGTCCTACACCTGACGATTGGATTAACGTGATTCAAGACATTTACTCGATGGAAAAGTTGACATTCGCACTGAGACAGGACATGGATGGGTTCTTGAACTTTTGGCAACCCTGGAACGCATATGTGTCTTCCATCAGATCTAGATATCTTTGACAAATACCATTTCAATAATGGCGCCTCTCTTTGTTCCAATGCTACTCAGATGATCTTTTATTTTTATTTTTTTTTTTTATTTTTTTTTTTTATTTATTTTTTTTGTTCTTTTTTCTTTTTTTCTTGTTTTGTTTTTTGTTTTGTTTTTTTGTTTTTTCTTTCTTTAATTTCTCTTTTTCTTTCACTTAAAAAAAGGGTGTTGTAATAATTATTCTTCCAATGTTGTCAAAGAACAAAAAAAAAGGGAACGTGATGAAAATGTAAACTATGCAATGCTATAATGACATGTATACCCTTTACAAAAACTTAAATTTAAAAAAAAGCAGTTTAATGGTAAAACCCATCTTAATTTGGGCCAAGTTTTCAAAGCAGTTTGTTAAAAAATACTAACTAGCCTGGAGGATAACTTCAGTTAGGCCAGAGGGTCTTGATTGGCTCAACACTACAAACGTGCCAGCGCCATGCATAGTTATGTCACCAAAAACACTTTGTCTGAGCTTGCCTTGGGCTGCGCGGTGGCGGAGTGGTTAGCACTGCAGCAGCACACCAACTCACCTTTGGCCTGGGGATCCTGGGTTCGATCCCAGCCCCCGACCAACAGTGATCTGTGTGGAGTTTGCATGTTCTCCCCGTGTCTGCGTGGGTTTACTCCAGGATTTCTCTGGTTTCCTCCCACATGCCAAAAACATGCATGTTAGGTTAATTGGCATCAAAACTGGGGATTCTAAATTGTCCTTAGGTATGACTGTGTGAGTGAATGGTTGTCTGTCTCTCTGTGTTGGCCCTGCGATGGACTGGCGATCTGTCCAGGGTGTACCCTGCCTCTCGCCCAAAGATGCTGGGATAGGCTCCGGCCCCCCCGCGACCCGAAAAGGATTAAGTGGAAGAAGATGGATGGATGAACTTGCCTTTTTCAGGGAACGGGGCTTAAGTGAAACCTTTAAACAAAAAACAGAGACATGAGACATTTGAGTGATATCTCACTTGATATGTCTTGTAAGTCATAAAAAACATGTTAACGGGGAAGAGGGGGACGTGATTTTTGGCAGAGTGTCACTTTAACACTTAAATAACAACATAAACTTTCCTTTCTAGTAAGGCTGGGCAATTTATCCTTAAATCAATATCACAGTTAATTGACCCTTTAATGTCAGTTTGTGGGATTTGGGTTTGTTTTTTTTTGGGGGGGGGGGTATTTTTTCCCCTCCCTTCTTACCAACAAGGCTCATAAATAATGTCAGTGTCAACTTGACAACTTGATTTATATAGCACATTTAAAAAAAACAAGGTTGGCTGAAGTGCTTTACACATGATAAAAAATAATAAAATAACATACAATAAAATACTTATGTAACAAAAAAAAATTAAGACAAGCTAAAAAAACAACACAAGACCACTACATAACATGACCCGTAGGACTCAAACTGAACTTGAAGTAAAAGCTAGATTAAAAAGATGGGTTTTAAATTGTGATTTAAAAGACTGTAAGGATTCTGCAGTGCGTATATGGAGTGGCAGGTTGTTCTATAATCTAGGGGCTGCCCCTGCAAAGGCCCTATCCCCTCTCTGTTTTGATTCACGTTTAGGCTGCATTAAAAGCAGCTGGTCAGATGACCTTAATGCTCGAGCAGGAGAATCAAAGTCCAGAAGCTTGGTTAGATAAAAAGGTGCCAAGCCATTCAAAATCTTAAAAGTAGATAAGATAATTTTAAAATTGATTTAAAAAATGGACTGGGAGCCAGTGAAGACCTGCCAGAACTGGAGTGATGTGATCATACTTTCTAGTGCCTGTTAAAAAAGTGTGCTGCAGCATTCTGGACTAACTGCAAATGGTGGATAGTGGATTTTCCCAAACCAAAATAGAGTTGCAGTAGTCTAGTCTAGTGGTAATAAAAGCATGAATTAGTTTTTCCAGGTCTTTGTGAGGTAAATAAGATTTGGCCTGGGCAATCTGATGTAACTGATAAAAGCTTGACTGAACTGTGTTCACTTGCTTTTCTAATTTAAAAGAACTATCTAAAAACACACCAAGGTTTTTGACAGTCAAACAACAATGGGAGGCAAGATAATCAAGCATACCAGTAATGTCACTCAGAGAGGTACATTTTCCAAATAAAATGATTTCTGTTTTGGTTTCATTTAAATTAAAAAAAAAAATTGTGTCAGCCATTCTTTGACCGCATGTAAACAGTCCAGTAATGGCTGCAGTGGGTTAGGAGTGTTAAACTGAATGGGAATATAAGTTTGAATATCATCAGCATAACAGTGAAATTGAATGTTGTGTTTTCAGAAGATATTACCCAAAGGCAGCATGTGTAAAGAGAACAACATGGGACCCAAAACAGATCCTTTAGGCACACCACAAGAAATGGGGGCTGAGCAAGAGGAGAAATCTCAAATAACAAAAGAAAATGACTTTTCAGATAAATAACTCAAACCATGATAAAGCTGTACCAATTAGACTAAAGTGTTTAAGTCCTGACAGCAAAATAGTATCGCCAACTGTATCAAAAGCGGCTGATAAATCTAAAAGAACTAAAACAGCAGAGCTCCCACAATCAAAAGTTAAAAAGAGATCATTAAAGGGCAGTCTCAGTGCTGTGGCAATATTTAAAACTGGACTGAAACACTTCGCCAATATCATGACTGTTTAAGAATGTCTGAAGTTGATTAAAAACAACTTTTTCCAAGATTTTAGACAGAAAAGGCAGTTTTGATATTGGCCTATAGTTACAAAGGACTTTTAGGTCCAGATTTCTCTTTGTAAGAATAGGCTGCACAACAGAGTGTTTGAAAGCAGCAGGTACATAGCCTGTAGACAATGAAGCATTTAACAACATGAGAATACAAGGCCCAATAACATGAAGAGTTTCTTTAAAAATTGGAAAGGGGAGAACATCAAAAGGGGAGTCTGAATGACGCAGATGAGAGACAACCTCCTTTAAAACAGAAAGTCACTGGCTCACACTGCTGAAAGACAGTTGGACACTAAAGGGGTGGAAGTAGAACAGCTAACAGGGTTTCCTTTGGTAACATTTCCCGGTGACAGCCCGCCACGCTTGTAAATTTCCCACCACTCTATGAGGAAATATTCATTCCCGAGGGTGCTGCTGTGGAAACAATTATGGCCACAACTTTCGGTTTCGGGTGAAGTAGTGTTAAATCAGTCAGCAAGAGTGGAGTAGTGGGGCATTTAAAATGGTGTTTTTAAAAGTGTTTCTAATTCGTTTTAATGTATAGTCCACATGCATGTTTTGCAGTCAAGTGGCAGATAATTTCAGCACTTGTAGTTTTTGTATTTTTGAATGTTTTTGTGTAGTTCTGGTACTTGCTGCTGTTCGTGGTGTGAGGCTCCTCACAAGCACAGCTAAATCTGTGGCTTCAACAGCAATGAGTAGATCATGCACCGAAAACTAAAGAATTGTTCATGTGATCAGTGGTACAGGCACAACAGCACCAGGTATATTTTCATTTGTATGAATGCTACAGATCTGATGTTTATATGTCACCAGATGCAAGGCTGCATGAAGTAAAATAATAAATAAAAAAATAGTAACAGTTTGCTTCCTAAGGCTTAACGATTTAAGAAAGATATCAAATAGGTGTTTTGTTTTGGGTATTTTTTGCATTTGTTGCATTGCATTGGAACAATATGGACAGCAGCTTCAGCATGCATTAATTTTTAAATTATCACAAAATATAGCTCAATTCAATTCAACTTTATTTATATAGCGCCATTTCACAACAACAGTCATCTCATAGCACTATCAACTGTAGGGGGGACCCCCACAGTTGCAGAAAGACCCCAGCAATCAGGCGATCCCCTGTGAGCAAGCACTTGGCGACGGTGGAGAGGAAAAACTCCCTTTTAACAGGAAGAAACCTCCAGCAGAACCAGGCTCAGGGAGGGGCAGTCATCTGCTGCGACTGGCTGGGGGGTGAGGGGATAGAGAAGAAGAAAAGAACAGACATGTAGAGAGCAAACAGCACGATGGGGACTCAATCTATGGGAGAGAACAAACAAATGTTAATGACCAGCAAAAAAAAAAAAATTTCATAGAGAGTGAGGAAAGGAGTGAGGCCCAGTGCATTACTGGAGGTCCCCCGGCTGACTAAACCTATTAGCAGCATAACTAAGGGAGGGTTCAGAAACACATGATCCCTCCCTAATTGTAGGCTATATCAAAAAGGTAGGTTTTAGCCCTATTCTCTCTCAATAAAATTTTGAACAATTGTCAGAAAATGTCTGTACGTGTTAAGTTAAATAACAAGCATTCACGGCATGACAGCAGCATGAGCATTTTAATTTCAGGGTAAAACAGCTGCAGCTGTCTGTATTTAGCCTGACATTAAAACACCCAAGCACAGTGTTGTGATTCTTTGTGGCTCTGACTAGACTCTACGTCTGCTCTAAGGTAAATTTGATTATGTCCAACATCCATCCATCCATCTTCTACCGCTTTTCCGGAGGTCCGGGTCGCGGAGGCAGCAGTTCAAGCAGAGAAGCCCAGACTTCCCTCTCCCCAGCCACCTGCTCCAGCTCTTCAGAGGGGATACCAAGGCGTTCCCAGACTAGCTGGGAGACATAGTCTCTCCACCGAGTCCTGGGTCTGCCCCGGGGTCTCCTCCCAGTGGGACGTGCCTGAAACACCTCAAGTGGGAGGCGTCCATTTTAACAAAATGCAACCGACTTTATTGCGGTGGAAACATTGATTTATCTCAGAGCTTTTATTTGTTTACAGCGTTAGCATCTTAGCAGCGGAGCTAACTAACAGAGCTACTGTCTGCTAGGCCACTTTTCAAGGTCATCTTCTCATCCCTCCATAGTCGTGTGAAGTGGTATGATTATATTACACTTTTTGAGGTGCAAAAGGCCGTGTTCCTGCATTTCTGATGCCGAAGTCATTGTTTTTTAACAAGGCAAAGTGTCCCGTTTCAGTGACAACCCCACTTTCTAAACTAGTACCAGAAGTTGCGCCCATAGTTCACACAAGGCATCATGGGGGCTAGGAATAAGGTGGATAAATTTAAGAAAAAAATATGAAGGAATTACGGTCCGCAAGCATGCACACGAAAAACGCGCATGACCATTATCCACGCAGAGTTCAGAAGCGCTGCGCCCGCATGACCGCTCCAGTCGCCAGACAGAGTGTCTCTCTCTCGTCACTGTTCAAGAGAAACATTAGCTTATTAAAGTACTTTAAACGTAGAAAAAAATCAGAAGAGGTATGTAAGCAGTGAAGGCATTTCTCTTGGTTTTAACCCCCTGGTAACGGGAGCAATGATGGAAGAGTCGCTTGGCTAACAGATGTGGTTAAGAGCTTGAGTTGGTTCATTTTGTCTTCTTTTTAATCATTAGTTTTTTGTTTTTCTTATTTCAGACAAGAATGAAAAGGAGATGTTTTTACCTTTACCTTAGTTAATATTAACTAATTTATGTTTACTGTTATGTACCTGGAAAGTTAAGATGACTGAAATTCACGTAGTCAATGACTTTAATCCGTCAGCAGCCTTCAGACAAACTCGTGCCAACATTTGGATTTCAAAATAAGGGAGGATTTTCCTGCTATCTGGGTGGTGAGGAGATTCCTAAAAAACTATAAATATATAGAAATATTATAACGGAAATAACTACATCTTTGGTCATTTAAGTTAATTTATTTCATTAAATGGCTGCACGGTGGCGCAGTGGTTTAGCACTGTGGCAGCACAGTTTTACCCTCGGCCGGGGGATCGCGGGGATCATGAGATCGTGGGTTAGATCCCAGCCCCCGACCAACAGTGAGCTGTGTGGAGTTTGCATGTTCTCCCCGTGTTGCGCGGGTTTACTCCGGGATTTCTCCGGTTTCCTCCCGCACACCAAAAACATGTAGGTTTAGGGCGCTCGCGCACGCAGCGACCAGCAGCCGGTGGCTTGTCACCAGACTGCAAACCAAGTCTACCTACGGGTACAAATAAGTAACAAAAAAAATAAAATAAATAAAAAATACAAGGGGCGCTGCTGACTTCAACTGGGGATATCATCGGGTGGTGGAAGGAATACTTTGAGGATCTCCTCAATCCCACTGACACACCTTCCACAGAGGAAGCAGGGCTTGTGGACGAGGGAGACGACTCACCTATCACAGGGGCTGAGGTCGCCAAGGTGGTTAAAAGTGTCTTTGGTGGCCAGGCCCCAGGGGTGATGAGATTCGCCCTGAGTACCTTAAGGCCCTGGATGTTGTAGGGCTGTTGTGGTTGACATGCCTCTGCAACATTGCGTGGAGGTCGGGAGCAGTGCCTTTGGCATGGCAAACCGGGGTGGTGGTTCCTCTCTTCAAAAAAAGGGACCAGAGGGTGTGCTCCAACTTTAGAGGGATCACACTCCTCAGCCTCCCTGGGAAGGTCTATGCCAAGGTACCAGAGAGGAGAGTCCGGCCGTTGGTCAAACCTCGGATTCAGGAGGAGCAATGTGGTTTTTGTCCTGGCCGTGGCACATTGGACCAACTCTTTACCCCCTCGAGAATCCTCAAGGGTTCGTGGGAGTTTGCCCAACCAGTTTACATGTGTTTTGTGGACTTTGAGAAGGCATTTGACCGCGTCCCTCGTGGTTTTTTGTGGGGGGTGCTTCAGGAGTATGGGGTATCGGGCTTGTTGTTACGAGCTATTCGGTCTCTGTATGACCATTGTGAGAACTTAGTTCGTATTGCCAACACTCGATTGGACTCATTCCCAGTGAGAGTTGGACTCCACCAGGGCTGCCCTTTGTCACCGATCCTGTTCATCATTTTTATGGGCAGGATTTCTAGGCGCAGTCAGGGAACGGAGGGTGTCATGCTTGGTGACCACAGGATCTCATCTCTTTTGTTTGCAGATGATGTTGTCCTGCTGGCTTCATCCAGCAATGACCTACAGTTCTTGCTGGGATGGTTTGCCGCTGAGTGTGAAGCGGCTGGGATGAGAATCAGCACCTCCAAGTCCGAGTCCATGGTCCTCAGCCAGAAAAAGGTGGATTGTCCTCTCCGGGTTGGGAACAGGCTCCTGCCCCAAGTGGAGGAGTTTAAGTATCTTGGGGTCTTATTCACGAGTGAGGGGAGAATGGAGCGAGAGATTGACAGACTGATTGGAGCAGCATCTGCAGTGATGTGGACGTTGTACCGGTCTGTTGTGGTGAAGAGGGAGCTGAGCTCTAAGGCAAAGCTGTTGATTTACCAGTCAATCTACATTCCTACCCTCACCTATGGTCACAAGCTTTGGGTAATGACCGAAAGAATGAGATCGCGGATACAAGCGGCTGAAATGAGCTTTCTTCATAGGATTGCTGGACTCACCCTTAGAGATAAGGTGAGGAGCTCAGTCATCCTTGAGAGGCTCAGAGTAGAACCGCTGCTCCTCCACATTGAAAGGAGCCAGTTGGGGTGGTTTGGGCATCTGATCAGGATGCCTCCTGGACGCCTCCCACTTGAGGTGTTTCGGGCACATCCCACTGGGAGGAGACCCCGGGGCAGACCCAGGACTCAGTGGAGAGACTATGTCTCCCAGCTGGTCTGGGAACGCTTTGGTATCCTCTCTGAAGAGCTGGAGCAGGTGGCTGGGGAGAGGGAAGTCTGGGCTTCTCTGCTTGAACTGCTGCCTCCACGACCTGGACCTCCGGAAAAGCGGTAGAAGATGGATGGATGGATGGACAATTTTATTCATATTTTTTTTCTTTGAAATCAGAGTTAAATTGTTGTTCTGTTCTGACTGCAAAGTTATGGTTAAAAATGTAAACTGTTATAAGGAAAAAGTATAAAAAAAAAAATAAAATACCACAGTCTGTTTCAGATGTATTTAAAATAACAGGAATTGTATTTTAAAAAATAGACAAAAATTAGCCATAAAATAATCCACAAACTTATAGTAAAGTCTCAACTGTACAAGAAAAGTCAATTTTACAAGAGGAATTTACAAATTTGAGGAAAATGGTTTCGAATTTAGATAAATTTACAGAGAAAAGTAGAAAACTATAAGAAAATTGTTATAAATTTTGGGGAAAAACCTCAAATTTTTAAGTGGGTGCTCTTTGTACCCTTAACTCAAGGAGAAATTTTTGGTTGTCTACTTTTATCTATTAATTTCAAAGCACTGCTTTTACACGAGTAGAATTTCTGGTTACTATAGCCACCTGATCATATAATTTAAGTATGCATGAGTAAATTACTATTATGAATGTGTTTTATGAATGTGGGGTTTTTTTTTCCTTCCCTACTCTCTCAATGGAAAAAAGAAACACTAGAATAAAAATACAAAAAAATACACATTTTTGTCATTTATGTAAACCATGACAAAAGAAATCCTGCAGGACAAAACAGGACACTTGATATTTTCTAACCTGTTTGTATACCACCATAGACAGAGAGAGAACCTGAATTAGACGGAGCTCAGAGAGGGCAAGATGAGACAGAAGAGAGGAGCCAAGGAGAGGAAAGTGTTCAGGCAGAGGAAGGAGAGAAAGATGACACCATTAAAAAGTCCAAACACAGGACATCTGGGTGGAACCCCAACTGGCCCAATATTCCAACATTCAAGCCTCGGTTGTACAATACTTCAAATGGTAGGTTCCATATACAGGTACATCTCAAAAAATTAGAATATCATGAAAAAGTTCAATATTTTTTGTCACTGATTTCAGAAAGTGAAACCCATATATTATATAGATTCATTACACAGAGAATGATATATTTCAAGTGTTTAATTATTTTAATTTTGATGATGATGGCTTACAGCCCATGAAAATCCCAAATTCAGTTTCTCAAAAAATTAGAATATTACGTAAAATTAATTTAAAAAATATATATATTTTTTTCAGAGAAATGTTGGCCAACTGAAAAGTATGTCCATGTACACACTCAATACTTGGTCAGGGCTCCTTTTGGATTAATTACTGTATCAGTGTGGTGTGGCATGGAGGTGATCAGCCTGTGGCACTGCTGAGGTGTTATGAAGGTCCAAGTTGCTTTGATAGTGACCTTCAGCTCGTCTGCATTGTTGGGTCTGGTGTCTCTCATCTTCCTCTTGACAATACTCCATAGATTCTCTATGGGGTTTAGGTCAAGAGAGTTTGCTGGCCAATCAAACACAGTGATGTCATAGCCATTAAACCAGGTTTTGATACTTTTGGCAGTGTGGGGGGTGCCAAGTCCTGCTGGAAAATGAAATCAGCTTCTCCATAAAGCTTGTCAGCAGAGGGAAGCATGAAGTGCTCTAAAATTTCCTGGTAGATGACTGCGCTGACTTTAGTCTTGATAAAACACAGTGGACAAACACCAGCAGATGACATGGTTCCTCAAATCATCACTGACTGTGGAAACTTCACACTAAACCTCAAGCAACTTAGATTCTGTGCCTCTCCACTCTTTCTCCAGACTCTGGGACTTTGATTTACAAATGAAATGCAAAATTTACTTTTATCTGAACAGAGGTCATCTGCTGGTGTTTGTCCACTGTGTTTTATCAAGACCAAAGTCAGTGCAGTTGTCTACCAGGAAATTTTAGAGCACTTCATGCTTCCCTCTGCTGACAAGCTTTATGGAGAAGCTGATTTCATTTTCCAGCAGGACTTGGCACCCCCCCCCCCACACACACACACACACACACACTGCCAAAAGTATGAAAACCTGGTTTAATGACCATGGCATCACTGTGTTTGATTGGCCAGCAAACTCTCCTGACCTAAACCCCATAGAGGATCTATGCAGTACTGTCAAGACGAAGCTGAGACACACCAGACCCAACAATGCAGACAAGCTGAAGGTCACTATCAATGCAACCTGGACCTTCATAACAACTTGGCAGTGCCACAGGCTGATCACCTCCATGCCACACCACACTGATACAGTAATTAATCCAAAAGGAGCCCCGACAGAGTATTGAGTGTGTACATGAACATAATTTTCAGTCGGCCAACATTTCTCTGAAAAAACTTTTTAAAATTAATTTTATGTAATATTCTAATTTTTTGAGAAACTTTATTTGGGATTTTCATGGGCTGTAAGCCATTATCATCAAAATTAAAATAAACACTTGAAACATATCACTCTCTGTGTAATACATCTATATAATATATGGGTTTCACTTTCTGAAATGAGTGACAAAAAATATTGAACTTTTTCATGATATTCTAATTTTTTGAGATGTACCTGTACGAAGTTACTGTGCAAAATTTCAAAAAGAAATAAATAGTATAAAATAAACATATTCCGGTTCTGCACACACACACCCCTTCACCTGGAAAAACATGTTGCCACCACGCCAAGGTCTTTAAGCCAGAGGAAACACTGGCTAAGGTTTGTGGAGACCACAGCGCAATTAAGCAATATTACACAAGAGTATAACGTCATATCACTGCAATGCAGTAGTAAATGAGCATAGTGTAATAAAGAACAGGCCTGTTGTCATTTCACACACAAAATAAACATTGTCCAGTGTTTACAACACATACCTCTTGAGGGTGTGTGGGTCATATCACATGCACGGCAGCTAATTAGCTTGTTAGCTGCGTTTGGGGAGTCCTTTACGCACCCATGATTGTGTTACCACCACATAATGATTATGAGTCTTTTTGCGGGTTCTTAAATGCAGCCTTAGCTTGTCCATTTCCTCTGTAAAACAGTTGAGATGATGCAGATAGCTGTCAGAGGCTAACAGTGACTTAGCTTCTGCTCCTTTTAGTGTTAGTATCTGCGAACTTTGCTTGTTTTTTTCATGGTATCTTCAGAAGAAATAAAGAGTCAGTCATCACATACTATGTACCTGGAGATGGTGTTTGTTTTTGTTACAAGCCATCTTTAATAACAAAAAACCCCCGACATGAGCAAGATTACATCAGTTCTACACTCCGAACATCGGTTCTGGTTTCATTTCAGTTAATCGCCCAGCCCTACTTTCTGGTACTACTTAGTCCTGTCAGTATCACCAGGCCCACGCATACAATAATACCTACATTCATGTACAACCATGTATATTTATTCTAACACTAATAATATGTTGTTTCCTAGGGTCAGCTGTACCTCCTAGTAACAGACCAAGGTTTCCTGACGGAGGAGAAGGTCGTCTGGGAGAGTCTGCACAACGTAGACGGAGATGGCAACTTCTGTGACTCGGAGTTCCGGTTGCGGCCCCCTTCTGATCCAGAGACTGTTTACCGTGGCCAGCAGGATCAGATAGATCAGGTCTCAGCACTGATACAGACAAGACTAGCAATAATGATACACCCCAACATCACTCAATGCAGTAACGATACTCTGATCCTGGGAGAATTTTTAGCTCATTCTGGCTAAGGCAGAATGAGCTCTGTCCGTCTGTCCACAATTCACAAGAATCGCTACTCATCCCAAACAGTTGCTCACCAAAGTCACATCTAATGAAATTCAGATGAAATTTTATATTTTCTCCCCTTTTCTACAAATTAAAATCAAACGCAAGAAACATAGGAAATATCAACATGAGTAAAAATGGCAAACAAAGCCATGGAAATCTTTTTTTAAGCTGGAGATGGTGCAGAGTTCCTAAATGATAGATGTGCTGTAGCTTCCATTATCAACCACATAGACAGCAGCCTGAAAATCTTAGCAGAAAAGCTGTACGACACCCTCTCCTCTTCTCATCCACACTTCACCGTACCCATGCCTTATCAGTGATTTGGGCTTATGGCTTCTATACATTTTTAATGGTTTGATACCTGTGCTCTAATTCGTGGGCCTAGATCAAGTAAACATAAGAGCTCACATTTAAAGTCTTTTCCTTTGACCGAGAGTCACTTAATATGATACAGCCTGAAGAGTGAGGAGGTGTGGTTTTGCATTATAACTGTGCTTATGTGTGAAATCACTAATAAAAAGCAAAATTCAGCTTTTATGTAATCGGATCACCAAACACGTAATGGCTCAGCTCAGGATTCACCTCATTCTCAAACGATATGTGCATGTCCGTATGTCCTACAGGACTATCTGATGGCGCTATCCCTGCAGCAGGAGCAGCAAAGTCAGGACCTTCAGTGGGAGCAAATCCCTGAAGGCATCAGTGACCTTGAGCTGGCAAAAAAACTTCAGGAGGAGGAGGACCGACGAGCCTCTCAGTACTACCAGGAGCAAGAACAGGAGCAGGCGGCAGCAGCAGCACAGGTAAGGAGGGTAGGACTGATCGATGTGGAAGGCGGCGAAATTGAATCACTGTTCTTTTTCTCCAGTGCTGCAATGTGCTAGATTTTTTCTTTTTTTTTTTTTTTACTTGATCACATTAAGGGACATATACACACACTGTAATTCTCCAGCTCTGTCCATTAACACTAATATTTGATTTAAATTTGACCAGTGTCTCCGTCAAAGTTGTTGCCCCATTCACCTCTTTTCTGGCATGGCCAGTTTTAGTTTGCTCTCTGGAAGTCTGGTTCTGACCCAAAGACCTTCTTCCACAGTGTCAAATAAATGCCCCCTAAGAATTTTAAAGTTGCAGGGAGGCAAATTTAGTGGGAGAGATTGTGGGTGGGTGAAGATTTTTCAAATGTGGTGCAAAAAGTTTTATTCTTGTATTATTACAAGATTATTATTACAGCACAGTAAGAAGGCCACGGGATTGATTCCACCCCTGACCATCGGTGACCCTTCTGTGTGGAGTTTGCATGTTCTCCCCGTGTCTGCATGGGTTTACTCCGGGTACTCCGGTTTTCTCCCACAGGCCAAAAACATGCAAGCTAGGTTAACTGGAGACTCTAAAGTGGCCCTAGGTGTGAATGTGTGTGTAAATGGTGACGGGATTGGTGCCGTACCATGGCTGCCTCATCCATCCAGGTGGATGCCCTGAATTTCCCTTTGGGATTAATAAAGTATACCAAAAAAAATCATTTATAATAATTTATCAATTATTATTATTAATGCATCAGATTTGTATAGTGCTTTTCATTGACACTCAAAGACACTTTACAATGGATCCATTATTCATTCACTCCACAGACAATGGTAGTGGTAAGCTACTACTGTAGCCACAGCTGCCCTGGGGCAGACTGAGGGAAACGTGGTTGCCAGTCCTCACCAGCAGCCTCTCCGATCACTACCGACCATTTATACACATTCATGCCCAGTGTCATGGACGCTGGAGGCAAGGTGGGTAATGTGTCTTCCCCAGGGACACAACGGCAGGATGTTTTGGGAGAGCGGGATTCGAACCACCAACCCCTGTGCTTATTAGACCACCCGCTCTACCTCCTGAGCCACTGCTGCCCACATTTCCCTTCTCTGTTCCATTTTTGCTGAGCACCAAGCTGGACGGCAGGAAGTTCCATTTTTATATGGTCTTTGGCATGACCCAGCTGAGACTTGAACCCCGACCTCCTGGTTGTGGGGTGATGTGCTGCCTCTTTTCCACCACTCCGGTGACCAAGAGGTATTATTATTATTATTTTGTATTCTGGCACATTGTGGGACAACAAAAAGCATCACAGTTCAGTTTTTTGTGGCAGATTTTAACTGTTAGACCCTTGTAATTGTAGAGAACAATCTTGTGAAGGTCAACAAAACGAACCTTTGACTGTCGACTGCTGTTTGTCCTCTGATCTGGTCAGCAACAACACTCATTATTGGTCAACAACATCCTTCACATGAATGTCAAGCTGCATCTGAGGTGGAAAAATACGGTTCTTGTGCAAATGTCCATTCACTGTGAAATCTCAAATGCACTGTGCGAGTGGCCATGAGAGCAGTCTGAAATGCAGCAGTAAAACTAAATGGGCGATATTTTGAAAATAAATGAGGTCTGACTCACACAGACCTGCACATGTGAACACTTGTGTATACCTGCAATGCATGCAGCCATCTGTGGGGGAAAATGCATTTTTGGGGTTCATGTCCATGGGTCCTGTGGGACTGCAGTTGCTTGCTTGGGTTTATTTGCATGTATGACTGCAGTCACCTGCAGATACCCACATTTGCACATAGCAAAAATGCTGTTTTTAATCCCCCCTCCCCCCCAAAATAAAATAATCCAGTGTTCCACATACACCACACCTGCATAATACTTTGCTCCATCTGTGCAACACTTCCATATAGTTGCATTTATGTGACACTGCCTCTACCCACTTGTGTAGTGGATAGAAGTATTCACAAGTATTTAGGTGTTAAGGTCTGTGTGACTAGGGCCTAAGTTTTAAAATAATATTAGAGTCTTGGGACTTAATGGTGAATACTGTACTTGCATTAGCTCCGTTTTCCAAATTCTCAGAAGAAACCTTGCTTGTAGCATCATTTCCCCTCATTTGCTCGTTTGTCCATCAGGGCCAGCCAGAGCCTGTCGAGGGAGCGGAGACGGACAGGGGAGGTACAGGAGCAGGCACAGCAGCAGCTGGCACTGGAGTGGCAACACCGGCTGGAACCACGGCCAGTCCGGGAAAACAATCGTCCAGCAGCGAGCGCAAAGCCAAGAAAGAATCGAAAGATAAAGACAAATGTGTTATTTTGTAACATAGGGCGTATCTGTGTGAGTGTGCGTTTTAAGTGTCATGTGCATTTGCTTTTCTATGAGAAAGGGAACAGCCTTTGCTTCTCCCAAGGACTGGACGCACAACACGTGGGCCTCACTTTTGATGTGCAGACAAGGGAAAAGACCGTTGGGGAGCGATGTGACTAGCAAGAGGATTTGCTGTTCCCAAACCACCGGTGCCTGCTGTCCTCTAACCTCAGTGGACATCAGAGGAAGGGGCACTGCAACAACAACAACTACTACCCCTTATCTTTCATAGAGTCGGCCAAACTTTGTTACAAGTTGCACTGTGCACTATATTTGTGATGTGTGGTCAAGTTTATCTGGGGTGATATTTTATAGCAAAAGACATCGTCTGAAGAAACGTGTCACCCTCTCCCTCCATACTCTTTTCAGTTCATTATTATTTTAGTAGTGCAGCCTATAAGCTTTTTTTTTTTTCAAATGTCAATATTTACAAACAGTATACGTATATAGCTGTTGATGCCAAGATTCACATTGTCTGTATTTAAGTTGTATCTGTATAGCTTTCTGTGTATTTTTTTTTTCTCCTTGTTAGCTGAAAGGGATTTCCACTTTCCCCGTTCAAAATCAGCATTAACACTACTCAAGTCCCCTCCGAAGCACTAAGGGTTAATTTATGTCAGATAGCCGCTGTAGCTACAGAGCAACACTCACGTACCCCCCCCCACCCCACCCCCCCACCCATCAGATTTGCCTTACCACAGTATGGCAGTGTTGGGTTCTGCTCTGTCTGAATGTGCGTTTTTATGTGGCTGGTGTGTACAGTACACGTGTGCCATGTGTTTTAAATGTTTGATTCACAAGTAACATTAATGAAACGAGTTTTGTTTTATGAGTAGAATTACAGGGTTTTTTTTTTTTTGTTTTTTTTTTTTGGAATGCCATTTCTGTTAAATAACAAACTTAGGATGTGTCTTTTTAATGCCAATTTTGTTTCATACATAAACTACACAGGGACATGGTCAAGCTGCAGATAGCGCTGGCACATTTTGACTGATTTTGTTGTTTTTCAGACACAACTTTATTTTTATGGATATGTGTTAGATGGCACTAAGCTTTAGTGCTCTGTGTGTGTGTGTGTGTGTGTGTGTGTGGGAGGGGGGGGGGGGTTCAAATGGCCTGTTTCATTCTTTCGGTCTCTGCTGGCAGCTTCCTGAAGAGATTCAGTGTGTGCATGGGGGCTGTCGTGTTCTCCACGGTTCATGTAGTTCCTCTCCACTGATTGTTTGAAATTGGAGTTTAGCAATGCACATTTTTTTAATTAAATTTATAAACATTTATGTGTTTCACAAATCTAAAATGGATTCAAATGTAAGTCAGGTCTTTTCCTCCTTATTTTTACACATTTTCCCCTGTTTTGTCACGTTCACAACAATGACAGTGTCATCATTTGGTCCAGATAACGCATAAATTCAGGTTTAGGAAATCCACTCTGAATACTGACATTCTGCAGTGTCGCCTTTAAACTAGTGTGCATTTCACTATGGCAGAAGGCATGCAAACACACTATCTAAAAAGTGAAATCTACTTAAGATGAAATATCTTAAATCAATGCTGCAGATGCCTGTTGGGTTTTTTTTTGTTTTGTTTTGTTTTTTTTGTCTGGCAATTTCTTCTTCTTCCTATGTATTTTTTAAGACTATCTTACTTGCTTCAAGATCATTTTAACTTGTTTTAAGAAATAGTGATAAGCCCAATTTTTTAATTCTATTGGCTGATCATTGTAATTTCTTAAAATGAGTAAAAATGATCTTGAAGGAAGTGAAATTTCCCTAAATACCTTGTCAAAAAGCATACTGTGCTATGAAAAAGTATTTGCCCCTTCCTGATTTCTATATTTTTGAATATTTGTAACACTTGAATTTTTCAAGTTTTAATATTAGACAAAGATAACTGGAGTAAAAACAAAATGCAATTTTTAAATGATGATTTCATTTATTATGGGAAGAAGCTATCCAAACCTATCTGGCCCAATGTGGAAAAAGTAATTGCCCCCTTGTTACATCATAAATTCACTGTGCTTCACCACATTTTTGGGAAAGCTGAGTTCACTTTCACTTGCCACACCCAGGCCTGATTACTGTCAGACCAGTTGAATTAAGAAATCACTTCAATAGAAACTGTCTGACAAAGTGAAGTAAGCTAAAAGATCTCAAAAAACATGTCATGCCGTGATCTAAAATTCAAGAACAGATGGGAAACAAAAACCCAGAACAACGACTAAAGAACTGCAGGCGTCATTGGCCCCAGTTTGTCCATGATTCAACAGTAAGACACTGGGCAAAAATGGCATCCACAGGAGAGTTCTAAGGTGGAAACCACTGCTGACCAAAAAGAACACAAAGGCTCGTCTCACATTTGTCAAAAAACATCTTGATGATCCCCAAGACTTTTGAAAAATATTCCGTGGACTAGCAAGACAAAAGTTGAACTTTTGTATCCCATTACATCTGGCATAAAACTAACACAGCATTTCAAAAAAAGAACTTGATACCAATAGTCAAACATGATGATGGTCTGGGGCTGCTTTGCTGCTCCAACCCTCCAGTACGGCTAAATTAAAGCAATTCTGCAAAGAAAAGTGGGCCATAATTCCTCAACAGCGATGTAAGACTCATTGCCAGTTTTCACAAAAGCTTGATTGCAGTTGCCGCCAAAGGCGGCACAACCTGTTATTAGGTTTAGGGGCAATTACTTTTTCACATAGGGCCAGGTAGGTTTGGATAGTTTTTTTCCTCGTTACATTAAATCATCATTTAAAAACTGCATTTTGTATTTACTCAGGTTATCTTTGTCTTATATTAACATTTGTTTCATAATTTGAAACATTTAAGTGTGACAAATATGCAAAATAAGAAATCAGGAAGGGAGCAAATACTTTTTCACAGCACTGTGTGTAGAATTAATTTAAGACATTTAACCTTACTTAGATGTCGCTTTTTGCAGTGGATGATGTACATAATTATCAGATGTGTTCTCATGATGGTTTCTGTTAACGGTTTGTGCCATTTCATTGTACCATGGGACTGCCTCCTGAGAAACTTCTCTATCTATACATTCCAGTTGGATGCCTTGACTTTAGCCTTCTGTTACATCGAAAGTGGTCTTCATTACTTCACTCACTCGTCAGCAGGCGACACGCTGCCTAATGTGTGGGAAGCATTTCTTATGGGCTTCGTGTGATTTTGGAGGTTAAGCTGTCTCCGTTTGTTTGGCCGCCAACAAGGCTGTGTTTTGTAAATATATGTATAGATGTATAACGCCTTATAGCATTTCAGCGTATTTTCTAGGACAAAAGGAAACGGGCGAGAATGAGACAATCCATACATTTTTCACACTAACATCAGAGCAGTTTTCAAGCTTTTTTAAGGGACATCTTCATGTCTAAGAGCCTGCGGTCACATTCTGTTAAGCATCTGTACATGTATATACACACACACACACACACACACACACCGCTGTTTTGACAGATTAAAGGACTCCATGTTATTTAAGATTGTCATTGTCAAACGCCGCACTAAAAGTCAATAAATTTGCTGCATCTGATAAATAAAAAAAAAAACAGGGTTAACGAACATTAATTGAATATGTTCACTTTTAATGGACTCATTAGCAGATTTGTGTGCACCTTAATGATGATGCGTAATCAAAAAGTAAAGGAAGATGGAGGGGTGGCTTTCTGCCAACCTTTTGTTTGTTTGTTGCACCCTTGCTACCACGTGAGCATGCTGATTAAACATTCCAGTAGAAATTTCAAATTTAATCCTTATGTAGGGAACTTGAACTGGGTAGTGCTTGGATGAGCGAATGCAGCAGAGTTGTATTACTTCTGATTTACCACTGCGCTTTTGTCAGAACTGCTATGGTTTGATTTTTCCATTGTTGCATGTTTTCTTCCCCCGTGGTTCCCATGATGAATCGATCAGAAGGATATAGTGTGTTGTCTCAAAGCGCTTTTTTGTATACCGTGTAAAAGTGATGGTGGGGTATCTTGACAAGGTGATCATCATAATAGTTGTAACTGATTTTGCACTGTTACATTGATATGCACTAAGAGAAGAGAAACATACCTCATTTTCTACAGAACACAAATTGTGCAAGAGTGCTGTTTTGTTTTGTTTTTTTGTGGGGGGTGGGGGGACGGGGGTACCTTTAAAAAAAAAAAAAAAAAAAAAAAAAAAAAAAAAAAAATTGACCCAGATGTTTCTCTGGTGTTGGTAACCATTGCTCTTAAGCCAGCTCGATAAGAATTTGTAAAAGCATAAAAGGGCTGTTTAAATGTTTTTGCTTAAAAATGAATTTGTGAAAAGGTACAACCCCATTTCCAAAGAAGTTGGGATGCTGTTTAAAATTTTAATAAATGGAAATTGTTTCAGTTTGCACATAATTTATTCCCTGTATTTAATTTTTATGTAAAAAGTAGAAATATAACGTGTTATTATTGAAACTAATCAGTTTCATTGTTTTTAGTTGTACATGCTCAATTTGATGCCTCAAAAATGATAACAGGATGAAGATCAGTTGTTATAATTTTAAGTTAAAAAAAATGTTCCCATGCTCTAATTACCTCCACCAAAGAGGTAATGTGGTTGTGTTTGTTTGTCTGTCTGTGTGCAGGATTATGCAAAAACTACTGGATGGATTTTGATGAAATAGGGGCAGTACGATGGTGCAGTGGTTAGCACTGTTGCTTTACAGCTAGAAGGTTCCTGGTTCAAATCCCCAGGCTGGCAGGGGTTGGAACCTTTCTGTGTGGAGTTTGCATGTTCTCCCTGTGCTGCGTGGGTTTACTCCGGGGGCTCCGGTTTCCTCCCACAATCCAAAGACATGCATGTTAGGTTAATTGGTTGTTCTAAATTGTCCCTAGATAAGTTTCCTGTAGGCCCTTAGAATAGAGGGTTAGTACTAGTGAAAGCACTTTGAGTGGTCTTTGTGACTAGAAAAGCGCTATATAAGTGCAGGTTAGTTAGTTAGAAATTTTCACCAGAGGTGGCCCATGGGGTGAAGCCATTAGATTTTGGAGGTGATCCGAGAGCGCATACCGCTGCCAAGGCCCCATCTTGCAATGTTAAAGAAAGTGGAAAAGTGATCCAGAATCCACCCAGATCACCTCCAAAATCGAATGGGTTCGTTCATAGCCCAAGGGCCGCCTCTGGTGAAAATGTCATCAAAATTCGTCCTGTAGTTTTTGCATAATCCTGCTCACAAACAGACCTTGGCAGAGGTATGTCCTCTCTGAGTGCCCTCTAAATATAATTTAGTGTTAACAATTCCTTGACTAATATACACTAGTTTTCCAGTTCTTTGGTAAGAAAAGTATCCCCAAAACGATGAAGGATTTCCACAAACTTTTTCAGAGGGTGGTGGTCATGTACATTTTTTTTCTTTCGCACAGAAATGTTCTTTTGAGGTTATCAGTTTAGTTAATTTATAACTTGACTAGTTTAATTATGTTGCTGATCAAATTCAGAATAAGTCTATACTGTATTTGTAAATTAAAACTTTTGTTATATATAGATATATTGCAGTTTTTAAAATATTGAATTTAAGTAATTTGTTACACAGCATCCCAACTTTCTGCAATTTGCTACATACAGGTTAGTGGTGCACCAACAGCAGAACAGACGCCATTAGTAGAAAGTAGTAGTTAAAATACTGTAGCTTATTGATGATGAGGAAGCTATAAAACTGAGTGACATACTATGGTTGCCATTTGAAGTGAAGAAGCAGTAAAACCGGGACAGTTCACTTAGTAAAAAGGGTTTAGGTGAACCCTAACTGTCATTTTAACCATGATTTCCTGAAGAAGGGCAACAACTTGCTTAGACTGTGTGAAATGTAAAGATTGGTGAAGGCTGCTCTATACGACACCAGTGTTGTCATTCATGTAGCACAGGGAATTGGACATTCTTGTCATGCGAGATGGCTGAACCACCTAAAGGGAGATATTTTCTTCAATGCAATATCAAACTTCAACGTTTTACTGTCTGACACGTGTAGCGTAAACGTTTATCCCCTGGAAAATAATACTCAGTTATGTTTGTTTCACTTTAAACAAGCAAAAGGAATGTGTTTGTGCATATGGGAGGTCACTCACTTGTGTTTATTTCAGTGTTCATCTATTTACATAAACGACCAAATAATGTATGTAGCCTGTCACGTAACGGTCACATACACATATGACATATGGTGGACAAAATGCCTTACAGACGAGGGACAGTCAACCTGATTAGAAACTACCAGGACAATAAAAGACTAACAGTAAAGATCATTTGCTCTCATCATTTCTGAGCCTGTTACATTGTACGTGGTGACAAAACTGCAAAGCAGAAATGGAACAAGTCAAATGAAAGTTGGACCTTCTTAAAGGGTTATATTGCATAACAGAGCCTGTAATGCAACATCATAAGTTGCATGTAGAAAGGGAAGTGGCCCAAATCACTTCATATATGTTTTGTTTTGTGTAAAAATCATAGACTGCCAGTTGTTACAACAAACACAGATTATCATTTTGCTGCAGAACATCAGTCTAAATAAATGCCGATTCACATTTGACTCATACAGAGCACATGCATCTTTGTTCTGTGCTGCAAATCATATCTATCAAACACTAAACTCTGATTTCAGAGGCCTTCATTTTTCTGACTGCAGCAGTGTCTCAGGTCACATTTGTTTTAACTCGTGGAGGCCAGTTCACTCTGGAAGCAGATCATGACCACATGAAAAATAATCAGATCTCAAAGTTCAGTCTGATATGAACCTTTACAAGAGCACTCTGAGGCAATATCCGTCACCACTGGTTTCTTTAAAGATCCCAATATGTTACTGAAGGAGAGCAGTTTTCAGTGTTTCCATGTGCATCATCAGTGTGTATCAAACCCTGGTACCAAGTTTCAAAACATCTGGAACCAGACCGTTAGTGATGGAATAGCTCATTCTGGCCTAATGAAATTACTGCTTGAAAGAGTGCTCTGATCACCTGATCATTGACCTTGACCTTAATCACAGCTTAGGTGGTGTAACATTTTTCATGAAATTGTAAATGCCCAGATCTTCGGACCTTTGGCAATGGCCTTGATCTCAACCTGGACGCAGACCTACCTGAGGATCATCGTGAGTGAGTTTGGTGAGAATCGACGTAATTCCCTTTGGAGGAGAAGTGATTTTTCTAAACTTATATAAGTGCCCAGATCTCTTGACCTTGACCGTCACTTGGATGCAGACTCATCTGCAATATGCACATCATCAGTGTATATCAAACACTGATACCAAGCTTCAAAACATTTAGAACAAAACTGTAGGAGGAGTTGATTTCACAAAACAGGTGGGACAGATGGACAGACAGGCATTGCCACAACATAATCCCCCTTTGGTCTCGGGGATAAAAAAAACTTTTGTTAATTGTGTTTTAGTTAAATCATGTTTTAGATGGACACCCAGTCAGGAGGAATAAAGTGGACTTGGTGTAGGTAAAATCATTTAGGCAGGAGCTATCTGTGCCATTTTGAATTTTGGATCAAGATTGTGACAGTTGCGAACGTCATTGATTTTTCCAATGTTAGCAAGAAATTTTTTTTTACACTTTTTTCACCTTTTCTTTGTGAAATTAATATTTCTATCCTGACACTTTTAATGTACATAGTTAAGCTAAGATTTATACTATAGTTCTTTCAAATATCAGTTTGGGGGTCTAGCTATTGAGAACACCTTGGCACTGATGGCTGAGGAAAATTATTAGCGTGAATTAGACTTTTTTTTTAACTTACAGTTGAAACCAAAAGTTTACAAACACTGTATAAAAGACATAACCATTTTCCCCCTCACTGTCTGACATTAAATCAGATTAAACCTTTCTTATTTTAGGTCACTTAGGATTTCCAAAATTATTATTTTTTATTTTTTTAGAATTTTCTAGAGAATTTTTTATTACTTTCTTCAAAGTCAGAAGTTTACATACATTTCCTTAGTATTTGGTAGCATTGCCTTTAAACTGTATGACTTGGGTCAAACATTTTGGGTATTCTTCCACAAGCTTCTCACATAGTTTGCTGGAATTTTGGCCTACTCTTCCTGACAGAACTGGTGTAACTGAGTCAGGTTTGTAGGCCACCTTGCTTGCACAGGTCTTTTCGGGTCTGCCCACAAATTTTCTATGGGATTGAGATCAGGGCTTGTGATGGCCACTCCATAACATTAATAAGCATACAACTCATCACCGCCCCGCCCCTGAAGATCTGATCATAATCTGGTTCACCTCTTGCCTGTGCCTACTACACAGGCAACCTCCTGTTACCCACACAGTGAAGAGATGGTCTGAGGACGCTCTGAAGGACTGTTTTGAATCCACTGTGTGGGAGCAGCTCTGTGATCCCCATGGGGAGGACATCAACAGCCTCACACACACCATCACAGACTACATCAGCTTCTGTGTGGAGAACACCGTACCCACCAAGACCATACAGTGTTTCTCAAACAACAAGCCCTGGATCAACCCTAGGATAAAGATGCTGCTGAAGGAGAAGAAAATTATCTTCAGGTCGGAAAACAAGGAGGAGCTGAAGTCCATACGGAGGGAGCTGAGGAAGATCAGAGAAGGGAAGGACAACTACAGGAGGAAGATGGAGGACAAGCTGCAGCAGAGTGATGTCAGCAATGTCTAGAGAGGCCTCAAAGCCATTTCTGGGCACCAGGATACCACCTTCCAGGCCGTGGGGGTTAGGGAGTGGGTGAACGACCTGAAGCTGTTCAACAGGTTTGACCAACCACCCTCTCTTCCCCCTGCCCTGCTGCCTTCACCTTCATCGACTCCCCTGTCCACTGCCCCCCTCCACCCCCCTCTTACATCCCCAGCTCTCAGTGCACATCCCCTTCTCTTTTTCCCCTCACATGTCCCAACACCTTGCCCCCCTCCTCCCAGCAAACAGCTCCTCTGCCCCAGTCTGTTCCTCGGGTGAGAACTGTGCTTAGGAAGGCTGAGGAAGGCTGCAGGTCCAGACGGCATCAGCTTGAGGCTCCTCGAGTCCTGTGCAGACCAGCTGTGTGGGATTGTGGAGCATATCTTCAGCTTGAGCCTGAAGCTAGGGAGGGTACCACAGCTGTGGAAAACATCCTGTGTGGTACCTATGCCGAAGACTCCGCACCCCAAGGACCTGAACAGCTACAGACCAGTGGCCCTGACATCACACCTGATGAAGGCCCTGGAGAGGCTGCTCCTTGCCCATCTCCGCCCCCTGGTGAGACCACCAATGGGCACCACTTCAGTTTGCCTACCAGCGTGGCATCAGGGTGGAGGATGCAGTGATCTTCCTCCTCCATCATTCCCTGTCTCACCTGGAGAAGCCTGGGAGCACTGTGAGGATCATGTTCTTTGATTTCTAGAGTGTTTTCAACACCATTCAACCAGTGATCCTGAGGGACAAGCTGCTGTGTGCAGGGATGGACCAGCACCTGTCATCATGGATCTTGGACTACCTCACAGACCAGCCACAGTTTGTGAGAACCCAAGACTGTGTGTCTGACACCATGATCTGCAGTATGGGGGCCCCCTAGGGAACAGTTCTGGCTCCCTTCCTGTTCACCCTCTACACTGCTGACTTTTCATACAAAACACCACAATGCCATCTACAGAAGTTCTCTGACGATTCTGCGATCGTTGGCCTCATCTCTGATGGGGATGGCGCAGAGTACAGAGGACTTATCCAGGACTTTGTGGATTGGTGCCTACGGAACTGCCTCCAGATCAATGCGAGGAAGATCAGGGAAGTGGTGGTGGACTGCCGCAGGCATGGACCCCACCCCCCACCCCCAAGCACCAGTAAACATCCAGATCCCTGATCAAAAATTTACATACCCTAGTTCTTAATACCATGTATTGCTGCTTTTAACATCAATGACAGCTCGAAGTCTTTTATGGTACAGTGGGGCAAAAAGGTATTTAGTCAGCCACCAAGTGTGCAAGTTCTCCCACTTAAAAGATGAGAGAGGTCTCCAATTTTCATCATAGGTGTACCTCAACTATGAGAGACAAAATGAGAAAAAAAAATCCAGAAAATCACATTGTCTGATGTTTAAAGAATTTATTTGCAAATTACGGTGGAAAATAAGTATTTGGTCACCTACAAACAAGCAAGATTTCTGGCTCTCACAAGACCTGTAACTTCTTCTTTAAGAGGCTCCTCTGTCCTCCACTCGTTACCTGTATTAATGGCACCTGTTTGAACTCGTTATCAGTATAAAAGACACCTGTCCACAACCTCAAACAGTCAGACTCCAAACTCCACTATGGCCAAGACCAAAGAGCTGTCAAAGGACACCAGAAACAAAATTGTAGACCTGCACCAGGCTGGGAAGACTGAATCCGCAATAGGTAAGCAGCTTGGTGTGAAGAAATCAACTGTGGGAGCAATTATTAGAAAATGGAAGACATACAAGACCACTGATAATCTCCCTCGATCTGGGGCTCCACGCAACATCTCACCCCGTGGGGTCAAAATGATCACGAGAACGGTGAGCAAAAATCACAGAACCACACGGGGACCTAGTGAATGACCTGCAGAGAGCTAGGACCAAAGTAACAAAGGCTACCATCAGTAACACACTACGCCGCCAGGGACTCAAATCCTGCAGTGCCAGACGTGTCCCCCTGCTTAAGCCAGTACATGTCCAGGCCCGTCTGAAGTTTGCTAGAGAGCATTTGGATGATCCAGAAGAGGACTGGGAGAATGTCATATGGTCAGATGAAACCAAAATAGAACTTTTTGGTAAAAACTCAACTTGTCGTGTTTGGAGGAGAAAGAATGCTGAGTTGCATCCAAAGAACACCATACCTACTGTGAAGCATGGGGGTGGAAACATCATGCTTTGGGGCTGTTTTTCTGCAAAGGGACCAGGACGACTGATCCGTGTAAAGGAAAGAATGAATGGGGCCATGTATCGTGAGATTTTGAGTGAAAACCTCCTTCCATCAGCAAGGGCATTGAAGATGAAACGTGGCTGGGTCTTTCAGCATGACAATGATCCCAAACACACCGCCCGGGCAACGAAGAAGTGGCTTCATAAGAAGCATTTCAAGGTCCTGGAGTGGCCTAGCCAGTCTCCAGATCTCAACCCCATAGAAAATCTTGGGAGGGAGTTGAAAGTCCGTGTTGCCCAGCGACAGCCCCAAAACATCACTGCTCTAGAGGAGATCTGCATGGAGGAATGGGCCAAAATACCAGCAACAGTGTGTGAAAACCTTGTGAAGACTTACAGAAAACGTTTGACCTCTGTCATTGCCAACAAAGGGTATATTGTGGCCGCACATGGCCAAAACATAATGAGCAGCGTCTTTGATAAGAACAAAGGGCAGGGTTTCCTTGGAGATAACAGGAAGCTGTGAAAGGTGATCTTTTGTGTGTCAGAGACGGCTTGGAGGATCCTTTGTGTGCCAGAGACTGTGAGGGGGATATTAAAGGATTAAGGAAGTGCATGCAATGTGATCTTTTATATGAATGCAATGTGACCTTTTGATATGTAGAAGGACCTGAGTATTTAAAGGAAGAGTTCTGTTTGAGATGTCCTTTTTTCTACTATGCTCATGTGAGAGAATGTGTAATAAACTGCCTGAGACAAACTTGCCTCATCATTTACACACTCTACACTGGTGACCCAAGACGAAGCATGCAACACGAAGAGAATTCCCCGGAGCCAGCCTCGTTGGGAGCCCCCAGCCAAGTGTATGCCGTTACAATCCAGCTACCGGATTTTTAGCAGCACAATCCGCGCTCCTGGTTCCACCTGGTTCAGAATCAGAATCAGGTTTATTGCCATTGTTCATGTAGTACACAAACTAGGAATTTGTCTCGGTACAATGCTGCAACATTAAACATGATAAGATAAGAGAAATAAACTATACATGTAATAAAGTGTAGGATAAGATTAAGTGATACTGGTCAACAGTTAAAATATATATTAGCCAGCAGCAGATACTGTGGAGAACTATATAGTGCAGTCGGTAATGCAGGAAGAAAACAGTGATGATTGACATGAGTCTGGTTGAGCTGCTGTACATGGTGCACGAGAGTCAATAAGTCACTTAGTGTTCAGCAGTCTAATGGCAGAGGGGAAGAAGCTGTTCATGTGACGGGAGGTTTTAGTCTGGATGGACCGAAGTCTTCTACCAGAGGGGAGGGGGGCAAACAGTACGTGACCAGGGTGTGAGGGATCGGCTATGATCCGGCCAGCACGCCTCCGGGTCCTGGAGATGTACAGATCCTGGAGAGATGGGAGCTTGCAGCCGATCACCTTCTCAGCAGTGCACACGACGCGCTGCAGCCTTAGTCTGTCCCTGGCAGTGGCTCCTGCGTACCACACGGTTATGGAGGTGGTGAGGATGGACTCGATGATGGCTGTGTAGAACTGCACTAACATCTTGGTGGGTAGCTTGAGCTTCCTCAGCTGCCGCAGGAAGAACATCCTCTGCTGGGCTTTTTTGATGAGTGAGCTGATGGTCAGCTCCCATTTGAGGTCCCTGGTGATGGTAGTGCCTAGGAAGCGGAAGGAATCAGCAGTGGTGATGGGAGAGCCTGAGAGGGTGAGGGGGGGCAGAGGAGTGGTGACTTTCCTGAAGTCTACAATCATCTCCACTGTCTTCAGTGGTTCACCTGGTTGGGGCGCAGTTCGTCCTCCGGGGGATATCGGTGGATGACACGAAATTCTACCATGTGGTCGCAAAGCTCGACACCCACACGGCTCAGCGTGTGGAGAGCCTGCTGGATCAGCCACCAGCCAGCGACAAATACGGCACGTTGAAGGCCGCACTTATCCAGCACTACACACTCTCGGTTGACGAGAGAGCAGAGAGACTCCTGATGCGGACCGGGTTGGGAGATTGCACGGCTATTGACCTCATGGAGAGGATGCTGAGATTGAAGGGCTCGGACGACGACCATTTCATTTTTATCCACCTTTTTCTCCGGAACCTTCCGTCAGCGACGAGAGCGGCCCTGGCCAGTTCGCCGTTGCTGGCCAAGCGGGACTACCGTGCACTGGCCCGGGAGGCACACCGGATCATCATGGCCAGTAGAGAGCTTGCGGCCACGGCAGCGGCGACGGAGCTCGGCACGACGACCGGAGACGGCGAGGAGCCATCGACGGCGGTAGCGGAACCACCGATGACGGCGGCGGCGGGGGCCAAGGAACGCCGAGGAGACACCCTTTGTTTCTACCACCGCCGCTTTGCAGAGAGGGCACGCAAATGTATACCACCGTGCCAGTTCAAGCGCTCGGGAAAACGCCAAGACCAGGGGTCGGTAGCAGCTGCGGCCCTCGGGGAGGAGAACAAGCTGCTCTACTTGACGGATGCACGCTCGGGGAGGCATTTCCTTGTGGACACCGGCGCCCAGTTGAGTTTCATAATGCCGTCCTACGCCGACCGGCTGGCAGGATCCAGCGGCCCCGAGATGGCAGCAGCAAACGGCTCGGAGATTAAGACCTTTGGTGAGAGGACTCTGCTTCTGTCTCTACACGGCCGTGCATTTGAGTGGACTTTTGTCATAGCAGCATTGAATTTCAATATATTGGGGGCTGATTTTTTTGTGCTCACATGGTTTGTTGATTGATGTTGCTAACAGGCGCCTGGTTAATGCACTGTCTTTTGATTCTATTCCCTGTACAGCTCGAGCGTCCCGGCCAACAGCAGAAGCCAACGTCACAGCTGCAAGCGGTAAGTTCCACATACTGCTCACTCAGTTCCCAGCACTCACGGTCCCGACATTTTCGGCAGCCGTCGCTAAACACGGGGTGGAACATTTTATTACCACCACCGGGCCGCCCATTTTTGCAAAACCTCGGCGCTTGGACACAGTTAAACTGGCCATAGCGCGCGAGGAGTTCGCCAACCTGGAGAGGTTGGGCATCATCAGGCGTTCAAACAGCCCATGGGCTTCCCCGCTACACATGGTCCCTAAAGCTGACGGTTCGTGGCGACCTTGCGGGGATTTCCGCAGGTTGAACAACGCCACAGCGCACGACCACTACCCAATTCCTCACATCCAAGATTTTTCCGTTCATTTGGCAGGAGCGAACGTTTTTTCTAAAATAGACTTGGTCCGTGGTTACCACCAAGTCCCAGTGCGCGCTGAGGACATACCCAAAACAGCGGTGGTAACTCCGTTTGGTCTATTCGAGTTTTTGCGCATGCCATTCGGGCTTAAAGGGGCTGCACAGACGTTCCAACACATGATGGATGCGGTGCTGCGCGATCTCCCTTTCGTATTCGTCTACCTGGATGATATTTTGGTAGCCAGTGCGTCCGAAGACGAACACGAAACCCACCTCACGGCGGTTTTCCGGAGGTTGGGAGAGCACGGTTTAATAATCAATCCAGCGAAGTGTCAGTTCGGGGTGACGCAAATTGATTTTTTGGGGCACCACGTCTCTCCCGAAGGAGCGGTTCCGCTGCCTGACAAAGTGCGCGCGGTAGCAGATTTTCCCCGACCACAAATGGTCAGGGCGTTACAGAAGTTTTTGGGAATGGTGAATTTTTATAACCGTTTCCTCCCCCGCGCAGTGCAGCTCATGCAACCACTGTACGCCGCGCTCAAAAAACAGAAACCCACGAATAAGATCGAATGGTCCCCGGAGCGAGAGCGGGCGTTCTCGGAAATCAAGGCAGCCCTGGCAAACGCTGCGTTGTTGGCACATCCAGACCCAACGGCCCACATAGCGCTCACTACTGACGTGTCAGATGTGGCCATAGGGGCGGTCGTGGAGCAGCGTGTCGCCGGGGCTTGGCAGCCGCTCGCCTTTTTCAGCAGGACTTTGCGCGATAGTGAACGTAAATACAGCGCGTTTGACAGGGAGTTGCTGGCTCTCCACTTGGCTATTCGCCACTTCCAGTTCTGGCTGGAAGGGCGCTGTTTCACCGCGTTCATTGACCACAAGCCACTAACATTCGCGATGGCCAAGGTTTCAGAACCGTGGTCGGGCCGGCAGCAGAGACAGCTGGCCGCGATCTCAGAGTTTACTTCCGATATTCAGCATGTCTCAGGTAAACTGAATGTAGTGGCAGACTGCCTCTCACACGCCGTGGCGGCCCCGGTCCGCGTGGGGATAGATTGCACAGCCATGGCTGCGGAGCAGGTTAGTGACGGGGATGTGCGCGCGCTCCAGTCTGGACCAACAGGGTTAAGGCTGGAGAGCAGGGTGCTGCAAGATGGTATGCCCCCCCTAATCTGCGATGTCTCCACTGGGCGACCGCGTCCCGTGGTACCGGCCGCGTGGCGCCGCCGCGTTTTTGACTCGGTTCATTCTTTAGCGCACCCGGGAGTGCGTGCATCAATCAAGATGGTAGGAGAGAAATTTGTGTGGCCGAGTCTTCGCAAACAAGTGAAAGAGTGGGCAGCGGCCTGCATGGCGTGCCAACGAGCCAAAATACACACACACAAGAGCTCCCTTGGAGCCGTTTCACATCCTGGCTAAGAGGTTCGACCACGTTCACGTGGACCTCGTGGGCCCCCTCCCGCCATCACAGGGGTGCATGCACCTTCTGACAATGGTGGACCGCACCACGCGATGGCTGGAGGTGGTTCCACTGACGTCAACCACAGCTGAGGAGGTGGCGCACGCGTTTTTAACAGCATGGGTGGCACGTTTTGGAGTCCCGTCGGACATTACGTCCGACAGAGGCCCTCAATTTGTTTCCGAACTTTGGTCAGCAATGGCCCGCAGCCTGGGTGTCACAATTCACCGCACAACCGCATACAATCCACAGGCTAATGGGTTATGCGAACGTTTTCATAGGTCATTGAAAGCGGCTCTCAGGGCGTCACTGACGGATGCAAATTGGGTAGACAAGCTACCGTGGGTTTTATTGGGGTTGTGTCCTGCGCCTAAAGAAGACTTGGAAGCTTCCCCAGCTGAACTCGTTTTTGCGCAGCCACTTCGGCTGCCTGGGGAGTTTCTCCCGGATAATCCTGCGCCGGGCAGCTCCCCGTCTCAGCTGTTGCAGCATAGCATTGACACAGGCACGCTGCCGGGCCCTGTTCACCACAGTTTTCCGCACGTTTTTGTGCCTAAAACTTTGAAAAACGTGGAGTTTGTTTTTGTCAGACATGACGCGCATCGCCCCCCACTGCGACAACCTTATGATGGACCGTTCAGAGTGCTGGAAACAGGGGACAAGCATTTTTTGCTAGATTTGGGGGGTAGGAGGGAAAAGGTTGGCATAAACAGACTCAAACCCGCTTTTGTGGTGGCGGACGAGCAAGTGCTGTTGGCGAGGGCCCCTCGGCGTGGAAGACCCCCACGGGGAGCTTCCCAGAGTAGAATTTCCCCAGAACACCCACAGGGACAGACAAAAAGTTTTCACCCCCAGACAGCAGCTCCCCAGCATGACAGCGCCGCGGAGGCGGTGAATCCTGGTTACAGCAGATACGGGAGAAGACTGAAGCCCAAGCAGCATGTGGATTGATGTGTAATGATTCTGTCACAGCATACAGACTGTTATTCTTTTGTTCAATCCAATATGCTCGTGGGGGGGGGGGGGGGGGGTGGCCGCACATGGCCAAAACATAATGAGCATGTGAGAGAATGTGTAATAAACTGCCTGAGACAAACTTGCCTCATCATTTACACACTCTACAATATAACAAAGTATTGAGATGAACTTTTGTTATTGACCAAATACTTATTTACCACCATAATTTGCAAATAAATTCTTTAAACATCAGACAATGTGATTTTCTGGATTTTTTTTTCTCATTTTGTCTCTCATAGTTGAGGTATACCTATGATGAAAATTGGAGACCTCTCTCATCTTTTAAGTGGGAGAACTTGCACAATTGGTGGCTGACTAAATACTTTTTTACCCCACTGTAGTTGTCAATGAGGCACTTTATTTTCTCAGATGGTAAAGCTGCCCATTCTTCTTGGTCTTGCAAAAAGCCTCCAGTTCCTGTAAATTCTTGGGCTGTCTTTCATGAACTGCATGTTTGAGATCTCCCCAAAGTGGCTCAATGATATTGAGGTCAGGAGATTGAGATGGCCACTCCAGAACTTTCATTTTTTTTTTCTGCTATAGCCAACGGCAGGTTGACTTGGCCTTGTGTTTTGGATCATTGTCATGTTGGAATGTCCAAGTGCGTCCCATGCACAGCTTCCGGGCTGATGAGTACAAATTTTCTTCCAGTACTTTCTGATAACATGCTGCATTCATCTTGCTATCAATTTTGACCAAGCTCCCTGCGCCTTTGTGACTCACATATCCCCAAAACATCAGTGAGCCACCTCTGTGTTTCACAGTAGGGATGTGTACTGTAAATCATAGGCTTTGTTGACTCCTCTCCAAATGTAGCATTTATGGTTGTGGCCAAAAAGTTCAATTTTGGTCTCATCACTCCAAATAACTTGGTTCCAGAAGTTTTGAGGCTCGTCTCTGTGCTTTTTGGCGTATTGTAAGCGGGCTGCTTTGTGGCAATGGCGTAGTAATGGCTTTCTTCTGGCGACTTGACCATGCAGCCCTTTTTTCTTGAAGTACCTCCTTGTTGTGCATCTTGAAATAGCCACACCACTTTTTTTTTTTTTAAGAGTCTTGTATGTCACCTGAAGTTATCTGAGGGTTTTTCTTTGCATCCCGAACAATTTTCCTGGCAGTTGTGGCTGAAATCTTTGTTGCTCTACCTGACCGTGGCTTGGTTTCAACAGAATCCCTCATTTTCCACTTCTTAGAGTTTGAACACTGCTGATTGGCATTCTCAGTTCCTTGGATATCTTTTTATATCTTTTTCCTGTTTTATAAATTTCAACCATCTTCTCCCACAGATCCTTTGATAATTCTTTTGCTTTCCTCATGACTCGGAATGCAGCAACGTCAGTGCAGCACTAGATGAAATATTCAGGGGTCTGTTAGGAGCCCAGAAACTCGGACTTTTTATATACACACACAGCAATTACAAGTAAACAGATCACAGGTGAGGATGGTTACCTTTAGTAGCCATTCAAACCTGTGTGTCAACTTGTGTGTATGCTATCAGGCCAAAACTTCCAGGATATGTAATCTTTTGATCAGGGTCATTTGGGTAGTTTCTGTTGTCATTACGATTTAAAAAAGAGCAAACACAATTGTTTGATAATAAATGGCTTCACCCAACCACTATGAGTGAAAAAAAAAGTTTTTTTTTTTATTATTAGATTAGATTAGATTAGATTCAACTTTATTGTCATTACACATGTATGAATACAAGGTAACGAAACACAGTTTAGCATCCAATCAGAAGTGCAAAGGACAGCAGTGCAGTATATACGGTAATTAACAGTATGTGCAATTTAAGCAAATATATGCAGCAGTGCAGAAAGTTAAAAGTACTGTTATGTGCAAATAATGTGCAATAAGTTAGATGTAGTTATGTAGTTATGCAGTTATGTACAGGTGAGGATGGTAAAAGATGATTGTAAGAGAGTCAGCGGGGAACTAAGTTCAATAACGTGACAGCTGTTGGAAAGAAACTGTTCCTAAACCTGCTGGTTCTAGTCCGAAGGCTTCTGAAACGTCTTCTGGAGGGGAGAAGCTGGAACAGTCCATGAGCAGGATGGTTGGAGTCCCTAAGAATGCTGCGTGCCCGGCGCAGACATCTTTTCCTGTAGACGTCCTCTATAGCTGGAAGTGGAGTCCCTGTGATGCATTGGGCGGTTTTCACCACCCGCTGCAGCGCCTTGCGGTCAGCTACAGAGCAGCTCCCATACCAGAGTGTGATACAGTTGGTCAGGGTGCTCTCTATCACGCAGCGGTAGAAGTTACCCAGGATGTCAGTTGACAGATGGTTCTTCAATGTCCTCAAGAAGAAGAGGCGCTGATGGGCCTTCTTGATCAGGCTGGTGGTGTTAACTGACCAGGACAGGCCCTCCGAGATGTGGGTCCCCAGGAATTTGAAGCTGGGGACACGTTCAACAGCTATGCCATTGATATGGATGGGGTCATGTGTCTCTTCCCTCTCCTTCCTGTAGTCCACTATGAGCTCCTTGGTTTTGCTGGTGTTAAGGAGCATTATCATTATCATTCATATTCTCTGAAAAATGGCCAAAAACTCACAAATTCCACCAGGGTATGTAAACTTACGAGTCCAACTGTACATGGGTGTTCACTTGAACAACTAGAGGGCACTCAGAGAGCGCATACCTCTGCCAAGGCTCCATCCCTCCCTTTTTCCATCCATATTGCCATCCATCTGTACATTGCGAGATAGGGTCTTGGCAGAGGTATGCACTCACAAATCATCTCCAACAATTGAATAAGTTCATCTTTGTGCCAAGGGCCACCTCTGGTGAAAATTTCATCCAAATCCATCTGACTTTTTGCGTGCTCCTGCTAACAGACAGAAACTGCAGCAAAAACAATATGACAACATTATAATAATTGGAGACTATCATAATTGTATTGACCATACATTGCGGCTGGGCAATTCTACCTTAATACAGCATCATGGTTTAGTGCAGGGGTGTCCAATCATGTGCCATGGAGGACCAAGACCCTGCAGGCCTAACCTCCAACCAGTGTCTTCAACAGTAGATTTCACTGAACTTCTTCCCACTGATTGCTGATAAGTGCAAACACCTGCTGAAGAGACTGGGTAGAAGAGAAAACCTGCAGGGTCTTGGCCCTCCATGGAACACGATTGGACACCCCTGGTTGAGTGAATCTTTCAGGTCGGTTTTCATTTTTTTTCCCCCCTCCCTTCTCCCCTTACAGTTTACTAACGAAGTTCATAATAATTAAGCAATATTACACAACAGTGTGGCATATCACTGTGGTGCATAGTAAACGAGCATAATAGAACAGGCCTACTGTGATTTCGCAAACAATAAAATTCAACTTTGTCCTGTGCTCAAGTTGACTGTTTACATACTGTGTGGGTCATGTGGCTCGCATCCTTGTCTGCCAGCCGGAGTTATGGCAGCACACACTCCAAAACCCCCCCTTAAACCACACTTTGCTTGCTTTTTCTTGGCATCTTCAGATGAAATAATGTCAACTATCACATACTATGTGAATGAAGACCACATTCCTTTTCGTTCCAAGCCATTTTACTTTTTCTGCAGTGTTTGGTGGTAAGAGTGCACTGCTTCTGGGTTGCGGAGGTGTGGGCACACACAACTCCGCATATAACTCAGCAGACACATCTTAAAGGGGAAGTACATGAAACGCACAATATATAAATATTTTCAAAAAATTCCTGGATCTAGATCGTGATCCGGATCAACACCAAAATCTAATCATCTGTTCCCCATGCCATTACACACCTTTCCTGAAAACTTCAACAAAATCCGTTCATAACTTTTGGCGTATACTAAGAGACAGACACAAAAACCAACACCGACAAAAACATTACCTCCTCCCTTGGCAGAAGTAATAAACTGGACTGGTCACACAACACCAACATGCTCGATAGGCTGTTTTTCCTGAAGAGACGCAGCTCTTTTGGAGTGCAAGGGGCACTCCTGAAGACCTTCTATGACTGTGGTGGCATTAGCCATCACATATGGAGTGGTCTGCTGGGGCAGCAGCATCACGGCACTGAACAGGATGATCAAAAACGCCAGCTCTTTTTTAGGGTGCCAACTTGACCCAGTGGAAGCAAGAGGAGGATTGTGGCTAAGCTGTTATCTCTGCTGGAGTTCAAGTTCCAGCCCATGTGGGACACACTGAATGCAGTGAGGAACTCATTTTGCC
The DNA here is from genome assembly GCA_020510985.1 of Pholidichthys leucotaenia. NCBI lineage: Eukaryota > Metazoa > Chordata > Actinopteri > Cichliformes > Pholidichthyidae > Pholidichthys > Pholidichthys leucotaenia. The sequence goes on along the minus strand of CM035837.1, from coordinate 322,174,259 downwards.
ACAGGCTGCGCCATCCTAGGTGCTTGAGGGAGAGGTTCTGCAGGTCTTCCCTATCTGCTGCTATCAGACTTTTATAATCTGCACTGCTCATAGAGACTGTACAGAACACCACTGCTTTGTACAGCAGGAATAGTTCCCTTCCAATACACTATTACTGAAGGTGGCAACACCACCATGTTCAACTGTGAAATATACTCTCTGGATTTATAGTTATGTATTGCTGGGTAATTTAACTTAATTGCAATGCTTTTGCACTATGTTATATACAGTGGTACCTCTACTTACGAATTTAATTCGTTCCGGAAGAATTCTCGTAACATGAAAAATTCGTAAGTAGAGGCGCGTTTTACATGTAAATGCCGTAATCCATTCCAAGCCCCCAAAATTCGGGCATAAATTTTTTATAAATCGTAAAAACGCATCAAAACATGTAACAAATACATGTTACAATTAGATTACTGCACAATAAACATAAAATGAGAGTTCAAAATGAGAGAAAGAATAATAAAAGAGAAAGAATAATAAAAATTATGTTCATTTACCCTTTAACTGCTATCGTCGTCGACGTCGTCACCGTTTGCCTTCGGCGGTTCATGTTCTGATCCAAGGACGTTTGCTTTTGTCGGCTTGTAAGTGCTTCGTTTTGTTTTAATACCGTGCTGATCGTTGATGTATTACGGCCATATTCTTTGGCGAGATCAACCAAACGCATAAAGTTTTGGAAAAAAAAAAAACTTCGTGGCCAATGGGATACCAGGAAGATGCTAGGCGATAGCCAATGGCAGAGCAGCTACAGGTATGTTTACGTTCGGTAAACTACGGAAGCTGCGAGGAGCGCGTACTTTTTTGCCTTTCGTATCCTGAAATTTCGTTCGTAACTAGAGGCAGTATTTTCCCGTTGAGGCGTCTCGTAACCTGAAAATTCCGTATGTAGAGACGTTCGTAAGTAGAGGTACCACTGTACTGTTTTTCTACCCATTTTTTTTTTAATCTTATTGCTGAGTGCTGCAATCCTGTAATTTCCCCATTGTACGACAAAAGGTTCATCTCATCTTTACTGTCCTTCAGCCACTTTGTAACTAGCAGGGTCATTATCCATCTGGAACACCCATTTGTGCCCAAGTTTTAACTTCCTGGCTGATGTCTTGAGATGTTGCTTCAGTATTTCCATATAATATTCTTTCCTCATGCCATCTATTAAGTCCAGCAGTCCCTCCTGCAGCAAAACACCCCCACGATTATGCCACCCCATAGGTCATATTTGGTATGGTGTTCTCAGGCTTGCAAGCATCTTCTTCCTTCAAATACAGTATAACGACGGTCACTATGGCCAAACAAGTTTCATCAGCGATGGCAGAGGAGGATGCCATTCAGAGCTGGTAGACCCAAAAGTATAGTGAGGGTGTGCTGGTAACGTCTAGCTGAGGCCGCTGTCCGGAAGGTCTTAAACTCCCACCTCCGGAAGAACTTCAACCACATTCCGAGGGAGTCTGGAGACATGGAGTCTGAATGGGCCATGTTCTCCACCTCTGTTGTTGAAGCGGTGGCCCAGAGCTGCGGCCGCAAGGTGGTCTGTGCATCTCGTGGTGGCAACCCCCGAACCAAGTGGTGGACACCAGTAGTGAGGGGGGCCATTAAGCTGAAGAATGAGTCCTATCAGGCTTGGTTGGCTTGTGGGACTCCCAAAGCAGCTGAGATGTACTGGCAGGCCAAGCGGACTGCAGCTCGGGTGGTTGCTGAAGCAAAAACCCGGGTATGGGAGGAGTTCGGTGAGGCCATGGAACAAGACTTTCGGTCGGCCTCGAAGAGATTCTGGCAAACTGTCCGACGGCTCAGGAAGGGAAAGCAGCTCCCTGTCCACACTGTGTATGGTGCGGATGGGGCGCTGTTGACTTCGACTGGGGATATCGTCAGGCGGTGGAAGGAATACTTCGAGGATCTCCTCAATCCCACTGATACGCCTTCCACAGAGGAAGCAGGGTTTGTGGACGAGGGAGATGACTCGCCTATCACAGGGGCTGAGGTCACCAAGGTGGTTAAAAATCTCCTTGGTGGCCGGGCCCCGGGGGTGGACGAGATTCGCCCTGAGTACCTCAAGGCCCTGGATGTTGTAGGTCTGTCATGGTTGACACGCCTCTGCAACATTGCATGGAGGTCGGGGGCCGTGCCTTCAGCATGGCAAACCGGGGTGGTGGTTCCTCTCTTCAAAAAAAGGGGACCGGAGAGTGTGCTCCAACTTTAGAGGGATCATACTCCTCAGCCTCCCTGAGAAGTTCTATGCCAAGGTACTGGAGAGGAGAGTCCGGCCGTTGGTCAAACCTTGGATTCAGGAGGAGCAATGTGGTTTTCGTCCTGGCCGTGGCACATCGGACCAGCTCTTTACCCTCTCGAGAATTCGAGAGTTCGTGGGAGTTTGCCCAACCAGTTTACATGTGTTTTGTGGACTTGGAGAAGGCATTTGACCGCGTCCCTCGTGTTTTTTTTGTGGGGGGTACTTCGGGAGTATGGGGTATCGGGCTTGTTGTTACGAGCTATTCGGTCTCTGTACGACCGTTGTGAGAGTTTGGTTCATATTGCCAACACTCGGTCGGACTCATTCCCAGTGAGAGTTGGACTCTGCCAGGGCTGCCCTTTGTCACGGATCCTGTTCATAATTTTTATGGACAGGATTTCTAGGCGCAGCCAGGGATTGGAGGGTGTCATGCTTGGTGACCACAGGATCTCATCTCTGTTGTTTGCAGATGATGTCCTGTTGGCTTCATCCAACAATGACCTACAGCTCTTGCTGGGACAGTTTGCCGCTGAGTGTGAAGCAGCTGGGATGAGAATCAGCACCTCCAAGTCCGAGTCCATGGTCCTAAGGTGGATTGTCCTCTCTGGGTTGGGGACAGGCTCCTGCCCCAAGTGGAGGAGTTTAAGTATCTTTGGGTCTTATTCACGAGTGAAGGGAGAATGGAGCAAGAGATTGACAGACGGATCGGAGCAGCATCTGCAGTGATGCGGACGTTGTACCAGTCTGTTGTGGTGAAGAGGGAGCTGAGTTCTAAGGCAAAGCTGTCGATTTACCAGTCAATCTATGTTCCTACTCTCACCTATGGTCACAAGCTTTGGGTAATGACCGAAAGAACAAGATCGCGGATACAAGTGGCTGAAATGAGCTTTCTCTGTAGGATTGCTGGACTCACCCTCAGAGATGGGGTGAGGAGCTCAGTCATCCAGGAGAGGCTCAAGAGTAGAACCGTTGCTCCTCCACATTGAAAGGAGTCAGTTGAGGTGGTATGGGCATCTGATTAGGATGCCTCCTGGACGCCTCCCACTTGAGGTGTTTCGGGTACGTCCCACTGGGAGGAGATCCCGGGCCAGACCCAGGACTCACTGGAGAGACTATGTCTCCCAGCTGGTCTGGGAACGCCTTGGTATCCTCTCTGAAGAGCTGGAGAAGCTGGCTGGGGAGAGGGAAGTCTGGGCTTCTCTGCTTGAACTGCTGCCTCCGCAACCCGGACCTCCGGAAAAGCGGTAGAAGATGGATGGATGGCTTTTGTAGTAATGGCTTCTTCCTTACTGAGCGACCTTTCAGCCCATGTCGGTACAGGACTCTCTTCACTGTGGATGATACTCTTACCAGCTTCAACCAGCATCTTCACAAGGGCTCTTGCTTTTGTTCTGGGGTTGATATGCACACACAACATGTTCATCTCTAGAACACAGAACTCCTCTCCTTCCAGTATGATGGCTGGGTATACTTGTGTATAATTGTTTGAACAGATGAACGCGACACTTTCAGGCATCTGGAAATTGTGCCCAAGGATGAACCAGACTTGTGGAGGTCCACAATTCTCTTTCTGATATCTTGGCTGATTATTGATTTTCTGTGCCTCCAATTAACACAAATGTTGTCAGTTAACTTGTCAGAAGGTTGCAAAGCCATGACCTCATCATCACCTGACAATTCCCAAATTAAAGGCATATAATCTTAAAATGGATTCATGCTACTTGTCCACTGAAGTACGTGTTCACTTTGGACGCCGGCGCGCACACGGTTGTGTATATGCTTCACTTTTTTCATCTATCAGGCTAAGTGGTTGACGCATGCATACGACTTACTTGTAGTTTCATCCCAGTCCTATGGGTAGCGCAAATGTGGTAACACGCCAGTTTGTTCACCAGCTATATAAAAGTGAAGAAACATGAGATCAACGTACATTGTTTGTAGAAACTACAATGGCATTGCTTCGAGGAATTACTGTTTTTCAATGCTCTTCTTTGCTCAAGCTGCTGCAAAGCGATTCATGTATGTTTGTTCTCATCTTCCTCTTCGACTGTATGCCATCGGTAGTGCCACGTTGTGAATGGGAGAGTCAATCTTGTGCATGCGCAGTCAACAGTCAGGCCATGTGGTCAGAAAATTTGGGCTGCATGCGGACGTCCGCAGAAGGGCTCTGCAAACACTAAGTGGACTGGAGATGATGTAATTTTTGTCACACAAGCCTCGCAGTCGAGCGGCCACCAACAGTGGAGGTGCAGCATGAATCCAGCTTTAGTGTATGTAAACTTCTGACTTTGAAGAAAGTAATTAAAAATTCTCAAAGCAAACAGAAATTTTGGTAATCCTAACTGACCTAAAACAGCACTCATTTAATATGTCACCAAATGAGGAGGGAAAAAAGTTGTCTTTTTATACAGTATGTAAAGTTGTTTTCAACCGCATATGCAGCTGGAAATGAGCATTAGGTTCATTAACTGTGGGGCCCATAAGGCAACAATGGCCAAAATAACAAACAAGTCATCGTACTCACATTTCTGTGATTTAATCAAGCTTCATAAACCAATTACAACAGGCATGTGATGCAAGTCTAAGTACATGCGTGACAGTCCAGGAGGCATTGGATTGGTCCAATTGTAAAAAGATGAAGCTTGACATTTTTTTACGCAATGAAGGGGGAAAAAAAGCACTGAAATGACTGAATAACCAATACAAGTGACTTCTGACTGACAGAGCTGACAAAGCACACACCGCAGAAAGGTCAGCCTACCACATGTCCTTGAAAGAGAATTCATCTTGTGTGTACAAATTTTTTCAGGTTTGACCGTTACACTCCAAATCTTCTTGCTGGTATTGGGGTTGTACACACAAAGCTACAATAATGAATCATATTTGCTTTTTTTTTTTTTTTTTTTTTAATAAACTAAAATGAAAACTGATCAACTGGCCCAAACTTCCAGTCGACACTTCAAACATTCAGAAATACTGGAACAACAAGAAAAAAAAAAAAACCCAATAAAACATGTGACAGCTCTTTTACCAGCACTGCTCATCCGAGTTTCAGACAGACCTGTGTGTGATACATTGTTTTGGCCTATGTGAGGTGCTTTGCTACAATGCAGCGTATTTTACAGTTTTTATTATGATTAAACCTTGACAAAATATTCCCTGTTACTTTAAATTCTACAACAGGCTGAAATAAGACAGAAGGGAAAACTGAATGTGACACCTACTCAAACATACATACACCAATCACTAAGTGGTAACATCACTTGAAAATCTGTTACAAAGACTGAGAGGGCTGTACAAGATGTCACTAAATATTAAAACTTGTGCACTGGGTGTAATGGTAACAGCAGAACTGTCAGGAGAACCCTACACTGAGGTACACTTGTCTATACAAAATAAAAGTGTTATCAACATTGTGGCCACAAATGTGCCAACAAAAAAGTTGATATATCTAAAAATAAAGAGTTCTGAAAAGTCTTCAAATTTCCAGGTGCTTAAAGTGGCAGATTTGGGGCTGGTCAGAACTGCCGCTGTGATCCTTTGAAGGTCTTGAATCCACCCATGGTGCCACCGCTGGGAAGAGAGCTGTTGGTGATCTGTACAATTCGGTTCATTCCAGATGAAGAGTGACTGCAGAGAGACACAAAGTCATCTCTAAGAGGGCTGTCACTGAGCCAAAGCACTGAGCGGCCTCACCATTTGTTGACAGAAATGGTGTACCTGGAAGGAGCCATCATGCTGCCCCGGGAATCCCCCATCCGACGACTATCGGAAAAGCCCCCACCCTGGGAACTTGATCCTCCGTGCCACTCCTTCCTCAGACCCTGATCCCTGCTGTGACGCTCAACCACGACTTGCCGACCTGAACTGAATGGCTGTGGAATAAACAGACGTGTGTTAAGTATGACAGACCTCTGACTCAACTACAGTTCAAAATTATTTAAAGTGAATAATGGGAAAGCATTTTTCACAGTGGCCCAATGCAGATAATTTATACAGTGAGATAACTAACCTCTGTAAATTCAATTTGTAATTATATGATGCTATAGTTTGTTTTTTTTTTAATTCACCATGAGTCAGAAGTCAAACGACAAAAAAAAAAGGGTAAAGCAAAATAATATTAGGCAATTGCCTAGGAGTAGCGATCTGGACGCATCTGAGCAATTGTCTAGGAGTTGTGATTCTCACATTGTGGACAGACAATGGACACACCGATGACACACAGATGAACAAACAGCGCTATGGCATAGGCTCATTATGCCTTCATCAGACTGAACTAAAAACTGTCGAACCACTGAGTCTTGGTCATTTACCAAATGTGTTGCAAAATATTAGGGCTGCTCAACTAAAAGATTTTAAAGGTTTAAAATTGGGGTAGCATGGTGGTGCAGTGAGTACCACTGTCGCCTAACAGCTAGAAGGTTCCAGGTTTGAATCCCCAGGCTGGCAGGGATAGGAACCTTTCTGTGTGGAGTTTGCATGTTCTCCCTGTGCTGCGTGGTTTACTCCGGGAGCTCTGGTTTCCTCCCACAATCCAAAGAGATGCATGTTAGGTTAATTGTTGATTCTAAAATTGTCCCCAGATATCTGTCTCCTATAGGCCCTTAGAATAGAGGGTTAGTACTAGTGAAGTGCTATGAGTGGTCTTGAGACTAGAAAAGCCCTATATTTCAAGAAAAACTAACACATATACATACATACATATATACGTACACACACACACACACACACACACACACACACACACACACACACACACACCACATCAAAAATGTTAACCTCTTGCACTCCGGGCAATTTTCCTAAAAATGCCAAAAAATAACGTGCCCAAAGTAAATCGAAAGCTCTTCTTCAACCCTTTGCAGCATCTTCATGGGGTTGGTCTCATTTAAAAGAAAACACTGAATTTTTTGGCAAAAAAAACAATCTCTCTACGTGCTCCGGCCACTGAGTTACAGTCATCTAAACATACTGAACTTGAAGAAAAAAAATTTGAGACACGGTGTTTTTTTGGATACAAATGCTTGCAAATAACACACAGCTGTCCGATCCGGCTGGAAAATGCAACAGAAATGTAGATCCAAGTGTTATCCAGCTGAGATCCAAATTTGGTAACAATACCACAAAAAATGAATATTTTACACAGCTTTGTTCTCAGGTTGTTCCCAGGCGTTTTGGAACTGTGCCAAATTGTGCCAAATGGCACAGTTTGGAAAAACGTCTAACTTTTGAATAATTCAATGTAGAATCTTCATTTTAGGCTCAAAGGAAAGGTCACACTCAGGGCTGTGTGTGTGTGTGTTGGGGGGGGACAGAGTTCGGCCCTCGCTACATGACGGATTACACTCGTTGCATGTTTCCACAGCAACGCTGTCACAGCGGCTCCACCCCCTCCGCTACTGTGTGTGTGTGGGGGGGGGTCCCCCCCCCCACTCGCTACAGAGGATGGACTTCAGCCATCGCTACACAACGGATTAGCCTTATGTGGTGATGTAGGACAGCAGTGCAGTCACCGCGGCTCCCCCCCTCTCGCTGCAGAAGAATAGCGGGGGTGGGGGGGCCCCGTTCACAGCCTGTACACTGCGAGCAACCCCTTGTACCGTGGCGCACGAACTTCAGACTTCATGAACCGCACAGCTGTAATTTACTGATCGGTCAAAAGTCATTTTGGATTACAATTTTCAGGGATAGAGAATAATTTAGCTTATAACACCTTACCTCTTCACAGCGGAGTCTTGGCGAACTTGTCTTCCTCATTGTCAGACGAACGCGACGCTGGTCCGCTCTGGTTCTGGTCTCGCGACTCGATCAAAACATAATTTCATTATTGCCGTTTTGTGCTTCCATGATTGCGGTTTTTGGTGAACGATTTTTCAAAACAAATAACAGTAGTAATTAAAAAAAGACTGGCGAAGGCGTGTGTGTCACTCAGCCTTCGTCGGTCTATAATGACCACGGAAGAAATCATAACGTCTACTCTGCTGGAACCAATACAAAATAAGCACCGCCTGTGGCCGAACATGCCGATCCACGAATGGCACTCCCTGTCACACAGGTTGCATTTGTGGATGGTCTCCATGCTGCTGGGTCTGTGGGGCTCTTCCTGTGTCCTTTTTTGATCCGCTCCAGCAGTCAGTCTTCACCCAGCCTTAAAAAAAAAAAACAGCTCACGAACTTCTCTGCTTCAATTGGCTCACTGCATTCAAAGCGTTGGGAGGCGGGTCCTTCCTAGGTTTTCATTCATTGGCTCTTCAAGGTTTCAGAAACCCAATTCAAGGCTCTTATTAGTCGAATGAGAGGTCAATCAGATGAACTAATCTGTTCGCAGCTTTTTTTTTTTCAGTGGCGCTTGGAGGCCACACCACCGACAATATCCTTATCGTGCGCCCTAAGACGCAGAGACTTGCCCGCCCGCGGAACAACGGAGTGCAAGAGTTTAAGGAAAGTGCAAAATTCATTTAGTCTTTGAATTCTTCAAAAATATAATGTATTGATGAAAAAATATTTTAATTTTTATGGGTTCTGAATAATCATTTACATCTGAGCAACTGGATGACGAGACTCCAGTCCGCTCCAGTGGTCGGTAACAAAAGCCCAGCCCAGGGACCAGGAACTAATTGAGGGGGTCATAAACTTCTTAAGGGCCGTTCCTGTATTTGGCCCATCGTGTTTCCATTTATTCTGGGGGTAGGAACCATGAGGATTTGTTGGTGAATATAGTTCGATAGTTTCAGCTTGACGCAGTATAGCAAAATAAAATATGTTGAAATCATACAGAAATGATTAAGCACAAAATACATAGAGTGGAGGGCATGGGATAAACTTGCTACCATTGTCTAATAATTATGGAGAGGAACTTGTTGATTTGTAAAATAAACTCAAGTGGCAGAGCTGAAGATGCTAAGACTCACTGGGAGTGACTAGGAGGGACAGGATTAGAAATGAGTATATATCAGAGGGACAGCTCAGGTTGAGCGGTTTGGAGACAAAGTAAGAGAGCAAGGCTGAGATGGTTTGGGCATGTGGAGAGGAGGGATAGTGGATATACTGGGCAAAGCACGCTGAAGATGGAGCTGCCAGGTAGGAGAAAAAGAGGAAGACCACAGAGAAGATTACTGGATGTAGTGAAGGAGGACATGGAAAGGGTTGGTGTTACAGAGGAAGATGCAAGGGATAGGGTGAGATGGAAGCAGCGTGCTTCACTACTTAGGCTGGCTTCATGAACAAAAAACAGAAATGAATAGGGTCAAATGGGCTGCACGGTGGCGCAGTGGTTTAGCACTGTGGCAGCACAGTTTTACCCTCGGCCGGGGGATCGCGGGGATCATGAGATCGTGGGTTCGATCCCAGCCCCCGACCAACAGTGAGCTGTGTGGAGTTTGCATGTTCTCCCCGTGTTGCGCGGGTTTACTCCGGGATTTCTCCGGTTTCCTCCCGCACACCAAAAAACATGTAGGTTTAGGGCGCTCGCGCACGCAGCGACCAGCAGCCAGTGGCTTGTCACCAGACTGCAAACCAAGTCTACCTACGGGTACAAATAAGTAACAAAAAAAAAAAAATAAAAAAAAAAAAAAAAAAAAAAAAAAATTTGCCACTATTCATATCCGTGTTTTTTGTTCACAAAGCCACCCCAAGTAGCGAAGCGCATTGGCTGAGTTATATCCAATCAGCAATGAGTCAATCCTAAATCCCACACCGCAGTTTTCTGGGCTGTTCTAAAGTACCTACTCCTGACCAGGGCTGTCTATTGGCCACTAAAGGTTGATGAAAACACCACCTTATGGGGAGATTCCTGGTAGTGGAAACTCACATGACGGGAACTTCCTGCAAAACTGGTTCCTGGTAAGTGGAAACTGGGCTATAGCTATATGGTACCCTAGACAGGACATAACATTTTCATGGCAAACACAGGTGCCATATTCTGTAGGTAATTATAATAGTTGACAGCACCTTCAACATCATGATAACAGGATATGCAAACAGTTGTTCATTGTATTAATTGTAATCATATGTGAGCCATGTATATGAAATGTGACTACCATAATGGCTAGCCATGTTCTATCTAATGTTTCCATATCAATGGCAGGCAAAGATATCACAGCCGGTCACAGCCAATACAATGATTGGGTTGACGTCACGTGTCTCTATCAACCAAGGGGTCAGAATGTTGCCTCGACCACTTTTAAAGCAAATAGTCTAGTATTTGTAGTACTTTTATGAGATTTCTCCATTTAATTGGTGAAATATAAACTGTTTTGCAACATCAGTAAACATTTTATGTCCCAGGGTTGAGAAAGAATCTGTAAGTAGTAACAATCACTTTAAATACAATTTAACATGCGCACCAGTGTTGTAATTGAGACCCAAGTTTACCCAGACCAAAACCAAGTCAAGACCAAGGCTACTGTGTATGTAGATCTGGGTCTCGACTTGGCCTCAACTACAACACTAGTGCGCACTTAAGGAGGCGAGTTGCCCGTTAACGGGCTAAATTTAGGTGAACATGCTGTCTTTTTCAAATCAAATCAACCTTTGTCATATTGCTGTACATACAACTGTAGTGCAGGCAAGATGAAATTGCGTTTCTCTCGGCATCCATATAAGAAAAAAAAAGAAAAAAAGAACATAATTTAAGACACACTCACACACACCCTCACCCCCCACCCCAACATAGCCATTCACACTTCCCTGAGACATACTTGAAAACTAACCAGAACTATAATATACAAATAATATACATAATGTCCATAGGTGCAGTAGTATGTATGAGAGATTCCGGATCAACTGATCAGCATCCTAACAGCTTGTGGAAGGAAGCTGTTGATCAGTCTGGTGGTTCTGCCTCTGATGCTCCGGAATCGTTTGCCAGATGGCAGAAGTTCAAAGTGTTTATGCAGAGGGTGAGGGTGGTCCTTGACAATGTTCAGTGCCCTGCTCCTACAACGGTTCTGAAAAAGTTCTTGGACAGAGGGGAGGGAAACTCCAATTACCCTCTCAGCTCCCTTAACTATCCTCTGCAGGGCTTTTTTGTCTGACATACTGCAGCTGGAGTACCATGTAGCAATGCAGTACGTCAGAACACTCTCCACTACACCTCTGTAAAAGGTCCTGAGGATGCAGATGGGGAGAGAGGCCTGTTTGAGTTTCCTCAAGAAGTGCAGTCTCTGCTGGGCCCGTTTTTTGGCTTTTTTTTTTTTTTTGGCTATCCGATAACTGATTAATGAAAATTTAGTTGAGTAAGATTTTTTTTCATCTACCAAAACAGTCGACTATAAGGGGGCAGCCCTTCAAAAATTGCAAAAACCTGATAGAAAGTTTTTAACTTGTAGACCAATTTTCAAGTGATCCTACTGTGAACTACTTCCAGCTTCATATGATTTGTACAAAGCTCCTGCAGTACTGTAGCATAATTGAATACCTGTTCATCTCATACAGTGGGGCAAAAAAGTATTTAGTCAGCCACCAATTGTGCAAGTTCTCCCACTTACAAGATGAGAGAGGTCTCCAATTTTCATCATAGGTATACCTCAATTATGAGAGACAAAATGAGAAAAAAAAAATATCCAGAAAATCACATTGTCTGATTTTTAAAAAATTTATTTGCAAATTATGGTGGAAAATAAGTATTTGGTCACCTACAAACAAGCAAGATTTCTGGCTCTCACAGACCTGTAACAACTTCTTTAAGAGGCTCCTCTGTCCTCCACTCGTTACCTGCATTAATGGCACCTGTCTGAACTCATTATCAGTATAAAAGACACCTGTCCACAACCTCAAACAGTCAGACTCCAAACTCCACTATGGCCAAGACCAAAGAGCTGTCAAAGGACACCAGAAACAAAATTGTAGACCTGCACCAGGCTGGGAAGACTGAATCTGCAATAGGTAAGCAGCTTGGTGTGAAAAAAATCAACTGTGGGAGCAATTATTAGAAAATGGAAGACATACAAGACCACTGATAACCTCCCTCGATCTGGGGCTCCACGCAAGATCTCACCCCGTGGGGTCAAAATGATCACGAGAGCGGTGAGCAAAAATCCCAGAACCACACGGGGAGACCTAGTGAATGACCTGCAGAGAGCTGGGACCAAAGTAACAAAGGCTACCATCAGTAACACACTACGCCGCCAGGGACTCAAATCCTGCAGTGCCAGATGTGTCCCTCTGCTTAAGCCAGTACATGTCCAGGCCCATCTGAAGTTTGCTAGAGAGCATTTGGATGATCCAGAAGAGGATTGGGAGAATGTCATATGGTCAGATAAAACCAAAATAGAACTTTTTGGTAAAAACTCAACTTGTCATGTTTGGAGGAGAAAGAACACCATACCTACTGTGAAGCATGGGGGTGGAAACATCGTGCTTTGGGGCTGTTTTTCCTGCAAAGGGACCAGGACGACTGATCCATGTAAAGGAAAGAATGAATGGGGCCATGTATCGTGAGATTTTGAGTGAAAACCTCCTTCCATCAGCAAGGGCATTGAAGATGAAACGTGGCTGGGTCTTTCAGCATGACAATGATCCCAAATACACCACCCGGGCAGCGAAGGAGTGGCTTCGTAAGAAGCATTTCAAGGTCCTGGAGTGGCCTAGCCAGTCTCCAGATCTCAACCCCATAGAAAATCTTGGGAGGGAGTTGAAAGTCCGTGCTGCCCAGCGACAGCCCCAAAACATCACTGCTCTAGAGGAGATCTGCATGGAGGAATGGGCCAAAATACCAGCAACAGTGTGTGAAAACCTTGTGAAGACTTACAGAAAAAGTTTGACCTCTGTCATTGCCAACAAAGGGTATATAACAAAGTATTGAGATGAACTTTTGTTATTGACCAAATACTTATTTTTCACCATAATTTGCAAATAAATTCTTTAAAAAACAGACAATGTTTTTTTTCTCATTTTGTCTCTCATAGTTGAGGTATACCTATGTTGAAAATTGGAGACCTCTCTCATCTTTTAAGTGGGAGAACGTGCACAATTGGTGGCTAACTAAATACAGTGGTACCTCTCCTTACGAACGTCTCTACATACAGAATTTTCAGGTTACGAGACGCCTCAACAGGAAAATATTGCCTCTTGTTACGAAAGAAATTTCAGGGTACGAAAGGCAAAAAAGTACGCGCTCCTCGCAGCTCCCGTAGTTTACCGAACGTAAACATACCTGTAGCTGCTCTGCCACTGGCTATCGCCTAGCATAGCCAATGCTATGCTATGCTAGGCCGACAAAAGCAAACGTCCTTGGATCGGTTCTTCACAAAACGTCAGGCAAAAACCACTGATGAGAGAGAACATGAACCAAAGAAGGCAAAAGGTGACGACGACGACGATAGTTAAAAGGTAAATGAACATAATTTTTATTATTCTTTACTTTATACTTTATTCTTTGTTTTTTTAAATTACAACTCTCATTTTATGTTTATTGTGCAGTAATCTAATTGTAACATGTATTTGTTACATGTTTTGATGCGTTTTTATGACTTATAAAAAATTTATGCCCGAATTTTGGGGGGCTTGGAATGGATTAGGGCATTTACATGTAAAACGCGTCTCTACTTACGGAATTCACACGTTACGGAAATACTTCCAGAACGAATTAATTTCGTAAGTAGAGGTACCACTGTACTTTTTTACCCCACTGTATTAGACCCTCAGTGACCACTGACACTTAATTCATCAGAGCAGTCTGAAGTTTGCAGATACTGCCAAGCGAACATGTGTATCAATAACGTTCTCAAATACCAACTAAGGGATTCCAAATAATCAGGTGCAATCTGTAGCTTTTTTTTTTCCTACTTTGGTGGCACTTTCTCCCACTCCATTTATTAATCTGAAACATTATGAACAGCAATACTGAAACCCACTGCCTACACACCAAATTAATATCCTGAAATTTAGTTTCTTTAAAAATTGTGCAGGGCACTGATCTAATACAAACCTTTGCCAATGCTGAATATGACAGCATCCAATACATGCATACACAGAAATCAATACAAAAGGTGTACTAAGCTGACCTGACTGGTCACAACCATTGGTCTTCCTTCATCTCGATCATTATAGCTGCTCCTTCCACGGCTGACAGAGGGGCCTCCTCTAAGTCCTGGACCTGGATCTCTGCCTGATCGCTCTGGACGCATGGCCAAAGGTCCACTATTAAAAAAAAAAAGTTTCCAAATGTTTCACAGAACTTTCCAATATAGACTGATCATACTTGCTACAAAATCAGTTTGTTATGTACCGTATGCCTTCCTTGCTTGAACTCATTCCTCCATCATTCTTCCATCCTTGTCCTCCATCCCTTGGTGTTCGGTTGTGAGACATGGCGGGCATTGCAGCTCTTGCTCCCACAGGGCGATCGTGAATGGGTGCGGGGCGTCTCTCTTCTCTGACCCTCCTGTCGGTGTTTGGCTCAGCTCTGCGAACGGTTTCAAAGGTTTTATAACGATCAAATCCAGAGCCTTCTCTGTGAGGAGCAGGCCGACTCTTCTTTATCTCCGGCTCACCATCGAACCTGTTGCGTCTTGGAACAAAACAAGGACCAAAATGATTTTCACAAAAATCGAATTTAGTTAGAATAAAATCTAAATGATATATGTGTCCGTTCTGACAGACCAGCTTTAAACTCTTTATTATTTCAACCAGATCGTCAATGACGGAGCAGCTCATTCCAGCCTGATGAAATCACCCTGGGAGTGATCAGATATCCTGACCACTGACCTTAAGCACAGCCTAGATACAGACCCATCAAGGATGAGTTTAAAGTCAAGGTCAATGGCCTACGAGGAGTAATGCTTTTCATGAAATCATAAATAACCAGATCTTCTGACCTTTGACAATGTCCTTGACCCAAACCTTGATGCAGACCTACCTGAGAGTCACTGAGTTTTTTGAGAATCGAGGTAATTGCCTAGGAGGAGGAGTGATTTTTCTAAAATCATAAGTGCCCAGATCTCCTGCCCTCTGACAATGACCTTGAGCACAATCTGGATGCAAACCCTCCTGAGGATCCTTGTGAATAAGTCTGGTGACCAGTGGAGCAACTGCATAGAAGGACAAGCTAATTTTCTGAAATTACGTAAGTGCCCACATCTCCTGACCTTTGACCCTGACCTTGAGCATAACTTGGATGCAGACCCATCTGAGGAGCATTGTGACTCACTTGGGTAAACACCAGAGCAAATGCTTTGGACTAGTAGCAATTCCCATGAAATGTGGATGGATAGATGGACGGACGCCATTAACTTCGCTGGAATGAGCTTAAAAAAAAATGTTCCAACAAACTGAAAATCATACACATATACTGTATGTTTTAGAAGAAATCCTGAGTATGCTTCTCTATTTCAAACAAACCTGTCATAGCTGCTAGGCTGCTCAGCAGCCTCAGCAAAACGACCCCTGTCTCTGGGAGTGAAGCCTGTAAAGCGGTTCTGCTGCCGGTTATAACTGGAGCCTTGATTCATACGGCTGTCAGTGTCGGACTGCATCTTCTTGTTACCATTCCAATAGGTGTTGTCTCTCCGACTGGAAATAAAGTACAGATGTGAGTTATGAGCAGAAAACAACAACACGTCTGTTCATGTTAAGTGCGATACTTTGGTAATATTCTGTAATCAGTTGCTTTAGAATAATAATTACACATGTATATTTAGCTAAGTAATCATTCAAACCACAGCAATTTTCATAGCTATACACAAACTTTCTGCAGGAGAAAAATAAAATAGAAATGTACCCAGTTTCCACTTCACGGCCTCTCTTAAGGTTGTTTCTTTTTTCTTGCTCATAATGGAGCTGCTCTTGTTGCCTGCGCAGTGCCTCTCGTTCCCGTGCCATGCGCTCAGCCTCTTTACGCCTTTCCTGGAGCAGGGGATATTAAAGTAGTACAAATGAAACAAGGACAACGCAATTCCGTCTAGACTACTACGAAAAGTCTGATTTGAACACCTCTAAAAGCTTTTGCACACTGAAACAAGATTTTTGTACTCTTTTTATTGCCCCCCCCCCCCCCATGTGCAGTGCAAAGCTTTGAGACAGGTGAATGCGTTTATGCTGACTGTACCTGTTCTATACGGATTCTCTCTCTCTCCAGCCTCTCCCTCTCTAAGCGCTCCCTCTCCAGTTTCTGCCTTTCCATCTCCACTCTCTGCCGCTCCCGGAGCAGATTCTCTCGTTCTTCACGCTCTCTCAAGAGACGAACTCGCTCGCGCTCCCTGCGTTGCTGTTCTGCCATTTCACGATTCCTGAGGACATTAAAAAAAGGACATCGTTTTTGAACTAGGATAATCAGTAAATGCTTAAATAACTTTATCATGATTGAGCAGAATGGCTCAAGGCCAATTTTTGACGGTACCTGCGCAATTCTGCGGCTCTGCGGTAACGTTCCACGCGAGCCATCCTTTCACGCATCCTCTGCTCCTTCTGCGCCTTCATTTTATCAAAAGGCAAAAATTCTCCATCTCCTCCCTGGTTATTAAAAGGTCGGCGTTTGTTTTTAATCATCTTCAACTAAGAAAAAACAAACAGTATTCAAGTTAAAAAAAACCTTTTTATCGCAGTTTTCATAATCTGTGCAGCTTCATACCTCTTCAGGAGGAATCAAAGACTTTGGCCGCCTTTGAAAGTTGGTGTTGACAAAGGGCTGGGGGGGGGGGGTGACAAAAGCAAAGAAGACCATGTCATTATCCATCAAAGACTAAATAAAATATTCTTCCAAAATAAAATTTCAAAAAAAAATCTTACTTTATCAAAGTACCGTCCACGTCTAAAAGGTCTCATTTTACCAAAATTGGACCCTCCTTTAGCATGGTCCTGTAACAACTTGCTTGGGCTCTTTGATCCTGAAATAAAGCAGAAACAATAACTGGAGAGAAAGGCATATTTCTGTCATCTATATCAGCTTTGGTAAAATAGTGCCATGAAGAAGTAAAGCCTAAAACTTGCCATGCTTTCTGTCCTCTTTCTTTGAAGACTCTGGTACTGAACCAGATGAAACAGATCCAGATTTTCCACTTGTCTCTTGCTTGTCTTTATCTTTGTCAGAAAGCTTATCAGGTTTCTTGTCTTCTTTTTTGTAGGATGGCTGTGCTCTGAACAAAAACAAGGTTTTAGGCAGGGTTCCAATCAACAACATTAACATATGCTTTTTTCCCAGCCACTCACTTATTAGCTATTTTTATCCCAGTAGAACTGCGCTTTTCACTTGTTTTGCTGGAATTTGCTTTGTCGTCTGCTTCTTTCTTTGAAGGCTCTTTTTTGAACGGATCATTTTTAGCCTAAAATAAAGAAAAATTAGGCTGGCCAACAATGTTATCATGGGGGGGGGGGGGGGGGCGCGATGTGATCACTCAAAGTTTCTTAAAACCAATTATCTAACCCACTTACCTTTTCAACATATATCTCCTGTCCATGAAGCTCTGTACAGTCAAGGTGTGAGATGCAGCGTGTCACTTCTGTACTTGAAGACATAGTCACGAGGCCGTAGCATTTTGAACCAGGACTGCGAGCATTTGTAACCACTTTGGCACTTAAAACCTGTCAAAAGGGGTTCTACGTTATGCCAGAAGAATGCACAAAACCTGCATAAAGTGCCAAAGTTTAAATGTAATGGTTTCATAAAAAATATTCCCTTATCTATATTATAGCCAATCTTACACAGTCTCCCATGTGTATACACACACTCACGGGCTGGGTGATTAACCCTGATACTGATTTGAGGTCAAATTGCCCAGCCTCCCCCCCCCCCCCCACACACACATCTTTTGGCTGCTCCCAAGGTGCCACAGTAAATCATACGCCTGCATATTGATTTTGACAAGGACTTTACACTGGATGGCCTTCCTGGCGCCACCCACTCTATTTTACCAGGGCTTGAGTCCAGCATAAGGAGTACACTATTTTTGCGCTTCCCTAACCAACTTTTCTTTCCCCAGTCTATGTATGTTCAGCTTGCGAGATTCCCGAGCCGAGCCAACCCGAGAACAGCGAACAGAGAGAAAGGGATTTGAGAGAGAGAGGTGGATTTGAGTTGTGCGGCTAATGTAGTCTACCTGCCTTGTTACGTACCTAAAAATGTTAATGATTAACCGATTATTAATCATTAATTCTCCCGACGATCGGTGAAGAAAATTTCACCGAATGCCCATCCCTAGTGTCTACTTTTAATTATTAGAATAGAATAGGTTTTATTGTCATTGTACAGTTGTACAGCACAATGAAATTGGGTGCTCCACCAGGCTACTGATCAATAAAGTAAGTGAAGAATTTGAAATAAAACAGTTACAGAACACACAATTAACCATACGAGTGAAATAACGGTAAAAGTAAAAAAAAAAAAAAAAAAAAAAAATAGCTGATGGGTATATACAAAGGTGCAGTAGTGGCTACGCGGGTGGAACTATGTACTTAAGAGTGCAGAACAAAATTGAGTAAAATTAATTTCATAAGACTGCTTTTACATGAGTAGAATTTCTGGCTACTATACTCACTTCTGATCATATACAGTGGTGTGACAAAATGTTTGCCCCCTTCCTGATTTCTCATGTTTTTTGTATGTTTGTCACAAATGTTTCAGATCAAACAAATTTAAATATTGGACAACGGTAACACAAGTAAACACAAAATGCAGTTTTTAAATGAAGGTGTTTATTAAGGGTAAAAAAAAAAAAACAACCCACAAACCTACATGGCCCTGTGTGAAAAAGTGATTGCCCCCTCAACCTAATAACTGGTTGGACCACCCTTAGCAGCAACAACTGCAATCAAGCGTTTGCGATAACTGGCAATGAGTCTTCTACAGTGCTGTGGAGGAGTTTTGGCCCACTCATCTTTGCAGAATTGTAATTCAGCCACATTTGAGGGTTTTCGAGCATAAACCGTCTTTTTAAGGTCATGCCACAGCATCTCAATCGGATTCAGGTCAGGACTTTGACTAGGCCACTCCAAAGTCTTCATTTTGTTTTTCTTAAGCCATTCAGAGGTGGACTTGGTGTGTTTTGGGATCATTGTCCTGCTGCAGAACTCAAGTGCGTTTCAGCTTGAGGTCACGAACAGATGGCCGGACATTCTCCTTCAGGATTTTTTGGTAGACAGCAGAATTCATGCTTCCATTTACCACAGCAAGTCTTCCAGCTCCTGAAGCAGCAAAACAGACCCAGACCATCACACTACCACCACCATATTTTACTCTTGGTATGTTCTTTTTCTGAATTGCTGTGTTACCTTTATGCCAGATGTAATGGGACACACACCTTCCAAAAAGTTCAACTTTTGTCTCGTCAGTCCACAGAGTATTTTCCCAAAAGTCTTGGGGATCATCAAGATGTTTTCTGGCAAAACTGAGACGAGCCTTTATGTTCTTTTTGCTCAGCAGTGGTTTTCGTCTTGGAACTCTGCCATGCAGGCCATTTTTGCCCAGTCTCTCTTTCTTATGGTGGAGTCATGAACACTGACCTTAACTGAGGAAAGTGAGGCATGCACTTCTTTGGCTGTTGTGGGGTCTTTTGTGACCTCTTAGATGAGTCGTTGCTGTGCTCTTGGGGTAATTTTGGTCAGCAGCCACTCCTGGGAAGGTTCACCACTGTTCCATGTTTTCGCCATTTGTGGATAATGGCTCTCACTGTGGTTCGCTGGTGTCCCAAAGCTTTAGAAAATAGCTTTATTGTGGGGGTTACTGTGATGGCGGTATAATTAATAAACTCCCTTAAAAACTCTCAGTTCGCCGCTTATTATTTCATGCCGCCACACTATAACCTTTTCCAGACTGATAGATCTCAATTACTTCGTTTCTAATTTGTTCCTGAATTTCTTTGGATGGCAGCATGATATCTAGCTTTTGGTCTACTTCACTTTGTCAGGCAGGTCCTATTTAAGTGAGTTCTTGATTGAGAACAGGTGTGGCAGTAATCAGGCCTGGATGTGGCTGAAGAAATTGAACTCAGGTTTCCAAAGATGTGATAAACCACAGTTAATTTATGTTTGGGGGGGGGGGGGGGGCAATCACTTTTTCACACAGGGCCATGTAGGTTTGGATTTTTTCTCCCCTTAATAATAAACACCTTCATTTAAAAACTGCATTTTGTGCTTACTTGTGTTATCTTTGGCTAATATTTAAATATGTCTGAAGATCTGAAACATTTAAGTGTGACACAAAAAAAAAAGAGAAACCACTAAGGGGGCAAACACTTCACATCACTAATTTAAGTATGCGTGAATAAATTACTATTATGAATGTTTTTTCCCTTTTTTCCTACTCTCTCAATGGAAAAAAAACACTAATAATACCAAAAAAAATATGCATTTGTGTCATTTATGTGAATCATGGCAAAAAAAAAATCATGCAGGACAAACTGTGACACTTAGTATTTTCTAACCTGTTTCTATATCACAATAGAGAAAGAACCTGAATAAGATAGCTCAGAGTGGGAAAGAGGAGACAGAAGAGAGGAGCAAAGAAGAATAAAGTGCTCAGGTAGAGGAAGGAGAGAAAGATGACACCAGTAAAAAGTCCAAACAAAGGACATCTGGGTGGGACCCCAACTGGCCCAATATTCCAAGATTCAAGCCTTGGTTGTACAATACTTCAAATGGTAAGTTCCAAATGCAAAGTTACTGTGCAAAATAATAAAAAAAGAATAATATTAACATACTGCAGGTACAATAGTGTCATGCGTTTTCTGACACCCCCCCCCCCCCCGGTGAAATATGTAGTCACTGCACCAAGGTCCTTAAGCCAGAAGAAACACTGTATTTACACTTTTTATCAATGTATAATAAAAATGAAACAAAACTGTTCCACAGACTAGCTCTAATCAGAATGGTTTGAAATAAGAGTGATTTTTTTTTTAACATAAAAAAAAAAAAAATCTGTGTGTGTGTGTGTGTGGGGGGGGGGGGGGGGGGCGGGGGCATGGCTTCTTCTATACTGGGCCCACAGCGGAGCCCAACTCCTTCATGGCGGGTTCATTTTGTGGCCGGTCTCTGCAGGAGGTGTGCAATGGAGAAAAAGGAAGCTCCATGGGGCAACAAACCGAAATTAGCAGCTGACAGGAGACACCAGTTCCTGCTCTTAAGCCTGCTTCATGCTGCATTTCCCCTCTAGTACGCTTTGGATAAGCACAGCACGCACGCGGCGCTGTTCATGCTCACTTTTATCATCTACCCAGGCCAAGCGGTTGACGCATGCACACAACCATCATTTGTCGTTTCACTCCTGCCTGATGGGTAGCACCCAGGCGCTGACGCGCCAGGATTTTCACCAACAAAGAAATGGTGGACTTCTTCACAAAGTTTCTCTTCAAATATAGAGTCCATTTCTGCTGTTTGACTTCCCGGTTTTCACTCCTTTTCCACTAAGATGCTGCCGGCGCTGTGAAAGAAAGTATGTATGTATATATGATGATCATGTATGATTTTATTGTTTTCTACCTCCTCGTCTTCTTCGTCTACTGATGTATGCTGTGTCTATATCGCCACCTCGTGAATGGGACATTCAGTCTTGCACATGCGCTTTTCAATGCGTTCAGGTCGTGGGCAGGCGGCGCGGTCACAAAATTTGGCCTGCACGCGGTCGAGCACTGAACACTAGCGGAATGTAGACGACGACGTAAATTTCGTCACACGAGGTTTCCGGTTACACGTACACGGACAGCAGAGGTGCAGCATGAAGCAGGCTTCATCCACACACCATTGCACTAATGTGAGATTTCTTAGGGCAGGGGAAAAGTGACCTCACTTTGATTAGTTATACAGTGCATCCTTCTTCACAGGAATATACAGTGCCTCCTGAAAGTATTAACAGCGTTTCACTTTTTCCACATTTTGTATGTTACAGCCTTATTCCAAATGGGATTAAATTAATTTTTTTCCTCAAAATTCTACATACAATACCCCATAATGACAACATGAAAAAAGTTGGGATTTTTGCAAATTTATTAAAAATAAAAAAACTAAGAAATTGCATGTACATAAGTATTCACAGCCTTTGCTCAACACTTTGTTGATGCACCTTTGGCAGCAATTACAGCCTCAAGTCTTTGAATATGATGCCCCAAGCCTGGCACACCTATCTTTGGGCAGTTTTGCCCATTCCTCTTTGCAGCACCTCTCAAGCTCCATCAGGTTGGATGGGAAGTCTCGGTGCACACCCATTTTCAGATCTCTCCAGAGATGTTCAATTGGATTCAAGTCTGGGCTCTGGCTGGGCCACTCAAGGACATTCACAGAGTTGTCCTGAAGCCATTCCTTTGTTATCTTGGCTGTGTGCTTGGAGTCTTCCTGCTGAAAGATGAACCGTCGCCCCAGTCTGAGGTGAAGAGCACTCTGGGGCAAGTTTTCATCCATCCTAAGAAGTCTCCCAGTTCCTGAAGCTGAAAAACATCCCCACAGCATGATGCTGCTGCCACCATTGGCGTGGTTATGAGCAGTGCCTGGTTTCCTCCAAACATGACGCCTGGCATTCATGCCAGAGAGTTCAATCTTTATCTCATCACACCAGAGTATTTTGTTTCTCATGGTCTGAGAGTCCTTCAGGTGTCTTTTGGCAAACTCCAGGCGGGCTGCCATGTGCCTTTTATTAAGGAGTGGCTTCCATATGGCCACTCTACCATACAGACCTGATCGGTGGATTGTTGGAGAGATGGTTGTCCTCCTGGAAGTTTCTCCTCTCTTCACAGAGGAACACTAGAGCTCTGACAGAGTGACCACTGGGTTCTTTGTCACCTCCTTGACTGAGGCCCTTCTCCCCCGATCACTCAGTTTAGATTCCCGGCCAGCTCTAGGAAGAGTCGTGGTGGTTCCGAACGTGTTCCATTTACAGATGATGGAGGCCACTGTGCTCACTGGGACCTTCAATGCAGCAGAACTTTTTCTGTACCCTTCCCCAGTTTTGTGCCTCGAGACAATCCTGTCTCAGAGGTCTACAGACAATTCCTTTGACTTCATGCTTGGTTTGTTCTCTGACATGCACTGTCAACTGTGGGACCTTATATAGACAGGTGTGTGCCTTTCCAAATCATGCCCAATCAACTAAATTTACCACAGGTGGACTCCACTTAAACTGTAGAAACATCTCAAGGATCATCAGTGGAAACAGGATGCACCCGAGCTCAATTTTGAGCTTCACAGCAAAGGCTGTGAATACTTATGTACATGTGATTTCTTAGTTTTTTATTTTTAATAAATTTGCAAAAATGTCAAAAAAAAAACAAAACAAACCTTTTCACACTGTCGTTATGGGGTATTGTGTGTAGAATTTTGAGGAAAAAAAATGAATTTAACCCCTTTTGGAATAAGGCTGCAACATAAAATGTGGAAAAAGTGAAGTGCTGTGAATACTTTCCGGATGCACTGTATATTCCTGTGAAGAACAAATGAAGCTTCTGAGGTAAACTCAACCCTAAATACTTGGGCTAATTTTACAGACTAGTCCAGGGGTGTCAGCGGACTAAAACTGGACCGCTAATTTGGTGAATTCACAGGAATGAGAATGGGGTTTGGGGAAAGAAGAGGAAACTAAGCCGGGGGTCTTGGGGGACGCAGGCCCCCAAGCCGGATCCACGGCGGAGCCTTGGTGGGGAGTCTGGATGGCAACGCCCCCCAGAAGCTAACGAAATCTGGTCTTTTACAATGCTCAAATGTGGTCTTATATTTAAAGTTAGAAGTACGTACAAATGCACTTATAGTTTACCTTTTTAATCTGCTGCTGCATCACATGTGTAAATTTATGATATCTGAATGGTATGTTGATGTAATAATACTAAATTATATTTTACTACTATTTAATATGTTTAGAACTGACACAGAATTACATTTACATAGTTCTAGAACAGAAAATAATTTAACCAAGTAAAATAAATTATAAATATTAACAAAATTCCATCACCAAGTCCATCACCCATTTATTAAAATACACTGACATTCTGCAAACATTTTGATTTATTGTGTGCATTTGTTAGTGTTACTAGGAATATAAAAAAAGTTGCATATTAGTATATTTTAATATTTGAAAGATAATCTAAGAAAGTAAGTAAAACCTAAAAGATGTTAATTTTTATGCAATGACCATAAAGAAATTATGTTTACTAATGAAAGCAAAGATATCTTAGGAAAGGCAACCCATCACCACCCATGACCAAAAAAAAAAAAAAACTTACACATGCATTATGTAACTCCTCCTAGTGAAACAAAAAACGATAAATTATATTCAAAATTCTTAGATTGCATTTCAAATTGTGAGAAAATATGTAATAACATTTATCTATTAACAATCGATAATCAGCATTAAAATGCAATTAGTGTTTCAAAACAGGCATGACGTTGGGGACTTCCGGTCTGGACACCATGGTGATTGCAGCTTAACGCTGAAGCTTATACAGTCTGACAGCCGTAGGTAGGAAGGACCTGTGAAACCTCTCGGTCGCACACCTAGGATGATTTAGTCTAGTGTTAAATGAGCTCCTCAGTGCATTCAGTAGTTGCATGTTAACACAGGACCCCTTTGATATAACCTTCACAATTCTTGCATCCGCTGAACTTGTGAGTTTTTCGAGTTTCTGCTTGAATTTCTTTGCAAGATATCAGAATAGCCTCCCACAGCTGCCGTTTTGATGTGAACTGCCTCCCACCCTCAGATCTTTTGCTTGAGGATGTTCCAGAGGTTCTCAATAGGGTTGAGGTCTGGGGAGGATGGGGGCCACATCATAAGTTTCTCTCCTTTTATGCCCATAGCAGCCAATAACACAGAGGTATTCTTTGCAGCATGAGATGATGCATTGTCATGCATGAAGATAATTTTGCTTCGGAAGGCACGGTTCTTCTTTTTGTACCATGGAAGAAAGTGGTCAGTCAGAAACTATATACTTTGCCGAGGTCATTTTCACACCTTCAGGGACCCTAAAGGGGCCTACCATCTCTCCCTGAGATTCCAGCCCAAAACATGACTCCGCCATCTCCTTGTTGATGTCACAGCCTCGTTGGGACATGGTGGCCATTCACCAACCATCCACTATTCCATCCATCTGGACCATCCAGGGTTGCAAGGCATTCATCAGTAAACATGACTGAAAATTAGTCTTCATGCATTTCCGGGCCCACTGCAACCATTTCTGCTTGTGAGTATTGGTTAGGGGTGGCCGAATAGTAGGTTTATGCACAACTGCAAGCCTCTGGAGTCCCACTAAGAGGTGTAGAATCCTCCAGAGGCACCAGCAGCTTCAAATACCTGCTTGCTGCTTTGTAATAGCAATTTAGCAGCTACTCTCTTAATCTGATCAATTTGTCTGGCAGAAACCTTCCTCAGTATGCCTTTATCTGCACAAACCCGTCTGGTCTGAATCAGCCACAAATTTCTTCACAGTACGATGATCACACTTAAGTTTTCAGGAAATATCTAATGTTTTCATACCTTGTCCAAGGCACTGCACTATTTGACACATTTCAGCAGCAGAGAGAGCGGTTTTCTTTCCCATATTGCTTGAAACCTGTGGCATGCTTAATAATGTGGAACATCCTTTGTAAGTAGTTTTCCTTTAATTGGGTTCACCTGGCAAACTAATTATGACAGGTGTCTGCGACCGATATCAGTGATCCAAAGAGCCCTGAGACACAATACCATCCATGAGTTTATTTGAAAAACAAAAAACTGAATGTTTGGCACTAAAATCCTATTTGCATAATAATTTTAAACATGGTGTATTTCAACCAAATCAGTTTTGTGGATTTATTATCAGTTCCAACTTCTCAGATAACTGTCCCATGTGTGGGTATTGTTTCAAGTTTTGCTTTCTAATGTTCCATTTCACATTCCAAAACTGCCTCCATGTTAGAATTTGGCTTTTAACATGTTTTATGTACATTTTTTCTTTAATTTCTGCCCATATTTGTGTGGGATTTCTTAAAAAAAATTTAAAAAAAATGCTATTCCTTATATAAAGGATTGCGCAGCATTCATACTGAAAGATGGCATACTCAAATAATCTGAAAGCACATGCACACAAAAATTTTCAAATGTATCCAACTGTTTGCACACCAGATTCTCCACACCTTTTCTTTGTTCATTCCACCTCCCCGTGAAAACCAGCGCATGTGCATGAGCTCTTTATTCTGCCTCGGTTCCTCCCACTAATGACTATGTTAATGACTAAAAATGCCCCTTCTGCCACTTTTCTGTCAAACAATGATTGTCAATCCTGCGGGAAAACACAGCATAAATAACTTAACGGGGTGTGACACTGAGGTGTTGATAACGGAGATGGAGGGCAGAAAAAAATATTTTATTTTGTTCTGACTCAATAATAAGAATCAATAATAAATTTAAATTTACCGAGTGGACCGTGTTTCAATGGCAGGTAATGCAGCTGACTCAGACTGAAATACACAAATAAAATGGTCTGGCATTAAAGTTAAAGTCAATAGGCAAATCACTGCTCAGTGTGTTGCTGGGGTGACTGGGGGCAGTGATGCTGACACACGGGGGGAATAAAATGCTGTGAAAGGAAGCCCTCTGCAATCCGCACATGAGGGACAGACAGATGTGATGTTAGTAAGTAAATTAAGTAAATAAACACCACTGAATACCACTCCCATCTCACACCTGAATTTAGACAAGTTACAAACCAAATCTGTCGGTGTCAGAATCCAAATTACGCACAATAACCAGGCTGAACACACGGGGCTGCACAATATAAAAAGCCTTTTTTATCCAGATTGTAATCTCCAAACATATTTTCATCCATGGAAACATCTCCTCACTCTGAGACATCTGCATGTACGTAAATGTGTCCGCTGCTGCTACTGGGGTTCACCTGCAGGGATCCGCCTGCCTTCTGCCTCACGACACATATTGTGCTGGAGCCGGGGATTGATTAATTCAAAAGTGCAATTTGCTGACCAGAATTCCTCCCACAAGAGATGGATAAGTGTGCATTGCCTTGCGAGTCAACTGTATAGTCTTTGGTAAATTTTGTTTTCTCCCTGTCACATTTACAGAAACAGAATCCAGTTTACTGTGGTCCATGAGTGAGGCAGCTTGTTCAAGTGAAATAGTTATTATGCCTCGGTGCAACAGAGGCATACGGTAATCGCGCAATGCGTCTGTGTGGTTGGTTGGTTGTGTGTGTGTATCTGTCTGTTACCAGTTTTTCAGCACGCCCGATAAAAATCAAGTGGAAATAAAGGCTTGTATCATTATATCACCATATTTTCTCGACTTTTAATTTGTCAATTTCGAGACAAGGTTTTGTTTTCAAAATAAACACAAATTTAAAGGTCTGATGACACAATTTTGACATTTTTTAGCATGTTGTGTAAACCCAAAAGTTGTTGTCGATGATCAATATATTTACAACCACGCCTGCATAAACTAGTTATCAAAAAACCACAGCCGCCGACTGGACTGTGGTGCCGCCCACCAAATGAAGGGCGGCACCACCATGATGTAAGCGACAGTACGGACGCCAGTGTTGTTGACTGGAATGACAGCAGCTTTGTAGCTCACAGTTTCTTGTTTTAATTTTACGGCTATGCCTTTCCATTGTATCGCAGGCTTAGATAAACAACAGGCCGTGAAAGACCACATCACACGCTTCAGCTACAACTGTCATAAGCCTCCTGGTGCGCTCCTCGCGCACTTTTACACAGGAGGAGCGCACGAGGAGAGGAAGGATTAATGAATTTACGAGCAGCTTTGACCTACTTTCTGTGATCACATGCTGATGCTCGCCAGTCTGGCTACGTCCCCTCTATCATTATCACCAGCTGATTCAAACTCCCGCTGATCATGTTTCCCGGTCCTCGCTCGCCCAGGTGCTTCTCATCACACCATCACCAGCAGTGCATGTACTTCGCGGCCGTTTGCCAGTCACACACTGCTGGTCCATAGTATTGTAATCTGTGCCGTTAGTCTGCCAGTATTTTCAGCACTCTCACGACATTAGTCACTCCATGTTCGCCGTGGTTCTCGTGCGTCCTTGAAGCGATGTTGGCTCTGGGGCACAACTGTGGCTAACACGTCTCCTCTCATTTGCTCTCTGGGCGATGCTGGCCCCCAAACGCCATCAATAAGTGTTTGTGATTTTTTGTACGTTTTCACCTTTTTGGGAATTGTCTGTCTTTCTGTATTGAACCCTGCACGCAAATCCTCGTTATTTCATCCTCCCTCTCTGTGCCCTGCGTCAAGAGCACACGGAGGGTCATGATGAATGGATTTACGAGCAGAATTCACCACAGCACATGTATTGAACATAAGAATGATAACAGTTCCCAAAAAGGTGAAGGCTTACAAAAATAAACAGTGGTGTTCGGGGCTGACATCGCCCAGCGAACATGGAGAGGAGACGTGTTAACCACGGTTGCGCCCCAGGGCCAACATCGTTTCAAGGGGTGCAACACAACCACGGCTGTGTGGAGTGGCTAACACGTCGTGATAGTGTTAGCAATATTGGCTGGCTGACAACACGGCAGATGATGCACACAAAACATGAACAGCTGACTGTCAAAGAGAGAGGGTGTATGATCAGACCAGCGAATCTTGGACAGTGCCCACCTGAAAGTGGGTCAAAACGCACATAAAACACGTACAAAACAAAAACAACAAGAACTCAAAATATAATACATAATAAACCCGATGCCTGAGCCACAGAGAATACACTGCTATGATCTTATTGAAAAAAAATCCGGTAATAAATTATATTTATGAACAAATAATTTGTTGCAATATCTAACAAAAGCATAACACTCGGTGTTCCCCTGCTGTGTGTTTGTCGCTGCTGCTGCACCGGCCATGTGTGCCTCTCCACTCTCACTCTCTGAGTCTGACTCGCTAGGCACGATGCCCGCTTGGCATGGCTCAAACCTATACGGTCTGATGCCCCCAGATTCTTCATTGTCATCCCATTCTTCGGAACTATAACCGTCTGAAGATTGGACAACACAAACCAATTCCAGACTACATGTGCTGGAACCGATACCCCACAGTATGGGGTATCGGGCTTGTTGTTACGAGCTATTTGGTCTCTGTATGACCGTTGTCAGAGTTTGGTTCGTATTGCCAACACTCGGTTGGACTCTACCCAGTGAGAGTTGGACTCCGCCAGGGCTGCCCTTTGTCACCGATCCTGTTCATAATTTTTATGGGCAGGATTTCTAGGCGCAGCCAGGGAATGGAGGGCGTCATGCTTGGTGACCACAGGATCTCATCTGTTGTTTGCAGACGATGATGTCCTGTTGGCTTCATCCAGCAACGACCTACAGCTCTTGCTGGGACGGTTTGCCGCTGAGTGTGAAGCGGCTGGGATGAGAATCAGCACCTCCAAGTCCAAGTTCATGGTCCTCAGCCGGAAAAAGGTGGATTGTCCTGTCTGGGTTGGGGACAGGCTCCTGCCCCAAGTGGAGGAGTTTAAGTATCTTGGGGTTTTATTCACGAGTGAGGGGAAAATGGAGTGAGAGATTGACAGAATCGACAGAATTGACAGAGATCGGAGCAGAATCTGCAGTGATGCGGATGTTGTACCGGTCTGTTGTGGTGAAGAGGGAGCTTAGTTCTAAGGCAAAACTGTCGATTTACCAGTCAAGCTACGTTCCTACTCTCACCTATGGTCACGAGCTTTGGGTAATGACCGAAAGAACGAGATCGCGGATACAAGCGGCTGAAATGAGGTTTCTCCATAGGATTGCTGGACTCACCCTCAGAGATAGGGTGAGGAGCTCAGTCGTCCAGGAGAGGCTCAGAGTAGATCCGCTGCTCCTCCACATTGAAAGGAGTCAGTTGAGATGGTACGGGCATCTGATTAGGATGCCTCCTGGACGCCTCCCACTTGAGGTGTTTCGGGCACGTCCTACTGGAAGGAGACCCCAGGGCAGACCCAGGACTCGGTGGAGAGACTATGTCTCCCAGCTGGTCTGGGAACGCCTTGGTATCCTCTCTGAAGAGCTGGAGCAGGTGGCTGGGGAGAGGGAAGTCTGGGCTTCTCTGCTTGGAACTGCTGCCTCCGCAACCCAGACCTCCGGAAACGCAGTAGAAGATGGATGGATGGATGTGCTGGAACCATCGTTGATGTTTTCTACCGCTTCCATCCTGTGTGTACAATGGGCAGCCAAGCACTGTGTTCTGTCGATGTCGTTACAACATGGCCGGGGAGGGGGGGGGGGGGGTTCCAGCCAATGATGCAATTGGTGACATGGCGCTCATGAAAATGTCGGATATTCGCGTGAAAAAAAGCCAGTTTGACTTAGAATTGCACAGACCAACCTATTTCGTCATATTGTACTGTGTTGAAAAATTAGATGAAGTCAAAAACGTGTCATCAGACCTTTAACTCACCATTATACCCTCAATGGCGCTGCAAAAAAAAAGGTACTGTAATAACTAGGCTGAGCCAGTAGCGGTTGCACCGCGGCAGCTGCACCGTGGTGATTCCATTATCATTTATCATTTTTCACTGCACTCAATAAGCCGAGTTATGAAGACAAATCATGTAATGTTTTTCACAGACTAATTCATAGACAAATCATTTTAACTGAAGTAGAAATGTTATTTTAACACATTCTGTGAGGTTCAGTTGTTTTGTAGACTGACGATCAGGCGGATCTGCCAAACAGAATTTTGCAGAAAGCCCTCAACTTCTCATGGCAGGTGAAAATTTTGTGGCTCAGCCTGCAGATTCTCATGTCACCTGTTTTTATACATCCCACTGTGTGCGTGAAAATCAGTGTATGCCATGTTTTTGTGTATGTACACCATTTATACACAAGGCCCTAGGCCTTAATGTACAGTTTGACTTTGTTACAGATTACTACATTCAATCTGGTGATATAATTCCTATGGGTCACTCTCACTTGACAAATTAACAGATCAAACCTACGAGAAGACAGCTGTCATCAAGACGTGTGACTGATTTGTATCTAGAACTAGCTACTATATTAGAGGAATCAAGTGTAGAGATCTGAAGAAATACCAAGGCAAATCTCTTCAACTAAGGATGCTTTCACACCTACAGGCTTTAGTTCATTTCAATTGAACTTGAGTTCAACCAGTTCCAGCTGGGCTACATGGTGGCGCAGTGGTTAGCACTGCGGCAGCACAGTTTACCCTTGGCCGGGGGATTGTGGGTTTGATCCCAGCCCCCGACCAACAGTGATCTGTGTGGAGTTTGCATGTTCTCCCCGTGTTTGCGTGGGTTTACTCCGGGATTTCTCCGGTTTCCTCCCACATGCCAAAAACATGCAGGTTAGGTTAATTGGAGACTCTAAAGTGGCCCTAGGTGTGAATGTGTGTGTGAATGGTTAAGGGATAGCGCCGTATCGTGGCTGCTTCATCCATCCAGGTGGTGGATGACCCTCAATTTCCCCTGTGGGGATTAATAAAGTATACTAAATCTAAAAAAAAAAAAAAAAAAAAAAAAAAAAAAAAATTTGTCTGGTGAGAACACGGTAATCACACTCAAGGGCACACCAAAACAACTGTGTCAAGACCACCTGAAAGAGGTGGTCTCAATTCAAATCAACCGGCAAATTCTGGTGTGGTCCTGTAGGTGAGAAAGGGACCGTAGTAAAACAGGACCAGCAGCAAACAGTAAAACATTTTATACCACTGTACATACCTGATGGATCTTCAAAAATATCTGTGGCTGAGCATGTCACAGTTCTGGAGGTTCATGAAGGTTAATGTCATTTTCCTTCCGTAGCAGTGCTTCATTTTCAAACTGTACGATTTGCCGAAAGTGGTATATGCACATAATAAACGATAACCAGGGCGATGGACCCCCCCCCCATAGATAATACTAGGATTTGTATTATTTTCTACCCAGAAATGCATACATGCACAGCTGTCATCCTACTTCCTGTATTTACCTTTCCTGTTCACGCGGTTAAAAAAAAAAAAAAAAAAAAAAAAAAATCTGACCAATCAGAACAGAGAACATTCTGACGCTAGTCTCAAGGGATTTAATGTGATGCAATTTGGTCCGCTTCAATTTTTGCCTTTGTCAAAGGGAACCGAACCAAGGAGAAAATGATACAATGTAAACTTATCAACTGATCTGGACCAAAGTAAACAAATTTTTATAATCTTTTATTAGTCCCAAAATGGGAAAATTACATGGCATCCACCTGGATGGATGAAGCAGCCAGGGTACGGCGCTATCCCTTCACCATTCAAACACACATTCACCCCTAGGGCCACTTTAGAGTCTCCAATTAACCTATCTTGCATGTTTTTGGCCTGTGGGAGGAAACTGGAGTACCTGGGGTAAACCTATGCAGGCAGGGGAAAAACATGCCAACTCCACACAGAAGGGTCACTGATGGTCAAGGGGTGGGATCAAACACACGATGGTCACAGGTAGAATCGATCCCATGACCTTCTTACTGTGCTGCCAGAGTGCTAACCACTGCTCCACTGAGCTGCTCATAGGTGTGGGTGACACCTATTGGCAGGTGTTCAGGTGTGAAAGCACCCTATAACATCTTTTTGACTACTTGTGTAATACTCTTTAGTGCTGAAAATATGGCCTGTTACTGGAGAGCTGGATGGGATAAATAATGGAAGCTTGCAAAAGGTAAACAAAACACAGTGATTTTAAAAATCTTTTTAACCTATATTCAATTGAATACACTACAAAGATAAGCTCTTTAATGTTCAAACTGATAAATCTTGTTGTGTTCTTGCAAATATTCACTCACTTTGAATTTGATGCCTGCAACACATTCTTAAAAAAAAAAAAAAAACTGGGATGGAGCATGTTGACTGATTTACATCACCTCTTCCTTAACAACACTCAAGTGTAGGGCTGTGCGATATGACAAAAATTCATATCACGATGTCATCTTATATCACGATAATTATATATATCATCTGCATTTTCTGTAAATTCTACAGTTTAGATAATCACATAAAAAGGACCATCTTTTCTGTTTTTACATGTACCATTTTCCCCTCATAATTTTGCAGTGTTATACAAGCTTTTTAATGTGAATTTGAGAATTGAGTCTCATAAATTTCAGGTTTTTCTTCTAAATCGTATATGAATAAGAAGTAAACATCAACAAGTTAAATATTTCCTGAGCCAGAGGAGAAAAGCAACAAAACAACCAAAGTCTGAAAATGAGAAAATTACCCATGGCTGTCACCTACAGATATAAATTAGCTGTTAGTTTAAATCAGTGAAAATTTAAGTGTAGACCTGCAGACTGCCATTCTGGCCTGATTTAACCTGTTTGCTTCTTAGTAAAAATATTTGGTCATGATCTGAAAATCAAAGACACAAAAGGTAATGTAATAAAATATGTGATGACTAACTTTATTCATTATCAATACTTGACGAATTAAAATGATTAGAAACCAAATAAATTACATCAAGAGCCAACTTGCTCTTCAGACCTGTGTTTATTTTGCATGTATGTGCCACCATCACGCACTTTTGCAGCTTTAATACATTTTTCAGACAAAACTAAGAAACTTGGCAGTAATTAAAAAAAAAACTAAGATGGTCTGCTATGGTTTCCAGTTAGCATGACTTAGCATCATCATCTACATTTCATAAATAGATGTGGTGTTAACATTACTTAGCTCCTATTAAAACAAGGTTAGTGAACTATCCTCTCTGACGCAGTGCAATGAAAAACAAACCCACATCCCTGGCAAACAGGAGTAGCAGCTATCTGAACTGGTAGTTTGGAGTTAGCATTAGCATCCACCGGACTGAAGCCTAGCCACCTACAACACACCTGTCCTGCTGTGCACACTGCAGAGGAGAGACGGGGCACTGACAAGTAGTGGTGAGGAACTTCACTGAATAAACGGGAGTATGTGCATTTTAAATAACGACAGTAGTCTATGAAATGATACATGTTTTTATATCGTCATCCGATATATCGTCATATCGCACAGCCCTACTCAAGTGTTTCGGAACCAAGGACAGCAATTGTTGAAGCTTTGTAGGTGGAATTATTTGGCATTCTTGCTTGATGTAAGCTGCTCAACAGTCTGGGGTCTCCACGGTCATATTTTGCGCCTCATAATGTGCCACACATTTTTAATGGGAGGCAGGTCTGGAATGCATTCAGGCCAGTCTAGTACCTGCACTCTTTCACCATATAACCCTGTTATTGCAACACGTGCAGAACGTGGCTTGGCATCGTCTTGCTGAAATAACCAGGGATGTCCCTGAAAAAAAATGTTGCTTGGATGGCAGCATACAGTTAGGCCCAGAAATATTTGGACAGTGACAATCTTCATGATTTGGGCTCTGCATGCCACCACATTGGATTTGAAATGAAACAACTACAACGGAACTGAAGTGCAGACTTTAAGGTTTAATTCAAGGGGTTGAACAAAAATATATGATTAAACATGTAGGAATTGTAGCTATTTTTATACAAACGCTCCTCATTTCAGGGGCTCAAAAGTAATTGGACAAATAAACATAACCCTAAGTAAAATGTTACTTTTCAATATTTTGTTGAGAATCCTTTGCAGGCAATGACTGCCTGAAGTCTGGAACCCATGGACATCACCAAACGCTGGGTTTCCTCCTTTGTGATGCTTTGCCAGGCCTTTACTGCAGCTGTCTTCAGTTGTTGCTTGTTTGTGGGTCTTTCTGCCTTAAGTTTTATCTTGAGCAAGTGAAATGCATGCTCGATTGGGCTAAGATCTGGTGATTGACTCGGCCATTGCAGAATATTCCACTTCTTTGCTTTAAAAAACTCCTGGGTTGCTTTTGCAGTATGTTTTGGATCAATGTCCATCTGTACTGTGAAGCGCCGTCCAATCAACTTTGCTGCATTTGGCTGAATCTGAGCAGAAAGTATATCCCTATACACTTCAGAATTCATCCGGCTGCTTCTGTCTTTTGTCACATCATCAATAAACTCAAGTGACCCAGTGCCACTGGAAGCCATGCATGCCCATGCCATCACACTGCCTCCACCATGTTTTACAGAACATGTGGTGTGCTTTGGATCATGAGCTGTTCCAATTCTTCTCCAAACTTTCTTCTTCCCATCATTCTGGTACAGGTTAATCTTAGTCTCATCTGTCCAAAGAATGCTGTTCCAGAACTAGGCTGGCTTCTTCAGGTGTTTTTTGGCAAAGTCAATTCTGGCCTTTCTATTTTTGAGGCTGATTAATGGTTTGCACCTTGTGGTGAATCCTTTGTATTTACTCTCATGAAGTCTTCTCTTTATGGTAGACTTAGATACTGATACACCTACTTTCTGGAGAGTGTTCTTCACTTGAGTAGATGTTGTGAAGGGGTTGTTCTTCACCATGGAAAGGATTCTGCGATCATCCACCACTGTTGTCTTCCGTGGACGTCCAGGCCTTTTTGAGTTCCCAAGCTCACCAGTGCACTCTTTTTTTCTCAGAATGTACCAAACTGTTGATTTGGCCACTCCTAACATTTCTGCTATCTCTCTGATGGAGTTCTTCTTTTGTTTCAGCCTCAGGATGGTCTGTTTCACCTCCATTGATGGCTCCTTTGACCGCATGTTCTGTGTTCACAGCAACAGCTTCCAAATGCAAACGCCACACCTGAAATCAACTCCAGACCTTTTAACTGCTTAATTGATGATAGGTTAATGAGGGAAGAGCCCATGCGGCCTTATTTTTTTTTTTTTTGCAGCCTTCTGAGTCAATTGTCCAATTACTTTTGGTCCCTTGAAAAAGAGGCGGCTACGTATTAAAGAGCTGTAATTCCTAAACCCTTGCTCCAATTTGGATGTGAATACTCTCAAATTACAGCTGAGAGTCTGCACTTTAAGCCCACATTGATTATATAATTGTATCCTGAATAGGTTTTCGTAAACAGCTAAAATAACAAAACTTGTCACTGTCCAAATATTTCTGGGCCTAACTGTATGTCGTTTCAAAACCTGTTCAGCATTAATAGTGCCTTCACAGATGTACAAGTTACCCATGCCATGGGCACTAACACACCCAAATACCATCACAGATGCTGGCTTTTGAACCTTGCCCTGATGGCAATCTGGATGGTCCTTTTCCTCTCTAGCCCAGAGGACGACGTCCATTATTTCCAAAAACAGTATGAAATAGGGACTCGTCAGACCACAACACACTTTTCCACTTGGTTCAGACCATCTCAGATGAGCTCGGGCCCAGAGCAACTGGCGGTATTTCTGGGTGTTGATAGCTTTCACTTTGCATGGTAGTTTTAACTTGTACTTACAGTGACGAACTGTGTTAACTGACAATGGCTTTCCATTGTGCTCTCAGCCCAAATGGTAATCTCTTTAAAGCGTACCTGTGGTAGTCGTGAAAAAAAAAAGATATTATATTGAGCCCCTGTCTCACGTTCTAGTTCAAGTTTAAGTTGAAATTCATGTTCAAAGCAATTTGATATAAATCCATTGCTGATGTGCTGGTTCAGCTATGTCAGCAAAACATGAGTGCAGCCATACTAGTGGCTACATGGCCTTCCAGGACGCTTCCTGTGACGTAATTTCGTTGACACCGCGATCTGGATCAGTATTGGCTGAGCCTGGAGTGCCCGGATGAGCAGTGGCTTTCGGGATATTCAAATTCAAACGTTTATTTCAAACTCAGGGTTCATATTAAATGCAGAACTAAAACGATTAGAAAATAAATAAATGCTTAAATTCAGCGGGCCGTCTCGTCTGATCTGAGCTCGTAACGGCCGATGATTCTAAAACTATGCGATCTGGATCAATATTGGCTGAGCCTGGAGTACCCGGATGTGCAGTGGCTTTCGGGAAATTCAAATTCAAACGTTTATTTCAAACTCAGGGTTCATATTAAATGCAGAACTAAAACGAGTAGAAAATAAATAAATAAATGC
Source organism: Pholidichthys leucotaenia (assembly GCA_020510985.1). Classification (NCBI taxonomy): domain Eukaryota; kingdom Metazoa; phylum Chordata; class Actinopteri; order Cichliformes; family Pholidichthyidae; genus Pholidichthys; species Pholidichthys leucotaenia. The sequence continues at coordinate 322,137,194 of CM035837.1, read as the reverse complement.
TTAAATTCAGCAGCTTGTCTCATCTGATCTGAGCTCGTAACAGCCGCGAGACGGGCTGGGCTCCTCCCTCGCCGCGGGAGCAGCAGAGAGAGAGAGCAGCAGAGCAGAGCAGCAGACACTCGGCGCTCTTGTAACAACAAAAACATACAATGCAATATGGATATCGCAACATGGCGGAATGTAAAGCCTTTGGATGTCTCAATAATAAGCGAAAAAACAAAGATAAACACTTCTTTTGTGTACCCAAACCCAACTCACCTTGTCAGAAGATCGGAGCGGAAAAGTGATCTCGGAACAGGGCACAGACGAATCCTTTCAGACGAAATTGCGTTGTGTGTGAGGACCACTTCGTCACTTTAACCCTCAGAAGACCTTTCTGGCTCAAACCTGTAGCCATGTTGGACGAATTCTTCCCCAGAGTCCGACAATTCAGCCATAATAGAATAAAAACACTCACAAAAGCACCCTAGTCTCTCATACAGGCGGAGCATTGACTGTTGAGTATCAACGAAGTGACGTCACATCCGTATGTGTCATGGCTGCGCTCAGAGTTTTCATTGGCTGGCCATGCCTGCGGTCGTATTTGCATATTTCTCTGGTGGTATTTGGCTGGCAATAATTATTTAACCAAATAAATAATTTGCCTAATGTTTTCAAGTTGAATGCGTTTAGACGACCACCACAGGTACCCTTTAACAGTATGATGTTGGCTTTTAAAGCAGTGGTAAAGGTCAAGGTCATTCAATGTGTTTTCAGACTCGTCGCTTACGTGCAGAAATTTTTCAGGATTATCTGAATCTTTTAATATTGTGGGCTGTAGATGACGAAATCCCTATATTCTTTGCAACTGCACACTGAGAAGCATTGTTCTTAAACTGTTTGACAATTTGCCCACACAGTTGTTCACAAAGTGGTGAACCTCGCCCCATCCTTGCTTGTGAACTACTAAGTCTTTCACAAATCCTCCTTTTATCCCCAATCATGACACTCATCCGTTTCCAATTAAGCTGTTCACCTGTGAAATGTTCCACAAAGGTGTTTTTTGAGAATTCCTCAACTTTCCCAGTCTTTTGTTGCCACTGTCCCAGGTTTCTGGAACGCATTACAGGCATCAACTTCAAAATAAGTAAATATTTGTAACAAAGTTTATTAGTTTGAGCATTAAATAGCTAGTCTTTGTAGTGTATTCAATTGAATATAGCTTAAATAATTTTTAAATCATTGCATTTTATGTATTTTTATTTATGTTTCACACAACGTCCCAACTTCACCGAAATTGGGGTCGTATATCGGATGACGAGATTAAAAACATCTATAGATTCATATGAAACTATATGATTTATATCAGGGTGTCGCAAAATGCATTTCTATCTTTGTCATTCCGGTGGCGGTTTGCGAAGACCCAACGGAGCGTGTCCCAGCATTTTCCAATATGGCGACCTTTGCAAGTCAAGAATGTGAAAGACTACAGTCAGCGTTCACAAATTAGAGCCACTAAACAATCATCACCAGAGTCAGACAGTAAACAGGCTTTTGCCCGTGGGACACCGTATGATAAAGACTTGAGAAGATGGAAAGCAACAGACTGAGCACGCATTGGATACTTTGCAGTTTGCCTATAGGCCTCACAGAGGAGTGAAGGATGCCACTGTCACTCTGTTTAACATGCTTTTTGAACATCTGGATTTTAATGGGACACTCGCCAGGCTTTTATTTGTGGACTTTTTTTCGGCCTTTAATACAATCCAACCTCATATTTTAGTTGAAAGGCTCCTGCAACAATTTGATTTGAGTAATAATCTGGTGGGTTGGATTCTGGATTTTTTTAACCAACAGGACACAGAGAGTAAGGGTCAATGGTATATTGTCTGACCAAAAGTGTTCTTCTACTGGCTCTCCGTAGGGGTGTGTGTTGTCACCACTACTCTTCATCCTGTACACAAACATGTGTCAGAGCAGACATGACAACAGACACATTATACAGTATGCTGATGATTCAGTTGTTGTCAGTCTCCTCCAGGATGGTGAGAGTGGCCACGGCCCAGTAGTTGATGATTTTGTTCACTGGTGTGAGGATTCCTACCTGCAGCTGAATACGACAAAAACTAAAGATATGATTATTGACTTTAGGAGGAAAACTCCCAAGCACGAAGTCACTGTACTAAAAGGCCAGCCCACTGAATGTGTACAATCCTACAAATATCTTGGGACGATTATTGATAGTAATTTAAACTTTGAAGAGAACTGTGAAAGGGTGGGCAAAAAGGGTCAGCAAAATTTGCATTGTTTAAGGAAACTTGCAAGCTTCCAAACTGACCGAACCATAATGACAATGTTTTATCGGGCTTTTATTGAATCTGTTTTATCCTTTTCTTTAGTGTCATGGTTTGGTCATATAAAACTGAAACAGAGGAAATCCTTGGAACAGGTAGTTAGATGGTCCAGTCGTTTGCTTGGTGAGTCACAGCTGAGCCTGACATCCCTGTACACCAGACAGGTACAGAGGATTGCTACCTCCATTTTAAATGACTCCCACCCTTTGCACTGCCACTTTCAGCTTCTTCGCTCCAGACGGAGGTTTGCTGTCCCAAAAAGTAAAACCCAACACTACAAAAGCAGCTTCGTTCCTGCTGCTGTTATAGAGTTGAACAAGATGTAACAATATATTGCACATGATTTAGTTACCTATTTATTAATTTTATTTTATATTTACTTGTTTTTGTAGGTTTTTTATTTGGGTTCTAGACTTTTGAGTTTTTAACCTCTTTGACTAGTCTTTAACTTTTTAATGTGACCCTTCTCTCTTATCTCTGTTTTTTTCTCTTATCTCTTTGTCCTATGTCCTGATTGGTGGAGCCTTGAGTACTTTTATCATGTTTATAGTCAGCTACATGTGTGCCTGTGTTTGTGTTCATGTTGAATGTAATTGTGGTTTGTAAATATGGATGTCACCTGACTGCAAAACAAATCTACCTATGGGTACAAATAAAATAACCTGAACCTTTCTGAATGCCATGATTTTGACACATTTCTCCTACTGCATCTCATGCTGGTCACAAGCCAACAGTACGACTCTGAAACCCTTGGAATCCCTGTATAAACAATCCATCAAAATTCTGGATAAGAAGACCTGACAGTATCACCATTGTGGTATACTTGCCAAACACAAGATATTAACCCTATGAGTGTGTATGTTGTAGAACTGCAACACAACCCCTAGTGGTCAAGAGTGGCAAATATTTTTTGTCAATAAAATAGTTCAGATTTCCAAGGCTATAACTTGAAAGTGGTAAGAGATATGGCTTACTGTCAATTAGAAAGATGTAAAATATGATCCAAAGTTTCAGATGGGAATAAATTCACGCATCTAATTTGCATAATGTCACGGCACCTCTTTAAATTCCATTTATTTTTTGTATTTACACAAAAAATGGTTGTATTTTGACACCGTTTTTTGTACAGAGGTACCTCATCATCATATCTTCAAAGTACATGAACAAGAAATCAGTACATTTAAAAAAAAAAAAAAACTTACTTTTGACAAAGTCAGAGTGAGAAGGCAGGCGCAGTGTCGCGCTCTGCCACTAGGGGCACGCAAATTCTCACACTCAAAGGGTTAAGCTTTGAAAATATGATCATGTATGCAAACATACGGTTGGTCTTTAAAATTATCCATGGTTCTGCACCCCCACCTCTTAAGACTTGTGGTTACCTAACTTTGGAACAAAATACCAGAATAACAAGGATTTCCTCTCGGTGGCACTGTTGCATCCCCCTATGTAAAATTGCTTTTGGACAATCAGCCTTCTCATACTATAACGGAATGGAACAAGCTCGCCCACTGCTTAGAAGACCAGTACAAATTACAGAGAATTTTCCACAGAGACTAAAAAATGAATTTTAAGTAATCAAGCCTGCCAGCACTGACTCTCTCCCTTAAATGGGATTTGAAATTGTTTTATGTGTGCCATCTCTCATCATTTTACCTTTTAAACTTACTCCCTGCTTGTTTCAGGGTTAACAGTTTCTGAAGCCTGACCTGACTTGCTTTCTATATGTGCTGTTTTTCTTTTAATATCTTCCTGCATGCTTCAGGGACTACAGATGGAAATGACAACATGTGCATGCCCGTAGAAAGCAAGTACTCCTGTCTGAAACAGGTAGCGCAATCAGGCTTTACAGGCCCAAATGTAGGCTGTTTGAAAGTGGAATACAGAGGTGTATCCTATATGTCGGCAATCACACATGTTCGACTTTGAGAAATATGAAAGGGACTGAACTGAGATTTATTTGATTGTGTGAATATTAATTACAGAATAATTGAAATGAATGGGACATCCAATATTAGCCACTGTTTAAGAACCGCTTGTTTATTTTTTGTCAGATCACTTATTTGTGTGATCTTTTATGCGTTATATTCATAAATGTTGTATTTTGCACTTTGGGGAATGGGAGTTCAGTCATAACCGTTTTAGTTTATATGTGTATTTTATAGTCTACCGTCAATAAAGTCATGCAGTACTGTAACAGGACATGTTTACAAATATTTGAGACCCATTGTAGTGCATCCTTTTATATTTTAGCAATAAGTACAAAACACTGAACACTATTATATTTTTTTTATATTTTATTGATCACCAGAGGGAAAGTCAGGGCATCCACTGTACAGTGCCAATCCCTTCACCAGTTTTGCATCAGTGTTGCCCATTTCTCTGTAAATATTTAAATAATGATTTATTTCGTTATTTGGACATTTTTGTGTCTTGCTGTCATTTAGTAAAAGCATGTGTCCGCATGTAATATGCAGTTTATCTGGTCATTCTGCTCCACAATGAAGCAGCAGTTGGCACTTTCGTGTACCACTGACCAGGCAGGCTGAGCATGCCTCCCCACGAACATTTGTGGAGCACACAGTGGGACACCGGTGTTGGCCAGTTAACGGGAGTCTCGGCTGCTGCCTTACCCGTGTGCCAGTGATGTCATTGCGCCCCCAGTGTTCTCGATGGCGAATATGCAACTTTATGGTATATATTTTGACTGAGCAGCTCCATACTCATGAATGCACACCCTCGTAACCTCAGCAGCAAGCGTTGTGGTGACTGACAGGTCGTGATAGTGTGTTATTCAATCAGCATGGGCGTGATGCGGCGTATTCTCCAACGAGCACGGAGTCGATCCAAAACCCTGCCCACACTTCTTGAAGCCAGGGTATGAAGACACAGAGCGGTCACACGGCAGTGGCTAAACTTTTATTGATAAAAATTACATATTTTGACTGAGTGACTCCATATTCAGGGATGCACACCCTCGTAGCTTCAGCAAAACACGTTTAAAATCTTAGGTCGGTGTAACGAATGGGTTGAGCGATATCCGAGGAACACGCACCCACACACACACAGACATACAGACAGAGATGTCTTGAATTTATAGATAGATGCTATAATCTGGTACAGAGCATCTTTACCCTCTGTTTAATGTTTTTTCTGTACATGGTCCCTGACAAATAAACCAATAAACATGTATTTTAATAATAATTCATAATAGGCCACATAGGATTTAATGTACTAGTTAAACAATCATGTGAAACGTTTAAATCAATGTTGGTGTGCAGTCAAAGTAAATGTTATTATGATATTGTTTTCCAACCCAACATTAGGATAGGAGGAAAAAATTAGGAATATTAACTAGATATATTATTACATCTTTAAATGAAAGGAGAAAATGAATGACAAATGAATTTGTAAAAAGCTAATAAAGTGATGGTTCTATGTGATTATTATATCTAATGATAGAATTTACACAAAGTTTAGAATATCATTCTCAGGATACAAGATTACTTTTATTGGGTTATGAAACTCTGGTCATGTTACACAGCCCTAGCTGAAGCAATATTTTTGTCAAAAAAAAACAAACTCTAAAGCTGAAAGTATGTGCTTGAAGAATGCTTGTTTTAAAATTCAACTTGGGACTTCCGGTCTGGACGCCATGATGATAGCAACCTAACGCTGAAACTCCCAGACTCAATCCAAGGAAAACATCCTCAAAATCAGATAACGGATTTTTGGAAGATTAAAAATCAGAAGACAATAACACCATGCCTAACCACAAGCAGAGGAAACTGACATTCCCCAGGTCAGGACGCACAGCGACCGCAGAATCTGAACCGGAGGACCTCCGTTCAGAAGACGAGGACCTGGGCCTAGCTAACAAAAGGATTAGCTTGAAATCGCTATTTGACGAAATACGACCATTTCGGGCCGAATTTCTTGAATTCAGAGAGGATCTAAAAAAGGCGAACAGCAGAATGGACCAGGCCGAAAACCGAATCTTGGAAGCTGAAGAAAGAGTAAAAGTGCTTGAAGATTCTGTGCTGAATTTACACAGAAAACAGTCATGGCTGGAGGCTAAGCTAACCGACCAAGAAGGAAGACAGAGACGAGATAACATCAGAATTCACGGTCTGAAAGAAGGAGCTGAAGATGGTTTCAACACAGTGGCGGAATGCGTGGAATCCTTATTGAGAGAGAAGTTGGATATTCCACAAACCACCGATTTGAAGATAGAAAAAGCCCATCGTACATTAGCCGCAAAGCCAGCCCCGGAAGCGCCCCCACGTTCTGTGGTGGTAAGATTCGCCAATTTCAAAATAAAACAAGAGGTTGTAAGACGGGCTTGGCAGAAAAAAGGATTTATGCATCATGAGAGAAAAGTCTTCGTGGAGCACGATTACGCCCCTGAGGTTCTTAAAAAACGACGGGAATATAACGACGCCAAAAAGGTTTTACGGGAACAGAATCTACGCTTTCAGACGCCATTTCCGGCGAAGCTAAGGGTCTTTTACGGTGAAGAGTCATGTCTCTATAATTCAGCGGAAGAAGCAACAACTGACATGGCAAGGAGAGGACTCCCGGTAACGGTGTTTAAACCCGCAGCGGATCTGAGCGAGAAAATCAGAGCTCAAACGTGGTCCACTCAGAGACCTTCAAAATCCACGGGCCAGCAGCGGGAAACCCAGCCCCAGAGCTACAAAGATAAGCTTTCCAGTTCCAGGAAGGAATAGCGACCTTTTTGTTTGTTTGTTTTTTTTCTTTTCAGTCACTCTGCACTTCCACCCCCCCTCCTACAAGGTAACAAACATTAAAGGAGATGCAGAATCAGCATGTGGTAAAACCTTTCATGGAGCAGTTATAGCATTAGAAACAAATGTCTTCTTAATTTAAAGGGGGGGGGGATCATGTTAAAATAGAAATGTAACAATGACCCACATGTTCTCTCCATACTAACAAATACTATATTAGAGTGAATGTTTGCTGTGATGGGGGTGGGAGGGTGCACACAATCTCATAGGTTATAGGCATAAAAAAAAAAAAAAAAAAAAAAAAAAATCATTACAAATTCGGATTGGGATCTGAAATTCACGTTAAAAACATGGGACAACTTACAGGGGTAAGAGAGGGCCCTCAACACGTAACAGAGTTTGAGGAATTTCCCTCAGAGTCTACACTCCATTTAAAGAGACCCCAGCTCAGGAAGTTTTTTTGACAGTTTTTTGTTTCGTACACTATGTTCTTAATGTTTTTTATGTTCTTAATGTTCTTTCAGTTTCTGAGTAGCAAAAAAGAGGGCCACCCCACTGTTATACTAAATAAGAAAATACAATGGAGAAACAGGGTGTAACCAAAATAGCCTCATATAATGTAAAAGGGATCCTGAATCCAGTTAAAAGATCCAAGATTCTACGCAAAATGAAAAAAGACAAAGCAGAAATAATATTTTTACAAGAAACCCACCTAACAGACGTGGAACACACTAAACTCAATAGACAAGGGTTTAAAATTATCTCTTCATCTTCATATAAATCAGGGAGGAGGAGGGGAGTAGCGACATTGATATCAACCAAAATTACATTTGAAAAAAAATCAGAACACAAAGATAAAGAAGGGAGGTACAGTTTGGTAACTGGGCGGCTAGAGGGAGAAGATATCACCCTGATGAATGTATATGCACCACCAGGGGCTAAATGGAAATTTTATAAAAATGTATTCGACCTAATGATAACTAAAGCCCAAGGTTTAGTGATATGTGGTGGAGACTTCAATCTAAGACTGAATCCATACTGGGATGCGACAGGTAATTCTTCACATCAAAATAACACCCAAAGTAAGAATACTCGGATGCTACTAAAAGAAATGGGAATCTGTGACGTATGGAGGGAATTCAACCCCAATGTAAAAGATCATACTTTTTATTCAACGCCACATTCATCTTACTCAAGGATTGATTACTTTTTTATGTTTAATAGAGACATTGGAAGAGTAAAAACATGTAAAATAGGACTGATGGATCTCTCCGACCACAGTCCGATCTATATGGACTTAAAAATACACAAATAATACATTTTCCTGGAGGTTGAATTCAAGTGTCCTGAAAGGACCACTGAAAGATGAATTGGAATCAGATATTCTCAGATATTTGGAAGAAAACGATAATGGAGAAGTATCTCCTTTAATACTGTGGGATGTGTGCAAAGCTGTAATAAGGGGAAAAATTATTGCAAAACTGGCAACCCAAAAGAAACTGAGACAAGAAAAACTAATCACACTAGAGTCAGAACTCAAGAACCTAGAAAAAGAACACAAAGACAATACTCAGTCTAATGGCTCGCTCAAGATTAAAGAAATTAAAAATCAAATAAATGAGATCTACACAATAGAAATCCAGAAGAAACTTACATTTCTGAAACAAAAACACTATGAAGCAGGCAGTAAATCGGCAAAATTACTAGCCTATAAATTGAGGAAACAACAAACGGAAAGAGCAATCTACAAAATCAGAGACCCAGTATCAAAGGAAATAAAATTCAGAATTCAGGATATTCTTAAAAGCTTCGAGAATTACTACAAGAACTTATACTCCCACAAAAAACATAAAAACGCATCCGAGACATTAAACACATTAAACCTTCCCCAACTTACGGATTCACAAAATAAAACCCTACTGTCAGAAATACATCCTAAAGAATTGGAAAAAGCAATTATGAAACTTAAAGCTAACAAATCCCCAGGAGCAGATGGCTATACAGCAGAATGGTACAAAACCTTTAAACAGCAACTATCTCCTCTCCTCCTGAAAACATTTAACTACGTCCTCCACACAGGGGAAATCCCCCCCTCCTGGAGAGAAGGGGTCATTGCAGTTATACCTAAACCTGAAAAGGATAAACTAGAATGCTCCAACTACAGACCAATCAGTGCATTAAATCAGGACTATAAGCTTTTTACCACTATCCTTGCCAAAAGGTTAGAAAACATACTGACAGACTTAATTCACTTAGACCAAACAGGTTTTATAAGACAAAGACAGACACAAGACAACATTCGACGCACTTTACACATAATTCATCATATAAAAAAATATAACTTAAATGCAGTCATATTGGGATTAGATGCTGAAAAAGCATTCGATTCGGTTGACTGGTCTTTCCTATATAGAATCTTATCCAGTTTCAATTTTCATAACAACTTCATTAGAACTATACAGGCATTATATAAAAAACCAACAGCTAAAATAAGGATTAACGGTAATTTATCATCATCTTTTGAGCTGGAAAGAGGATGTCGTCAGGGCTGCCCCCTGTCTCCACTGCTCTTTGCAATCTTCATAGAACCTCTGAGCCAATGGATAAGACAAAATCAAGAAATTCAAGGTATTACACTTGGTCAGAAGGAACATAAAATAGCACTCTTTGCTGATGACATTTTAATATACCTGGGGCAGCCAGACACCTCTTTTCCAGAACTAATCTCAGTTTTTTCAGACTATGGAGATTTATCGGGGCACAAATTAAACATGCATAAAACCCAAGTCTTAACATTCAACTATGACCCAAATCATTTTTCACTAAATGAACTCAAAACTAACTGGGAGATGGAATCTATGAAATATCTGGGGGTCAATATCCCGAAACAACTCGACAAAATTATAACACTAAACTATGATCCACTGGTGACTAAAATAAAATCTGACCTAGCAAGATGGAATATGATACCATTCTTAGGTACTGCACAAAGAATTGAAGCAGTCAAAATGAATATACTTCCACGTCTTCTATACCTTTTCCAAACAATACCGGTAGAACCTCCCAAAAAAACATGGCAGGAGCTGGACAGAAGGATCTCAAGATTCATATGGCAGGGTAAGAGACCTAGAATCAGATATAGAACCCTACAGCTAAACAAAGACAAAGGTGGGCTCGCGCTGCCAAATATCAGGGACTATTTTATAGCTGCACAAATTAAAACTTTAGTAGAGATATGTAACCCAGTCTACACTGCACAATGGAAGGAGATGGAATGCCAAATAACAAGTGACATCCCCCTACAGGCAATAATAGGGAACAATGCCTTAACTAAACTCTTGAATAACACCAACCCGTGGATAGAGACCCCGCTAAAAATTTGGTTTAAGATAGTCAAGAGAGAATCAAGCTAAAGAGCCCTATCGACTTCTGCAATGGATTGCCTATGATCAAGACTTTACCCCCAATAAAACAGACACTAGATTTAAAGAGTGGAAAGAGAAAGGGCTGATAAAATATTACGATTTTTTTAAGGGGCAAACTTTAAGAAGTTTTGAAGATTTGAAAAAACAAGGTCTAATAAATCAAGATCTTTACAGGTTCTTTCAGCTTAGACACCACATAAACAATATACTTGAAAAGGAGGATTTGGAAAGGGCCCAGTCAGGTGTTCTGAAGGTCTTCTTAATGGCATATAAAGGGATCCCAGGGATCAGATACATTTCTAAAATATATCAAGGTCTTCAAGACTTAAAAGGAGACAACACATCATATATAAAAGAGAGATGGGAAAAAGAGGGGAATTTCACTTTACAATTGGAAATATGGGAAAAGCTAAATAAACAGCAATGGAAAAGTACCTCTTCCCTGCAGTGGAGAGAATTTGGATGGAAAAATTTGGTAAGATTTTTCAGAACACCTGCACAAAACAAATTTACCCATAAGGGGTTGAACTGTTGGCGCTTGTGTGGTGAAAAGACTGCAAATCATTTTCATGTGTTTTGGTCATGCCCAATTATCCACCAATATTGGACCAACATACAGACAATATTGGGGAAAATATTCAAAATAACAGTTCCCTTTTCTTTTGTAACTTTGTATTTGGGTTTACTACCGGACTCACTGGAAAGACGAGGAGATAAATACTTATTCAATGTTTTAATATTGGCAAGTAAAAAAGCCCTAACTAAAAAATGGATGTTGAAGGACTGTCCTACACCTGAAGATTGGATTAACGTGATTCAAGACATTTACTCAATGGAAAAGTTGACATTCGCACTGAGACAGGACATGGATGGGTTCATGAACTTTTGGCAACCCTGGATCGCATATGTGTCTTCCATTAGATCTAATCTTTGACAAATACCATTTCAATAATGGCACCACTGTTTGTTCCAACACTACTCAGATGCTCTTTTACTTTTATTTACTTAATTTTCTGTTTGTTTTTTGCTGTTCTGTTTGTTTATTCGTTTTTTTGTTTGTTTTGTTTTTATTTAATTCTCCTTAATTTCACTTTTTCTTTCACTTTAAAAAAAAAAAGGGGGGGTGTTGTAATAACTATCCTACCAATGTCTTCAAATAGCAAAAAATAAGGGAACATGTGATGACAATGTAAACAATGCAATGCTGTAATGACCTGTATACCCTTTACAAAAACTAAAAAAAAAAAAAAAAAAAAAAAAAAAAATGCAACTTGGGAGGCTTTTACACCCAATCTGTTTTGTCTGGACTTTCCAGTTTGGATTGGACCAAACTTTTAGGTGTGAAAGCTCCCACGAACTACGGTCCGCACACAACAGCAACAATTTGGTTTGGGAAAAAGAGGTGGTCTCGGTCCAAATCAAATTGAACCTTGGCCCAGCTCATTTAGAATGTGAAAGTAATTTTCAGAAAGGTTCAGACTTTCAGATCAAACAAGAAGTTAAGGTAGTTGATAAGAGTGAAAATTAACTGTGGTATGACTTGGGAGAGAGGAAGAGATCCAGATTTTAATTTAAATATGGTCTATTAGTGGCATAAATATTCACTTAAAATGATAAAAAGGCTGAAACTTTCCAAATATTTTTGGAGGAGATATAACAGTAGTGAAAGATTGGAGGAGCAATGCCAGCTGAAAATCATCACGGCTGATGAGAAGGGCAAACATAATATTCTAGCCTCACTAAACTAGTTTACTGACTAATATGACGGAGTCTGAACCAGTTTCCACTTAAAAGTACGGTTACCGATGTGTCCAAAGCTGCAGAAAACATCTCAGACAGTGCACGCTTGCTAAATGCAGCGTCTGTGCCAACTACATAAACGTCGTCATGACAACACGCCAGTGCGTTATGTAAAATTGTCTGGTCCACTTGGATAAAGAGCAGTGTGAAACCAAACCTAACCGGACCAAATGTATACAATGTAGTAAAATAAAAACTTTAGTGCGAACTTTGGCACCAACTTTCAGGTGTGAAAATGCCCTTTCAAGTTCAACCTTAACTTCTGGTTCTCTGTGATACCTTTACATCAACTCATAAAAATTAATAATCAATTAATTCAAGAGAAAATGTAAACTTTTTTTTTTTTTTACCTTTCCATATTTTCCAAACAGGTTCTTCAGATCAGCTGCTTTGGTATTCGAAGACAGGCCACTCACCCATACATTACGAGAACTAGTGTTGAGGCTCACGCCAACAGCTCCTAATAATAATTTAAGTTGGACATTAAGAAAAATACCACATATTGTTAAAATAAGATATAATCTTGAGATATTACATCTCTAAAGACATCTCTGTTACATCTCTGAAGACATCTTACCTTTGTCTTCTTTCGCAGGTTTTCCATCTCTGTCTCTCGAAGAGCTACAAAGCAAAGGTGGCAATAACAAACATGATTTTAGGGAAAAGTAAGCAAAACCACAATGTGATAGGCACACATCTAGTTGAATAAACCACACATTTTGTACAGTTGAGGGGAAAAAATCCTTTGGGGAAGGCGTGGATCTGAAACAATGTCCCAAAGGCTTCATTGTTTTTTCCAGTGTGGAGGTAGGGCAAGTTGTCAGCCAATTTATGCTCTGGACCAATGAAATCTTCTGAGGTTTGTTCAACTTCACAGCCAAAAAAAAAAAAAAAAAAAAAAAAAAAAAAAAAAAAGGGAAAAAACTTTCATCACGGGGACTAATGCTCTTTTACATCACCTTGTGTAGAAACTGGGAAGGGCATTAAAACTGCTGCAAAGGTCAAAGTAACAAAATAAGAGTTGTTTTCTCAGTTTGTGGTTAATTTCACAATTTAACCAACTTCAGAGAAATAAAAACAAAGCAATAAATGCGCAGGATAAAGTACATCAGTGAACATTTCCCTTAAGGCAAAAACAAAAAAAAATCTTGATGCTACCCACAATGTTGCGTTCTTAGTGGACTTGGTAGTAGTATCAAAGAACTGACATAGAAAGACAAACCTCTTTGCTTGACCTGACGCCCCAGTAGTGCAGGGGCCTTTCTTTCCAGAATCCTTTTCTTTATCTCCCGTTTCAGCTTTCTTCAAGGCGTCTCTGGAGTCTTTCTTCGTAGGCTCACCCCAGGCTCCATCGTCTTTCTTACCATCGGTGTGGCCCTCCATCTCTTCACGTTTCATGTCATCATCTGGGCTCGTCTCAGCAGAGGCCTCTGGCTCATCAGGGCCCTTCTCTGCCTCTGCATCTGGAAGTTTCACATGTTTACCTGTTTCCAGGAGGTCGTCACCATCAACATCTAGGGTGATGGCATCTTCGTTTGGGATTGAGACGGACAGATGATCCTCCTCGACATCTTTAGAGGAATTCATGGCTTCAGCCTCCATCTCAGCCAGTTCGTTATCCACCTCTGGGTCAGCATCCTCTTCCACCTCTGGCTCGGCCTCTGGCTCGACCTCTGGCTCAGCTTCTGCCTCCGGCTCGGGCTCAGGCTCTGAATCAGCCTCAGCTGCCACAGCCTCAGACTCTGGTTCAGCCTCAGAGTGAGCGAGGCCGTCCTCACAGGGTGGAGGCTTTGAATTTTCACCAGTACCATCATCTGTATCAGTTACATCTGAGGGATTTAATAAGGATAAACATGGCAAAAACACAACTTTTAACATTGACATGTTGCATGTAACTTGATCTAAAAAGTAGAATACACAGCACATTCAGTGTTAATGGTCATCAAGGGTGTAGACACCACACGAAGACAAAACACAATCTTCACTGCAAATGGGGAATTTTTCCATTGTCCTCTTCTTGACAAGTTCTTCAATGTTAGTGACTGTCTGGGTGTTTCTTGTGAATGGTAGCTCTCCAGGCAGCTCTTTGTAGTGACCAAGTTCATCAGTGGGGGGGGGGGAAAAAAAAAAAAGTTTTTTCCTCATAGTTGACTGGTCCATAGAAAGTCTTCTTTGAGGTGAAAGAATTTCAAGGAGTCATCAGCATTTACCAATACTTCAAAAAATAATGTCAACATCTCAGTCTTCTGATGGTCAAAATCATCTCTTACCATCAAATCAGATGTGTAGTCATGTGTCCACTGAAATGCACAAGTGTACATATAATTGACGTCCACTTGGGTATAACAGTCTCAGTCTGTGCAAGTATCAGATGACACTGCAGGAACTGCAAGCTCCTTTCACCACACACATCACAACTTTCACAGATGATATCTGCAACACTTTATGATGTCCATATTTCCATTACATCATCACTTCAAGCCTTGAGTTTTACATGAACTGTTGATGGGGAATATTGGTCCTCGAGTCAACCTCATTCCAACATCTTTCACAGGCTGTCTAACCAGACAGGACCTGTAATAACGTACATGATTCCAGTGGTCAAGGGTGTGTGAACCACCCAAAATAATGGGGTCTACAAGTCATGCTGTCCAACAAAATGTCAATGGGAAAGTACTGCAGATGCTCAAATCCAACAAAAACTCTGGCCTTTTAAAATTGGACACACTGTGAATATTACATCTTTTTCCTTGGAGAGTTTATGAAGTTCCTAGAGGTAACAAAATCCACCGAAGCAACTCTTCTTTAACAGTTTCCAAGGGTATTTCGGTGCCCATTTGAAAATTCAGAAAGAAAAAAAAAGATTCATGTGTACTACTCAAAACATGAGTTCTTTAGAAATGAACTCAGTAAGTTTTGGACAATTATTTCAACACAATCTGACCTTGGTAGTACAGTAGCTATCAACAACATGAAAAAAATTACAAGATATTTATTATTCACCAAGAGTTAGCTGTAAAATAAAAACAACCTCTTGTTAACATAGGGCAATAAACTGGCAACATACATACCCTTTTCTGACTCATAATCTTCAGATTCCTGTAAAAGAAAAACACTGGTTAGTTGACAATGTCAATGCAGCAGATACAAATACAAAACGTACTCACAGAATGAACTGTAATGTCTTGGAGATTTTTTGTGAAATACAGTGTGGACAGTTTATATACTGTGTGTAAAATGTGATGACTCAAAAGTCATGTAATGCTATATATGAACAGCAAATGGGACAGCAAAAAGCAGTGAATTACAGTGCATCTGGAAAGTATTCACAGCACTTCACTTTTCCCCCATTTTATGTTACAGCCTTATTCCAAAATGGATTAATTCAGTCTTTCCCCTCAAAATTCTACACACAATACCCCATAATGACAATGAAAAAAATTGAGATTTTTGCAAATTTATAAAAAAATAAAAAACTAAGAAATCACATGTACATAAGTATTCACAGCCTTTGCCATGAAGCTCAAAACTGAGCTCAGGTGCATCCTGTTTCCACTGATCATCCTTGAGGTGTTTATACAGCTTTATTGGAGTTCACCTGTGGTAATTTCAGTTGATTGGACATGATTTGGAAAGGCACACACCTGTCTATATAAGGTCCCGCAGTTGACACTGCATGTCAGAGCACAAACCAAGTCTGAAGTCAAAGGAATTGTCTGTCGACCTCCGAGACAGGATTGTCTCGAGGCACAAAACTGGGGAAGGGTACGGAAAAAATTTCTGCTGCTTTGAAGGTCCCAATGAGCACAGTGGCCTCCATCATCCGTAAATGGAAGAAGTTCGGAACCACCAAGACTCTTCCTAGAGCTAGCCGGCCGTCTAAACAGTGATCGGGGGAGAAGGGCCTCAGTCAAGGAGGTGACCAAGAACTCAATGGTCATGCTGTCAGAGCTCCAGTGTTCCTCTGTGACGAGAGGAGACCCTTCCAGAAGAACAACCATCTCTGTAACAATCCACCAATCAGGCCTGTAAGGTAGAGTGGCCAGCCAGAAGCCACTCCTTAGTAAAAGGCACATGGCAGCCCGCCTGAAGTTTGTCAAAAGGCACCTGAAGAATTCTCAGACCGTGACAAACAAAATTCTCTGGTCTGATGACACAAAAATTGAGCTCTTTGGCATGAATGCCAGGCATCATGTTTGGAGGAAACCAGGCACCGCTCATAACCATGCCAAGGGTTGTGGCAGCATCATGCTATGGGGATGTTTTTCAGTGGCAGGAACTGGGAGACTAGTCAGGATAGAGGGAAAGATGCAGCCATGTACAGAGACAAACTGGATGAAAATATGCTCTGAAGCACTCTTGACCTCAGACTGGAGCGATGGTTTATCTTTCAGCAGGACAACGGCCCTAAGCACACAGCCAAGATACAGTATCAAAGGAGTGGCTTCAGGACAACTCTGTGAATGTCCTTGAGTGGCCCAGCACGAGCCCAGACTTGAATCCAATTGAACCTCTCTGGAGAGATCTGAAAATGGCTGTGCATCGACGCTTCCCATCCAGCCTGATGGAGTTTGAGAGGTGCTGCAAAGAGGAATGGGCAAAACTGCCCAAAGATAAGTGTGCCAAGCTTATGGCATCACATTCAAAAAAAAGTTGAGGCTGTAACTGCTGCCAAAGGTGCATCAAAGTATTGAGCATCATCATCATCATAGCAGTCTGGCAGGGGTGACAATTACCATTTCATTTAGGTCTGATCAGATTCCTCCACGCAGCTCTGTCCTTCGCCTTCAGCTGCCAGGAACTCCTGACCTTGTTAACCCGGGCGACATCCGAGCCGGTATGAGTTGCTTTCTGACTGACCATTTCATGAAACTGCTTGCAAAGTATTTGAGTACCGCTAGCTTTTGCTGGACTAGCAGCACATTCTTGGCAGATAGAGGTATTATCAGTGGCAAGGACAGGCCAAGACAAACTGACTCCCAAGACAAACTGACTCCAGTATCTGTTGCAGCAACTGACCAGATGATACTAGGTTTGTTTATCTCTGCTCTTTGTGTAGTGCATGTCACGATGCACTGACTGACAAAAGTCTGAAATATTTGCTTCTTCACTTCCTTTAGCAAAGGCTGTGAATACTTATGTACTTGAGATTTCTTTGGGTTTTTTTTTAATAAATTTGCAAAAATCTCAAAAAAACTTTTCATGTTGTCATTATGGGGTATTGGGTGTAGAATTTTGAGGAAAAAATGAATTTAATCCCTTTTGGAATAAGGCTGTAACATAAGATGTAGAAAAAATGATGCAATGTGAATACTTTCCAGATGTACTACATTGATTCTGTTTTACAAGCATTCAAAACTAAATTCTTGGATGCTCTTTTTTTTTTTTTTTTAAATAGGAAAAATGGTGCCGCAGAGATGTGCCAAATCTTGACAAAATAAATGTAACATCACCTTAGGAAAAGCATCTTCTTCTGTTGTGTTGTCCAAATCTGTTGTGTTGTCCAAATCTGAATCCTCTTTTCTTCCTGAAACAAAAAAACCAATAATTGAAGGAAATTCTCGAAGCTACAAAACACTTTTACACAATTCTCTTACATGAACTCAGAAGCAGCATTTACCTTTACCTTTTCCACTTCTTCGAGTTGATGGTTCAGCCGAGAGCTGGATTTGGATATTTTCCGAGTCTCCACCTTCCTCATCCTCAACAGCCTAAAACAAAATAAAGAAAAAAAAAAAAAAAAACTAAATAAATGAACGCACCAGGGTGCTGATGCCTCCGTGCCAGAGCCTTGGCAGAGGTACAGTGGGGCAAAAAAGTATTTAGTGGGGGGGGGGGGGGGGCGCAATTGAGCCATGCTGGAGTAAAGACGTGTCCCTCAGTGCTCCCGCAGACTTTTGGACATTTTACTTTTAAAAACGAAGTTTCTTTGGTAAAGCTCAATACAAACTCGTCACCTATCATTATCGGACTCTCCTGCCCACTTTTATCGTCATGATGGATAAACTTCAGAAGTTTAAATTCGACGCTACCGACAAACCCAATAGGCCCAACACGAGGCTGCAAGCCGAGCTGGAAAAGAATGACAAACCACAGAGCACAGTGCCAACGTTGACCACGGACGAAGGCTTTAAAACTCAGATTTTGGCATCCTTAAGAGAAGACATCACACAAATTATACGGGAAGAATTTAAGAATGCCTTAGCTAACGATTTTGCCTCTCTCAAAGCCGAAGTGCAGGCTGTACGTTCGGAAATAGCTAGCAACGCCACCTCCGTTAGCGCACGATTTGGCACAATTGAAGCTCACATTCAAGACGTGAAAGACGGCTTGTCTACTTGGTCAGATGATATAACTGGGCTTCAGAGCTCGGTGAAAGAGCTCCAAAGTGAAGTGAAGTCACTGCGGAGCAAATGTGAGGATCTGGAGGGGAGAATGAGACGTGGAAATATTCGCATTGTCGGTGTCAATGAGCAAAACCCCTGCAATCCAAACGAGGTGGCTAAAATTATTAAACAAGCCTTATCCATGGACCGAGAAGTGAAAGTTGATCGATCTCATCGTACACCAGCACCACGGACCGCGGGAGCAGACAGACCCCGAGTGATAATCGCCAAGATGCACTATGATGGAGATGCAGCGGATGTTTTGAGAAGAGCCAGGGAAAAGGCACCTTTGACGTATAACGGTAACAGGATCAGCATCTTCCCTGACTACACGGCAGGTGTTGCTAAAGCCCG
The DNA here is from genome assembly GCA_020510985.1 of Pholidichthys leucotaenia. Taxonomy (NCBI): domain Eukaryota; kingdom Metazoa; phylum Chordata; class Actinopteri; order Cichliformes; family Pholidichthyidae; genus Pholidichthys; species Pholidichthys leucotaenia. Next base: position 322,118,151 of record CM035837.1, on the reverse strand, counting down.
GGCTGCCTTTTCAGATGCACGGAAGGCGCTACGAGGCCGACGTGATGTGCGCTTTGGTCTTTTTTACCCCGCAAGATTCTGGATCACTTTCGGGAATGAGAGTCAGGACTTTCATGATCCAACAAAGGCCATGGACTACATAAAGAACAATATCCTGCCCGAAGCTGATGATCTGAGGTACCATGTTTGGATTATATAGCGTGAGTCCGCAGGTTATGATTGCAGTGGGTGCGTAATCTGTTAAAATATGTTTGTTTTTTTTATGGTGACGAGAATAATACATTTTTTTTCCTATCCTGTATTGTTATAGTGTAATGTGTTGAGTATTTTGAAAATTTTCATTTAATGTTGTTCCTTATCGTAATTTAGTCTGCAGGGGCCTGAGCTCCTTTAGTAAATTTGTTTTGCCGATTTAATTTCTGCTCCTTTTTTTTGGCTGTGGACACAGCCTACCATAGCAGGTTGTGTATTTAGCTGCTAATATACAGTGGCTAGGGACTTAATCCCACCCTTTAGTATTTCGCTTGTTCGATATACATTTTGTTTTTGTGTTTCTTGCGTTCTGATCCCTTTGTTCCCCGGGGATCACATATTATTTAAAGCAACAGAGTCACTATTTGTTACTTACTGGAACCACATTCTCTCAGTCATAAAGTCTTTCCACTTCGATGCAACATTCCTATGTGAAGTAATATTCCCTATGTTGTTTCTGCTGTACTCTCGATCATGGGCCCGCCTCTGCCACAAAACAACTTTTATGATGCCCTATACTGTAACTATGTGCACCACAGTACTTAAGTTATGAGTCCATTGACAATTGTAAGTTATAATGTGAAGGGTCTAAATAGCCCCATTAAAAAGAAGAAAATATTATTACAGCTTAAACGTTTGAAGTGTCAAGTAGCACTATTACAAGAATCCCATTTGTCCGATGATGAGCACCTGAAATTAAAGAAATCCTGGGCAGATAAGGTGTATTTCTCATCTCACCGCTCAGGTAAAAGAAGAGGGGTAGCAATATCAATACATAGACAAGTTAATTTTGTTGATACATTTGTACATGCAGATGGAGAAGGTAGATTTATTCTGGTAAATGGGCTGCTTGATGGCATACCTGTCTCCCTAATTAATGTGTATGCCCCAAATGAGGACCAACCAGGCTTCATCAAATTACTATTTAACAGAATCACAGAGTATAGTGTTGGTCTTTTACTCATGGGGGGAGACTTTAATTGTGTAATGTCACAACAAGATAGACAACCTCCACCTAAAGCATCCATATCCAAGATGGGCAAGATGCTTAAATATTTGACTGCTGAAGCAGGAATGGTTGATGTATGGCGATCAAAATTTCCAAAAGAAAGAAATTTTACATTTTACTCTAACAGTCATGCATCCTATTCAAGGATTGATTATTTTTTCACTTCTAAAGCTGAACTCCACAGAGTTGAAGACATAACCATCATGCCCATTACAATCTCTGATCATGCCCCAGTGGTTCTTCAGTGGGACATGGGATTGACACCAACTTATAAACAATGGAGATTGAACGCCTCTCTTCTTAATGATAAAGATTTCATTACTCTCATTAAAACAGAGCTCAAGAACTATCTTGATATAAATGATACACTTGGCATGTCTCCTCTTGTACTTTGGGACTGTGCAAAAGCCTATTTAAGAGGCTGTATAATTTCTTATGCTACTACAAAAAGGAGGCAAAAAATGGCTAAACAAACAGAATTGGAGCATAAAATTAGGGAGCTCGAACATAAGCATAAACGAGGGATGGCGTCTAATCTCTTAACTGAACTCAAAGCAGCCCGTTCAGAGCTACAAGAGCTACTATCAGAGAAGATCGAGGGAACTTCACGTTTTGCCAAGCATCAGCATTATGAACATGGAAATAGAGCGAGCAGGCTTCTGGCTTTCAAATTACGTAAACAACAATCTTCTAATATTGTACATAAAATAAAATCTGGACACAAATATATAGTAAAGCCTAAGGAAATAGCTGAAACATTCGGAGAATTTTATAAATCTCTCTACCAAGACACTGATACATGCCCCGATGAGTCCAATATTGCTCAATTCTTACAGGATATTAATATACCTCAGTTATCTGGCGAAATTGCTGCAAATTTGGATGAACCAATCCAAGATTGGGAAATAAAACAATGTATTTTATCTCTCAAAAATAATAAATGTCCTGGTCCAGACGGATTTATCAATGAGTTTTATAAATGTTTCCATGAAGAACTTATTCCACTCCTCTTAAAAGCTTATCACCATTCATTAGAAACAAAAACAATGGCATGGGCAGTAGTAGTAGTAGTAGATTAGTTTATTTGACAGGGACAGTGCAATAAACATAGACAATTAATCAAAGACAATCAATCTGATGTGTTGCACATAGAGTGTATAGCTATTAGCTAATTTGCAACTCTTGTCCCTGGATGGGCTTTAGAAAAAAGAATCAAGATAAAAAATATACACAATAACCACATACATCAATGCAGAAAAATTATAAATACACAATTATAAATATTATAAATATTATAAATACACAAATATAACAGCCTGACTCACATTTAACATAAATATTATAAATATTATAAATACACAAATATAACAGCCTGACTCACATTTAACACATATAACATAACTCACATTTGCCTATTTCAGGCCTTCCTCCCTCCGTCACTCACTATAAACAAACACATTTATTCCTTCCCTTCATTCACTCTCACTTTGCAGACAATTAATTCATACATGAGTACATTCTTGTTTATTTTTCAGCCAGTTTTTAACATTTTTAGTGAATGTTTTAAAGTCCGTTATTATTTTAATTTCATTTGGCATTGTGTTCCAGATGTGACTGCCCTTTATAGAGAAAGCTGTTTGTCCAAATGTGGTTCTGCGGTGGAATATTTTACAGTTATTGTTAACAGAACTCCTGGTGGCTCTGCTGCTGTCCTGTCTTTGGACAAAACCAGCAAGTGGCTCGGGTGCTGATTTATGGAAACATTTGAACGTTAATTTCAGAAGACAGAGGTCAATGAAGCTCTCAAAACTCAATAGGTTGTATTTTTTTAAAACATTACAGTGATGCCACCTAATGGGCTTTTTGTCCAAGATTTTTAGGGTTTGATTATATAATGAACCTATATGTCTTATTGTGGAAGGGGCTGCTTGAGCCCAGACTGTCAAACAGTATGATATATGAGAAAAAACCATAGAATGCATATACAGTGCAGCTGCTTCGTAAGGTATGTAATATCTAATTAATTTAAAGCAGTTCAGATTTTTTTTTACTGTTTTTGAAATTTTCTTTATATGAAGATTAAATTTGAGTTGAGGATCTAGTACAATGCCAAGGTATTTGAATTCTGTAGCTAAACTGATGTCATGATCATGTATATTAACTTTAAAATGTTGCAGGTTACATTTTTTGATTGAAAAGCACATTGAGACTGTTTTCTGAAGGTTCAGCAATAGATGGTTCTTGAGGAGCCACTCTTGGACATCAACCATACTTGTAGACAGTACATCTGCAGCCTGTGCTGGAGTCTTGGCAGCTGTGTAAATAACTGCATCATCTGCATAAAGTTGGCATGTTGCAGCTGAGCAGTGTAACGGCAGGTCATTAATAAAAATGCTGAAAAGTAAAGGACCAAGAATGGACCCTTGTGGGATACCCATGCGGTTGTTTAAAAATGAGGATTTATCCTGGTGAACTTTTACACACTGTTCTCTATTCTGGAGATAAGATGCAAACCATTCTAATGTATTTGGGGAGAAGTTAAAAGATACCATTTTGGATAAAAGCAAACTGTGGTTTACAGTATCGAAAGCCTTTTTGAGATCTAGAAAAACAGCTCCTACCACATTACCCCTGTCCAAGGACTGTTTGACGTTTTCAATAAGGCAACAATTTGCTGTTTCTGTTGAGTATCCTGGTCTAAAACCAAATTGATGTGGATGAAGAAGTTGATTGTCTTGTAAGTAGTCTATCAGCTGTGTAGCTACAACTTTTTCAAGAACCTTAGATAGGACTGGTAAGATAGAGATTGGGCGGTAATTGCATATATCGTCTTTACTGCCTGATTTATGAACTGGTATGACGACAGCTTTTTTCCAGCCAGATGGAAATGTACTAGACCTAATGGAGAGATTAATGAGATGAGTCAGTGGTTTGATTAATATTTTGCTGTGCATTTTGAGAAAGGAGGTGCTCATATTGTAGATATCATTAGTTTTTGAGTTTGACAGTGTTTTAACAATACCAGCAATTAACTTCTCATTTACCTCATCGATGTGAAAAGTATCTGTTGGAAGTATGGAATTTGTGTTGTTGAGCACATTTGGCAGCACAAAAATTTTTGTTAAGTCTTCCACAGAGCCCACAAAGTGTGAATTAAATTCATTTGCCAAAGTAGCCTTGTCACTGATGGTCTTGCCATTGATTCTAAGTTCCTTTACCCCCTTCTGATCGTTTTTTTTATTAGTTAAGTTATTTAAATGCCTCCATAGGGAACTGTTGTTACCCTTTGCATGATCTATCAGTTTATTGTAATAAGATATTTTTGATTTTCGCAGCTCATGTACCACTTTATTTCTTAAACTTTTGTACACAAGGTGATCATTTTGTAGTTTGGAGGTTAGTGATGTTTTCAGTGCATAGTCTCGCCTCTTCATAAGTTTTCTTATTTCATTATTTAACCATGGTAGGCTAATCTTCTGTTGTCTACTTTTAATTTGCTTTGAAAATTTTTCTATAGACTTTGTGATTGTTGCAGTTATAAAATTACAACAATCATCTACTTCACATGTTGACATGAGCTGCTCCCAATTTTGATTCTCTAAGTAATGTTCAAACTCCTCATTTTTTGATTTGGGGATAATAAAATTTGATTTGTCAATATCGACTCCCCCAAAATACTGTAGTCGCTTTTTAGTAAGTTTCCTGACAACAAGAACCATGTTATGATCTGAGAGACCAGTTACAAGATTATAGGTTCTGGTTATTCGTTCTGGTTTATTAGTAAATACCATGTCAATAAGTGTTGTGGATTGTTTGGTTATCCTGGTGGGTCCTTTGATGATTTGCTGGTAATTAAATTTAGTCATGAGGCTTTTCAGTTTTTGTTTGTCTTTTTTATCAGACCAGTTGATATTAAAGTCACCATGAATTATTGTTTCTCTGTTCTTCTCAAGTTGTTTAACCAGATCACTTAATTCATTATAAAAGGAAGAGTTGTGTGACGGTGGGTTGTACACTACTGCAATGTTGAAATTCATTACCGGAGAGAGACATACATTAACAGCTAAACATTCAAGTGAAGTATTCAAATCAACCAGTTGACATTTATATTTGTCTTTGATATAAATTAAAACACCTCCTCCCCTCCCTACCTGCCTGTCTTTTCTAAAACACTGGTAGCCCACAATATCGATCATATTAGTGTCTATGTTACTGTGTAGCCAGCTTTCTGAGAGACAAAGGTAGTCCAGATTTGAGTCCAACAGCAACACCGAAATCTCATCTCTTTTGGGGATTATGCTCCGTATGTTTAAATGACCGCCGAGGATCCCCTTTGGTTTAGCCTTGGTGTCCCAAAGAACTCGTGCATGATTAACAGTTTGGAAAAATAAATGTTGTTTTTGCTTTTGTACAGCTCGGTTTTGTGCTAACCCAGTGGTCTGCTGTTTAATAGTGGCAGGTCCAGGGTTAAGGTGAATATCTCCTGCCAGAAGTAGCAGAACTAACAGAACTTTAATTGTATATCCTCTGCCATATTGTGATTTTTGCTTAACAGCCTTGTTTGCCTTAATTTGGAAGTTTTTGCTCCGGGCTTTTAAAGACCACATAGAGTGTAGGGTGAGATGTCCAAGCCCAAATCCATACAGATAAAACTTTTTAACTTCACCTTTGGTTGAGTTTGTCGGAAAATCCTTCTTGTTGCAGGTCCAGACACACAAAGTCAAAACGAAGAGGAAGTAGAGAAGTATAGAAGGCTTATTAGTGGTGCCCATCAGCCCACTTTTTAATCCGGTGGCCGCCATCTTCAGTCTTTCTTGGAAAGAAGGAAAAAGAAAATCTGTGGATAGTAAAATAAATTCTGCTTATATCGCCAGAATCTGATCCGATCGTCCTCGAATCCAGCTGGGCCTCAGCTAGCCAACTAGCCCCTTCCGTTGCTGGTCTCGTTGCTCATAGTCGCCGTAACTGGTCTCCCGTCCCGCTCCTCCAACCGAGTCTCGTCACACACCGCCGCTGCCACCGAGCTCCGCTGAGGTCACGGTAAGTCCTCCGCTAGGCACCGCCACCTACCGTTGTCTGCCTGGGTGAAATCTCTGCTGAGCCCCGTCAACAAATAGCCGCTTGCCTGGTAGTATCTCCGCTGGGCCTCGCAGCTGGGCTTCGATTCCGGCTGGTGTAAGGTGGAATGACTGGCGCCAGCATTAAGCTAACTAGCGTTAGCTTAGCAATCGCTTCGGGTAGTCTCGTCGCACACCGCCGCTGCAGTCACGGTAAGTCCTCCGCTGGGCACCGCCGCCTACCTCCGTCTGCCTGGGTGAAATCTCTGCTGAGCCCCGTCAAACAAATAGCCGCCTGCCTGGTAGTATCTCCGCTGGGCCTCGCAGCTGGGCTTTGATTCAGGCTGGTGTTAGGTGGAATGGCTGGCGCCAGCATTAAGCTAACTAGCGTTAGCTTAGCAATCGCTTCAGGTAGGGCACACCAGTGAATCACAAGGAAGCGCTGGAATCGTTGGTCAGTTTACTCACAGTGGCCGGATAAAAGCGATCAAAGGGGTAATCCACCGGAGGTATATCCGATCGCTGTAGGTTAGATTTTTAGAGACTGGCGCCAGCATTAAGCTAACTAGCGTTAGCTTAGCAATCGCTTCAGGTAGCATTAAGCTAACTAGTGTTAGCTTAGCAATCGCTTCAGGAAGGCGCAGGAAGTCGCTGGAGAAAGGCGATTAAAGGGCAATCCAACGGAGGTGGCAATTCAGCCCGTGCGTGTTCGCCACGAGCGCCGATCGCTGTGATGTGGGTCAAGCTAAAGCGCCTCCGAGGACAACGGCAACACACCCGGAAACACACTCAACAACAAGCCAGACATCAACCATTGCAAACTGGCAAGAGACCTAGACCAAACCTAGACCAAACCAAGAGACCTAGACCAAACTTGCAAGAGATCTGGTCTCTTGCAAGAGACTGGCAAGAGACCAGAAGCTACTATAGTGGTATTACAGAAGGAAGGTAAAGATCCCACTGATTGCAGCTCTTACAGGCCATTGTCTATGTTAAATGGAGATGTTCGTATCTTGACGGGTGTATTGGCACGGCGACTAAATGACATAACTAACATTATTCATCCAGACCAGACTGGGTTTATTGTCGGGAGACATTATGCAAATAATTTACGTCGTTTGTTTAATATCTTATCATACCAAAAACAAAGCAAAACCAAGACAGTTGTATTATCACTGGATGCCCAAAAGGCTTTTGATAGAGTGTCATGGAAATATCTTATTCAAACATTAAAAAGATTTAATTTTGGCCCTAAATTTATCGACTGGATTGAAACCATATACTCTTCATCTCAAGCAGCTGTGAGAGTTAATGGGTTTCGATCTACAAGGTTTAACTTGGAGCGTGGTTGCAGACAAGGGTGTCCTCTGTCACCCTTGCTCTTTGCTTTAAGTATAGAGCCAATGGCCCAACTCATTAGAGATGACAATAATATTAAAGGGGTGCTGATTGGCAAAGAAGTACATAAAATATCACTGTACGCGGATGATGTCCTACTGTATCTGACAGAGCCATCCTGTACAATTCCATGTTTAATGAAAATTATATCAACATATGGATATTTCTCAGGATATAAAATTAATGTTGATAAAACTGAGGCAATGGACATTTTGGACAATATTTCACCAGAGTTTAAACAACAGAGTGGCTTTCGTTGGCCTAAAGAAGGTATAAAGTATTTGGGTATCTATGTTCCCCTTTCATTAGACAAGATATTTGATGCAAATTATGGTAGGATAATTAGTACTATAAAAAATGACCTAAACCGTTGGTCATCATTGCCTTTGTCTCTCCTAGGTCGCATAGAAGCCATTCGTATGAATGTTCTGCCTAGGCTTTTATATCCGTTTCAAATGTTACCAATACTAATACCTAAGTCAACATTTGAAGAAATGGACAAAACATTCTCAAAATTTATATGGCAGGGCAAGCGCCCTCGGATAAAATATAAAACACTTCAAAGACTTAAGGAAGAAGGGGGGCTTAACCTGCCAAACTTGAAATATTATTTTTGGGCTTCACAATTAAAACCATAAATTTCATGGATGCAGAATGACATTCATACGAGATGGGTGGACATTGAACAAAACCTGAGCCTCAAACCACTACAAGCTTTGCCTTTTGCTAATATTCCAGTAGTGGGCTTATCAAGGTGGACTAAAACCACACTTGATATCTGGAAGAGGGTTGGAATTGCCTTTAAGTTACCAACTAGTCTATCTGCCTTGTCTAGTATTGGGCATTTAAAATCCTTTATACCAAGCAGATTGGATACGAACTTTCTCAAGTGGGCTGATCATGGGCTTATTTACATACATCAGTTAATCGATAAGGATGGTTTTGTATCGTTTGAATATTTGAGAAGACGCTTCCAACTCCCCAAACAATGATTTTTCCAGATATCTGCAAATACGATCTTTTTTGGTTTCTCATAAAGAGTGGGATAAAGTGCTAGACCCATCACTCATTGAACATTTAATTCAAACTCAAAAACACAAAGAGGATAAAAAAGTGATCTCAAAGTTATACAAAATATTTGGTTTAATGGCTCAAAATAAACCTATTCTGGCAAAACAAAGATGGGAGGCAGAGGCGGGTCAAATTTTCTCTGATCAAATGTGGGAAGAGGTATGTACAGTGGCGCATAAGACCACAAATTCAAATACATGGAGGGAATTTAAATGGAAGATATTTAGTAGATATTTCAGAACACCAGATATTGTGGCCAAGATGACACCAAATGTTCCAAGCCTGTGTTGGAGAAATTGTGGTACAGAAGTGCCTAATCACACACACATTTTCTGGTCGTGCCCTAAAATACAAACATTTTGGGATGAGGTGTACAAGGCAATAAATCATATGTTTCAAGTTACAATACCAAGGGACTTGGCAGTAGCAGTTCTTGGCATCACCCCTCCGGAAGTGCATGGGAGAGCACCAGCATACCTCCTAAACATACTTTTTGTAGCAGCCTTGAAATGTGTCACTGCCTCTTGGATGAAAACAGACCCACCCTCCTTCAGTGCATGGCTTCAAAAAGTACAAGAACTTTATCACATGGAGAAGATTACTTACGCACTGAGACTCCAATTACCTACTTTTAAATCAAGATGGCATCCAGTAGAAGTCTCTTTATTGAAGTTGCTCAAGGTGGCTATTAAGCACTTGGTTTTATTTTTTTTTTGACAGATGCTGTTTCTCTTATATTGATGTGGAATTTGTCTATTAAATAATCTTGACTACCTATGGTAATTATATCTGTAATGACTCTGTTGTTAAAAATTTTATTAAAATATAAGTTCTAAAAAAAAAAAAAAAAAAAAAGTATTTAGTCAGCCACCAATTGTGCAAGTTCTCCCACTTAAAAGATGAGAGAGGTCTCCAATTTTCATCATAGGTATACCTCAACTATGAGAGACAAAATGAGAAGAAAAAAAAAATCCAGAAAATCACATTGAAGGATTTTTAATGAATTAATTGGTAAATTCCTCGGTAAAATAAGTATTTGGTCACCTACAAACAAGCAAGATTTCTGGCTCTCACAGACCTGTAACTTCTTCAAGAGGCTCCTCTGTCCTCCACTCGTTACCTGTATTAATGGCACCTGTTTGAACTCGTTATCAGTATAAAAGACACCTGTCCACAACCTCAAACAGTCAGACTCCAAACTCCACTATGGCCAAGACCAAAGCGCTGTCAAAAGACACCAGAAACAAAACTGTAGACCTGCACCAGGCCGGGAAGACTGAATCTGCAATAGGTAAGCAGCTTGGTGTGAAGAAATCAACTGTGGGAGCAATTATTAGAAAATGGAAGACATAACAAGACCACTGATAATCTCGCTTGATCTGGGGCTCCACGCAAGATCTCACCCTGTGGGGTCAAAATGATCACGAGAACGGTGAGCAAAAATCCCAGAACCACACGGGGGGACCTAGTGAATGACCTGCAGAGAGCTGGGACCAAAGTAACAAAGGCTACCATCAGTAACACACTACGCCGCCAGGGACTCAAATCCTGCAGTGCCAGACGTATCCCCCTGCTGAAGCCAGTACACGTCCAGGCCTGTCTGAAGTTTGCTAGAGAGCATTTGGATGATCCAGAAGAGGATTGGGAGAATGTCATACGGTCAGATGAAACCAAAATAAAACTTTTTGGTAAAAACTCAACTTGTGTTTGGAGGAGAAAGAACACCATACCTACTGTAAAGCATGGGGGTGGAAACATCATGCTTTGGGGCTGTTTTTCTGCAAAGGGACCAGGACGACTGATCCGTGTAAAGGAAAGAATGAATGGGGCCATGTATCATGAGATTTTGAGTGAAAACCTCCTTCCATCAGCAAAGGCACTGGAGATGAAACGTGGCTGGGTCTTTCAGCATGACAATGATCCCAAACACACCGCCCGGGCAATGAAGGAGTGGCTTCGTAAGAAGCATTTCAAGGTCCTGGAGTGGCCTAGCCAGTCTCCAGATCTCAACCCCATAGAAAATCTTTGGAGGGAGTTGAAAGTCCGTGTTGCCCAGCGATAGCCTCAAAACATCACTGCTCTAGAGGAGATCTGCATGGAGGAATGGGCCAAAATACCAGCAACAGTGTGTGAAAACCTTGTGAAGACTTACAGAAAACATTTGACCTCTGTCATTGCCAACAAAGGGTATATAACAAAGTATTGAGATGAACTTTTGTTATTGACCAAATACTTATTTTACCGAGGAATTTACCAATTAATTCATTAAAAATCCTTCATTGTGATTTTCTGGATTTTTTCCCCCCTCATTTTGTCTCTCATAGTTGAGGTATACCTATGATGAAAATTGGAGACCTCTCTCATCTTTTAAGTGGGAGAACATGCACAGTTGGTGGCTGACTAAATACTTTTTTGCCCCACTGTATACATTCTGGGATCATCACCAAAGTGTTATGGGTTCCTCTCGAGCCCAAGGACCACCTCTGGCAAAAAATTTCATCCAAATCCATACAGTAGTTTTGGAGTACAGGCATGTGCAGTGAAAATAATCAGCAGTTCACATGCCCATACTGTTGGCAGCAGCCAAGAGCCACCACACTGATTTGAACAGCTACAATCCAAACACAAAAGAAGAGCAAGGTGGCAGACGTTTTAAATGGCTGGTGTCACTCTGCCCGTTCATGTCACGCACGCCGGTTTGGATGAATGTGACGCCAAAGTTCCCAGAATGAAGTCTCATGGTCGGACCCAAGTCAGAGAGGATGTTATCCTATCTGACATTAACAGTAGTGCGAACCGAGAGCCAACGTGTCATACCAAAGAAACATGGATTTTTAGAGGTAGCTGACCAAGACGGCGGCTGGCCATCGGACTGTGAATAGACAGGAAATGGCAGAGGGAAGTAACGATGCAGGTCGCAAGTTGGGAATGGACGTTGGTGGCATGAAGTCTGAAAGCTGGAATGAGGTAATTGCAAAGAAAGCCAAACATAAACGTTTAAAAAAAAAAAAAAAAAAAACAATCGTGGAGGCAGACAAAGTTCGATGTCCAGAGTAGGGCTGTGCGAGAGAGATATTGCCCCCTTTCTGATTTCTTTTTTTGTATGTTTGTCACACTTAAATGTTTCAGATTATCAAACAAATTCAAATATTAGCCAAAGATAACAAGTAAACACAAAATACAGTTTTTAAATGAAGGTGTTTATTATTAAGAGGAAAAAAAATCCAAACCTACATGGCCCATATCATAAGACTGCTTTTACATGAGTAGAATTTCTGGCTACTATACTCACTTCTGATCATATACAGTGGTGTGAAAAAGTGTTTGCCCCCTTCCTGATATCTCATTTTTTCAATGTTTGTCACACTTAAATTTGTTTGATCTGAAATATTTAACTATTGGACAAAGATAACAAGTAAACAAAATGCAGTTTTTAAATGAAGGTGTTTATTACACTGGTCAACACCAAATTGTTAATTTATTGTTATTTATAAGGGTTTTTTTTTTTTAGCTGATTTAGGACAATTTTGATGTGCTGAATCAAAAAAAAAAAAAAAAAAAAAAAAAAAAAAAATCACATTGGTTTTGCTCAATCAGGTCAACTTTTTGAACTATGGCCACATGTTTTCTTACGTTTTTGTTTACATATAGAGTTTTTGCGTAGGCTCATAAAATTCACGTGACTCGCGGGGATAAACAAACACGCCGTAGGTGCCGCCATCTTGGATGGCAAGAGCAGCAGTTGCACTGCGACAACCCAGGCGTAACTTGTACCGTTTAGCGATCAGAATGAGTGAGGAGAACACACAGTCACAGTCTGACATAACATCCCTATCATCCTCTTCAACAACTGACACTATGGCCTCTGACACTGTGTCTGCGATGTCTGTGTCACATTCAGTGGAGTCATTGTCAGCAGTCATAACAGCAGACAAGTGTTTTTAATCTTGCTCCCGTGCGCTCCTCTGGTGTGCCGAAATGCCTCAGTTGAATGGAGGTGGCGGGTGTGGGGTAACAGCTGGAGCAATTAGCAGAACAATGACTGCCAGTAATCTGCTCAGCGGGGATGATTTGGGGGCAAACGATGAGATGATATCTTTCAAAGACGAAGGGGAGCAGGAGGAAAACATATCGGAAAACGTGTCAGCGTAAAGGGATCTGGATGATGTGAAGTCTTTGCTGGTGAACGAGTCGGAAAACAACAGCAGCTCCTCGGACTCAGAGGTGAGTGAAGCGCGCTGCGTGTTTTTTTGTTTTTTTTTTAAAGTCTCTCCACGGCGCGCCGCGTTAAAACGTACCTGATTTTATGCACATTTACAATATTTTTCTCCCCTTTCATGTGTGCATTGTCCTTTGTAGCAAGCAGAGAGGCGCCCCCAAACCAGACCCGACTCACAAAGTTGTTTTTTTTTTTTTTTTTGTTACTTATTTGTACCTGTAGGCAGATTTGGTTTGCAGTCTGGTGACAAGCCACCGGCCGCTGCGTGCGCGCGCGCCCTAAACCTACATGTTTTTGGTATGCGGGAGGAAACCGGAGAAATCCCGGAGTAAACCCACGCAACACGGGGAGAACATGCAAACTCCACACAGCTCACTGTTGGTCAGGGGGCTGGGATCGAGCCCACGGTCTCATGATCCCCGCGATCCCCCGGCCGAGGGTAAACTGTGCTGCCACAGTGCTAAACCACTGCTCCACCGTGCAGCCCGTTATGAGAAAGCGAGAGATTACGTCAGTGAAGGTAATTATTCAAAAATCCAACTTTTTTTTTTTTGCATTTCACACTGGCCATTTAATTCCCCGCTTATCCCCTTATCAGGGGGAACAACAGGAGTACACCATTTTGCCGAATTTGTAGGTACACGTGAGCTATGTGGTTTGTTTCACCCTGCTGCTGCTGTTTCTTGCCATCCAATATGGCGGCACACTAACGGGCCAGTGCGACACGCCCCCTGACGTCATATGCAAAAACTCAATACGGGCATTTTCGCTTTGTATGATGCAAAATTCTTTTTTATTTCTTGACATTCTCTGAATTTTGAACAATGACATGTATGTACATGTACATACATGTACTTACCTTTATCAATGTCTACTATTCAATTTACAGTACAACTGTGCAACTGCACAACTGCTTACAACTTGGCATAAAACCTGACCTGATCAAGAGAAATGGATATCATTTTCAGATTCAGCAGTGCAAAATTGTCTTAAATCAGTTGAAAAAAAATAGACAACTTACAAAAAAATATTTTTATGTTGTGTTATTAAAGGAAAATAAAATCCAAACCTACATGGCCCTGTGTGAAAAAGTGATTGCCCCCTCAACCTAATAACTGGTTGAGCCGCCCTTAGCAGCAACAACTGCAATCAAGCATTTGTGATAACTGGCAATGAGTGTTTCACAGGACTGTGGAGGAATTTTGGCCCACTCATCTTTGCAGAATTGTTGTAATTCAGCCACAATGGAGGGTTTTCGAGCATGAACCGCCTTTTTAAGGTCATGCCACAGCATTGCAATCGAATTCAGGTCAGGACTTTGACTAGGCCACTCCAAAGTCTTCATTTTGTTTTTCTCAAGCCATTCAGAGGTGAACTTGCTGGTGTGTTTTGGATCATTGTCCTGCTGCAGAACTCAAGTGCGCTTCAGCTTGAGGTCACAAACAGATGGCCAGACACTCTCCTTCAGGATTTTTTGGTAGACAGCAGAATTCATGCTTCCATTTACCACAGCAAGTCTTCCAGGTCCTGAAGCAGCAAAACAGCCCCAGACCATCACACCACCACCACCATATTTTACTCTTGGTATGTTCTTTTTCTGAATTGCTGTGTTACCTTTATGCCAGATGTAATGGGACACACACCTTCCAAAAAGTTCAACTTTTGTCTCGCCAGCCCACAGAGTATTTTCCCAAAAGTCTTGGGGATCATCAAGGTGTTTTCTGGCAAAACTGAGACGAGCCTTTATGTTCTTTTTGTCTTGGAACTCTGCCATGCAGGCCATTTTTGCCCAGTCTCTCTTTCTTATGGTGGAGTCATGAACACGGACCTGGCAAGTGAGGCCTGCAGTTCTTTGGATGTTGTTGTGGGCTCTTTTGTGACCTCTTGGATGAGACGTTGCTGCGATCTTGGGGTAAACTTGGTCAGCCAGCCACTCCTGGGAAGGTTCACCACTGTTCCATGTTTACGCCATTTGTGGATAATGGCTCTCAGTGTGGTTTGTTGGAGTCCCGAAGCTTGAAAAATGACTGATAGATCTCAATTACTCTGTTTTTCATTTGTTCCTGAATTTCTTTGGATCACAGCATGATGTCTAGCTTTTGAGGATCTTTTGGTCTACTTCACTTTGTCAGGCAGGTCCTATTTATGTGATTTCTTGATTGAGAACAGGTGTGGCAGTAATCAGGCCTTGGTGTAGCTAGAAAAACTGAACTCAGCTTTCCAAAGATGTGATAAACCACAGTCAATTTATGTTTTAAACGGGGTTGGGGGGGTGTCACTTTTTCACACAGGGCCATGTAGGTTTGGCTTTTTTTTTTTTTTTTTTTTTACCCTTAACAATAAACACCTTCATTTAAAAACTGCATTTTGTGTTTACTTGTGTTATCTTTGTCTACCATTTAAATTTGATGATCTGAAACATTTAAGTGTGACAAACATACAAATGAGAAATCGGGAAGGGGCGAACACTTTTACACCACTGTATATCTCGGTGGCGCGATAAAAAACATCTACCATTTCATATAAAACTATTGTTTATATCAGGATTTAAGAAATATACCCATTTCGACTTGTCACCACCCTGCCTCTCCCCTGCAGTGTGCCACAGTAGCTAACTGCAAGCTAATGTTTTGCCGCTACTTCTGTACCAGTCAGGGATATGGGATTTTTGCACACCATGCTGCATCAGAGAGGATAGTCCTCTAACCTCGTTTTAATTAGAGGTAAGTCATGTTAACGCCATCTCTCAACAATTATAACACGGCAAATGCTAAAGGACGATGCTAACGTGACGCTAATAGGAAACCGTATCAGACCATCGTTCTGGTTTAAATCATTGTCAAATTTTGTAATTCTGTCTGAAAAAACATTACTAAAGCTGCGAAAGTGTATGACAACGGCAGCATACACACTAATGTATGCTGCCCCACCCTCTCCTTCAAATCTCACATCAACCATATCACCAAAACATCATTTTTTCATCTTCGTAATATTGCACGCCTCCGTCCCACCCTCTCACCCTCTGCTGCTGAAATACTCATCCACGCCTTCATCACCTCCAGACTTGATTACTGTAACAGCATTCTGTATGGACTTCCTTCCACCATCCTCCAAAAACTACAGTATGTCCAAAACTCAGCCGCCCGCCTACTTACTCACTCCCGCTCCAGAGACCACATCACTCCTCTCCTCCGTCAGCTCCACTGGTTCCCCATTCAACAGCGCATCAACTTCAAGATCCTCCTCATCACCTATAAAGCTCTTCATAACCTCGCCCCCTCATACCTAACGGACCTTCTGTCTCGTCATTCTCCCACTCGTCTCCTCCGCTCTGCTGACGCTCACCTTCTTACCCCCATCACCAAGACAAAATTCCGCACCCTGGGTGATAGATCATTCGCCATCGCCGCACCAACCCTCTGGAATTCCTTGCCCCTTCACATCCGGTCTGCCAACACACTTGCTTCTTCTAAAAGTCAACTCAAAACCCATCTTTTCAAATCTACCTATAAAAACTGACTGCCTCTTCTACCTATGTGTACCTACCTTGTCTGTTTACCCATTCTCTGTATGTTTGTTCCTATGCTGCTTTGTAAAGCATCTTTGAGTATTTAGAAAAGCGCTATATAAGACTGACGTATTATTATTATTAAATAAATTAATTTAAACATGTCGGAGGAACAAACTGGATTTCTAATCATTTTTAATTAGGCCAGCAGCGATAATGAACAAAGTTTAAGTAAAAAATAAACATTAAAAACAATTTTATCACGACACAGCAAAATTGAGAGGAAAAAAAGTGCATAAAATTAATGACAAATGAATTTGTACAATTGATTTTTTTCAGTGTGTAATTTAAAATGTAGAAAAAGGGATGGTCCTTTTATTGGTGTTCGTATATAAACTATAGAATTTACACAAATGTATATCGTGATATATACTGTTATCGTCAAATAAGATTACTTATATCGTGATATGAAATTTTGGTCATATCGCAAAGCCCTATGTCAGAGCAGTCCGACAATGAGCATTTGAGAGTTGAGGAGGAAGATTACAAAGTAATCATCAAACTGGAACAGGAGGGTACTTCATTTGGTGATTGGAATCCATTTCAGCTGACTAAAGAAATCAATAAACTAATTGGTGATGTTAAAACTGCTAAAGCATTGCGCAGTGGTGCTCTGTTAGTGTTCTGTAGAGATGGAACACAGCAAGGAAAAGCCATCAGGCTGAGTAAAATTGAAGGGGAAAAAAGTACAAGCTTCAATAATTAAAAATACTAGTGCATGCCTGTAGAAACAAGTATTCTTGTCTGAAAACAGGTAGCCCAATTGGGCTGTACAGGACCAAATGTAGGCTGTGTATGAAAGTAAGATACAAAGAGGTGTAGCCTATATGTAGGCAATCATGTTAGACTTTGACAAATATAAAAGGGACTGAATGGCACTAAGATTTATTTGATTGTGTGAATATTAATTACAGAATTACTGAAAATGAATGTGACATCCAATACTAGTGACTGTTTCAGAACCCTTGTTTATTTTTTATCAGATCAATTATTTGTGTTATCCTTTATGACATATTCATAGGTGTTTTATCTTACACTTTGGGGAATGGGAGTTGTTCAGTCATAATTGTTTAAGTTTGTATGTGTAGTCTGCCAAGGTACTGGAGAGGAGAGTCTGGCTGTTGGTCAAACCTTGGATTCAGGAGGAGCAATGTGGTTTTCGTCCTGGCCGTGGCACATCGGACCAACTCTTTACCCTCTCAAGAATCCTCAAGGGTTCATGGGAGTTTGTCCAACCAGTTTACATGTGTTTTGTTGGAGAAGGCATTCGACCGCGTCCCTCGTGTTTTTTTTGTGGGGGGTGCTTCGGGAGTATGGGGTATCGGGCTTGCTGTTACGAGCTATTCAGTCTCTGTACGACCGTTGTGAGAGTTTGGTTTGTATTGCCAACACTCAATCGGACTCATTCCCAGTGAGAGTTGGACTCCGCCAGGGCTGCCCTTTGTCACCAATCCTGTTCATAATTTTTATGGACAGGATTTCTAGGCACAGCCAGGGAACGGAGGGTGTCATGCTTGGCGACCACAGGATCTCATCTCTGTTGTTTGCAGATGATGTTGTCCTGCTGGCTTTATCCAGCAATGACCTACAGGTCTTACTGGGACGATTTGCTGCTGAGTGTGAAGCGGCTGGGATGAGAATCAGTACTTCCAAGTCCAAGGTCCTCAGCTGGAAAAAGGTGGATTGTCCTTTCCAGGTTGGGGACAGGTTCCTGCCCCAAGTGGAGGAGTTTAAGTATCTTGGGGTCTTATTCACGAGTGAGGGGAGAATGGAGCGAGAGATTGACAGACAGATCGGAGCAGCATCTACAGTGATGCGGATGTTGTACCGGTCTGTTGTGGTGAAGAGGGAGCTAAGCTCTAAGGCAAAGCTGCCGATTAACCAGTCAATCTACGTTCCCACCTTCACCTATGGTCATGAGCTTTGGGTAACGACCGAAAGAATAAGACTGCGGATACAAGCGGCTGAAATGAGCTTTCTTTGTAGGATTGCTGGACTCACCCTCTGATAGGGTGAGGAGCTCAGTCATCCGGGGAAGGCTCAGAGTAGAATCGCTGCTCCTCCACAATGAAAGAAGCCAGTTGAGGTGGTATGAGCATCTGATCAGGAGGCCTCCTAGACGGCTCCCACTTGAGGTGTTTCGGGCACGTCCCACTGGGAGGAGACCCCGGGGCAGACCCAGGACTCGGTGGAGAGACTATGTCTCCCAGCTGGTCTGGGAATGCCTTGGTATCCTCTCTGAAGAGCTGGAGCAGGTGGCTGGGCAGAGGAAAGTCTGGGCTTCTCTGCTTGGAATTGCTACCTCCGTGACCTGGACCTCTGGAAACGCAGTAGAAGATGGATGTGTAGTTTGTAGTCTGTTGTCAATAAACTCATGCAGTACTATAAAAGGACACGTTTACAAATATTTGAGACCCATTCTAGTGCATCCTTTTATATTTTAGGAATATTATAAGTACAAAACACCAATATTATACACAGCAGAATGACCTGTTTGGCTGCAACTGTTGCATCAGTGTTGCCCATTTGTCAGTAAATATTTAAATAAAAATTATTTTGTTATTTGAGCGTTTTTGTGTCCAGTTTGGTTATGGTCGTCACTTAGTCAAACCGTGCATGTGGCCAAATATGGTATGATCATGGTGGCATTATTATTAACTTTTAGACAGCCGTGCAAGCACACCGAGAAGAGCACCATCGGCGACAGTGAGTCATGGTCCTGTAAAGAGACTCCCGTCTACCACTGACTGGGTGGGCTGGGCTTGCTTCAATGCAAAGGACCGCATTCTGCCCACTGTGTTGGAGAAGGCAGACCCTGGGTCCCCAATGGCATTCCTCGAATTATCCTTTAGACGTACGCAATCATGGCAACATTACAGTACAAATTTTTAAGCATTACATCTTCACTATTCTCTCTTTCTTGTCAAATTCGTCACTTTTCATTTCCTTTGTTTGCGAAGCACTGTGGTGACTGACTGGTCGTGATGCCGCGTATTATCCAATCAGCACAAAGTCAATCCGACACCCCGCACACACTGAAGGGCATGAAGAGACAGAGCGGTGGCTAAACTTTTATTGATAAAAATTGCACATTTTGACTGAGCGACTCCATACTCGGGGATGCACACCCTCCTAACCTCAGCAAACCACTTATAAAATCTGAGGCCAGTCTGACAAACAATTCAAGAGATACACGTGGAACAGACAGACATTCTTTGCATTTATAGATACAAGAATGATTAGAGGAGTAATTTCCAGAGTGTGTTCTGAGCAAATTACAGAGAATATAAAGGGTGCAAAAATAAATGCTGCAAGGCATCTAAAAACCACTCGGGATGGGCAGAGATGTGACAGCCTGTCAGTGCTTCTAGAGTTTGACGAAGAAAATCTTCCTACTAAAGTGTTCATTGTGTATATCAGTCATGATGTCAAACTCTATACCCCTTCATTACTGAGATGCTTTAAATGCCAAAGATTCGGACATGTAGCTGCAGTATGCCAGGGCAAACAAAGATGTGGAAGATGTGCTGGGGAACATGAATATGGTCAGTGTGAGGATGGAGCCAAAAATCGAATGTTGCTACTGTGGGGGGAGCACAGTCCTGCATACAGAGGATGTGAGGTCCATTAGAGAACAGTTAAGATCCAGAAAGGCAAAATGTCTCAAGGAGTTACATATGCAGAAGCAGCCAAAAGAGTGGGGCCGCAACTATTCAGCAATAAAGTCAAGATGAGGGGTGCGGACAGTAATAATGTAAGAAGAGATGAAGTGGTTCAAAAAATAAAAGATGACACTTTAACCCCCTTGCACTCCGGGCAATTTTCCTAAAAATGCCCCCCCCCCAAAAAAAAACGTGCCCAAAGTAAATCGAAAGCTGTTATTCAACCCTTTGCAGCATCTTCATGGGGTTGGTCTCATTTAAAAGAAAACACTTTGAATTTTTTGGCAAAAAAAACATGCTCTCTCTAAGTGCTCCGGCCACTGAGTTACAGTCATCTAAACATACTGAACTTGAAGAAAATAATTTTGGACACGGTGTTTTTTTGGATACAAATGCTTGCAAATAACACACAGCTGTCCGATCCGGCTGGAAAATGCAACAGAAATGTAGAACCAAGTGTTATCAAGCTGAGATCCAAATTTGGTAACATTACCACAAAAAATGAATATTTTTCACAGCTTTGTTCTGAGGTAGTTCCCAGGCGTTTTGGAACTGTGCCAAATTGTGCCAAATGGCACAGTTTGGAAAAACGTCTGTAACTTTTGAATAATTCAATGTAGAATCTTCATTTTGGGCTCTAATGAAAGGTCAAATTCAGGGCTGTGTCTGTGTGTGTGTGTCGGGGGGGGGGGGGGGGGGGGTGTCCCCCCCCCCCGCTACAAAAGACGGAGTTCGGCCCTCGCTACATGACGGATTACACTCCTTGCATGTTTTCACAGCGGCTCCCCCCCCTCGCTACTGTGTGTGTGTGTGTGTGTGTGTGGGGGGGGGGTTGTCCCCCCCCCTCGCTACATTAGACGGCCATCGCTACATGAAGGAATAGACTCATATGCTTCCCCCCGCTCCTCTTCTGCAGCCAGGGGGGGGGGGGCTTCACGGTCCGAACACGGCAAATGAACCGTTTATCGCGGCACACACACTTCGTACTTCGTGCGCAGTACAGTTGTAATTTACCCATCAGTCAAAAGTCATTTTTGGATTACAGTTTTCAGGGAGAAATAATAATTTAGCTTATAACACCTTACCTCTTCACAGCAGCAGAGTCCTGGCGAACTTCTCTTCCCCACTGTCAGACGAACGCGACGCTGCTCCGCTCGTGGATCCCGATCAAAACATAATTCCAATATTGCGGTTTTGGTGAATGATTTACGACCTTTGTCGTCGGCCTCCGTCGGTCTATGATGACGTAAGAGAATCCTAAACGTCTATTCTGCTGGAATGAGTGCAGGTCCCACTTGTGGGTGGTCTCCATGCTGCGGGGTCTGTAGCAGATTCGTCCAGCGTCCTTTGTTTTCATCTGCTGCAGCAGTAAATCTCTCTTCACCCGGCCTGAATTTCTGTGCTTCAATTGGATCCTGCATTCACAGTAGGCGGGTCCTCCTTCCTAGGTTTTCATTCATTGGCTCTTCATGGTTTCAGAAACCCAATTCAAGGCTCTTATTAGTCGAATGAGAGGTCAATCAGATGAACTAATCTGTTCGCGGCTGTGGCTGCAGATTTTTTTTTTCAGTGGCACGTAGACGCCAACACCACCTACATCACCACAATCTGGACTATGCGCCCTCATGCGTCCTAGGACGCAGAGACTTGCCCGCCCGCGGAACAACTTTTTAATATGCGCACGAAAAGCACTCAGGAAAACAGGTTGAGAGCATTTTTACTTTCCCTGTGGACATGCAGCCTTATTAAAATAACACTGACTATGTTATTCAAACATAGGAAATGTAAATATACACGTAAAACATCATACATAATCCAGGATAATACAAGAAAGTCAAAACACTTATTTCCATTGTGGTCCTTTCAATCACATTATTATTCCTCCGAATACCACGCAACGTTAGAATGGGGAAGTTTTGCTGCTCAAATACAACAACTGCTCTTATGATTGGCATGGAAAAAGATTGATAACGGCGTATGCTTTTTTTGAACTTCCCGACTTGGAAGAGAAGTGGAGCAAATCGGGTCTCCGTGCTAAAAAAAAGGCGTGGGATGGAATGGATTGCAGCGGTCAGAAGGAAAGATATCAGCTTCGACAATATTCCTGCACACATGGTGGTGTGTTCATGGCATTTTCACCAAGTTAAGTTGTGATTTAAAAATATTTAAAAGTGCAGAAAGACGTCCCCTCTCAAGAACAGCTGTCTTGTCTTGGCTGCAGCTCAGCCATGGCTCTCTGTCATCTCTCAATAATGTGTAAAAACACACAGGGCAAAATCAAATAATTTCCCCACATCTCTGCTATTCCGAATTTCTCTTGCTAATGTGGAGCAGGTTTTTTTTTTTTTTTTTTTTTTTTTTTTTTTAAAATGGGGGTTTTTCATATTGCTGATTTACTTAAGATTTTTTTCTTTAAGTTGTGATTACCTGTTGCCTTCAATACACATGGATTTAATATCAGCTGGTGACTGAAATCCATAGACTGGTATTGTTAAATTAAGCAGATTCTCCTCTTTCAGGTGACTATAAAAACATCACTGCCCTGATTTAGGATATTTTCATAGTAGCCAATTATACCAGTAATTTTTTTTTCCTTTTTCGGTGTGCCAGCGCGATCAGCTGATTGGATCCACTTCCTCTGGTGTTCTGACATTTTGGCATATTTATCAGACCAACACTGGACAGCTGATGTTACAGACTGCAGTAAAAGATCAAAATCTTTATCCTGTAGCGTGGAAGTGCTCAGACACATCCCCGACAGTTTCCATTACATGTACAAGTACATGTATTTAGCTGTGTATATACCGCAAGCAGCAGCAGAGCTCTGAACTGTTTTTCCTGTGAACGCTGCAAATATGCCATTATATGGTAGCTGTAAGTTAGAAACCTGTTCAAAAAGTTAGACATGGGTTCAAAGAGCATTACTCATATGTTAGAAATAATTTTTGGGTACGTGAGACAATCTTGACGGATTTCGACTTTGTAGAAACAATGACCGCTTACCTTTGTGTTAAACAACAGTTTTCTGGTCAATCACCCAAAATATTTGAGGCGGCTGGACCCATCCACTGGTTAACTGAACATAAGCCTCTGATGATTTATAGTTTTTATTTTTCCCCCCTTGTCCCGTCAGGCAGCGAGGTAAGCAGAACAGAGATCGGTTACCTTTTTTGTGCTAAAACAGATTTACTTTGCCAAAAGGAGCTTTACACAGTACCCATCTATGTACTGTATATTGCTGCAAACTCCTCCTGTAATAACTTTTAATACTTTAAATTATTTTACCCATGAAGGACCTGACAGGATGGGGACTGGAGAAAGGAAGTGTGCAGAGGGGGAAAGAAAAGAGAGGAACAGACAAAAAAGACAAACCAACAACAAACAAATGGAAGACAAATTGCGTTTTCCCCACCGAAGAGGTCTCAACACAAGTCTGGTATCCACACCTGTTAAAGGGGAGACATATGGGCGTGTGCGTCCGTATATAAGAGCACGTGCAAAATACTGTAAGTGTGTGCATGTGAGTGGTTTGTCAGGGAACATACGAAGAGGCGGGGCCGGTCGCAGCAATTCCCCGCCACCCTGCAAACCCCGAGCAGGCAAGGCAGCACCACCAACCCCCACAGTGCACCAATACCCGGGGCCGACAAGCCCCAGGAACGTCAGGCATCCGCCCCCGGCCCACCAAGCTCCCCCCCCCCCCAGCAGGGCTAACACCAGCCCCTGGGCCCCAAGCGCCAGAAGGCCAGCGCCCCCACCCCCCAGGCTGGAGACCGGCCTGCGCCCCCTGGTGCGCGCTCCCCCCCACTCCACCGCTTCTCTGAATAAGGAATTTGAATTTTCTGTTTGCTCCGTTCCATTGCACGCATGTCTGTTCACGTTAGCAGTTGCCTAGACTACAGATAAACAAAGAAGCTGGACCACGACGATGGCAACAACAGCCCAGAAAGCAGCGCGGCACGATGTCAATGTCCATTCTCTGGGGGACGGGGTGGGCCCCCTCAGAGTGTCAAGTTAATCTAAATGCAAGGAATCTGTGTAGAAAGGGTAGCCCACACAAGTGATGAGATCAGAAAATTGGTCCCCATCAAACATGAAAACCAGGTTGTGTGTCTGTCTTTTTATTCTTATGTGGACCACCCCTTGACAAACCACCCTTTTTGTGAGGACATTTGGGCTGGTCCTCGTAAGGAAAAATGCTAGGATCCATTCCCCAAAGTGCAAGATAGACTATTATAAATAAAAGTCATAAAAGATCAAACAAATAAGTGATCTGACAAACAAAAACTTCTTTCGGCTGCTCCCTTGAGGAGTCGCCACAGCAGATCATCTGCCTCATCTTACCCTGTCCCCCACATCTTCTTCTGTAACACCAACCCTTTCCATGTCCTCCTTCACTACATCCATGAATCTTCTCTGTGGTCTTCCTCTTTTCCTCCTGTCTAGCAGCTCCATCTTCAACATCCTTTGTCCAATATATCCATTATCCCTCCTCTGCACATGTCCAAACCATCTCAGCCTTGTCTCTCTTACTTTGTCTCCAAACCGCTCAACTTGAGCTGTCCCTCTGACATACTAATGCCTTACCCTGTTCCTCCTAGTCACTCCCAATGAGAATCTTAGCATCTTCAACTCTGCCACCTCCAGCGCTGCCTCCTGTCTTTTTGTCAGCGTCACTATCTCCAAACCAGACATCATAACAGGTCTCACTACCGTCTTGTAAATCTTCCCTTTCACTCTTGCTGCTATCCTTCTGTCACAAATCACCCCCGACACTCATCTCCACCCACTCCACCCTGCATGCACTCTGTTCTTCCCCCGTCTTGTGCATTTTCCATTGCTTGGATCAGGGATGGGCAACTGTGGCAGTAGTGAGGGCCACAATTTTTTTCCCCCTCACTTCCCAAGGGCCAGATTTACATGTAAACCTACCAGGAAGGGGGGGGGGGGGGGTATTATTTCCTGCAAAGTTCAAAATTTCACCAATAAAACTGAAAATGCAAATGAAAACAAAAGCTACTCAGGGTTTTATTGTATCAGAATTAAAATTACTGATAAAATTATATCTGCTAGGGCTGTCGTGATAACCACAATTATGTAATACCACGCTATGGACAAGCCTACCGCAGAGGAAAACGAGCAACTGCAACAACCGCGGTGTTTATTTTTTTGTGTGTGTGGCTATACTTCGTTGTTCACTTATGAACGAAATGTGAAGTGTATTTTACATCTCATTAAAAATACTTGTAAAGTGTATTTTTATTGCCAACAGCACGTTTGCACCCGGTACTGACTGCAGCAGCATGCAGTACTGTGGAAGCTTCCATAGCACGGTGTGGGTCTCTCTTCAGATAGACTCCAGTAGGCAGTTAGTCATGGAAGCTTTTGGACGCCTTGCTAAATACAGCCGTGACAGTGAGCACTGAAAGGGCACAAAGCGTGTTATTTCCTTCTGACAGGAGTGTGTATGATCCTGACAACTGAGCTCCAAAAGCAAAACAACTACTGCATTAGGGATGGGCATTCGGTGAAATTTTCTTCACCGATCGTCGGGAGAATTAATGATTAATAATCGGTTAATCATTAACATTTTTAGGTACGTAACAAGGCAGGTAGACTACATTAGAACATCAGGAATCAGCACGGAGAGCCCTCTCTCTGTTCTCGTGTTGGCTCGGCAATCTCGCAAGCTGATTGGCCGAGACGTTTTACTCAGCTTCTGTCCCTGCCGAGCGGCCACCCAACAAACGAAGACCGCATTCATTGCTCTATCGCTCGTGTTACTTAGTCTAGCCGCGCAGAACTTTTTGCTGTTCTCTTGTGCCATTTTGTGCGAAATAGTCTTCCCGTCGAGCCACTACGCCGCCTCCTGCAGCTTCCCTCGACGTGTGTACACCGAATCTTCATGACCTTCTCAATAAAGTTTCTGAAAAAAAAAAAAAAAAAAAGAATCTTCACGACCGCCATTACTCAGCGCGCAACCACTGTTGGCGGTTTCTTCGCGTAATAAGGGTGTTCCATGGACCCTGTCGATGAGGTATATTTGTATGCTGCATTGCAGTGATTGCAGTACACCTGGTCATTTTTTAAATTGAAATGGTCCCACGCAACACTTCGCCGTAACCGCTTCATGATTTGGCGATTGCCCTACGGAAGCCCGCATGTATCAACTGAGGCACGCCAGGGTACGGCGATGGTGTAATGTTGCCCCCTGGTGCCCAAATTTTGCCATTGCATTGTTTGAGGACGGCCGTGCACTAGGCCTAATAACGTCGGATTGTTTAAAAAAAAAAAAAAACGGTTTGTCGACGAAAATGAACTTCCTCGGTGAAATTCTTAATGATCAATTATCGGTTAATCGGTAAATTATGCCCATCCGTACACTGCATAGTGCATTGCTTGTTTGAAAGTGATTTTTCAGACAGCGGCAAAAATCCAAAAATCATGGAGACAAGAGCCACACAGGGTCCTGTATGGAGGCTGTCCTGTAAATAAGCTGAATGTTGCTGCAGTCTCCAGTCCACATACGCCATAGTTGAATACCAGAGTTCCCGCCACTGCTTTATGAAAATGATCTTTTTTTTTTTTTTACAGAATCAGCAGTTCATGCCTGGTAAGACAGGAGCTCCGCACAACTGTCATGCATGCACATAAAGTTGAGAGCGGAGCTACAGCAAGTTTCTCACAGCTTCCATCGTCTGCCACATAAGTTATGAACCCTGTTTAAATTACGAAACCACAGGGTCCTAAAAACATTTGCAATAATACCGCATACTGCGGTGTTGAGCTGTCCACCGTCACCACAGGGGTAATTCCTCTACTGCGACAGCCTTAATATCTGCCCTACAATGGACTGGCGATCTGTCCAGCATGTACCCTGAGGTTCCTACTCATATGTGGCGATTTGAAACAAAACAAACCACAATGGTGGACATGCAATGTTTGTTAATGTTATCAGTCTTTTCTTGGGGGTGGTGGTGGGGGGGTTGGTTTATGCACTGAAGTGTTTGACAGTTCATTTTTTATTCAGCTCAATGTATTTTATGATATGCCCAAGGTCAGTTATGACCAGGACGTGTAGTATATTTTATTTCAAAAGGGAAACAAATGTTAACGCTACTAACAGTGCACATTGAGTTTGTATGCACTTTAAGATATGCCTAAGTAAGATGTGACCAAAATGGTTATTTACAGAATATTATTATCCATCCATCTTCTTCCGCTTAATCCTTTTCGGGTCGCGGGGGGGCTGGAGCCTATCCCAGCATCTTTGAGCGAGAGGCAGGGTACACCCTGGACAGATCGCCAGTCCCTCTGTTATTTAATTCCATTTAAAGTAGAACTGAACTGAACGGCATTGAACGGCACTGGGTGATAGTACATACAATTATAAAGATAATTTATCATTGGCACCCCCTCCACAAATCCCGGAATCTTGGAGAAAATCGCGATTTTGAATTTCCCGCCCTGAAAAATCAGACAAATCCGCCGATTAACCGGAAGTGCAGCCGGAGTTCCGCGTGACGTCACGAGTGTGACACAGTCCTCCATGTTTACCATTGCGAGCACGTCGACACTGGTTGTTTTTGGTGCATTTTGTCGTGATAGTCGACTACAAAACACTTCCAACACCTGGGAAGATCTGTTCAGTGGCCAAGGAAAGCTGTCATGGCGACAAAAGAAAAGAAAGGGGGGGGAGAAGCGACCGGAAAGCGATGCGTTTCTAGATATAGATATTACAGTGATCCCTCGCTACTTCGCGTTTCACCTTTCGCGCCCTCAGTGCATCGCGGATTTTTCAAAAATATTCATCAAAAATGGCACGAAAGTTGCCCGGGCGCTAGCAGAAGGCAGGGAGACTACATTAGAACATCAGGTATCAACACGGAGAGCCCGCACAACTCAAAATCCACCTCTCTGACCACCGCTCCACTCCTCTCCGCCCACCTCTTCACCGCTCGGGAATCTCGCAAGCTGATTGGCCGAGACGTTTTACCTCGCAAGCTGATTGGCCGAGACGTTTTACCCAGCTTCTCTCCCTGCAGAGCGCCCATACTCAGCGAAGGAAGACCGCATTCATTGTTCTTTATTGCTCGTGTTGCTTAGTGGCACTTTTCGCTGTTCTCTTGTGCCTTTTAGTGCAAAATAGTGCTTGTGACGCCCTTGGGGGGAGTGTGACGCTACTTCGCGGTTTTTCACTTTTCGCGGTCGGTTCTGGTCCCCATTAAACGCGATAAGTGAGGGATCACGTATTTATAAATAGCACAGTCAAATGCAGAGGCCAGTTCTGTTCATGTGTATTGCCACTATAGTCTGTAGAAGTATTGTAATACATAGCCCAATTTTTTGAATGAATGAATGAATTTATTTAATTCGGATAGTACAGTACAGGTTGAAAGAAACTGAATGATATAACAACAAGGTCAAATTGAACAATGACTCATCTGATTATACAATTCAACGCAAGTTATCCGAAATGGGTGATGGCTGAAGCCGCAGCTTATACTGTTCACCCATATTCCATCCAAGAATTCAAAAGAGAAAACAGGCAAGAGCGATTACAATTCAAAACAAAACTAAGACAAAATGTGACGGAGAAAAAAGAAAACTAAGCTACAACACAACACAGGCTGGATATGTTACAACTCGCCGGTCATTAGCGGCGCCAGCTGCACGCACACTTGCGCCTCGTCAGCAGCGTGGGATATAAGCCACTCTGCCCTGGGCTTCGGCATGAAGCAGTCTGATTCCTTCAGCCCTCTTGCTGCAGAGGAACCCCCTCATCTCCCAGCAAGATCTACAGCGTAAGCATACCTACCTTTGCCTTTCCAGTCTCTCCCCTGTGCACAGGTGCATTCCCCGGCGGCGGACCTCGCCTCTGCATCACCATCTGCCAGCTGCTGTCACAGGTGCATTAGGTCGCTGTCTCCCGGGCTCGCCCTTGTGCACGCCTGCCACCTGCCACACTCCTGCATCCTCCTCTGTCTCGTCACCGATCCTGAATGCCTCTTCACTCTGAAAACTCTGGTTTTCTTGACTGCTGGAACTGCTATCATCTGCCATTGTTGTTTTGTTTAGGGATCACACTCGTGACGTCACGCAGCGTCGTCTGCACTACTTCCGGTTTGTTTGGCACTGCCAGCCAGAGGCAAAAGTTTATCGGCTTGGCCATCGCACGGCCTAAAAATTTTCTTTTATGTGTTGAAAAATACAATAGGTAATAAGGAATTAATCTGCTATTCTACTTTTTGCGCCAAAAGGTGGGTTCAGTTCTACTTTAATTGTTGTTCAAGGGGAAAAATATTTCTATTAATTCAAATTCTGCTCAACCCCAGTACTGTTATTGTGTTTTTATGCACTTTTGACGTGCCTTTGTCATGTGCTAAGCGCACATTTAAAACCAAGCCAATGAATAAAAAGTGCATATTTTCGTCATATTGATCTGTGTTGGTTTGAAATTTGTCATATTCAACAGATCGCTGAACATGTGCGGCCCAGTTACATGTCTTGATCCCAAATTGTGGCCCAAATGATTTTGTAATTGAACAGCTCTGCAGTCGAAGATGGATGGATAAAATTATATCATGACGTAATCTTTAAAAACTCTCTCCATCAAAATGATAAGCAAAGAGAAATTCTAGATGATAATAAACAAAAGCCAAGAAGAAAAGGAAATATGACGAGGCTTTGCTTGCTCATGGATTCATTGTGGGTGTGGAGAGGGCAGAGCACTAGCTGTGTGGGCTTGGTAATGTCTGGCTCCCCAAAATGGGGAATTAAAAAAAGTTTAAGAGCCACTGGTATAAATGAACAAAATCAGGAGATTACAATGACCAGGCTCTGAACTTTTATTGCTGACATGAACTTCACCTACCAACCAAGAATAAATGCTACAGCTCCTCAGCTGTACAATTTATTCTTGTTTAAAAGCAACCTACTTTGTACATTTAGTGCTGTTTACCACCTATTAATGCGGTTTTAGCATGGAAAACATACCTGACAACATTCTGGTACACACCGTCACTGCTGCTCCCTCTTGTGGCTCCCTCACTCACTCTTCCTTTATCACTTGCAGAGAGCGGCACTTGGGTTTCGATTAGCGCTCCCTCTGCTGGGGGACTCTATAATTGCATTTAAGAATGCGTTTCCGTAATAATAGACAATGCGTATTGGGCTACGGCTTACATATAAATAACCAATCCCTTGGTAATAATAATTCATCAGCAGCTAGAGTTCAGCCAACCCATCTACTACCTCAAAAAAGACAGCGACAGAGACATCTACCATCAGTAGCCGCATCTGAGTATCGTTCCGAGGACACACGGGCCTTTTCGCGAAGACACCCCACTGTGTGAGCAAGGCCCAACTGAACAAGCATTTCGTTTTAACGCATACATTACCATTTCCGTTAGTGCACTTCTTCTCTGAAATGTAATTAAAAAAACACCCAAATGCAGCTCCACGTGACTAGGCAGAAGCGACGACAATTTCAACCGTCAACCTGATGTTAAGCTAGCAGGAAAACCACGACATATGCTAGCATTAGCATTAGCATCCCTTCTCCGCACACTTTCCCCCCGTTACCTGTTTCAGTCTGGCCACGAGGACGCTTTTTACACCAGCTGTGTCCAAACTCCTTCGCTTGAGTTCGGATTTCAGATCAACAACTCTTAATTCAGAAATCTTCTTGGACTCCATTGAAATGGCTCCCGACGCCATTTCAGCTACGGATTACCAGACTGTGCGCGCGCAGCCTGTTTTTTTTTTTCCCTCGCTGACGTCTTTTTCGTTACTTTTATTTTTGATCATTAAATGTTGCAGCGCCACCTGCTGTGAAAGCGTCCTCAGAGGCCAGCCAATCAATGACAAAAACGCCAAAAGGTCCCTGTTTCGTTCTCATATCAATCATTTTGACGTATTGACGTTGCGTATAATTTGTGGTATCATATTCCAAATCAGATTTTTTATAAAAAATTACTTGCATTAATTTTCTTCTTAGGTGTGATTTTGATCCGAAACGCCTTCCTGGAAAATTATCTTCATTCCATCAACAAGTCTTACTATATGGGAAATTAATTTACACGCATAGTTTTTCTCCTCACAAGACCGCATTATGGAACTGTAGATACATCACAGTAAAAAAAAAAAAAAATCACTTTTCTATCCACCTTATTCCTGGGGGTGCCGCTGTAGGAACGATTATGGGCGGAACTTCCGGTTTCGGCTAAGGTAGTGTTAAATTTTTTTTATTATTATTATTATTATTATTATTATTATTGAAACACTGAGAAAATATAAACTCTCACGGGGAGCACAGGGGGTAATCAAAGGTAGTGTCTAAGACAGAAAAGAGAACCAACTTTAGAACAAAAAACACAAACTCCCCAAACACTCAACTAGGGGGTCGAATTAAAAAAAAATTCCATATATATATATATATATATATATATATATATATACTGTATATATACACACTACCGTTCAAAAGTTTGGGGTCACTTAGAAATTTCCTTATTTTTGAAAGAAAAGCTCTTTTTTTCAATGAACATAACTTTAAACTAATCAGAAATACACTTTATACATTGCTAATGTGGTAAATGACTATTATAGCTGCAAATGTCTGGTTTTTGGTGCAATATCTACATAAGTGTATAGAGGCCCATTTCCAGCAACTATCACTCCGGTGTTCTAATGGTACAATGTGTTTGCTCATTGTGTCAGAAGGCTAATGGATGATTACAAAACCCTTGTGCAATCATGTTAGGTCTGCAATGCTGTAATTGCCGCAAATGGAGGATTCTTTGACGAAAGCAAAGTTTGAAGGAAAAAATTATTATTTCAAATACAAATCATTATTTCTAACCTTGTCAATGTCTTGACTATATTTTCTATTCATTTTACAACTCATGGTGGTAAATAAGTGTGACTTTTCATGGAAAACACAAAATAATTGTCTGGGTGACCCCAAACTTTTGAACTGTAGTGTTGTGGGTGACCCCCACAACAGACTGGGACAAGCAGAGCGCTCAGCTGGAGCAATTGGCAGAACAATGAGATGTGTGTATTGATATCAATAGGCAGCCTCCCTTTGTCTAGCTCTTTCCTGCCAGTAATCTTCCTATTGTTATGGGTGACTCTCAAATGCAAATGTCCATGCCTACTGCTGTGAATGCATTGTCTGTAGTGGGGTATTTAAACTGCATCGCTCTGTAACTCTCTCTCTCTCTCTGACCACTGCTCAACTGACCACGCGATTGCCTGAGAGCCTGAGAGCTCGCTCCGGCGTGCCTGCACGGCGCTGGGGTGAGTTCTGTGATGGCGGTATGATTAATAAAATCCCTCAAAAACTCCCAGTTCGCTGCCTATTATTACATGCCGCCACACTGGTGACTCCGAGAAAGCACACGCTTTGTGCAACGCAACCTTTTGGTCTGGACAGCCACACTGGTGACCCGACCCAAGAAAAGAACACGCTGGCAGCCCCCGGCGGTGACTCTCCGATGACAAGCGAACGCAGCAGCCTGACGCAAATGATCTGCCCTCCCTTCTGCTACAGGGAGACCTCAACGCAGAGCCACCACCAGGTGAAACTCTCCGGAGATCACCCATGACCGGGAAAGCTGCAGAAAGCTTCATGGTGAGATCTGCACGCCTGAGATCTGCACATCCACGCTGGGACCGGCCGCTCTCACAGCTCCTCCACACGAGAGCGCACGCACCTCGTCCTCTCTCCACGACAGTGACCTCCAGGGCCGACGGAGAACGCAACGCGTGGACCTGAACGCACCATGACCGAACTACAGCAACAACCTGAACAGGGATGACCATCGGCGCCGACTACGCTGATCTCCAGCAAGCTCCCTGACCCTGACTCGCCTCTATAGCGGACCTGCCAAGCACCGAACCCCGCACGCACACCGGGGGGTTATGAGGACAGCGCACCCCGCACGGGACAATACCGGCTCCACACAGACCGCCATCGTCCTTCGCCGCTGCACACAGAACCTTCAGGGCTGCTCACACACCTGAAGCATGCATGCAGCTCGCTCACAGGATTTTGTAATGGTCTCAGCCACGGCGCACAAGGGAATTCAGCCGTCAGCTGTCCCCGAGGACTTTAGGACTGCGCGCGCACCTAAAGTCAACACGCCAAGTCCCTCACTGCTGCAACTCCTTTTTTTCTTCATGGCCGCGAGAGGAGTCAGAGACTAATTTTTCTTCTTACAGCTGCTGTGGACCTCCGCACATTCAACGGGACAGCCCCTCAACATTGTGGCGCCACAGGCAATTTTTGCACTGCCCAGACAATTTCGCCGTCCCGGGCCGGCACTTGCTACCCCCACCTCCCTCCCTCCACCGCCACCTGCAGCTCGCTCCCCCCGCAGCTCGCTCCCAAAGCCGGACTATCAAGGCCTCAGCTTCCCGCTGAGCCCTCTGGGGGGGAGTACTGTGGGTGACCCCCACAACAGACTGGGACAAGCAGAGCGCTCAGCTGGAGCAATTGGCAGAACAATGAGATGTGTGTATTGATATCAATAGGGAGCCTCCCTTTGTCTAGCTCTTTCCTGCCAGTAATCTTCCTATTGTTATGGGTGACTCTCAAATGCAAATGTCCATGCCTACTGCTGTGAATGCATTGTCTGTAGTCCATCCATCCATCCATCTTCTACCGCTTTTCCGGAGGTCCGGGTCGCGGAGGCAGCAGTTCGAGCAGAGAAGCCCAGACTTCCCTCTCCCCAACCACCTGTTCCAGCTCTTCAGAGGGGATACCAAGGCGTTCCCAGACCAGCTGGGAGACATAGTCTCTCCACCGAGTCCTGGGTCTGCCCCGGGGTCTCCTCCCAGTGGGACGTACCTGAAACACCTCAAGTGGGAGGCGTCCAGGAGGCATCCTAATCAGATGCCCATATCACCTCAACTGACTCCTTTCAATGTGGAGGACCAGCGGTTCTACTCTGAGCCTCTCCCGGATGACTGAGCTCCTCACCCTATCTCTGAGGGTGAGTCCAGCAATCCTACAGAGAAAGCTCATTTCAGCCGCTTGTATCCGCGATCTCGTTCTTTCGGTCATTACCCAAAGCTCGTGACCATAGGTGAGAGTAGGAACGTAGATTGACTGGTAAATCGACAGCTTTGCCTTAGAACTAAGCTCCCTCTTCACCACAACAGACCGGTACAATGTCCGCATCACTGCAGATGCTGCTCCAATCCGTCTGTCGATCTCTCGCTCCATTTTCCCCTCACTCGTGAGGGGAAAAAACTTGACTGTAGTGGGGTATTTAAACTGCATCGCTCTGTAACTCTCTCTCTCTCTGACCACTGCTCAACTGACCACACGATTGCCTGAGAGCCTGAGAGCTCGCTCCGGCGCGCCTGCATGGTGCTGGGGTGAGTTCTGTGATGGCGGTATGATTAATAAAATCCCTCAAAAACTCCCAGTTCGCTGCTTATTATTTCATGCTGCCACAGTGTGTATATATATATATATATACAGTATATATATATATATATATATATATAAGCTGGATGAAATATAGGGTTAAGACATACATCAGTGTTTCACACATTTAGACATTTTTCCACTCATGCTGTCATAGCACATATAAGGGAAGCACTAAAAGAGAAATAAAGAGAAATAAAAGTCTCAAGGTTATAAATCAAAATAATAACAAACGAGCAATGTCTCTGTGTATTTTTCTGCCTATTGTTGTGTTCACTCTCTTGAGGATGAAAAAAAGGATTTAAAATCCTTTATAAACCAGGCAAAAGAGGGCTTACTGTTTCTCCACTTGCAACAATGAATATGGTTTTTTACTCATAAGGATAATCATGTTGATCATATCAGAGCAGCTCTGCTCCAGGTGCTCCATATAGAATAAAATGTCTGAGAGGTTAAAAGAAGGGATATTAACTAATTTGAGAGACAACCACTTATGTATGTCCAACCAAAACCTCTTTGAAATGGGACATGAGAAAAAGAAGTGTTCTAAGGTTTCATTTGATATATTACAAAAGTTACAAGGATCCACTTCAAACTTGAAGCATCTTTTAAGGAATTCTGCAACTGGGTAAACATTGTGAATAATTTTAAAATGTGTTTCCTTAACCTTTGGTGAAACAGGCCACTTTATAAATTTAGAATAAGCCTTTTCCATTATAGAAAATGTAAGTCTTTCAGACACTGAGTTATACTGTAGTCTGTTGTAATCACAAAAAACTTTTAATTTTAATGAGGTACTAATAAGCCTGTTGTTACATTTACAATCATTCAAATTACAACCATTAAACACTAGACTTGGTAACGTAGGAGACACCTGGGAAAACCTAATGGTATTTTGAATTAAATGGATCAGTGGTAGTGGAATAGCTTTGTTGGCATGGTGAATAGACCCAGTGAATAGACTCTGACTCAAGAATAGATACAATTAAGTTTATTAACAACAATGAGTGTGTGCGAGTGTGTGGGTGTGCAGTCTGTAGCAGCTGGGGGAGAGTAGAACACCGTTCGACCTGGCAACCCTAGGGACAAACAGAAACAGGGACCGTTAGAGGCAATCACAGATGGGAATGTGCAGTTTAGTCCAAGGCTTACTGTTCGTGGAGATGTAGAGTGGCTCAGGTTCAGCTTGGCAGCTATGGCCAGGAGGACAGTGCTCACCGATCCCGTTTGCAGCTGAAGGAGGTGAACATGTGAAGGGTGAGTAGTGCAGCTTAGTCCGCCGCCAGGTAGGAAGGAGGTCCGCCGCCACAGAGCGGGAGAGATCCGCCACCACGGAGCTCCACCTGTGCACAGGGGACTGAGAGAGGAATTAGAGGAATGAGCGAGGCTTACTTGAGCTGGAGGGAGATTCTTCCAGATGCTGGAGGCAGGAGGCTGGAAACAATGACGAAGGTTGGCTGAGGCTGGAGACTTAAGAACAACAATGAAGGAGAGAGAAGGTCTCATGGAGTGTAGACAGACGACTCCGCACTGATCCCAGGGCAGCGTGGTTAATATAGCCCTGGCTGTGATGAGGAGCAGGTGTGCGCAAAGCTGAAGGGAATAGGCAGCCAGAGCAGACCATTACAGTACTCCCCCCCACGAGACGCCTCTCAGCGGTCGATCCAACCTACCTGGGTGCGCCTGATGGAAGTCCCTGATGAGATCTTTATCCAAGACGAAGGAGGGATGCACCCAGGACTTCCATTCCAGCCTGTAGCCCTCCCAGTCCACCAGGTATTGTAGGCCGCGACCCTGGCGATGGACGTCCAGGATGGCATTGACCTTCCATGCTGGGTTGCCGTCGATCAGCATCGGCAGAGGTGGAGACCTGGGAGGGGGACACAGAGGGCTGGAACAGAAGGGTTTGAGCTGAGAAACGTGGAATGTAGGACAGATGCGGAGGGAGGGGGGGAGAGCTAGGCGCACAGACACAGGATTAATAATGCAAGAGATGGCAAAAGGCCCAATGAACCATTGGGACATCTTCTTAGTCTCTGCCTTCAGGTTAATATGTTTGGTGGACAGCCATACCTGCTGACCCACCTGGTAGGGAGGGGCCGGTGTCCTGCTGCGGTTGGCAACCGTGCATTTGCACTCAGCCATGCGCTGTTGCGCCGTTCGGGTTGCTCTCCACAGCCAGTGGCAGCGCCTCAGGTGAGCCCGGACGGATGGGACGGCGATGTCCCCCTCCTCCTCAGGAAACAACGGGGAGTTGTATCCCAGCGTGGCCTCAAATGGAGACATGCCAATAGCCGAGGAGACAGTCATGTTATGGGCGTATTCAATCAACAGGAGATGTGTGCTCCACGATCCCGTTTTGGTGGTGGCCACACACCGCAGCCTCCAGCTCTTGGTTAGCCCACTCACATTGCCCGTTGCTCTGTGGATGGTATCCGGATGACAGGCTCGCCGTATCCCCAAGGGTGTTGCAAAAAGACCTCCAAACCTGGGAGATGAACTGAGGTCCCCGGTCGGAGACGATGTCCAGGGGAATCCCGTGTAGTCTCACCACGTGCTGGACGAGCAGGTCCGCCGTCTCCTTTGCCGTAGGCAGCCCCCGCAGGAGGATGAAGTGAGCGGCCTTGGAAAACCTGTCAACAATGGTGAGAATAACTGTATGGTGATTAGAAGGTGGGAGACCGGTGACAAAGTCCACCTGGGACCAGGGCCTGCTGGAAGTAGGGAGGGGATGGAGCAGCCCGGCTGGAGGAGAAGACGACATCTTGCCAGCGATGCACTGGGGGCAGGCGTGGATGTACTCCCTGACGTCCTTCTGAAGTGAAGGCCACCAAAACGTCCTCTGGAGAAGCGCAACCGTGCGAACCCTCCCAGGGTGACACAAAAACCCGGAAGCGTGGGCCCAATGGATGACCTCACCCCGAACGGCTGATGGGACGAACAGCCTCCCCGCTGGTCCGCCGCCTGGGTCTGCCTCGGTGTCCTGTGCCTTCAGGACCTTCTCTCTGATGCCCCACGAGAGGGTGCCCACAATACATGAAGGAGAAAGAATAGGATGTTCTGTTCCCTCTGTGGCATCCGAGGCAAATTGTCTGGATAGAGCGTCTGGTTTGGTATTCTTGGACCCGGGGCGGTACGTGATGGTAAAGTCAAAGCGTCCAAAGAACAGGGACCAGCGGGCCTGGAGCACGTTCAGGTGCTTGGCCATCCTGAGGTACTCCAGGTTCTTGTGGTCCGTCCAGACCACGAATGGCTGAGAGGCCCCCTCCAACCAATGGTGCCACTCCTCCAGCGCGAGCTTGACCGCCAGAAGCTCTCTGTCACCAATGTCAGAATTTCGCTCAGCCAGGGACAGCCGACGAGAGAAGAAACACAAGGTCGAATCCTGCCATCCACCGGGGAACACTGGGAAAGAACGACTCCAACCTCCGAGTCCAAGGTGTCCACCTCCACCAGGCAATGGAGTGCGGGGTCCACCTGAGCCAGGATGGGGGAATCAGAGAACCTCTCCTTGAGGCCAGCAAAGGCCGTAACCGCCTCCTCCGTCCACCGGAACGGGACCTTGGGGGAAGTGAGACGTGTCAGGGGGAGAGCAATAATGCTATAATTCTGCACGAAGCGGGGGTAGAAATTGGCAAACCCCAAAAACTGCTGAAGCTGTTTCCTGGAAGAGGGAGTGGGCCAATCTACCACTGCTTTTACCTTGCTGGGGTCTGGGATGATCTCATTATGGGAGATAACGAAGCCAAGGTAGGATGTCTTGGAGGCGTGGAACTTGCACATCTCGGCCTTGACGAATAGCTTATTTTCCAGGAGCCACTGCAAAACTCACCTCACATGCACCCGATGCTCGTCCAAAGACTGTGAAAAAATCAATATGTCATCATTCATTCATCTTCTTCCGCTTAATCCTTTTCGGGTCGCGGGGGGGGGGGGGGGGCTGGAGCCTATCCCAGCATCTTTGGGCAAGAGGCAGGGTACACCCTAGACAGATTGCCAGTCCATCGCAGGGCCAACACAGAGAGACAGACAACCATTCACTCTCGCAGTCATACCTAAGGACAATTTAGAATCCCCAGTTTGAGGCCAATTAACATAATTTGCATGTTTTTGGCATGTGGGAGGAAACTGGAGAAATCCCGGAGTAAACCCACGCAGACACGGGGAGAACATACAAACTCCACACAGACCACTGTTGGTCGGGGGCTGGGATTGAACCCAGGATCCCCCGGCCAAGGGTGAGTTGCTGTGTTGCCACAGTGCTAACCACTCCTCCGCCGCACCGCCCTCAATATGTCATCAAGATAAACAAAAACAGAAACACCCAAAAAATCCCTCAGCACGTCGTTGATCAAGCGCTGGAATACGGCGGGGGTGTTGGTCAGTCCGAAAGGCATTACCAAGTACTCGAAGTGTCCACTGGGGGTCCGGAACCCCGTCTTCCATTCGTCACCCTCCCGGATCCACACCAGATGGTAAGCGTCACGGAGATCCAGCTTGGTGAACCAGGAGGCCACCTGGAGGGAATCAAACGCCGTATTAATCAAGAGGAAGGGTGTATTTGTCCTTGATAGTGATGTTATTTAATTCTCTAAAGTTAATGCATGGCCTCAGTGAGCCGTCCTTCTTGCCAATAAAAAAACCCCTCCCCCACCGCTGAGGATGATGGCCGAATTATGCCAGAGTTTAAAGATTCTTTAATATAAGCCTCCATGGCCTCCCACTCCGGAGGTGACAGGCTGTAAAGACAACTCGACGGCAGTGGGGCTCTGGCACGGAGGTTGATGGCGCAGCCATGTGGGCAGAGAGAGGGAAGGGAAAGGGCTTGGGTCTTACTGAAGGCGGCCCCAAGGTCATGATACTCAGGAGGAACTTTGGACAGATCGGGGGGAGGGGTGA